>OU830595.1:99446837-101946837 GCA_917563855.2 Limnephilus lunatus
ACGGATGGTTGGGTGGTCCTTACTCTTTCACGCAATAAATATCGAATGGAATTTAAAAATTCTTTCACTAATCGAAAGCTACATTATTTGCGAGATACAACGGCTTTATATATTGGTAAGCTCTGGCGTTATGAATGAGCTGTGGCGTAATGAAATTATGTATCATACGTTTTCTGTCCCTAACAAAATCGAGTTATTGCAAACGTCAAACAAATTGTTACCTTGGAAACAATGTTTTTTTTTTTTAATTTTAGGCTTAAAAAGAGTGCTTTGTTGTGATTAAAAAGAGTACTTTATTGGCGTCGTAGTTAATATCTACATATCTCTAAAAATGTTTATCCTCCGAGCAAAAAGCATAACGTTGCTATAAAGCATAGCGTTTGAAGTGGACTGTCATTTTTTTAGGTTACTCTGGATTCAAATATGAATAAAATACTAATAAAGGGAGTAGGTTATTAAAATAAATTTCTATTTCAATAATATAAATATTTTCTAAAAGAGACTTTTTATTTGCGAAATGTCCTTCTCAAATTTGAATTGAGATTTTATTGTCATTTTCAACAATAATTATTTTCTATTAGACAAAATAGCAAGAATAATAAAAATTATGCCAGTAATTTCCCACTAATACTATGCGAGCGAAGCCATGGGTAAAAGCTAGTATGACATATTGGGCAGACCACGAAAATCATAGAAAATTTTAATTCCAATTTTGAAAACGACGATTGAAATATCTTTCTGTAAAAATATTACATTATACGTAGTTACCTCTTTTGCCGATATTCTGAATTATTTTTCACACAAGCAGTACAATTTTGAAAAAGGCACTTAAATTTAAAGCAAATTTTAATTTATTGAATGTGAATATTTTCAAGTAGGAATATTGCACATCACAGACAACGAATTTATTATTTTTCATTAACTATTTTCAATTTTGAGTGAGTCACTGACCCATTGACCTAAAGAAGCAGCGGCCCCGCGCAAGAGCCCCGCTGCTCGAAGAAAACAATTCTGGAAATATTGTTGAATTTTCTCCTAAAGAATGAAATGCTGCATTAAACAAAAATTTCCTACAAATTTTTAGAGCTTTCTATTTAAATACCAACCAGATATTATTTTCTCGATGCAAATGCCTTATATTACCCCGATGTAATTATTTTCAAATTCAACGACGTAATATAATGTCAGAAGCATATGAAAACTAAACACTGTTTCTGATCCTTTTAAAAGTTTCCATCCGAATTTTGTCACGAATTAGCATGCTGAGAAGAGAACTTTTATATTTTTTTGAAAAATTCCGAATAATACCTACCATGATACAAGTCGACTAAATGTAAATATTTTAGGAGAATCTCGCTCTCCGGCCGATGAGCATATGATGTTACTATACTTAAATTACTGGCACGACAGTATGCGGTACCTACCATCATTCGAATTATGAATTGTATCTGGAGACATACGGGTATCTGTTACACCTACCGAAGTTCACTTTGTGGAAAAAAAAGCTTATGGCTTCTAAATTGTTTGAAATATCGAAAAACTAATTAGGTATGTCTTTAAATAATAATACATTGATCGTCCAGTTGATAGTCAGATATCTCCAAAAACTCGAAATTAAAGTTGAGTATGCAGTGTAAAAGTGAACCCTCTATCTGGTACAATACTCATACTCATATTACCCAAAAAATACGACCAAATCAATTATGATGCAGAAAAACTTGTGGTGAATTAAAAAAATATATGTTTGAAATTTCAAAATGTCGTACTAATGTACCGGACCGTCATTTATTTATTTTTTACAACAGCTACACACAGGAGGTCCTGAAGAAAACCATTTCCTTCGGAGTCATCTTTATGGATGCTGTATGGAGGATCTGTTAAAGGAAAGGAAGGAGAGGAAGTTTTGAGTAGGAAAAATTTATGAGGGGAGGATAGGAATCTGAGGGTCAGTTTGTCCAGTAGTGACGAACGCATCCGCTGCCAAGACCTAGACAAACTTCACCCCATTATCCCTGGCACCCCTGCTAAATCACCAAACGTAGCAAACTACTTGAGATGAACTATGGCAGGGGCGTTGGTTATCCAATAAATGGTTCCCGGGCAGCGGTACTCATACCTCCCTCCCAAATTTTTATGCCTCCCTGTGTTATTTTATAACAAATTTAATATGTAAAACACAGACACGAGTAAATAAAATATTCGATTTATGGTGAGCATTCGAATACTGCGCTTTCCACATCATCTTAAAATTTAATATTTGGAGATGTCTGTCTAAACAACTGGACGAACGACATTTAAAAAAATGGAGACCTCATTGAGTACATAGAGAATATTAAAAATAATAAAATCATTTAAAAATCACATCAATTTTTATAAAACAGAATAAAAATGTTTTATTTTGTAAACACCCGGCACTGCATAACCTAATGTGGCAGGACCTTGAGACAATAGGCAGCGGTCACGTACACACCCACAACATACATGATACATGCACCCACACACACAAATAGCCTACACATTTCAAAGGTAATACTCTATACTGCAGTGTTGTAGTATGCATCACAGCCCGATTGTATCGAATTCAGGTGCGAGGGATGAGTTTAGATGCGTTGGATAGGTCGTGTTGGGTGCTGCGCGGTACAGTTAGCTGTTGCAACCGGACATGCCGATCCTCCGACTGCAATGGACCACTTTGTTAACAAGTAATTGGTGGAAATCTTGCAACTCGCAACTCTCGGGTTGCACGTGCAGCCACAATGTTATTGATTTTAATCATTTTTCGGCAGGTGATCAGGGGAATTTTGGAGAAAATTATGACAGAAAAATGATCAACTCAATCATAGGAAATTAAGACAAGAAAGTAATCAACTAACTAGAAAATTATGACAACAAAGTGATCAACCAACTAGAACATTATGTAAATAAAGTGATCAAACTGATCAACTATCTAGAAAATTATGACAACAAAGTGATCAACTAATTAGAAAATTAAGACAACAAAGTGATCAACTAATTAGAAAATTAAGACAACAAAGTGATCTACTAACTAGAAAATATGACAACAATGTGATCAACCAACTAGAAAATTATGTAAACAAAGTGATCAACTATCTAGAAAATTATGACAACAAAGTGATTAACTAATTAGAAAATCATGACAACAAAGTGATCCACTAACTAGAAAATATGACAACAATGTGATCAACTATCTAGAAAATTATGACAACAAAGTGATCAACTATCTAGAAAATTGTATCAACAAAGTGATCAACTAATTTGAAGATTATGACAATAAAGTGATCAACTAACTAGAACATTATGACCACAAAGTTATCAACTAACTAGAAAATAATGACAACAAAGTGATCAACTATCTACAAAAATATAACAACAAAGTGATCAACTAACTAGAAAGTTATTTATTTATTTATTTATTTGGAATTTCACGCCCGGCTGGGCTTTTACATGCATTTTGTTTTTAAACAAACAACATCTAAATCTAAATATGCATTACAAAATAAAAAAAACTAAATCATAAACAAAACAAAAACAAAATCAAAATCAAAATCAGAATCAGAATCAATATCAATATCAATATCAAAATCATAATCATAATCATAATCATAATCATAATCATAATCATAATCATAATCATAATCAATGTAGGAACTAATAATAATAATCATTTTTGTGTTGTTTTGTAAATTGATAATATGTCATTTACAACCAACCGAAATGAAGAGAGGTCTGTTATGTCATCTACACAGATGAACAATGATAGTCTGAGACCACCAAAAACAAAAGCAGGTATTCCTAGGCAGCGTATGAAATGGACGAACGATGTCAATATGTTCATCGTTCGTTCATATTTTTATGTAACTAAATTAGAAACAGATATGTTATTGTATAGGAAAAAATTACATTTAATTTTCTCACAAAATTATCCGATTGCCCAAGTAAACGAACAAAGATTAGCAGACCAAAAGAGGGCAATTTTCAAAAATAATTTAATTCCTGTAGTAACATTAGATCAGATAAAAAAGGAAGTAGCAGATAGATTGCAATTAGAAAATAATTTAGAACAAGTTAATACGAGTAGTAATGTTATATCAGATATATTGAACGTAGATAGTTCAGATAATATTCTAGTCGAAGAATCCAATGATATTACAGTAGACTCAAATAACTTAGACGTTATTTATAATCTTAGGGAAATCAACATTGCAAATTTAAACTTACTAGATGAAAATATTATAGAATTAGCTAACTTACTTCATAATAATATAAATAGATATATAGATATAGAGCCCACAGTTAGACCAAAATTACCAAAATTACATACGTCAAAGAAATTATCTAAATTAATTTCTGAATTAAATAATATAATTTTACCAAAAATTATATTTGATGACATTAGTTTTTTAGATCTTCATACAATAGTATACGCTAGTGCTATCACTATATGTAATAAGTTAGGAGTTAAATTAACGTCTTCTGATGATAGATCATATAATTATAGAAAACCAGAATGGCAGAGTAGATTAGAAAATGATGTAGTATTTTTAAGAAGTAGCATAGCTAGAATAATAGAGTATAAAAACGGAAATAGAAGTAGGAATATTTTGAGACATGTAGATGTAATTGGGAGAAAATTTGGTTATAGCATTGGTAGTAATAATAATGAAAATATAATCAATGATTTATTAGATTTGTTAAAACAAAAATTAGGTGTAAAAGCTAGTAGATTAAAAAGATATAATTATACGTATAATAAAAAAATAATAATAGATTATTTCAGAAAAATGAGAAAATATTTTATTCCAAACTTGACGATAAACAAAATATTATTTCGAATAATAATAATCCGTTGCCATCTGAATCAGATATGCGCGATTTTTGGACAAATATTTGGAGTAAAGATATAAAACATAACGAGTCAGGTCCGTGGATAGAAAATGAAGAACTCAATTGTTCAGACATTGAACAAATGAGTTTTTATGATATATCGGTTGAATTGTTAGCCAAAATTATAAAAAGTACTCATAATTGGAAAGCCACGGGTTGCGATTGGATACATAATTTTTGGTATAAACGTCTGACTACTTTACATCCCCTTTTGGCAAAAAATCTTTCAAAATTTGTCAGAGAACCTCAAAATTTTCCAAATTTTCTAACTAAGGGCATTACTTATATGTTGCCTAAAAGCGAACATATTAATAATCCCTCTCAGTATAGACCCATTACATGTTTACCGACAATATATAAAATTTTAACCTCTTGCTTGACAGATTTAATATACACTCATTTAGATGAAAAAAATGTTTTATCTGAACAACAAAAAGGTTGTCGCAGAAAACATATGGGATGTAAAGAACAATTAGTTATTGATTCTGTAATTCTAAAACAGATTCAAACCCAAAAAGGTAATTTACATATTTGTTATATAGATTACCAAAAGGCTTATGATAGTGTCCCGCACTCGTGGCTGATAAAAGTTTTAAATATATACAAAATTAATCCAATTATTATTAGCTTTTTGGAAAAAATTATGGCATTTTGGAATACCGATTTGCTTTTGAATTTGAAAGATAAGAAAATTATAGTACCGGGCATTTCAATAAAAAGAGGGATTTTTCAAGGAGACTCATTGAGTCCTCTTTGGTTTTGCTTAGCATTAAATCCTCTATCTAAAATGTTAATTAAAAGCAAGTTTGGAATAAAAATTAAAGGTAATACTAGAGAGAGAAATATAATTTCTCATTTATTATTTATGGATGATTTAAAATTATATTCGAATTCTGAACCAAATTTAGAGAAAATGATTAAAGTAGTTAAAAATTTTTCAGATGATATTAAAATGACTTTTGGTTTAGATAAATGTAGAACGATCCATATAGAGAAAGGTAAAATTGTAGATGGAGACGAGGGTATATTTAGAAATTTCAAAATTGAAAGTATGAAAGGGGGTGAGGTTTATAAATATTTAGGATATCCGCAATCAAATAGATTAGATCATACTAGTATTAAAAATGATATTAGGATTAAATTTAAAACTAGGATCAGAAAAATTTTGAAATGCAATCTATCTGCTAAAAATTTAGTAAAGGCGATAAATACTTGGGCAATACCTCTATTAACTTACTCATTTGGCATAATTAAATGGTCTAATACAGATTTAGATAGCTTAGAACGATTGATTAGAACTACATTAACTAAATTTCATTGCCATCATCCAAATTCAGCTGTAGAACGAATTAATTTACCCAGAAATTTAGGAGGTAGAGGTATAGTCAAAATAACATCTTTAAAACATAATCAGGTTGAAATGCTAAGAAATTTTTTCCATAGGAAAGCTGATAGTTCAGAAATGCACAAAATTATTTGCAAGACAGATAGAAATATTTCACCATTAAATTTATACGACGAGAATGCCAGCATTCTTATAAATACCAACCAGGAATTATTAGATTCCTGGTCAAATAAAATTCTTCACGCAAAACACTTCAATTATCTCAACCAAACATATGTTGACAAATTTTCGTCAAACAAATGGTTGAGTATTGGAGAGTTGAGCGCAGAAATAGAAGGCTTTATGCTTGCCATACAAGATAGAGTCATTAATACTAAAAATTATAGGAAGAATATCATCAAAGATGCAAATCAAATTGATGATTTATGTAGAAAATGTTTAGCTTTTCCGGAAACTATAGAACATATTATATCGGGATGTTCTGTATTAGCGCCGTCCGAGTATACATTTAGGCACAATCAAGTTTTAAAAATAATTCACCAAAGTTTGGTAACTAAACACAACTTGATTGACTGCCGTAATGTACCATATTATGAATATGAACCAAATTCATTTTTAGAAAATGAATTTTATAAAATTTATTATGATAAAACTATTCTGACAGACAGAACAATTAGTCAAAATAGACCCGATATAGTTTTACATGACAAAATTAAGAAAATAACTTATATCATTGATGTCGCTATTCCAAATTCTTGTAATATTCAGAAAACTGTTTCTGAAAAAATAAGAAAATATACAGATTTAGGAAATGAAATTAAAAGAATTTGGCATTCTCAGACTATAAAAATATTACCATTTGTTATTTCGGCTACTGGCATTATACCTAGCTCTCTCATTCAAAATTTAGGCGTATTAGATTTGTCAAAAAATTTGTACATAAAAATGCAAAAGTCGGTCATTTTAAATACATGTAGGATTACGAAAGATTTTTTAAATATTTATATTGAGGGATCAGTAGGATTTATCGGACCAGTTAGGATTTCATCAGAGCCGAACCCTCTGATATGAAAATATCTGGAGTCGGTGAAATATTTTCCCATTATGTTTCTGGTGGATTGACGTATTGTTCTTGTATTGTTTTATTCTTATATAGTGCACTTACATTGCGTTCATTTACTAGATATTCATTTGTGGAAAAGTGTGTGGAAGGGTTTAGTCTTTCATTTGGGAATGATTCAACCCGGACATAAAATCTGGAGAACCGTAAAAAATAAAATAAAATCATAATCATAATCATAATCATAATCATAATCATAATCATAATCATAATCATAATCATAATCCTACATGTATTTAAAATGACCGACTTTTGCATTTTTATGTACAAATTTTTTGACAAATCTAATACGCCTAAATTTTGAATGAGAGAGCTAGGTATAATGCCAGTAGCCGAAATAACAAATGGTAATATTTTTATAGTCTGAGAATGCCAAATTCTTTTAATTTCATTTCCTAAATCTGTATATTTTCTTATTTTTTCAGAAACAGTTTTCTGAATATTACAAGAATTTGGAATAGCGACATCAATGATATAAGTTATTTTCTTAATTTTGTCATGTAAAACTATATCGGGTCTATTATGACTAATTGTTCTGTCTGTCAGAATAGTTTTATCATAATAAATTTTATAAAATTCATTTTCTAAAAATGAATTTGGTTCATATTCATAATATGGTACATTACGGCAGTCAATCAAGTTGTGTTTAGTTACCAAACTTTGGTGAATTATTTTTAAAACTTGATTGTGCCTAAATGTATACTCGGACGGCGCTAATACAGAACATCCCGATATAATATGTTCTATAGTTTCCGGAAAAGCCAAACATTTTCTACATAAATCATCAATTTGATTTGCATCTTTGATGATATGCTTCCTATAATTTTTAGTATTAATGACTCTATCTTGTATGGCAAGCATAAAGCCTTCTATTTCTGCGCTCAACTCTCCAATACTCAACCATTTGTTTGACGAAAATTTGTCAACATATGTTTGGTTGAGATAATTGAAGTGTTTTGCGTGAAGAATTTTATTTGACCAGGAATCTAATAATTCCTGGTTGGTATTTATAAGAATGCTGGCATTCTCGTCGTATAAATTTAATGGTGAAATATTTCTATCTGTCTTGCAAATAATTTTGTGCATTTCTGAACTATCAGCTTTCCTATGGAAAAAATTTCTTAGCATTTCAACCTGATTATGTTTTAAAGATGTTATTTTGACTATACCTCTACCTCCTAAATTTCTGGGTAAATTAATTCGTTCTACAGCTGAATTTGGATGATGGCAATGAAATTTAGTTAATGTAGTTCTAATCAATCGTTCTAAGCTATCTAAATCTGTATTAGACCATTTAATTATGCCAAATGAGTAAGTTAATAGAGGTATTGCCCAAGTATTTATCGCCTTTACTAAATTTTTAGCAGATAGATTGCATTTCAAAATTTTTCTGATCCTAGTTTTAAATTTAATCCTAATATCATTTTTAATACTAGTATGATCTAATCTATTTGATTGCGGATATCCTAAATATTTATAAACCTCACCCCCTTTCATACTTTCAATTTTGAAATTTCTAAATATACCCTCGTCTCCATCTACAATTTTACCTTTCTCTATATGGATCGTTCTACATTTATCTAAACCAAAAGTCATTTTAATATCATCTGAAAAATTTTTAACTACTTTAATCATTTTCTCTTAATAATAATTAATAATAATAATAACTAATATCATTAATAATAATAATAACTAATATATCATAATAATTAATAATAATAATAACTAATATCATTAATAATAATAATAACTAATATTAATAATAATAATAACATAGCAGAAATAGAAGGCTTTATGCTTGCCATACAAGATAGAGTCATTAATACTAAAAATTATAGGAAGCATATCATCAAAGATGCAAATCAAATTGATGATTTATGTAGAAAATGTTTGGCTTTTCCGGAAACTATAGAACATATTATATCGGGATGTTCTGTATTAGCGCCGTCCGAGTATACATTTAGGCACAATCAAGTTTTAAAAATAATTCACCAAAGTTTGGTAATTAAACATAACTTGATTGACTGCCGTAATGTACCATATTATGAATATGAACCAAATTCATTTTTAGAAAATGAATTTTATAAAATTTATTATGATAAAACTATTCTGACAGACAGAACAATTAGTCATAATAGACCCGATATAGTTTTACATGACAAAATTAAGAAAATAACTTATATCATTGATGTCGCTATTCCAAATTCTTGTAATATTCAGAAAACTGTTTCTGAAAAAATAAGAAAATATACAGATTTAGGAAATGAAATTAAAAGAATTTGGCATTCTCAGACTATAAAAATATTACCATTTGTTATTTCGGCTACTGGCATTATACCTAGCTCTCTCATTCAAAATTTAGGCGTATTAGATTTGTCAAAAAATTTGTACATAAAAATGCAAAAGTCGGTCATTTTAAATACATGTAGGATTACGAAAGACTTTTTAAATATTTATATTGAGGGATCAGTAGGATTTATCGGACCAGTTAGGATTTCATCAGAGCCGAACCCTCTGATATGAAAATATCTGGAGTCGGTGAAATATTTTCCCATTATGTTTCTGGTGGATTGACGTATTGTTCTTGTATTGTTTTATTCTTATATAGTGCAATTACATTGCGTTAATTTACTAGATATTCATTTGTGGAAAAGTGTGTGGAAGGGTTTAGTCTTTCATTTGGGAAAGATTCAACCCGGACATGAAATCTGGAGCACCGTAATATAAAAAATTATCTTAATAATAACTTATATCATTGATGTCGCTATACCAAATTCTTGTAATATTCAGAAAACTGTTTCTGAAAAAATAAGAAAATATACAGATTTAGGAAATGAAATTAAAAGAATTTGGCATTCTCAGACTATAAAAATATTACCATTTGTTATTTCGGCTACTGGCATTATACCTAGCTCTCTCATTCAAAATTTAGGCGTATTAGATTTGTCAAAAAATTTGTACATAAAAATGCAAAAGTCGGTCATTTTAAATACATGTAGGATTACGAAAGATTTTTTAAATATTTATATTGAGGGATCAGTAGGATTTATCGGACCAGTTAGGATTTCATCAGAGCCGAACCCTCTGATATGAAAATATCTGGAGTCGGTGAAATATTTTCCCATTATGTTTCTGGTGGATTGACGTATTGTTCTTGTATTGTTTTATTCTTATATAGTGCAATTACATTGCGTTAATTTACTAGATATTCATTTGTGGAAAAGTGTGTGGAAGGGTTTAGTCTTTCATTTGGGAAAGATTCAACCCGGGCATGAAATCTGGAGCACCGTAAATATAATATCATAATCATAATCATAATCATAATCATAATCATAATCATAATCAATATCAATATCAAAATCATAATCAAATCTAAAACAAAAATAGAGTAAAAAACAACTTGAAATAAAAACAAAACACACCACCATGCAAGATGGAAAAACTGTAAACTGAGAAAAGTGCAATACATGTGAAATAAATCGAAGCAGAGCTATGCAGTTGGATAAATGAAATTTGTGGTTCTTCTTTCTGATATAAATTCTACTATGGCTTGTTTATATTTAGTGAATGATATGTTAAATATGTCAACAACATCTTTATAGTCATTACCCAAATTTTGTATACGGCGAACGGGGGTATAAAATTATGATTCAGTGTTGGAATTGTCACAATAGAATGGTAGATAGTGCCTCGATGTTGAATTGCGAGGTATATGGAAAGAAATCAAGTATAAAAGTTCAGGGCTGTCAATTATTGAATTTATGATTTTATGTAAACACGTTAGGTCATATACTATTCTACGTTCGGATAATTTTAATAAATTAAGTTGACATAGTAGATAATCATAGTTGATACATTCGCTTGTAATACCCGTTCTAAAATTAATATATCTCAAGAATTTTTTTTGAATTCTTTCTATCGTGATTGAATGACTGGCATAAATAGGTGCCCATACTGTCGAGTTGTACTCGATTTGACTCCTAACCAATGACATGTACAATTTTTTTATGGTTTGAATATTTTTAAATTGGCTGCAAATTCTTATTACAAAACCCAGCATTTTCAAAGCTTTATTTGATGTAATTTCAATATGATTTATAAATTTCAGTTTTTGATCAAAGTTTACACCTAAATCATTCACCTCGGTTACAGCTGTTAGTACTACATCATTAATGGAGTATTCATAAATTATTGAATTTTTTATTCTATGAAATCTCATAATAAGACATTTACTTAAATTTAGTTGTAGATAGTTCTCTTGGCACCAAACAAAAAGTTTAAACAAGTTATTAGACAATGTTTGACAGTCATTAATATTTCTTATAGCTTTATATATTTTCATATCGTCCGCAAACATTAAAACTTGAACATCGTTGAAAATAGAAAGAACATCATTCACAAATATCAAAAATAAAATTGGTCCCAAATGTGACCCTTGCGGAACGCCGCTAGTAGCGATAAATATATATATGAAGTAAAGCTGTCGATTTTAACGGCTAATTGCCTGTTACTTAAATAACTTTTAAACCACTCGTATAAATACCCCACTATTCCTAATTTGAGAAGTTTTTTTAACAAGAGCTCATGAGAAAATTATGACAAAAAAATGATCAACTCAATCATAGGAAATTAAGACAAGAAAGTAATCAACTAACTAGAAAATTATGACAACAAAGTGATCAAAAAACTCAAGTGCGTTGAAAGAGAATCGCACGAATTATTCCAATAATTGAATTATTTTATTATCTCAACTAAAATGCAATTGATAAATGTTTGAACATTATATTCTGCAATAATGTGTTCAGAGTCTGGTAAAGGACCCGAAAAGATTTGTCCTGTGTGGATCAAAGGAATGATACCTTGGTATTCTCTCTCTCTGGTTTCAATCCTGGGATTGGTTTGCAGCAATTTCCTCTAATTTTCCTGTTCGACAGATTTCAAACCTATTCATGTTGCATCAAAACAAAAACATTTATTTTTATTGGTATAAATTTTCGAAAGATGGGAAGGCTGATAGAGATATTGAAAGAAGGGTGAATGCCGGTAACTCAATTAATGGAGGACTGAATGCCGTTGGCGGTAATAAAAAACTGTCCAAAGACGCGAAACTAGCCGTCCATAATGGAGTGCTGGTACCTACCCTGATGTATGGCAGTGAGGCATGGAACTGGCAGAGGAAGGATGAAAGCAGACTGAATGCTGTAGAAATGAGATCCCTGAGGCGAATGTGTGGTAAAACCATGTACGATCGTGAGAGAAACGTGGATATCCGCAAAGAATGCAAGGCTGATGTAAGCGTGATGTGTAAGATTAAGAAAGGGACTCTCCGATGGTTTGGGCATGTAGAGCGAATGAACGAGGAAAGGAGTGTAAGGAGAATATATGATGCAAATGTGAATGGTAGAAGAAGTCGGGGACGCCCGAGGAAGACATGGCACGACCAAGTGAATCAGTTACTTGAGTCGGGCCATGTGAAGAGTCGGAATAATAGAAGAGCATGTATGAGACGATGTATGAATGTGAACGAGGCAAAGAGTGTGTGCCAAGATCGAGTTGTGTGGCGGTCCGTCCTCTCTGCCTACCCCTGCGGGGAAACGGCGTGATGGTTAGTTAGTTATTTAGTTAAATTTTCAATAAATTTTGAATCCCGGATCTTTTGTCTGTATCCCAATGAGGCGAAAGAGCCTGGATTCGATTCCCAGTTGCGACCGTTATCTTTTTATGTTTCTGTGTCTTATTCTGTTTCATGTTTCGTTAAGATTTATTAGTATTATCTACTTTTTTAATGTTATACAAAAATAATTAGTTCCGAATGTATCTGATACGGGCGATCAACAAATATACTAAGAAAATATATAATATCTCCAAATACTAACGCACTACCATAATAATTATACTACAAAATATTAGAAAATGCCGGAAAAGAGTCGGACAAAATTACCCAGCGGGCCGGATCTGGCCCGCGGGCCGGCGGTTACCCATGTGTGAATTAAAATGTATTTATCGGATGTGACCTGCCAGGTAAGTGCGTTTTCTGTATCCACTTGTAAATAATAAAATTAAATAGGGCCTAAGAATTTATAATAACTGGTACAGCGCCATTATCATAATTATTACTATTATTAGTAAATTCAGCTTATCGCTATTTGGGCTCCCTATTTATTACAAAGCAACGCCACCCTTGAATAATGCATTAGATTGCTAAAATATCGTTAATTAAACATACTAATTTCGGTGGTTTGTGCATTGGTAATTTGGTAAGTAATGTGAAACATTCCTGCGTAATGCGCAGTATTATTCAAGGTCAATGAACTTTTAATTTTCAAAATTTCAATTAACAATTCTAATATCAGACAAGCGACAAAGTAGATTCCAAAATTATTTTTTGAATTAATAAATATTTCTTCTTCAAACTTTGCAAATACAGTTTGTCGCGTCATTTTTAAATAAATGAAAAAAATAAGTACAGTTGTGTTTTTACAAAGTTATTTGTTTTCACTTATTTTTCTACAACCATAAATAAACTCACGATGAAAGAGAAAGGGGCTTTATTTGGCCCGGAGCTCTGTTTGCCAGTATGTCAAAAGTTAAAAGTTTATTTTCATTTAATTAATAATTCTTTATTCGAAGTTTTAGCTAAAACAAACAAAAAAAAAATCTTTCACAAGTCGTCACTGATCGCAAAGCCGAGAGCCGCCTCCGCTCAACCCCCAGCCCACACACCAACCCTAACTGTCCTACACCTACTGATTGTTTTGTTTGTCGGTGACAATAAAAGGAAAAAAAAGTCACCGAAGACCAAAACATCATCTACATTTTTTACTCCAAATAATCTCAGTAATCACCCTATAACAGAAAAGCAGGTGCCTACGTTACTTAACGCAATGTGTAGAAAAATTAAGTTCAAATGATTCTAATTTTTTTTCATTCGTCGAAAAAATGTTTTGCAACTGAGTATTCGCTAATGTTGAAGTTTAGCATCTCTGCTATAACTAGAAGGCATCATCTAACTTCTAACCTGTAGCTGAATAGGAATTCAATAAAAACTGCATATTCTTTGGTTCACATACATTTGTCAGTACTTACATTTTCTACAATTAGGTAAATGATTTATGACAAAAATATTCGCACCTTTTATGCCTTGCTTTACTTTAAAAGACCAAGCTTGCAAATCCCACGTTCATGTAATGTTTATGTCATTGTACTTGTCACGTTTTGACGCGGAGAAAGAAAAATGTGCTAAATTCACAGTAAATTAAAATACTTGTTTTCAGTATTATTCTACTCTGCCGGTAAAAAGAATTATTTTCAAATAGATATTTAATTTAACATCGGTGGGCGTTATTCACATTTGTCATTTTATTTATTGCACCTACGACTTTATTTCAGGTACCAGAATTGTATGTTTCCTTTGTCTGGAATATCGTGACTACAAATTTACAGTATGGTTTACAAAGTCGTTGCAAAAATAATGAACAGGTTTTTCGGTCTTACTAAAAAAATTATGGTGTCCATGACGTATCCAAGATGTACTGCATGCTTGGTTTTGCATAGTCAAGGCGGAGCTCTGGCTCGATATCAATATCGAAAAAAAACAGCTAACACTATTTAATTTGGAAAACGATTTGCAGACATAATATACATATATATGTATTATATCAAAAAAAAAGTAATACTTAGATGTGAATGTACTTTTTAAAATGATTTATTTCCATGTCCAAATTTTGAAATTAATATTATTATTATTTAATGATTAGGCAACATGCTGGTGTCACAATTAGTTTTATTCAAAGTTTCGAAAAAGGACCTTAATATTATGGCCAATTTCACAATGAGTTTTATTCAAAGTGTAAAAAAATTATCTAAATATTACGGCTAATTTGCGATGGCTATTTTTGCGATTATTGAAAGTGTGAAAAAAAACTATAAATTATGGCCTATTTCACAAAGAGTTTTATTCAAAGTGCCAACAAAATTACTTACGTATTATGGCCATTTTCACAAGAAGTTTTATTCAAAGTGTCAAAAAAAATACCTAAATATTATGGCTAATTTCACAACGTTTATTCAAAGTGTCAAAAAAATTACCTATATATTATGGCTAATTTCATAATGAGTTTTATTCAAAATGTCAAAAACATTACTCATATATTATGGCCAATTTCACAATGAGTTTTTTTTGAGTCAAAAACATATAAATATTATGGCTAATTTCACAACGATTAATATTAAATCACTATTATGTCTTATTTCTAAATTCATTGCCAAAAATACCTATGCCATAGTGTTTGTTTCAAAATATTTGTTTAGAAAGCAAGAGAATGATTGAAACGCGCGTGAAACTGAATAGTAAATACGTACTAATATTATACAAGCGTAGGTATATAATAAAATAAAAATAATTCATCATGTAATATAATTAATTTCAAATGGTGCCACAAAATAACTTTTCTGTGTTAGAAGAAGATATTATTATTACAATAAACGCCCGGGTTGCCGGCATTTAAATTAAATTAATTTCAATGAAAAAAATAATAACAATTATGAATTAAGAATGCATTTACCCATAAATGAAATACCCAGAATGCATTTCCCTCACCAAACACAAGGGCATTGTCTCTTTATGGTGAGGAAAGGAAATTGTTGTTTCTTTGTTAATAACTTATGTAACTATGTAACCGATGTAACTTTATATGTATTTTTAATCAATATTGCCAAATAAAAAAATATAAAAATATTTTTTTTAATTTAATTTCAATGCATTATATAAATAAAAAATTTGTACATTATTTACAATTGTAAATGATTTACAAAAATTTAGACGAGAATGTATTACTAGGTACGCTGTATGTGGACTGTGGATAGTTTCTATTTATCATATAATGTACATAAATAACGGTGCTTGTCGCCATAGAGAACAATAATAAATCGAAAGAAACTCGTTTGTTATTCCCATTGGTGGCTATTCACAATCATAATATATATTTCGGTTACTTTAATGGTCATCTGAAATCAACCGAGTGAGTGATTTAAAAATAATGTAAAACCGATGGACAGTCCGATTGCAGAATACTGTAACGCGAGCAACCTAGTAAAAATGTTAGATACGTTCCTGTTGGGTGTTTGTTCTATTAAAAGCCTTTTTGCTACGTTTCAAGACAATATACAAAACAATCGACTATGCTTTTGCACAGATACTGGATGACTAGAAGGCTCGTTTTTAACTTAAGCCCAATATGGATTGTACTCGTGAGATCCTTCAACTCAGGAAACCAATCCAATAATCGAAGACGAAACATTTAAAAACTTTCGACTTTTCAATGTACAAAAACTTTATTTAAGAAATGTATGCCCAACATAAATACTCAACCAGGGCAATAAGCCAAAATATAGTGGTTATTATCAGTTTGAATACATCTTTTGGACAAAAAACATTAGATTTCGTGCTACGAAACTATATAATATATATAATGGTCTACCAAATCAAACAAAAAAATAACAGAAATGAATAGGTACTTATATTTAAAACTAAATTTAAAACATAGTATACTGTCACAGTAAGTCACAATAAGTCAGCGTAAGTAAACATAGTATGAATACTAAGGTGTTCATACCCTTATTTACAATTTGTTGAATTGATTAAGAAAGGGACCCTCAGATGGTTTGGGCATGTAAAGCGAATGAACGAAGAAAGCAGTGTAAGAAGAATATACGACGCAAATGTGAATGGTAGAAGAAGTCGGGGACGCCCGAGAAAGACATGGCACGACCAAGTGAATCAGATACTTGAGTCGGGCCATGTCAAGAGTCAGAATAATAGAAGAGCATGTATGAGACGATGTATGAATGTTAACGAGGCAAGGAGTGTGTGCCAAGACCGAGTTGTTTGGCGGTCCGTCCTCTCTGCCTAACGGCGTGATGGTTAGTTAGTTAGTTAGTTTAGAAACTAAATATAAAAACTACACGCCGCATCAGAATCAAAAACCTTGCTGAGGAGTACTGTTATTCTTATCCGTATTAAGTATTATGCTTCATACGTAGACATCATGTACCTGCAAACTTAGCTAATTAAAAAATAACTAATAAGTTAATAACTCGTACATTTTATTATGGTTTCAACATAGTTTGTAACTTCGTAAGTAGTATTATTATGTGGAAAAAATAATAAAAATTAAAACCATTATTACTAGCTTATCCCGGTTTCTAATTTAGTTAATTTGGTACAAAAAATGTCCGTAGTAGGATGAAACCGGTCCTTGTAATAATAAATAAGTGGAACAAACTGAAAAAGTTTTTTAAATTTCAATTCTATGGTATCTACACATTGTTTTATATTTATGGTACCGTGCAAAAATTGATTTTCTCTGTGGTTTTTTTTTTATTTTTATCTTTGCACTCAACAAATCTTTAATATTCGCTTTTTCATTTATTGAGATTATGACGCCCCCAATTGGTGTGAGGGGAAGGATACATAGAAGAAAGACCTGCCTATTATGGTGATCTGGAAACCAAACATGACTAAAGCGATTTCAAACAACTTTCTGATTCTTAATGGTGGTCTTTCACCAGGGTACTACTGAAAGTATCTACCACTCTGGAACGTGCCGCAAATAC
Source organism: Limnephilus lunatus (assembly GCA_917563855.2). NCBI lineage: Eukaryota > Metazoa > Arthropoda > Insecta > Trichoptera > Limnephilidae > Limnephilus > Limnephilus lunatus. The sequence goes on from OU830595.1 coordinate 99,464,822, forward strand.
ACCTACATATTATGTACCGTTTGTAATTAATAAATTACGACAGATCAAATTTTTTTTGATTTGAACGAGCGAATTACGGATTTTTAACCAAGGATCCTAACCACTCCCTTTAAAAAATACTAATACCTAAAATACTTAAAACAACAAAGGTATTATGCATAATAGGAAACTATCTTTTATTTTCCGAATACTACTTCTTATAATAAATGTGTTTATTCACGTTCGTGGCGAAGTATTGATTCATAAGCCTCGTTCAATAAATGGTAATTAAAAAGCATGTCGCACTCGGGGAATAACAATGGCACAAGTCCAAAAATGGCATTTTTTAAGTATGCAGAAATGTTCCAGGATATATTTTTTACCCTAAAAAACGGCATAATTCTTGAAAATATTATAGTGGCTTTAAAAGCGAAAACATTGTTGTTAAATTATAATGTTTTACTTAAATTCAAGCGAAAATAGTGGCACAATGATCATTGTACCACGATTATAATATTAAACCTAATAAATATTAGTATACTGCTTTTCAACTTTTGTGAAAAAAATGTTTTTTTATCAGTTAATAAACTCAATTAATACACTCAAATGAAATATTCAAATTGCTCCCTTGAAAAAAGTGTTTTTTTGAGTTGTGCCATTGTTATTCCCCGAGTGCGATGTATTCAGTCTTAAAAATATAAATACTAGTGCCAAAAGATAGAAAAACCAGCCCGCGTCGTGTCTATTCCTCGCGTGAATGACCTATGCAAACCAGATCTACCACAGTGTGGGCGCTTTCAGTTTATCGAACCGTTCTTTATGAGTGAATCTATTAAAAAAATGCATACGACAAAAGTCTTGTCACTGACTGCACTGAAGGCAGCAGACCACAAATAAACTTGCTTCAATCTGCTCTCTACACTATAATCCCCAAAGTTTTTCCTACTCTTTGTTAATTTATTTATTTACGGACAAATAGTCCATTAACAGTATAACAATAACACGAATAAAAAAAAGAGATGACAATGAAAGGAGAGTACATATAGATGAAGAGCATTGACAAATACATATAATATAAAAGTACATAAATAGAAGATAACTACAAGAAGCTTGAAGATGGTTTTAAAAGGCTCTAAAAAATTACATTGCGTATCGACTGCCGAAAGTCATTTAGGCTTACACCAAAAAATTCAATGCTTTAATTTGCGTTGACAAGTCTCGACATTATGAATAATGGAGAATGATATCCATAATTAGTAGAATATTGATTGAGGAACAGCAATTCATTATTTCGGAGTCTACGGCAAGGGCTGTTGAACTGGATGAGTTGCAACAAAGCAGGTGAGTCAGTAATACTGTTGATAATTTTGAAAATGCATGTTAGATCAGAATACTTTCTACGTTTTTCTAAAGAAGAAATCATACTAGTACTCGCCTCTTTCAAGTCCTAACCTCAAAGCAATTCCTCGTAGGAAGCGATGTTCTACAGATTCGATGTGACAAATGTGGACAGCATAGAAAGGAGAGCAAATGACACTAGCATATTCAAGGTGAGGGCGAACCAGCGAACAGTAAAGAGTTTTAAGTGTACTTATATATGTTTGTTCCTACTTATAATAATATATTTGCCCTTTTTATACAGCCTTCCACTTTTTATTAATAATTAACTTCTTTAATTGAAGTTTTTATGGGAATAAAATGGGTAGATTTATGGATGAACAGTGTGAAAAATCGGATATAATGTTTTGGGTGAGCCAAGCAGTTTCTTAAAAATACGAATCGAAAATACGTTGCCCTAAAAATTCACGAAAAGTCATCGAATTGAATAGCCAGGTACTTTCCCGTTTAGGAAATATTTCCTCGTTTTCATTACACCTTTTTTATTTTTTAGTTTTATTATTTTTTTGAATGGACCTATGTCACCTTTGTGGATGCTACGGGGAGGGTTTTTTAATGATATGAAGGATTAAACATGGCTCTTGAAGAGTCCCACGTTGTAGGAGGGAGGAAACACAGAACCCAGCAAATCTTTCAAGAGCCAACAGTTAAAATGAACAAGTGCAAGAATTGTTCAAATGAATAAGAACAAGAACGTGTCGTAAAAACGACCCGACCCGTTTCCGACTATGTGCTGAAGGGATCAATGACGCTAGTTCCCCGGAGCATCGTCTATTGAAATACCGGCAGCACAAGGACAGCATTCTCACTTGACGTATGTGCTCTAAATATTACAATCCGTTTGATAAGATGAAGAACACCTTATACCCTCAAAATTTTCAAATTGATGGTAACATGGTACCTTTGGCGACAGGCATTGGGACTTGAGTTCGTTTATCACATTAAAAATGTAATCTATGTTTGTTCTAGATGTCAACAATGTGTGAAATTAAAAACCTGAAATGAATAAAAGCAATTCAAAGTCTGCAACCTTGTCTCATAAACTAAAATAATACAACAAGACATTTATAACAAGTGTTTAAAACATTATCCAATAACAAGGTAGTGTAATATGAATATGTTTTTGTACCTGCTTTGATTAAAACATCTGAGCTCACGTGAGAACAGGTATGAATTTACCAAGAAAAACAATAATTGCTGCGTGTATCGCATTTCCTTGCTTATCAGTTAATACCCAATTCAAATAACTTCTTAGAATAACACGCGTTACTCTCACACCATATATAATTTCTCAGGGATATGACCGAGAATATGGGAATTTTTAAAAACGTTTATTGAGGTCATTGCTGCACTTTTATCTAGAATTATCATCTATCATAATGAAGATTTATGTACGTAAATAAAACTCATTTTAAAGACATTTGAACTTTGAAGGAGAACGTATATATACATAGTATGTACATGTGCAACACGGATCGAAGTCTGAATAATTTAATTGTTGATATTGCATATTAATCACGCAAATAATCATTGAATATGATTATATGATGTGTTGTCAATACGGTGTATTCTTTGCGGCTAGTCAAACATCAACTAAGATATCTTCAAGCACTTACGTACATTTGTTTACACCGGGGTGAACACGGGCGATCGCAACAGAATAAAACCAATTTCTGCAAAACCAGCTTCAAATATACCTTCGATCAGTATCCTTTCATATAAATCCTTGTGCGATTGAGTTTCCTGTATTCAAAAATTAAGCTTCATACCTACCTACCGTCCTACATAGATCGATTTCCTACATACAATACCACTATCAAACCAAAGTATCATACTGTCACGGACCATATCTCAAAAAAGCAACAACTGGTCTTCGTTAAAATAGAATCCATACGATGATCACTGTTCCAAAAAAAAGCATATAACAAGGCCCCGATAACACTGAATCAACTAAGAAAATTGTTACTAGGAAAGATAATGGTCAAGTATAACGAACAGACAAGAGCAGTGTACAAGTGATCAAGAGAGCAAACTGCTGCTTTGAAGAGATTGAAATTAAAGGATATCTGGGATTAAACACCAATGCATCGTTGGAAATATACAATAATAACCGTGAACCATTAAATAGAAAAAATAACTGTATGGACAACAGGAAGAAATTGCCTCAAAATTATTTGACATAGACATATCAACCTCTCTACTTTGGCCCTTGATGTTCGACCTACCTTTAGTCATCTTCAGGATGCTGTATGATCTTCTCAAATAGGTCAAAAGGTCAATAGTCACAACTGGTCTCACGTGTGGCCCACGTACCAACTCCTGATCCCAAATCATACCCCAGATAGCGGATATCATAACCATCAGTGCTGAGATAGAAAATGATTGACGCCGGCAAAGCTCTAAAAAGGCAGAAAAACAACGAAACGACTGCGTGGAAAGGCAGCGGGAAAATTATACTATCCTGAACCGAAATATTTATTGAGTTGGCTAAAGCACCACTGCTTTACTAAGGAACTGCCTTCAACTAAACAGTCAAGCATTTCATAAACTTCGCTTCCTCATCTCCACCCCTTCTCGACCTCATTCATTCTATAATAGAGAATATCATAGTCCTATCGGTTCCTCTCAATTTAGAGCATTATTTGCACCCTCTCATTAAAAATTAATATAATAATTGCGATAAAAACAAAGTGACCTCATAGCACTTAAAAGGGTAGACTAATGCTGCGCTAAATGCTACTGCGCACGACATCGTTGTGTTCGAAAAAACATTTCAGCATTTTATGTTAGTTATTAATAAGTCATGTTTGATGAAACAAGTGTGCCAAGGTCAACGGCCCGCCTACCCCTTTCAGGCCGTGCGATGATGTCACAATGAGTGTTTTATAATCACCTCGGAGTCCGTTCAAAGGGTATGTATTGGATTCAAGAGAGGCGCTTCTCGGCCGTCGAGCGCGGTGGGGGCGCGGGGCATCCTCCCCGGCGTCTCGCGCCCCCCGGGCCCACTAGCCGGCAGCATGAGCCCTCATTCTCCAGAATATCCGGGGGTCACGGGGGCGCCGAACATCAACACAACAAGTGGCAGGAACCGCTCACACCGGCTGTTCGAATCACTCGATTCAAATACTTTATTTGAAAAAGGAATCAGCACACTTTATTTATTTAGATAACACTCACATATTTTTTTTATATTAACACTCTGTGAAAAACTTTTTTTTACCTTTCAACATTTAAAAAAAATTACATAAATATAGGAAGTAATTGAAATTTTTGGGGAAAGTTATATTATTTATAATGAAATAAAAGTAAACAAAATTGTTAAATTCCTAAAATAAAATACTTTTCGTCTCAAATTTCAATGGTACTCAAATTACAAAGAGGAAAAATTGTTAATCTATGAATAAATTATACAAAATCAAATGAATTGAACGTTGAGGCCTCTGTGATAATTTGTTTATCGCAAAATAGCTTGACGGACTCGTTTAGAAAGCGATTCTCTGATAAAGCGAGGTGTTCCGAAGCTCCCGCCATTAGTCAGCGATATGCGATAGATACTAGTGTGGGCAATATTAGTACATTAGGATATACGATAGTCCGATAAAGTAATTCGCCTCCCCGCCCACTTATTTCCTACACACCTGGGGCAGCTTATCGAAGAACCGTATGATGAGAACTACCGAGAGGCCACTCTACACGCCTTATCTAAGTTCATCCGAACATCTAAATACAGAGATCGTATATCACAGAATCCAGCGGATTGTTATGATCTAGCCCTGGTTAATTCCTGGGACAAAGTATGGCCGCATTGCGTATGATTTCATGATTATAATATTAATTAAATATACTGAAAAAAAGCGCGTTATTTAATTCAGTATTAGTGCGAAAGCTTTATCTTTTACATAAAGCACATTTATTATTGAGGTATTTTAACATCTCTGGACAAATGCTGAGTTATAAATAAGTATGTCAAATGGTTTTAGCAAGCGAAAAAGGAATATTTGTGTTGTTTGAGGGAAAATATTTTTTTTTTCTGAAATATAGGTAAAATATTAATTCACAGACCTTGTTCGATTAGTATTATTAATAGAAAATGCCACATAAATACACCAAACCACCACGGATACAGTATAATATGCCGCTCACTTAGCCGCATAGGAATCTATTGATTTGCCAAAACATTCTTGCAATTGAATACAATAATTAAGATGATATGTTGAAAAGCACAAAACGGAACCGTAGACCGGACACATTAACATAATAAGCGAGTATTTCAATACAAGTAAGACCACATACAAGGTCTACAAGTTTGACATTTGCGATAACCTCACAAAAACTCCCACCGCGAAAGCTCGAGAAGAGAGCTTTTCCCGCGATACTTCACGCAAAGCACACGCATTTGTTTGTTTTACGGTAAGGTATTTAAGTACCGATAATATTGTAGTAATGGTGAATATATCCGGAAAAACTGTATTTTCACCGCTATTTCTCGAATGTCAGTTTTGACATCTGACAGATTCGGGCCCGTTCGGGTTTTTCCGGCCCACTTCGCTGGACGCAAACGTCACGAGAAGGCTTATCGATCGGCGGATGTGGCGTCGAATGGACGGCGTCGGTAAAGAAGGCTGCCTGCATGTTGTCATGTCCGGTAACGTCATATTTCTATAGACGAAACCCATTATGAAAAATTCTATGTCATAACGTAATTGACGATAAATTCAGGGAGCTTCTTGCAGTATTCACCCTATCCGGTTTTTCACGATCGGTTTTATCAACAGTTCATTACCAATTTTATATCAGTATAATAACCAAATTCATCATATAGAGAAATAATTTGTATATAACTACATTTCATATTTATCCTGTTCTAAATTTTTCATGATCTGGTTGTAACACGTATTTCTACAATAACGCGGGATATCAATTCAATATTTTTATGTTGATTGTTGAACTTTTATGTTGCCTAAACCACCATTTAAAATATATACTTAAATATTAAACAAATACGACAACTGGATAAAAAATCGGCTAAAAAACCATTTAATTTACAATATTATCTTCAAACATTTTTCATTCTTCGTTCAACATGCATCAAAAAATTATGTCTTTTATGCGAGTTTTTAAAGAATCTTAATATAATATTAAAAAGAAAATTTACTCAATTCATGTTAACTTAGGTGCTGAGGAAAAAATCCCTGAGGGTCGTGTCATATTTGGGGATACTGTGTGAAGGGTCTTTTTAGGAAAAGGAAGGAGAGGAATTTCTGAGAAGGAAAAAGGTATGCGAGCTGGATAGGAATCTGGGGGTGAATGTGTCCAGATATGACGGACGTATGAATCCATCCCTCCCACTGTGGTACAAGGTGATGGGTAAAGAAATTCCGGCTGGAGAGTTCAAAATATCTCCCTCAACCAATCTCCCCCGGTCCGGCCCGCCATGCAGTGGCCGCACCCCATGAATTGAATATATACAAATTTACATTATCATAACAAACGTTCTGAGCACTAATTTCGACAGGTGGTTTTCAAAGCACAATTTCTGAGTTTAAACCTAATTTTATGTTACTGCGTAAAATAGTAGATTTCTACTTACCGTTACAATAAATTATTTACTATCCAAAAAGTCAAATTCGAAATTATTGTAATTATTGCTAATCATGATTTAGTTACATAAACAATGTAAAGAGATATTTATTTAAAAGTATACACACTTATCTGCATGGTTTGTGTCATACAAAAACTTTTATACTATCGGCCTCCAAGGTCAAGAGGTAATGCTCTGGACTACGAATCTTGAGGTCGTAGGCTCAAATCCTGGAGCGTACGCAAATGGATTTTAAAAAAATGTGTTGTTTCACGACATTGAGAACGGCTGAGCGGCCAAAATGCTTGACTTTAAACTGATTTTTTTTTTTTAAATCAAAATATGTAGTCAATATCCAGTTCGAATATGTGCTTTTTTGTTTATTTTAGTTTCAAGTATGTTCTATATATATTAGGCTATTAAAGAACTTAATTTTTCTTGACTTTAGTGACAACTTTGATTTTTCGTGAGTTTAATAGTAATTATTAAAAAAAATCTTGAAAAAATTATATATTTAAATTTATATTAAAATAGTATGTAGGGCAATAATATATTTTTTTACAATTATCATCAACTCAAAAATAATTGCCAAATTTGCCTCCAAAATCGAGTAAAACCGATTTATTTATTGGTCTATATTTTATAATTTGAAACATAGATACCTAAGTACCTAGCACATATCCGCACTAGATATTTTCTACAATTTTTGATCCAAAAAATATCTCTTCAGTTTTGACAAGTATTTTGACCTCATATTCAAATTTAAGTTTTGTATGAAGAAGGCCGTGCAACCGTTCCTCTTAATTCATTAAAAAATTTTTTTTTTTTTGCAAGCACGATAAATAGTGAAAGATACTTTCAATACGGTCCTGGTGAAAACCGCCATTCATAATTGAAACGTTGCTTGAAATAACTTTAGCCATATTTGGTGTGCAGATCAGGTATTTTTTGTCCTTCCTCTTCCACATCTCATCTCCTCCCCACTACCTTCAGCTTCATAATGTAGTAGATTATGAGATAGATATATATATAATACATTACAAAGAAACATATCATAGGTACCTACCCACGAAATATTTCTTAATATCTGTAAATTTTCTCACCACTGTAATCAATATACTGTTTGTTTCTATATAAATAAATAAAATAAATAATCTACACCTACTGAGGAGACCGTAGCCTCACTGGCTCTAGGCGATTGGGAGCAGTGGGGACTCGTGTGCGGTATTCAAATTTTAAAAATACACATTCGATTATTGACAAAACAGTTGTTCATTTTATTTTATAGATAGATGCTACTGAGTAATTATTGGGAATAAGGAACGGTGTAAAGAATACTACATCACTACACACACAATGCACTTAGGAGAAGCGAGGTGATTTTCAAGGTATGAAATGAGAGTAGCAACAAACGTATGATAACAATCATCGCTGCCAAATAATATCAAAATTGTTTTTGTTATTTTTATAATCTAAAGTGTGATTTTTTTAAAGTTTTTTTCATACATCTAGTAGGAAAAAAAGAAAATAATAAAGAAAAAAAAACAGTTCAACAAATACAGTTAGGTACATTGTTGTGAGTAATAAACATAAACAAATCGTAATTTTTATTTTCACATGTATGGCACGCACCCTATGAAAAGTGCCAGGACTTGTGGCTTTCTTTGAGGCTTTTGGTAGCTAATTATAAAGTTTTTGTCTTGTGCACTTTGTTTAGTTTTGGGAAGCCTAAAATCTCGGCAACTTCTCGTGGATAATTGTGAACATTTTCATTGTACATAATATTAGTTTGCAGATAATTAGGGAGCATGTTATTTTTAAGCTTGTAAATAATAACATAATATATACTAGCTGAAGTGAACCCGGCGTTGCTCGGGGTTATGAATGGTTTGGAGTAAAGTTTTGAGGTTGTGAATTCTAGAAAACTGGGTGTGTTTTTTAAGGTGGAAATTATAATATAATTGTTTTTTTTAGTTCTTAGGTATTTGGTTCACTTCATTGTACCATATCTTCCACGAGCATCTCCGACTTCTTCTACCATTCACTTCCGTACCACGTAAACTCATTTCAACACTCCTTTCTTCGTTCATCCGCTCTCCATGCCCAACAAATCTATGCATCCCTTTCTTCATCTTATCCATTTCTCTTACACCAACATTATAGATACTCCTCATTTTACCACAGACAAGTATTTGTTTCGTGTCTTTCTCGGGCAACTTCAATTTCTTCTACCATTCACTTACACGGCATATATTCTGCCTTAACCCTTTTTTTCATTTATCACATACGCCTCGTTTTACCACACATAATAATTTGATTCTCTTGATCGTACCACGACGTCCTCGGGCGTCTCCAACTTTTTCTACCAATCGCTTGATAATTCAATATCCTTATCAGCTAAAGGACGGTGCAATACCAGTCGGCAATATTAAAAGAAAAAAATATGTAGGTACATTTCATTTCAAGAAAAATGAAAAAAATAAAAGTGAACAAGATAACAGGTAATGATTACTAAAATAAAATAAATTATAATCGTCCCTCAGGGTGATCACCGCATCAAGTGCATTATTTTTTTTAAATTTGGGAGGCCGGAATGTATACCACCGCCCCGTGAACAATTTATTGGTTTATCAACACCTCTGCCGTGGGTCACCCGGGTCATCCCAAATGGTTCGCCATGTTTGGAGATTTAGCAGAGGTGCGCGGGTTCATTGGGAGAAGTTTGCCTAGGTCTTGGAGGCGGATGTGTCAATCTCAAGTGAAAAAAACGACGTTACGAGCAGAAGTATCAAAATTTTGCTGTAAGGGCTGGGAAAAGGGGATGGTGATGGTTTTTTTTAATATATTATGTAGAAGATGACCCTCCTCTTGTTTTGAAGGTCAAGTATGTAAAATTTCAGCAATCTCATTAATATATTTGTTACTATATTTATTAGACCGGAAATTGAGAGAGATTTGATTTTAATACCTTACTAGCTGAATTCCATTTACAAGTTTTTCGAAATTAGATGTAGACAGTAATTTTCCCCTTATTTCGAACTTTAAGTATGCAAAATTTCATCAAAAAGTGTCAAAATGCTGCTACAAAGGGTGGAAAAAAGGGATAAAGTGGTATTTTCATCTTGTTTTGAAGGTCAAATGTGCAAAATTTCATCAATTTCTGAAAAAAAAGTAGATTTCCCACCACAAACACACAGACACTCTCATTTATAAAAAAAATATTGTTGATATGTTATCATATTAAGCATTTAAATTTATGAAATTTCGTGAAATAGAATTAATAAATTGGCGTTCAAAACAGTACTGCCAGATGCATATTCGATTCATTCATGACATTACATTATTATTCTCCACTAAAAATAGGATCACGCAACGATTCATCTATATACCACCTAGGTTATCTGCGTAGTCCGGAAATTCGTAAATTATTCGCGTTCTGAACCATCGATGGACCGTCACAATTATATTACGAGAATGCAATTTTGCTTTCATTTTGTAAATGAATAAAAAAATACAACGAAGCATTTTGAATGCAATTTTGTTAATTAAATTGACTCTTTTTGATGATGTGTTTAGTTGATTTATGTGTACAGACCACAACTTGTTGGTAAAAGCATTTACATACTTTACGATATATTTTATTTTATGACGAGAAATTTCGTAAATAGTCACATAGCAAGTCGATCAAAAATCTCATATCACAGGAAATATCAATTTGATTAAGTTATTAACAAAAAATCTGTAGAGAAAATAGCTGTGTCGTCAAAGAGAGAAATCGTATGCGACATCATCGTTCTAGTACTTTGATCAGTTATATTCTTACGCTCGTAACGGCAGCCCGTGCCTCGGTACTGTCCTAGCGCTCGCGTTACCGTAACACTTTCATGACGGTAGAAGAATTATTAGTAACATTGAAAAATGAAGTTCAAAAAATCCAAACGATTAAAGACTCGAAAACCAAAACCAACATCGAAAAAATTATTGGTGATCTTGATAATGAAGTAAAATCTGATATATTAAAAATGCAACAACAAATAATTCAACTACAAGACAAACTAATTGAAAAAAACGACCAACTGGTGGGAAACATTGAAAAAATAATGAAAAACGCAACAATACCATCCTATGCCCAGGTATTATCAACAACTAAAGTTACTCCTCGAGAAGAAGAGAGATTCTCAATCATCATTTCGTCGACCAAAAATAATGCTAAAGCAGAAGAAATTGAAAAGATAATAAAAAAAGAAATAAATTTAAGCAACATAAAGATAGGAATAAATGGTTTGAGAAAAACAAAAGAAGAAAAAATAATAATATCATGCCCAAAAAAGGAATATGCAAATACTCTAACTGCCGAAATAAAAAAAACTGAAAACCGAATTGGTGGTAAATGAAATTCAAAAGAAAAGACCAAAAATAATAATAAAAGGATTAAAATCAAATCTTACTGAAGACGAAATAGTTTGCGGAATAATTACCCAGAACGAAGGAATTGAAGATGTTTACAAGGAAAGTGAAGACAATAAAATCACACTAATAACGGAAATAAAAAATACAAACGTAAATGAACAACAGCGCCAATTCACTAGCTACATCTTGGAAACCAGTGGCAAAATGCGGAAAAGTCTTCTTGCACTCGGTAAACTAAATATACAGTTTCAACGAGTAAAAATTGAAGATTGCAGTCCATTAACTCAATGTTTTCATTGCTGTATGTTCATGCATACAGCTAAAAAGTGCCTACACCGAACCGGCCCTCCAATTTGCCCACACTGCATGGGCGACCACATCCTTTCAAAATGTCCGGGAAGAGAAACAATACCAGCGTGTGTAAACTGCACCAGACAAAATTCTAAATATGGAGAAAAAAACACCACGGACCACACAGCCAACAGTATTAAGTGCAACTATAGAAACAAAATGCTGAAAATTGCGAGGGATCGCATCGATTACGACTAATTATGCATATTATTAATTACAACCTAAATAATATCTACAATATTTCAAAAAAATATTTCCAAAAGCCCGCCCGCAAAGTGTTAACACGCAGTGATAATATACACACATATAATACGTACTATAATTGCAAATGTGAAGTGTATTCCCAGCGCCAACATTATTGTTATAATTATTACTACCTCAAAATGAACGAATTTATAATAAACGCAATAGATAACTCATATAAAATAGACGAAAGGATTTTAAACACGGTAAATAAAACAAACGATTTTAATGATATAAAACCTACAGTCAGCCTAATAATAATACACATGAACGTTAGATCTTTGGAAAAAAAATTCGAAGAATTTCTAATAACTATTAAACAATTAAATAGAATTGACTCTATAATATTATCAAAAACGCATTCATCGAATGAAATTAATTATAATATGCCGAGTTACTTGTACTACGCAACAAAATATATAATTAACAGAAATAACGGCGTTGCCATATTTATATCAAATATTTACGCTGTCACAAGTGTAATTGAAATAATGGTGAATATTGTCAATTTATTAAACTTAGAGATAAATTTAATAAATTATTCATTTAATATAATTATTATTTATCGGACACATTCTTCTGCTTTAACCACATACATAGAAGAACAAAAAAAAATATTACAATATCATAAAAACAAAAAAAAAACAAACAATTATGGATGACTTCGTAAACACGCAACTGGACAACTGCTTCAAAATCAGTGAATTCAATAGTCAAAGTGCAAAAGAGTGCAACGAAATCATCACTGACAAATTCTCTGGTATACAAATACTCCATCTTAACATCCGCAGCCTTCAAAAAAACATAGAAGAATTTATACTCAATATAAATAATCTTAATGTAAAGCCGGATGTTATAGTATTAACTGAAACATACACAAACAGTGACTCACCACATTATAATTTAAGTGATTATATCTACATGCAAACAAACACAAACATAAATAAAAACAGTGGCATTGCGATATTCGTAAGTAAGAAATATAATATTGTTACACATTTAGAACACAACTTGGATTCATCAAACTGCATAGAAATCCATCTTAACCACAACAAAATCAATTATTATTTGTTAGCAATCTATAGAACGCATGAATCGAACGCTTATTTATTTATCGAACAAATACGAAATATAATATCAAATTTAAAAAACAAAACTTGCATAATAACAGGGGATTTTAATATCAATATTAACAAAAATATAGACAATAGAATTAAACATGAATATTTGAACTGTATGACTGAAAACAACTTTAAATCGTGTATAAATGAAAATACGCGCGAAATTCAAGGTCAGAAACCATCTTGCCTAGATCATTTTTGGACGAATATTAACATAAAAGATCTTCATAAAATAAAAACCATTGTCTGGAAAAATAACATCACCGATCATCATACGTGTATATTTTTGTACGAGGAAGAAAAAACAATACAAACAAAAAATAAATCACTAAAAAAATCATATACCAAAATAAATCTGCAAAAATTAATTGAAAACTTGAAAACGGAACATTGGCAACCTGTAATCAACTGCGAAGAAGTTGAAATATGCTCAAAGTACTTTGAAAATATTTTATCCAAACATGTAGAAAACTCAAAAACAGATATTCCATATCGTAATTTAGATAAAAATAAATACTTAAAACCATGGATCACACCGGGTTTATTAAATTCAATCAAAGAAAAAGGTAAGCTTTACAAAAAAACAATAAAATTCCCAAACGACAAAAAAATAGAATTTAATTATAAAAAATATAAAAATAAATTGACACGCTTAATAAAAATTAGTAAAGATGAATATTACAAACATAAAATAATAAGTTCTGAAAACAATCCAAAAATAATCTGGCAAGCAATTAACTGTGCAATAGATAACAATAAACAAAAACATTCAATCAAGGTAATTGTAGACGAAAATGACGTTAAAATAAATGCAGAGGAAAACCCTAAAAAATGCGCGGATATATTCAACTCCTTCTTCGCGAAAGTTGGACAAAACCTCGCTAAAAAAATTAATGTAACAAAGGGAGCGACAACCCAACAAATTATCGAAGATATACACAGTGTAAACTCACTGTCCCATTTTAAAATGATCAAGGAAGTAGATATTCTTAACATTATTGAAAATATGAAAGGAGGGTCGTCACCAGGTTTTGACAACATAACTGTAAATATGTTAAAATCTATTAAAAGCCACGTGATAAAACCATTAACTCACCTAATTAATTTAAGTTTAAAAAATGGAATATTTCCGACTAATTATAAGAGGACAATTATCTCACCTATATTCAAAAGTGGAAACGCACAAAATGTAACTAACTATCGACCAATTTCCCTCATTTCAAATATTGGAAAAATATTTGAAAAAATCGTAAAATCTCAACTAATGGAATTTATTGAAAATAACAAAATACTTCACGACAATCAATACGGATTCCGAAAAGCGCGCAGCACACAAGATGCGATTGCAAATGTCACATCACGCATATATAAAAACCTTGATATGAGCAATAAATGTATAGGTATTTTTATAGATCTGAGAAAAGCGTTTGACAGCATATCCCATAAAAAACTTATGAAAAAATTAGATAATTTGAACATTAATGAAAACGTAGCAAATTGGATAAAAAGCTACCTAAAAAATCGCCCTCAATGTGTCAAAATAAATAACATTTATAGCGACGAAGAGACATCTGAATATGGAATTCCACAAGGTACTGTGCTAGGTCCTATATTATTCATCTTATATGTAAACGGTATATTCTCACAGCCACTCCATGGTAGTATAACCTCTTATGCCGACGATACAGTACTTATTGAAAGTGGAATCACATGGCAAGTTGTAAAACAAAAAGCAACAGAAGACATAAACATACTTAAACACTGGTTTGATATAAATCTACTATCTCTTAATAGTGAAAAAACTCACGTTATACCATTTGCAATAAAATCAAAGGACGTTCCGGTAAATTTCGATATAATTATACATGATAATTCTAATGATCACAAAAAAAATAACTGTAAAATAAACTGTTCCACATTAAAAATTTCGAATAAAATCAAATACTTAGGAATAACAATAGACAAAAACCTGAACTGGAAAGATCAAATCAACCTTACCGTTAACAAAATAAGGAAATTAATTTACATATTTTTAAAAATCCGAAACTTTCTCTCATTAGAAAATCTAACATCAGTCTACCATGCTATAGTACAGTCAAATCTCCAATACTCTGTAGTAAGCTGGGGAGCTGCATACAAAACAAATCTACTCCCTGTTGAAATTGTGCAACGTCTAATTATAAAAATTATCTTGAAAAAACGAAGAGATTATCCAACTCACCTTATTTTTGAAGAATTTAAAGTATTAAAATTTAATGATCTAGTTCGAAAAAATATAATAATCCAAATAATAAAAGAAAAACAAAATCATAGCTTTTTAACTGAAAGTCGTACTCGTCAAAAGCATATATTTCCAACACAAAAATGTAACACCTCATTTGCACAACATCATTACACATATCTAGGAAAAAAATACTTCAATAGCCTACCTGAAAAAATAAGAACAATCGAAGACGATAAATGCCTATTAAAAGCAATTAAAGAGCAATTTAAAGTAAAAATAACAAATTGATAAAATTTATCATCATAAATTATATAACTTGTAAATTTGTTTTTTTTAAGTATCTACCACAATTAAATCAAAAGATTCAAAATATATTTTGTAAATATATTTTAAATATTTTTTCATCCCGATACTCGTCCCTCTTCTAATCACAAGCGTCTGCTTCTATAGAAGAGAAATATCATACAAAATAAAAAATAAAAAAATCAGTGAAAATTTATTATATAGTTTATTTGTATCAAAAAAAGATTATTTTGAAATATAAATATTATATTTTATATGCTATTTTTGCTGTATAAATAATGTATCTTCTGTAATAAATAAATGAAAAAAAAAAAAAAAAAAAAAAAAAAAAGTACATTATTTTTCGTTTTCATACTATTTGTGTGTGAGAAGGAAGAGAACGATCGTCGACGACTTACGTACCATCTTTCTCTGAGAGTACTATATACAAGGTTTTAAATCATTATTAACGAAAAACTGTGCAGAATTGTGATTATAGCAAAACATGTTAATTTACTATTTAATAATAAAAAATAAAAATATGAAGGTATTATTATATATTAGTTAAATGTCGCTTCAGCGACCATTGGCTAAACTTAAAAATAACTATAAACTGGCGTAAAGGTCCTTCACTTGTATAGCATACTGAAATAAGACAAACATTAAGAAAACTAAACAAATATACTCCTGGTCATATTATTGTATAAGCATGGCGTGTATTTATTTATTTATCTTAAGTTAGCTCATATCGTCGTGTGTGCCAATAATGTTAGAAACATGTATGTATATATATATATAAGGTGGTTCATATTCAAAAATATATTATTTTTAAATTCTAAGAGCGATAAAAGGGTGTCAAATGAGTCAAAAAGTCGTGTTTAAAATTTTTTAATTTTGTGATTCGATCTTCTTCCTCCGGATTCACTTCAAAGTTTTTAAAATTTTTCATGGTAAGGGGTTATTTATAGTGTGTATAAAAGTTACTATGAATCCATTAAACCATATTTTTTGTAATCTTCCACAGCAAATAGAGTATATTTTTACAAAATCATTTACAAAATATCCGAAGATTGATTCTCGCAAAAAAATGCCGAAATTTGAGAGTAAGAAGAATTTTTGCTGGTATTTGAATACACTGCCTTGAGATAATATGAATTATATTAATTTATTTTTTTAATAAATAAATCAAATCTCTCTAGTTTGTATTTTATTAAAAATAGTTAATTTTGAATGGTTTATCTAACATTTTGAAAAGATCTAACAGTTTCTCTCTTTTATGTGAAATTTCAAAGTCAATCAAGAAGATGATATCCTAGTATTATTAAAAAATTACGTGATTTTATAACTCCATTTAACACTCTTTTGTCACTATTAGACAAATCAAAACAAGAATTTTTTCCCCATACAGTCGTGACACACTTGACCCACCCTAATATATATATGCAAACAAACATTATTTGACAAACATAATATTTCTTTAAATATTTAAAATGTAAATACAATCAATCACAAATAAAACATCAATACATAACGTAGACATACTTCTTGATTCCTTTTTAAAATGAATCATATTTTCAATCTCATTATATAATTATATAAACCAATTAGTTTGGGGACCTGCTTAAATGGTTATTATATTCTACATTCGCGTGACCAAAATTATCATTTTCAATTATTATTGTTGACCGCGTATCTCAGATTATACAACACGCGAATCATTTATCTGCGCCATGATGAGCGGAAAACTTAGCCCATAATACGCAACATCCGAAGAAAGATCATTGGACCAAATCGGACCTTTCAAAACTTTCATCACTTTTTTTTCTCAATATATATATATATATTTATGTTTTTATTCTACGTATGCGGCGTTGTTGTTAACATGTCTTTGTCCATATATAGTATTTGTCTTCGGAGTCATGTGTTGGGGTCTACGGCTTGTGTCGTAATTGTGTTGTGCAGTATGATGGTTTAGGTTGTCTTGTTGGTAATGTGTAGCTATAATTTTGATGTACAGTTGCTGTATGTTCAATACAGCAAAGTCTTTAAATAACTGTATTGTTGAGAGGGTCCATATTAGTTTTCGCAGCACCACCCCAACCGATCATACCGTGGGTGATAATTGATTGGCCTAACGCGTAGTATATAGTTTTTAAAGTCTTCATTGGTATGATGTTTCGTATGTTCCTAAAAAAATATATAAGTTTTTTGACTTTACCCGCTGTTTTATTTATTTATTCTGTCCACCTAAAATAGTTTTCAACATAAATTCCTAAGTATTTTATTATCTCAGTCCGTGTTAGCGAGTTGCATAGGCAGTTTTCTTTAGATAAGCAGTCGTGTATGGTTAAGTTTTCATTAGGTCTCGGTTGACGTCTGGGATCTATACTAAATGTCATGTACTTTGTTTTGTCTATATTTAGTGTTAGCAGGTTATTGTGTAGCCAATTTTTAATCCGGTTGATTCCATGGGCAGCTTTTTTATAAAAATTTGTCCAGGAGTCAGAAGTGAAAACGAGAACAGTGTCATCCGCAAAGCAAATAACATCTCCGCTAATATCTAACTGACACAGTTATATTTATATAACTTTTTATGATAACGCAACTATCACTTTTTTTTCATATGTACTATCTATCGCTTTGTTAATTTAGATATGTTCTTTAATACTTGCTTCAGAACAAACTATTCATGTTTAAGTTTATAATAATATCAACAAAGTAACTACACATTCCTCTATCTTGTACCTTAAGCACTTCTGTTTTACTCTTATTATACTTAAACTTATTGAACTTCTTTGTACAACTTTACATGATAATGAAACTACATACCTACCTTTCTTTATTTCTTTTTTTTTTAAGAAAGACAAACATTCTTGGGTTACGAATAACCCAACAATGTTTTAAAATCTCCTACTACCACCACACTAAGCGGAAAATGTTGCTTGTGTCCCGGGTGGGACCAAGCTGACCGGTCCGTATTGTATCTGATTATATCTGTTTATTATTATGTGTTATATAGGTACTTTAAGTTTATTATGTTATATATTATATCTAATAAAATAAAATAATGTTTTGTTTAAAACCACGAGTTTTATTAATTTTATGAACCGACCGGTTTCGCTTTACTCAAGCATCATCAGGGTACAAATTAATACATTAATTTGTACCCTGATGATGCTTGAGTAAAGCGAAACCGGTCGGTTCATAAAATTAATAAAACTCGTGGTTTTAAACAAAACATTATTTTATTTTATTAAATATGTCAAACCACAAAGTGATTGCTTTCTACAATAATATATTATATCTGTTTATTGTGTTAAATACTATAAGCTTATTATTATACTCCTGGACAAACTTATGTATCTATAATAACGTTTACATGTAAAAGCATTCAAGGCGTGAATAAACAAATAAATAAAATACCCTGGTCAAACATGGAGACCAATGTGAAGAGTTCATGGCTTCAAAACCAGCGTGGCTGGAGTGCAATTCTATTGAGTTGATCTGGCTGCTGTTTTTATTTAAAGGTAAATAGTGCACAAGTGATAAACAACATCTTTTAGGGAAACGGTCAGAAGGCAAAGTAATAGTATTCCTAAAGCAAAATCATGTTAAACCAAAAGAATTTCCAATTTTAAAATCGATGCGAAGGAGTTAAACCACAAAGAAGATTGGGCAGTTGAGCACCAAAAGAAAAGAAAAAGTGATGTATTTACTATTCAAAATATTACGAAAACTGAAGTTTTCGGTTGAATTAAACTAATTATTTTCAAGGATTCAGACAAACTTACTGAATAAGCATTTCGTATTTCTCGCGATAAAACATTTAAGTATCGTATTGCGTTAATTTCCAATATCAACCGACTATCCGTCTTAACATTTTTGCTGACATTGAAATGCTATTAAAACATTTTATTGTTTTATTACGACAAAAAATTAAAACACGCATCATTAAAAGATACTTAAAAAATCCAATTAATGTTTCTAAACAAATCAACCAATACATCTATTGAATTAGTTAATAGGCGGTCGTTTATTAATGAAATATTTAAACCAACCCAAAAACGATAAAGGTTCTATTTCGTGGAAGATATAATTTCTTCCTTTTAGTCACGGATCACTAGAGTCGTATTGGGATGTTTGAAAAAGCCTGATCTGATCTATTCCAGTACATTGGCGTAGCTCGTAGAGCCTTATGCGTATAGTTGTATGTGTATAGTAGAGCCACAGCATAGAGCCTTATAGCGAAGGGCGGCGATCAGCGATTGGTGGCCCGCGGGCCAAAAGTGGCCGGCGAAGTGCTCCTTTCTGGCTGCAGAGCCAGAAGGGAGAGTCTCTGATCGGACAATTACTTCTTCCCGTCAATCTTGACGCACCATCGATCACATTTTTTTTCGTACATAGTTCTTGTGAAGAAAATATAAATTTATTTTTTTAAGAACCCGTAACGCCCGACTGGGATTCCATAACTACCACTGAAGATCAATTTTACACCCCTGTTCTTGAATTGTAATATTATGTAAAAACTTCCTATATACTTCTTCTGGCGCTAATCTTAATCTTAATTGTAAATATGTTTGTTATTAAGTCACTAATTTATAACTTAGATGTAAGTCACTATTTATAAGTGTAAACCTTAGTTGTAAGCCAGTAATATAAGTCACTAGCTATAAGTCTAAGATGTAAGTCACTAATTTTAATTGTAAATATTAGTTGTAAGCCAGTAATATTAATTATTTTATATACTTATTTGTATAGCACCCTTGAGATTTATCCCTAACCAACTATTATTATTATTATTATCGACCGGTCGATACATAAACATGTAATATTCACTTTTTTTTAGCCTGCGGCGCTTTTTCCGCGTATTGAGTCATACTATTTTTATATGCATAGGGGGGGGAGGACGGGCAATTGATCAGACGGGCAGTCACAAGCACCAAAACTAATTGCCGACCGCTGGTGTAGGGCATAGAGCGTGAGGGGAGATGGCCCCTCTAGTAGAAATGAAAATAACACATTTTATTTCCGGTCCTTCATAGAATCGTGCGTAGACGCGGTAAATGCGAATCCGAACAAATAGAAGAAAAAGAACGAGTAAGAATAATGGAATGAATGCCTCGGGTTCTAAAGCTTTTGTTTTCTTTGTTTTCACTTTTCTTTCTACTGTGGATTTTCGTGAATTTGTACTGTTAACGATAATGAAATCTTTTGGGGGCGCAAATGCGAGTTTAACGAAGCGTGAGGTGTTTTTTCTCATTTTTATACTTTGAAATTGCTTTGTTTTAGTTTTTCAGGCAGTAAGTGAAACCGGTGAAAATAAAAGCAATGCCGCGTTATAAACTCCAGATGAAATATTATCGCGTGTTTCCCAAATAGTATCGACAAAATTATCAACAGTTTTAAACATTATAAAATCTCACTAAACTGAAAAATTGTAAAGTTATCATTGAATCATTGCAAGAGAACTGTTTTAGTACCTTTCATTTCGAAAAAGTACCAATAGAATGAATGATTAAAAAAAATATGGAATTTTATGTTTAAAACTTTTTCGGATGAGTTGTTTTAAAATTTTTCAAAATCAGACATACACACAGTGACGTTTTTTTTCCTTTGTTAACATTAGCGTCATACTGAAAAACCCTGAAGAAACCCTGAAACCCTGACGGACGTTTAAGATTTTTTTAAATGAGGTACCTGACTAGACTTTGTTGTGATGAAAATAAACATTACATTATTTATATCATAACAGTACGTCTCCCCCAAACATATGTCCTGATCATTCCCGCCACGCAGTGGGTAGGCAGGCGCATCCGCCGCCAAGACATAGAAAAATCTCCATTTGAACCGGACAACCTTGCTAAGTAACCAAACGTAGCGAACAACTTTGTGTCACTTGGGGCGGTGGTACCAGTACCCGCCCCTCAAATTGGTTTGAAGATCAAGTGAGCAAAATTTAATTCCTCTCGAAATAAAACTGTAGATACGTATAAAAAGTCTTTATATTAAAGGCTGAATTGAACCCGGCGTTGATCGGGTTTGTGAATAAAATTTGGAATAAAGCTTTAGGGTTGTGAATTCTAGTAAACTGAGTATAATAATAATAATAACAAAATATTATTTCGAATAATTGTTGCCATCTGAATCAGATATGCGCGATTTTTGGACAAATATTTGGAGTAAAGATATAAAACATAATGAGTCAGGTCCGTGGATAGAAAATGAAGAACTCAATTGTTCAGACATTGAACAAATGAGTTTTTCTGATATATCGGTTGAATTGTTAGCCAAAATTATAAAAAATACTCATAATTGGAAAGCCACGGGTTGCGATTGGATACATAATTTTTGGTATAAACGTCTGACTACTTTACATCCCCTTTTGGCAAAAAATCTTTCAAAATTTGTCAGAGAACCTCAAAATTTTCCAAATTTTCTAACTAAGGGCATTACTTATATGTTGCCTAAAAGCGAACATATTAATAATCCCTCTCAGTATAGACCCATTACATGTTTACCGACAATATATAAAATTTTAACCTCTTGCTTGACAGATTTAATATACACTCATTTAGATGAAAAAAATGTTTTATCTGATCAACAAAAAGGTTGTCGCAGAAAACATATGGGATGTAAAGAACAATTAGTTATTGATTCTGTAATTCTAAAACAGATTCAAACCCAAAAACGTAATTTACATATTTGTTACATAGATTACCAAAAAGCTTATGATAGTGTCCCGCACTCGTGGCTGATAAAAGTTTTAAATATATACAAAATTAACCCAATTATTATTAGCTTTTTGGAAAAAATTATGGCATTTTGGAATACCGATTTGCTTTTGAATTTGAAAGATAAGAAAATTATAGTACCGGGCATTTCAATAAAAAGAGGGATTTTTCAAGGAGACTCATTGAGTCCTCTTTGGTTTTGCTTAGCATTAAATCCTCTATCTAAAATGTTAATTAAAAGCAAGTTTGGAATAAAAATTAAAGGTAATACTAGAGAGAGAAATATAATTTCTCATTTATTATTTATGGATGATTTAAAATTATATTCGAATTCTGAACCAAATTTAGAGAAAATATTAAAGTAGTTAAAAATTTTTCAGATGATATTAAAATGACTTTTGGTTTAGATAAATGTAGAACGATCCATATAGAGAAAGGTAAAATTGTAGATGGAGACGAGGGTATATTTAGAAATTTCAAAATTGAAAGTATGAAAGGGGATGAGGTTTATAAATATTTAGGATATCCGCAATCAAATAGATTAGATCATACTAGTATTAAAAATGATATTAGGATTAAATTTAAAACTAGGATCAGAAAAATTTTGAAATGCAATCTATCTGCTAAAAATTTAGTAAAGGCGATAAATACTTGGGCAATACCTCTATTAACTTACTCATTTGGCATAATTAAATGGTCTAATACAGATTTAGATAGCTTAGAACGATTAATTAGAACTACATTAACAAAATTTCATTGTCATCATCCAAATTCAGCTATAGAACGTATTAATTTACCCAGAAATTTAGGAGGTAGAGGTATGGTCAAAATAACATCTTTAAAACATAATCCGGTAGAAATGCTAAGAAATTTTTTCCATAGGAAAGCTGATAGTTCAGAAATGCATAAAATAATTTGCAAGGCAGATAGAAATATTTCGCCATTAAATTTATACGACGAGAATGCCAGCATTCTTATAAATACCAACCAGGAATTATTAGATTCCTGGTCAAATAAAATTCTTCACGCAAAACACTTCAATTATCTCAACCAAACATATGTTGACAAATTTTCGTCAAACAAATGGTTGAGTATTGGAGAGTTGAGCGCAGAAATAGAAGGCTTTATGCTTGCCATACAAGATAGAGTCATTAATACTAAAAATTATAGGAAGCATATCATCAAAGATGCAAATCAAATTGATGATTTATGTAGAAAATGTTTGGCTTTTCCGGAAACTATAGAACATATTATATCGGGATGTTCTGTATTAGCGCCGTCCGAGTATACATTTAGGCACAATCAAGTTTAAAAAATAATTCACCAAAGTTTGGTAATTAAACATAACTTGATTGACTGCCGTAATGTACCATATTATGAATATGAACCAAATTCATTTTTAGAAAATGAATTTTATAAAATTTATTATGATAAAACTATTCTG
Organism: Limnephilus lunatus; assembly: GCA_917563855.2. NCBI lineage: Eukaryota > Metazoa > Arthropoda > Insecta > Trichoptera > Limnephilidae > Limnephilus > Limnephilus lunatus. Next base: position 99,488,586 of record OU830595.1, read on the forward strand.
ACAGACAGAACAATTAGTCATAATAGACCCGATATAGTTTTACATGACAAAATTAAGAAAATAACTTATATCATTGATGTCGCTATTCCAAATTCTTGTAATATTCAGAAAACTGTTTCTGAAAAAATAAGAAAATATACAGATTTAGGAAATGAAATTAAAAGAATTTGGCATTCTCAGACTATAAAAATATTACCATTTGTTATTTCGGCTACTGGCATTATACCTAGCTCTCTCATTCAAAATTTAGGCGTATTAGATTTGTCAAAAAATTTGTACATAAAAATGCAAAAGTCGGTCATTTTAAATACATGTAGGATTACGAAAGATTTTTTAAATATTTATATTGAGGGATCAGTAGGATTTATCGGACCAGTTAGGATTTCATCAGAGCCGAACCCTCTGATATGAAAATATCTGGAGTCGGTGAAATATTTTCCCATTATGTTTCTGGTGGATTGACGTATTGTTCTTGTATTGTTTTATTCTTATATAGTGCACTTACATTGCGTTAATTTACTAGATATTCATTTGTGAAAAAGTGTGTGGAAGGGTTTAGTCTTTCATTTGGGAAAGATTCAACCCGGACATAAAATCTGGAGCACCGTAATAAATAAATTTGTATAGCGCCGTTTTTGTGAAAAATCACCTCAAGGGCGCTTTACAATTCATTATGAATTCTTAGGTTCTATTTAATTTTATTATTTACAGAAAGATACAAAAACATACTTACCTGCAGGTCACTTCCGAAAAACACACTTTATTAGAAAGTTTATGCTTGGGAAAGGTACGACTTTGCACGTGGAGGGCATTATATTCAAAACACTGGACATTGCATGATTTTACCTTTGCTACCCTCATCACTGTTGGTTTTACATTTATATTTATAAGAAGATTAATGCCAAAGTTGAGTTAATATTTATTTTAAAGACTGGAGAATTGTAAGAATTTGCTTTATTTTTACAAAATTAGTTATTTACTATGTCGCGAGCCGTGAAGCTGAAGGTGAAAGGTTTTTTTTTTTTTACTTATGGATACGACTGTCTGAAAAGATAAGTTTTTAGTTTTTGCTCTAAATTCCGCTGAATCTGTGATTATTCTTAACTCGTGTGGCAGTCCATTTCAGGCTTTAGGTCCTGACACTCCGAAAGCACGCTCACCGAATTTAGTATCTTTTGTGCGCTTTGGTTCCTTCAACCTTCCGATAGCTGATGTTGGTGCTGACCTGAGGGTTGATTGTCGCGAATTGGAATTTTCTGGAATACACATTTCCGATAAGTAAGCCAGAGCCATTCTGTTAAGGGATTTGAATACCATCCAGCAGAGCTTGAACTGGATTATTTCAGGACACTTGAGCCAGAGAAGATCTTTGAGATGCTCAGAAATATGGTAATATTTAGATACGCCGGCAATGAGTCTTGCCGCAGCGTTGAACACAGATTGTAATTTGTTGATTTGATATTTCGGGAGACTAGAATATATTCCTTTGCAATAATCTAGACGTGAAACAACATACGAATTGACTAGGAATTTAGTCGCCTCTGTTGTCAAGTTTCTCCGTACTGCTTTAATTTGCCTTAATTGAAAGAACCCCGTGCTTACAGTTCTGTTCTGACGTCGGCTTGTGGCTGTCCAGAGAAACGCAGTCTTTGCAGGATTCAGTTTCAATCTATTTGAGGTCATCCAGCGCGTGATTGCTTCTAGACACTCAGTTACGCGAGTTTTAAGACCGCCTATTTCCTTTGGTAAGCAGTAGAAGTAAACTTGCTGGTCGTCAGCGTAGCAGTGAGATAGAAGACCAAATGATTCGATAATTTTAGCGACATCATTTGTGAAGAGGATGAAGAGAAGTGGGCCCAGAACAGACCCTTGGGGAACTCCAGATGAAAGGGTTGCATATTTCGATTGGTTTTTCCCCACTTTAACGGCTTGTACGCGGTTGACCAAGAGATATCAGCCAGTCTTTTACACCGCAGTTCAAGCCAAAGGATTCTTCTAATCGTTTAATTAGGAAATCATGGCCAATCGTGTCAAAAGTGGCACTCATGTCCAAGACTGAAAGGAGTGCCAGTTTACCCGACTCGATAGCAAGAGTTATATCCGACAAAACACGTAGTAGTCCAGTTTCCGTTAAGTGAAACCTTCTATATGCGGATTGGTATTTTAGTCAGCAGTTCATTAGAATTTAAGTGACATATTATTATCTGTGAAGCAGTGATTTTTTCTAGGATTTTGGATATTAATGGAAGATTTGAAACGGGCCGGTAATTTGATGATTTGATATTTCAGCGTCCAATTGCGGTTTTTTTATTAATGAAAGATCTTCAGCGTCCAATTGCGGTTTTTTTATTAATGGAGTTACGATGGCTGATTTGAGGGGTTTTGGGAAATCACCCATGCTAAGTGACTTATTGAAAAGACAAACCAGAAAGGGAGAAATTTCATCATAGTATTAAGTTAGTACTATAGTATTAAGGTGGAAATAATAATATTATAAATAATTTGCAGCACATATAATTATTTGATTCACTTTATCGTGCCATTTGCTTAGGCGTCGCCAACTTTTTCTACCATCCATTTCCACTTCATAATTCGACATTCTTAACAGCTAATTAGACGATGCTATCCCAGTCTGCCGAATTACTTTGGGGGCATCCATTAATTACCTGAGCACAAACGGGGGGGGGGTCCAGCCAAATCTCACCTTACTTGAAAAAAATATTCGAATTGGCCCAAATTTATCTCACCGAGGGGAGGGGGGTCTAGTTTGGAAGAAAATTTGCTCACGTAATTATTGGATGCCCCCTTTCGAAAAAAATTGTGCAATTACATTTCAAGAAAAAAAAAGAAAAAGAAAAAATAACAAGTTAGTAACGAATGCTTACATAAAACATAAAAATAAATTCATTTAAAATTAACGGATTGCCTTTAAGGCTGGTGGCCGCATCATCCAGCATCCATCGCTTATTGATTGGAGAGCTGAACCACGACAATGACGTTCGTTGACGTTTTGTTTTCAGCTTTGAGCTTTTTTAATTAGAGGTTTGAGCTTTGAGCTTTGAGCTTCGATCTTCGAGCTTTGAACTTCAAGCATTAAGATTCGAGCTTTGAGCTTAGAACCTAGAGCTAAGAGCTTTGAGCTTTATGCTTTGAGCTTTTCGCAGAGTTTGTAGAATTCAGATAGAAATGGTAATGAACCTCTTGACTTCAAGTGTGCATAATTTCATTTAAAGATTCAAAATACTTCTTTAAGATAAAGCCATACTAAATAATGCAAAATCATACAAAATCGTATGTTTTTGTTTTGAAAATTTGACCGCCTAGAAGTATTATAGATGCTTCAATTAAATACTGCGTGTAGAACATACCTTGGCCCTTAAAAATTTATGTCATTTTTTTAATAAGTCTTTTAATAAGCTTAGAAAAAAATAAAGTATTAGGTCTATAAAAAACATTTTGAAGTACAAACTCTCCTGCTTATAAACACTTTTTCGGGTATGGTTTTATTGCATAATGTGGCAAATTCAGTTTCTTATATAATTATCGCAAAAAAATTGAAATTTACGCCCGAACCTCACAAAATAAAATATAATATGCATTTTCGCGTTGGTATTTTTGACATCACGGCGACAATACGACAGTCGACGAATTTGTTGTATCAAAGTGAACCTTATACCGTCCACCGAAGAACGACTGGCAGCCGCCCCATTTTTCCGTCATTACTCCTCCGGACGGAGCGGAGAAACAACTCGTTAGGGTCCGCGCTGCTTGTTTTCGTGAAATCAATTTAAAAAATCCGTTTTATTACAATAAACAATGCATAAAAAAGGAATTAATGTTTTTTACAGGCCTTTACGAAATCAACATGTAAAAAAAAATTCTCAAATATCTTTTCCAACCTTTCCAAAAGCTTTTTCTCAAGTATTTTTAAACTCCTCCCATAAAAGGGCGTGAATTCCGATTTCGATTTTTTCCTGTACTAGTGGATCGCCTTAAGGGGTGGGAATAGTTTTTAGAAAAATCATTTAGTAAACATTTTTTGAACCTCAGAATAAAACTTTAGATTTGTTTACAAATGAAATCCACGCCGCCCACCCGCCACATCGTCCGCCACAGACAATGAACCTAAGAAGAATAATATTATGTATTTATTACTAGTTGACGTGTATCCTGCAATTCCCGAGGTTATGAATGTTAATATTTTTTATTAATTAATTACTATTAAAATACATGCATCATAGTGGTATATTTAAAGTCCTCCTCATCTTCACTGTAGATTTCTGTTCCGAGGCGGCCTATAGATTGCTGTTAGGTCATGATTTCCCCATCTTCATGTTTGTCGATATCATCTTCGTAGTTTAGATCTTCATAGAGTAAAGCTTCAATGTAATAAATTCTAGGAAACTGGGTGTAGTTTTAAGGTGGAAATTAACAACTTTAAACACTTTTTTTACAATAAAACTTATTACATAACAGTGCGGAGATCATCGCGGTGGAAATGGATGGTGGGAAAACGTACATTGGGATCTTGGGGGGAAAATCTTAGGTTAAGTAGGTAGCATCGACCAAAAAATATTTTTGGTAGGTATTATTCGCCTAACTTTCAGAGAAAACAGTTCCCTGCAATTGCGGATATGTAGTTTTATTTGAATTGATCGTTACATTAATGTTACTGATGATCACGGTCAAGTACTCCGGTCGTACATAATACAGTAGTTGATCCCTCAGACGGAAGACGTTTACAAATGTAACGGCATTAATGCCATTTCTCTCACATCTCGTTCCCCGATAAACAGGCCATACAACCACCCCATAGGAGTACCTAACCGGGGTGTTTATAGAGTTGGTAGAATATCCAGCGGAGTGTTTCTTAGACAGGCGCGCCCAAGAGCAATGCTGCCTAATGTAATGCTACTACTACTACTGATACGGGTTTTACGTGGGTGCGGGATAAACCCTCTCACCCCAGGCCAGGGCACTGAATCAAATCGGCCTCTTATTTTTATTAAACTTCAAAATGTTTTAATGAAGCAGTTAGATAAGATAGCTTTTTGGGCTCTTATACCCTTAATTTAAATATACCTATCTGAGAGTATCATACTTGTATTGCCTATGATATGTCTTAAACTTTTCTCACTGAATTAAAATTAATCGAATCCTTACACATCAATCTGCCTCTTGACAAATCACAGTCAGGAAGATCAAATCCTTGTACTACTGCACCGCCCAACATTAAATGTTGCTTTTGCTTTCCAAAATACACTCCTTAAAGAATATATTACATATTAATATTAAAATATTTTTCAGGATTAAATAACATGTGTTCATGATTATGTCCTATGCGTGCAAACTCTATCTAAATTTCTTTAAATAGACAGTAAAAGTGTTAGTTTCAAGGGACCTCCCAGGTAAGTATGTTCCTGTATTTATTCATTTTTAGGCAAAATCGCATTCATTGGTCAAAACATTGTATATACATTTTCGTATCGAATGGCTTATAACATTCTTATAGAGGAAGATCTCAAGTGATTGAGAGGCCGATTTGATTCAGTGTCCTAGCCTGGATTGAGGTGGTTTTTGTGCAGGGTGACCGTATTGAATAAAATCGGCCTCTTATTCTTATTACACTTTTAATTTTTTTATAAAGCAGTTAGATAAGACATAATGGCTTGTAACATGCCTATAGAGGAGGATATCATATACATGAGAGGTGAGAGGCCGATTTGCTTCAGTGTCCTGGCCTGGATTAGGGTGGGTTTTGTGTGGGATGACCGTATTGAATAAAATCGGCCCCTTATTTTCTTTACGCTTCAAAATGAATTGATAATGCAGTTATATAAGATGAAATGGCTTATATAATATACGTACAGAGTAAATTTATTTCATATAAATAAGCGACCAATTTCATTCAGGATTCTGGCCCCCAAGCAGATCGATTTGGTAACTTCTCATCGTTCCAAAGGACAACTGTTGATCATTAACGTGTAATAAAATATAGTTAGTAGAGATATAATCTCGGACAGAAATAAAACTGATTATAGGTAGTATGTATAGTTACAAAAATAGAAAAGAATGTTTTCAAAATTACTCAAAAATATTACAAAATATTGGACAATAAGTAAAAATACATAATATATTAATAGCAACAGAAAATCAGAATATAAGCAACAGAATATATCTGAAAATCATCGATGGAATATGACATAATAGTATATGCCATCGAATATATTAAGAACATTTAGTCATTGCGAACTGTTACTTATTCGCTGACGATCTGCAGTCATGCTAGGGAACGATGAGAAGTTACCGAAAGTTATCCAATCAATCCTTGCGATCGACCGTGGTAGGGAGCCTGGTCCGGATTTTGGTAAATTTGGGGTGGGGTGGCCGAAGTGATTAAAATCCACCCCTATTTTTATTAAATTTTAAAATGAATAATTTTTTTCAAATTAAAAGTAAATATATAGGAAATTAACATTTTACATAAAATTCATTACCCAGTTAGTAGTGAAATAATTTCGGGTATAACTGGGGACCTGGTTAATTAATGAAGTATGTAGTTATATTATTCAGTGTGTACCTTTAATTTAAGAAAACGGAATATGTATATTTCTTTTAACTTAATAAACAAAATAAATATAAAACATAGAATGGCTTAACAAAACGATAGAATGATACGAGGATCTCATATAAATAACAGGCCGATTTGTTTCAGTGTCCTGATCTGGGTTGAGGCGGTTTTGCTGTGGGGTTGGCCTGTTGTACCACACACTTAGTTTATAGATCCATAAATAAGTGTTCAAATGAACGCTGGATTATCCAATAAATATTGATGGCAGATAATTCGATTCGCAAAAATCTTATTCTCGTAAGAATTGTTTCAGTTTTATGTTCAAGTGAGATTGTACCAAAACTTTACTCGCTGAACGATACAAATAAACATAAAAGTATAAAGAAAGTTCATTAAATAAGGCTTCTAAGGAAAAAAACTATTAATTGCAGAAACCTATGTATTATTGTTAATCATTTTTTTCAAGTGTTTTAGAGATTCTTATGTGAAACTGTTGATTGTTTTTTATGAGAATACCGTCACAAGAGGGACTTTCGTGCGGTACCTACTGCTCCCAACCATCTAGAGTTCTAGAGCCAGTGAGACTGTGGCATTCCAATTGGAGTATTTTATGGGGCTGAAGGTAGTGGGGAGTGGAATGATATAAAAATAGGAAGGTGGGAAGTAACTGGCTATTCATATATGGTCACAAAATACGGCTAAAGCCATTTCATGCAACATTTCAATTTTGAATGGTGTGTACTCTGGAACTTGGCGCAAATATACCTTTATTGTTTTAAATGATAAAATTTTGATACAACACAAATTAATAAAAAAAGATTTTAATCCACGACCTTCGGATTGCTAGTCGAGAGCCTTATCCGTCGACCACCACTATATTCAAAGAAGTGTTACCAGTAACGATCTCCAAAGATAACTCAGTATTTAGGTATGGAAAATCAAAGAAAAATAAATAGTCATTAAGAGCGCATAACCAGCCAGCGGACGAAAATCCACATTTCGTCGAAAGATGTTCTTACAATCGTACAGGGCGGTTCCAAAGAGAAAGATAAGGTATTCTCCGTACCAGCTTTTTAAAATTATAACTCAATATCGATTTTATTTCATTCCAAAGTTGCTTTAATTTATACCTTCATCCAAAAATGCTGAAAGGCGTGACGATAAAACTATTAAAATTATGTACTTTTTGTAATTATTTTTTGATCATACGTATTTATCATTTTTCAATAATCTCTTAGCAAAATTAGAATGTAAAAAAATCTGAAATATATTAGTCTGTAAGTGCGCAAATAAATGCACGAACGGACCAATTTTCGTCAAGAAACACATGTACTTATATATTTTTTAATAATTTTATTTAAACTAAAATTAAAATTCTGTTACATACGTTTACCAGATAATATATTGATTTATTTTACTGCTTGATTATATGATTTGAAATGGGTGTTGTATAATACATGTACTTTTTTGAAAATTTAACAAATCCGCCAACGACCTATGGTATAACCTTATTATATTTAAAATAAACAATTTTTCTGAAAAAATTTTACATACGTTTACTAGATAAAATAACAATCTTTCGAATTCAATTTATAATTTTTTGTAGAAAAGAGTCAATACGTGTAAACACTAATTTAAAAATGACATATTTCTGGTTTTCTCTGGTTATACACTCTTAAAAACAGTTTTTCGGATTTGAAATAAAATATGTGTATTTTTTACATTAGCTTGAAAAATAATTTCTCTCTGGGCCTATGTCATCTTAGGGGATGCTGTGTGGAGGGTCTTTTTAAGGGAGGGAAGGATAGAAAGTTCCGTGAAAGAAAAAGGTATGAGGGGTGGGTAGAAATCTGCGGGGGGAGTGACGGACGTATCAATCCATCCCTCCAACTGCGGTACAAGGTGATGGGTCGAGAGTCCGGCTGGAAAGGTCAAAAGTCTATCTTGATCCGGCCCACCATGCAGCAAGTGGGCAGACGCATCCGCTGCTAAGACCTGGACATACCTCACCCCAAGAACCCGGGCGCCCCGGCTAAGTTACCAAACGTAGCGAACCACTTGGGGTGACCTATGGCAGAGGTGTTGGTTATACAACAAGTGTTTCCCGGGGCGGCGGTACCCATACCCGCCTCCCAAATAAAAAAAAATAAAAATGAGAGATTAAACAACAAAAAAATCATACAGCTTATAGTAGTCTTGAATTAGCTTTCCAGTAATTTTAGGTTGATAGTTTTATTTTGCAGTTTCTGTGCATGTCAGATCGCTGAATATCTATTTTTTGCTAACCTCCGTTCACAGAAATATTTCGCCTTATCTTAAATAATGATTCGTCATCGCGTGTTTATCATCATTTAAACAGTATAACATTACTAGAAAAGGGTAGATTTATTAGGTTGTCAGAAGGGTACCTAATAAGTTTAATTTTAAATTCTAAGAATGCGTATTTAGGTTAAATTGCTGCAAACGTTTATTTTATTCTCTTATAAAATAGTTAAAATGGCGCCCTGTTCGATTCGCCTTAGTTTTGTTTTCTGTAGAAGATCATAGGGGGAGCTAGGTGCGTGATTTCTGAATAAAGAACCTATATAAAGAGACATAAAAATACGTAAAAATGGCACAAATGGCGAACGTGGAGAAAGAATGACCGACTGTAATAATCGCTTAAAAATAGGTCCGTATCCCGCGCTAAGCGAAGGCTGCTGTCCTGAATTCTTTATTTATGTTTCTCCCAATTTAGGATATTCTTTCAGTGGAAAGCAACGAATAACTATAAAGGTGGTGAATATTACTAGAGACCATATAGATTACCATATAGAGCGATGAATATTACTATATTGAATATTTTAGTTTACGAATAACTACTGACGGTCTCCGTGGTCGAGGGGTAAGACACTTGACAAGCAAGCCGAAGCTCACGGGTAAGCCCGGCGTGCGCAAGTAAAATTTCTTTGATTAGTTTGTGTTATTTCAATTTACTAATTTAAAAAATATAAATATATTTACGGCACGTTTCAGAGTGGTAGATATTCTCAGTTTCGCTCTGGTTAAAGACCACCATTCAGAATTGAAATGTTGCATGAAGTGGCTTTTGCCGTGTTTGGTGACCAGATCTGAATATCGAGATCCTTACCATCCCCTCCACCCTCTTCCCCATCTCCTTCATACCCCCATTACCATCGGCCACACAAGATACTCCAATCGGGCATACCATAGTCTCACTGTCTCCAGGCGGTATAGAGCAGTTGGGACCATTTGCGATTTACATAAAAAAAAGGTTTTTTCAAATATTTTACAGTAAAATTCGCACACTTGAACAAGTTAAAACAGCTAATGCATGTATACATAACATATTAGCAAGATTAATATCAAAATTTATTTTGGTAAATATTTACCATTTAAAATTTAAACACACTCTTCGCTTAGGATCCATCAACAACCTCTTTTTCGTTGTTAGTTTTTGGGGTGTTATGCCGTGTTGCGCTACCTCCTTCTATACAGCCGGTCGGATAGCGTTGCAGTGTCCATCATCAGGGCAGATCCGGTAGATCCGCTGCAACGCTGTCCGAAACGTCGGCTATAGAAGGAGGTAGCGCAACACGGCATAACACCCCAAAAACTAACAACGAAAATGCTTTTGGCCGTGAAAATCTAAAAACTTATCCATCAACAACCTCGTTTCATCTGAACTACTGTAAAAAATGTTAAAATTACTACAATACTAAAATAATTAAAATTACAAGGTCAGTGGCTGAGTGGGCATCGCGTTTGGGTACCCGGGCGTCACGCGTTCGATTCCTCGGCTGGCTAAGTCCTCCATCATGACACAAGCAACATTTTCCGCATACTATGGTGGTAGTAGAAGATTTTTTAAACATTGTTGGATTATTCGTAATCCGGGAATGTTTATAATTCTTTAAAAAAAAATAAAAAATTAAAAGCTATTTAATCTCAATTTATACAGATAATTTTCCCTCTAATTTCCGACCATTTTGAATGTTTATAGAACTATTACCAATTTACCCACTAACAGTGTTTCTTTTTCATATTTTTTACAAAAGTTGAAAAGAATGTGGCCTTACTGGGATACACCGTTCTAAAGTTGTACACGGTTTTATGTAAGAATTAAAAGTTAGTATGTTAAAATATTACGGGAGGAAAATTATAAAGCAATATCTAGCACACCCCACTCGTTATTTTTTGTTAGGTTGCAACATTGTATCTATATTCCTCCTTCCCGTGTCCATAATCCATACCTTAATGCTTCTTTTGAAGTCGCTTATTTTTTAACGGTTTTTTGCAAGAAGTAGGATATTAAATAATTTTATAGAGAAATATTACATATTTCTTTGTCCAAAAGTGGTAGCGTAGGGAGTATGGTGACCCCATCGCTCAGGGAGTGGAAACACAAACCTGCAATAGCAATCCCAAGCCAAGGTGTGAGCTACCGTGCTCAGGTTGAATGTCCTGGGGAACAGTGTCACGAACGGTGCCTCCGAGAAACAAGGTTGCATCTCGGAGTATTTAGACCTTACTCCAGCACTCGGGGTTCAGCTGGAGTGGACCTTATATTTCCCTGGTAACTTGTGAAAAAAAAATTGGACCATTCAAAAACCAGGGACCTTTTGAGAATCTATAGGAGTGCTGAGGTCACCTCCGTGGACTTCCTTCCTGGGGCCTGTAGGAGGAATCAAAAGGAGAAGCCGTGGAGATGAGAGCTGAGGCCAACTCCATCAGCTCTTCCCTTGTTCGGCCTTCAGGGAACCAAGGGGAAGGGCACTCTTCCAGCGTGGGGCCTTCGAGGAACCAAAAGGAGGAGTGAGGTGGAGAGATGATCTCCTCTTCCCATGTGGGTACATCAGGAAACCATGTAGGAGTGAAGAGGAGAAATGAGACCATCTCTGTGAACTCTTCCCTTGAGGGGCCTTTAGGGAACCACAGAGGAGTGAGGAGGAGAGACGAAGTCCTCTTCCCACCTGGGTCCCTCGGGGAACCAAGGTGGGGTGGACTCTTCCCTTGTGGAGCCTCTAGGGAACCAAAATGTGGTGAACTCTCCGTCGTGGAGCCTTCGGGGAACTAGGGAGTGGAGAGGAGAGATGAAGCCCTCTTCCCGCGTGGGGCCTTCAGAGAACCAAGGACGAGTGAAGAGGGGAAACGAGACCAGGGAAGACACATCGTCGAACCAGAAGATATAGCTTCATTTCCAACGACAACTCTGACTCCAACTCTTAAAGGGGATGGGTTATTGTTTAAGGATTGAGGTAAAATGAGAAATAGCACAATGGGCCTACGGCCTAAGTGCTCACGGGAACTAATCGTAAACCGTTTCCGCAAAGAATTAAAAAAAAAATAATTTGTCCAAAAGTCGTTTTAGTTGTAAGTTGGTGGAATGTATGTTGTAATGAGGATCGTACTGCCGAATTGAATAAAAAGCGAGAAATATTTTTTTTTTGGATTGCTTGTTTTTTTTTTTTTTTTTTTTTACATGAATTCCTCACAAGAGTCCCAACTGCTCCCAGCTGAAGCCAGTGAGACTATGGCATCCCCAATTGGGGTATGTTGTGAGGCTGAAGGTAGTGGGAGGTGGAAGGAGATAGAGAAGAGGAGGGTGGGGAAGTACCTGGCTATTCAGATCTGGTCACCAAACACGGCTAATGCCGTTTCAAGCAACGTTTCAATTCTGAATGGTGGTCTTACACCAGGGCGATACAGAGAGTATCTTCCACTCTGGAACGTGCCGCAAATATACTATTTATTATTTTAAATGAATAAATTGTGAAATAACACAAATTAATCAAATAAAATTTATTTGCCACGCCGGGATTCGATCCCGCGACCTTCGGTGCGCGAGTCAAGCGTCTTACCGCTGCGCTACGCCGGCCGTCAAATTGTTATCTAAATGCATTATTTACCATTTACGGTAAATTTAATTTATACTTTCTTACAGTAATTAAGATTTTATTTTACATTATTGGCACACAGAAGGCCCTGAGAAGAATAATTTCCCTCAGCGCCTATGCAATTTACGAGGATGCTGTCTGAAGGGTCTTTTTAAGGAAAGTAAGGAGTGAATTGGAGAAAACAAAGCATTGTTTTTTTGGTAATTAAGCGTATTAAGAATATTTAAATAGTCATACATCTTTACTTTTCATAATAAAGATAATGTACCTATTGGACAGAACGCCAAAGCAGCAACGAACTGAGAAATATAAATTTTTGCTTATTTTCCAAAAGTAATTTTCATGCGATACATAACGCCGTACAATTTGTCATTTTTTTCAATTAGTAACTTGGAACTTCTTGTGGTTTATAATAAATTTTGAATACAATCCAATGATATCTTATAAGAGTTGGTCATTTATCTCAATGTAAACTAAGTAAGTGACTAAGTATTCCACATGATTCCTTTGATAGCTTGAGTAAAATAACACCAATTCACAAATAATTATGTAAGCAATGCATTTTATCGATAATTATGTTTTTTTTAAACTGAAAACATTTAGCGGTTTGCACCTTAGGTGATCTCCTTCTTTTATAACGCCTTTATTATTTATTTAAATTTTTTATATCAAATCCCGTTAAGATGATTGATTTCAGTTTGTCAACGGGTTCTTTCAACATTTTTAAATTGAGACAGGTACATTAAATGTGTATACGCATTATTACATTATGTGTACAAACATATACATATATTTTTACATACATTGTTGGAATTGATTCGGTTTATTAAAATGATGTTATTTAAAGACATCCTTAAATTCTCATAACTGTGTACATAACGTCATTATCGTAACACTATTTTGAGTATGATCTCTTCGATCTTGATATCGTAAGATATATTGAAACTCATCAACAGAACATTAAAATCGAACTAATTTGTTCATTTGTAATGGAGGGCCAAAATAGTTCACCCGGCGCAGCTAGTGCCAGCCGGAGAGGTCGAAATGGGAGGGGGGGTGAAAAGTAGTTGCATGTACTGGCGCAAGTAGCGATGGGGGCGGGTTGGGGTGGGGGTTACCACCTTGCCCCCCTCCCCCCTCCCCTCAGCTTGCTTGCACTGCCACAGAGGGAGTGAGGAGCCCGGACGAAGTATTGATTCGGTAAAATGTGATTTTTGCCCACTAGCCAAGCGCACACGGGGTACCTATACATAAAAAGGCTGTACATCAAAATGGTTTTTCGGACGCTGAGTTCGCGATAGTGCAAGCAGGGGGCGGTAAGCAAAAAGGAACGACTTTCCTAAGAGCAAGAAAACGGCTGGAGAATTAAAAAAAATAAACGCTAATAACAGATGAGAATCATCAGTTTCAATCGAAGGGACATTATAAAATGCGCAAGAGTGAGTTGATCTTCTAAGTAAAATTTGGCAAACCTTTTTTTATGTAAACCTATTTGAAGAAATAGTATAAAATAGCGTGCAAAAAAAAACATTGGTCAAAGCGATTTTTTGTTTAAATATTGGTTTTGTCATAATAATCGAATAGTGAAGTTTAATTCGAGAAACTGTACTAATGAGTGGAGGATACTCTTAGTTTCGCCCTGAGGAAAGACCACCATTCAGTATCTAAACTTTGTTTTAAATGGCTTTAGCCGTGTTTAGTGACCAGATCTGAACAGCCAGGTACTTACAAACCTTCCTTTACTACATCTCCCCTCCTTTCCCACCCGTTTGAGCCTTGCGAAATATCCCGAGAATACCGCGGAGATGAAATAGCCCCGAAGGCTTCGGAAATTTACGAAAATAAAATTAAAATACCCGTAGTTTTTTTTTTTTAATTAGCTCCACACAGGAGGCCCCGAGGAAAACAATTTACCTCGGGGCCTACGTCATCTTTGAGGATGCTGTGTGGAGGGTTTTTTAAGGGAAAGGAAGGAGAAGAAGATATGGGAATGAAAAAGGTATGAGGGGTGGGTAGGAATCTGGGGCTCAGTGTGCCCAGGAGTGACGGACGTATGAATCTATTCCTCACACTGCGGTGCAAGGCGATGGGTCGGGAGAGTCCGGCTGGAGAGGTCAAAATACTCAAAAGGCCTTCCTTAATCAGTCTCCTCTGATCCAGCCCGCCACACAGCGGTTGGGCAAACGTATCCGCCACCAAGACCTATACAAACCTCACCCCATGAACCCGGGCGCTCCTACTAAGTCACCAAACGTACCGAAACACTTGGGGTGACCTGTGGCAGAGGTGTTGGTTATCCAACAAATGGTTCCCGGGGCGGCGGTACCCATACCATACCCGCCACCATAATTACCTCCGTGCTTGATATTCCTTGCGGTTTCTTAATTTGAAGTGTAAAAACTGATCGTATGGCTGTATTATGACTCAGCGATGCTTCGAAATCCATTTTGCAAAATTTCTTTGAAGTCTCATTACTGAAAGCAAATTGTGTTCATCACTCATCTGACCGACCAAAAGAAATTAATGAATTGAAAATGGATGTCCCCTGCAACCCAATGGTTATTGTTTATGAAATTGTTCAAATGAAAGAATAATGCGTAATGTAAAAAAATATCAGAAGCATCAGATAAAAATCTCATTGGGAGAAAAAAACAAATTTAGAGCTGACGAAATCCTTTCATTCGAAAAACCAAAAGAAATTTACAGTCCGTGTGAAATTGAATTAAAAAGTAACTCCAATAAGTTTATCTCCTTTCGCATAACTTAAGCAAGAATATATTTTTTAAAGGCTACTTCACTTTTTACTCCAAAGTTGGGATAAACTCGTTTTATCTCCCCCTCCGTCCCTACGTAGGCAAGGTTTAACGATGTTAGCAAACACACGCCTAGAGATATCCACTACAACTGCGCGCTACTTTTAAAAACTTTTGCGCTCCTTTATTACGTTTGATTCTTCTTCTTCTTCTTGCCTTTGTTTCACTTCCCCCCTTTAGCGGGTTCGCGAGAGATCCACCATATACCTGCGCTTGGTACCTACCCCACCGATACCTACGTAAGAGGTACGAGTACCTACCTTCTTGCCACGATTTTTCCTTTCCACATCTCTAGCAACTTATGGCTGGCGAGTAGGTACTTGTCAGCTGGATGGGCATGTCCGTAGGTACCGAGCCAGGGTGGTACCTACCGCGATATTTAGAGCACGAAAGGGACGCGGGTAAAGTAGGTAATATTATTTAAGAACCTAAATTTACTAATCAAAATAAAATTAGCATTGGTTTGAGCACGAAGAAGTATGGTTAATTCATTAGGTTGAATGGAATTTGCATGAATGGGTTATCAAATTCATGGCTGTTTTTTCAATCCAAAAATATCTATTATGATGATTGCTTGAATTAACTCTTGTACGTAGGTACTTAAGGTAAGTGTTTTATTTAATGGGAAAATTTTTAATAAAGCGTATGGGTACTTTTCACCCTTTGAAAGATACAGAAAGAAGTAAGCATTGTAATGAAGCAGGCACATTGTGGTAAGTACAATGCTTCTTATACCCACGGATTGTATCATTTCTCATTTAAAAAGGAAAGATATATGTATATTAAAATGGGTACTTGTAATTTTAAGTGTTATGGGAAGCATTCAGGTAGTAAAATAACTATAAAAATATTCAAACTTCCTAAATATATGCATTTTGCTGCCGATGGTCGTGTAATGTGAGCAGATCGTGTCAAAGTGATGTCAAAAAATCTGCAGCTGCCCGATTTAGTTGGCCATTAATTATGCAAGCAGCGTCCTTACCGAGAAGTAAACCCGTCCGGCCGGCCTGAAACAAACGCATTCGGTAGATCATTCGTAGGAACATTTGGCACAAAAAATGGCCACCAACACATGTTCCCAAACAGACTTCACTAATGACACATTACATTTGCGAGCTAGCCCTACTCTGGCCAGGTCAAATAACGCCCACCATTACGCGGGGCTGGCTCGCCTTGCAGTAAAACTATTGCTTTCATCGTCGCCTACGTAAAAAGGCAACCACCCTTAATGAAACACTACCCCAAATACCTGCAAACAACAAAACAAGGATACATATATTGGCTCTCTCTTTTGCATCAGCTTCAAATGCTGGCTTCTTGTCTCCTAGTCTTTTGAAATGATATTTAGTATTTGATTTGGGTAGCGGGGTGCGAGTTTAATACATCACTCTTTACCCTACATACCTATCGCGTCAATCTATCCGCATAAGACAAATAGTATCTGGAGGAGGCAAGCCAAACAAACGAATGATTTCTCGGTTGGAAACGGGAAGGAAAGGCTTCGTCTTTTTCTAACTAAAGATAATGGGGTCTTTTGTTGGGGGTACGTAGGTCTGGAGGCGGTTTCCTGGGGGATAGAACTACACGGCTATATTATTATGTAGCTATACGCTCACAGAAATAGGGAATACCTACGTCGGTTGTAAGTATCGCTCTCTTTGTAAACATTTCCGGGTAGTTTTGATAAAGCGTTACGTAATGTTTTTCTTTTTCGCTCGCGCAAAGGGAAGGGTAGGAGTTTCTAAACAGTTTTTTAGAAACGTCTTAGAATATAAGAAAAATATTATTGGGGAACATTACATAGTATGTATGATTTTTTAGCTTAGTAGGTAATAGGTAAATGTAATAATATATGATTTTCATTTCTTGCTCAAAAAGCAGTAATTAATTCAATATTAATGTTTGTATAGCATTTCTAGAAGTTGCTTATGAACTACCGGATCAAAAATCAATTATTTTATCAAAAGTGCATTATTGGTTAAGAGCTAAAACCTCTGTCCTGTAACCCGTATTACCCAGTACCATTTTTACATAAACTCCACACAGGAGACATTGAAGAAAATAATTTCTCTCAGGGCCTACGTCATCTTTGAAGATGCTATGTGGGAGGGTCTTTTTGAGGAGAGGAAGGAGCGAAGTGTTATAGGAGGGAGGAAACACAGTGGCCGGCAAATCGTTCCACTGCCGATCTCAAGAACGAGTAGTAGAAGCAACCCGTTCTTGTGTGACAAATTAATGTCAACCGTGTACATAGTTTGGGCGCGAAATTTGGTGCGTTTCCCGACTATGCACCGGTGCCGAAGGGATCAATGACGCTAGTTCCTCGGAGCATCTTCAATTGTAATACCGGTAGAACAAGGATAGCATTCCCACCCGACGCCTGTGCTCTAAAAATTGCACGTTAAGATGGAAGAATATATCAAACGGACCGCCAGTTCCTGCACAAAATCGAGGAAATTTTTCAGGTATTTTGGGTCTCCAGACCTGAGGTGGCTACCAAATTAAACCGTGGGGCGCAATTGTGATTTGTACAGGGTTAGCAGTTGTGTAGGTACTATTAATGTAACTGCGGGCGCTGTACAGTACGCCCAGTTTTGGGAGGCTAACTTTACTCTGGCATCGATGGAGCCCCCATATGTCTCAGCTGATCACTTAGAGTGCCACCAAGCATGGACTGTTCGGAAGATTGCTTCTGTTGAAGGAGACTAAATTTTAATTTCGATCCCTTTTAGACGTAATCAGACATGATTGGGTTTTTGAAACATTAAATTCAATGAGATTATTTTTACCCCAATAGAAAACATTCTGTGAGCCCTTTGGGGGCTAGTCAAATAAAAAGCTATCATGGACTGTACTGTCATCCGCGTAACAATGAATTGGTGCACATGTCAAAAGGTCATTGATGTACATTAAAAAAAAAAGTCGGAGACAGAACCGATTCCTGTGGGACGCCAGCATTTATTGAATATGAGGAAGAGGTGAAACCATCAGCAACCGTCTGAATCGACCTCTCCCTCAAAAAGTCGGCAATCCACGTACACAAGGGTACGGGAAGTCCGTAAGATGGCATAGTTTGTTGACAAGTCCTCGATGCCAAACTCATTCAAAGGCCTTGGAAATGTCCAGTGCAACCGTTTAGGTCTCACCGAAACGTTCCAGGCACCACCCCCAAACATAAAAAAAAAAAAATTATGTTTTTTTATGGGCACATAACACACCGATATAAATACAATAGGTACATAACAAAATTTACAAATAGTATACAGTTATTTCTTAATTTGTTTTATTTTTTGTGAAGCTGGTGATGCTTTCCGAAAAAAAACTCAATCAAACGATTTTAAGCGCTCATTTAAAAAAACGATCTTAATCTTCTGAAATAAAACAATTACCAAGAAGAACAATATCTATTTATGAAAGCAAGTAAAGCCAAAATGAATCATAAAGATCTTTTTTCCCGCATTCAAACGAAATTGGTACACACCAGGAAGGACTTTTAAATGAGGCTAGTATAAACATGAAACAGACATGCATTGAAAAAATTTAGAATAATAATCATTTTAAAACACCAATCACTTATAGATACGAACACAATACGAAAACAATTCTAATCAAGTCGAGAAGAAACTTATGTATTAGTTTGTCCGCGTTTTGAGAAGCGCAGGAGAATAACGAGTGCCCCCGGCAAGTTTCTCTGGAAAGGGTGGCTGTGGGGAAGGGAGGTGCAAGTGAAGGCACAACTACCACATTAGGGCCGCACTACGGTACTCTCAAAATCGATATGGTTTGTTTTTAGGACTCTGGGTGGGGCTAAGGGGGAGAGGAAAAGTTAAAGAGGAAAGAGTAGTCTACAAAACCGTCACGAAAACATTCTGCACAGTCACACTTTATAAAAAGTTCTAAACTAAAGGTTAGGAAACAAAAAGTATTTCATGAAAATGCGATTCCCTTTTTGCGTAGTGCGTAAAATTTCCTTGTTCATTTTGTGAGGGGATGTTTCCGGCGTAACGGGCTGGAGGCATCGCTTGCAAGTAAAGTGTACGCAGTGCTACGTCGTAGGCCTGCGCGTGCGTTGCCGCTACGCATCTGTAGTACTCGTACTCGCAGGTACCTCACACGAGTACTATTCTCTACGCCGAACTGGTGACGTAGCACATATCCTAGCAGCGATCATAGCCTGTGATGGATTGATGGCTATCGTAGTTTCGCTGCGGCGATGCTACGCCGCCATTTTATTTATTTCGCAGGTCTTAAATAATGTTAACATTTTCTATTATCTACAACTATCAAAATGTTTTATTTTCAAAAATTTAAAAAGATATTTTTCACTTCATTTTTTACTTCATCAAATACTTGTCACATAATTAGTAGTACCTTTTGCACATAGTAATATGTATATGCAATATTAAAAGTAAGTATATATATTTAAAGAGGTATATTATAAAAACAATCAACGATCCGAATGATTTTGGTATAAAACCATCCCCCAATAAAATAAGTAAAAGTAGTCGATGCGCCGAAGGCTCCGATCAATCCTGAAAAAACCCCAAAGGTAATTAATCACCCGCGAGTATATTTACATCAAGGTTTCGGTGCTTTTAGAGCCAGTTCTCGATTCAGAAATATTTTATATAATAAAAAAAATAAACGATCGAAGTATAATACAGTCAACCTTGCAACATTTCGGTCATGCATTTCCTGTTTACGTCGCGACACAATGAAAAATGGAGCGTATTTTATTAGCATTTTGTATGGAAAGCAAGAGTGGTGGTACGGGGGCGGCGGTTGGGGGAGGTTTGGGGGGAAGTGGAGTGCGGTGACAGTCTGTACCAGCTCGGGGGTAAACATCCCCCCACTGCTTCCAGCGCCCTCTACCCCTTTAGGGGGGCATGAGGTCAAAAATCAAACGCCGGTTACTCAGGGCTGTCAAATATATATAAACATATATTTTTATTTAGTTGAAAGCAATAGAAATAGATGATAATATTATATATTACTAGCGAGTATACGGCATGCGTTGCAAATGCATACATTGCAAAAAGCATCATCAGTAATGCAACACTCAAATAAAGAAAGTGTTGGTGTTTTAATTCTGTTTATTGAAATGCTTCTGGATACACAATATTTTTGTAGCCTTCCCTCCCTGTCGCTAAACTTTATGAAATAAATACATTTTCCAAACAATTCGCACGCCACCTATTGTATTTTTTATACAAATTTCATAACGCCAGAGCTCACCATGATATATATATTTTTAATAAAGACAAACATTCCTGGGTTACGAATAACCTAACAATATTTGAAAATCTCCTACTACCACCACAGTAAGCGGAAAATGTTGCGTGTGTCGTGATGGAGGACTTCACCTGCTGAGGAATCTAACATGTGACGCACCCCTGGGTGAGACTTAAACACGATGCCAACTCAGCCACTGACCATATCTGTCTCCAGATTTTCGATTGAGTTTCTTTAATATTGTCTTCATTTATTTAAATATTACAATTTGAGGTTTTTCTCATAAAGTTAAAAATAGAAAAAAATATTCATCCTAGACTTGCAGAAAAGGCAATAGATGTCTCATGTTAAAAATAAAATTTATCCAGACACCACATAGATAGCATTTAGTTCGGATTTGAATCTTGCAATCATATATAAATATAACACCCAATAATATGTCCGTTAAGAAAATGAAGTTAATGTTGGTAGTTCTTTGTCGAAGTACGATACAATTAAAAGTGACCGAATTGAATATAGACACCTTAGCTCAGTTGGTAGAGCTGTTGCCATGTAAGCAGAAGATCCTGGGTTCGAGTCCCAGAGGTGCCAAAGTTTTTTCTGATTTTTCTGACTCCAGATATTCGATTGAGTTTCGCTAATATACTCGTGCGTGACCAATGAAATTTTTTTTATTGAAATGGATAGCGATAACGCCTATTTCACAAAATAAGCGAAAAGATTCCGCCTACCCAGACGGTATGTCGGATTTGACGGGTTTCTAGTTTTCTTTTGCTAGTCACAAAAGCTAATTCAAATACCCGGCAGGATACCGATTGATATTTTTTGCTACTTTTCCGCTCTTTTTAATGAAATGAAAAGATATCATAGTCTTGAAGAGACACTCATTTTAGCAGGGAGAAAGTACAGGAGTCCTCAAATCATTTCATAGGCGATTTGTTGAGCACAAAACAACTGCGTCTGCCCAATGGCGATAATATCAACAATGTCTAAATGAGTCTATTATAGTTTTTGGACTGTTAATTCGTGGTGGAATTCCATTGTATTAGAATTGAAATTATAAAAACTTTTTCATTGTGTTCCACTTATTTATTTTCACCAGGACCGGTTTCATCCTACTACGGACATTTTCAGACTGATCTTCTAATGCTATTATTATTTTATTTTTATTTTTATGGATAAATGAACCGTTGATTCACTTTTCATCTTCCGTAAACTGCCTATAACAGAACTAGGCAGCTAAATTAACCAACTGAAAAGGTTACAAAATCTCTAAACAACAATAATTGTGTTAATAGTACAGCGAGTTCCAATTATACGCTGACAAAAGATGCGAGCGAATTTATAAAAAAATATTTTAAAGTTTTTGAAGTACATATGCCTGTACAAGAGCCCCTAAAAACAAATAAATACATTATTAGAGCAATCCATTTATAATATTTGGATAATTTATATTGAGCTGTTGTTTGTGAAAAATTATACACAGTCTTTGGAATAAACTGTTATGGACTAACTACAGTTCAAGTTGTGTATGAAGTACCAAAAAATGATATTAGCCAAAACAAGACAAAATAATGCGTTTGTTATAATTATTATAATTTTTTTATAAATGTTTTCATTGTGTAACTAACTAACCATCGCGCCGTTTCCCCGCAGGGGTAAGCAGAGAGGATGGATCACCAAACAATTCGGTCTTTGCCTCACTCACATTCATACATCGTCTCATACATACTCTTCTATTAATCCGACTTTTGACTTGGCCCGACTCAAGTATCTGATTCACTTGATCGTGCCATGTCTTCCTCGGGCGTTCCCGACTTCTTCTACCATTCACATTTGCGTCAAATATTCGGCTTACACTACTTTCTTCGTTCATTGTGTAACAATAATATCTAATAGTCAAATACTTGAATCATGGAGTCGGCTTATCAGATAGATATGACATTTCGTATTTCTTTTCAATTTTATCTCATTGTACTTACAATAACAACTGTATCACTTCAGCGATATTATTTTTGTGTACTTGTACATTCTTAATTTGTTCTTAATATAATACTGACACCTTCCTGTGTACCTCTGTATACTTATAATATCATGTAATACTTTAATGTAAAAGTCATTTTATGGCGTTTAAATAAATAAATAAAATAAAATAAAATAAAATAAATAATATGACGAATAAATTTATTTTTAGTTCTAGTTACCTATGTCTTGACTTGACTTCTACTTCCATATGTTCATATTTGTTTTTGTCTTTGCTTTCGTATAATATCCTCCACTCTTATATTTAGATACATTTATATTTAATTTTGTAAATTGGTCTAAATTCCGTTAGTAAATAAATGAATGTGAATGAAGCAAAAATTGCTCATTAAGGCAGAGTTCTTTGAGGGGTTGTTCTTGTTCCCTCAGAGGGGTTAATAAAATTAATTGAATGACTTGTATAGCGCCGTTTTTGTGAAAAATCACCTCAAGGGCGCTGTACAAACTTATAATACATTTCTACAATCTTACTTCTAACTAATTAGACAACCCACTATGACAACTTAGGACTAAAAATTGCATCCACCGGTTCATCGATCACCGATAAGAAAATATATGTACAATGATTTGACCAATGAACGCGATGCTGCTGTAAAAATGTACTCTAAAGGCAGAAAATATATATAGGACCATACTTACCTGGAAGGTTACTAGAGATTAACACTGTTATTGTTTATTTAGGGAAATTTAGGTATCTACAGTTCAAAAATCAAGAAAATTTCATATCTGGGTCATATACTTCGAGGGGAGAAGTATCACTTGCTCCACTTAATATTGAGAGGCAAGATAGAGGGTCGCCGAAGGCCCGGTAGGAGACAAATTTCTTGGCTGCTAAATGTACGAGAGTGGACCGGCATTAGAAGTGTGGAGAAGCTATTCCGGGCAGCGCAAGACAGAGAGACCTTTTCAAGAGTGATCGCAAACGTCGGGGGACCTGATAGGGCACACAAAGAAGAAGAAGAAGGTAGAGGACATAGTTGAGATCTATAATATATTATGTTAAAAAGCAAATTTTATGATGTATGCCGTACAATAGTGCAAGCATTTGATCAGAATATTTATCCTACTAAATGTGATTCGTTCCTTGGTAAGAGAAATATTGATAGGTTAGGATTCGAATAATGTTAATCCAATAAGAAAAGTGTGATTAAGGTATATCATAGGCAAAACAAAAATGATACTCTAAGTATTTTTTTATTTAAGGGTATGAGAGCCCAAAAAGGTAGCTTTTTAATTTGGTTCCTTCTTATATGCCAGGAAACGGAGTGATATAGTCAGTTTGTTCTTTTCAAACATTATTTATTTTTATTTCATAAATGTTTACATGTTACAGTTTAGCCATTTTTTAACTATCATACTAAGCTATTGCTCGTGTTGTGGTAGTCATATATGAAATATTATTTTATATAAACAGATAATAAAATATAAGAAGAGGAAAGAAAAAAAGAACATAATTAGGGATAAATAAAGCTAAAAACGAATACTAATACAAATAAAAATATAAAAAGCTGAGAAATAAATAATAAAAATATATTTTAAAAAGGTTGAAATAAAAATAGAAATAAAATTTTGAAGGTAAGGATTCTTCTACACGAGAGTACATGTTTATAGTCACTTTAGAAGTTCGTTCTAGGAAAGAAATTGGAAAATAGATGCGCTAGAGTAAGTATTTTTTTTAAATTAGTAAGCTCTTATGTGTTGTTTGAAGAAATCTCTTCAAACATCCCTTTTCAAATATCCAATTATCAGTGTATTTTATATATAAATGGTTTTTGCCAGCCCTGCCCAAGTCGCCCTCTCTTTATACATCATGTTCAGTAATAGTAATGCTACTAGTGGGTAGGAAGAGAGAGGGGAGATAGTATGGACTTGAACCGCCTACCTATACCTAATCTACCTTCTCCTTCCTACTATGTAATTGTGGAAACATTTCAGCAGCCGGTAATGATCCAAACCATTTAACATAGCGAACGGAAAGATTTTCCTGAAATAGCACTGAAAATACGTTTATCGAAGTTATTGTATTTATTATAGGTAACGTGGATATTTTATAGTCACTCGTTGATTCATTGTTGATACGGAAAACTAAAACACGATTTCATTATGTGTATCTAACTAGTAGATGAAGCCGTTTGAATTCCAAGTCACCATTCCTATAAAGTTGTTATCGGTAAAAATAATCTCTGAAGTTTGTACCTTGTCATAGTAACTCTCACTATTGATCGAAAGCTCTTTCGGTTTGCTTTTAAATTGTACCGGAAATCGCAACTGCGCTCTTTTTTTAGATCAGTGGGTCATGTCATTAGGGGGTTACCCAATTGCCCAACACATGCATCCACTCCGGCAAAATATTTTCATGAAATCTGAATGAATTCCGCATGTCCTATTAATTATTCGTGTGTTTATCTTTATCCATTGATAACAACATGATTATGAGGTGTATTTGAGTAGTGGGAGGCAGGGGACGCCCAAAGCGTAGGTGGTACACAGTCACAGTACACACTTGCGGCTGCCGTGCGGGGGATGTTGGCGGGTGCGTAAATTATGAATGAACACGGGTGCAGCCTTTAATCATATGCAAATGATCCCACGTGTCTCGCGCCCCCCTCGCCCCGCGCCAGTCCCCACCGGAGCGCCGAGAGCCCAGCACCCAGCGGCCAGCATCCACGCGCGGACATCTGCAACAATGGCTGCGGACGCATGGAACGGAGCCCCCGCCCGCAGGTATCCTAGCATAGTTTGGGCGTGTACTATCATTTCTCGCGTTTATTTCGGAAACAAAACGCGTAGCAAAAATAATAGGCGAGCGAGAGAGCGCATCCCCCCTCCCCCGGCGGTGCCCCCCGCTACCCCGTCCCCCTCCCGGCCGGAGTATTTTGGTCTGTGCGAGCGAGCGGGAGGCATGAAGTACACGGAGCTTTTTTCTCCTCTCGCTGCAGCCGTGACGTGAAGCGACTAGCGACTAGCGAGCGCCGGGCATAACGTAGTGGGAGGTTTGCGCGGTCGGACCGTCGGACGAACCAACTTGCGACTGGTATCATGCACGCGCAATGGTAATAATAATATTCTCGATCGCACGCGAGTACTTAGAAAACTAGTGACACCGGGTAGAAACTGCGTTTCGCGAGCGTCTGCGCTATTGTTAAGTGAATAATTAGAGAATCGTACCTTTCTGTTTAGTGGCGGGTAATTTTACAAACAAATTCGCGAGAGGGGGGTGCGGGTCGTGGTGCAATACCGCCAGTCGCGCGTTTCCGGAAGCGCGATTCGCGGGAGCGCGGATTTTCCGCTGCACTTTTCCGATGCAGCTTTCTGTCCACCGATAGTCTGAAAGGCACACGGGTCACGCATTGCTCTGACGGAGTTAATGAGCATCGAGTTATAATTGTAGTTAGTGCGGATGGCAGTGATAAGGCTGCGGTTGGTGTAAATAGAGTGAGTGTTGCAGCGAGCAAGCTTGCTGCACCGCCCCCCGCCCCCTCCCTCCCCCGATGGCCACCGTATTGATTTGTATCTGGTCCTCATTGTTTCGCTTCGATTCGCTGCACTCGATTGCGTCTCGCGTTTCAATCGGTCGCTCTCTTCATTTTACGCGAAAATCATTAATGTTTACAAATGAGTTTATTATTTTACTGTGAATATCGTCAACATGAAAGTATTTATAAATTAACATCATAAAGTGCATCAATGGTGTTCAATAACAAACAACGCAAATATTTTTTTTAAACGTATTTAATCGATTTTGGGATCAGTTTAAGATATTAATCAATAAGAACGGTTATATTTTTTGTGATTGTGAGTGCGATGAATTGAAAATTAATAGTGTGATATTATATTTCGAACGGTAGTTGCAAATAAGCGACTATTTTAAAAAAAACTCAATTAACATTTAATTCATCGTGTTAAACGAATGTTTTAGTTATTTAATGGTTCCGAGTAAACAATGTTTTTATATGAAATCGAAGAAAAGTTGAAAATAGTTGAAATCGAAGAAATAATGAAGATAGATGTAGGATATAGGACATAAATATGCAATGTAAATAATACTCACACTACGTTCGACGCCGAAAAACAAGTGATTCATGTTTTTGTCCGAAAACCAAAATAAACTTGCGTACAATCGAAACCTGTAAGAAAGACGGTTTTATTACTTCTTTCAAATAAATTGTTATGTCTCGTGATATGAAAATAATTTTAATAGACCTCTTATTTTAATGAAAACATGTGCAAAAAATCATTGCGTCTGTAACTTCCAAAGTATTTCTAGAAACATTTTTGTTATGCGTATCTATTTTTGACAACGCTCACCCACTGTATGTTATGTGTCATTTTCCAATAAATCCTTGATTTATTTAAAGTTTCATGTTCTTATTATATAAATGATACCTTTCTTAAAACTATTGATGAAAACAAAATTGTTTACACTTGTATTTTTTTACCTACAAGTTTTTCAGAATTATTTAATATTTTCAAGAATTTGTTCAAATGTTAGTTTCTTATATAAAATCATACTATAACTACATTATGTATCAATGTTCCTTTGATCAGTTGAATTAAAAATAAAAGTACGCCGTTACAGTAAATAGTAAATTTAGTAAAAATTCTATTTTAATTTGTAGATATCTAGTTGTTTTTCCGTGCACAATTTATGAAGCACATTATTTACGAGTAGTAAACACTCCAATTATTATTATTAGACGGTAGCTTCCATGCGTGTGTAGAATTTGATCCGTGAACTTATTTTTAAAACCCTTTACGATTTTGCCAAACATTTTTAATTACTTCGTTCAGAACATTTCCACTTCAAGACAAGTATCAATTATTAATACTTCAATTTCAGCGTTAAAATTTCTACGAAAAAATCTTAGATATTTATTTATATTTACTAAAAAGATTTTTTTTTTATTTTTACAGGTGACGACATCTGAGAACGCAATCGACCATGAAAAGTTTGATAATTATAATACGAAATATACAATTTAAACACACGACAAGAATACTCGAAACGTTTTGTTATTGTTATTAAAGTTTAAAAGCCATAGTGATAAAAATAATTTTGGCTATATCTAATTGAGTTACTATGCAGTCGGCATCTGCATAATCAAGAGTTGATCAACAATCCATTGAATAAATTGTGAAAGATGAATGACATTTTATTATATTCGTGAAAAAGTATACCCATATGATTGCGCCGAAGAGATGCGATAAATAGCTACTGATGAAATGTTCAGTAGTCGTCGGTGAAAAGTTAACCTGAGATATTTGGAGCAAGCGGTGACCTGAGCTTCAACCCTGGAAGGTCTACTCATCCCCGTAAAGCTGTCGCCCTGGGCGGGGCCAAAAGACGCGGTGTCTCCGTCCGTGCAATCGGCCATGGCTGCCGAACCTGGTGAGTGCACTATTCATCACTCTTATTACTTTCACCCCTACCATCAACACCATCATCATCATCACCATGGTCGTCATCAGCACAAACATAGAGTGTATATTAGGTAACCTACTAGCTATTGTTTTTTTAAACATGTACCTACATATTACTTAGTCGTACAGAAAAAAAACACCGCGCATTCCTGACAATGTTAGATTTTTGTATAATTTTTGTGTAATGTATCACTATAAATAATAATATTTGGATGATATATATAGCGCCGTTTTTGTTAAAAATTCTCTAAAGGGCGCCGTACAAATTTACATTATATTTCTACACTTTATATATTTCTTACCCTGACTAGACAAACTATTATAACAACTTATGGTTAATAGATTATGTCCACCGGTTATAATCTATTACCTAACCATAAGTTGTGTGCAGTAAAACTATATGTGCAATACAAATTACCAATGAACGTAATGCTACATTAAATTGTAGGTGCATATCTATATTATTTTATTTATATTCTGCACAGACAGAAAATATACACGACCATACTTACCTGGTAGGTCGCCTGAGACTAACACTGTTTATTATTTATTAGAGAAATATCTATCTA
Organism: Limnephilus lunatus; assembly: GCA_917563855.2. Taxonomy (NCBI): domain Eukaryota; kingdom Metazoa; phylum Arthropoda; class Insecta; order Trichoptera; family Limnephilidae; genus Limnephilus; species Limnephilus lunatus. The sequence continues at coordinate 99,517,132 of OU830595.1, forward strand.
AACCGATATACACAGAAATCTAGAGAAATATCCATATATAAATACATGTCTACAACTTGATACGCTTAACTGCGGACGGCCAAAAGTTGAAGAACTAGCGAACGATCACACGGTTTTTTAAATCATTCTTTTTTATTCACAAATCTACGACTGCAAAGTTACAGTTGTCGATCTGTAGGTTTATCTCCATTAGTAGATTAGCTAGTATTTAGGTAGGCAGGTAACTACCGAAACATTTCGCTAAAAAGTCCGTTTGACAACTTTTTTCACACCATAAAACATTTATTTACGCAAAATACGCAGGACAAACAAAAAAATATAATAATGGTACAAAAATACCTAACCAATAAATATTTTACCTATCACTTATAAAAATTTCATAGAAAAATGGGTAGGCACCGGCATAACTTAAAAAATAAAGTACAGATAGGCATCTATTACAAAAATGTTTTTGATCGTTATCTTACCTACTTAAAAACTTTTGGGGATTAATTATCAACCAAATTTTATTTAGGTACCTAATTTGTATTTTTTTATTATTTTTTTTATTAACATTTAAATCTGCTAAACTACTTATGTAGTTTGTCAGCAGGTACATAATGACAACATTTTATGCAATAACATGGTACATTTTCAAGCGGTATATATGTATAATGTTGATGATAAAATAACAATTAGATAAATTGTTTAAATTACAGAATAGTTTAAATGTAAATACTTAAATAGCAGTTTAAGCCGTATATAAACAAGTGCAAACGAATTGAATTGTAACGCTTGAACTATTTAACTCTCAATCTGTTGCGTTTGTAACGGATATAAACAAAAAATGCGTTTGGTAAAATGCTTCTAGATCACATATGCGAATATGTTTCGAATACGACTAGGATCAAATTTCTGAAATAGGTAGGTACTTACTTAAATCGGTTATTTGGGCATAACTCGTGTTCATGGAATAGCGGGGCGGCAAAACGTAAAATATATACCGAACGAACCTCTGAGTACGGGTTAATTCGGAATTGTCGTGAATTTGAAAAACGAACGTGATGGAAAGATGAACAATGCAACTCAATTTTTGTTTCTGACAATAATCTATTGTAGGTGTTTACATACCTAATAATAGGTACCTAATGTAGGTTCACACGAAAAATATCGATTATAATAATAAAGTGGTAGATAGGTAAGTAGGTATTTACCTGTATTGTATAATAACGGTTTTTCTATTATTTTATACCTGTAAGAGTCAGGTGGATGTAATACTATTTTAAATTCGATTTTAAGACAAATTATATGCGTCTAATTTTTACTTATATTATGTTTTAAGTTTAATAGATAGTTATCTAGATACAGATGATACAGATAGTTATCTAGATACAGATAGTTATCTAGATATAGATAGTTATCTAGATACATGTAAAACAATCAAACGTAATATTACGAGTATTACACACCCGCCCAAGTATTTATGTAGATATTGCGAAAACTAACTTAAAACTAAGATAACTTGAGATGATTACCTAAATATGAAGTAGATAGGTACCTAAATAATATTATCTAGTTTACTTCTGGGAAAAAAAGGTTGTTATCGGGGTTACCCCTATTATTCGGGTACCTACCTAAGTAGCTGAGATTATGATACCGAAACGGCGCTATTAAAATTAGGCAACATTATTATTCATCACGGATTCTTTATAGGTAGATGCGACAACCAGTGGGTAGTTACCTACCTGATACTTGGTGGTCAAACTAAGAGGCTTATCTTTAATAATTTACTGTGAATTCACGATTGATGAATCACAATCAGCGCCTATATATTTTTTACATAGTTCGATACCGTAATCAGAAGCTCACTGCCGTAATTAATTAATTTTATTTTTTGCAAGACTAAGAAAAATGTACCTAAGTAGGTATTGCATGATCAAAAAATCTCCCTGTGGATTATTTTACCCTCCTCATATTTCTAGTGTTTATGTTTTTTAATCATTAATTATTTAATAATTTATCGTATTAAGATGCTAGATTTTTAACTATGTGTTTCAAATAGTAAAACTGTGTAAGATGCTCGTTAGGTTCACGTTTAAATTTTATTATCTATTAGAGAACCCCTCCGTTCTGCCCCCGTCCTTATAAAATTTGTAAAAAATCGATGTTGTTATTAGGTATATGTATAAAATAAATATTGTACAATATAAATCACACTCCTTATTATTATCTACATGTAGTAAAAAATACTCTGAAAAGGTTATATGAATACTTTTAAAATTCAAATTATTGATAAATATATTGTCACCTGCGTGCTTTGCTATATGCATCCCCTATTATTTGACTTATATTACATGTCTAACAATAAAATGACATTCATTTATACATTTAAATTAAAATTGTAAGGCACTAATCCCCACGATAATTATAACTTTCTCAACTGAGATGGGTAGTACCTATTGTTAAAAAAAAAATCTATATAAATAAATACAAATAATTTATCTAAACGGGTTGGTATCTACTAATTGTATCTACGTATACCTAACAATAATAATAATATTTGGATGATTTGTATATCGCCGTTTTTGTGAAAAATCACCTCAAGGGCGCTGTATATCTGTATTACGCACCAGTACCTAACTAGATAAATATCATATGATATAGCACCTACGTACCTAGGCGTTAAAGAAATTTTAATTTGTTTATATTACTTTTTCTTGAGTTCAACAGCTCGGCTGTGGAACGATTTGCCGGCGTGTTTTCTTCCTCCTAAAACACGCGGGTACCGGTTCATTCCACGAAAAGACCCTCCACCCAGCATTCCCAAAGATGAGGTAGGCTCTGAGGGAAATTATTTTCCTCGTGACCTCCTGTGTAGAATTAATGTAAAAAACTTCTAAATCTAAAAAATATAACTATTACAGACGTAGGTGGGGCGGTTTTAAGAAAACACTATGAGCAAGCGAGAGAACCTGGCATTAAGTCGTATTTTATAATTTATTTTTTAAAATTATTTATTTGGCTTTCACCTATTAAGGGTGATCTTGGCCATTTCTTAAAATTAGTTACATATTTTAAAAATTATTTACACTTCCCATTTTTTTTAATTAGTTACATTATCAGTTTTTTATTATTATTTACATTTTCAGTTTTTTTTTTAAATTAGTTACACTATTAGTTTTTTAAAATTAGTTACATTTTCAGTTTTTTTTTAATTGGTTAGGTACATTATTAGTTTTTTTAAATTAGTTACATTTTCAGATTTTTTTAAATTAGTTACATTTTCAGTTTTTTACATGGAATAGATAAATTATATTAGCAAATATAGACAATGGGCCAAGTAATTTCTCAATATAACTAAAAATATTTTCCAAGACGATGACTTCATATTTTGAAAATTTATAGTCGGTACCCTAAACTGATATTTACGAAGCATGAGAGACAAAATCAAAGCGATGATATAATTTTTATAAATTAATTTGATTTTTTACCACCGCATGTAAAATTTTTTCCCGAAGGCGGTTTATTATTTTAGATAGTCCGGTTGATGTTACTAATACCTACCTGCCTAAAATAAAAAATAAAATGTTAAAAAAGCAATTTTAGGGGTTAACTGAAATGTTAACTATCAATTGAAAGTACAAAAATATGCAACGGTGGAATATATTTGAAAATGTTTGCACTTTTTTATAAACGTACCTATTCACAATGTTATGTGTGTATTTGAAAACAGCGCAAAAAATATTTCGTTCGTTGGTTCCGCCACAATAGATTTTTTTGTAAGTTGGAAAATTGGTCAAAAATCACATACAATATTTTTTCCTGTTTTATAAATCAGCGGGAATTTTAAAGTACCTACGTATTACTTATATTCGTAAAGTTAATAGCAACATTCTTTTGCGCAATCACTCCTGACATCTATTGAATAATATCAGAAGACAAAGAAACTGAATATTCCCCGCTAATATCGAAAATCAAACAAACCCAAATTTCATTATTTAGCACAGGTTTTTGTTGTTCGGTTTTTTCACTTTATAGTGTTCATTAATTGATGAAAAATTAAGGGTAAATTTTTGAGATCACTGGCAATGGTTAATACGCACTTTTTTTGAAAAAATCTTTTGATTCACCTTAATTACATTAAAAGACAACTATTTGCATTGGGGGAAGTGGAAAATATTTCATTCTACATGGTTTGTGATACAAAAGAAAGTGCCCCTTTATAACGCCTACTCGCGTCAAGGCAAGAAAAACATCCCAGTTTTCAAGTAGTTTAGTGGCTACGCTAGGTTTGTGTAACATGGTTTGTGATTCAAAAGAAAATGCCCCTTTATAACGCCTACTCGCGTCAAGGCAAGAAAAAATTTAGAATGAAATATTTTCCACTTCCCCCAATGCAAATAGTTGCCTTTTAATGTAATTAAGGTGAATCAAAAGATTTTTTCAAAAAAAAGTGCATATTAACCGTTGCCAGCGATTTCCAAAAATTACCAAATTAAGGAATATCGATACAATAATTTTCAAGAACGTTGATATTATAAGCCATCTTCATGTTTCAAAAAAGTGAGCGAGTTTCAAGATTTAAATGACGAGTGAACATTCTGAAATCTGCAAGATGATCTATAGTTTTGACGGTTCACAAAAACTTACCATTCCATAATTTCTTTGAGTGAAGTTGAACGGCGCTTTCTGATTTCTGATTAGTTTCTCGTCGGTTTCCTGCATTATTCTTGTGTGTTACAGGGCCCGCAGAGCAGCAGTATTCTCTGAGGTGGAATGACTTCCATTCTGCCATCCTATCGTCGTTCCGGCATCTTCGTGATGAAGAGGACTTTGTCGACGTGACGCTGGCCTGTGATGGATGCTCTTTCAACGCCCACAAAGTGGTTCTCTCAGCCTGCAGCCCTTACTTCAGGAAATTACTGAAGGCAAACCCGTGCCAGCACCCTATTGTAATATTACGTGACATTCAGCAGAAGGATATGGAGAGCTTGCTGAGGTAGTTTTGAAAGTTCCAAATAACGTATTTTATAAATTGAACACGAATTACGATTAATAATTACATATCACCTTATGCTTACAATATTTCAAGAGTCAAGACTTGGCACAATTTGCACTTGTTACGGATAAATAAACTAAAAAAAGTGATCTGTGAATTTTATAAGAGGGCCCTTTTGTTTCTAGTTTTCTAAAGGTCCCTCAAACTCCAAATAAAGCTATAGTAATTAGCCAAGTATACCTACTTAACTTTTTCAGCTTACGAGGAAATTCACTGAGTATGCAGATATTTTAGTTTTCACCATCTCATTTTTATGTCAACACTGATTCCTGACGATTAAAGTTTGAACTCCACCATTATTATTTTACAATATTGTTTTATTTTAGGTTCATGTATAATGGTGAGGTTCACATTGGACAAGAGCAGTTGGGAGACTTCCTGAAGGCTGCCCAGATGCTTCAAGTCCGGGGCCTGGCCGATGTTCCTACTCCCGGAATGCCCATCAACAATGTAGAGCACAAACTATCCCCTGTAAGTACCTACCTTCTACCTTTCCACAAAGATTGTAATATTATAAAACCATCAAAATTATTATCCATTTAGTAAGTACCTACTAAAATATGTTTTTTTAATTCTAAATAGTTCAATGATCTTATTTACCCTCTATGGGGGCATACATTACTTACGTGAGCAGTTTGTCTTCCAATCTAGACCCCCGCCCCCCTTGAGATAAATTTGGGCCACTTCGTATATTCTTTTCAAGTTACGTGAGAATTTGCTGGACCCCCCTTTTGAGCTCACGCAATTAATTTATGCCTCCTCTTGATGCAAAATTTCAATCAAAATAATTTCCTGTAAAGAATTTTGGTGCCTAATATTAAAAAACTAAAAATACTCATTTTTGTTTATTTTTTCCAGTCTTCCACAAGTCTTCCTTGGCCCGAGACCACCCACAATAGATCACGAGAACGAAGTCGTTCACGCAAAGATGCTTCCGGACATTCCCCCCCTCCCCCAAAACGCACTCGTTCTTCCGACCTCTACCAAGCACAGCTGAGAAATAGGTAATTAACCTTAAATTATCTTATTCTCCTTCATAAAATTGTCCCTGATAAAATTGAATTTTCTTATGCTGCTATTTATAAATGTTGAAAACAAGTGGTATTGCCGGTGTGTAAAAAAAAAACTCAGTGCTTTGTAAAATAAGTACAGTGCTGCTCATATAATTTGGCAAAAAAGGAGAACACTGTCGTCTATGACATAACGATAGTAGGTGAGGTTGCCAGATTAAAATGTAAAGATATAGTGTTAGTTCATATTTACTCCACCGCCAACTTATACGTGTAGCACAGTACTGTGAAAATTTTATGTGATAAAAACAACAGCTAATTAGAAATTTTGCTCAAATGATTTTCATATTTTTGATGATGGCAACAAAACTTTAGTTCTAATAAATAAATTAATAATGAACAACTTCTTTTATCCATTTTAAAATTGAAAAAATAGGATTCTTAGGGGCCATCCATAAATTACGTCACATCTTAAGGGGGGGGTCATCAGCTCTGTGACGTCACATATAAAAATCTAAATTATTAAAATGCAAATTTTTTTTTTAATGTAAATTGCAAAATATGTGACGTCGCACCAGGGGGGAAGGGGTCTCACAAATGTGACGATGTGTGACAGGGATAGGGGAGGGGGGCCAAAAAATCCTGAAATTCATGTAACATAATTTATGGATTGACCCTTAGGAGATCTAACTAAAAGATTACCATTTAATTCATTGTCAAAACTAACACCTTATAGGAAAGTTAACCATTTGATTGATTTTCAGGGTTGAATCACTCACCACTCAAAACCACCGAAGTCCTGATAGATCGCTCAACAATGGATTGGACTTGAGAGACTCACTCTTAGGACAGGCTTTAGAAGGCGGCCCTCCCTCTCACCCTAACAATATGGTACGTTATTTAATTTTTATATACAATATTGTCATAAGCAACCACCAGTCATGATTTTTAAAATTTCCAAGTTGTTAAGTTGTATAATATATTACTTCCTGCTCCTTGCCAAACGTAATGAATATGTGAGAATCTAAGCTTGCAGTTTTGGATTTGCGATAACTGTGTTTATCTACATCTAATTATTATTATAAACTAGGTCATGATAATTCAATGTTATGAAATAAACTCAGTTTACAATGGTTGGTCGAAATTTGAAACCACCGAAGAAACAGTGTTAGTAATTTTTCCTGACTTATTATAAAAAAATGGTTATTACAATATTACGTAAATTATTTAGTCTTTCTATTTCAAATTAGATACGTGTATTAGTTTGTTTGTCGATAGCTCAGTGGATAAGATGATCGGCTATCATTTTTTTTTTTACATGTGCTCCACACAGGAAGCCCTGAGGGCCTATGTCATCTTTGGGGATGCTGTGTGGATGTTTTTTTTTTTAAGAAAAGAAGGAGAGGAGAGTTCTGGGAAGGAAAAGGGTTGAAGGGGTGGGTAGGAATCTGGGGTTCAGTGTGTCCTGGTCATCTGCCTCCAAGACCTAGACAAACCTCGCCCCATGAACCCGGGCACCCCTGCTAAATCACCAAACGTAGCTACCACTTGGGGTGACCTATGGCAGAGGTGTTGGTTATCCAATAAAGGTTCTCGGGGCGGCGGTACAAACCACAATATCTACTACATACAATACCTACAGTGGGTATCGACTCAACCACTTTTCGGAACTACAAAAAATGTTAATGGAAAGATCTGTACTAAAATCTTAAGATTTATAATTCCTTTATGGATAATCTAAATGAATGGAATGTCAAAAATTCACCGCTGGCCCATTTCTTGAGCATTATGATTTACAACTTCAACCAAGCCGATGGATTTAACAGTACAAGAATTGTTTGTTTGCTCCGATTGAATGTTTCCTGATGAATGGAACTTTCAATGTTGAAATTATTTTGGTATTTTAATAATATTAATTTTTAATTAAATGAAAACAATGTTAACGAAACTCAATCGAAAATCTGGTGACAGAAAAATCAGAAAAAGATATTGGCACCAGATTTTCGCTAACATTGTCTTCATTTAATTAAATATTACCATTTGAGGTTTTACTCATAAAGTTAAAAATAAAAATTCATCCTAGACTTGCAGAAAAGTCAATAGATGTCGCGCATTGAAAATAAAATGGATAAAAAATTATCCAGACACTATCTAGATAGTATTAGTTCGGGATTGAATCTTGCAGTCATATATAAAGATAGCAGCCAACAATATGTGCGTTAAGAATATGTAGATAATGTTGGTAGTTCTTAGTCGAAGTATGATACAGTTAAAAGTGACCAAATTGGATATAGACACCTTAGCTCAGTTGGTAGAGCTGTTGCCATTTAGCAGAAGGTCCTGAGTTCGAGTCCCAGATGTGCCAATATCTTTTTCTGTCACCAGATTTTTGATTAAATTTTGGTAACATTGTCTTCATTTAATTAAATACTACAATTAGAGGCTTTACTCATAAAGTTAAAAATAAAAATTAGTTTTGTCTTACCTAATATATGTCCCCCCTTCTTCCAGAAAATGAACTCAGACAACTCCCTGCAGGCGCAGTCGACGGGCGAAGATTCTTCGTCCGACGCGGCCATGAGCGACACAGAGATGGACCTGCCCCCGCGTCACGCCCCCCAGCCCAAGCTGGAGCCCCAGGACTACTGCGGGGACGACGGCATGATGGGGCACAACGGGGGCATGATGGACCAGCAGAGGAACCCCAACTTCCCCGGAGCCTTGCTGGGGTTACAAGGTATAATGACAACTCTTGTCGATGTCTCAAACTTTTCCTCTTATATATCATAAAACTTTTTCATTGTGCTTTCATCAATACTGACAGATTTGATGATTTGTCATGTAGTTTTACATTGACTGCTAATAACCAGTTATTAACTGCCATTTTCACTATAATTTATACCCGTATACATATTTTTAAAAAAATAATCAAATATGCTCTGAAATAAATTGATTTCTAAAAATTGACCCACAAATTCCAAATGAAAATACACGTTGCTAGAGATGATGCAATTTTAGAGACGTGTAAACTGATTTTCTGCTTTATAATTGAGATTATAGTACTTCTAATTTCCTTATAATAATATTCTATATATTGTTAATGCCATTGGTCTGATTCAGTAATATATGACAAACTCTATAATTAATAGTAAGATTGTGTTCAAGGTCTGCTCCCTGGTCCCTCCGGCATGCATGGAACTCCTGATAACTTTGGTAAGCTAACACTATTACTTTATTCAGCTAGCATGAAGAAGTTTGACAAAATTTGTCTCTCATTTTTTAGCATATTCGCTTACACGAAATAGTACACTCATCTTTTCACTTATCATCAAATGCGACGGAAACTTGAATCTTCAATCTAGTTTTAATTTCCTCTTAATAAAATAAAATTGTTTTTTTGGAGACAAATTTTGGAAACAATATGTTTAATACAAATATGCTTTACATTTGAATTATTTAACAATTATTAACCTTTTGAAATTGCAAAAATTAGTATTTTTATAACACTTGATAATATTTTATTGAAATAATCAAGCAAAACGAATCATACAATATGTGGAGGAATGTACCCAGAGGGAAATGCAATATTTTTACTTAGCTTATTAATTTATTTGGCAAAAATACTTTCAAAAGTTCAATTGTACAAAGATATTTCCATTTAATGAAATATATGTTGTCAGTTATGCACAAATGTAAAATTGATATGCCCAAAGGGGTGAAAAGGGAAAAGAATATAATATGTGCGTGCAGGTTGGTTGAAACGGTGTGGAGTTGTGATAATCATGCGGTGTCCGTCTGCCGCAGGACACGACTGGACAGGGACAGGGGGAGCCACTAACTCTAGCGGGCAGGGAGATCCCCGGCTCGTACCGCAGACCTCCGGTCTTATGAACTCCTGGCCTCAGGCGCCGTCGCACGCAGCCCCCGATATCGGCAAGATGCTGGGAGACCAAAGCTACGGGAAATACCCCATGTATCCGGCTAGCACGGGCCTGGCGCCCGGGGAGCACAGCCCGCAGAACAAGCCCAAGTGCCCCGAGTGCGGAAAGGTCTACAGCAATAACAGCAACCTCAAGCAGCACATCGTCAACCTGCACTCCACGCCCAGCGAGATCTTCCACTGCCACATGTGCTCCAAGGGTTTCAAGACTCGCCAGTACATGCAAATACATATGCTCTCCATGCACGGCATTCGACAACGCAAGAACTACGATTCCAACTCCTCATCTCCATCTATGTCTTAATAAGTTCTTTTACAACGTTACGTTGATCAGTGATATCGTTAGGTATTAAACTCAATATTAGACTCAAAATCACTTCATCCAACGCATTAGAGTCAACAGATCAGATTAGAGACAAACACAACTGTCGCAACACAGCATCTGCCTCATCCATAGATACTATATGCATGAGTATGGTGTATTGCGTATACCTGTGCGGTGTATTTGCATGAAGAGTATTTGCATAGAGTGGTGTGGTAGAGTGGCGAGTAATGTGACTGACTAACCGCCGCCTCTGTGTTGCAGGGGCGGCACTAATGGGCGGGGCGCCGTCCTACCGGCCGCAGTGCCTCATGTGCGGGCGCGTGTACTCTTCCACCTCCAACCTGCGCCAGCACATGCTCAACGTGCACTCGCAGACGGACCGCGAGCAGTGGCACGGCTGCGCACACTGTGGCAAGAAGTGCAAGACCAAGCATTACCTCATCAACCACCAGCTGCAGGCGCATGGTATTAGGCAAAGACAGGGCACATAATATTGGAGGTAGCTGCCGCCGCCCCCCCTTCCGTGGAAACAAAAGGCTGATTAGATTAACTGGATCTACGACAGATTGGAAATGAAACATTCTACTAAAATGTGAAAGTGCCAGTATTAAGATGTGATAACTATTTGTTCTCGGTGAAAAACTATCATAGTTTCTAATGGTTTTCCGAATCTAAATAGTTTTTACGGTATTATAGAATCGTAACCTTGAAAACATACATATTATTATAATATTATCTAGTAATATATCTCCAATAGTATATCAGTACAGATGAATAATAGAAAATTATAGTTTATTTTGCTTCCTTCCTTCGAGCTGTGCATAAGAGAGTATTAGTTTTCCCAAATGTACGATGGGTATGAGTGCAGCTTATGTAAAATGTCAAAACAAATAGGTTTTAAATTTCTGATAAAATTAAGGGCCCTATGTATTTTTGTAAAACCTGATCCAACCTCTTTAAAAATTGTGTTTTCTTTAATTGAATTGCAGTAGATATTCATTTTGCCAAAGACTGCTTCACTATAAACTATTCTTAAGCAATAGTCAGTAATAAGTTTAATATGGGCATTGCAGATGCCGCAGTTTTGAGGGAGGACTCTACTCCTACTGCCCCCCAGATAGTAAAAGCAGAACCTCCTCAGTACCCCGCTGCGCCCCTCTTTACTCAGAAACAATTCTCCCCCTTTCTCGACCAAAGCTATAATTACTTAGAAAGCGAAATTGTGAAAATATTATCAAGCGGCGCTGTGAGAAACAATAGTGTTGCCAAACAATACCAGTATCAGGAAAGCGGGGAGCTAGACTGCCCCTTGTGCGGTGTGCCTCTAGCCTCGCTAGCTGAAGCCCGCCAACACATCGATCTCCATTATCCAAGAGACAGTCCCTTATGTCCTGTAGCCACTTGTGCCAGACTTTTTGCCCATCCCAACTCCGTAAGAAATCACATGCGTATCAAACACCCCGAACAATGGGATAAAATGAAAACCCTAAAATGGAGTTGTGGATGGAACGCTTAAAACACAAATTGCCATTTGTATTGAAAATACATTATTAAGTACACAATTACATTAAAGCAGTAGAAATTTAAAGATAACCTTAGGAAATTTAAATATTTTTTTATATAAAATCATCCTAATGTAAAATACTGTACCTATGCGCTTTTATTTTGATAATATTTAGATTTGATTCTGAAATTTTAAACTTTTCTTAAAATCAAGTTGCAAATCAAACCCACCACGGAAAGATCTCAACATTAATTTAGTGGCTGTATTTTTAAGATGGTGAATTCTGTATTTTACTAATAGAGCAAACATGTAGTAGGCATATTACACGCAATGCACTATAATATTTATCTTTGTAAAAAAAACTAGCATTTCAAGTAAAGTTTTTATTTAGCCTTAGGACAGACTAAAATTGTATTGTTTTTTACCAAATAATATTTTTTGACTGAGTTTTTTCATTATATTGTAGATTGTACATTAATATATAAATTTTATAAAATTAGATCTGCCAAAAAGGCTTCAATATATATTATTATATAAACTGAATAATAATCAGGCACTTACTAAACTATTTTAGATAAACCTTATAGGGTTATTATGATGAAATTTAAATAAAAACAAAATGTTCCTCATCTGTAAAACAGAGTACTTTTAAGATTGTATGTTATATAAAAACGCTTTTACTGCATGTAACTTTGATTCTAATAATCAAAAGAGAGTTATGTCACTGTTTATATTGTAACGATAACTGAATAAATCTGCCAAAATAATAGTACTGTGTTTGTATGATTCGTTTTGCTTTCCCATTTACTAATAAACAAAAGATTCTTCACGTCTCTGGACAAAACTAGTAAAAACGATAAAAATAAAATATGATTCAAGAAATACAAAGATTGGAAATATTGAGTATAATCTGGTATTTTGATGACAGTATCTCGCCGATCATTGGACATGTTACGAGTTCGGGCGACAGACCCTCGACCGTGCCCCCAATGTGGCAAAATCTACCGCTCTGCACACACCCTCCGCACACATTTAGAAGACAAACACACCATATGCCCTGGCTATCGGTAAGTCCCAATTGAACCTGCTTTTGACATCAATCAACTTGACGACACGCAAAACGTCTTCTTTTATCTACAATCATTCCATACCTTTGATTGCATTTTGTACTAAGCACTCATGCACTTTCTATGGTTCATGCATTCACAAAAAGACAACTTAAAGATCAGAAACAAACTCAGTTGAAAGAAATATATTATTAAACACTAATTACCTACCACAACACGGGCATTGGCCTAGTATGGTAGTTAAAAAAATGATGAAAAAAACTAACTTATAAAAATTTATGAAATGATAAAAAATAAATAAAAACTATCGACAAATTGTAGAGAAAATATGAAGTGACTGTTGTCAAAGGAACGCAACATATTTATATGATTTATTTCCATAGGTGTGTATTATGTGGCACTGTTGCTAAGTCCCGCAATTCTCTCCACTCACACATGTCCCGCCAACACAGAGGAATTTCTACCAAGGATTTGCCAGTTCTGCCAATGCCAAGCGCTTTTGACCCCGAACTAGCAAGCAGGTACTTCACGCAATACTTTAAATTAAATTATATACTAATACTCTGGAATGTGCCAACAATTAATGAAGATGGGAATAAAAAGGATAAAATATACAGGCACGCATAAAGCCCATCGTACACAGATATTTATAAGCTATTCGACTGCGATGCAACCACAATTATTATTCTTTAATGGTGGTTTCGTACACGGCGCTACCTGAATTATACTGATCATTTTTTCATGTGCAACTGTGGAGTTAACGATGTGATTTCAAGTGATTGAAATCATATTCAGATGCCATTTTGTCAAACGAATGAAGTAGATGCTTATGTGACTTCCGTAGTATGCTTCTAGCACTGTCAGTAGCACGCAACTGACGTCAAACCTGTGGTTGACGTAAGTTGCGGTTGTTTATGAACTCAAGCAAAATAGTATGGCGAAACTCACAAGCGACGCATATATCGAATGAACAAAACTCAAGTCACTTGCAAGTATCTCTGTGTACAATGGGCCTAAGAGAATGATGAAGGTGTAAGAGGCAAGAGGAATGGGCCTAGCCAATGATTTGAAGTATCGCAACTGCTAAGTCCAGCATTGAAATGTAACTAGTAGAATGATAGTTGTAGTAGACCTGAAAATATTGCTTCCCGCACTTGAAACTGGCAGTTGAGTATGAATGCATGTGCGCTATGCTTGCACTAACATCCGCGATTGTCCGCTACGTGATTTACCTTCAAATTTAGATTTTTACGTTCTAGATTGCTTGCAAAGGCCGGAGTGAAGATATCCCCCGCTGAGTTGAGGGCTCGAGCTTCTCCCACCGGACCACGGAGGTCTGATGTCAAGCTGGATGCAAAGAGTGCTCACTCTGCTGCCTCAGAAACCAGCTCCTTGTGCGGAGACAATGATCCAGAAGACCTGACTATTAACCAGCACCGATTCGACATGCTGCCCATGTCCCCTCCTCCAAGTAAGCAGCTAAACAGATCATAACCATTATAATAAAACTATTTGCTATTAGGATTTCAAGTGTAATTGTGTTTTTCTTTTCAGTTAACTAATTTTTAATAGTTTTTGTTTCAGCCATGAACCACCACAATTCAAACACAACAATAACAAAGGTTCCAGCGATCAAGGCACTAGCGGCCAAAAGTATAGACTCCATAGCGCAGAATTTAAGCGGGAAACAAGAAGACTGCCCCGCAGCCCTCGGAGGGTCGGCCCTTCTAGATACCTTCCTGCAGTACATGACAGAAAACACATCTGGTAAGTTATTCAATACAATTTGAATTTCAATAATTGAATCAAGTCTTGTCATGTTTACAATTATATGTTTGTATTATTATTCTAAAAATTATATTCTAAATATACATAATTCTACAGGAATGGGCATGTCGCGAGACCAAATAGCCGCCATGCACGCGGCTAAACTAGCACAACTGAATGCACTGGGAATGCCGTTAGAGCGCAAGCATTTCAGTTTTAACAAGTTGTCTCCTCCTCCACAAGTCCCCCTCCATCACCACTTCTTAGAACAGATGCAGATGCACCAGCATTACGCCAAGAAAGATCTCCGGGATGAGGAAGTTCTAGACCTTGGAAAGGAAAAAGACAGAGAAAAAGAAAAGGCGAGACACCGTGAGATCGTTGAAATTGATATAGACAAAGAAATCGAAGATCAGAACAGAAACACTCGCAAATTAGATGTCAGCGAATACGATAAAAGAGAGATTTCCAGGGATATGTCAAGGGATATGTCCAGAGATATATCTAGAGATATGTCCAGAGATGACATCAGAAATGATAAAAGAGATAAACACTTTGGAGACAGCAGCGAGCCAGAAGATGAAGAGTACTCGGACGAAGATATCCAGAAAGATTGCGAATGAGCGAGAGAGGAAACCTTTATTAGAATAGAAACTAATGAAATCAGTATCTCAAATTCTTAGACCTCTTGATATCTCATATTATTTATCCCGATGAGGGTTTTATATTTTTACTTTTGCTTATATTTTATTTTGAAGATTGTGTTTACAAGAAATGTCAACGCATTTAATGTTGTCATATTTCTTATGAACACATTCAAGAAATGCTAAGGGTTTGACTTATGTGATTTAAAGAGGGAGAACTAAAGCTTTGTATGATATTATTCTGTCTGGTAATAGCATATTATTGGACGGAGTTTTTGAACTGTTAGTATTAATATAAATGCATTTTAGATTGCAAGGGTAAACCGTAATAAACATTATTGTATGTACAGTAAAAATCCAAATTATATTAAGTTTAGTTTTTACCATTGACAAGTGGTCTTTGTTAGAAGATTTTTGGAAATATACAGATTTTACATTTATTGTTAATTTGAAGACTGCCATAAGAAAGGCGTCTCTTTCAACTAGGGTTTTAGATAAATCATTCATTTGTTTGTGCCATTTCATTTTGAAAATTAACATTTATGTTTTAGGATAGATAAGAGTTTTTTGTATTAATTGAACAATTTAGAAAAGACGATATTGTATTGTTGTATGTACAATATGTACATCCAAGTGCATGATGCTTGTATGCTTTATTTGACATACACGGATTCCATCCATCTACCTCAAGTTATCGTAGTGTTAAACAAATATTCCTCCAAAATACAAACATATAATTCCATCCATCTACCTCATATTGTATGTGAATTTTATTATTTTTAAATACTAAATCAATAATATTTAATTAGTCCAAAGTATGTAATAAGACCAAACTCACAATTCGAAAAGGTTTAAAAAGATATCCCCCTAAACAAACTAGGTTATCATAATATATATATTACAGTCCCAAGCTCCAACCTCAAATACTGCCTCATAAATGTGTGTTTATTTTAAAGACAACTTTTACAATTTATTATTATTGTTACATACATATAAATTACTAAGTATACGATCCGTAAATACTGAGCTTCAAACTTGAAATGTATTTAAATTCAAAGTAATAGTTATCACTACAATGTAACGCACAGTGAATTATTATATGGAAACAAACAGGCTTTAAATATTGATATGAGATTTAATCATTTGAATACAAGTATTTAAGATAAACCATTTTTACAAATTTACAAAATAAAGCCATTACATACTAATCACTCCCTCAAGACTAAAGTAAAAAGTACTAGTAAACATGTTGTGCGTGAAAGCAATACGTCAGTCAATGTAGTTGTAACATTTATAAGTAATATTTCTCCCTTTTAAATGTATATCTTAAAAGATGTTTTAGTCAAATTGTTCAAATATATTTTGTACATATGTATTTTGAATACAAACTGGTAAGCAGTCTGATCAAATGATTGTGTACATTATGTATTGAAGCGTTTATAAAAAATTAAGATGAAAAATTTAAAAAAATCATTCAGGCTAAAGAATCATGATAGTATACTATAAATCTTAAATAAATATTTTAATAATCAATGTTTTTAAATGGTCGACAGTGTTTAAATGTACTTGAAATATTTTTGATATTATCACAAAAACTTCAAAATCCTTATAGTACAATATAATAAACATTCGTATACTCAAGTAAGTTTGTGTCTTATAATACAATTATTAGGTATTTCAGAATAGAGTGAATCATACATTTATATCATTATTCCCATGAAGTTTGGTTTTCTGTAAACATAGTAGCTTGTTTTGTATTATTCCAACTATTGTTGAATAATTATTATTTGTTGCATTGTAAGTAAATTTGCCCGAAGTGTGGGTGATACTATTTACGCTTATGAGAAAACATTCAAATCAGTTATTTAATAATTAGTATTTTGTATTCTGTTGTTGTGTTGTGAAAAGCAATGTTTCCTCGATTTGCACACAAACAAGTGAACAAATTATTATTAGACTCTTCATATTCATTTATCTGTTATTGAAATACTGCTTTAAGATATTTCATTAGAAATAGAAAGAATATTTATTAAAAATATGTAAGTTACCAATATTTCAACTCGGTCAGCCATTCTCAAATAGTCATTCTGGTCTTACCGGAACTTAATCCCTATGATATATATTTACTTATTAAATACAAACAACTTTATATATTTAAAACTTACCTCTTACCCGCTGCTAGTGAAAATGTAGACATACTTATAATGAGAAATTGGTTAAGGGCTTGAGTGACTAATGTCTGGCATTTACTTGAAATACCTCATGAGCATTTAGAGTAGGACCTATGACCTGAGTCAATAAGAAAGTGGGAATGATAATATATAATATGTAAAGGAGTTGTTGTTTGTCTGTGGGCAGAAGGTTTGTCTGTGGGCAGTGCCGCAGTGATAGCGGCTAGCGGCTAACGGCCAATGTTGCATTTATAGTAATGTGTGTATTGAAAGCTTGCTAGGTAAAGTTTGCCCATGAAAATATATGTTTTCACTATAGTCTATCACAATAACTCAAATTTACTTACTTGTTTCTATGTTCATTATTGTTCTTGGATGGATTGTAATTACATTATTATGTACATTGTAATTTGCCGTGTTACATTTTATTTATGTTTAAGTTGTTTTGATCAATGTTAAACATATTTGTTGTAATGAATACCATTAATATGTATATAAAATAAATTTTTATGAGAAAACGGGGGATTCGGTATAAATTGGAATAGAAAAATTGTCATGAAGATTGTTTTTTTAAGGTGCTCTGATCCACATGGCAGATTTATAACACATTTTTCCTGTTTTCCAATTCGTAGATATTGACAATTTTATAATTATTTTTGAAGAAGCACAATTAAATTAATGATTATTGTACATATTTTTTAATGTTTCATTTTGGTAGTTGGATCCAAAATTATTTCATTAAGTTCATAGATAAAAGGTGATTTGTTTCAGTAGCAAAATATATACCTCCTGGGATTGTTAATGTTGGGACTTAACTTATTGGTTACACATTCAAGGGTCTGTGAATCAGCCATTACTTTGTGTGATATTTTACAAAATTCCATTATTTTACATCCTTCTGTTGACCCTGTTTTTTTAGTTAAAAGTTGATCCAGCCTCAATTATTACTGTTTCATATTATTATAGTCTTGACTTATGTGTTTTGATGTATTTTGAATTTTATACATTTTTGGGACTAAACCCCTATTATTTGTTTATTGCAATGTAATTTTTGAAATATTCTAGTTGAAATTTTATTCTGAATTTACAAGCTTACAATGTTAAATATAATTTTACCATTCTGATTTCGATATTGGTAACCAAAAGCAAATTAGTGTCATAAACAAAACTTTACAAAGCCATATTAAAATATTTACTATCAGACATTTAATTTGATATGAACAACTTTTTTCCATACGCCGTATACTGAATGCCGCGTTAGTAAATCTTATACAATTTAGAATAATAATTCAGAATATGTAGGAAAGGTAATTTTCCACGTTTTAGAAGTTAACTGTTGAGGGGCGAGGTGCCTTCTAAGTTAATAATGAAAGAGCCTGAAAACAGCGCAACCACCGCACCGCATCATTAACCGCACAGTACTCGTACATAATAATAACAGTGTGGTGTGGAGTGCAGGAGACTGTGGAATACATTGGCGTGCCTTAACACCAGTTCAAGCAACATCTCCCCAGTTAGTCAGGCGTTCTAAGTTCCTAAATACTTGCTCCCTATAATGGTAACTGTTAAGTCTGTACATACATTTTACCCTTAATTGTTTTATTTATAAGCATAATAAATACTAGTTTTTATAGTATAAACGATCATTTTATAAACTGTACCACTAAATGATCAATTAATATTAACTCGTTGTGATTCATGTGTGAAAGTTTCCTTATTTTAATCAAAATGCAGGAATCATGATTGTAAGAAGCCAGCGTCTTATTTATATTACATTACTTGTGGTAATGTTCTAAATTTGTTTATAGGCGCTTGACGTCACTACTGTTTGAATCTCATATATTTAATTTGTATTAACCTCGGAGCATGATGCGTGCGTTGTGCGTGATGAATACTGAAAACCGTCTGAATGAATGTGAGAAAAAAATAAATGGTAAAAATTACAAAAAAATATTTACAGGTATTGAATGTATACATTTGGATTAAGTCTTCGGGCTTAGGAAGGAATTGGTGGTTGGTAACCACCAGGTTAGGCATTGTTCGGCCAGTACAGCTTTTCTTTTAAAACTTATACGATAAACAGAGCTTAGAGTAAATACACTCATTCACCGATGCACTATAGAGTAAAGGATATCGTACTGGTAAATCAATTTAGCAAAATTTAGACAAAATAGTAAAAAATATATTATGTACCCTGTTCTTTTATGAACTTAAATAAACATTAGTGAAAATTATACTTTCGTACTATGTGGTTATTATTGCCATTAGCAGTTTCATTTCGTCTCCCTATTTTGGTGTATTTATTATTTTTGTTCCTATATTTTAGACATTTTAACAACTAACCTAATTATGTTTTGTCTTTATTTCATCATGCTTCTTATTCATAATAATTATCACTTAACTTGCCATAATATTGTTTTGTTTAAACTAAGAATATTACATTGTGTATTGCTTGAGTTGATTTATATTAAATAAGTGTTTAAAATGTTCATTTTTATTTTATTTTGGGTGAATAATCCCAAAGTATTCCAAGTTTTCCCCTCATCAAATAAATGATTTATTTAAGAAAAAACGAAAAACCCTCATTTGAAAAGTAACCACTAGAAGTAGAATTATGAAATTACACAACGTCGCTAGTGAACAATCTTAGTTTGAAATTGACAGGTAGACAAACATTTCGACCCCTGCTGTTGCATTATTGCCCAGGTATGCATAATTTAAAATCAAAAGCCTATGGAAGAGATTGTTAGAACCAACAACACATAAATAATATAACAAATCAAGAAATTTGGTATAAACATATTTATTGACTTCTTTTGATATATCTTATGTAAGTGCACATTATTATTGTTGCATTTCATTTTGGTCAAAATATAACCACACTGATCACGGGAAATTTGCAACATAAAATATGGTAGTTTTTGATCAGTCAACCATTATTTTTCAAAAGACAATTACAGTGGAACCTTGCTTAACAAGTAATTCACATTACGATCAAAATAAACTGTAAAAAAATAATTCCCTTAACGAGCAACATTTCACATAACGAGTGACGTGGAAAGGGGAAGTCCCCTCTTCACGTCACTCGCTTGTGCGCCGGGACTTTTGAGAAACGAGTTGTGAGCATGGCTGATCTAGCACGCACATACAATTGGTCTACATCAACGATTTGCTCTATCCTTGAGAATAAGGACAAGATTAGATAAATGCTTAAAAAAAGAGTGAAAAGAATATCTACCCAAGGGTTAAGTATTCTAGATGATGTTGAAAGGTTACTTCTCATATGGATAAACGAAAAGCAATTGCAAGACGACACTAACAATGAAAGTGTTGTTTGTGAGAAGGTGAAAAGTAATTTTCGCCGAACTCGTTAAGAAGACGCCAGAATCATCAATGGCCGAAGAAAAAGTGTTTAAGGGAAATCATGGATGGTTCAAGAAGTTTAAGAAAAGAACCGACATCCACATCATTGTGAGGCACGGTGAAGCATCAAGCTCTGACACAAAGCAGCAGATAACTTCATCAACATTGAATGCATTATTGTATTTTACATTAATTTTATATGGGAAAAATTGTTTTGCTTAATGAATGTTTAGCATTACACATCTGGAACGAATTATGCGAGGTTCCACCGTATTTCATAAATACATTATAATTAAATAATTGCATATTATGATTCAATTGAGCTGCAATTAATTTTGTTTATTTAAATGTATTCTAAACTCTAAAAGAGTAGACAAATACACAATTTTAACCTATTAAAAAACACACTAAATTGGGCAAAAGCTTATCAATTTTTGTAGTTTTTGATGAATTTTTTACAAGCACGAATTAAAGTATTTTTAACCTTCTCATTACATTTCGGATGGATTTAGAACAAAGTGAGTGCGGCATGCTTTTTCAGTCATATTTTCTTTTAAAACTAACGCATACATATTGTATGAATATGTGGTGTTGGAGGTGCTGATTGTTCACACACCATATTGTGCGCTTAGCGGAGTACGGATTAACCAAGATAGGAATAGAAAATATGTACTGATATTAAATTATTAAAACTTCCTATTTATATATACCATTGCACAATGCTTACACAATACACATTATACACTAATACAATTCAATAACATTCATATGTTTTGGTAGGTGCCTCAGCTTAATTATAAAAAGATTGGTGAAAACTTAAAAACAATTCACCAATAATTTATTAGAGAAAATTTCAGTACTCTGCTCACTTATATCCAAACTATTTACATCAGGGGAGATGGGAAAACATGCACAAAATAGGTTCTCAGTTTGGGTTATTTAAATAATTTGTGTGTATTTAGATTGAAGCGGAACTTTCAGGCAAACGTCACATCAAACTAACAAGATCAAACATGACATCAGAATATGGAAAATTTTGAACATTGATTTAAAAAATTAGAACTGTGTCTTTTACCATTTCCCCTGACGTAAATAGTTGTTTTTGTAGTCATTTTGTTGAAACAGGGTGTTCTTAAAATAAATTCCACCTTCCTCTTCCCTGTCTCCTTCCCATCCCCACTACCTTCAGCCTCACAACATACCCCAATTGGGGATGCCATAGTCTCACTGGCTTCAGACGGGAGCAGTTGGGACTCTTGTGCGGAATTCATATATAAAAAAAAAAACACATTAAGAAGTAAGCGGAGTATGGAAATTTTATCAATTATTATTAAAGCAAAAAGGAAAATGTTTCTACTCTACAATTACCACATAACAATATAATAAAGATCAAATAGTTGAATATCTTACTGTCGAAAATAATCTGTGATGCGATAATTCTCAGGAATGATAACAAGATGCAAGGAAGCCAAACCTCAGTACTAACAAATTAATAGTTTATGGTTTTAGTTTTATTTATAAAATGATCAATTCTCAACAAATATAATATTAGAATACATTATTTTAAAAAGTGATATGACTTAAAATCCTAATTCAGTTTGTTTACAGTGAAACTTTCTTAAACAGACCAGAAAAAAATCTTTGTAAGCATGGAAACTTCTTAAGAGGGTTTCAATGAAATTGTATTGATATTAAATTTTGAATAAAATGTTGATATGAACAACTTACTTCAAATCTGTACGTAATGCAATAACAAGAAATTTGTAAAAGGTAAATTTAATCAATCGGCATTCTTTCTGAAAAGGTTTCTGTTTCAAAACAAAGGAGCGAAACATTTAATTGTGTAGTACAATTTCAAGTATATATTATTTATCAGAAACTCTCGCATTAAGATGCCGATGGATTAAAAGTACTTATTTTATCAAAAGATATATTCAATGCAATTTTAGTAATGGCTCTTAAGAATATGTCTGGGGTGTTTGATAATAGTACGGTTACAGTTTTATTTAAACTTATGGGTCTAATTACATAATTTTTTTACAATAAAAATAATACACAAGACGTAAGTAACCAAAACGATAAATGAAAATCAAAGAAACCAATCAAATCAGATATTTTTTTCAAATATTTAAATCTGTGAATATTTTTTTAATATTCTTATCTATCTACATTTCTATAAAGGACAGTGTCTGTCTGTTTGTGTCGGCAACATGAAATTGATTTTAATACAAATCTACAGATTTATTCTGAGACATGAAATTTTGCACACTTGACCTTCAAAACAAGAGGAAACTCTGTGTAAAGCCCGGGCAATGCCGGGGACTTCAGCTAGTAGGTAGTAAAATATTAGTAACCATACAAAATGAAGAGCAAAGCCATTACATAATATATTATATAATATACATTTTTTAAAACACACATCAAAACAATATAAAATATGAAGTGATTAAAAAAAATATTTCGACAATGTGAAATTTAAATCAATCCTATGGACTATGAACATAACTTACTGCAGGAATTTTCGACTTGACGACAACATGTTTGAAAGAATCGAAAACCTATTTCTTAGCTAAAGCTATTCCGAGACCGACAATACCACCAATAACTAGGAGTGCTCCACCGGCTTTGGCCACCCCCACCACTGCTTCATGCTCCATCTTTCCTCTGATCTGTTTCTACAAAAAAATAATTCAATTCAAAAGGCTGTCCCATACGATCGCTTCAGAGTGCACATCTCCAATGGTGATTCAAGCTCCGAGCAGAAAAGAAAAATCTGCTAAAAAATAACTTAAAAGTTTACAGCGCATTCCAATGTTGAGGTTCAGACTCCCACACTGTTGGCCATTGCTTGTTCAGCAAAAACATTCACACATTATTGACTTGAATTTTAATAAAAATGAAATGTTTATAAACTTTACCTGGAGTTGGAGAACTTGATGGTTGGTAGGTTCTGTTCTTAGGATAACATTTAGGATATCGTTAGCTTTGGAATATTTCTTTAAGCGAGCATTTCCAATGGCTAAGTAATACATGTAGTCCCGTCTATCATCGGTATTATTTCTGCAAAGCTCGTTTAGTAAATATATTCCCTGCAAAGAAATGGTAATTCATAAAGAAAGGTTTTTTTAGTTATTAATAATTAAGCCGTAGATACATCTCTTGTGCAATTCGGGCCATTGTGCCATTTCCTATGTTTCACATTATTCCCTCAACGTTAACCCGGTTCCATTAAATGAAGTTCACAATGCTGTCATTGAGTATTCAGCGATGGTTCCTGATGACAACAAAATGTCCCCACATCTGTATGACCCTTCTTCCCATCGAGGCGGAACATTGGCACCATAAATTAATAAGTATTTATTCATCCTCTTTACAGTTCTTATACCTCCTTCAGCGAGCTCCTATCCATATTGATGCCTCGCTTACTTCAGGTTTGGAATTATTTACCTAAGTGTTATGAATATTAAATTTGTCTTAAATCAACACGGAGGGCATGTAATACAAAAGTATTGAATAAGTCTGTTGAATGTACTGACCTCGCACAGTTTTATATGATCTGGATCTGATTCCAAAAGACAAAATACTTTGATACAAAAATTCAGAAGTAATTATTCTAATATATGAAAACAAATATAAAACTTTTTTTCACTTAATTTATCTGTGACCGTAACCGGTTTCAGCCCGTTAAGATGAAGCCATACTAAATAATGCAAAATCATACAAAATCGTATGTTTTTGTTTTGAAAATTTGACCGCTTAGAAGTATTATAGATGCTTCAATTAAATACTGCGTGTAGAACATACCGTGGCCCTTAAAAGTATCGGTCATTTTTTTAATAAGTCTTTTAATAAGCTTAGAAAAAAATAAAGTATTAGGTCTATAAAAAATATTTTTAAGTGCAAACTCTCCTACTTATAAACACTTTTTCGGATAAGGTTTTATTGCATAATGTGGCAAATTCAGTTTCTTATATAATTATCGCAAAAAAAATTGAAATTTACGCCCGAACCTCACAAAATAAAATATAATATGCATTTTCGCGTTGGTATTTTTGACATCACGGCGACAATACGGCAGTTGACGAATTTGTTACATCAAAGTGAACCTTATACCGTCCACCGAAGAACGACTGGCAGCCGCCCCATTCTTCCTTCATTACTCCTCCGGACGAAGCGGAGAAACAACGTGTTAGGGTCCGCGCTGCTTGTTTTCGTGAAATCAATTTAAAAATTCCGTTTTATTACAGTAAACAATGCATAAAAAAGGAATTAATGTTTTTTACAGGCCTTTACGAAATCAACACGTAAAAAAAAATTCTCAAATATCTTTTCCAACCTTTCCAAAAGCTTTTTCTCAAGTATTTTTAAACTCCTCCCATAAAAGGGCGTGAATTCCGATTTTGATTTTTTCCTGTACTAGTGGATCGCCTTAAGGACATCTTCAGACTGGTATAATTGTTTCTTAATCGACGGTTTATGTGCATTATATATGGGGGAGGATCCTTGAAGACCTATACATATTATATTATTATACTAGAATTCCACCACGAATTGTCAGTATCAAAAATGGTAATTATTCCCCATAACCGCTGCACTTTTAGGCACAGATGTGAAAATTATACTTCGTTTCAACAAGAAACAACTAAGAAATATTTGCTTCAAGAAACAACTATTTACATAAACAAAATAGGTTATCAGGTTCTTATTTTGGGTTAACTAAGCAATTCATGCGTGTTTATACAATGTCAATCCAAACAACAACAAAAAAATGGAGGCAAAAAATCGTTTTACACAGGATATTTTGAACATTAATTGAATAAAAATTGGGTAAATATGCATTTGGTCCACCTCATGGATAATACGGAACGTTTGTGTTGTCGAAGTTTGATGCACGGATAATACGGAATATTCCTTTTTTAGGTTGAGGTTAAACTACAAAAGCTGCATGTCATCATAATTTAAAAAAAACATCCCAGGTTTTGAATGGTTTGTTTGGCAAGGCAAGGTATATCCTAGCGGGTTTGTGTAATTATGATTGATTGTCTATGAAATAAAAACGGTAAATGCAAAATGGCGTTAGTGCGTAAGCGAATTAAATTTTTCAAAATTAAAATGTTGAATGCAAATTTTTTGCATGTTTTTTGTCTCCCGTGCATTGACGTATGATATCTAGACAAGCCCTGTGAAATTCAAAATGACGCAAGAAGCCAGCAAAAGCAGGCTCAAGGCCAATTTATGAAAAAGTGCCTGCATTGTTTTGCACCGTTCAGATCGCATAGTGCTTTGTGTTGTATCTTTTATCGGTCTACAAGATCTACACTGAAACTAATTTGTGTGTCAGCCGTCCGGACCGAGTAATTTTTTTTAAAACACAAAAATATACCACTTCCGAATATTGTACAAGGTACACACCGCGGACTTTATTTTTGAAAATGTAGTCAGCTATCTGAATACAACTAAAAAAATATACCTTACAGATGTCTTTTAGGCAGCGTTTCAATAAACGTAATAATGTTAAAGAAATTACTTTTGGTCGAGCAATATTTCTGACGTCATGCCACGTAGCCCGGTTCGTTCACTAATACATTGACATACAGGCTCAAAACAAAACATAACGGCTTGTTTAAAATTAAAAGACCACATCTTGTCACACACTGAACGCCCTCGGGTTATTTCTTCAAGCGACTTAGCGAGCGTGTACGGCTAGTTTATACCAAGTAGGAGTGATAAATTCAACTCCACAATATGTGTCGCGTGATATTCAAGGCATCTGATTGGTTGATGAATGTCAAAACTACATAATGGGATTTGAGAACGAACTTTGTGTTTTAGGAACTGGCTTCTCTAGGCTTTTTGAGAGAGGCGGTGGAATACGATGAAGAGTTGTATTGTTTTTTTTTTTTTTTTTTTTTTTTTTTTTTTTTTTTTTTTTTTTTTTTTTTTTTTTTTTTTTTTTTTTGTAAAAAGAAAGACAAACATTTCCGGGTTAAGAATAGCCCAACAATGTTTGAAAATCTCCTACTACCACCGCAGAAAGCCGAAAATGTTGCTTGTGTTGTGATGGAGGACTTAGCCAGCCGAGGAATCGAACATGCGACGCCCGGGTGGGACCCAAAACATTAATATGATGGCGTCATTATTCACAGGCAAGTTAGTTAGGTAGGGCTTATCTAGACTTAATTGATCGAAGCTCCCGTGATATAATAATAATAATAGTTTATTCCGGAATGTATGCAGGGGTAGTGCAATGCAATACATTCCATATTTTGAAACAAAAAATGGGTTAATGTTAAAAATAAAAATAAAGTAAATAACAACGTATAAATAAATTTAAAAAAAAAACAAAAAACGAATAAGCATGAAAAACATAAGAAAAATAAGAATAAACAGTAAAATTAATTCATGCAGCTGTTTACGGAGGGTATTTCATCGTCTCCCGTCTCCAGAGGGCCATCAGGGGGGACTCCAACCAGGTAGTCATGGCGGTGATGATTGCATTCTTCGATTGGCGTAGTCTGAATACTCACATTTCGTGATAATAAAGCTAAATCTAACTGTTTGAATAGAAAATATTACGTATTAACGAGTAAGCGGAGTAAGACATAATAAATAAAAATTGAATTTAAAGACATCTTTTACCTTCTATTATTAGTTAAATTAGCTTCTCAGAAACTGGGCGTACTGTACAGGGCCCGCAGATACTTTAATAGTACACAACTGCTAACCCTGTACAAATCTCAAGTGCGCCCCACGGTTGAATTTGGCAGCCACCTCTGGTCTGGAGCTCCAAAATACCTTAAAAAAAACCCTTGACTCTGTGCAGAAACGGGCGGTCCGTTTGATAGATTCTCCCATCTTAACAGACGGATTGCAATCTTTAGAGCACAGGCGTCAGGTGGGAATGCTGTCCTTGTTCTACCGGTATTGCAATGGAAAATTTTCCGAGGAACTAGCGTCGTTGATCCCCTCGGCACCGGTGCATAGTCGGGAAACACGCCAAAAACGCGCCCAACATTTGTACACGGTTGACATTAGTCACATGAGAACGGGTCGTTTTTACGACTCGTTCTTGAGTTCAACAGCTCGGATGTGGAACGATTTACCAGCCTCTGTGTTTCCTTCCTCCTACAACATGGGTCTCTTCAAGACCCATGTTCACTCCTTCCTTTCCTCAAAAAGACCCTCCATACAGCATCCTCAAAGATGACATAGGCCCTGAGGGAAATTATTTTCCTCAGGGCCTGCTGTGTGGAGTTAATGTAAAAAAAAAAAATTTAAAAAAAAAATCCAAACATAATTAGTTGTTTCTTGAAGTAATTAAGTTAAAATGTAGTGCGATTTCCAAAATCTGTGCCTAATAAAAGTGCAGCGGCTTGTGGAATATTTACCAAAATCAGGAGATGGTTTCGAACCGATGGGATGTTACAAAAGAAAAATTACGTACCTTTCCTATGTCCACTGGGTATTTACTTTTAACCAAACACCAAGCGTACTCAAATTTGGTTTTGTCTGTTACGGCATT
Organism: Limnephilus lunatus; assembly: GCA_917563855.2. Lineage (NCBI taxonomy): Eukaryota > Metazoa > Arthropoda > Insecta > Trichoptera > Limnephilidae > Limnephilus > Limnephilus lunatus. The sequence continues at coordinate 99,545,483 of OU830595.1, forward strand.
ATTCTGCATCTCATCAGAATATGCCTTTTCAAATTTCTGAAAAAGAATTCAACAACGAACGTCATAATATATTGGGTAAAATTTGGATAGGGCCTGACACGCTTATTACGAATAATTTTTAGAAAAAAACTTTATATTCGCCTTAATTACTATAAAAGGAAACTTTTTGCATTCCGGGAGGCGGAAAATTATGCATTTTAATTTTCAATTGCGTAAATCCAAAATTCACTTCGCGAACTGGTCGGCGACTGTCAGCGGCCATTAGATACGTCACTGTTATGTTGGTATCACTGATGCATTAACAAGAGCTAAATACGACCGTAGCCATCTTCGTGGGTAACACAAAGAGGCGCGGAATTATGAAAAACAGAATTAATAATGTAGATAAACGAACCTCTAATCAGAATCACTTCAGAGCTGAGGCATTGGAATCATGTGTTGGATTTCATCGTCATTATAGTTGGAGGTGTTGGTATTCGTCGCATTAATAATTGAAGAATAGAAATAATAATAATAATAGCTAGAAGTTACGTAAAATAAAAATAAAACGTGCGCATTAGGTAAGCACTACTTTGACGAAATTCTGAAAATAAAATGAATAAAGGCCTTTAGGCAAGTTTTTTTTACATTGAAAATTTTATTTTTACATTGAAAAAAAATTTTTTAAGTAAAAAAAAAAAACGCGGCGTTTTTTTTTTTACTTAAAAATTTTTTTTTCAATGTAAAAATAAAATTTTCAATGTAAAAAAAACTTGCCTAAAGGCCTTTATTCATTTTATTTTCAGAATTTCGTCAAAGTAGTGCTTACCTAATGCGCACGTTTTATTTTTATTTTACGTAACTTCTAGCTAATCGTTATTTTATGGTAATAATAAATATACATAATATAATATACGAATAGAGGTTTGTTAATATTATAATTCTGTTTTGTTTTCATAATTCCGCGCCTCTTTTTATATCCCACGAAGATGGCTACGATCGTATTTAGCTCTTGTTAATGCATCAGGGATACCAACACAACAGTGACGTACCTAATGCCCGCTGACAGTCGCCGGTCGCTTCGCGAAGTGAATTTTGGGTTTACGCAATTGAAAATTAAAATGCATAATTTTCCGCCTCCCGGAATGCAGAAAGTTTCCACTTATAGTAATTAAGGCGAATCTAAAGTTTTTTTCTAAAAAATATTCATAATAAGCGTGTCAGGCCCTATCCAAAAATTACCATATATTGCAAGTTATTCTCATAAGGCCAGAAGAAAGCTAATTTACGAACAAAAAATCATTCAAATTGCATGACACGTATAAAATTAATTAGTCAACACAAATTTGTCAAAAATACGGACAAAGGGTATAAAGTACACGTAAATACTATGAATCATTGTTTAATTTTCACTTGTGATGCAATTTTACAAAATAAATGGCAATAACAAAAGTCTACATACCTCCAAGTCCTCCCTTGAAACAATTTCATCCAGTACGTCGCACATTTTGATTAAAGTATTAATAAGGCAACAGAGTAGACTTGGATCACTGGTACAAATATTTTGTGGTTAATTAAATACGATTCACAGGCTTCAAAACAAAACGTTGACGAATGACGAAAATAACTAAATAACGCACGCAAAACGTCAAGTTCGGTAAGTTTTTGACGTTTAACCAGGGTTGCCAATCTATATGTTCTAAAATACCCACAAGATCACACTATCTCCACACTAAGGACATCATCTATTTAGAAAATAAATTCTGTTCAAATCAGCATTTATTTTTTATAAAGTATTTTGTCGTTTTAGGCAAAAATAGAAATTGATTTGAAAAATTGCAGTGAGAGAATACAAAATTATAGCATATTATCACTTGTAATTGTAAATATAATTTTTCAAAACCTACGGTTGATTAATCAATAATTGCTCTTTTAATCGGTAGATTATAGCACCTCCCACCCACACGCACACTTCGGAGCGATCTAGTCCCGCGCCACTTAAGGCCGCCGCGCAAAAAAAGTTGCACAAAGAACTGCGCTGTAAGCCGTTACCTTCTTTACTTTTCTGCGCGGCGGCCTTAAGTGGCGCGGGACTCGGTCGCTCCGAAGTGTGCGTGTGGGGGAAGCTATTAGGAACCTCAGTTTTCATATGTAGAACCCCGCATATTCACCACTCCATTCCCCACATCAAGGTTCTCCCCACAAAATTCTTAGAAATTCCCCGCAATATCGGGAATTTCTAACAGTATGTACAGTGTTGCCAATTCGATTTTTAAAGTAAAGCTACGTCGGGGAAAGGGATCATGAAAGAAGAGTCATACAACATGGTAGACAATCCTGATTTTACTCAACCCAAAAAGGTTTTTCCAACAAATTACAAAACATTTGGCAACTCTACTGTGTTGTATTTTTTCTGTGGTTCTCGATCTCGAAATCGAAAGACGAAAATCAAATTAATTTGACGTATCGTGTTTATGATGCCTGCGGACTTTTCCAAATAATATTGTAAATAATTAACTTTTAACTACTTTATTTGGTTCAGTTAAAATCATACGCAATGCAGAGTGTTATCAATTCAGTGAAGGGGACAGCATTAGGAGTCGCCGAATATTTGACACCTGTATTAAAGGTTCGTTTTTTCGGTCCATTGTCTCGTGAATTTTTTGCAATTAAAAAACAATGAACTGCGTAGTTATTTAGTTTTTTTTTGTTGTTTATTTTAAGGAGTCCAAGTTTCGCGAAACTGGAGTCTTAACTCCAGAAGAATTTGTGGTGGCCGGCGACCACCTAGTTCATCATTGCCCAACTTGGCAATGGGCTTGTGGAGATGAATCTCGGATCAAACCCTATCTCCCAGCTGATAAACAGTTTCTGGTTACACGGAACTTGCCTTGTTACCGGAGATGTAAGCAAGTAAGTTCCAGCTATGCATCAGATTTACCTACATAGATTAATCAATAAAATTGCTTGACCACCAATACAACATATTATGAGATGATAAAACCAATCAATTTATTAATTTAAACACTGTCAAGTAATGCCAAGAAACATAATTTAGCTATAATTCGTGAACAAATAACTTATTCATAGATGGAGTATTGTGCGGACAATGAAAAGGTGATTGAAGATGAACAAGATCCAGAAGGCGGTTGGGTGGACACCCATCACTTTGACAATACTGGCGCTCTGACAGTAGAAGACAAGGTTTGTGCACTAGATATTTTAAACCTTTTATATGTTTTAGCACACTGATTCTGTCAATAAAAAAATGAGGTAATTATCGGTTCGGACTGGACACGCTTATTACAAATAATTTTTAGAAAAAAACTTCAGATTCGCCTTAATTACTATAAAAGGAAACTTTTTGGCTTGGGGGCGGCGGAAAATAATGCATTTTAATTTTCAATTGCGTAAAATTAAAACTCACTTAGCGAACCGATCGGTGACTGTCAGCGGCCATTAGGCACGTCGCTTTTATGTTGGTATCACTGATACATTGCAAAGAACTAACATTTGTTTTTATTTCACAGACAATCAATCATAATTACACAAACCCGCTAGACAAACCCTGCTTTGCCAAACAAACCATTCAAAACCTGGGATGTTTTTTTATAGTTTGATGACATGCAGCTTTCGTAGTAACCGTGTTTTTACGTATCCCACGAAGTTGGCCACAGTAGTATTCAGTTATTTGCAATGTATCAGGGATACCAACATAACAGTGACGTACCTGATAGCCGCGATTTGACATCGTGTAGATTCGCGAAGTGAATTTTAATTTACGCAATTGAAAATTAAAATGCATTATTTTCGGCCGCCCCCAAGCCAAAAAGTTTCCTTTTATAGTAATTAAGGCGAATCTAAAGTTTTTTTCTAAAAAAATATTCGTAATAAGCGTGTCCAGTCCCAACCGATATTTACCAAAAATGACAAGAGTTTTTAATGCAATTAATTTTTTGTTTTTGTATAACCAACACCCCTGCCTTAGGTCACCCCAAGTGGATCACTACGTTTGGTGACTTAGCACGAGTGCCCGGGTTCATGGGGTTTGGTCTTTTTCCTTACTAGAATTTCCTTTCCTTCCTTTCTAAAAGGACCTTCCGCACAGCATCCTCAAGGATGACATAGGCCACAAACTGAAAGATCTTCATAGAAAAAATTGAAAATTTTGAAAAATAAAAATACTTATTCATTTTAAGCTACAATAACATCAATAATGTCGTATTTTTAATCTTATACCATTCTAGTTCACTGAAAACTAATGGACCGCCACTGATTTATATGTAATACACGATGGGAAAATCTTCTTATCTCCTTGTCTTTTGTGTGGAACAATATTTTATCAAAAGGAAACTTACATTTTGACACTGAATATGTGCAAATTATATATATATTTTGTAATGATTTGTATCAAAGTGAAAACAATTTTTTTTGTTATGTAATAAAATATGTACATTTTTTACTCATAAAACGTCAATAAATAACCCAACACTGACTTTAACTTATGTTTATGGAGTCCTATTACAAAATTGACTATAATTTTGGGCGATAATTTTATAGTCGAGGTGTGGCAAGTACTATTTAAAAAAAAAATCCATTCATTCCATTTTCTTGAGAAGGGTCCTTGTTTTCACCCGTCTGAAGTGTGCTAACAGCAGGCTCCTGATATTAACAAATATTTGTGGTTTTTTTAGGTGTGCGAGATGACTCTGGAGAGTGCCAATGACTCAGATGATGGGGATAAGTCTAACGCTGACTCTGATGACAGTGGGGAAGAAGACGGGGAAGCAGAAGACATGGAGGCTTTTCAGCAGAGTGGACTTCTTGATGAAGTCGATCCAGTGAGTATAAATATGTTGTGTTATTTTAATCATGTAATGGTGGCACTTCAAAGACATTTTCAGACAAACATGCAAACAAAGGCAAGTATGACCGTCCACCCATTTTTTTGTTTTTTTACATTAGCTCCACACAAGAGACCCTGAAGAAAATAATTTACCTCATTTTGTCATCTTAGGGAATGCTGTGTGGAGGGTCTTTTTTGGAGAGGAAGTTTTGGGAAGGAAAAAGGTACAAGGGGTGGGTAGGAATCAAGGAGTCAGTGTGTTCAGGAGTGACAGTCGTATGAATCCATCCCTCTAACTGCGGTACAAAGAGTAACTGGAGAGGTCAAAAGGTCTCCCTTTTCTCAATTCGGTCTCCCAGCCTCTCAATCTGGTGGGCAGTTGCAACCACCGCCCAAGACCCAGACAAACCCCATGCTAAGACCCCTGCTAAGTCACCAAACGTAGGATGTAATAAATAGTTCCCATACAAATTGTTTCCAAGGCGGCCCATTCCGAATTGGATGGAACACATGTAGCCCAATAGTAAACGCTCACACACAACTAGATTAGTACTGCAATGACTAAATTGTCATTTCGATCACGTTTAGATGTAATCGGAGATGATTGGGCCTTTGAAAAATTAAATTCGACCAAGTTATTCTTACCCCGAGAAGAAACCCTCCATTTTCTGCTTCAAAGCCCTCCAAGCTGTTGAAGTTTGTGTATCCTTTGGCGGCTTGTCAAACAAAAAGCTATCATGGACTGTACTGTCATCTGCGTAACAATGAAAAGGTCAATGATGTACAACAAAAACAAATTAGAAGACAGAACCGATCCCTGTAGGACACCAGCATTTATTGAATGCGAGGAAGAGGTGAAACCATCAGCAACCGCCTAAATCGACCCCCCCCTCAAAAAGTCGGCAATCCACATTCACAAGGATGCAGGAAGTCCGTAAGAAGGCAGTTTGTTGTCAAGTCCTTGATGCCAAACCTGGTCAAAGGCTTAGAAATGTCCAGTCCAACCATTTAGGCCTCACCGTAATGTTCCAGGCACCGCCCCCAAACACGCGTTACAAGATCACAGCACGGTGATTCCGTATTATCCGATATTCAGTATTAACGGTCGTTAATAATTTTGTTCTTCTCGAGATATGTTAGCAGTTTGTCATTTATCACTTGTTCCCTTACTTTGGACAGAATAGATGTGATCGTTATGGAGCTGTAGTTGGCCGGGTTGCAGAGGTCACCCTTCGTTGGAATAGGATCAATGACTGCTTTTTTCCAACCAGAGGGTACAGAACCAGACTTCAGGGATATTTTAAAAAGCTTCGTCAAAATTGGTGCTATTTCTGCAGCACACCTCCGCACCGCAGTACCAGGGCAGGCATTCTGTCAGGTCTGCTAGCTTTGTTAACATCAAGCCCTTGTAAGCTTTTTCATATAAAAGCCGCAGTGAGGAACCAATGGCGGGTTAAAAAATGCATGTTGCTATTACATGTTACTTGTAAAAAAAATACTGCAGTAGTTAAAAGACCATGGCGATAAGTTAGCTGATGGATGCTGACAAATTTGTAGATGGTTTATTTGACTCCTTCGATGTGTGTCAGAAAACCTACAAGCATGTGGTAATGCACGTTTGGCATTTGCCATATTTGCCAATTAGGCAAATAAGATCAATATTTTGTCATATACAGACGATTGTTTGCAAATATACCCAATGCACGAATATTAGCCAAGTGACTATATCGACCGTCCTGAAGAATAATGTCGGATGTGCGATTTAGTGGTTTTACAGTATAGCTGTTTTAAGTTTCGTTTCTGCGTTTTTACTATTTTGAGATCAAGAAATATAGTATTGTTTTGATATTTTGCATTTCATTTCATTAAAAATTCCTAAAATACAGGCTTTTAAATCATCAAAGGGAAATGAATATAAAGCCAAAGAAATGATTTTCAATTTTTAACAAATCCAACATTGTTCTTCGGGACAGTCGTAATTATTTATGGTAAAAATTAAATTGTGCAAAATACGGAACCATTTATTTCCTATTTTAGTCTACAGCATTGACACAAAGGAAGCCTGAAACCAAATCAGAAAAGCAAGAAGGTGGAGGGGAAATAGTTCATACCAGAACGTACGACCTACACATAACCTATGATAAATATTATCAGACCCCGAGACTGTGGCTGATTGGTTATGATGAGGTAAATTACATAAAATTATTGGTTTTCATTGCTCTTTGCACTCTATTTATAGAATAATCATTGATAATTTCAAATGTTTTTTGTTTAAAATTTAATATACACGTTATAATATTTGAACTTTTAGGTTATCTATTTGGTTAATAATTGTTTGTTACATATTTATACTTCAATGTTACGATATGTGGGAATCAATTTGCAGGTAATTTACATAATTTGAATGTCATTATTTACAGAAACGTATGCCGTTAACTGTGGATCAAATGTACGAAGATGTATCGCAGGACCATGCCAAGAAGACGGTCACCATGGAGTCGCATCCCAACCTTCCTGGGCCTAGCATGGCCTCAGTGCATCCATGCAGGTCTGTCTTACTATCAAATATGGATATTATATTTGTCTTCTTCTGTAGAATTAATTACTCACAGAAAGTACAGAAACATCGGGTTCATATCACGGGGCAGCTTGGTTTTTCATTAAACTTATGGAAATATTTCACAGAAAGAATACAATTATTAACTTGGAAATGTTTGATTTCTAAAAGTAATACAAAAGGGTGATTCTGTATTCTTTGTGATAGCCTAACGCATGTTAAATTTGAATTTGAAATTTAAATTTGCCATTTTAACAGTTTTCATAAATGCGGTATTCTGTATGCTAACAAGCTAAATACGTAACGAGACCATTTATTTTTTCCCCCAAACCGGGTGACAGAAAAAAAGGGTAGGTATTTAATAATAATAAATTTGGACAACTTGTATAGCGCTGTTTTCGCTGAAAATCGCCTCAAGAGCTCTATACATAAGAGGCTAGATTACAATTCATCTTGCAGTTACCAATCGCATGGACGATTGGAACTCTAGACCCTTGTTAAAAATGTAGAGATTTTTTTTTAGGTACTAATAAACGAAATAAACCAATATGTTACGGTAATTTTTTTTGGACTAAAATTAGCATGGATTTTACGAGTGAATTTACTTGACTATGTAGGTAGGAGGCTATGCAGCTACCAAGCGCATGGATTGTTGGAATTCTAGCCCCTTTAAACTAAATAAAATATATTATAAACTTATTCGTTTTAGGAGCCTCACACTTTCATACAATACAATTGACAAGATAGTAATGTTTTTTTCGTGTTATATTAGGGTTGGCTATTTTATATATTTATGTATTTCAAGATTACCGGTATGTTTGTATTTTCATAATGCTTTCTTTTCGAAAATGGGACATTTTGGCGTCCCCAAGCTGTGTTTGGGGACACCGGGACCCGCTGCCTGAAAACGGGACTGTCTCGGTGAAAAAGGGACGTCTGGTCACATTATAAATACTGCACTTGTGTTAAGACACCAACTCTTAAAAGAAGTTTAAGCTAATGCAAGAGATGATGGCGCATTTGCTGTGTAATACTCATTAAGAAATGTTAGTTGCTGGAAAATTTGCGATTTGAATGTTATCATGTACAAACAGCATATTATTAGACTTATATGTAAGTAGTTATAATAACCATCAAATAGTAATTTGTGTTTTTAAGAAGGTAATTAATCCACACCAATTGACATCAACACACGACAGGCACAGCCAAGTCATTGAAAGTCGTAGAAAATCACAGACATTTGACAGCCGATAACACAAGACGTATGACATCTGACGGATTTGCCTTTTTGTCTTAATTATCTTGTAACGCCGGCCTAACACAAAATATACAGAATCACCCTTCGGATGTCCCTACTATGGTGCACATACTACTTCTTTTACTCACTATTAATAATTTATTTATTTTTCCAGGCACGCCGAGGTAATGAAAAAAATAATTGAAACAGTCATGGAAAGCGGCGGCGAATTGGGTGTCCATTCTTATTTGATTGTTTTCCTCAAATTTGTTCAAACCGTTATTCCCACTATTGAATATGATTTCACACAAAACTTCACGATGTAGAGCAAAGGCCAGTCAAGCAATGAACGTAATATGTACATTTACAAATTACGTTAAACAAGCTTTTAATTCTGCAGAGCATTATATTCCTGCCTACTTACAACTCGAGGCAAAAAAATAAAGCATTGTATAGCCAAACTGTTCTAAGATTTATAAAAAAAAAAAACACTTGATGTTTTGTGATATTATTTTAAGTTTAATCTTATTTAGCGAGAATTATAATTTTTTTACATTTTCCTAATATATTTTATAAATGTGTAAACGAAACTATGCATGAAATGTTGTTCGCCTTGCATCAATTATAATGAATGCTTATAATTAAATCACATTTTAATTAAATTAATGTTGTGCTTTATTTTTAGCCTTTCAAAATACTGTCTCAATTGTGACTAAAATGAATCACTCTAAAAGATAACTATGGGTTTTTCTTTTTATACAAATCTGAACCTTGATCTTCTAAACAAGAGGAAGGTCACTGCCTTCGTGATACATGTTTATAAAAACCATCACCTTTCCCTAATCCCACCCCCTAAAGCAGAATAATGGCCAGACAATGCTGTGAACTTCAGTTAGTAAATTTTTTTTATTTTTTATTATTTATTTATAACAATATATTTACATTGTTTTTTTTTATGCCTGTCTCACTAGGATATACCTGTGTCGAGATAGGCGTAGTTGTATGTTTTTTATGCCTGTCTCACTAGGATATACCTGTGTCGAGACAGGCATAGTGTCGGGACAGGCGTTAATTACAAAAACAAGATTGACAACATTGTGTGGCGAGGTTTAATAAAAATCGTTTGGTTTGTTATTCCACAAGGGAAGAATTTTAATAATAACAGAGCGATGTGGCATTTGGCCATAAATTTGTGAGGTATAATTTGATTTTCCAAGACATTGGAAAGATAACAATATCAGAGAGTAATAATTATATATGTATATTTACAATACATACAGCATACTTTTGGTAAATTAATATTTCTATGGCAATTATTAAAACATAAAAATATAAACTAACTTCACGAAACTTAAAACTATGTGCTGATTTTATTTGACAATTTACTGTTTTAATTTTGGGTTACAGTTAAATTATTACATTTATGCACGTACATACATGATTTACACAGTTTTATCGTGGAAGTATTAAATTAGTGCATTGGATATTGGATTATAAATATATATGGATATTAGTTGACACGTTTAGAACCAGAGGGAGGACCACCCAAAAAAAACATAACTTGTTTTGAATTTTTTTGTTTTTGTTTTTTTTTTTTATATAATTTTTGGATTCATATTCCTTTTTTATAAAATTAATTCACTTATTCTTATTATGCTGTCAATAGAAGTAAAGTCACAAGGAGGAAATCCATAATTGGTTTTATTTTGGCTATTTAATATTATGTCCAAACTGAAATAAATGTAAACTGTTGATTTCCTGAAAAATTTATAAATAATTAATAAATAACATATGTGGTCAGATGAACAAATCAAACGCCTTTCATCCCACACTGAACAATTTGTTATTAAAATTTTTAGAAAATTGGCTAATAAAGGCACTGATTTTTGTCATTTTAGTTGTGATAGCCAGAAATTATATTTCTCAATTACGGCATTCAGTCAGGTCTTGTCAAGAATCAAGTGTTGTTTTTTTTGGTCCAACCTCTGAGAAACGGTGCGGTAAGTTAGTTCCCAAATTTTTGTCATTTTAGTTGTAACCAAAAGTTATAATTATGTACTCAATTACAGCACCCAAATTTAACACATGAAAGAAAATTGAATAATGGGTTGATTTAAACGCCACACTCGTTAAAAATGCAAATTTTCCAAACATGGCTAAATAATAATTTAAATAAATAATATTTCTAAAGTAATGACTAATAACTTCAAGCAAAGCTTTTTGGGCTAAAGTTCGGTTTAGTGGCGAAATTCCTAAAAATACAAACTAGTTATTTTTATACTAACTATGGGCCGGGGAATACGAATCTGAAAGAATTAGGCGGCGGCAAGCAATATTAACTGAATTATACGACTTTAAAAATTTTTTTTACACACATAGGAAAATGGCCATTTTGGAAGCATTCTGATTCCTAGAAAATCAAACTAGTTATTTTTATACTAACTTTGGGCCGGGGAATCCGAATCTGAAAGAATTAGGCGGCGGCAAGCAATATTAAATGAATTATACGACTTTTAAATTTTCAATACACACATACGAAAACAGCCATTTTAAAAGCATTTTGACACATGAAAACCACAGAAACCATAAAATTAAGTGTTGCCATTAAGCAGTAATATCAATAACGTAAAATAACATGTTTATAATTTAAGTACTTACTTTTTATAAATTTTACTCACTTTTGTATCACAAACCATGCTACCTAAACCTAGCGTAGCCGCTAAACTACTTGAAAACTGGGATGTTTTTTTAAATTGACGCGAGCAGGCGGTATAAAGGGGCACAAACCATGTGACACAAACCTTGCGTAGCCGCTAAACTACTTGAAAACTGGGATGTTTTTTTAAATTGACGCGAGCAGGCGGTATAAAGGGGCACAAACCATGTGACACAAACCTTGCGTAGCCGCTAAACTACTTGAAAACTGGGATGTTTTTTTAAATTGACGCGAGCAGGCGGTATAAAGGGGCACAAACCATGTTACACAAACCTAGCGTAGCCGCTAAACTACTTGAAAACTGGGATGTAATAATTATATATATATGTAATAATTATATATATATATGTAATAATTATATATAATTATTACATATATATATAATTAATATGTAATAATTATATATATTCTGTGAAATGTTTTGTAAATTTTTTATTCATAAATTGTGTCTACATATTGGGTTGAGTTGGGTTTAACTTCTCAAAAGTACCAATTGGCGATCCCTTAATGAGTTTTGATAACTCATGGGAGTGCAACTTCGTTGTATGTTTTTAATAATAATTAAAAAAAAAAAAAAAATGTTTTTTTTTTAAATTGACGCGAGCAGGCGGTATAAAGGGGCACAAACCATGTTGGGTTAGGTTAGGTTATGTTAGGTTAGGTTAGGTTAGGTTAGATTAGGTTATTTGATTTATAAGGTATGTTCGATGATATTATTGTTTAATGGCCACACTTAAATTGTTGTTTTTCTATGGTTTCTATGGTTTTCATGTGTCAAAATGCTTTTAAAATGGCTGTTTTCGTATGTGTGTATTGAAAATTTAAAAGTCGTGTAATTCAGTTAATATTGCTTGCCGCCGCCTAATTCTTTCAGATTCGGATTCCCTGGCCCATAGTTAGTATAAAAATAATTAGTTTGATTTTTTAGGAATTTCGCCACTAAACCGAATTTTTTCCGCTTTTTGAATACATACTGTGTTTAAGAATGTGGGTTTATCAATATGATGTAATACTAACGATGAATTGAGGGATCGGTGGTTCAGAATTCTAGTTTGGAAAAAATAAAATAAATAAATAGTTAAATCATGCATAATTTGTAAATTATTGAATTGTACAATATTATATAACAAAAAAATGGTAATAATTTAGGTAAAAAGTTTTGATTAAATAGCTACATAAGATCAGTTGGGGGAGTTCGTCCACGGGGTATATGTAGGTTTTATGAGAAAACTAAGCAATTTGTAACATCTAGTAACATACTGTGTATACTAATTGAATAACACAGGTTTTACTCTCAACCATTTGGCATTTCATCTGCCTGTAAATTTGTTTGTTACTTTCCGATTCAGGATGGTGGCCTTGTTGGATACTACCTTTTTATCCTTTTAGAGTTCGCATAATCACGATTCCTACCGCTGTCAAATCGGAAAAATCAAATTATGATACTTACTGTCCTGAAGAAAAAAGAATTGTGATCATAAATATACTAACCCCTAGATCGATATCTTCGGGCTTTCTCCATACTAGTGACTTGGTCGTCAAACTTAACTGTCAAAATGACTTGCGTGGCGCGAATTGACTAAAAGATAGAGGAAGTTTATTTGTCTACCATAGACAATATAATCGCTCTGTCCTACTTCATGGATTCATTAGCCCAATAACTCATAAAAAAAATAAAAATGCTTTATAGCGGCAAAATTTGAAATTCTGCTTGCATTAGAAAAATGAAAACTCGGGGTACATGTTTAAATATTATTTTATTTTCACAAATACAGTGGATAAGTGTTAAAAAAACACAAAATGATTTTTACAAAAATATGAAATACCTTCCGTGGATATATTTCAGCCACCTCACAGCAAAAACGGCAACATGTCTTCTGAAATAAATATGTCACATTAAACAAAGTTTGGGAACGGAACATAGAATACTTGTGATGAACAAAGTTTATATGCGACGGGCCACTTCAAGAGTCAGAAAAGTATGTGTTAGTCGGTTTACATGAGTTCGGTGAGTCCAAATAAGTGAGAGGCTTATGACGGAGAGCAAGTTGTTAATAATCGTCTGCAACAGGGCCTTTCTTTCTTTATGGTGGAGAATGAGAGGTTAAACTAAAGCTCTACGAGCATTATTTGACCCTACGTATGTGCAAGTAATTATAGCAAGAGAAATAAACTGTCACCTTTCTTTGGAATCATGCGACGTGTCTTCCGCTGGGACGTTGAACTCTCCTCTGGCGTTCCTGTTATACCTGAAAATTGAAAACAGTTTTTACAATATTTGTATCTCAAATATTACTTAAGATTTGGCATGACAACTGATAAAAAAACTGCAACATGTCTTTTGAAATATATATGTCACATTAAACAAAGTTTGGGAACGGAACATAGAATACTTGTGATGAACAAAGTTTATATGCGACGGGCCACTTCAAGAGTCAGAAAAGTATGTGTTAGTCGGTTTACATGGGTTCGGTGAGTCCAAATAAGTGAGAGGCTTATGGCGGAGAGCAAGTTGTTAATAATCGTCTGCAACAGGGCCTTTCTTTCTTTATGGTGGAGAACGAGAGGTTAAACTAAAGCTCTACGAGCATTATTTGACCCTACGTATGTGCAAGTAATTATAGCAAGAGAAATAAACTGTCACCTTTCTTTGGAATCATGCGACGTGTCTTCAGCTGGGACGTTGAACTCTCCTCTGGTGTTCCTGTTATATCTGAAAATTAAAAACAGTTTTTACAATATTTGTATCTCAAATATTACTTAAGATTTAGCATGACAACTGATAAACTTATGTTCACTAAACAACATTTTGTATTGAATGCTACCATTTAAATACCCCACATACATTGAAAGTAAAATTGAACAAGGCAAGGAGTGTATGCGAAGACTGAGTTCTTTGACGGTCCGTCCTCTCTGCCTATCCTGCAGGGAAACAGTGTAATAGTTTGTTTTAAAGCATTATCAATTTTACCTTGTATGAGGTCTTGTATGAAGTCTTGTATAAGATGGGCATTTTTAACGTTGACGTTTCAAGCCTCCGCCTATCTTCTGGGGTGAAAGACGATCGTCGGATGAGTCTTTCTCCTTCTGTCCAGAGGGTTTTCGGGACTTCAAGCGGCATGCCAGGTGAGAGACGACATCATCGCATCCCCAGCCACAATGTATGATCTCACAATGATGGTCACAAATCTGACGTTAACAATGTTATGAAATGTTCCTAAAGTATAGGCTTCGATACGTTAACAACGTTTTTATGAGGCGGTAGAACATTTTCTGAAACGAAATATGGAAAAACATTAACCACTAGTATCCATAAGCTTGCCTTTACGATAAAATCAAAAAACCTCTATATTTTAACCTCAAATATTGATTTACAGATAAATTAAGGTGAATAATGTTTTATGTAATTAATTACCTGATTTCTTGATCAACACTAAACACTTGTTTCACCTCTAGAATTCATGTAAGCATTTTTTTAATAAAATATGTTCATCGGCAAATTATTAAAACAACGTGCAACGGCGTCTGTAAATAAACATAACATGGCGGGCGGATGGCAAATCCATAGATGCGAGTCTATTTCCTGCAGATAGTGCGGTGTGCGGTTTCCTGCATTTGGTACCATAAATAATACATACATTTGGTACCTTTTTTTTAGTGACGTAGGTGTATGAGCATCTCTTTCTGACACACGCAGAGAGCGAGAGATGGCGAAAATCAAAATTACAGACCTATCTAAAATTCAGCTTTGTCTGTGGTGTATGGCACTTTCGCTAGAGTAAGAGTTATTTATGGTCACAGGACACAAATTTTGACAGAGTTATACGCCCCTGATTGTGATTATGGTGACATTTTTTTTAACAAATTGTATAATTCCTTTTTTGAAATTTTAAAAATTTTACCTAAGCAAAATATTTATGGTTTATAATTAGTATTTAAGTATGTACCTACTTACAAATTTTGGTTTATTAAATAAGAGAAAATTAGTAACATACTTTTTTGGACGCGTGGTCAGTCTACTGATCATAAAACTACTAGTTTTTAAGGTGATGCACTACTGAGCAATGCAAAATTATGTAATTTTGGTTTGAAAATTAGATTATTTCGAAATATTTTAAATGCTTTAATTAATTACTTTGAAATAATCAAGTATTTTTTCGAGTTGTCTTTTTATAAGCCCAGAAAAATAATCTATCAGGTCTGTAAAAACTGCTTTAAAGTTCAAAATCTCCTACTTACGAACCGCTTTTCGGTTTATAGTTTTATTGTATAATGTGGAAAATTAAATTCTTTAGAAAATGATCGTCAAACATTTTAATATTTGTGCCTGAGCTTTGCAAAACAATTTGGTGATGTCTTTTTATTGAGAATAAATCAAAACAGAAGACTGGTGTTAAACATGACTTTAACTTATCGCTATCTACCTGAGGAGTGTTATTGTTAGCTGCCTGATCCTGAATTTCACACAACATGGTGTATCGCCAAAAAACAGTAGAAAATTGCTTAGTTTTCTCATGAAATCTTATATGACACATAATATACACACAGTGGACACATTTCCCCCGACTGGCCTTACTGTAAGGTCACTTGAATATAAATACCTAGCTTAAATGAGTATTTGTAAAAATTAGTTGAAATAAATCATTTGACAATGATTTGGTAATGATGCAAACAGCTCAAATTGCACAGCAGAAATTGCACAAGTTTTTAATTGTTTGTCTAGCTTGTAGTTTTTCTAGATTTTAGGCATGTATGGTAAGTTTGTACAGCGCCCTTGAGGTGATTTTTAACAAAAACGGCGCTATATAAATCGTCCAAATATTATTATTATTATGATCAGGGGGTAGCAAGAATTTGGCATTTTATGCAAAGGTGAAATATTCCAGATTGTTGCCATCTAATGTGGCTAGGAACCTGACGCTCTGGCCTCCTGGCCCCAGGACTCTGATGGGCTGCATCAGCTCTTCTGAACTGTTTTCCTCTCCCACAATGTCAGGAGCCAGGATCAATTGTTCCTTGAGCATCTGAAATAAACAATAAAATTAGACATGATCGCACTTTATTCAATATTTCATTTGTTGTACCAAGGTACTTAAAAAAAACAGAGTGTGCAATTCACACGTGGTAGAAGTGAAACCTTCATAAAACTAAAGTAGACAAGAGTGGGGAGGCTACGAAGCACCACACAAAGAGGAGACCGATAGGGCTACGAAGCACCTCACAAAGAGGAGACCGATAAATAAATCCTATAGATACATATGTTAGTCTCTTTTTAGTGTCGCTATTTTTCTTTTCATCGAGTTTCAAATCACAAAGGTGCTAAAGAAGTTTCACTTAAAATCCAGAAGACGTTGTGATATTTCATGGTTGAAAACGTAACCAAAATACACAATTCTCTGCTATTGTAACAGGATTAAAAAAAAGACATGTGAAGGAAACTTACATTATCATCTTCATCATCCATTTTTTCACTCAGCTGAACAGGAATAGTTTGTCCATCATGAGTAGTAACCTAAAACAAAAACATTCATTTTGAAAATTACATTCATCGAAGATATAGTTAGAATTATTTTTTTATTCAAATGAAATGAATTTCGAACAAGTGTCCCAATTGCTCCCAACTATCTGGAGTCATCGAGAGTGAAGCATCCCAATTGGCTTATGTTGTGAGGCTGAAGGTAACGGGGAGGGGAAGG
Organism: Limnephilus lunatus; assembly: GCA_917563855.2. Classification (NCBI taxonomy): domain Eukaryota; kingdom Metazoa; phylum Arthropoda; class Insecta; order Trichoptera; family Limnephilidae; genus Limnephilus; species Limnephilus lunatus. The sequence continues at coordinate 99,562,514 of OU830595.1, forward strand.
AGATGGGAAAGAGGAAGGTGAGAAAGTACCTGGCTATTCAGATTCAAATTCGAAATGCCATTAAAGCATGTTTCAAATCTAAATAGTGGTCTTACACCAGGGTGATACTGAGAGTATCTTCCATTCTTAAGCGTGTCGTAAATATACAAATTATAAAATAACACAAATTAATGAAATAAAATTTACTTGCACACGCCAAGATTTGAACCCGCGACCACCGGATTGCTTATCAAGGGCCTCGACCACGAGGGCCGTCAAAATTACTGAGTATGTGTTTAAATTTGAATGGCGTACTTTTGCTTATTGATAAATAGGAAAATGATCCCACCTGCAATGATTTTCCTCCGTCTGATGATGTGATTGCTAATTGAGTCCCATCGTGCATTGTAAAATGTAGTGGATTACCATCTTCATCAGTTACCTTTATTAAAAAAGAATACACATGATTATAAAGCTTATTAAAATTATACCTTTTTCCAGGTGATTCCACTAGGAAGCCTATAAAATAATGCATATCGATGGAAGAAAGGCAGAATGACTATCAAGCCATACAACTGGAAAAAAATGGCTTAACCACTCAGTATTTTGCTATTGTGCAAGTTTTTTGTCTTAACCGCTTCTGTGCCAAGAGCGAGATTTCTCGCATCCTTGGTCGTGTCCAGCAGGCCGGCCATAAAAAAATAGCGAGTTTACTCGCTCTTTTTGAGCCTCTGTATCATACATATGTCCCGTTTTTTATTAATTTAAAATATGGAACACACAGAGACGACATTGGGATGATTTTGTTTTTTTTTTTTTTTTTGATTTTGATTTTTTTTTTTTTTTTTTTAAATAAGATGTAAAAATGATTTATTTTGATTAAAAGTTCACGGCCTTCTGTACACAGCTACACTTCTACCTACTGGCATTTAAAAGGTTAAACAAACTATCAGATTTATTGAAACTTTGTGTTATTTCCGCTTCGCAATTAGAGCTCTATAAATGAAACAATTCTGAACATAGCCGAATACTAAAAACTGTTTTTTGAAAGGTTATGAAACAAGTTTTAAAATTGTTATACATATTACAAATAGATATTAACATTTGTAAATATTAAAATTTAGAATGCAAACATAAAAAAAAAATGTAAAAATGACACGTGAAATGGCACGTCATACAGCTGTATGTTGCCTTGGACATCTTTTCTTTCCAGTTGTATGGTGCTTTAGCCATTCTTCCTTTTCAGTATTGATATGATTATGATTTTATAGAAATTATATCTATTCCAGGGTGATTCCGTGAGGAATCCTAAAAATGTCTACTCATTATTATGCAAAAAAACAAACGTATGATTAAATACCTGGTCAAACATAGCTTCAGGTAAAGATTCTTGGTTTTGTTCATAGGTGCCATCGTCTTCCATGGTTTCTGTACTATATAAATCACATTCACCCAGTGCCTTCACATCAGCATCCTAAAAATGGAAAACACACAAAATTACAGTTTTCTGCAAATTAATCCAGTTATCTTTCATATGGGAATATGGGGACATTTTTCACAGAAAATGTTCTTACGGGTAGTACAGAGAAGGGCAATCTCGCTCCATGGAAATTTATGTTTCGAATATCTTTAGTTGTAAAAAATGGGCCGATATTAAACATACTTAAATTAAAGGGAGAAAATAGCACATGAATAAATAAAGCAGTTTAACGCAACACTTACTTGGTTGATGATATGGAAAGTTGAAGTGCCATCGTTATCATCACTGTTGGCCTGGTATGTGACATATACGACACGGCCATCCGACTGATCATTGACATCACCGAGGATGGTGACTGTGTTGTCATCCACCTGGGCAGATTCTTGAATGGCTTCTTGAATAGAGGGAAGCTCCTCAATTCGGTGAATCTGCACAAATATTACAGCAAAGTTATTCATTTGCATATTGTATGTGAGTGAGTAATAAATAAATGAAAGGTAGAATGTGTTTTTAGTTCTAGTATGTGACATGATAGCTGACTAGTAACAATTTTTTGGAAAAATGAGAGTTGTAAAATAAAAACCGATCGATTGAAACTTCAATATGACAGTAGGTAATTAAATTTGGGAACAAATTGTACTAAAATTAAAAATTATCTTTTAAACCATAAAATAAAGAATAAATGCGGAATTAAACCACAGAATAAAGAATATGTAAGGAATTAAACTAGAAGTGCCTTCCATTCAAATTTGAAGGGAAACATATGTTCCATTTAGCTCAATGGCCCAGTGCTCCCTCTCACTCTCGCCTGACATCGTAGATCTCCATCCCATTTGAATTTTATAAACACAGTTTTGTATTGGAAATTAAAGCCTTTATTAGGCAAATATTTGGATCATGAAACACTCCAACAAGGCATTTCTTGTATAATTATTTATTGTATGTTTTAAACCTTTGAAGTTTGTATATAAATATTATATAATAAAATGTTTTCCACAGCACACCTTCTGAAAAGTGTCCCAGGTGGAGTGGTTTTGTTTTTACACAAATCTACAACTGTATTCCGAGATCGGTGAAATTTTGCACACTAGATTTTCAAAACAAGAAAAAGGTCACAGTCTACATGAGATTTAGAAAAATCACCCCCATCCCACCAAAGCAGAATTTTGAAACTTATTGATGAAATTTTACCCACTATTCAAAATTAGAGGAAATTACTGCCTACATCTGATTAAAAAAAAAAACTGCACAAAGCCTGGGCGTCGTGGGTTCTTAGGTTTAGTGAAAAATTGCAAAAGCTTTTTCTATCTGGAATTTATAGGTAAACACAACTATTTTCAGTACGCAATGTCATTTCCATCATAAGCTATGAAAATCTGAATATCCATTTAACTTTTTTTTAATTGGACTAAATTTTTTGTTTATTTTATTATAATAAAAAAAATGTGTTGAAACTCAGGTGAAGCAAGTTATGAACTACCATGTAGATCATTATAGAAATTACCTTCATGTGTTTGGTGAGGTTGGAGCAGTCGGCAAAGGTCCTGCCGCAGACGGTGCAGCTGTACGGACGCTCCCCGGAGTGGATGCGCTGGTGCTTGCGAAGCGCCCAGCTCTCCGTGAAGCTGCGTTCGCACTCATTGCACGAGAAAGGCCGCTCACCTCGGTGGCGGCGCACGTGGACCCGCCACGTCTCTTTGTTAAGGAATCTGATCAAAAATGAATATTATCTCAATGAAAAGCAGAAGAATTTATTTATGCAGATGTTGTGCAGTGTTACTACTTCTCGCCAGTGTGGATGTGCGTGTGCGAACAAGTTGTTGTTCCGTTAGGTTAGGGCAGGGGTCGGCAAACTTATTAGCCAAAGAGCCAAATATGTACATTACAACGTTTCAAAAAAAAAATGAGAGCCAAATCTATTTATTAATTTAGCAAACATTTATTATAATTTTAGCACTTCATTATTCATGAATAAATAAAATGTGATTTCATACTTAATAAAGATTTTATTCGTTGATAAAAAAAAAATGTTATTTAGGAATCCATAAATTTACATCATGACAATGACTGACAAACACTTAATGCGAACAATGTCCTTCCATCTCCTTGGAAAGTTTGAGTAAGTCAGGTTTTTATGTTGTTATTCTTAATTTTAGGCACGATACCAGGTTTCCATCAATAAGACAACTTTTACTCTTGATAAAGTTCGTGCTTGAAAAAGATTGTTCACGTGAATATGTAGAACCGAAAAGGGAAAGCACAGCAAATGCGATTTTTTTCGGCTGATCATAAGAGTCAGGAATACTATTCCAGGCGTTGAAGATGATCATGTCTTCCTTCTCCAGGTTTTTCAAAGCATACCACTTGTGTTGTGAACTAAGCTCACATTTGTTCTTCTCCAATATTTACAAATCAACACAAAGACGTTCAAATTTAAAGCTGTATTTCCTTATTTTTTTAAATCCAGCAATTGTATTTTAAAGAGCCGCACTTGAAGGGCCAAAGAGCCGCATGCGGCTCCGAAGCCGCACTTTGCCGACCTCTGGGTTAGGGAGTTAGTGTGAGGTTGATCGGTTGGTTACCTCTTGCCGCAATCCATGCACTGCCAGGGTTTTTCGCCGCTGTGACGCTGCAGATGCAGGCGGTGCTGCGAGGAGGTAGTGAAGGCGCGCTGGCAAATGTCGCAGCGGTACGGCTTTTCACCCGTGTGGATGCGCATGTGCTCAGCCAGGTTGCCGTTCTGGCTGAAGCTCTTACCGCACACGTTGCACGAATATGGCTTTTCACCTGCAATAATAAAAATAAATTACTTTAACCTTCATCATAAATACTTGTATAAGGAGGTGTGAATTAAAGTTTTTAAATAATTTACCTGCATGCCATCGAAGATGTAGTGTGAGACTGGCTTTGTGTGCAAATGGCTGGTTACAAACACCGCAGGTAAATTTCTTGACACCCGTGTGAGTTGGCTGATGATTTATTAGATTGGCTTTGGTTTTAAAGCTTGCACTGCATATCTGGAATTAATAAAATGAAATGAATAAATGGGGGAATCTACCAAAATAAATGCATAGATAAAATGAAAAACGAACACTATATTTTATTGAATAATATTACCTTGCAGACAAACGGTCTATTTTCTGAATGCACAAGTTGATGTCTCTGCAAAAGCTGCCTATGTTTAAATGCTCTTCCACATTTACTGCAGACGAATCGACGGCCATTGTGCTCAGCTTCTTTGTGGTAAATAACTGAAGATGGATGACTTAAAACCTTCAAAAATACAAATTAAATCAGATTAATGAAAGAACCCAATAAAAACGATAAGTTTATAATCTGAGAAATTAACAATTTCAAATGGTCGTTCATTTTATAGTTGAATGATTAAAGATAATATAGAAGTGTATGTATTTGTTTATAGTGATGATTATGTATATATAGATTACCTTGCCACAAAGATCGCAAGCGTATCCCCGGTGTCCTTTAGGGAAATGAAGGAGCATGTGTTGTTTAAGAGAAACTTGGTAAGGGAAGGATTTTCCACATTGCTCACATTTAAATGGTCGCTGCTTTAGATGAGATGCCTGGAATAAAATGAAAGATTATTATTTAAAATAAAACAATAATTTTGTAAACACCACTTTTATTTTTTATATATGTACTTTATGCCGACCGGGTTTCGCTACAACCATAGCTTCTTCCATGGCAGTACAATCTCTACTACTAAGAAAGATTATTATTTATTTTTATTTTTAACTTTATGAGTAAAAACTCAAAATATAATTATAATCGAGTTGAATCTTGCAATCATATATAAAGATAGCAGCCAATAATATGTGCATTAAGAAAATGAAGTTAATGTTGGTAGTTCTTAGTCTAAGTATGATACAGTTAAAAGTGACCGAATTGAATACAGACACCATAGCTCAGTTGGTAGAGCATTTGCCATGTAAGCAGAAGGTCCTGGGTTCGAGTACCAGAGGTGCCAATATCTTTTTCTGATTTTTCTGTCTCCAGATTTTCGATCGAGTTTCGCTAATATTGTCTTCATTTAATTTAATGAATTATTAGGTAATATTTCTTTACTTCATAAAAATTTGATAGGAAATGAGATATTACTTTTAATAAGAAAAGAAAACCAACAACATTTGGCTAAATTCAACCTTGAATAAAGCATGCTCAAATGGGTTAGTAGAAATATCATATATGCTGGGCCCACACTTCAGAGTCACTTTTGAAAAAACTTCAAATATTTCAAAATAAAGCCATACGCATAGCTCTGGGAACTCCCAAATGGATAAGGGTATCCCAAATCCAAAAAGATTCTGAAATCCCCTTATTAAAAAAACATATCTTAAGTCTCGCGGAAACATTTTATGTGGGAATTCCCACCCATGAAAACGCGTCCATAAACTGCTTCACCCGGTACAATGATAACGATTGTACCACACATAAAAAACCTAAACAAATCCTCTGTAAAGACTAACCTCCCCATATTGCAGCCATGTTCCCATGCAAATAATTTTTCACAAACAACCAAATAAACAAATATTTCAACAACCATTATTATAAATTCATGATGAAAGCGAAAGCGGCCTTTTTGGCCTGGAGCTCTGTATGCAAATATTTCAAAACGTAAAAAAAAATCATATTCCAATATCTTGCAAAGTAGGTACGTAGGACTGTATCGAACCCAGGTGTTTACATCAAGTTAAGTTATTTAAATTACCCTCATGTGTACTTCACAGCTTTGCTTGGAGTTGAATAATTTATTGCATTGGGTACACTTAAACTTTACTCCATCAGTCTTCTTTACATCTATCACATTGGTTTTATTATCTTCAATATTTTCGACAATTTCTCGAGTTTCTGTAAAATAAAATTTACATTTAAAAACATGGGTAATCTTCAATCTCACAGTTCATTGCATACTAAACATAAACCTAGTATAATTCACAGGCGAACATGACGTCACAGCATTTCAGGGATGAGCATTTCTGCAGAAAAAAGGTCAAATTACCTAATTATATTCTATGGACTTGCGTAATAGGTACTACAACCATATAATAATTTAATTTCATATACCTACAACTTGTTTCATAATGTAATATGTATATCTTAATAAACAAATAAACCTAACAGCTAATTTAAGCCAAAAATACTACAAAACATAGATAACAAATATTATAATCAATAATTATCAGCCTGAAACACTCATCTACATTGAAAAAATCTTCCGAGAAAAGATACTGGCCGCCAACGGGAATAATAATATATAGTATGTTTGTTTGTAGCTCAATGTAGATGAGTGTTTCAGGCTGATAATTATTGATTATAATATTTGTTATCTACCCTTTGTGCTATGCATAAAAATCTTGTTTAAACGTTAGTTTATCAATTAAAAATAATAATTAATATTTGACAAGTTAAAGTATTTCAGCAAAAAATGCAGACATAATTAGTCTCGACGCCACCTAGCGGGAGATTTAGTATTAAAAATACCTCTCTCACAAAAATAAAAGTTGGTTGTTTTCAGTTGGAAAAATGTAATAATAAGTAATTGTCGAATGAAACACTAGTATATATTGAATTATTTGGCGGGTATTTGATAAGCCGCCATAGCTCAGTGGTCAGAGCTGCTGACCGGCAATCAGATGGTCACGGGTTCATTTCCCGTTGGCGGCCAGTATCTTTTCTCGGAAGATTTTTTCAATGTAGATGAGTGTTTCAGGCTGATAATTATTGATTATAATATTTGTTATCTACCCTTTGTGCTATGCATAAAAATCTTGTTTAAACGTTAGTTTATTAATTAAAAATAATAATTACAAAATATACATCTATTTTGTTGGTGTTAAACATACCTTCCATAATTTGTGAATCAATCATCTCTGGTAGGATTTCTTCGGGAGTTGTTTCATTCGTTGTTAAAATAATTCCGTTGGTCAATGGCTTACTCTCACTGTTTACGGTGACTGTGGCATCTACTGATTGTGAATTGTCGCAGATTTCATTATCGTCAGCAAAGAAGTTCTCAGGACATTGATTTCCCAAATTTTCGTTGGCGGTGTTCATTATTCTTTGTTCCTCGGGAGCAGTTTCAGCACTCTGTAGAAATAATAAGCACTTCAAATAATATGTACCCTTTTTTTTTTTTTACAGTGAATAACCGCACAAGAATCTCAACTGCTCCCGTCTGGAGCCAGTGAGACTATGGCATCCCCAATTGGGGTATGTTGTGAGGCTGAAGGTAGTGGGGAGGGGAAGGAGGTGGGGAAGTACCTGGCTATTCAGATCTGGTCACCAAACACGGCTAAAGCCATTCTTAAGCAACGTTTCAATTCTGAATGGTGGTCTTACACCAGGGCAATACTGATAGTATCTTCCACTCTGGAACGTGCCGCAAACATACGATATATTTTTTTAAATGAATTATTTGTGAAAATAACACAAATTAATCAAATATAATTTATTTGCGCACGCCGGGTTCGAACCCGCGACCTCCGGATTGTGAGTCAAGAGTCTTACCCACTGGACTACGGAGGTCGTCAACAATCCTACAAAACAATCATAAAAAATATCAAATAGAAAGAGTTAGAATCTATTTAACTTTTCTAAAACACATTACTCGACAGTAAAGAAAATTGTTTTGACTATGTTTTGATTTTATGAAAAGATTTTGGTATTTTTTAATTATTAGAAAAAAATGGTAAGAACAGGGGGTTGAGCCTGATACGAATAGAGGCTGCTGAAGTAACGCAGGACAGGGATGCCTGGAGGTACCTTGTCGAGGCGACGAGTCCAAGGAGAATAGGACAAGGGGAAGATTATGTAATGTAAAAAAATATAAAAAGGAGATGAAATGTATAGTATATGTAATTGGAATTCAAAGTTCTAGGAAATTAAAAAAAAACTCTCATTCATTGAATTAAAAATAATAATAATAAGAAGAAAGTGGAACATGAGCATAATACGAGGTTCACAATGAATGAAGGAATGCTTGTTCCAAAATATAATAATAACTACGGACGGCGAACCCTAGAATTTAACGTGCCAAAAATATTTAACATGTTACCAATTAAGTAATATTAAAAATTTGCGACTCTACAAATAGATTCAGATATATGCTGAAACAATGGTTACTAAATAGAGATTGTTTATATTAATTAATGTTTGTTAATTGTGTCTATTTGTATAGTTATAGTAATAATAATATGTATGTATGTTTAAATTGTAATTGAACATTAACATCCTGTTGACAAACTGCTTTATTGCGGTTTAACGGGATTGTATCTTGAAAACAATAAATAAAAAAAAATTTAAAAAAAAAATTTGTCAGCAAAACTAGTGCATAAATATGATTGAAAAGGTGATAACTGTCTACCAATATGCATTTACAATTAAAATGACAAGTGGAACCAGGAGGTGAATGTTCCTGATGGGTTTAAAGAATAAATGAATTCGTGCATACCATATCACTGGGCTTTTCCTCTGACTGTTGTTCTGCGGCGGAAGTCAGCTGAGTATGATGGAGAGCAATGTGCGCCATGTAGCGTCCGAGGGAGGTGAACTCCAGTAGGCACATGTTGCAAGTTTGGCGGACGGAACGACTTTTACCTGCAAGTTTTTTATTTCTAATTTTGAAACTTTTAATTCGCAGAGGAATTCTAATTTAATATGACCTTTTTATAGATCAAAACACAGTTATAATTTTCTTACATATGTATTTACATTAAATTTTCTTACAGCCTGGCGGTAAGTGCACGGGCAATCTCCCAACTTGAGGACAAAAGTCGAGTAGAGAGAAGATAAAAAAACCGAAGTTCAAATATGTTCAGAGAAAGGATCCAGAAAGTACCCCAGTGGGTAGGTTTAAGACTAAACAGAATAGTGGCAAAACAGAACACCTTTGAAAATGATATATATAGTCGTAGCCACGCGAGCGATGACGTATTTACAAAAAAAATGCTTTGAGTGACAGAAGGTAACCGGGCGTTTGATTTTGGATTCACGCATGCTCATTCCGTGCCTTTGAATATTAACATGGAAACATATAAACTGTTTACTGCGATTGAAAGGCAATGAATTCATCTATATTTCATTTTTATAAGTTTTATAAATTTAAAAAAAATCATTAAATCATAAATGTGTGATATTTGTAAGTTTGTTTACAAAAATCATCCACAATTGTATTTATTACTGTATATGTACCTATATCCAGTAATAAATACAATTACAAAACCATATATATATATACATATTTATTTATTTATTTATTTATTTATTTACGCCCTAGTGGGTATATGTCATAACATTACCCTTTTTTTATTGAAATCTGTAAGTCTAAGGTTTAACTTTAGGGCGCACAGTTTACACCCGCGCTGGGCAAGTGGGTTCCCCACAGAGCATCGGGCCATCCCTTACCTTACCCGTTACTATTCTTATTTATTAAATTTTAGAATATACTTAACAAAATATTTTCAGCTACACAAATCCTACAATAATAAAATCCTGTCGTAATTACGGGTCTATGCTAATAATACATATATGTATAATGTAACTATTCAAAAGTGTTCTGTTTTCAGTTCTATTTTGTTCAGTTAGGTGTGTACATACTGAGTTCCCTTTTTTAGCATAGGATCTATTTTTGGTTATCGCTTCAACATGTTATATTGGAATGCATTATGTCTGTACATTATATCATATATCCTGAAAGAGACACAAACGTATCTACAATCGGTTGGATTGAACTCAAAATATGTCTGGCAGTTGGGGTTATTATTCAACCATAAAAATATTTGAAATGTAACCTTTGGGTCTTCCTCTTCCTTTGGCCTTGTTGACTATGACCAGCTGCCCTAGAGGAGTTCCTTCTTGCGTTTCCATGTGGCCTATAACTTCATCTTCCCATTGCTCCGGGTTTGTGGATTTCTTTGAAAATAGTAATGGATCCACTTGCTCAGAGGTGTCAGACTCATTTTCTGACTCGTCGATGACCCCTTCTTCTCGGAATATCCTCTCCAATTCTTTACCCTAGTGATTACATAAAAATGGAGATTAAAAATGACAGTTCATAAAAGTTTATATAATCTTATAAAATAATGTCTACTTTTACTAAACTAATGTTATTTTATATATAAATTAATGTTAACTAACTCGGCGATAGATTAAAAGTGAGTCTGTAGCATATCGTTGGGATCGTCGAGTGCTAATTCAAAAACATACTTAATCAGGAAAACCCTCCTTGATCTAACACTGGACATGATGTTAAAAAATATACAAAACATCTGTGCGACCTCTCTTGGAATATGCTTTTCAAACATGGAGTCCATATTTTGCAAAGAATAACACATAATAATAATAAAAAATAAATGTTTTATTATCTTCCTTGCTTCGTTACATGTAGAGATAATGAAATCCTCACTGGGGTCTCCCGTGATGAGGATTTAATTTTTGCTTAAGATTTTATGTCCGGGTTAAATCTTCCCCACAAGAAATACACACTTTTCCACAAATGTTCTAGTCAATCCACGCTATGTAAGTGCACTTTAAAGTATAATAAATACAAAAAATACACAAACAATACATCAATCCATCAGAGACCAAATGGGAAAAAAATTCACCGACTCCAGATATTTTCATATCAGAGGGTTCGGCTCGGTAGAACTCCTAACTGGACCGATAAATCCTACTGATCCCTCAATATAAATATTTAGAACTACTTAGAGCCTAGTCCTAGTAAGGACATCGAGTCCAGCTTAATATTCATTGTAATATTTACGATAACTTAATAAATCAACTAGTATGTAATCTCACGAACCTCAAACTTGTTTGGAAGTTACCCTAAACATTTAAAGTTGTAATAATAATTGGAAATTAACAGACACAACAGATTCCTATTTGAAGTGAAGGTGAAATTTATTTAAAAATTTTAATCAATTATTTTAAATTAGATACGAGCGCATCGGCAGAAATTAAATACTAACGTAAAGTTCTTAGGAAATTGACCGGTCAGTGGTTGAGTGGGCATCACGTTTGGGTCTCACCCGGACGTTCCGTGTTCGAATCCTCGGCTGGCTAAGTCCTCCACCACAACACAAGCAACATTTTCGGCTTTCTGTGGTGGTAGTAGGAGATTTTCAAACATTGTTGGGTTATTCGTAACCCGGGAATGTTTGTCTTTCTTTTAAAAAAAAAAAAAAAGAAATATTCCGCATATGTTTTGTTGCATTTTGAAATATCTGAGAAATTGAAAGTGAGATATCAAAACAATGTAATAAGTAGTATGAAGAGTACCTGAACGGCTTCCTTGAAGCGCTGCGGCGCTTTTCTTCTTCTCTTCCTTCCATCTGTGTCAGCACTATCCAATACATCTTCCAAGGGCTGCTCTTCTTCTGGTAACTGCAAATAAATATTTACTTGCATAATCGAATACATACATACGAGTACATACATATTACAGAAACGATTCATAATCTAATACATAACATGGCTTTACTATAATGAATATGGTGTAAATTTTAACAATTGATAAATAATTGAGAATGTAAAAACCTTACTAATAGAAACGTAAAATAGAAACTGACACTTAACAGTCATAAAATAAATAGTTCATGGAAAGATATACTTTGTGCAGCCAAAGAGGGTTGTTTATCTGTTGCATAAACTTAGAATTTCTCATTTGATTTCGGAATATTTCCACATTATTTTAAATGTGTCATACCTATATTTCTTCTTTTTGATGATGTTGTAAAAAAAATTATGTATCATTTTAATCATTTGAGTGCCGATTGTCATCCGGGTGACAATATTTCAAGCATATGCGGCCACATTCGGCACACAACAAGTTAAAAAGTAGATAAGATTATCTTTTAGATTTTTTAATTTGAAATAGGTGTACTTTAACATTTAGAAATTAGAAAATTTCAATTTAAAAAGTTGAAAAAAAAAATAATATAAGTATGTATTATATTTTTACTCCCAATGTCTTCGATCAATCATACGTCAATGCCCAATGTAGAAAAATTATTGTAGATAACACAAAATTTAAAAAGCACATTCTTTTTATTTTGGGAATCTGTATCAATAAAACTGCATCCTCACTTTTTATATTGTTTATACTATAATAATAATAATTGCCAGAAAATAACAAATAAAAAATTACATTTTGGATTGATTGTTTGCGCAACATCAACATCTATTTCTGCCCATCAGATCAAGTCAATAGAAAAATCAAACTTCCAAAAGAGGCTTCCGTTTTCACTGCTGAATGTATAGCCATTTTTGAATCCCTCAAATACATTGACAATGATCACATTGGAAACTTTTTAATTCTCTCAGATTCCCTGAGTGCACTTCAAAAATTGAACTCTTCCCCCTTCCATTACCCAGAAGACGATTTCTGTGTTGGAATCCGCACTTTAATTCATAAATTAACCGACTCTGGCAAAGAAATCGTGTTGGCTTGGATACCTAGTCACTGCGGTATCCCTGGAAATGAAAAGGCAGATTCATTGGCGAAAGATGCCATTATTTCGGGGGATATTTTATATAATTTTTTAAACTCCGATGACATTTTCATTAAATTGAAAGAAAACATGATTTCCACATGGCAGAATCATTGGGATGAGTCTAGTAAAACAAAAGGATATAACTTTTTCATAATTCAGCCAACGATTCCTTCAAAACCGTGGTTTTCTAGACTCTCTTTGAACAAATTCTCAACATCCTCGATTTGCCGCATGCGGATAGGTCATTGCTGCCACAATGTTCACTTGACAAATATTCATGTTAAGAATTCTGCGATGTGTGAATGTCGTCTTGGTGAAGAGGACCTCAATCATATTTTTTTCAGTTGCCCTATAAATAATTCATACATAAATTTCATCCCTCACCTTATCAGTACGGGCATAATGCCTCCCTACAACATTGCATGTCTGTTATCTTCTCAAAACAAACGCGTTTATAGAGTATTGTCTAATTTCCTGAATATTAACAGCATCAATTTGTAATTGTAAGTTTAGTTTAAAATTTTTCATTATTTAGTTTATTTTTTATGTATAATAAATTACATAAGCATATTTATTATTTTCCTGTTACTTCCACTTGTTATACATATGTAAATAATTAAAATCATCTCGTGTTGTAAGAATTTAGCGTATTATTATTATTATTTGTATAGTATTATTATATAATGTAGATATGTTCTTGATACCAAAATTGTAAATATTTACCAAAAATACACTCACAAAATTACACACAAAAATCATTCACTTGACACTGGCCAGAACACTCCTTTGGGGTGAAAAGCCATTAAAAAAAAAAAAAAAAAAAACATCTATTTCTTGGATTTATAATTCTTAACCGCGCAGAAGGCATCTATCTTATTAAAAACATCACTTTCATGGAATTCTTTTAAAATTCGCGTGGTAACAGTCAATTGAAAAACAATTTGTCAGAAAAACCCAACTTTTTTAAAACGGCAATCTGATGCGTCAGTCTGCCAAAATACGATGTTGGCAGCTCTTTCGCAGCCCAGATAAAGACATTTTTTTATTAGTAAGAAATCAATACAGAGTTTATATTATAGTCTTTATTCGATGTGTAACAAAAACACTGTTTAACCATTAGTGAGCATTTTTTTGTTGTTGTATTTCTTGAGCACTAACTATTTAACAATTTTCTGGACATTTTGTTTCGAAGAGTTTTATTTCACGTGCGCATTTGTTGCATCATTTTTATTACCATGCTGCCGGTATCGATCCATCCGTGTCTTTCACGTTTTTTATTAGTAAGGCTGTACTCTTTTTGGATGATACTATACCAGTCTGATCCGTATTTTACAATTTTACTGTTGAGTACAAAAAAAATTTTTGATTGTAAAAGCATTAGTTTGATAGTAGAGACAAACCTCAACTGGAGGTGGGGTAGTGGGTTTGCATTTCTTTGGGCGCCCTCTCTTTCGTTTTGGTTTATCTAGTCCTTCCACTCGGAGGGTGATCGAATGGTCAGATGTGTAAAAGCTACCATTTTCAATAACTGAAACCAAAAAAGAATGTCACCTACATAATAAAGCATTATAATAATAAGAAAAAGTCCCTCGTTAATAAGGAATATTTTTTATTCAAACAGATTTAGCTTTATTATTACGAAAAGTGAGTATTTATGTCGGGGGAGACATAAAACATGCAAAAAATATGATTTAACATTTTAATTTTGTTAAAATTAATTCACTTACGCGGATTCGCCATTTTTATTTTTATCGTTTTAATTTAACATTTCATAGACAATCAATCAATGCTGCCAATCATAGAAAAAATATTATTGCCTTATAACACAATAATTTATTCACGTTAAAGTGAATGCATTATCGATAAGTTTGTAGGTACCTGTATTTATATATAACAGCAGAACATGGAAATAAATGTATTAGAAAAATTACACATACCCGCTAGACAAACCCTGCTTTGCCAAACAAACCATTCAAAACCTGGGATGTTTTTTAAAATTATGATGACATGCAGCTTTCGTAGTTTAAACCTCAATCCAATAATTCGAAGAAGTACTTTTTTGTTTTTATTTTGACGAAAATTTATTTGATTAGATTGGTACTTCCGACAAATGTCATATTTGATTGTCTATTAGTTAAAAAAGGAATATTCCATATTATCCGTGCATCAAACTGCGACAACACAAACATTCTGTATTATGCGTGAGGTGGACTCAATGCATATTTACCAAAATTGGAAGTCAAATTGAAGTGTAAGATACTCTCAGTATTGCCCCGGTGAAGGACTACCATTCAGAATCGAAATGTTGTTTGAAATGGTTTTTATCTGTGTTTGGTGACCATAACTGAGTAACCAGGTATTACCCAATCTTTATCTTCCCCAACTCCTTCCCTTCCCCATTCCATTCAGCCTTACAACATACCCCAATCGGAGATGCCATAGTCCCATTGGTCCATACAGTTATTCGGTATTAATTAAAAAAATAAACTTACTATGAACAACTATTTTGTCATTTCCTTCAGTTGCATCTTTTTTCAAGGCTTCCGTTTCAGCCTTTAGAAGGTCTCGTAGTATCATCTGTAATTGTGTCAGTAAACAAAATAAATATTTGAATCAAATAATGAACAATAGAATCCACAACCAAAAGAGGTAGGTACTGAAACAAATAAAAAAAAACCTCTACAGCCATTTAAGATGATGTGCAGGTAAAATTCAATTTGACATCTAACAAATAAAATCTTTTCAAAAATGTTATTATTGTTGCTGTGTTGCCTGGGTTTTACATTTACACAGTGATTTTCCTCTTAGTTGGAATGTCAAGTGTGCAGAATTTCATCAAGAAGTAGGTGGGAAATTATTATTTAATATTTCTTTTTAAATTAATATTTCTGGTGGGAAAAGGGGATGAAGTGATTTTTCAAAATCTCATGAGACCTTCCTCTTGTTTTGAAGGTCAAGTGTGCAAAATTTCATCAATGTCGGAATACAACTCTCTTGCTCAGGATTGGTTTGTACTATGTCCACAAAAACTCATATTGAGAAATAAAAGTTTTGAAGTTCAAAAAAATTATATTTTTGTTTCCTTTATTCCAAACTAATTGTTTATAAAATTTATAAATTTATTAAATATTTAATATTTATAAAAAATACAAGGGTTAATCTATGAACAAGTAAAAGAACAACATATTTGGTTGAATTTTGAATGATCTAACATATCGTTGCCTCAGTTCGTATTTGTCCAACAGACCATTTGAGTTTTTGTTCAATCTTCACTTTAAAATTAAAAATAAAGTATAAAAAAGGATAGTTGATCACTGAACTAAGAATTATTTAAACTAATTGAACCTTTACCTGTACGGAAATAACTTTATCATAAACACCTATCATACACGGGCATGTGCCTAGCATGGTGGTCGAAAAATCCCCAATGTATGTAATGAAAAATCTAATGAATAAAGAAAACTTAAAACTTTAAAAAAAAAAATGTTTTATTGAGCTAATGAAAGAAAACCTTCTCCTCCTGAAAAATTTTCTAATGGTCTGTTGGACAAATACAAACTAAAGCGACGATATAACTACTGCATTTACAGCTTTAAAAAAAAAAACAAAAATACAGGAGTACAAACCAATCCTCAGCAAGCGAACTGTAGACTTGTATAAAAATCAAATCCACGCCGCCGCCACAGATAATCTTCTTTATATAAATAGATAGATTGAATAACATACCTGTCCTCCTACAACTAGGTCCAAGAATTGAACCGTAGCTTCCAGTTGTATATTGCATCCTGGACATATTGTTCGTGGTAACTTTGTATCAACGTTGACCTAAAAGATAATAAATTTATCGAAATACGTAAAATTTTCAAAATTTTAAGCAACCCCCGACACACAAAAGAGCTGATGGCCTTGAAACGCCAGAACAGATTTTCATGAATTGTAGCTAAGAACCATCTCGATCACGTCAGCTTTCAAATAAAAAAAACTGCATTGTAATCGGTCCATTCGTTTAGGAGCTATAATGCCACAGACAGACACCGCTATCTTTGAGTTATTAACAACGCTCCTTGCGTCGGGGGTCAATGAGGAAAAGTAAGAAACTGTTTTCTGAAAAACTGGCTATCTCTAAAGAATAATGGTTTCGAAAAGTTGTGAAAAATCACCTCAAGTGCATTTCTGGTGAATAAATTTTTTTATTTAATTAAATGGAAACTCAATCGAAAATCTGGAGACAGAGCTGAGGTAAGGTGTCTATATCAAATTCGGCCACTTTTATTTGTATCATACTTCGACTAAGAAGATTTCTTCTTTTCTGATTTTTCTGCCTCCAAGAAGTGAGTTATCGATAACGTTTATATAATAAATTTATTGTATAATTTTTTTTTTTTGAAACGTGAGACGAGCCATTTTTAAACCTTTTTTATGTTTGCATTAAAAAAAAATATATAAAAATTATATGTTTATTTCCAATTATAAAATTTTAAAGCTTATTTCATCACTTTTCAATAACAGTTTTTAGTTTTCAGATGAATTCAGAAATATTCCATTTATTTGTAATTAATCGCGAAACGAAAATATTTTGATCTTCTGACAAAATACATTCGATGCCTGAGGGGTTAAAGCAATATTATTATTTCTTCTAACACAGCAAAATTATTTTGTGGCACCATTTTAATTCAAATTAATAAAATACTTAGTTTTTACCACTTTTATAAAAGTGGTAACAACGAAGTATTTTTTTAATATTATTATTGCTAAAATAAATCAAACTAAAGTAGATGGCTTGAATAAAAGAATGAATGAAGTGCCTACCCACCTAATTAACAGTAACGGTTTATTATTGCATTATGGCAATACCATTTGTATGAGTGGCAGATGACTGATAAAAAAGTAAACAAGTCCATGTCATTGATAGACGATAGAAAAGAAGTGTTTTCTTTATAAAATTCAAAGATGTTGTACATAATGTTGATGTTATCTGCATTGCTTCTCGTACTATTTATTCTACGTGCCTTATTTTACATAGCCAACTTAAATGATCATAAAAACACATTTGGTTCTGAAGTGAAAAGGTTAAAAACGATAATATGTATGGGATCTGGAGGTCACACAGCAGAAATGTTAAGAATATTGGATAAAATGAATACTTCATGTTACAATCCAAGACTATATGTGATAGCAAACAGTGATAAAACCAGTGAAACCAAAGTAAACAGCTTTGAGAATAAAGGATTAATCAATAACCCAGGCACTGATTTTTCGATTGCCAAGATTAATAGAAGTAGACAGGTCTCACAAAGCTACATATCTTCAGTATGGACTACATTGTTCTCCATTATGACGAGCATTCCAATAGTTTTTAAATATAAACCAGATCTAATCATTTGCAATGGACCTGGGACCTGCATACCGATCTGTTTAATTGCGTTTATAATGAACCTCCTGTATATTTCAAACTGTAAAATTGTATTCATTGAGAGTATTTGTAGAGTAAGAACACTTTCATTGACTGGAAAAATACTAATCTATATTTCCGATGTTTTTGTCGTTCAATGGAAACAACTTTTGTGTTATTCAAGAGCAAAATATTTTGGGAGATTGACATAATACATTTTTAAAAAATTATAATGTAAATGAACCAAATATGTTTACAGATAATAAAAAAATACATTTGAATAAGCATTTCTGTCGTATGTTTCATTCTAACTCAAGATTTTTAGAAATATTTAGTAATTATACTGATTTTGAAGTAGGAAACTAAAAAGTGACATTAGTCAGGGTGGTCAAAATGTCGTCTTTTTTGTATCTTAAAAAAGGGCCTACCTTGAGTGGCAAGTATTTATTGATTAGGTTCCTTATTTCCGATTCTTCATCGTTCTCTCCGAATAAAGGAATTCCATTCGGATTTTCTTCAGCACATAATCTACATAAGGAAGAATAATATAACGTATCTTCCATGATGGCGGCGGTTGATTCACTTGACTCAACTTGACTAAAATGTCATCTGTAGTTCTCATAGTTGCCGCCAGAGACAAAACTTCTACAAAAAATTGAATTTCATCAGATTTATTAATTAAAACCCGCACTTAAAGCAAATTAAATAACCTTGTAATTTTAATTTTTTATTTAAATAACTTTCAAATTCCGTTTTTGGATGAAAATGGAGTAATTCAATATCTTCGACTACATTTTTTTTCTGTTGGTAACACTGCGTCTGGCCACTTTCTTTCCTTTCCGGTAACGCTCAACAGGGTGACGGCGGTGTTTTATTTTTAGGGGTGTAGAATCTAAATCCATCTTCCAAAATGAGAATTTACAAGGATATTATTTCAGGTAAGATTGAAAATAATATATTTTCTTAATATTTCCATGTATTATTTTTTATATTGAGTTCTTCTGGGTTTTGACGTTTAATTTTTGTGACAGTTCAATGACATCAATTATTCTTAACCAGTTCGTATAATTAACTTTTGGAAGCTTATTTTTGTAATAATAATGTAGACCTTTAGGTGCCCTTTATTCGATTATTTCTTCTGTTAAAATTTATCTTCACTCATTACGTGTTTACTTTTTTCCATATGTCAGTGTGAGGTTATGATGACTAATGGTTTTATGAATTTCCAGGAGACGAGATGTTCTCAGACAGCTACAAGATGAAGCTTGTCAGCGAAGTGCTATACGAGGTGACTGGCAAACTTGTCAGCAGACACCAGGATGATATTAAAATTGACGGATTCAACCCGTCAGCCGAAGAGGTCGATGAGGGAACCGACTCCTCAGTCGAGACCGGAGTCGATGTTGTCATGAACCACAGGCTCTGCGAATCCTATGCCTTCGGAGATAAGAAATCTTACACTCAATACCTCAAGGGATACATGAAGACGTAAGTTTTTGGTGACCATATTTATGATTATTTGGGTGTTATCAATTTGTTATCGATTTTTTGTTCTTCTCATTAACTAATTATTGAACTTCAACTTGATAATTATAAAATACAACTATTTGCAATGGGAGGAATGGAAAATAAGGCATTTTGTATGGGATGAACGTCATATTAATATTTTGAAGTCCTCTTTTTTTTCTCTTTATCCTGGTGTTTTATTGAACCGATTTCCCCGAAAAGTGATACATATATATGTTACAGTTAATACAATTTATCTTTTCTTGCAATTTAAGTTTACCTATTTCAGTTTTTTTGAAAAATATATTTCAAAAATAGCTTTCAAAATATATTTTGTAGTGGACAAAATCACATAACTCTTAGCATGTTTGGGATGTACTAAAGGGACAACTACAAAACAGTTCTAGTGAAAAGTGATTTAATGTGAGACTAAATAAAAAATGACCAGTGTATCCCGACCTGCCAAAATGTCGTAGTATGGACAAAAATGATAGAAAAGCATGTCAATATGGCGGTCATTCCGTACAATTTTTTAAAAGTATTTAAATACAGTATTTCCCAAGTAGTTGTCTTTTATAATAATTAAGTTGAATCTAAAGTGTTGTTTCTATAAAATATTTGTGAAGTGTGGCCAGTGATCTTAAAAGTTTACCTTAAATTTTATCATATTTGGATGAGTTTAAATCTTTTTCATAATACGGTCCTTTTTAAAAATAAATGACTTAGTCATTCTACCATTTCATGTGAAAATATGTGTGCACATCAAGTGGTAAGCTTTTGCATGATTCATTTACTTGGATGGAAATGTGCTCTTTCTGATAGTACACAAGTAAAATGGTGGGTTTATTGCCCAGCTGGCATTTTATGAAAATATACAGACGTGGTTAATAGGCATATTTTATTTTGAAAACACTTTGTACCAGTTAGATACAAATATATTTAAATTAGAAACAACTATTTCAGCAACCGGAAATGGAAAATACTGCATTTTAATAGGTATATTGTTAAAAATATGGATAACTTGATGTCTTTTCTTAATTCATATTAAAATAGGGTTTTTAGCATGGATGCAAGAAACTGAGAGGAGATGGCACCAGAGTAAATGGGCACAACTCATCAGACAAACTCAATTGGGCGTGGCTTACTAGGCCAGTATGGTTCAACGTTCGGCATGATCAGACTGTTTCTTTATAACTGTATAAAGTGCTTTTGTTTTGTGTAAACTGTGAACGAAAAGCAACATGAAGTTTTGTAAAAACCATACCGGCAGAAAGTTAAAAACTAGGGATGGCATAACTTTTCATGTGAAAGTTTGTTTACCGTTGATTTTTATAATAAATCGTTTTATTTCAACATGTATTTCTTACTTGGCACACGTTTTGCAGTAGCCAACTCGTTCGGAGTATGTACGATTTTGCGATAATGGGCTTTGAAGAAATTTACTATAGGGTTCACAATCGCATTGGTTTGTCAGGTGGAGACCCTCCCCCCCTTTAGAGCTCATATAAATAATGTATGCCGCCTAATGTATACCGCCTGGCTTGAAAAATATAATTATTTAAATAAAATCTTGTTTATTTCCTTTGTTGCATGTCACAGTTGGATTTATTCAAAGTAGAAATATTATTTATTTTTTAATTACTGTCAGTTTTCTAATAGTTTGGTTAATGTTTCATCGGTGTACCGCTACATCAGTGGCTGCCGCAGGGATCCCCAGGAAATTAAAATTTAGTTGGGGGTCCCTGAACAACGCTAGGGGGTTTAAATCTGCTCTAAAGGTCCTAGCACTTCATACGTTGTCACCGCCATACTTTTAATTTCCAAATAAACCCAAACTGTATCTTAGGTTCACGGTTTGGGATATATAAGAGAAGAAATAAAAGTAACATTCACATCAATAACGATGGCCGCCAAGTGAACCGTAAATTTTAATAAAATAAATATTAAAATTTTTGTTTTCCATTTCCCGTTGCGCTGAAATAGTTGTTTCTCGTTATTATCTTGCTGATACAGAGTGCTTTTTTTAATAAAAAATATGCCTATTAACCGTGTTCTGTGTATCTGTATATTTATTGCATTTTATTGAAACCAACCCAATTTCTTGGTGGAAATATCAATTGATATAGCAGTTTCTGAAATGCTGTAATAAATAAAAGTGGTCATTGAAAATACAACTTTATTTTGAATAACATATTATTGTTGAAATGTTTTGAATTGTGATGCAGTACTTAATTCAGATTAACTAAGTAAACTTTAGATAATAAGACACAATATTGGTTGATCTTTTAACCTCCAACGCACCAACTAATACCTCGAGTAAAAAGCAACAGTCATTACTTTTGGAGCAAAGTGTGCAAGATTAAAATGCAGTGATATCAAATCTCAGATGAATTTTAAAATTCACTTGGAATTTATTACAGCCTTACAATTTAATTTGTTATATTCTTTTACGTTGGATATGTTCTAATAGAGTTTTTCTGTGTTATTTCAGATTGGTGGAGAAACTAGAACAGAAGGCGCCTGAACAGGTGGAAGTATTTAAGACCAACATGAATACCGTAATGAAAGACATCCTGGGCAGATTTAAGGAACTCCAGTTCTTCACCGGAGAATCCATGGACTGCGATGCTATGATCGCCCTCATGGAATACCGTGAAATCGATGGCCAGTCTGTCCCCGTCCTTATGTTCTTCAAGCACGGCCTCGAAGAAGAAAAGTTCTAATTCTAGTGCATTAATTTTGTAACATGCTTATATTTTTAATACACTTGCAGTTGTCCAATGTTTTCCATTAATTTAATGACGTAACTTTTCTATATTTTTTTTATTATACTCATGCTGTATACGTTCCCCTCGTTTGTTGCAAAATCAACGATCCAACGCTCTACGCTTTGTCGCCTGACCCAACTCTAGCAAGTGTCGCCCACAAAGCTTCAATATGCCATTGTTGATTTTTCACCCTATGAGGTGATATTTATATTTGTATTTATTGTGGAAGATGGAAAAGATCCTGAATAATTAAAAACAAATTCATCCCATATACACAAGTGTTTTATTTGGTAGCATTTCAGTATTGTTTATGAATCGTTAATTTATTGTAATAATTACAAGGCAATATTGCTAGTAATGCCTGTTAACCTTTTGGGGTCGTTAATTATTCAGTCTAGTTCGGTTAATTTGTTATAAATATGATTCCCAAATTTATTGCAGTAATTACAGCATTATTATGAATTTCTGTTACTCACCTTGTAGGTCATAAAATGTTTTGAGTGTCCACATTTATTATCTGTAGATGAGTGTACGGCACACCCATTATGTCACAACTGTTTTAGAAAAATATGTTTTTTTCACGGTACCGGCCATTCGACTGTTGAGGGTGAACTCCATGTATACATGAAGAAACATACTCAAAAGCGGCTAAAGTTTTTTTGCTTAGCATACGTGTCGCTAATCTGCCACACTATTTTGCTAGTGTTCGTACACAACGCGGTGTGTTGATAATGGATTTGACGTCAGTTGCATTCTACTAACTGCTGACAGCATGCTACGCTAGTAGCGTACACATCTACTACTAGTTTGACAGAAATGGCGTCTGAGCATAATGTGTATGAAAATATCTGTGTTTATGTAACTATAATTTACCAGAAAATGTAGTGTAAGATGTATAATTACATAGCAGAGAGTGCGTGTATTGAGGTTGGAAAAGTGATTTTGACATCATTCTCGTGTAGATCCTTAGCAGCGACGAATGCTCTTCAATTAATAATTATTTCATTGTACGGATGAACCCAAAATCTTCTATTAGATCGGTTCTTTTGTGCTTAGAGAGAGAAAGACAATATTGTCTTAATCGCTTGAGTTAGTTGATGTTGTATTAACTCCAATGCTAACTCAAAAAGATGATCCAAGTTCAGTATTATTCGGGCAGCGCTGTGTACCAGCAAAGAGTAGCATTTCAGTGCACAACTTGTGGTTCTATCACAGTCACGTACGTAGTTTTTAAGTATCTAAGGGCCTAATGGGCACTACTCAATTATTTTCATCCAAATAAAAAAATTCTTGGAATTCTATCGTGATCTAGTGCGAGTAATGGGATAACATTATTATTAGCGCAAATTATTGTTTTATAATGCTTGAGACTTATTTATTTATTAGATTGTATATTTTGATGAATTGAATGTTTGGATTAGCATATTGATGTATATTGTCAAATACCTATAATATTAATAATACGTCCAACTCCAGTAAAATATTGGCAGTATCAACAACTCTGGACGCTAGGGTAGCATACTAAAGTTAAAATTCCTTGAAACGGTGGCAAATTAAATTTATTTAGTACTTTGTGGCGGTGTTTTGGGATGTTATGCCGTGTTGAACTACCTCCTATCGCAACACGGCATAACACCTATTGCATCGACACCAGTTCCATTTCCAAAATTTATTATTAGATTTACTTTTTCAGGATTTTTTAAAAAATAAACGTTTTATTTGCTGTGAGTTAAGGTTAAACGTCACATACGTTATAATCTACGCATTTACAGATGGTGCCAAACAAATTATTTTAGGTTTTTAATGCTTTTTGCACGTTACGCTTCAAAATATTAAGGTAAATTAACTGTTCGCGATCGTACAGATTTAATTAGAATATAAATAAATAGTTTTTTCCATAAACAAACCCAAATCTTTCAAGAAAGGCTGAAAAATTCAATTTTGTATCGGTGAATCAGTCCAATTATGAAAATTTTATGTACTTGGTACTAAAAAAATACATGTGATTTTGGATAGGGGGCGGAGAGGGGTAGTGTAAAACCTCACCACATATCACCAGGGGGGTGGGGGGGGGTAAAGAGTTGCTAAAAAACATCACGTGATTAATGGACAACCCCTTATTTTATTAGAGGTGAAAAGAAACTGGTGAGATGAAAGTAAATGAATCGTGAATTTCAAAAATGAATATTTGTAATGTACGAAAAATGAAATTTGAATAAAAAAATTGTGATAGGTGGCACGCAAGCTGTTTGAAAGCTGAATGTACTGGGACTGAATATATGGAATGAGAGAGGGGGGTTTGCGGGACGGGGGCGAGGGTGGGCGGGGAAGGTTGAAGGGGAATGCGGGATGGTAGGAGATGCGGGAGGAGAACGGGGACGCACGGGAAAGGACATGCAGGGAGAAACAATTTATTTCTTTGAATATGGCCTTGCAACACATGCCGGGAACCAGCTAGTTCCTAATATTTTAAAGCATAACTTGTAAAAAGTGTTTTTCCGTAAAATTATTATACTCGCGCCATGTATGAAGGAGTAGAATATGAATTCGCTAGGAGGCGCTAGTGTAGCATGCTGTATACTATGTAAAATGTCAGAAGTTGCGGGTATTTGATATTACGTACATTAAAATCTGTAGTAATAATGTCAAATTTTGAGATTTTCGTTTCAAATCAATTTATTTATTGTTTCAAATCGTGTGATTCGAACAGTGAATACTCAATTGTGAGTAGCAATGCCATCTAGTGAGATAAACTACAACTAAAGAAGCGCGGAGATTGAAAAATACTTTCGCTGTCTAAACACAGATGGCACTTATTTTAATTTTATTTTGCGTGCTAGTCAGGTCTGGTATATGATTTTCACCTTTATTTTTATTTTCAGTACACAGTACACACGCTCTCGTTCTTCATAAATAACTCTTCATCCTTTTGAAACCTTCCTCGTTATGGCGGATTTAGGTGTGCGAGGATTACAATCCCCATAAAAATCTTCCCACTAAATTAGGTACTGCCGCAGTACCCAAACCACAAAACCCTACTGTGCACTTATGAATAATGAATGAAAAAATATTGGTGAAAGATTTTTTACTTGTTCTTAAAGGTAGAGTTCTGAGGAGTGTAGTCAACTGGATTTTTAAAATAAAGCCTCCCGAATGGTAGATAAAAAAGGAGCTAAAATCTCGTATAGCTGAAGTTGATACCTACTGAAAATTTGCCACCCTTTACAATTCGGAAATAACCGCTTCCTAAAGAAATAACTCTTCAATCGTCTTTTTTTCCTTCATGAGTATTGTATAAAAAAATTACCTAGATTATCCGAAAAACGAGCTATGTAAGACGCCATACCACTTTTTTTTAGCTGACGCCCTCATCTTGGAGCTAAATCTAGTTCTAAAGGAGCTGAGTTTGCAACTGGTTAGTCACTGAAGTGCAAGTTACTTCTGAGGGCTGAGATACTATCGCCAGCAGACTTCAGTACATCATCGCCGACCTAGTTATCTCGTTTTGCTCCATAAAATTTATTTATATAAAACTAAAACATAATAAGTCAATCACAGGCGTAGCCAGGTATTAGTATCGGGGGGGGGGGGGGGGATTCAAAGGGGTTTATACCACCACCTTGGCAAATCGGGGGGGGGGGAGGGGGGGTATTGCCGGACTTTGTATTTCTTGGGCATTAACTAACAATTGACAAATGATAATCAAACACTTAACTAAGAATTATTTAAACTATTGAGACCTTTACCTTAACGAAACTAGTTTTATCTTAAGCACCTATCATAATGTTTCATTGAAATAATGAAAGAAAACCTTCTCCACCTCCCACTAATTGGTAACCTAAAATTTTTTTGACTTAATTTTTTTTCTCTTATTTCCTTATTTTAATATTATCGATGTTGATATCTTAACTTTTCAGGGCGGGGGGTTTGAACCCTCAACCCCCCCCCCTGGCTACGCCCGTGAAGTCAATCAATCTCTTGTGCAAGATTTGCAATTTTACTCGAAATTATTTTGTTGTTGTGTTGTGTTTTTTTTGTATTATTTTGCATTCAAATCATATAATAATGGATGTTCTGACGCCAACGTTATAAGAAGCTCGTCATTTTCCTCTAATAATGGGAAATGGCAGAAGTAGGAGATATTTTTAATATTATAGG
Source organism: Limnephilus lunatus (assembly GCA_917563855.2). Classification (NCBI taxonomy): domain Eukaryota; kingdom Metazoa; phylum Arthropoda; class Insecta; order Trichoptera; family Limnephilidae; genus Limnephilus; species Limnephilus lunatus. The sequence goes on from OU830595.1 coordinate 99,589,307, forward strand.
GTGGATACATAATATATGGTATCGCTGTGTACGAATGTGCTCCCCAGGGCCGGCTCTGAGCCAAACGGTGCAGCGCCTGGCGTAGTAGGTGATCCGGCCCTGATGCTCGTTGAAAGTACGGTATTGCTACTTACACAAAATATAACTAAGTGTCCCCGAAGGGGTGTGCAGACAGACTATACCGCCGAATAACAAAAGCATATTTTCATTTCATTTGGGTATGGGTACCGCCGCCCCGGAACCATTTATTGGATAACCAACACCTCTGCCATAGGTCACTCCAAGGCTTGCCATAGGTCCGCTACGTGTGGTGACTCAGCAGGGGTGCCCGTGTGATTCCTGGACACACTAACCCCCAGATTCGTACCCACCCCTTATACTTGTTTGCTTAAAAAAATCCTCCACACAGCATCCCCTCCAATAAGTTACAATTTTGTGTACTTTTACGCTGGTATAATATACAGTATATAGACAAGTAGTTTTTTCCTTTTTGCAATCGAGTGAAAATATGTTTCATGCTAGTGCTACACCTGGCGTTAAAAGCGCCGGCGTTTTTTGGTTTGGCCTATATTTCAGCATCGCATTGGGAATGTAATAACCGATGTAGGATGTTGCCAACTTTTGGGCGCACGCTTACCCCGAGAAAAAAGAGATTGCTTTTTTTGACTTTTGTCATTTCTAAAGTGAAAACTCTATAGGCACGTATGACAGTTTTTTTCCCTGGAAGCACGAGATTAAGTGACATTGTGGATAACATTTTACTAATATTTGCTTACACAAGTTAGGGACCTCTGTAGCCCGGGGGCCCCGTATCATTGATACGACTGATACGGCGGTAGCTACGCCCCTGCTTGGCTTATAACAGCATATCGCTCACCGTATATTCCCATTGAGAATGTACGGCGAGCGATATGCCGAAATAGGCCAAGTTACATATTTTATAGCTGCGTTAGGCGATAATCTCAATCAAGAGACTTTATACAGGGTGTTAAGGGACGTATTTGAGTTACTCTAACCAGTGATTCCTGACATTATTTGGAGTAAAAAATGTAAATAAAATTTTGGTCTCCGGTGACATTTTTGATGTTTTTTTTTTTTTTTCTACAAAGCATAAAAAAAATCGTAGGTGTTGGACATTTGGAGGCGGGGTAAGGGGTGGGTCGGCTACTCGGCGGAGTGACCAGTGAGGACACGCGGAAGAATTTTTTTTTTGTTTGATTTTGAAGAAAATGTAACCAAAAATTGTCACCGGAGACCAAAATTTCATTTACATTTTTTACTCCAAATAATGTCAGAAATCACTGGTTAAAGTAACTCAAGTACGTCCCTTAACACCCTGTATTATGACTCCAAGAAGGTTGCGAGGTAATGGGGTTGAGAAGGGTTGTCATCTCGTAATGGTGTTGAGAATGTTTGTCATCTCGTAATGGTGTTGAGAATGTTTGCCATCTCGTAATGGTGTTGAGAATGTTTGTCATCTCATAATGGTTTTGAGAATGTTTGTAATCTCGTAATGGTGTTGAGAATGTTTGCCATCTCGTAATGGTAATGAGAATGTTTGTCATCTCGTAATGGTGTTGAGAATGTTTGCCATCTCGAAATGGTATTGAGAATGTTTGTCTTCTCTTAATGGCATTGAGAATGTTTGCCATTTCGAAATGGTATTGAGAATGTTTGTCTTCTCGTATTGGTATTGAGAATGTTTGTCTTCTCGTAATGGTATTGAGATTGTTTGTCTTCTTATAATGGTGTTAAGAAGCAATTATTAAGTGAGGTGGAATTATAAATAGAGACAAAGTGGTAATAAAATAAAACAATATTTCATTTTGTAATAGATTTATAATAATAAGAATATTATTTAGACTGTGATTAAGTTATAAATACAAATACTATATTACAGAGCTACACAGTTAAGTAGAGGAATTGCTTTTTTTTATAGGAAAATTTTGTCATTATTCGATTATGATGTAGGTATGTAATTAAAAACTTAAAATCACTATGCGAAGCATAAAACAGTTTCCATTCTTTATACATAAAAGCAATTCGGTTCGACAAAAAAAAAACTTTAAAACAAAAAGGAGGTAAAAAAACAAATCAAAGATTTAAAAATTGTATATTGTTGATTTAATCCGATGAAATGTTTATGTTTCAAACCAGGGCATTTTTATAATTTATAATTAGGCAACTAGTAGCTGTATTTATGTATGTAATACTATAATTTATAAAGGAATGCATCACAGTTTCAATAGCTAGTAGAAAATAATCCATTTTGGTGTTGATTGATTGTACTTCGATGAGAACAAAGAAAAAACATGTATTAATTCAAATAAGTTTAGTTAAAATAGTTTACAGTAATAAGTACTCAATTTTTTTTCAGAAAGCACATTTAACCAATCATACATAATTGTGTAACTTAATATTTCACCAGGAAATGTGAAGAATGTGGATTGTGTCAAAAATTGTCGGCAAAAGATGCACACAATAATTGGATATTTACATCTTGTGTATGTTGCATCAACTAAAATAAGGAAAATGTTTATTACTGACTAAAACATATGTAAAATAATTATTAAAAGGTGAATTTAACAAGATGTCATAAGAGTGGAGATTGTTTTTTCAATATATAAAAAAAAATATATATATGCCTATGAAGGATGTTCGGGACGAATGACGAATTATATAAATAATACGTTAGAATAGACATATTAGCTGGTACGTATTTTTTTTGTGAAACCATAATTAACAATAAACAGATAAATTAAATAGGATTTTTTTTTACATATTTACAAAAATTTTAAAAGAAATTTTGTTGGATAAATTAGGTTTGTTAATTATTATTTACAACAATTTTAAGATGAATAACATTTTTTTATTTCAATTTGAATACTTAATGAACAGCTAAAGGTAGGTGTATAATGAAGATAGGTAGGTACTGTAATTTCCACAAAATCTAAAACATTACAATGTTTTTCTTAAGATATGGCAATTTGTGAGTAAAATTTGTGTCATCCAATTCGGAGTTTCTTAACCAATACATGCGTCAAATCTAAAACTTTATTGTTATTCAAGTTTGTTATAAATAAGTTGATTTGCTCAATACGACTAGGCTGTACACAGTTTAATAAAATATCAATACAAGGAGTCAATTACTGACAATTACCACATCATATATAAAACACACAATCATAATAAAATAGGCTGTACGTTTTACCAAAAGTCACTGGTCAATTTAGAAAACTTTAAACCTAATAGTCTTTCTTACTATGCAGTCTTTTTAATACACAAATATTTTACACTCATTTCTCGACTATCACACATGTTCACTAGAGAAGTGTCTTAATAAATTTTATACGACATGGAATGGATATTTTTTATTGCTATTTTTTTTTATCAAAGATCACTTAGCACTTAGCATTAAAAGTCAACGGGACTCAACAGCTGAACGTATTATCATGGTTGCACGAATGGATGTACCCGTCCTCGGGGTGATTAAACCCGTTCTCTGAGATGACCGAGTACTCCGGCTCATTGGTGTTGGGGTGACTGCAGTAGCCGTTGTTCCGACTGTGTTCGCAGTTCTCCTGGTGCCTCTGGTAAGTGCTGATGATTTCCGAATTCCTCGGGAAACTGTTCTCTTGCTTGCGCGAATAACGGGAATCAATGTTCCGCTTGTTATCCGTGTTGTACTTGAAACTGTTGGTTTGGTTGACCTTCTTGTCTGAGAGGGATCTGAGCGATCCATTGTTCAATGTGTGCGGCAGGACCCCATTCTTGATGGAGTGCTGCGCCAGAGCACCATTGTTGAGGGTGTGGGGATGACGGCAAGTGTCGCCGTTGATATAAGTAAATCCGTTGACGGGCAACGTTCCCCCGCCACCGCCCCCGCCCCCGCCTCCCTGCAGCCTCTGAGGCCGGCGTGTGGAGCCCGGGGCTCCGCCCGGCAAGAAGAACACGCTGGGGGAGGCGTACAGCTCTAGCTACAGTTCCGTCACCGGAATCGGTCTCATGCCGGGTCCGAGGGCGTTCCCGGCCTGCGCGCTGGGGAACACGGCCGGAACGGGGTGCACGCCGCGTCCGATGTAATCTTCCTCGGAAAAGGTCTTCTGGTATTCGTGCTCCTTGCGGGACATCGCGCGCTTGTTCCACTTGTAGTCCTTGAGCGCTTCGTGAACGCGCCTCCTGTATCTGTACAGCAGGAGAACTAGGACGGTGAGGAGCGCGACACTTCCGACGACCAGAGCTCCGATGATGGCCTGTTGTTTGGTGTCGTGCAGGGCGCATCCTAAATCATCCGGTCCCAAGTTTCGCAGAAGCCTTTCCTTTAAGTGATCTGGACTAGCACACTGAACATGGCTGAAGTTCTTCTGCGAGAGACGTTCTTGCAACCATAACAACTGACACCCACAGTGTAGAGGGTTGTCAGTAAGTTCCAAACGCTTTAGCTCGTGCCAGGCTAACAGTGATTCTGGTAGTGACGTAAATGCATTTTCCCTCATAATCAGATGACGTAAATTCGGCAGACCAGCGAGAGAGCCTTCTTCTATGGTATCCAATTTCTTATTACTGGCCAAAACCAAGGTGTCCAGGTTCAAATTCTCGTTAAATGCTGCCCGCTCAATCTTCTCCAGTTGACTCGCTCCAGTAATATCCAACCTTCTAAGATTAGTCAAACCTTTGAAAGAATTCGCTTCAATAATGGTAAAATCATTTTGACCAAGAGTCAAGTCCTCCAGTCTGGCCAATTCCGACAGTTGCAAAGTGGGAATATTTTTCAAACGATTATCCGACAAGTCTAGGTTTCTTAAACCCATTAATCCTTTGAAGGAGCCATCACTGATGTTGTGGAGGCCAGCTCCACCCAGATCTAACACAGTGAGTCTGTTCAGACCAGAGAAGGCATCATCCGGAAGAGCGGTGAAAGCGTTCAGACCGACGTGTAGTTCTGCCAAACTTCCGAGAACTGAGAAAGATGGAGTCGGAACCGAGATGAGCTGATTATCGTCAAGGTATAGAACTCTCAGGGACAACAAACCGCTGAAGGCCTTTGGATCAATGCGAGATATTCTATTTTGGCCTAAATTGAGTTCCTCAAGCTGTGGTAAGAGAGTAAACACTCCTTTGCTCAGTTCTTCCAAGAAATTTCCCCTCAAATTGAGAACTGTAAGCGACGACAACCCTTGGAATGTAAAGTTGGATACGGAAGATATTTTGTTGTGGTTCAAATGCAGTTCCTGCAGTTTCTTCTGATTATCGAAGCTTTTCGACGGAACGCTGACGAGGTGGTTGTAAGACAGATCCAAGAAGTACAACTCTCCGTAGAATTGAATGGAGCTGTCGATCATTTTGATTTTATTGTTCCTGATAACCAGCCGCTGAATGGAAGGGTTGAGGGTTATAGGCAGTACGTCCAGTTTACTCTCTTCGCAGAGAACAACGAGGGTTTCATCGTCACAGTTGCACCCGTTGGGGCAGTTAGCCAGGGCGCTGGTTGAAGTGGCTACCAGCAGCAGACTTAAGATGAAACTCCACCCAATCACTTGCGAAACCTGAAACAAAAAGAATACTCAAATTAGTAAAGCATAACTGAAAGCATTGAAATAAATATCTTAATTATATCACCTTCAATCTCATTTCCAAGGTAATGCAGGTTTTCTAATATCCTGCCCCAATTTTACCACCCCATTAATAAATTCCGTAATCCAATTTAGCTTAGCCGCCCTTCTGTTTCATTACACCGCCGTTATGAGATTGTACGATTCATGTGTGTTAATTACTATTGGGGTGAAAATACGATGGGTAGAACTTGATATATTATTTTACGCCTAGTATTACCTATGTAGGTATGCATAAACATAGCCGCATTACAGATAACCCCATAAAACTAAAATCTTTTTTTTCTTATTTTTTACGAATTCTAAAAAAAAGCTGAATTCCGCGGAATATAAGAGTATTCTTTGAAAAATCAAGTATAATGCTTACTATTATTATTCGGTACGGTTCATGGTAATAGGGTGATGCCATTAAAGTTAAGGTAAAGGCACCGGAGACAGCGTTAAATTTAAAATTTGCGGTGTAGGCAAATTAAAATCGCTCCCCAACAAACGACGGAATAGGCCATATTTTACAAAATTGCAATGTGTTATGTTCTGGTAATTATATTTCTTAGAATTTCCAAGAAATTGCGCTAAACGAGCCATAAATAAACGTGGAACAAGGAAGTGAAATAATAATCTAGAAGTAAATTTAGGCTGAAGTATTTAATTTAATTTAAGAATAATAACATATTTAAATGAAGCAACTCTTATTGCTGATAAATCTTTAGCACGATTTCATCACAACGGCGATCCCTGAAGGTTTGCTTTAAATGTTTAATTTAGTAATCTCTTTTCATATTCTTCTGGTTCCACTGGGGATGAACCGCGGGGTTAATCATTATGAAAATGAGAAAATATTTCAATTAAGCCATCGTGCCTTTTAATAAAGGATATCTTTTGACATGGCTCAGCCAAAGAATACCCAAAATAATTAATAACATAAATTATTAAAGGGAAGGTCTTTTGAGGCCGTCAAAAAGTTCCAAGGAATTGAAAGACAAACAAATTGATTGGTAACTCTGAAGACAATAATATTATTAATGGAATAATAAATTCACACCAAAGTTATAAAAATAAGTGAAGAAGTGTTTTTTTCGACGAAAGCAGATTTATTATTGTAAGTACAAGTTGAACGGATTCGATGTTTTCTTAAAATACTCGTGACCTAAGGGACGGGACTTCCGACGGAGAGCTCTATCGGGGGTCCTGGAGATAAAGAGATATCGGGACCACTATTGCAAGCTGCAAGCTCAGTGTCCCCTCAACTATCGGTAGGATGGACTTGCCACCGGGTTTATGGGATGGGTGCCTATCTGCCCTATAAACTACGGCGTGAAAAAGAAAGGTATTCGCATACTGGGTTTTGTGGAAAATACTGCTATTGCCTAGCCAACCGGTCGGGGAGGTCTGGCGTCACGAAATTTACACAAAATTTTCAGTTGATACTTTTTCTAATCGAAAAGTAATTTCAGTCACGAGCTTAAGAGCTTTAAGAATTCGTTAAAACCGCCATGTCTGATCCATTTATTTTTATATTCTTCAATAAGAAAATAGAGTGTTGAAACTCGGGTGAAACCGCGTAGTAACTACAAGTAGAGAATAAAGAAGATTTTTTTTCAATTCTCTAATGATTTTTGTGTTATATATGTATGTAGGTGCCTACTTTTGAGTTTGCCCTTGCCGCTCTCACTTCTTCTCAAAAGTTCGACATTTCAATGATATTCTAAATGTAAAAAAATAATCCATAAAACAGAAATGATTTTCCCATTAAAAATATATTAAACCGTGAGAAAAATGCTCACTGCCGGTAATGAATGTTGACTGATAGGATTTTCCTTTTATTTTATCCGACAGAATATATCTCCGAAGATCTTTTGATTAATTAAATCACAGAAGAGGGAGGAGAAAATTTGCGCCTTATAAATAACGTTCGGGGTTGAAAATTATACCAAATATTAAATGATACTATGAAGGGTGCTTAGGGATTGTGTAGATTCAACCATCCCATTTAATTATAACGTTATAAATTAATTGAAAAAATCTCAATACTAAACAAATTACCCAAATACCTAACACTGGTATATTGGGCTGATACTAAAAAGTTTTATTATTTTGTCCGATCCAGCGTTAGATCCGTTTAGATCCAGCGTTATGAAATTTGGGCAGCTTTTTTAGATTAGAATTTCTAGGTCATTAGGTCATTATGAGTTATTATTAATTTTGAAAGCCGGGAATAATGCCAGTATTCCATGATAACTCTGTGGCTTGTTTCTAAAAGTGTCAATATCAGTTTTTCGATACATATATTTTTTACGATTTCCATTTTTTCGAATTCTAAAACTTCAATTTTCGGGGACTAACGTTACACTAGAAAATCGCATTTCTTGAGGAAACCCGGTCGCCAAGAAATTTGAACAATAGGTATTTTATCAAACCGTTGCTGTCACTGTCGTTCTTACTCATCCGAATACTGGGCGTACAACTGCAACTCAATACATAAATAAAAAAATTTCTCCTTCGAAACTGGGCCGATCTTTAAGATTTTTTATGAAAAGTATATTGTCTGGTTGGTATACTGCACGTCTTTTAATGGCGTTCAAACCAGGCAATTTTAACAATTTTTGGAGAGTCCTAACACCTATAAGAAGTAACTTATCAAAAAAGCAAAACGTGGCGACACGCTGGTGGTCTATATCCATATAACATTAAAAAATATTTGCACTAGTGACAAAATCCATAGATAAAATTAAGGAATACGGACGTACGGACAAAATGTACGGACAAAACGTCGCCCGGTTTCCTCTTATATTAAAACTTGCTAAAAATATCAATTTATAAAAGAGCCTCGTGAAATTTGTAAAGACTTACATTGGCTGTTTTTAGAAGCAAGCTACAATGAAAAAATAATTTCTGCATAATATATTACATGCATTACAAACTGAAACAGAATTCTGCGGTCCTTCCGAATTAACGAAGAGTGAAGCTTTGCAACTCATCGAGAAATAGGTATGGAAAGCCCTTAATTATTTCATGGATATTGAATACACTGCAGTTGCACGGGATCCTCGTTAGCGGCCCAACACATTGATTGCCAAATGCAATTTTAATATCGCACTCTAATCAGAACAATCCGGTCCGATATGTAAACAGACAACTGATTTTACAAAACAATACCAATTACAACGGACAATAGAACAAAGTACAGTGTTCCGAATTTGTAAATAATAATTGACGTAGTAATTTATTTACCAATCCACGATTCAACGGATTTCATGATATAAATACTGAAATAAGAGTTTTTTGTAATGCAGAAATATAAGTTTACACCAAAGTGGTAGTAGTAAAAAACCCTGGTGATCACCATTCAGAATTGAAAGTTGTTTAAATGGCTTTAGCCATATTTTTGACAAGATCTATATAAATAGCCATGTACTACTTCCCAACCTTCCTCTCACACATCTCCTTCCTTTCCTCATTTCCTTCAATCTTCAAACAAAACTCAATTGCGGAAGCCATAATTCCACTGGCTCCGATAGTTGCGACTCTTGGGCGGTATTTTTATTTCACCCCATTTGGTTGTTTATAACTTTAAATATTTATGTATATTTTTTAAACGATGATTGTCGTGTTATGATCAGAAAAATAGTGTTGTATTTAAATACCTACATTAAGGTTTATTCGCACATAGTGCCCGCTGAGGGTAACGAAAGCCGAGTATTCTAACTTTCAAACCTAGGCGGATTTCGCTTCTGCTATGGGTAACGAAACGTTTTTGATTTTGTGAAAAAATATGGGATAATTTAGTTGAAGATAATATTGTTAATTCTTAATATGAAATATGAGATCGATAAAAATTACGTTAAATAAATAGGTCCCAATGGCCGAGTTGATTAATGCGCTGTGGCTGTATCCCGATAAGACAAAGAACCTGGGATCGATTCCCAGTTGCGACCGTTACCTTTTCTTATTTTTCTGTATCTTGTCCTGTTTCATGTTTTGTTTAGCTTTATAAATACTATCTTCTTAATAACACACATATTAATAACACGGCTAAGAGACATGTTAAAGGAGCTAAATTTTATGACGCTGAAACAAACCATATATTTGAATGTACTTATTTTTATACATAAAATTAACATAGAATGGTGTCTAAGAAACTGAAAATAAAATAAAAATACGATCACGAGATATACGTACACGGGATGAGAAATGCAAAGAAATTAGATTTCCAATAAGGAATAAATCAAGCACCCAGAAATCACTTTATGTACCAGGCCGTTCAACTTTATAACCAAATCCCGATTGAAATTATTCAATTGCAAATACGTTTAAATTTAAAAAGGAAATTTAAATAAATTTAAAAAAAGTATGTCCACCTCAAATATTGATGCTTTGTTGGTGATTTAGTACAATTAACTTTAAAATATTTAAGTTATATTATGTTTGCCAAAAATTATATATATGTATACAGGGTGTAGCTGTACGTACCAGATGGATTTTAACTAGCGATTCCCGAGCATTTTGGAATTAAAAATGTAGATGTCATTTTGCCGCACAATGAAAAAAAATTCAATCAAAAAAAATATATATATTTCCATCACACGTCCACAACTGAATAGTTAGGAGAGCAGCACGTTTATAGCTTATAGTTTAGGTCACTTGATAAGCTTTGCGTCTCGTTCTAACAGCGCGCGTATCGCTCAAATATCCCATAGCGATGTGAAAAGTATCGACGTGTGATTGAATTATTTTCTTTATAGAAAAACAAATATCATCAAAATGACATCCACATTTTTAACTCCAAACATGCTCGGGTACAAGCTGTTACATCCTGTATATGTTTCACAAATATTAGCATACACAACGATGCGAGTTAATACAAGATTAATAAATAAATAGCAATATGTATTCAATTCGAAGCAAAGGCTTATGCAAATACACGTTAAACTTATTACAAAAAGAGGCTAGCATCAAAGTTCTCTTACAAAGTTAGCGCAAACTGTGAACATCTATGTTATTAATGTCAAAGAAGAAAGGAGATGAACTGATGCTTCTGTTTACGTTATATGTTCAGAATAACAACTACGGCGTTTACCGGTATTATGCTGGTAGTTTATGAGCGAAGTTTCGAGATAGTTGCATTGCTTGCTAATTTATCCAGTTCGCAAAATGCACCAAATAAGATTCAACAACTGCAGCGGAGATTGCAACTGCTGTGATCAAATTTTATAGTTAAATAAAGTTTGATGAATACAGTTTCAACTGCAGCCAAATACTTCGTACAAAGCTGTCATGAAATAATTTTGAAGGAAACTATCAACAAAGAGTTCGTTGTAGTGACATTATTCACAGCGTGGGATGCGGGCAGATGCCGTACCTATCTGGTTGATGTAATGTTGAAAGGCTGAAAGGTAAATTAGCAGTAGCAGTTAAAGTGTTGCAAATTATATTACAATAAATGTTGTATTTCGGTAGTTAATCGATTCACTTCGTTAACCCTCAGGCTAATTTGTTCGCTTTTAGGAACAACTCATATAGGTCTCATAGAAATCGTTGTGTATCCTTTACTCTCGTGGTTAGAAATATGATCTAAACGGTGTTAGAAAGAGAAAACATCACACCTTATATACAAACATTAAAATTAACGACAAAACAATTTAAATGAACACCTTTATAAAACCAAAGTTTCCGACAGCAATTTGACAAAAAGTGAGGTAAGGTGAGTTATCGATAACGTTTATATAATAAATTTATCTAATTGCATTTTTTTTTTCGTTATCAGAGTTTTTAGTTAGAAAAAAACGTAAAATGAGCCATTTTTAAAACTTTTTTATGTTTGCATTCAAAATTTTTGTATTTCAAAAATTATCATGGTTATTTCGAATTATAAAATTTGAAAGCTTATTTCATCATCTTTCAAAAATAGTTTTTAGTTTTCGGATGCGTTCATAAATAGTCCATTTATTTGGATTTTATTGTAAAGCGGAAATATTTTGACTGTCCGACAAATTAGGCTCGAGGCCTAAGGGGTTAGTAGCTAGTTAGTAAGCGGCACGTAGCCTAGGCAGAAAATTTATTACAAAAGGAATTATTCCGTCTAATACAAGGCATTTAAATCAAATCGAATATATATGTATGTACGTAATGTCTCTGGCAGGATTGTGCCATGCAATTCTTGGAAATAAAGTGGAATCAAAGTACGGATGATAACTTTATTATTGTATCTGGTGGAACGGCAACAATCTCTTGGTACGATTAACGATATAGGTAAATTCAAAACCAAACTTTATTCAATTATCCCTGAGAGAACCTTGTATTTACCATACGTCCTATAAAACGCACTATTCAAATGAATAAATTATGAAATCAATTCTAATATTACTTTATTACCAAGGTTGTAACCTTAATCACTTGTGTTATACGCGTGTATTAAAAATGCCGAGTATGGATTATATATTTTTTGTAATAAACCGGTTAAGAGTAGGTAGGTAAACACATTTTATTATATCCGTTAAAACTTTATGACAAACTCGCTTTAGGGTAGGTACTAAGTAATAAGCATTACATATTGGCGGTTTGGTAAAAGCCTTCAAACCACAAAATAAATAAAAAAAATCAGACGATCAAAACAAATATTTATAAATTAAAAAAATTGAAATTCTATTTATAATTATGAAAGTTTTGGGGGTTAAGTAACCCTTTTGACTTCTCCAGGTGTACTCTCTCTCCCCTCCAAACAGCATCCCCAAAGATGACACAGGCCCTGTGGGGATTATTTTCCTCAATCCTACATCAACAATTTTTTTTACAGTGTTGTACGTACTTCGACAACCATTTTAAATGAAGCCAATTTAAAGTAACATTCCCAACAAATGTGGTTTGAACATTGATATATATATATATATATATATATATATATATATATATATATATATATATATATATATATACATCTCTATGGGTTTGAAGAGTTTTATCAAAACATAGTCGACATTCAATTTAAAATTCTGCAAATTGCTAGTTTCTACGTCCAACCTTTCTTACCGAGTGATAAAACTAGTATAAGCTTGTAAAATTATTCACTCGAATTATGAACACGTTTTACATTTTATATCCAAGAAATAAATTCAACAATGTATTTACTCAACAGCGAACATCCTTGAAAATCACGGGATATTATAATTGTAGGATTCATGAAGCAGAAAGAATTAAAAAAAAAAATTTGTCTCTGGATCATTGCCTATAAAAATAAAGGAATTTACCTAACGGATGGTAGTAAACTTGCAAAATTCCAGCATCCATCCAATGATATTATAAAAATATAAGACACGTTATATGGTATTCATACTAATCGTAAATAATAATAACTAATTTTAAATTTGAAAGGCGTGTATGGGTACCGCCGCCCCGGGAACCATTTATTGGATAACCAACACTTCTGCCATAGTCACACCCAAGTCGTTCGCTATGACGGCGGATGCGTCTATCCACCAGCTGCATAGCAAGCCGGATCCGGAGAGAATGGTTGAGGGAGTCCCTTCGACTTCTTCAATCGTACTCTCTCGAAACATCGCCTTGCACCGCAGTGAGAGGGATGGATTCATACGTCCGTCACTCCTGGACACACTGACAGATTCCCCAAACCTTTTTCCGTCCCAGAACTTCCTCTCCTTCTTTTCCTAAAAATACCCACCACAGCATTCCCAAAGATGACACAGGCCCTGAGGGGAATTATTTTCCTTAGGGCCTCCTGTGTGAAGTGTATGCAAAAAAAAAATCGTACAAAAATATACTACTGTTGGTGAAAAGGATAGCCACTAGACCTAGTTCAGCGAAACCTGTATCAGTTGCGTATATGTTCACTAATCCATCTAATCAATTGAACAAAAGAAATACACATTTCGACTAAATAATTATTAATTCATAAAATAATTTTGGTACCTACATACTTTATCGCTTGTCTGATATTAAAAGTAGTTCCAAATTTGAATTAAAAGTTCATTGAACTTGAATAATATTATTCACGTACATTACAAAATTACCCTGTTTTCATCTTGTCAAGTCAAATTAGATCCCACTCACATTATGATTTTACTGGGAACAACTAGTATAATACTCGTAACAAAAAAGTTATATAAAATACTTTGCGACATCGGAGCCATTACAAAATATAATTTGAATAAGTAATTATTTTAATACGCATTGAGTGGAGAAATTTGTGTTAATGGTAGCATATTTTCTTAAGTAATAGAATTTGTATTCAAAGAATATTAAAATGCAAAGTACATAAGTAAGGTTTGCTTGCGTAGGACTTGGGAAAATAAGAGTTTACTTTAAGTAGTGCAGAGGGCGGTTAAGGAATTTAAAGTGGATTATTAGGGAGGCTGCGGGGATATGAGGAAATGGATTCTCTAGTCTAAGGGAGGCTTTGGTTTGAATCTGATGAAAGCGGCGGGGTGTCAACTTCTCCGCTCGGTTTCGGGTACCAGACCTACGGTGACCAGGTGTCAATGAAAATATGAAGTTTATATCTAAGCACATTGTAGAAAGAATTTTGTTTCAGATTTTCAGGAGGTAATCAGACTGTAATAAATTATTTTAGTGGAAATAAAAATAAATAAAAAAATTGGGGAAAAAACAAAAAACGATTTTTAAGGGGCCTTTAACATAGAACATAGACTATCAAAAATTTTAAGATAGGTAAGGCTGTGAAATACCTGGATATTCAGATTTGGCCATCAACCTTACTTAAAGCCATTTTATACAACATTTTGATTTTGAATAGTGTCTCTCAAAATTGAGTGTTTTAAATTTATTTCATAAAACATGTTTATTTTTATTCCACAACAGAAGTGTAAAACGTCATCCACGCTACGAGTTCACCAGTGTTGTGGAGAACATTTTACAAACAAGGGTAAATTAGTTAATTTGAACAAATTTGACTTAACGGTAATAAATAATTTTAAAAATATTACAGCAATTTAATAAATTATGTATATCAGATCGATCGAGGTGTAAAAGCACAATATAACTTTTTATTTGTTGATTATTTGTCATGAAGTTGATTTGCACTAAGTTATAAATATATTCCTTGTACGGATTAAACGGCGTCATTTACCCCTCACAATCTTTTCCTCATGTGGGTATTTTAAATTTGTAGGGTAAGAATTGTTCTCCAAAATCTCGAATTAATTAATCAATCATGTATGTGAATAAAGCCATTCAAAATTGATTAATCCTCGCTAGGATTTGAGAACTTCCCAGAACTTTTTCTCCTTCCTTTCCTAAAAAGACCTTCACACAGCATCCCCAAAGATGACAGGGGCTCTGAGGGGAATAAGAAAATACACGCCATCCCTTATTCCAGAGCTATATTAGTTTACTTAGAGAAGCATAAAAGACCTAGTCTAGTAGTATGCTTATCGTTTGTTTACCAACCAATCTATGTATAAAAGCAAACCGCTGATAGTTGCTCTATTAGGTAATCGGATAAAATAGAAAAGCGACAAAACAGAACATGACAAAATAAAATATTAGGTTTGTTTTTTTTACTTCTCTTCAATGTTCTGTTACATAATGTATGCGTCGTTCATGAGAAAGAGTGAGTGGTTACAACGGCGCTATCAGCGGCAGGGTGTTAATGCGGGTTTGTTGAAACCACAAGAAGATGAAGGGATGAATACGGTGTCACCCCAGCCCGGCTCATATGGTAATGCACGACGCGTCCCGCGGCCGCCGTCAAAGTTCTCGAGTTTATTTCGCGCCCCGGAAAGGCTTCGATTGCTTCGCGGGATCGTGAGGGGAAATCCGATCGTGCCCGGGCTCCTCTTCCTCCCGTCCCTCCTCCTCCCCATCCGCGGTTCAAACTTCAAACACAACTCGTACTTCGGATAAACACTGCTAACTCCTCTATCACTTTAATAAACAGTAGAACTGGCGTCCAAAAAAGTGTGTTGCTTACTTTCACGTATTTAATAAATCAAAACCAAAGTTTCCTTTGAAATCATAAGATTTGTAAGTAGATACTTAAATACCTGTACTTAACCACATATGAAACATTTAAAAGGAAAATATTCAAAATGTCTCAATGACAATTCTTTTTTCAAATTTTCTTCAGGCAGAGGTAGGTACCATAAAACTGAAAATAAATATGAATAAAAAAAGAGATTCTGAAAACGGGAAAGGAATAAAACAAATTTCCAGATGCCAAACGGTGAAGATAAAACAAGAAAATACGGACATTCAATTATTTATTATAATAACTCCCATTTATAATAACTTAAAGGTTTTTCCCATCAATTTTAATTCATTGTAGACGAAGATAATATAATACACCTAAATGAAAATGCGAAAACTAGCGAGTCAACCCAATATCAGTTTAAAGAACAGCCTACATTGAACGAAAAATGTTGATTTGATAAAATTAAACAAAATAAAAATAAGTCACATTATTAGGCTAAACAAAACAAATACTAAGCGGAAAGGGTTTCCGAAATCCGTCATAAGAACATACTCGTAGCTCTATTTAATTGAACTAAAAAAAGTATATTTTATTTGTATTTTATTGTATTTCTAATTTTACAACTATATTATTCAGTATTATTGATTTATACATAGGTACAGATGATCGCACGAACTCGGAATTATTTTTTACTTGGAAATAATGTTGAAGAATGTCTTGATTCTCGATTTTTGCAAGCGATCTAAATAACCAAACATCTATCTATTGTCAAACATAAGCATTCGATACTGAATTTGTACTTAAAGATATCACTTTTCTCTTCTTTTTCTTATTAAAAAAATATATATAAAACTCAAGCTTCTATGAGGAATACATAATTAATACCCTTTTCCTTCTATAAATAACATGTATGTAAGTAAACCATGTAAGATGAAATTACGAATGTAAATTTTTAAATTTGACTGGCCTAAAACAGGATCCATTCCTAGTTGGCTAGTCAAAGTTTCCACATATGTTTTATTGTTTAATTTTATGTGAAATAAATTATTATAATTATTATTTTGTTCCGGAAATTTATATTTATTCAAAGAGAAAAGTTAAAGGTGTATGAAAAAAATTTCCAGCATAAAAAACAAGGCGCATCCTTGTGAGAGCGATGGTGAGTAAACGATTTGAAAGCGAAATGGCCGGAGAAAAAGTGTGCTAAATTTGATCCGTAGGCAGTCTACGAAGAAACAGGGCAGCGCCATTATACCGGAAATAGCAATAACATAATCAAGGGGAGGAAGGTCTGGAGCGCCTAGTGAGCCGGAAACACTTCTTTATAGGAAGTGAGACAGCGGAAGGCTCAGAGACTCGGTGCAAGACGGCGCCTAGTTTCCCACCAACTCTCGGGGAGTTCCCACTACACGCTGCAACACTGCACGGGTCGTGGGAATTTTCCGATCATGTGAGGCGTGAACAGATTTATACATTTTACATAATAAATTGATGCAACCCTCTCAATTTATGAAAAATTCAGCCATAAAATAATTCTGTAGTAGATTTTGTATACAGGGTATCCGGGGGTAAAGTACATTAACTTTGGGAGGTGATTCTACATGTAAAAAAGGTTCATAACTTTTTTAGAAATTCCAACTTATAGGGGTAGTTTTGTGGTAAAAAGATAAAAATAAACCGGCGTGTGCGGTCAGCTTTATTATTTTCCACTGTTACGATACGGGCCAATCACAACCATGCAATGTTGCCACAATCGTGCCCGGCAGGCTCTTAGCAAGTAAGATCGTACCTCACACTAAGGATTTTTAGTAGGTACGTCTTTGTGTACGGGAAAAAATGTTGGAATTTCGGAAAAAGTTGTTAATCTTTTTTACTCCTACCATCATGTAAAATCACCTCCTGAAGTAATGTACTATACACCCGGACACCCTGTATATAGAAGTGACAAAAAAATTGCACTGTTGTGATTTGACACTTGATGAAATGAAAAATAACTACACTAAAAAGAGACAAATATAGGAGAATTTAGCCTGTGAGGGAATGATATAGTATAATCGGTATCCTCTTTGTGCGGTGCTTCGTAGCCTCCCCACTCTTGTCCACTATAGTTTACTGAAGATTTAACTTCTACCAAGTGGGAACTGCAAACTCTGATTTTCTATTATTCCATTTTTACGGTTACCTACATAAAATGTCGGTTGTACAGAATTAGAGAACCACGATATTGATAATCTTTTGAACATAATCAGAGAGGTAACAACAAATTAATGACCAAAAAACGCTTTGAAAGCTACAAAAAATCACTCTACGAACAAAAAGAACCGTAAAACTTTTACAGCACCGATCTGGCGCCTCTTGGCAGTGAAAATGGTAAGGCACTAGGAGCAGGAGGAAATGGAGAAAACATCGGTTTTAACGACTCGCTTGAGGTACTATTTAAGCATTTTTGAAACGGGCCAGGCTGGAAAAGCACTGGGAAAATGCTGGGAATTGAAACGAGTGAATGCGAACGGAAAGTGATAAACGGAGGTTGTACAAACATCGCTCTAACGGGACCAGTCAACCAGACACGGAAGTTGCGCGAGGATTGCCAATTAAGGCGAGCCCTCAGCCTCCCAAGGGCGGCAGCAGCCACCCAACCAACCTACAACCTACCAATCTACCAACCAACCATCTACACCACCAACATGGCGGCTCCTTGATGGGAGACCGCAGCCTTCGATTGTCGTTAAGAGTTTATGCCAATTATCGATTCTGCAAATAATTTCTTCAATTAATGGCTTTATTAATTACTAGCTTTTGCCCCCGGCTTCGCATTCATAATATTAGTATAGCTGTTGGCTTAGGTCAAAATGTAGATTAGTACCTATTTTATATTTGTATATACACTAAATATTCACATTAAAATACTCATATTTGAATTTTCGCTCTCAAAGAAATCTCCATAGTAACCTAAACAAATAACAAAGTGACAGCCCACGTCAAACATTTACTTAGCAACACGCTTTGCCAATAAACGTGTAATAAATCATTTCATAACGCCACAGCTTATTCATAACGCCAGAGCTTATTCA
Source organism: Limnephilus lunatus (assembly GCA_917563855.2). NCBI lineage: Eukaryota > Metazoa > Arthropoda > Insecta > Trichoptera > Limnephilidae > Limnephilus > Limnephilus lunatus. Next base: position 99,607,936 of record OU830595.1, read on the forward strand.
TAACGCCAGAGCTTACTAATATATACAGCCTATATTACTCGCAAATAATGTAGCTTTCGATTAGTGAAAGATTTTTTATATTCCATTTGGTATTTATTGTGTGAAAGAGTAAGACACATCCATCCATACAAACATTCGCATTTATAATATTAGTAAGATATTTGATTTTTGCCAGCAAATTTTTCATTTCAAAACAAAACATTATATTATAAAACCGTAATATTCCATTCCTTTCCATAATTATTAATAACGAGCATTCCGAACCTCGGTCTGGGTATTTAGCGGTAGGTTCTATCCAAACATGTGGAATTGATGACAGAGGCAGACTGTTCAGACATTTATATAAAAACTTCATGCATGAACAAAGTTCCACAGTAGCCAAATTAATAATTAAATCCTCGTTCATCGAAAAAGTTTTCGGAGATTCGTAGCGAATCTAGTGGTAATAAATGGGATGGCGACCCACGTCTGATAGTCGGTACCGTTTCCCTCCCAAATCCTATATTATTTCATAAGAGAAAAAACGGCTATTCAGCGGGTTTCATTAGTACTTAACTCGGTAATGGCGGAGTCAAATGGCTTTATGAAAACGCTTAACTCGCTTCGGAGTATAGTTAGGCTTAAACGCCAGTTAAATTGGTTGTGTATTAATCAAATGGGGTTTAGTGCTCTTACTACATTAGAGAGTTTGGTAACGCATTTTGGATCAGTTATTTTTTCTAAACCATCAATATAATTTTTTAACGTAAATGGCTGTCATGTCGGGGAGTAAAAATATCATTTTTTATTCTCACACGCTTTTGAAATTCCGCAAAAAGAGTGATTCTGCAGATTCGAGGCGATCAATGTGTGAAAGCCTTAAAACGCAATTTATATAAAAATTGATTTGACATTAAACTTCTTACACAGAACTGGCAGTAGATTAAACGACTGAAATATTTTGGCAACGCTCCAATAATGGGCTATCTGCTATCTTTAACGGTTTCGAGAAATATCATTACTTTAGATTTAGATAATCACTATAATCTTCACCTAATAATCGCTGGTATAAAGATGGTCTATTTAAAACTAATCCTTAAACGAAAGGAAGCCCCGATGAAAACGAAAATTAAGATTTGGCAGATAAACTTTTTAGGGAGATATCCGATATCGTTTATTTTAATTCCAAGTAGGATTTGGAAAAATCTATAATAATCCTCAACTGGGACAATATGAGAATACTTAGTGGATTTGCTTTACGTAATTTTTCAGCAGACTCTTAAAACTTTTGTCGTAGACGATATAGTTCGTATCTCACTTTTCGACTCGTAGACCATTATTAAGTTCGGATAAGTTTAGTCTTTAAGGAGAAATTTACGGTGCCTTCTTTAGTAGTTAATTAATCAATTGTTATCGTTTTGGAAGGCGGCATTAAAATAGAAATATATCTAAAGCAGCTTTAAGGATGTTTTTTTTCCACAGGGAGCAGTTTAATAACGTTTAATTTATTAACAACTGTACAAAAGAGTGTAGCGGGAAAAAGCTTTCTTTTGGGAATTCAAAATGTAAAAATAATAAAAGTATTCTCTGAAAACTCACACACACCACAAAAATATACCCAATTAAAAAACATTAAGGTTTTCCGCAAGAGTCTAAAGTTTTAAATTTTCTTTAAAAAAATTGAATACTCATTTCACCGTTCTTTTTGTAATGAACGACAATGCGATTTTTTTCGTAAGGTGCGTAATACGATACGGTGTGAAATAAAAGCATTTAAAAATACTCTTCTTTATTGCAAGGTAATTTCAACAAATTTAAGATGGGGGGTTTTAGGGGGTGAGGTTTGTGTAGGGTCTTGCGTTTGGCCAAAAACTGCGTGGCGGGCCGGATCTGTGGAGAGACTGGTTGAAGAAGACTTGACGGATTCTCTTGAACCATCACCTTACACTGTAGTGGGAGGGACGGATTCATACGCAACATTGAGTCCTAGATTCCTACATAGCCCTTAGACCTTTTTTCTTCCCAAAACTTCCTCCACACATCTCCAAAGATGACATAGACCCTGGAGGTTTTTTACGCAGTTTTCCTCCTATGTGGAGTCAAGTAAAAATAAAATTGCTTATTTTCATAAATTAGTTTCAATGGTGTTGGGAACGAAAAATCTAACGGAATTTAACAATTTTTTTAAGTGAGGAAACCATTCTATATTTTAACATTTTATTTGGAATTTATAAAAAAATATATATCAAAGAATAAATGTAACATTTGACCGAACCATAATGCTCTATATGTTGGATTAGATTAAATTAAGTTAAGAGGGACATGCTTGATGCGCACATGAACATTTCGATACAGCCATGAAAAACTTGCAGTTCCATTTTTCATTACATTTAAAAAATAATCTGTTGAAGAGTCAGTTACCGTTTAAACATATTGTTTAAGATTGAAATCAATAAATATGTATGTGTATTACATTGTTTCTTCGGTGCGGATCATTGAATTTATAATGGTTGAAACTTGGGAGCAAGCTAGCATGAGACAAGCAAACGCTTCTATCTAATGTAACATTGAAATGATTGTTATGTTAGAACTTGAGAGCATGGAAAGGCATTGGTAACAATCTCGGCTCTAACTACGAGGGGAACAACTACGACTGTTAACTGCAACTAGGGGTATACAGTACACAGTACTCCGTGTGAAACGAAAACACGAATGCATCTGAAGCATTTGCTGCGTGAATAATAACCGTAATTTACATCTCTTGAAATACCTTAGAAACTCAATTCTGCAACGCAATAAGCAATACAAATCTAACTAAGTCACGGTTAAACCGGGAATACCTTTAATTATAATCTGCTAATTTCATTAAAACAATAATATTCGGAGAAAATTATACGATTTTTGAAGTAAAACTTCTTTACGCACGCTTGACTTGTGGAGTAAGCTGGTGATGCGTGACGAGAGCGTTGCGAAAAGTGTGATCGGAATTGCGAGGCGAACGGAAGTTGAGAGGAAGATATACATAAGTTAATGAAGATAGAAAAGAGAGTTACGTTTCGTATTTACTTTAGGGGCAAGAGAGAGAGGCGCGAACACACATTTTCTTTCCCTCTTTCTCTCATAGCCAGTTACGTTTCGTATATCGACACAGTGCAGGCCTATTGTCTGTATCACACTGTAGGAGCAAGAGAGAGAGCAGTGCGCGCACACATTTTCTTTCTCTCTTCTTTTATAAGTAAGTGAAGTTTTACTTCAGTTGTGTGGTCTAAACCTGTGTGGTTTTTTTGTTGTTGTTGTAAAAAGAGCTTTCATTTCATAATCGATGAGAGCTTTATATACAAGGTGTTAAGAGACGTACTAGACTTACTTTAACCAGTGATTCTTGACAGTATTGGAGTAAAAAATTATGTTAATAAAATGTTGGTCTCCGGTGCCATTTTCGGTGTATGTTTTTTAAATCGAAAAACACGAAAAATCAGTGAGGGATTGGTCGGTTACTCGGTTAAAACTTCTTTAGCGCTGTTGTGATTTAAAACTCGATAAAACAAAAAACAGTGACACTAAAAAGATACAAACACATACGTATGATTTAACCCCAGAGAGAATGAGATGGCATAATCGGTCTCCTTTTGTGCGGTGCTTCGTAGCCTATCGGCCTCCTCTTTGCGAGGTGTTTCGTAGCCTCCCCTTTCATGTCTACTGTAGTTTTCTGAAGGTTTCACTTCACATAAGGTGAATTGCACACTCTGTTTTTTTTGTTTGTTTAATTTTGAAGAAAAAAAAGTGAAAAAAATACACCTAAAAAGTCACCTAAAATTACCTAACAATAATAAGAACGTAGTATTTATATAGCGCAGTTTTGTGATATTTCACTTCAAGTGCGTGACTTCAACCTACTTATATTATTAGATATATTTGCCCAAACGAGGTCATTTTTATGCCGGAACCGTTTTGCATGCTATCATAAAACATACTAATTTTGGTTGCGATTGTAACTTTGAATAATTTCGCTCGCATTTGTTTTGAATTTAAGTGTCACTTTCAAAATTGGAACTAATTATGTCAAGAATTCAGACAAATGATAAAGTACCAACTATAACATAATATTTCAACAGAAAATTATTTTAACTGTCATTTAAAAAATTAGAACCGATGTATCAAGATTTTACACTATCCAGTGATTTTTCACAGGTCTGAGCTAGTTCTTTAACAAAGCAATGCAAACTCGGTTACAGTGTTTATAAAATAATATTATTACATCACAAAGTTACTAAATAACTTTTCACTGCCATTGTTATATGGCTGGCTATTGAGCCAAGACATAACATTCGTTTATAAATAGTTATGTGTTGCGCAGTCTTACATGGTTGGTTGTTCCAAGAGTACTTAGTGCCATGTCAACATTACTAAGCACTCGAATGACTCTCGGCTAGGCTTAATCTGATAGAAGAATCCAATAATAATTCTCGTATTATATTCTATGCCATCATTAAGATAAGCCTGGCATTAAGCTTGGTACACACGGAACACAACAAATTTAAGATTCACGATTGCTGGAGACGGGCTCTAGAAGATATTATGTGAGATGCTGTCTATCTCTACACACACTTATGCCTTGTGCCTAAGTTTGAAGGAGTTTGAATGATTGTTTGGAACGGAAAAGATTTATCAAGTGCTACAACAACAAAAACATAAAACCTAACCTAACTTGACGGCCTCCGTGGTAGAACGATTCTTGGCTACGAATCCAGAGGTACACAAGTAAATTTTATTTCATTGATTTGTTTTATTTAGAAATTTATTCATTTAAAATAATATATGTTTATAGTACATTTGCGGCAAGTTCCAGAGTGGCTGATAATTTCAGTATCGCTCCGGTGAAAGATGAAGACGACAATTGAAATACGGCCATTGAAATGGCGTCAGCCATGATTGGAGACGAGATCAATCAGCCAGTTACTTCTCCATCTTCATCTCCCATATCTCCTTCGAAAACGGGGTTGAGTTGACTTGATTCTGAGATGGTATGGAACCCTCCTTCCCCTCTCCATTACTCTCAGCCTCACAACATATACCAACTGGGTTTTTTTTTTCTCGAAAAAAACTGCAGTAAAGAAAGTATTTTTATTTTATTTTTATGTTGACGAATAAATTTCCATGACGATTTAAAATGTGGCATTTTTGATTTGCCGCAAAAACGACATGGTCGTTTTTATTCGTGAATTCGGCGGCGTTGACGTCACGCCGGGCAACCTCGGTGTCAGCCGTCTTATCAGATATAGGCGTTTTCTATGTCATAATGACGTTGTAGCCAGTTGGAACCGTTGCGGAATGTGCGTTTTTTTAAAATAAATAATTATGAAAGAAAGTATTAAAATTACACATTTTTAGTAGAATCATCAGATAAAAAAAAAATACTTAAAATCTTCCACACATTTTTAACGGTATTCATATTTTGTGAAAATACCATAATGGGGATCTAGTGGCCGTGTTTGATGATCAGATATGAACAGCCAGGTACTTCACACATTCATAGTCCTACTGACTACGGACAGTTAGGACTCTTGTCCAGTCCACATAAAAAAAAGTAAACCCACACTGCCGACGAAAATACTTTTTATACATTTTAGTAGGTCTCGTGAATATTGTCTATTATTTTTGTTTATGAAATGCCTTCATTTCCTTTTGCTTTGTTTACACTTTTAATCAGCGTTCAAAGGAAATATTCAACAAATACGAGTGCTGAATGAAGATCGGTAGTATTTTTGTTAAGTACGGCGGCCTTAAGCACTTTACCACGGAGATAAATTTGGTTGCTTTGAATGAGTAGTTTAATTTATCTAACTGCGAAATTGCCTGTTTGGCCAAATTAGAGAAGACGAACACAATAGACTGAATAGTGAATTGCTCTACGCACTGAATATGAATCACACACTAGAAATGCCTGGCATGTAGATTTGAATGGAAACTAATGTCAATGATTGATTCTAGCCAGTTCTTATACTAGCTTAACCCTAGAAGCCCAATCTAAGTCATTTTTACCTATACGCAAACAAATATCTGCTTTCTCTTTCGCACACTTCTTTCGATTGCCCTGATTGATCGAACCAACTTAGTACCCGCCAAGAGCCCACAGGAGACGGCGGTGTTACCTTTATAAGTCCCTTCATATTGGAGTTATCGTACTGTTGTAGGTCAATATGACCTATGTTTAGGTTTTTTGTAAATTGATGATGTGTGTAAAAAGTGTTTATTATTTAAAAATAATTATATAAAACTGTTTAATTATAATAAAACAATTATTGGTTAGTAGAAAACAAGAACTTTTTTTTTTGGTTTAAAAGAAACAAACCGAAAGGATTTCATTATGTACATTATTTTTGTATTAATTAGTAATAGTTGTATTTTCAAAGTCTAATAAATAAATATTATTCTAATTATGCGTTTTTTCATTTCCTAAATATTTAATTCGAATAAATAATGATAAAAATAATAAATTACACAGAATAAACTATGTTACAGTTGTATTTATTAATGTAGGTAAATTTGACATATGATTTGGGTTTTTAGATAGCAAAATATGATTGGGCTTCTAGGGTTAACATCGTACATCGCCATCCTATTTGAATTTCATAATGACGATGATATACAGTTTTGTATTGGAAATTTAAGGCCTGATTGGCAATACTTCGATCACGAAACACGCCCTCATCGCAGTTCTTATGTTTTTCTTTATTCCATGACTCCACAAAATAATGTTAGTTCTTTTAACATGTTTTTCTTCATATTTTGTAAATAATACATCAAAATAAGTGGTGATTTAGCATGGAGTAATCAGATTCTAACCCAGAAGATAAATATATTCACGTTCAAGCTGAAAGTTTTCATTTTTCTTCCGAGATACGCGAGTAGGCGTTTTTGGAGCTTTATATACATATATGTGTAAATAAATTACATTACGTGATAATATTACCAAAGTGGGAGATAAATAACTGGAAGCTCGGTCAGTTTGGTGCAGAATCTTCCATAAGGGAGAATGTAATAAATAACCCCCGTTTATCATGACTTCAATCTGAATTCTGTTTTAGGAAACACATAAATCGTTTTCACGGTGTACACTCAATCAGGATATTCAAAAGCAAATTTAACAATAAAAAAACAAAATAATTACCTGAAAGCGTGGAAGAAGCCACCGATTGTTATCCGTGGATGCCATCTGTAAAAAAAACATTGATTAAGTATAAACATTCATCGATGGAATATACATCATTTTAAATTATTGTTATTTATGCATATCTAGGTAGAGTAAGAAGATATTATTCCGTCTGGAAAGGCATTGATAAAAGCTTTTGAAATTGAAACAGCTCAGATACTTCGTAAGCAAACAAAGCACCCAAGGTGTATTTAGGTTTCTAAAACTAATATCAATTATTACCGGTGGAGATCTATTGTGCAAATAAGTTGAGATTTGATGTTATTTCGTCATTTACTGTTGTAAGTTCTGAGTCGTCTTTTGTACCCAAAGCAAAGGGCTGGAGGTAAATTACATGGCAATAATTGCAACCCGCGATTACCAAACTTTCCTGCATCTACCTAAAGTCAATAAGATTTACAGCTAACCAACCTTCCCAACTGTTACTGAGTTTATACAATTTCTGTTTGTGTGTAGATCGATACTGATTAATTTCAAAGTTCATCGGAAGAATCACGAGATAACAAAGTTCTCAAAATAGACAGAAAAAATATAATCAATTGACTTCGCAGATGATTTAATGAGTAAGAATGAAAATACAGCCATCGTCGTGAAAGCAAACAAAATATTAAACTTTTTTAATGAAAATAAAATAAAAAATATTATAATCAATAATTATCAGCCTGAAACACTCATCTACATTGAAAAAATCTTCCGAGAAAAGATACTGGCAGCCAACGGGAATTGAACCCGTGTCCCTCTGATTGCCGGTCAGCTGCTCTGACCACTGAGCTATGGCGGCTTATCTAATACCCGCCAAATAATTCAATATATACTGGTGTTTCATTCGACAATTACTTATTATTACATTTTTCCGTTATCAATTATAATATTTGATTATAATATTTGTTATCTACCCTTTGTGCTATGCATAAAAATCTTGTTTAAACGTTAAGTTTATCAATTAAAAATAAGAAAATAAAATACTTTGGATATACCACTATTTAAACAAAATAATCGAGATGTTTCGAAACCAATGGTTTTTTCGTTTGGATGAACATAACATTATCGATTATTTTGATTAAATGTGGTGTACAAAAAGTATTTCATTTCATTAAATTAAAAAGACGTCACGAAGTGAAATTGCGATTATTAAAGAAATAATTAAGCTTAATGAGAATTCCCCAAACAATTCAAATCGCCATATAAAATCTTTAAGTGACCACTTATCTAGGCTTTTGTCGCATGGATTGTCCCTTTCTTCTTGTTCGGAAATAGAAAATCAGTATCTTTGCGCGAAAGTGTTGCATAAAGGCCATAAAAGAGATACTTTCAGAGCAATCAGTTGACACAGTTCAGGCAGTGATTAGCAAGCGTTGCGACATTTCAAGTCATCCCCAATTAGTGGGGGAATCAGGGAATGGGGAGCAGAAAGAGGGGAGGAAGACGCACCCTTTGTTGGGCGCTCCGAGCTCCAGGGTCCGGAGGGTTTCATCACAAAGGCAAACAATCCTCTCGGACTGATTGATGAAAACAGTCCGCGACGTGACGGAGATGCAAATATCCCTCAGCGGCTCCTACCGAGTACCGAGGAATGTTCCGGGGATTGAATTATATATTTCAAATGAGATCTTACTTGGGTCTAATCAAATATCACACAATGATACTGAAACGAGAGATACTATTACAATATTTATACAATTGTTTTAGACCTCTTTATTTTAACACGTGCTCTACCGGTTTCAAAAGTGTTCTTCCTTCACGAGGAGAATATTAAAACTAACATTAAGATACGAAATACAGGTAACCAATACAAAAATATTTAGGTATTGGAATGGGAGGTCAACAAAGGGAAAGATGTAATGAGACGGTTTGTGGGAATAACAGAGAAGTTTACCGGAAAAATATATAAAATAGGACCGTAAGATAAATTTATTTTGTTATTCAATTTACAAGAAATTATTTAATTTCAAAAATTATTAGAATTTATTTACAAGACAGATTTTCTGATTTCAAGTGCTTTAAAATTATGATATAATATGATGATGGTAGAAATGTGACGATTCTCTGAAAAAATATCCATTTTTAAACACGATTCTAATATTTACATTTCTAGTTGTCTAACCTGCGTAGAATGATGGACAGTCATTGCAACGTAGTTTTTAAGTAGGTACCTGATTGGCTTAATTTATGATCTCTCTCTACTAGGTACTGTTTTAAAGTTAATTTATTTAACTCTTTTAAATTTAATTAATCTTAAGATATCGTGCTATTGTAAATATATGTATAACATGTAGATTATATGTTAATTAAAGCCACAAATTAAAAATGCTTTTGACAAATACAATACTATTGGGTACTTTGAAATTATATAATTTAATAAAGAAAAAAAAAACAACTTTAGTCAATGCGCTAATAACCAAAGAGAAGCGTTAGTTATGTTAGGTTTACCTGAGGGAACAAATTATCTACTTTAGGATCTCCGCAGTAGATAAATTGAGAATGCGTAGCAATTACTTAATATTCAACTATCATTCGTGCTTTGTATCAATGTGATAACGATCATACATAATGGAATGACTGCGATTGAAACAGTGAATCATTAAGCGTGCATTCCGTGCTGCAATGGACGCAACTCGATAACAAGCCGCGTCTATATCGCCGTTTATTATTTTACTCCCCGGGATATAAAAGGGAGTGCACGCGACAGATAAAAGTCCAATGTGACACATTCACCCTCCGATGCGGGAACATTGATGCGTGCATAATCCTGTCATGACGGGCGCGGGTGACGAAACCCACCAGACACTGAGCACTGAGCACTGAGCGGCAAACGGGCCCCGATGCAAGAATCACAATGTCACTCTTGTGAATGGACTTGAATACAGATTGCGGCATTAGGTCATTTTGAGAACAAAGCACTCGTCATAAACCACTTTGTTGCAACTGTGATGAAATGATCGTGTTCTGTCAGTGTGGACAATGTAAAATAAAACTGTGAAAGAATAAAGCAAGTAGATGAATTTTGTTAATTCACATGGACAGACACACGTTTGACGGAATGATGAAGCTTTATAAGATAAGCTCAGCCAGTTTACTCTCAGCATTTCGTCACGCATATTCCGTCTAATCTCCAAAGGCTCCCACACTGCCATTATTCAATAATTAAATATACGAGATTAACAATTTCCGAGATAGCGGGGCGTGTTGACACAAAACCTTGTCAAGAGGGATTTGAGATTAAGTGCCATTATATGTTTAACCAATATTTATCCGATAAGATCAACCGACGAAGGCAGCAGTTAATAAATATTCAAATAACGTTCGCATTCAGATTGAATACATTTGCTACTGCGCCTGCGTGTAAGATTTTTATCAGCGCAGCCTGGATATTACATTATGCATAAATTTAACATACGTCGTATTGGTAACGTGAAAGCGAACATATGTAATATTTCCACATATATTCATGCGGCACCATTCCACGGGAACCGAAAAAGACATCACCCAAATTGTGTAAGGAATAAAAAGATCACGGAGACGAAAAATATCAGCTCTGAGCCCCGCGGGAGAATGGAAATCGGAATCGCGGATATGGCGAAGCAAATGAGCGATATGCTCGGGCGGGGACCGAGGGAATAACTATGACATCCATGGTAATTCCTGGAACCCTGGAAGGAGGTCAGTCGAATAGCGATGGCAGATATCTCGTCGGGAGATGGCGGGGTGATGGACCGAGAGACGGGGACTGGGACTAGAAACTAGAGACGCAAGACGCGAGGTCCCCGAGTCTCGGAAGGTTCTGGCAATTCACACAATTTATATACTACGTGCTGGAAATGGACGGATATGTACATACCTTCTGATTTCATGGAATATTAAATATTTAGTTAGGAGCCAGGAAGCACGTTTCACGATCGTTCTTTGTTGACACCGTAAATTAAGATCAAATAAACCACATTGGAGTTATCGAGAGCGAAATAGAATTCTTTTATTGTAGAATTCATGTTGAATATCGTGGCTGGCTATCAAACCCGCATCCGTCATATACCTACTGCGAAATGTTCCTAGTTTTACATCATCCAAATTGAATTCAGAAATGGAAATAAAGTATTCCTGCGTCCTCCATTCACGGTCTTAAAACTTTAGTTAAATATCGGAAAACTGTGGAACGGCTGTTTTATATGCGCCAACAGGAATAATTTATTGAAAGTAAAAGGTTATGAATGTCGTAAGTTTCGGGATAAACGTTTCACGGAAGTGAATATAGGCGTGTCATACGATCTTTATTACATTAGTTTATTGATTCATAAATAATATCAACCGGCTTAAGCGGAACCATTTCCGTAATATCTCAAAGGCACGCCATTAACCAAAGGCACCCGGTGCAAGCATAATATCGCATAATCATGCTTAAACGATTCAGTTCAGATACAAGTATCATCAAAACTAATTGAAAAGCTAACGAAATAAAATACACAAGATTTGCATTTCTTGATCTGTTTTGCTGTTTGAAATTCGTCCAGTATTGGATTAAATTAAGTTACATAAATTTTGATGGAGCGGAAAGAATTTTTTTAGAATCATTCTGTTATATAGGTATAGGATAAGAAGTGATGTATAATGGAGGCATCTTACGACGGGGCGTGGACCAATCGGTTTGGACGTCACCGCTCAGTCCAAATTGATCCATTAATATTAGTGATTGAAAATTGGAATGACATTTCAGTTCCGTTCTGCCGAGCACACCCCAAAGCGGGAAGTTGATTGCAGACAGGATGGGGGTGGGAAGGGAAGCGAAGAAGGAGGGGGACTGGCGGAATTGAGATGTTGCTATGAAAGAAGCTACATGTACCATAAGCAAATAGGTCGAGTCAATTAATCTACGGTTCAAGTGAATTTGGGGTCGGAAGAAAATTAATGAAAATTAATTGAAAACCAATTGTTTCAAGATATTATCGAAAATTTTCTAAAAAGCTTTTAATTTTAGATAGAAACGTATCTCGATTCTTATTCATCGAAACATTTTTTCACAAATTAAACAAAACAGAAGAAAGAAAGAAAAAAGAAAAAAACATTAAAGCGCTTATTAAAAAAATCTCTGAATTGTGTATTGTATCAGCCCGATTTGTATAAATGTAAGACATGAGAAATAAATTACCTGTAACACGAAATAAAAATTTCACAGTAATAAAATAAGCTTTTATATTGATAAGTCAAAACGATAATTTGTTTCAATTACTGGACAACGAGAAGTTTATAAAGGGAACAACATATTTCAGCCATTACGGCGAATCGACATGCAAATTGTTTTATCTCAATTAAAAAATATTTGTCAAACACGGCTGACAAAATGAAGCCAGCGCATAAAAAGGGTACATCCGTCCTTTGAATGCAATTAATTACTCAAGTCGATTTGCGAAGGGATGTGAAAAAAGACGGAAAATGGTTACCGCCACTTGGAACCTGAAAAAACAACGGGTCTTTCAAAGTGCTTACTTTAGATTTTTTTGTTGTGATTTTTATTTAATTTTACGTTGTATTAAAGCATAAAGGTAGAGGGATGTTAGATTGTACAATGTTGTTACAAGGCGCTCGTATAAACATATTGGTATACAGTTGTACAACAAAAAAGTCGCGTGACGAAGTCGAACACGCACCATTCAAATTGCATCCACGTTGGTACACGTAATGGGTAACACGACGGGGTTTGGGGCAATATTGGAACAGGATAATGAAAACACACTATTAATATTTAGACAAAACTGAAAAGGCAATTTTGTATTTTTTTGTTGTTGTTGATCGGTGAATAATAATTCTGTTCGACAATGCTCTCGGAAAGCGAAACAATGTTGTCACGCGTTGTAATAAAATAATATACCGATAATTTGATCATATTTGATATAAAATCTGATAAATGAAAGCTTGTTAAGCGCCCTTGAGGTAATTTTTCACAAAAACGGCACTCTAAAAATTGTCCAATTATTATTATTATTATGTTACATCAACTAAACAAAAATACAAATTATTAAATACCATGTGGGATAGCGAAAAGATAATTAGATTATAGTAAAATTCCGATAGGAGAGGGCATCGGAAGAAGAAAATATTTCAGATGATTATAAGAAGAAGAAGAAACCAATGACATAACGATAAATGGCCGGTCAGTGGCTGAGGTGCCGTCGCGTCAGGGTGCCCTCCACGTCGCGAGTTCAATTTCTCGGCTGGCTAAGTCTTTCGTCACAAGCCATATTTTCGCTTACTGCAATGACAGTAGATTTTTAAATTATCGTCAGATTATTTTATTCGTATCCCGAGAAAGTCTTTCTTTTTAAAATTAAAATTTAAAATGATTATTTTTTTTTAACAACATGTTTTAGAATAGGTAATATAATGTTATATTTATACTTGAGATGATTGATTGTGTTTCAAGTTTTAGAGAATACAGGGAGTATATTTTTGGAGAAGGTTCCTACATTCATATTGCAGAAATTATCAATCATAAAATATACAAATTTCGGTTGTGTGTACGTTAGTCCTGCGTGAAGTCTGATTCCAAAAACTCAAATTTGCTTTGAATTTAGGTATCAATTTAAAAAATTGAACTGATTGTGCGAAGAATTCAGACAAACCTAAAAGATAGACTTTTTTTTACAAGAAAATTATTTTTAATTACGATTCCTTATTTGGAGTAAGGATTATTTTCGTTTAAATTTCTTGAGAATTAGGTACGAATCTTGACAAATGTAATCAGATTTCGCCAGTATAGTCTTCGCTATTTACTTATATAAAAAGAAGACCGTTTCTATTACTTAATTTGTGTGCAGAGAACAAATCTAGGACCCCTGGTCTGGTACACATCACATTTGGTCCGCTCCGTTCATTTACTTTCAATACATTTTCATTTTGTTCAAAACCAGTGCACCGAAAATGTCCATCAAATGGGAGGGTGGCGGAATACCGAAATACAAGGGGCGCCAAAACAAACAATAAAAAATAAGAGAAATAGCTACAGGGGTTGCTCGGACTGGCGTTTATTTCAACAAATTTTATGAAATAACAAACATTATTTCGAATAAATTGTCAATTAAAATTAATAATAATTAGTAGCGCCGATATAATTATTTTTTTGTAGTACAAATCAAGATAAAATTGAAATATGAACACCTTTGTTGTTTTGAACACAAACGAAGTAATTATTTACGAGATAATGACACGATCGGAACAAATGTCAAATACAATGATTAATGTGATTATATTTTGTAATTCTATTTACAAATAATAATGAAGTATTTAGTGCACTGAATTATTATGTACGCTGCAAAATATAGCTGCTTTTGATTGTTTGGCGGTGAATTCGAATGCTTTGGGGACAATATTTAATAATTAAAATATAATAAAGTAATGAAGGTGTACCTACTTTTTTGTGTAACACAAACTGCTCGTAGCCAGTGGAACTATGTCATACCCATTTGACCATGGAGGAGGGAACATTTAGGAAGTACGTACATGACTATTCGGATCAGGTCGGTAACATATTTAACCCGGCGTAAGTTGAAATAATTTCCCAGAGAGGTGGGAAATTGTTTCACGTTTTTTGTTGTTAGTGACAATGCCTTGGTACGTTTTTACCCAACCTGGGATTTAAACCTGTGAAATCTGGGTCCAAATCCAAAGAGCTTTCCGCTCTAACGCATTTGTCGTCCTTAATGCAAATGGTAAAAATATAGTAATTGAAAAAAAATATTCATAAAATAGTAATATTTCGATACTTTATTATAGTCCGAAATAAATAATCGATGATATATTATTATGGCCGCCAATGACACATGTGATGTCCATATTTGTATCTGGAGGGAAAACATTTTGAATTCAATTGGGTGGATAAATCTCGCATAAATATCCCGAGAAATTGGGGGAAATCGGGGCATAAAATGTCGCGCGGGGCTAACGTACAAAATCATGAAAAATAGTCGCATACGTAATGAGACGTATTAACGACAAGAATTGCCAATGGGGGGTGTCAATAGGCTATTTGTACTTATAATCTGCACAGTAATGACCTCTCAGCATCCACAAAAGCGGTGTGATTTATTGAATGGGACTAACAACTACCATTCCGCAAATAACGCTATATATTATAGCCAATTCAAGTGTCAAGTCAATTCTTTATTCACAATTAAAATAGCAGTTACTACCAGGCCTCCCCCGATTTACAACACTTTCATTGTCGAAAATTTGCAAAACAAACAAGTCTTGTTTTCTTTTTACGGTTAAAGTAATATTTTAAACCTCTCCTAAAAAAATGTATTGAACTACTAATTCTTAGAAGAAAAATCGATACAAATTATGTAACGAAAGAGTTCGCCGTTCAAGTGTTTTTGCTGCTGCACACAAGTTTTCAAATTTAACGTTTAAACAATACACAGTTTTACTTGGTTTGACACGAATGAGGTTCTCAGAAATTGTGGGAATAAGACATTTTGACAGACTAACCCAAAAGCTTTCATTACGGAGACGACTCGAGCCAGCGGTAAAATCGAAATACCTAGCATTATTAATGTAACAGGTTTGACGGAGTAGGTACCTATCCTCGGAATTCGCACAATAAAATAAAATTACAGCGGGAAGATGAAAATTGTACGAAGCACTCGAAGTTGTAGGAAAAAATCTCAAGATGTCAGGCTCGGTTTGTGGCCTCTTGGTTTCTCGCCGCAATTATTTATTCCCGGAGATACTCCGATCCTACCGGCTTAATGACGAAGGTCCCGGCATTTAAATATAAAATTGTCACTGGGACGTTATCGAATAAATTCGGCATGAAATAAAGCCACATTGTCGGGAAGCGACTTTCGCGAATGGTCGTTACTGAATTTCCCAAATTACAGGAAAAGCCTTGACCGAATCTACGCTCAATTAACTTATATTCTTCAAAAATTATTCCAATTTACGATGGTTATAATAATAATAACTGGACAAGAATAAATTCCACGCTTAGTAATTGTGTAGGTACAAGCTTCACTACTTTATCCACGAATTTATGGTTTTGGTTTTTGGAGAGCTTTATTAACCAACTAATTATTTTAATACTTAGAGATAAGAGTAATGTTTCCTGGAAGGCTTTTAATAATTAAATAATTTTAAGCTTCTTGGAGAATACTTGGCTTTGAAGAGCGATTTTCTAAAATATTGGCTCTCCTGTGAAGTCTGCACAACAATATAAGAAGGAATGTTAGCTAGTTAAATATATCGGTTAGTAGTTGAGTGGTTTTAAGAATCGTGTCCACCTAGACATCGCAGGTTTAATCATCAGTTCAACATTGCACAAGCAATGAAGACAATATGAGGAATTCAAACATATCAGGTTAGTGGCACCCAATCTGCGAACATTTTGTCGTTTTTTTAAATTTTGAATTGATAGTAATCAATGTAAGAGCAAAAATGGAAAGAATAATGGAGTTAAAACACAACATGCACGAAGCTTTTTTAATCATATGCATCTAGGTTGAAGAAAACTCGGTGGAAAGGGTGAGAAATATGTAAAAACGCGAGCGCTAAAACGTAAAATATATATTCAGAGTTGCTAGTTGGGAGTAGTAGGCAGCCGTGTTCCTAGGGGAGAGGAGTCGGGTTAGCAGCAAACCCCTCGTGGCCAATTGCCCCCCTCTTCCGGTCAAACGGCACGCGATAGCTCGGAAATGTACCCCGCGGTAACATGTGACTAGTGACTAACTGGCGACACGGCCGGTGAGGGGCGTAGGGCTCCTGGGTCAGAGGGGCAGACTGGACCTAAAGGGGCCCAATGCAAAATTGCGATTTTTGTTTTTTTCGAAAAAATACATAAACCGGCAAAAAATAAAATAATTGAAACATTCAAGTCATTTCCAAAGTAAACGAACATTGTAACTCTTGGGAACATTGTGTACAGTTTAAGATAAATGCCGGTTTCTCTACAGCCCTGCCTTATGTACTGAGTGAAGATGGAAACTGTCTCTCTGTTTTATCTGCCCTACAAAGACACAGTTGTAACAAAACTGTTTGGCAAATGTTATAAATAGAGTGACATGGGTATACAAAGTTAGTGTTTCGTTTACATGAAATCTAAATTTGATTATTTTGTACATTTCCACAATTACTTTTACACATTTGTTGAAAACAGTAGAGGTCGAAATTGATAATTTGCTGAGCTCACGTACATTCGAAAATGACATAAATCAACAGGTAACATAAAATTCCAACTGTTGGGCATTCATGCCACGCGTCATCAAATCATGTCCTGCTGTGACATTATTTTTGAAAACCCTCTCTTTCTGGAGCGTCACGAAGGCCAGCATTGCGTGCCAAACGTTTAATACTGTTAAAAGCGTCAGTACACGGTAAACTGGTATACTCTGCACTCAGACCGACAAATGTGCAGTTCTGTGCGTTGTGTACGAGCGGACATTCAACATTATTTCATAGCCAGGAAATTACCTGTCACATTACTAAGGTACATCAAGCTGGTCGCGGTCGTGGGTATCAACCACTGGTGTAGCATAAAAAAAATCATAAAATTGCTAGATTGGACGTGGTAGAAAATATTACAGAAAAATAACTTATGTGTAATTACGCTACAGGAAACTAGTAACTGAGGGATCCATTAGGATTATTAGCAGGAAACTGCCGCCTCAGAAGACGCTTACAGCTATTGGGAATAGAAAATACCAACAGCTGAAGGTATGTACAAACCCCGATGTATCTATCTACAGTGCAAATGTTCCGCTATGGTAATGGGAATAATACCTGAGGAGACCTGTGGCACCAGGAGATATCGCCAAACAGCCGATGCAAACCCTGTTGAAATTTATTAAAGGGATCGTGCTTCTGTCAAAGGATTAAACATAGGATAAAGTCTTTCGGAATCCATAATAATAATAACTCCTTTGTTAGGTGGGTGTGCGAGAAATCGCCCTTTCGTTAAACACCGCTCTAATTAAATGTATCGAAATGAAACAGTGGTAATAATATCGGTAAATTTATTAGGCGGTGTGAAAATGTCTCGGGGGAATAGTGGCTGTCACGCAGGGCGGGAAACGGACGCCATCTTGAAATATATCAAAAGGTGGCGGGTTCGCCTTTTGGACGGCGTGTAATCGATACCGGCCAGCAATAAATTTGGGTGCGTGAACTTTGCGCTAAGCATTTCGTAGATTATTATTTCTGGCTATAAAAGGAACCCCGGGGAAAAATAGGGCGAGTCGGAGCGGTTTATCGCGGCATGATGGCTAGAGCTAGCACTGGTCTAGGGAAACGTGGCGGTGTTGCTTCACAGAGGGCGTAACTGCCTAATGTCGGGGATCAGAGATTTATTTAAATCACCGGCGATGCATTTGCAGAACGATGGAACAAAGGAAGAGAAGAAAATTCCAATGAAATCATTCTCCGATTGATTTCGTTTCAACCTCGTGAAATACAAAGATTCCACATTCCAGATCAGGTGAGGGGGAGGGGTGAGTTTTGAGACTTTACACTCAAATCTGAAGCGGTTCACATCTTGCGAAATCGTCTTTTGTATCATTACGCCTCGTTTAACGTAGTTACCTAAGTAACATAGTAAGTAATAAGTATTTTTAAGATATTTTTTTATATGAATACCGCACAAGAGTCCCAACTGCTCCCGTCTGAAGCCAGTGAGACTATGGCATCCTCAATTGGGGTATGTTGTGAGGCTGAAGGTAGTGGGGAGGGGAAGGAGACACAGAAGAGGAAGGTGGGGAAGTACCTGGCTATTCAAATCTGGTCACCAAACACGGCTAATGCCATTTCAAGCAACGTTTCAATTCTGAATGGTGGTCTTACACCAGGGAGATACTGAGATTATCTTCCACTCTGGAACGTGCCGCAAATATACCATATATTATTTTAAATGAATATATTGTGAAATAACACAAATTAATCAAATAAAATATATTTTCCATGCCGGGATTCGATCCCGCGACCTTCGGTGTGCGAGTCAAGTGCCTTACCGCTGGACTACGCCGCGCCGGACGTCCAGGTATGCTATTAACTATTTTTCTGCCTTTATACGGCGCCCTTAGGGGAATATTTTACAAAAGCAGCACTTTAGAAAAATAACACAGGTATTCTTACTAGAATTTAGGGTATCTAAGAACAAAGATGAGAAAAATTTGTACCTATACTAAAAATATCCTACGAAAATATTATCTGTTTCATCTCTGGTGTAATATTACTGTTGACAAATTGTTCAAACAAACGTGACAAAAAACGGTGAATCCTAGTCCCATCGAACGCGACGATTTGTTTATCAAATAAATAGTTTGGTCCATCGCCTCCAGCCTCCACAATGACGAGCATGAAATCCCATCTAGCGACGCTCACTCAAACCTCACACCTCGCACGGCAATCAGTCCAACACCAAATCCGGATGGCGCATTTTTGAGTGTCACTTCGGAAGTGCTCTCGCCGGCTCTTCGTCAGGTAGTTGGTACCCAGTTGGTAGTTGGTAGTTTTAGCTGAAGGGGCCGGCATAACGAGAACTCCTGAAGTTTTATTAAAATTAAACTGCTTTTAATTGGATGTGACAGTAACGGTACTGAAGGGTATCTCAGATGAAGTTCGCTGGATGTTGATGCAAAGTAGTTTTACGACAGTTTTGGAGCCAGAAAAATGGTTATTGTTGTGAACTAAATTAAGAGAAATTATTAAGAAATATAATTAGTCATTAAAATAGCGAAACAAGAATGCTTAAAATACAGACAAGAAGTTGTCGTAAATTTAAATAAATAGAAATGATTGTAATTTAAAATAGACAAATTCATTTAGAAAACATTGCATAAAAAATCATAACTCGTTACAATGGCAAAACCTAACTAACCATCATGCTTATGCTAACATACTTTTCTGTTTCTGGCAAAACTTTGGAATGACAAAACAAAGCGTATCAACAACAGAGGGTACGTTTTACATACATAATTATTCCGAAATCAAAAAATGAAACAACCAGTGAAAAAGGCCCGGCACAGCTGGCGAAATCTGTTAACGAAACTGAAAAACGCCGGCGTTCTCTTGATCGCTCTGAAAAAGAGCCATTGAATGGGAATCAAATGCAATGATAAACGAATTTGTCGCCGACACAGTCCACCGTGATAATTAACAGGCAAATGGGATGCCGAGGGTTCTTCCACTACTCTAAACATTTGATAGCGTTTTTTGCTCGCTTTCTCGATTTAATGGAATAAATTTAAACATTCCAATGCCATTTTATCAGTTTATAGGTAGCGCTGTTTATAGGTATGATTCTATCACAGTAGTTACACAGATGCGATGCTTCCATACAGCATGATTCAAACACGTTATTTGATTTCAGAAATGAAAATTCCAGTGAAAATTAAAAAGTTTCGATTTCATTTCTTTCAGAACCAATGAATAAAATAACACTGTAAAAACTTATCGAATATTCGAAATCGATCGTTGTGCACAATTAATGTCCATTTTTCACAAAAAAACATGAAGTATTTACTCGTGACCAAAACAATACGAGATGAAAATGAGATGTTTCACTGATTTACCAGAATTTTAAAGCTGTTGGTCATTTCATACAAAATTTTACAGTCCTATAATTGAACAATAAAACTACTACTTTTACAACTAATGTTCTAATAAATGTCAATGGCAAAGGAGGACAAAATAGCAATCGTTAAATCACACATCGTGGAAAGTTTTTAATATGCTTGCAAAATCTTATCTTCTCCAAACATCAACCAATAAAAACTGTTTGTTTTTCTGAAGTGTCCTGCCAGGCACATACGTTTTCTGTTTTAATAGCTATTAGATATTCCTTTGAGGTGATTTTTCATAAAGTCGGCGCTGTACAAATTTTCCTATTATTATCATTAATTCTTTTTATGAATTGCTCGAATCAATTCTAATTGTGTATCCGATAAAGGTTGTAAATTAATGATTATGATTTGGAATTTTTAAGAAGGTTCGCAAGAAACACACAGTAGTAAGTAAACGAAGCAAGGAAAGAAGTAAAGCGATTCAAAAAGAAAAGCACTAAATGGAAGAACATAAATAAAAGGCGATAGTAAATTTGTCGATATGTGCCGGGTAGCCCCTAAAATAAAAGAGTTTATGGGAACGGATGTCAAATGAATACACATGCGCTTATTGCCAAGGACAAAGGAGAGGTTGTGTGTTGTGCTGTTAGTTTGGGGAGAATGGAGGTCAGGAATCAGAAATAAGGCGGAATGGAGAACATGTTGGGCACAAATAAAACAGGACCGGGGCAAAACCAGGCTGGCAAAACAGTGTCCAGGCTGCAAATTGCTATTTCACAACTGCCGTCCATCATTCCAATGGGGGTTGCAGGAGTGTGAGCCGTGGACCCGTTGGGCGGATAATAGCCATTTAATTATAAAATAAATTATCTGGGCGGAGATACCCCACTTCGCCCGGGCCATCCTAAACATCCTTCTCATGTGATGTCGAAATTACGGTCGGCGTATTATTCATATTTCATTCAATTAGACAAAAACTTCCTCCAAATTGGGGAGATGATGAGAAATGGGATTATTTAGCGATTTTAATGAGTCGGTTAATTTGCTTCAAAGCAGAGGTAGATAAATTTTATAACCACACAAAGTAATTACTTATTCACAGGAAAAAAACGGTTTTACGGGAAAGCGGGCAGGGATGAAAGAAACAAATTTAATGCGCTTGAAGGTGGTTAATAGGTTATAGAATAAATAATATTCCAATCATTATTATCATGCTCTTCATTTTGTAGGTTGTGTAGATTTGATCGCTTTATTATTTACGAATTAGTAGGTCCTGCTGACGGGGAGATGTGGAAGGGGTGGATGGACAGGGGTGAAGGATGGGAGGAAGGGGAGGGTATCACACGCCGTGTTTATTCTCCTCTGCGAGGGGAAGGGAGAAATTATAAATTAACAGCGGATTTGCGGGCCCGACTCACAAATAATACGACCGACGTGCCAAATAAAAGCTTATCGCAGCTCTACTAAGTGCCAATTAAATTGTTATTTAATTAACTATACAAATTTGGGTATACGCGAAAATTAGGCGACTTAAATTAATGGCAAGGTACTCCTGAAGGTGACAGTTGGAGGAAACAGCGATACATTTAACTTCATTAAATATTCCGTTTAATATTCTGTTTACACGGTTGATTGTTGTTTGGGGATAAATAATTTAACACACATCGTTAATCGTTAGAATCTCACACAAGTTAATAGTTTAACCATTGAGTCAGAATAAAGTGTAGTACTTTATTAAAGACTAGAACTACTGCTTACAGTTAAGAGCCATTAAGAGGAATATAAACGCTAGACATATTTCGATTCTCAAGCCTGCAAAATTTAAAATCAAGTGTCTTTTTGCGCGAGGCAAGTAAGCGAAAAAGTGATTTTTATTTATTCTGTGCATAATTTTATAAGAATGAAAAAAAAGTTAGAACATAGAAAACCTCAAAAATAGTCTTAGCCATAAAGGGGTAATTTTTTTAAATTGTTTCTTGCATTACTTCATAGTTGGATAAGTCATGAAAAAAGATTTTTTTAAGTGGTTTACGCTTATATTTATTGTTACGTAAATAATAATTTTATTGTAATTCTAATACATAGAAAAGCCAGTAAGTGCTTCAATTTATCCGTGGCATATTTTTTGTTGTTCATACTGTAAGCCAATTCGTTGTAAAGATTAATCTAAATAGGATTTCAAGTATAACTTCACCTTAACCAGCGGCCAAGAATTTAAATTTCGTCGAACGATGATCTTGCAATCGTATCCTTGCAACTGTACAGGGCGGTTCCGATGAGAAAGATTAATTATTTTCCATACCAACAGTTTAACATAATAACTCAATATCGATTTTATTTCATTCAAAATTTGCTTTGAGAAATACCTACATTCAAAAATGACTAGTGATGATAAAACTATGTAATTATTTTTTGGTCATAAGTATTTATAATTTTTCGATAATGTCAAAGCAAAATAAGAATGTTTTTTTTTAATGTATTAAGTTTGTAAGACCGTAAATAAATAGACAAACTGAAGTATTTTTGTCACAAAACAACGGCGCGGAACTTTTTTATGAATTTATTTGAACTAAAATTAAAATTCTGAAAAGTAGCTTTCCCAAATAATGTATTGATTTATTTTACCGCATGATTATATCATTTGAAATGTATGTTGTATAATACAACATTTTGGTTAAATCTGCCAACGACCTACGGTAAAACCTTATTGTACTAAAAATTAACATATTTTCTCAAAATTTAAAACATAGCTTTACTAGATAAAAGAACATTCTTTCGAAATCAATCTATTATTTTTTTTGGAAAAGAGTCAATACGTCTAAAATGTGATTTAAAAATGACATATTTCCGGTTTTGTCTGGTTATTTTCTATTAAAAATAACATAGGTAGGTGCACTGGCGGCAGATGTGATTTTAAAATTAACTACAGATGCTCCGATCCAAACTTGGTGCAAGGAAAGCGCAAAGTGGAGCAAAGAGGACATTTCAGGCGAGGAAAATAAAGTAGAGCAATTGTCTAATAAGCCGGTTTTCTTTAAATGACTCAACCAGCGAAGTGTTCCTAGAACTACAGAAGAATAATAGTAACTCTCAGAACTCCGTATTCATTCACTTGAGTTTAAAGCCTCCAAACACCGCGGAGTGGAGCAGCCACGTATGTGAAGTTGGTTAAGGGGCCGCAACTCGAATATCTACCGATTTCTTACATATCTCCCTTAAACATTTAAAGTTTTTAAGCTATTAAAAAAATTTTTGGAGATAATTTCTAGATGCTGCCAAAGCCGAAACGCAAATTATATGAAATTCCCTCGATAGAAAAAAATCGCAAAGCATGCGCCAAAAATTATTAAAAATAAGTCTGTTTCTATTATCTTATAAAGTATATTTGTGAAAAAATTCACAATGTTTCTTTAAATTATACTTAAGATGCTCCCCAAGAGATTTTTGCTCTATTTTAAACGAGTCGTGTTTTATTAAACATTTTCGCAATTTTCGCATCGATTTTGGCGCTGTAAATGTTAGCGCTCTCCTCTAACATTCGTAATTTCATATCTCTCCATCTTCTTCTTTTCGAGCCCGGTTACGGAGCCTTAAGTTATGTGTGCCGGGATGATGGCTGATTTTTAAAAAAAATATTGGATTTAACCTCTCACGCAAATTTTTTCGCTTTTCGGAAAAATTCATATAGGTCTAATGGAAATCTTTGTAGCTCTCTTACTAACATAGTGATAAATATGATCTAAACGGTATTGGAAAGAGAAAACACCACGCTATGTATTATAACCTAAGAGTTAACTACAAAAGAATTCAAATGAACATCTTTATGAAACCAAAGTAACCGACATAAAATTATGAAATTTGTGGATTTCTTAAAAATCATTTTTATATAAAAAGATATTATAATATTTTGGATTTCATTACCAGTATCTTTACTTTAAAAAAAAACATGAGGTGTGCCATTTTTGAAACTTTTTGAAGTTTGCATTAAAAAATATATTTTTAAAAGGTGCCATGGTTATATCTAATAATAAAATTACAAATCGCATTTCACCACCTTTCAAAAACAGTTTTTAGTTTTCGGATACGTTCACAAATATTCCATTCATTTGGATTTTAATGCAAAGCGGAAATATTCTGACCTACTCTACTAAGAGAATATGGTCGTGGCCTGAGGGGTTAAAATCAAATTGCGCGGTATTTTTTGGATCGATCTTATTTTATAAATCTAACAACCAGCAGAAAAAAAACAATTGCCAATATAATAAAGTATTTACGAGAGCGAAAATATGTTTTTTGGTATACTCGAATCTCAATGAAATCTTTCCTGATTATTTCTGCAAAATATTTGTGATAGAAAAAGAAAAAAGAGTTTTCCCAATGATAATATAATATTATTAGGAGCCCGGTAGAAATTCGGCCGAACACATTCTTTAGAGTGTTCGAAAGAAAAGAACTTTTACAAATGTTTCGTGACATTCGGCAATATGTTACGGTGAAATATGGAAATGGGTGTATAACAGAAGCTATTAAGAGTTTTTAGAGCTTGTTTATCGCCTACACATAAATAAACTTCACAATTCATATAGAAAACAAACAAAAGAATTAATAAAAACGGAAAATATATGAACAAATATTGTTTTCTTTGCTTCTTCTTCCGGGAAGATTCAATGAACTACACTTTTATATTGATAAATAATCGTTTTCCTTTGTTAAAGCTAAGCTACCATAAAGCGAGAGGAAAAAAGATTTTTTTAGGAACAATGCTTTTACCGGCACATTCCGCGAAACTATATTGTTTCTTCGGGACCATTGGATGAAATCTTAATGCCATTTTCCTTTTTCTTCTAGGCGACAGTTCCAGAGATTGGACGCAGAATTGGAAAATAACCAATTTATAGAAGACATAATTTATTCGGCCAGGGAAAAATGCAATTTAACATAACAGCATGCTCAACAGTTTAATTAAATTAAATTGTCTGAATGTATTGGGAGCTTATTCAGAATTCGAAGGGACTCGGCGCAGTAAAAATAAATCTGATAAAGATAGGAAGGTGGTAGAATTGATACGTGTGAAATCTATTTACCTTTAATAGTTAGGGTTTATTTTTCGTCACGGAAAAAAACGATAAAAAGTCATGGGAGGCATTACTGGTGCGGAGAAATCTTGTGGAAAATTATTCTGGAATAATCTCTTAGGGGGGGTATTTACTTAAGCCTTGACAACCCCGGAGCGTGTCCTGGAGTATGGAAGACTTACTCGCGCTTAGGAAGGGCTGTAAATAAATGAAAGTTTCTCTAAAGTGGTGTTACACGAAAGGCCTTCAATTGGGTAGGTGTGTCCCCTTACTTGAAAAAAAAGTCGTAGGATTTACAAATCAAAAACAGTTTTTTGAGACTCGGTTACAATGAAAAATGTTGGATAAAAAGATAAACCATCCGATAGAATCACTTCAGAGCTTTGATATAGAAGTGGTTTTTGAAAATATGAAGATAATATAAAAATTCGCAGTAAAAATAAAAACATCGATATTTTTTAACTATCCCGCAGCCAACTGGGGCCGAAGGTAGACCCCAAAATTACTAAATAATGCAAAATCATACAAAATCGTATGTTTTTGTTTTGAAAATTTGACCGTATTTGTAGTTATTTGAAGTATTATAGATGCTTCAATTAACTACTGCGTGTACAACATACCTTGGCCCTTAAAAATATCGGTCATTTTTTTAAATAATTCTTTTGATAAGCTTAGAAAAAAATAAAGTATTAGGTCTATAAAAAACATTTTCAACTGAAAACTCTCCTACTTATAAACACTTTTTCGGATATGGTTTTATTGCATAATGTGGCAAATTCAGTTTCTTATATAATTATCGCGAAAAAAATGATATTTACGCCCGAACCTCACAAAATAAAATATAATATGCATTTTCGCGTTGGTATTTTTGACATCACGGCGACAATACGGCAGTCGACGAATTTGTTATATCAAAGTGAACCTTATACCGTCCACCGAAGAACGACTGGCAGCCGCCCCATTCTTTCGTCATTACTCCTCCGAACGGAGCGGAGAAACAACGTGTTAGGGTCCGCGCTGCTTGTTTTCATGAAATAAATTTAAAAATTCCGTTTTATTACAATAAGCAATGCATAAAAAATGAATTAATGTTTTTTACAGGCCTTTACGAAATCAACATTTTAAAAAAAATTCTCAAATATCTTTTCCAACCTTTCCAAAAGCTTTTTCTCAAGTATTTTTAAACTCCTCCCTTAAAAGGGCGTGAATTCCGATTTCGATTTTTTCCTGTACTAGTGGATCACCTTAAATACATGAATTATATTTTTTAGTATTTTAGGTATTCCTGCGCAAAGGATTAATACGTAATTTGCCGTTTAATTTTTTTTTTAAATCTTTGAAATCAGGAAAAAATATTTTGTCAAATATAGGAAATACTCCCTGGCCAATAAATGGACAAATAAAAAAGGGATATCTATGGTTTAAATGCCCATAAAACAGAAAAATGCAAGGGGTCGTCGGCCGACCCACATGGTTACGGACGTTATGTTTGGCATCTTGGCCTGTCAAGAGTTTTAATAATTTATCTCCATTATTTAAATATCTACTATAGATACGATACCTATTATAAAATGGAAACGGGGCTAAAATTTTGGGAGGCGGGTATGGGTACTGCCGCCCCGGGAACCATTTATTGGATAACCAACACCTCTGGCATAGGTCACCCGTAGTTCGAGGGTGCCCGGGTTCATGGGGTGAGGTTTGACAAGGTCTTGGCGGCCAAACTGCCCACTTGCTGCGTAGCGGGCCGGATCGAGAGAGACCGGTTGAGGAGGTCTTTTGACCTCTCCAGCCAGAATCCCTCGCCTTGCACCGCAGTTGAAGGGATGGATTCATCATGTCCGTCACTCCTGGACACACTGACCTCTAGATTCGTACTCACCCCTTCATACCTACTTCCTTCCCACAGCTCCTCTTCTTCATTTCCTCAAAAAAACCCACCACACAGCATCCCCTAAGATGACATAGACCCTGATGGAAATTATTTTCCTTAGGGCCACCTGTGTGGAGCTAATGTTAAAAAAAATAATAAATTACTTAACATCAATGCCGAGGATCAATAAAAAGTATTCAATGGATTTAGGTAGGTATGTATTATTATTTACCGTTATAAAATGAATTTGTTCTCCATTCTCATTTAAAGTATTTTTATTTCATAAATCTAATAATATTATTATTTACACAGCAGAACTTGTTTATAAATAAACCTTTTTTATAATAATAATATATTGAATATATCAAAGAAAAACTTTAAATTTAGATGCCAGTGGATTACAATGAAAACGAAATTTAATATACGATCTAGATATATCAAAACACTGCAAGTTGGTGCTCGTTATTAAGCAATGTACATGGTGAAGTGAGCGTGCAAATTTGCAGAACAATCCATTTATAACATATATAATATTGAAGATACGCCTCGCCCGGCCACGGTACTAGGGTAGTGTTTCGTACAAACTAATTCTGCTATAAACGGATGAGCTCAAAGTAAATACATTTACCGGTGGCACGGCACACTCGGTACTCGGTCCTCCTTGTGTTGCGGCGTATTTTGCCAACTAACTTACGGCGTAAGCTCGGAGCCATTCGCAGCCAACATTTGACGGACTGATCCCGGGATAATGTACGTCAAGTCTCTCCTCCCTACTGAATCCCTGGACCATATACACAACCTCAACTGCTTGTGGAGATACGTAACGACTGTCGAAGATTGGTGACTTTTCATATGGAGGGAAAGCAACACGTCTCTAGTATTTTCAATGACGCGTTATAACAAACAAAAATTGTGGAATGCCACAACGTAAGTTTAACAAAAGGTTTCTCTGTCACAGTAATGTTGGTTAGTTCTAGTTGGCGGAATCACTTGGGAAATACTCGCTAATGAGTACAAGCTATTTGGTTTACGTGTGAGGCGGAATTTGGTACGGTGTTGTGCGGAGAATTTTGAGCCGCTCCGCACACAAATATGAAACATAATTACATAATAAATTAAGACAAGTTCGTTAAATAAAGTTATTAATTAGAATACTCACAAGGAATGTATGTTTTTACATTCGCAAGCATAATTAATTTAAAAGGCGAGCGAACCATTCGAGCGGAAAGAGAATACGTACTGCCTAAATTATTGTTGAGAGGTTGAAACAAAAATTCACTTGTCAAAATGAAAAGTTATCATCAAACATCACGTTTTCACTTTCATACAGGAGTAACCTCAAATTTTACATCAACAAGGTGAAATTTGTCCAAAAATAACGAGCTATAAATTCAATATAAAATAACACATTTCTCCCGTGGTTTTTTCAACCCTTTTCAAAAATGTCTGACAATAATAATTTTATTGTATGTTCAGTTAGGTCAGGGATATCAGGCGCGCTTTATTTACAGACCACAACTACGAACTGGAAGATGAAACCGCACATCCGGTTATCTTCGTTACGATTCATTTAATAACTTGTAAGGGGAGGTTAACACAAGATATCTTACCCTCATTTGTGAGCATTTAAGCGAATACTTCAAGTAAAACAAGAACGCCACTGGAAAGGGCATTACTTCATTTCAGTAGAAAATTACCAACATAATAATAGAACCTAGCATTTTATCTTAGTGGTCCGTCAATATTTTTGTGGCTCCGTAGGGATGTCTATGGATGACTACAACGGAGATTTTTTTTCAGGGGGTAAAATAATCCCGCTATTCTGAACTGAGTGTTAAGACTTATTAAGTATGTACTTATGAGATTTCAATACAAACAATAGGGATTTAATTGTATAACCCCTAAATTCACGAAAAACATATAAGGCTCAATTGAATCAATTTATACAGCGAAATAAATAAAACAATTAATCTCAGTAACTCTTAGGTAATTCGAAGACGCTTATTGCGGGTTTTACGGGCATGTTGTAAACTACGATAATGTCAACAATAACGGAGATATGTACCCATCTAAATAGAAGTAAAAGGTTTTTGTCGTATATTTTTAAAAATAAAATAAAATACTTCATAAATCTACGAAACTGTAATTGAGAACTCACATTAATTGTGCTGGTTATTGGTGTCTTGTTCAACTTCCAATCGATCTGAAAATAAAGAAAAAAACAGTTTAATAAATATACATTATTTCTTTTTGCATTAAGCGAAAACCAGAAGTAATATGGCGGTCTTCCTGTTTACCGTAAATACAGTTTTCGTTTCACTTGTATAACTTTCAGCCGGAATTGAGGACAGGAAATACAACATTACTCTATTCCGACATAATCTGATAGCAGTCTCTGTCTTTTTTGTTCCATTCGAAGTGAAACAAAGTCTATCAAATAAAACGCAATGAAAGCCCCAAACTTACACAAGAAGAGCACTTCGGAATATCTACGAATATAAACTACACAGTATACACTCGCGAAATGGAAAAAAGTTTCCTTCGTTTTATTTGCCACTTCCAAGTCGGAAGAAACAGAATGAAAAAGTGATTAAACAGACAGGATTTTTTCACTTAAATTGCCCGAGCTTAATCGCGCACCACGCTTGCCTCTCCGAAACGAGAGACTTTCAGAGTTGATCTAACAATTCCGTTAAAATCCGATAGTTTCGTAAATAAAACACCCTAAATAGAAACGTGGACGTGTGGCTGAAATAGACGATTTAATATAGAGGTTCTCCTTTCAACCCTTACGCGCACGAAAGTCAACAAAGCTCTAAAAATATATATTTATTTTATTCCAGCTATAAGGGTAAGACGATTTTAAATCATTGTAAAAGATGGCAACTTGGCACCGTGGGTGGGTTTGAAAGTTTTGTCAAGTGTTATCTTTTAGAAATAATGCGTTACGAGGTATAAGGTTATTGCCCTTTAAAGACAAAGTGGCGGTGCTTAGGTTGCCATTTTCCATACATGTATTGTTCAATGAATCACTATAATGATCTCGCTCCCAGTCCCACGCGGAGTAAAGTTAGACTCGGCCAAGTTACCTAGCAAAAAGTAGACGGTATACCGATGAATGAAGACTGCACTAAAAAAGTGAAATAAAGTTGTAACAAAGGCGAGAGATTTAGAAAAGGGGGCAGGAGACGAGAGGGAGAATAAGAAAGCCTCGCCGAAACTAGCGGATATTACGCGAGACAATGAGTAGGAAAATTCAACTCTCGACTCTAGAAAAATCGTTTTTCTCTTTGAGCGAGCGGGAAGAGTGCCGGAAATGCTCATATATAAAAGAAAATGTGTGGGTATATAGTTTTTTAATAAACCAAAATGAATGCCTTTGGGACACAATATTTCAATTTGCCTTTAGTGCTTCACTCCATCCTTTTATGCTCGAGGAAGTGCATTGTAAAAATAAAAATACGAAGAAGTGCAAGTTTTGCAGGGCCTCGTGAAAATTGATTATTTAATACAGGAAAAACATTAATTTGAATTACGATTAAATTCTCGATATCAGGCTTTTAGAAATTCGTAATTCTTCCGCAATAAAACTGACTTTACACTTCGTAATATTTCGCCGAAAAATAATCCCCATTGAAAGATTTCAACAATTTGAAGTCGATTAAATTTCATGCCTCGTTTCAGGGGGATGAAAATAACAAGATTTATTTGCAGAAGGGGGAAGTTTTGTTACCAAAAAGTTGAATCCCAGTAAACCCACGGGCTGTTCTCATTCAAACACCTCCGAAACATTCTTGGAAATAATAAATATTCATATTTGTCGGCTTTCTGTACAACATTACTCTTAAAACGAGTTACCACGGACCATGTTTTGTTTCTGAAATTATAATACAAATTATTGCTATTCAGTTGACGATTGTCGTGTTGGAATTATGAATAATAAAATTAATTTAAATAACGCGGCAGAACAGTACCTACCTACCTGTACTTTCTTTGAAAAGTTAATTTCGGAAACTAGAATAAACAAACTTTTGAAAATGAAAATGAAAAACACAATTGGACAAATTTTATCAGTAATATTTGAGATCAAATGTAAAAATAGTTAATTTGAACGCCGATGTCTGAAAAAGAAATCCTCTGTTTCAGAAACACCTAAAACACGTGATTTTTGGGATGAAATCTAGGCCTAGTTAATCATCGTGTTGAAAGTTTTGGATTAATTGTTTCTCTGGAAAACATTGATTAAGTGAGCCCTTTCTAGCGATGAATGCTGCTGTTCCTTCGTTTCATCCTGCCAAAGTGGAGAGGCAGAAATCTGCTGAATGAACCGAGTCTCCTGAATCGTATAACTCTCTGTTATAATATAGATAATTCTATCGCATACCATTCCTCTCTTGTTCGGTGGTGGCCAACGGAAGCGAGAAGGGAGATTATTTAAATTAACCATAAATTATCGCCAAAAGCTGACGGATTACACAAAAAGCCGTGGTAAGCTTCGCCCTGCATTGCGAGCGTCCGCGATCCATTGACACTTCACTCTACCAACACAGAATACATAGATGCAAACTATAAACGAAGCGAGCGCTATAAACACTCCCCAAGTATAATTGTTGCAATTGATTTGTGGTATATTTATTGAACTGTGGTGTCAAACAATACGAACGTTATAATATTCATAAACAAAAGCTTCAAAGCGCATTTCATGATTTATTCTTATTCGAGTTTAACAGTAAACGCGCTAACAACATCGCAGTTTATTTGGTTTCCACACAATGCTATAAATACGTGGCACGGAAAGTTATAATCCCAAAATTTGAGGTGCTGAATTCGCCGAGTATAAATTTAAAGTAATTAATAGCGATAATAGGTATAATTAATCTGATAAGTAAGTTAGGTAACTCGAACATCATGAAAACAAAGTCAAATTTAGGGGACAAAATGTTAGCGCTGCCGTACGATATAATGATAACGATTAATCACCCTCTTTTAACGCAGGCTGTTGATTGATTATGCTGCAACTTTGCGTGAGTTGATGTTTTAATTTTCCAAAGGCAGCGAGCGCAGGGAGGGAAATCCCCTAATTCCTGACTCACACACACCACAATGTATTAGACTATTAAGTAATACAAGAGAACAGTCAGACTTCACGTAGATAATCTCGCAAAGACTGTTTGTCGGACAAAAAGCCCGCTCTTACCCCGTGGTATTATTGCACGGATCATTCATCTTACTGAGACGCATTTCCGAGCTTAGCGGCGGGAAGCTAAGAAGAACTTTTCCTTTGTGCTAGATTCGCCGCCAAAACCTGGGATTTTCACCATAATCCAACCGATATATATTTATAAACACTTGGATTCGAAGTGATAAAGATGAGCGCTGCACTGAACGCAATACATTATTCACGAAACACTATACCTACGTCTAATAACTTTATACAAAACATTATTATTCCTAACCAAACATAACAAAACTATAAAAAGTGTAAAATTAAATAAACCTAATAATTAAGTAGTTTTTCAAGTATTCACCAACTTTACATACACTTACATTTTGTATATGTGTGTGCATATGTGTATGTGTATGTATATATATCTGCACATACGTGTATGTATATGAATGTGTATGTATATATTTGTGTATATTTATATATATATATAGATACATATGTATGTATTTTTTTCCTAATATATATATATATATATTTTTTTCTCTAAATAACCAATGTAAACCATTAAAATAAAAATTTAAAAAAACTTTCTACTACAACACGTAAGTACTTGTCACAATTAATCATAAATAAACACGTAAACACCTCAGCACAGGTTCTCCTAGTGAGGTGTTCACGAAGCATACAACAATACCCATTCACAGTTTCACCTTTACAAACCTACCTTACACCCAACATAATAAAATTGCAAAATATATTACGTAAAAATGTTTTCAAAATATACCTATCACGTAAAAATGTTAATAATTAGGTAAATACAGTAATACTTATATAGAAATAAATAAATAAATCGGGTTGTTGAGAGTTTGCTTGCCAATTAACTACTGAATAGATGTATGTAACTGCACCAACGATACGAGTGTACATAATTTTAGTTCCTACGTTACACTGTGAGAGTCAATCATTATTTTTGATTGGATACGTATAGAAAAGCAAAGGCCGTATTGGAGACGAAAAAATAAAGAAGGATTATCAAGAACAACAAAAAAACAATTATATCTAAGGACTGAGATAAAAGTATCGCATCTAGACGAGAAAAAACGAAATATTTCGCGGTGGTTTCCTAACAGGAAATTTTAAGAAGAAGGGGAAGCAGTTAAGAATTACAAATGACAGTTCTGTATTACCGCGTTTTATGCAAGTCGTAATTTTAACGATGGAGCCATAATACTTACACGAATAGCTACATTATATTATTTACACACGTTACGACGATATTTGTAAAAAAATATGTACGAAGAGATCTTTTTTAGTATAGAGCTTTACTTTTATGCTTGTTTATTTAGGTATTATTGTAAAATTGACCCTTTTTCAACCCTCGAAGCATTTCAGAATGTTTCCATCGAAAATATGACCGCATTTTCATATTCCAGGTATTGGCCGTTGTGTGTTTAACACAGATAGCTGTTCTGGAAAATGTTTGAAGCTAGCCAATCATAAAAGAAAAAAATTTATTGATGGAAAATTTCTAGGTTATTCTTGGTGGATTACAAATTAATACTACAAGAAGCGTATTAAAATATACTAACCATTTTCATAATATGCTTAAAAAAAATTTTAATTGCGTCAAAACTAGGTCAGTATGATTTTTGTGCCCGAAATTAAAATATATCACAAGTTGACCAGATATACTCAAAGTGCCATTCAATGAAAAGGAGAAGTCAGCACATACTGCAAAAGTACGCTGAATATCTCAGGGAAGGAATTATCTTTTTTTTAACATTAGCTCCACACAGGAGGCCCCGAGGAAAATAATTCCCTCAGGGCCTACGTCATCTTTGGGGATGCTGTATGGGGGGTATTTTTGGGAAAGGAATGAGCGGAAGTTCTGGGAAGGAAAAGGGTATGAGGAGTGGATAGCAATCTGAGGGTCAGTGTGTCCAGGAGCGACGGACGTATGAACTCATCCCTCCCACTGTGGTGCAAGGCGATGTTCCGAGAGAGTACGGCTGGAAAAGTCAAAGGGACTCCCCCAACTTCTGCTTGAGAGGTTGCAAGGTCTCCCTCAACCAGTCTCTCCAGATCTGGTCTGCCACGCAGCTGGTGGGCAGACTCACCCACCGACAAGACCCGGACAAATCTCACCCATGAACCCTGCTAAGTCACCAAACGTAGCCAACCACTAGGGGTGACCTATGGCAGAGGTGTTGGTTGTCCAATAAATGGTTCCTCCGCCTCCCAAATTGACTAAAATCATACTACGTTGAGCAGAGCGCGCATTATAATGGATAGACGACAGTGTCATTATTATTAATTATTACACGAGGAATCTCGAGAATAATTGAAACATGTATCTGACAAAATAACTAATTAAATGCACGTCATTTTACAATTTCCACCCCGAGCGGGAAACTGTAGGCACAGACAATTGGGATCAGCGGGGTGAAGACATCAAGATATGTTAATTGCTTTATCGAGCTGTTGAATATGCAATTGGTCGCATTATCCCGGTGTGGAAGCGGTGTGCGGTGGTACCGAGCGGCAGATCGCAGCATCCGACATTTCGTTCTGATAACACTGACGTTAAAATTAATTGCGGGGATTTGACTGCATCATTAAACAGCCAGTGCACCAATCAGTCGCCTGAATCACCTGAGCACGTTTAATCAGGTTGCGGCATGATTTGCAGGCGGTTACGGGAAGTCGGGACTAATGAAGCAGCCGGTCCTGACTGCACAGTCGAACGGGCCAAGAAAAATACAATATAGGCGAAGTAACATCGTGGAAATGATGGAACAATATATATGATAACTAAATCTCGTTGGCAACAAGAGGAATTTAACGTATTCAACAAAATTATAATAACTATACAAGATATTTTAATGCACGAATATGCCATTTTACAGATTTTCAAAATTTGATTTTTTTTCTGACGAATAAAAATAAGTATGTGCGTCATCTTTCACCAAGAACTAGTGTCCGACCGAAACAGAACTTTCTACCGAAACCGAATCTTCGGTATCTGTCTCAGTTTCAGCCAAAACCGAAACCGAAACTTTTTAGACATGTTAAAAATCTATTGTTTTCTGAAATTTGGCTTATTTTTTACACTTATAAAGGATGGACCTCATTAATTAAGTTATTTAATTTTAATTGCGTTTACAATCACAACATTCTTATTACAGGTAGTAAATTAAATAAAAAAAGAATAATTGAAGTATGTGAAAAATTTATTATTTATTTTTTGATATGACGGCTATAAAACAAACAAAAATTATAAATATGGAATGAAAGACGCGCGAGAATTCACGAACGCAGAGTTTCGGTGCGGCCGAAGGTTCGGCAGATTTTCTGCCGAAACAAGATTTTTTTGCCGAATCTTGCCGAAACCGAACCATAGGTCGGTCACTACCAAGAACCATTAGAAATCTCAGATAATGGTATGACCTTTAATAACCACTTTGACATCAACTTACTCAGCGTTATTTTGGTAATATAATCATAAATTTCATCCTATTTCCTTTCATATATTGAAGCCGTAAGTATGTTATATTACTTCGTGGCTTTGAAACATTTGAGTTTCTTTCGGACCGCAGGCGATAGAGCGAAAGATGTCATTAATAGTAACCGTTCTCCAATATTAGTAACATTCTCCAATATTGACATTCTCCAAACATACTAATTTAGGTTGTCTGTGCTCTGCGTTAGTCATGCGTGAAATCTGTACCAATGAACTCAAATTTTAATTGAATTGAAGTGTTATTTTCAAAATTGAAAATAATTGTGTGAAGAATCCAGACAAGCAATAAATCACCCACCTATAATATTACATTTTTAACACATTTTCAAAATTCGTCAAGAATTTTTATTTTTTATTTATTTTTCTATAATAAAATATATTTACATTGGTTTTATGTATGTGCCTGTCTCACTAGGGTATACCTGTGTCGAGACAGGCGTACAGGTATATATGTAAATTAATATTGTAGGTACAAGAATATTTAAGGTAAAATACATATCACTTTGAATAGAATTAAAACAGAAAGGTGATTGGAAGGGTGGTAAATCTTTTAAAGGGAGTTAGTTTATAAATGTTGGAGATGAAGTAGAGAAGTAAATTCTGCCTAATCTATTTAAAGGTCAATTTGACAGGATTCCATTATTTTCATTTATTTTATATGGGTTAGTTTGTACGTGAATAGTTATTTTTGTGTGTGATTTATTTTACAGATGTTTGTAATAGTGAGGCGTCCAATACTTATAATCCATTTTTTAATATCTTGTTTGAATTTTGTAAAGGAGTCAGTTTGCCTGATTGTAGTTGGTAGTGTATTGTATAGTTTGCAAGCTATGTATTTAGAGTGTCTTTGCCCGAAGGTGGTTTTGAAAAAGGGAGTTTGGAGAAGTTCGTTATTGTGTATTGTTTGTGTAGCTTTGTATAGTGTTTTGTTGTTTTTGTGTAAATTAATTAGTATGGATCTTGAGCAGAGCTGTTTTATGTCCATAACCTTGAAGGAATTGAATTCAAACTATTCCGTGATTTTTCACGGGTCTAGCTAGTATTTAAATAATGTTAATGCCGATAAATGTTGATGTTTGAACTAACCTTTGGAGGTTTGCAGAAACAAATTGAATAGTAATAGATATAAACGGAGGTCTGCCATTTCGAGATGAGGATAACAGAAATACCTTCATCAATTAACAGGAGCTCGAGCAACAACCGCAAGCGTAGTTTGAATAAACTATTGGAATGTATGTAGCAATTGCAAATGACATTAGTGGCAATGGTGCTCGAATACGGCAGCATTCAATACTCAAAAGCGAACATAAACAATATTGATTACATAACATTCCGGCGTATCAATCAGACGGGTTTACATATTTCCACACTCACACGGGCACGTTATTAATCATCAGAGATATTGTTTGTTCAGATCTTGCCACCGGAGCACGAAGGGAAGATGCGAGCGCTTCACGCCCGCCTACCTCCCGAATTTGGTTTCGGCTTAATTCAAGATAGAAGATTGGAAGGTTAATGAATATCTTATCCAAGAGACGATGATTACAGCTTCAGTAATTGTGCATATGTATGCTATTTGTAAATTAAATTATTTCACGCGAGTGCGAAGTACAGTGTTATCACTAACCATCTACGACAGGGGTTACCAATTACTTTCATTAGAGGTCCGTTTTTTAAAATAACACGACTGTCGCGGTCCGGAAGGGGAAAAGCCTATCCCCCCACGGCTTAACCATTGAAATAATTAACTGTACTATTTAAATATGTGTAGATACAATATCAATGAATAAATAAAACGAATGGGTTCCGGAACATTATTTAATAAAAAAATGTTATTAATATAAGGAAGTAGGTACCAAGGGTTTTTTACAATATTAATGAGAAAAGTGACATTTTTTGCCTTGGACTATCCATCCGAAGTTTGGACTAAAGTTTGTGCAGGCTATTGCCATTAAATCTTGGAGATGTTCATCAGTAAGTCTGTTCCGGAATTTATATTCAATGAAGTTCATCTTGGAAAATGCTGCTTCACAAATATATCTTAACCTTACTCGTTTTACGTTAAATGAAAGACTAATCGTACCTAAGCACTTAAACAAATATGGACAAAGAACGCTGGACTACATGATACCTACTTGCTTAAATATGTTACCAGCTAAAATTAAAAAAAGTACAAATAATATATTGAAAAATTGGCTCGTCGAAATTTGTATTAGACTAACACAAAAAATTTTAACTGCATAATTAGTTTTATTTTTTTTAAAAACTCTAAAGTAAAAGCACCCATTGACAAACTACTTAAAAGTAGTTTATTGGGACTTTTCTTTTTTCTGTAATATTTGTTATATTTTATTTTCCTGTAATTGTACAACATTTTCTTTACAATACAAAAAAACCCAAACAAAGTGAGATATTATTAATTATTAACTAATAGCTATTTTTGTTTTATTCTGGGCATTTATTAGCGCAAACAAATTTTATAGAAAACTCTTGACAAGAAACTCCTGTTTTTGGTGTTACAAAACTGTATTTTCTTGGAAATCGATCATTTCCATCTGGAGAGCAGCTTTATTACTCCCGAATTTTTTTGCAGCTTCATTGCTCCATTCATCACCAGGATGCAGAGAGTAAATGTTACCGAAGATGTCGACGACATTTTCAATTTTCCTAAAATCTGTGAATCTATTTTCAAATTCCGATTTAAGATCCTTAATTAAAAAATATTTTGCATTGTTAACACAAGGTCCGCACAAAATAGGTCGGCGGTCCGCCATTTGGTGACCCCTGATCTACGACATACGGCAGCGCGTTGAATGCCAACCTAGGAGTTCCGTAATGTTTACTTCTCACTAAGAACACCTTCTAAGAAAACACACTTCTATAATTCAGAATTATCCAACAATTAAATCACCCGCTTACCTTAATATTCATTCATAGACTTCCATTGCTGAGAATTTCTAAGAAATCTGAGGGATCCCACGTATAATTTTCTCAGGTATTCTCCCGCGGAAAACTGTCTTATAAAATCCGTTGCCAAATCGCGGGGGTACGAGTATAATTCAGTGGGTTGATCTATATTGATCAGCGATCGAGACTGTTCAAATGGAAGTTGATTGTAGGGGCATCCCCGAGTGTCGAGTTACAAATCCACTCGTAAAATGAGACTGCTTTGATAAGACATTAGGAGGATTATTATAAGGATCGTATTGCACAACAAATTAGTTTCAGTTAACACGTAATAATTTTAATCCTCTGACTAGCCGTCTCCGAAACAAATAGCAATTGTTCTATGTATTTTAAGTTAATATATCGGGTTCATTGGATTTAGCTAAGTGCGTTTAAGCTAGTTACAGGGGGTTACACGAGGTAAATGATACACCAGGAAGCGAGCGGCATTTTATTTCGCTACCATCGTTATTTTAATTGGGTTCACTGTTAGCACCCCGCCCACACTTAGCATATTTACTTTGTCATACATTTTGATTATATCATCCCGGCACGTAGGTGATGTATTCGCTTCTCGGTGCTTTTCGAATTAATTTTATATGGTTCAATTACTACACGATACAAAGGTGTGACAAGACAACACGAAGTCGCGTCGGCTCAGATATGAATACATAAACTACGATAACGCGCGCTTCTCTCATGTATAGGCACACCCTCGGGGAATATAGTTGGCTAGAAAATATTTATGTAGGTGTTGTGACGGCAGTGGAAGTACACTTCGCGAGGAAAGCACTTTCCTTCTTTTGTCATTCTACGTACCCGTCGTGGAGATATTATTATTAACTCCCATTTACTATCAACTCTGACAAAGTTCCGCGTCGTAAATAACGCCGTTATGATGCCGCGGTGACGGGGAAACAATGGGGAGATCATTTAAAATACTTTGAATTATTATTATTGTGGTTGTTTAATGAGTTTGTTCACTTTGCACCCTCGCCCCTGTGATTGAGGGGGGGGGGGGGGGGGTTTAAGTTGAGCTAGAGTTGGAGATGGAGGCACCCCGAGACAGTGAGAGAGGAAAGCGTGAATGTCTCAAGGCTAGATGTATCGAATAATAGTTGTTCAGTATCCGTTTGTGGCGGCCAAACAGACTTATCTTGGATTTCCTAAGGAGTTGCTGTTTTCAAAGAGAATTATCTACCCAGGGCAAAGCTTTACCGTACTTAGCTATAAAGAGGATTCAATGACAGTCGCATTTACAGACTAAATTATGGAAATCGTATTCTCTTTGAATTAAAGATTTGTTCAAAATAATATTACGAGTTTTACGTATTACTTTATCGTCAGTTAAATGAGTTCAAAAACTTCCAAGCAGCCGTTTCTAGTTTGAAAATGTCGCTGAAAAATATTTTTAGTTGGCAAACGTTTTCGTCTGCAGCTTAATGGGTTGCTAAGGCGGGAAAAGTGAAAACCAATCGCCAAAAAAACAGAAAAACAACTAATTGAAAAGACCCATTTTAACTCGACACGTTGGAATAAGAAGTTAATTAACTGTTCTTATCGGCGGGCGTGTGTTTAACAGGTGGGATGTTTTTTTTGTAAACCATATTTTATCGAATCGACTGAAGAAGATTAACTGGTTGTAACTCAATTACCAACAAAGCGAAAAAAAAATTCACTGTTAAGTGTAACGAAATGAAACTTAGGAAAACTAGCTTGAAACGGTTCCCAAGGGAAAACATTACACGAGGAAAGCACGAATTTCAAGCAAATATCAAGATTGTGCGAGATTAATAAAAATTAATGGCACTTTCTTTTATGTTTCAGTAAAACTGCGTTTAATATCAGCAAATCAATGTCAAAACTCACTACAACACGTGCGGGAATAATATACCTACATGATTATGTAGGTACATTGATATTGATTCAGCCATAACCAAATCAATAAGATTCTAACAAAGGTACCCCATTCCATCAGATTATTATCACATGACTTTTGCGCTTCGTAAAATAAAGACATTTATCTTTCGTAATTTGAATTGTCAAGTCTTAAATCATAGAGGCGTGATAAGAGGTCAAATACGCAGAGCCGTGTCAAGTAGCTCAATTCCTAAAGATAGCGACCTTAATTTGGTTCACGGTTATAGAAAGTAAAGAATTAATTTACAGCGATACTTTGGTTAAATTAGATTTATCTTACCGATTCAATGATATCTCAAAAGATATTGACACAGAAACTAAGAAATATTAACTTACATTCGAAAGGGCTTGACATATAGAATTGATATTTCGGGGAAGGACTTGCTCGGGCATGACCTTCTCTGCATTTCCTTTGACCTTATTTGAAGATATTGTAGGGCAAAGGGAATGACAGGTCTTATACAAAGACAGATCTAGGCTACATAAAATTCCAAAAGCTTGAAATCTGTCATCGATAGCAAGAACAAGCATGTACAAGAAATTTCCATAGAATTATAAATATTCGAGATAAATCTTTAGGGAAATCTTCTATTCACGATGAAAACAAAATTATGATCTCGAAAGAAAAGAAAAATGTATTTTAAATAATATAAAGCTTCCACTTTTTTTTTCTTCTTTAAGGTATGTATGTGGTAATATACCAAACCATCCAAGAATTACGAAATATAACTGAAGTTTTCCTTACTATGTACAGTGGTAAAGCAATTTTTACCCGATCCATCAAATTTGACCCAGACTGGCAGCCCGCATAAATTTATTAAAAAATAAATCCGTATCAAAATATTTTTGCGTAGTGGGAATCCAATTCAGGTCTCAAGGTGAAATGCGTAGACCATTAGGCTACTAGGCTAACTTAACCGAAAATAGAAAAATAAAATTTCTTACTATTTAATTTATTTACGCCCTTAGGGAATTTACGTAAAACAAGTAACATAATAATATTAGAAACAATAAAATATATTTGTTCATATGAAGCAGTTACTTTGTGATGTGACATTATAATTTAAAATAAAATATATTTAAACCCAGTACCTATTGATACCTGCCTAGAGTAAATAGCAAAAATCAATAAAGAAAAAGCAGGGTATAAATATGGTAAATATTAACATAAAAAGTAAGTTACAGATTATATACAGTGTGGTAAGGGACGGGCTTGACTTACTTTATCCAGTGATTGCTGACATTACTTAGAGTAAAAAAAAAATTTTGGTCTCCGGTGATATGTTTGATTTTTAAAAATATAGAAACATACAAAAAATCAGTAGGTATTTGGAAGTTAGGGGCAGGGTCAGGAGTTGGTCGGTTGGTTACTCGGAGTGACCAGAGACGACGTGTGGCAGATTTTTTTTTTTGTTTTTAATGTGGAGAAAAAAATTGAAAACTAAAGACATTTAAATAGTCACCGGAGACCAAAATTTAATATACATTTTATATTTACGACCCGTTATACCCTGCATAATAATGTTAGGAAACAAATAAAAAAAGGAAAATATCAACGGAACTGAATCTATTTTAAAGAACTTTTGGACTGGGGAATGAATGAAATGGTTTGTTTTGGAAAAATAAACAAAGAAAAGCTCTGGATGCCTCGCGTCACGATTTGATGCTCGGAACGTAATTAGCTTTGTTAAGTCAGGTGCACCCATTGAGCCATTAACTAATTTGTA
This sequence comes from Limnephilus lunatus, assembly GCA_917563855.2. Lineage (NCBI taxonomy): Eukaryota > Metazoa > Arthropoda > Insecta > Trichoptera > Limnephilidae > Limnephilus > Limnephilus lunatus. The sequence goes on from OU830595.1 coordinate 99,650,894, forward strand.
CAAAATAACCAAATCGCTCATGGTTCTTCTGAAAGATAACTTCCATTAAATCAAGTAATTTCTTAAAATGATCATAATTAATTTGTTCATTGGGTAAGGATGGTTTGAAATTGATAAACCTTAAAAATATGTATGGAACTCCCTCAATTTTATTTGATGTGCTTGTTGTTACGGTTTCACATAAATTGAACAACTCATCAAATTTCAAAGTAAATTTTCAGGTTCTGTAAAAGTTCTATAAAGTTCTGTCATTATATGATTATGGATCAGTTTTTCACATAATTTAAATAAAAACGGAACTTGAAAAGAAAATTAATTTAACGAATTGTTAAAATTTTGTGAAAAAACCGGCCCTTAGGACGGATATTTGAAGTTAATTTTCACGTTCTGTGTAAGTTCTATTGAATTTCTGTTATTATAACATTATAGGCCAGTTGCTTCTTAAAACTGAAATAATCACAGAACTTGAATAGGATTTACACAGAACGTAAAAATTAACTTCAAATATTTGATGAATCCGTCAAGTTTTTTTAAACAACCCGTCCTTAGTGTCGATCTTCCCGTCATGAATCCGTGTTGAAATGGTGTAATAACTGTAATTAACTTCCCTGTTAAGTTTTCGAAAGTTAGATTTAAGTAATTTGGGAATTGCTGGTTATGTATTGGCCTATATAAGATTTTAAGATACAGTCGTGAGAGATTAGATTTTTCAATAATGGAATTGTTAATACGCATATAAACTTTAATAAAGATTGGATTGATAGAAATTATGTTAGCATCGCAAATAGAACTTACCAGCTTGTAATTTTAAGTAATAGTATTTGAATTTTTATCTACCCGAACTGTCATTCAACTGGAAAATACTAGAAGTGAAGTAGTCACAATTTATTCAAAAAATTGAAGGAAGCTCCGGGACTATTAACATTTAAATTGCCATACGAGAGCTCCACTTTTACTTTCTAGACAATCACTGTAGGCTTACGAAAGGTTAGGTTACTCATTATGGAAAATGGCGGGTTTCGTGGCTGGAAAACTAACTTGCGGCAGAGATAACAAGTCACAGCCTGTAATCTGACACGTACAGAGGCTGCCTGGTACCTAGAGCCTACGCCTATTCCCTTCAACTTACCTTAGCACTTAGGTACCTACTCTTTACCTTCAAGGCTAATAAATATATAGACGAAGCTCACAAAAGAATTGAAAAACCCTTACGCAGGATACTTCAGAGGTGTTTGAGAATTCCATCATTATAAAAATTGTGGTTAACTTGAATAGCGTTCAATTAGGTATTCTAAATATTAACGAAGCTTTATAAATTTCTCAGAATACCTTAAATTACAAAGCTTTTCCCGAGACAATGGGAGGGTTTGAAATTTTATAAATGTCAGGTCAATCTAAAAAGCTCCGGGCCGGGCTTGACTGGCAACTTTACTGGCAATGAGCCCGCCATAATAATGTCAGAATCGGCGATTGTCGCGATGAACCCGAGAGTAAACAGTTAAATAGGCTCCGGAGCCCGGAGATATCCCCCCATCTCGGCTTTAATTTGTTTAAATGGTAACACGGAGAATGTGCCCGGAATGTATGCCCGTATCGGTGACATATCGGAAGGGCAAATAAATTATATTGTTTGTAACAGCGCTTCGGAACGCTGAGGTTATTTAAGGGCGGCCAACCAAAAAGAAAGATAAACTCGGGTATTATAATATATGGCATCGGCGCGCGGCGTTTTCACGGATCGGGTAGACATAACAAAACGGAATGTTTGTACTCGCCTCTCAAATACCGAGACTACAGAATTACAAGGATTGTCCGGTTATAATCCTTGTCGGCTGAGTCTGGGAAGTACAACATACATTATTCAGGAATTTCATTTACTATTTTTGTATAATTCAGAAGCGTCTAACCGACGAAATTTTAATATTAATATAATAGAGAACTCAACACAAGCATATTTCATTTCTGTGTCTAAATTGAACAATGATAAATCCTCAAAGTTGGGAAAGAAAACGAAACAGGGCGGCCGAAAATTTGGGGAAAAAAGACAAGATGGGATTTCGCATGATATAATCAGCCGCACCATAGTTTGAACAATATGGGAATAGGGTATGGGATAAAATACTCACCCATTCTGCACATAACGTTATTGTAGAAGAAAAAGCTCAAAGGACACTTGTAGGACTCAACATAACGAGCTTTTCCAAAGCGCTTTGTGAACGGAATGGAAGTATAAATTGGAAACGGAATTAAACGGCCTGGTTTTGTTATACCGCTTGTATGGGATGGACACGCACTGCCCGTCACACGCAACCTACCATACACACACCCTTGCCGTACATACACACACATCACACGTATCGGACACGTGTTACTTTTACACACTTCTTTGTCCAACTTCACTGAATTGTACAAAATTTAAGTGTTCATGTGAAAATATCACTTCATCTCTATTCTTAAACCATTGCTAATAAAACGGCAATACGAAACGTATTCAAAATATTTTTTTAAAGCTAAAGTAAACATTTACTTCTCGTGCTTAAAAGATTCGATGGTTTTCGTGTACATTTTATTCGGCGTATAAAAAACGCCGATAAAATTGAGCAAGTTTCCGGAATGCCCGCCAAGTATACGTATATTTCCCAACATTAGGGGGAATTTATGATATTTTTAAGTATATTTGCACGGAGGGATATGAACATAATATATTGGGTATTAAAACGCAACTAAGGCGAGAAAAAAGAACGACGGGAAAATTGCTGACGAGCCAACTAAAGCTCAGTACGCACCGAAGATACAAAATAAGCAGGTAACAAAAATAAACGCACGTATAGAAAGTTAAATTCTTGTCATTACTGCAGGAAAGGTCACATAAAACAAAGTGGCCACCAAAAGGATTTATTTTTAATAAAGTGAGATTCTGCTGTAATTTTTGCAAACATTCGTAAGATATTATTGTTATACGCCGGAAAAGCTTAGAAACCCAATAATACACGTTTTCATTTTAATCAAAATCGCAAATAAAAAAGCCGGAAATATCCCGTTATTATAATATAATAAATATCCCACGAAAGCTCGGTAGGTAGGTACTGTAAAAGGACGTTTGTAAAAAAAGTTTTTTTTTTAAACTGGAACAATTGAGCATGAATATTATAAAGAACGCGTTAAATATTCAAAGACTCCAACGAACACGTCGTAAACGTATCGATTTCGGGAGAAATTTACTGCAAAATTAACGAGAAAAAATACTCCCGATGCCTGATTAACAATTCAGGCCAACGAATCTGTTACCTTTACGTACACAACCTATTCGGCAGGTCTACTAACTCAGATAATATTGGAATACAAACACGGTACACTTTTTATAGGGAATCGAAACCATTCCAGAAATAAATGTAAATTTATCCAACACTTTAAAATGGAAAAGCCGAATTTTTAAATTAAAAATTGAAGGGCATTTTCAATCTTATTCAATCATTCCGCTCGCTGTTTTTTTATCAATGACTATTGATTAGTCAAATATATTTTCGTAAATGATTTTGATTCGCCGGAACAGAATGTAAAGGGGGGTAACGTTTTTCAGTGGCAGCTGGATGGGAAACAACAGTAAATGGATGGCGCGCGTGGCAGTACTAAAGCGTGTGTCCGACATTTGCATAATTTCATACGAATAAGGGAGTTTGATGTATATAATGTGGGAAGAGAGCCATTTTCACGCTATAATCGACTTGCCTTCTATAAAACGATGACAGATAATATCACGCGAGGATTAATTTCGAATGTAACAAGCTTTGATCGAATAACAAACGATATTCGTGACTAAGGGATAAACTGTAATTCAGTCGTGAAATTTTGTATAAATAGCAGATAGTACCTATTAAATGTAACCAGTCATCTGCGAGGGTTGTGGAAAAAAGGAAATTATTTATGCTTTGAACCGCTTACTCGTTAATAAGGAATATTTTTTTATTCAAACAGTTAGATTTAGCTTTATTATTACAAAAAGTGAGTACCTATTTATTTCGGGGGAGACGAAGAAACATGCAAAAACCATGTATTTAATATTTTAATGAATTCACTTATGCGGTGACGCCATTTCAAATTTATCGTTTTAATTTTAACATTTCATAAACAATCAATCAATGCTGCCAATCATAGAAAAAATATTATTGCCATATAAAACAAAGTGAATGCATTATTGACAAGCTTGGACCTGTATTTAAAACACAGAACATGGAAAGAAATTGATTAAAATAATTACACATACCTGCTAGACAAACCCTGCTTTACCATTCAAAACCTGGGATGTTTTTGAAATTATCATGATATGCAGCTTTCGTAGTTTGAATCTCAACCCAATATTCCGAAGTAAGTACGTTTTTGTGTTTATTTTAACGAGAATTTATTTTATAAGATTGGTACTTCCGACAAATGTCATATTTGATTGTCTATTAGTTAAAAAAGGAATATTCCGTATTAACCGTGCATCAAACTTCGACAACACGAACGTTCCGTATTATCCGTGAGGTGGACTCAATGCATATTTACCAAAAGGAAATAATAACACGCTTAAATAAATGAATTTATAACTCGTAAAGATTATTATGTTTATGTAGCAAGATATAAAATAATTTAAAAAATACTTTTCTTAAAATAGAAATCTGCCTTTCTCGAAAAGAATTAGGTTCGTTGAAAGTATCAGTGGAAAAAATGGTGGAAGTTTTCTGTTGTTTTTTGTTTTCCTGATAAAAAAACAGGTTTCGATTAGATATTGAATTACTGGCAATTCAAATAGAGTTCATCTGGCAAGTATTCAATATTTTATTACTTCGGTAATTTGATTTCCGAACTCTAGAAGTATACAAAAGCGTAACTTACAAGAATATATACTAAAAACTGAAGTTTTACGGAGGGCAGGAGTCCAAAATTAATAAAAATTGAATCCGGGCATGACCAAATAACGAAATGGCTTTGTTACAGAACACACCTGATTTTTTTTTCATGTCACGTCCAGCCCCGTTCCAGCGAAGGCTGAACTCGGCGAAAACAAATCAATATAAAAGTGTAAAGGAGTAACTTTCGCGAAACCTTGCCATCAGATATTAGACTTCCCAACAAAGTTCTCGAGTACTTGGGCAGATAGTTTTTTTCCTCCGCGTTTAGGCGACACTATCAGTGAACTGGAACGGGCGCACAAGACATGTGCAACTAATCGAACTGGAAACTTTGAAACACGATGGGAATTAAATTGATATACGCCGTGTAACACATTTTACAATATCTATAAAATTGAATAAAATTTTATGGCGAAGCCGATACCAAAAGCCAAATCCATACGTACTCGTATTTAGAAGAATGAGAAAAACGATTTTATCATTGGTTATATATTGTATTAAAATTGGAAGGCGCGTATGGGTACCGCCGTCTCGGGAACCATTTAATTTTGGATAATAAAAACTTCTGCCATGGGTCACCTCAAGTGATTCGCTACGTTTGGTGATTTGCCCGGGTTTATGGCGTGAGGTTTGTTTAGGCCTTGGGGACGGACTGGGATAGACCATTTAACTTCTCCAGCCGGACTCTCTCGACCCATTATTCTTTCCTTTAAAAGACACTCCACATAGTATCCCCAAAGACGACACAGGTCCTGAGGGAAATCGTTTAATCTCTCAAGGGAGTTAATGCAAAAAAATACCACTGGAAGCACTCCTTTTTCAATTAAAATAATTTCTAAGAGTAAACAGTTGACAAACACGGAAAAACCAACATGACGTATTACCTCACTTTTTAACACTTAAACGTAGGTATTAAATCAAAGTATTAATTATGATGAAGTTCTACAAGCAATTTAGTTTGAATTATTATGTCAGCTGTTTCTTGCTTACAAAACCATTTTCAAACTGTGGTTACACTTTGAAAATGGTATTGTTTGAAAATGGCCTTGTAAACCGAAGCAGTTGTCACAATAATTTAAAAAAACTTAAATACTTGCAGAAATTCATAAGAACGTTAATTTTGTTTTAAATTATATTAAAGCTCCATGGGTCATGTTGGAAACGACATAGCGAACCGAAAACAGGTACATTAACTTAGAAACTCCCAACAGGAAAAGTTATGACTCCAGAGCTTACCGTTCGAAAGTTATGATTTTTTCTCCTCTCTGGTTTAAAACACTTTATTCGTTTTGATGTAACAAATTCGCATATGATTTTAACATAATCTTGAGCATAATTCTGGTTTAGGGCCATCAAATGGGTATCTCTGTTGTAAAGCTTGAACGCACCATAGACAATATCTTCTGTTTTAATTGGCCAGATCGTTCCCACTGCAGCAGGCGCATCATCGTAACACAGAACGGCTTTTATTCCCTGCAATAGAACCGATTTACCAAGGAACACGCTCGCGCCAAGTATCCCCGACGGTCTCACGTTCCTGGCCAATTGCCGTTCACTAAACAAGTGGATTGAAAACTTAATGGGCCCATGTAGAATGGGGCTATTGATTGCCACCCAATTGTACGTTTGTGGAGCAGGCCATATCGGCAAGTGATGACTCAAATTACTAACTGATTTCAATAAGAATATGACAATATGGAAACAGTTTTAAACTAAAAATTTAACTAAAAGTATCCACACGTAATCGCTAGCTAACACAATAAAAAATAAATTAAAACTTATAACCATACAGAGTTAATTAAAAAAAAAGTCTAAAGCATAGAAACAGAAAACAACTGCGCCAGGTGAAAAAATGTTAGAACTTTGTCATTGAGTGCGAAGTTGCATTTTTTAACAATCACACAAGTCTTAAGGAAAATAATTTTTCATAAGATATCCATGCCATCTTTGGGGATGCTGTGTGGAGGGTCTTTTTAGGGAGTGAAAAAACAAGAGTGTGCAGTTAACACGGGGTAGAAGTGAAACCTTCAGAAAACTAAAATAGACAAGAGTGGGGAGGTTAAGAAGCACCGCACAAAGAGGATACAGATTATTCTATTTCACTCTCTCGCGGGCTAAATCCTGTGGATGTATGTATGTGTTTGTCTCTTTTTAGTGTCGTTTTTTCGTTTCATCAAGTTTCAATTCACAACGGTGCTAAAGAAGATTTCACTTCAAAAAGTCAAGCACGAAAGAAAAAATAATTCTTTACGATAACTCTCACACAGGAGATCATAAGGAAAATAATTTGTCATAACATGTCCATGTCATCTTTGGGGATGAGGGTCTTGGAGGGTGTGGAGGGTCTTTTTGGGGAGTGGAAAAAAAGGGTTTTGAAGAGAATCATGTTGTAGGAGGGAGGAAACACGTAGGATCTCATGATTCTATCCCCTTTCTCGTTTTTACAAAGATTAATTTCAGCATTCCGTTTTATGGAAAAATGGTGTTAAATTTGTGCAAAGTCGGATAGTAGCTACTAGTCTTTGTACGAGTATAAAAAGTAAATTTATACAATAATAAAACGGATCTAAGTACATATACCATTGGATTCTAAATGGCGCAAAACACCCGGTTGGTAAACAGCAAAACTGTTTGACCGTCGCCCGTCGTTCGGAGAATACATATTTCATGAAACGTATTCATTTACTTTGGGATGGTCCAACATCCAATAAAATGAAAGACTAAGACTCAAGCAAAAAGAGAGGAATTTCTATTTACGAAGCAGGAGACGTGTTGGCCATTTTGAAATGAGTTCGACAGAGAAAAACTGCAACGCTTGATAAAACCGTTTGAACAGAAGACAGATTTCCAAAATAAGAAGCATGTTTTCCGAAAATTGAAAATTGTTAAGGGAAATTGAATAGCTAATTTGGAGCCAGTCTGCGCCGTTCAGGCGGGCGGTATTTAGTTAGGAATACTTGGACCAATCACAGAATCCAATTCGTGCATATTTTATTCGATTCTTCGGAATCTAATTAAACTTGACATTTCCTAGTATTTGCGAAACGTTATTGCAAAAAAGCATTTCGGAGAGAAATCGTCGGAACGAAGCAAATGCGCAAATCTCAAAGTTTTATTTAAATTGATATTTTTTTCTTTGGGACTTAAAACCAAAAGTTTCCTTTTTCACAATCGTGCGTAGAGTTTTGTTGGATTCTCGATAAATTTACTCCTAGACCGCGAGATGTTCAAATTAAAGAATGATAATTTTCTGTAAAACTAACTCTAAAGTATGTGAAAGAATATTACATTGAAACATAAAAGTGAATCGAGCTATAAGGCATATCTACCATCTACTGTGGATACACATATCAAACATATACATCCAAAGACAAACATACTTCTTTTTACGGTTCTACTTAAATACAATATCACTAGTGCAATACTACAAATCAAACACTAATAGACCAGCCTTTAATTCAGACATACACCAGCACAAAACACGATCTCGAAATCAAATACACCTAGCATCATCTACCCACACAACTAAATTTGGTATTAACACATTACAATATATTGCATATAGACAATACAATGCATTACCTAATGAAATAAAGCAACCAGTAGCTAACAAAAAAATATTAGTTAAAACGCTTAAGGAATATTTCCTGAAAATGTTTTTTAACCAGTGAATATTATTTTTTCGTTGTTAGTTTTTGGGGTGTTATGCCGTGTTGCGCTACCTCCTTCTATAGCCAACGTTTAAAAAAAACAGTGAATATTCGCTCACCTTCGTTTGTTTTTTTATGTTTTATGTGTATGGATGTCTCTCAGTATTTCTAAAATCTCTATTCTTGTCAATGCATTTTTTTTCTTTTTCCTTTTCAATATGTTGTATTTTTTAAACGTGTAATATCTGTGTAAAATGTACATATATGTGTCTGTCCTTCCTCTTCCTTCTCAACTCATTGGGAATAATGTGTTACTTACCATTTTGTGTAATACGATATAATTAAATAAATAAAATATAGCACAGAGAAGGGCAGTTATAGGGTGGGCAGAATAAGTAGAATGCTTATCTGCCTGCTGAGACGACAATCAAGTAATAAATGTGCAACTTAAGTTCAGAGTATAAAAGCGAAGGAAATTATTACCTTAGAGAAGAGAACGGAGCACTCAATAGCGCATAGGGGAGTGAAATTACACAGTTATCCGCTTCGCAGTGCTTAAGACGCAGTTTTTCCATTTTATGGAACAGATAACCTGAATTTTGGCTTTATCCACTTTTCATGTTTTCCACTGCACCCTCCACCATGTTGTTAAACTTTCATGTTTAGTACGTGTTTGTGAGAATATTAGGGTTGCGCGTTGCGGGTAGTTGGGATCCATGCTTGAACGTATTTGTTTTCCGAGCTCTGGAATATGGGTGAGCTAAATTGAAATTTTGAAAACGACATATTGCACAAATATCACATTACTTCGAACTTTAAAATTAGCAAGTGGCATTAATAATCAAGGTTAATTTAATGTAACAATGTTTATGCGTAAAAAGTAATAAAACATATTGTAAACGTATGCATCAGCCCAATAAGCAGCGGTCGAGAATTCGAATTTCGTCGAAAGATGGACTTTCAAATAAATAGACAAACTGAAGTATTTTCGTGGCAAAACGCAGATTGACCAGATTCTACCTTTAAATCCACCAGAAAACCACTAAAAAATATAGTACTACACTCACACTCGCAAAATTTTCCCCTAAAATAAAGTTTAATGAAAGACATTGATGAAAGAAAATAAGTTTAGAAATTATTTGTTTTCTTTATTATTACAAAAATAATAATTAGTAACCAACACACCATTTGTAGGTAAATCAACATTTTAAAATTATTCAATTAAGACTAATTCTAAATTAAGTCGTCTTCTTCAGACGAACCATTTTTACCTGCACCAAAATAGTCGGTTTCATATTGATATGACCGATATATGGTACCGATTTGATTTACAACCGCTACTGGAATTTTATAATCATTGCAGCATTTTCTTTCCAACCTCAAACCACAGCGTACTCTCAATATAGCAGTTAAATGATTTACCTAACTTCATTCTATTCCTCTGTTTGTTTCTTATTATATTCATACTGCTAAATAGTCTCTCAAAATCGGCATTAGAATGAGGTCGTATTAGGAGACTAATCGCAAAAGTCGCTAATTCCTTAAACCTCAGCCCTCCTTGAGAATCTTTAAAATTGAATACTTCGTTCCAAATTTTTTTTGTGCTTTTCGTCTCATCTCACTCCATTTCAATTAATGAATTTGACGCCACTGGTGTTGCCTACACAGTAAACGTAAATCCCATTTAAAATTAAAGAAAGTAGAACGAATAAGGATGAACAAGATTAAAAATAGAAGTGGATTAGTGGCTGAGTGATTGTGTTTTAGTAATTAAACAAAAATTTTGGAAACCACTAAAAAATCCACCAGCCACTAAAAGAAATATTTCGCCACTAAATGAAGTATGAAAACCACCAGTTTTAGTGGAAAATCCACTAAGTTGGCAACAATGGCAAAACGTGCGCGGATTTTTTTCAATGATTTTATTTGAACTAAAGTTAAAATTCTGAAAAGTAGCTTTCCTAGATAATTTATTGCTTTCTTTTATGGTATGATTATATTATTTGAAATGTGTGTTGTATAATACAACATTTTGTTTGAAAATTTAACAAATCTGCCAACGGTACCTTATTATAATAAAAATAAACATATTTTTTCCAAATTTAAAACTAACTTTACTAGATAAAATACCAATCTTTCGAAATAAATTTATATTTTTTTGTAGAAAAGAGTCGATACGTCTAGAATGTGATTTAAAAGTGACATATTTCCGATTGTGTCTTGTAAGAGGGAATATCTTAAAAATAACTCATCTAACTGAATACGATAATAAGGGTGATATTCAAAACATTACAGTGCGTATCACGTGCGAATGTATTTATCAATAGACAATAATTGTCAAATATAGCCACGTATTACCTGATACGAGAACCGTTATCATTCGCCTAAACGAGAGAGTACGTATAATAATTTAATGAACTATATATCAGAGTTCTTTTGAACTTATATTTGATTGCAATGTACGTCGCGAACGGAGGAAATAAAAGGCGAGATTGGGTGTCAGAAGTTCTTTTTGCCTTTAGACCACTATCTAGTAGTACTTTACTGATAATCTCGGAGTCTATATTTTATTGTTACGGTACCGAACGTAACCACAAAATATTGTAATGGAAAAGCTACACAACGAATAATGAACGTTGCAGTGTTGTTAAGGTATTTATTAACATAATATGTATAATCTTGATTTTCCGTAGCAACCCGTACTTCCGTTTGTCGCCGCTATTGTTGTCCGTTTAATTCCCAATGGAAAAATGGCAAATTGTGTGTATTAATTAACAGTCGGTTTTAATTCGGACTGCTGAGACAAGCCGGAAGATTTAGTGCGGGCCGCCGTAGCGGAAACTCCACAAGGGCCGGAACGCAACAATGAGACCGCACAATGTCGCAAATATTGCCATAAATTAAAGCGGCGCGAGCTAATCGGGAAGCGTGTGTGGGAAAATGGAACACAAACATTAGCCGAGCTTGTGGGAGAAGATTGGGGGTGTTTATGCTAATTTATTTGCTGAGCGTTATCGGTTGACCCGCCGCGAATTAATGTGGCCCGCGCTGTCCCGCGAGCCGCGCCCAAGAACAAAGCTTCTGCGCTAATAAAAACAGCCACCGTGGCCGCGGCTCTGGCCTCTGGGACAAGACATTGAATGGCGATCGTCCGCCGTAAATACACCTCGAATAATTGGGTACGCTCAAAGCCTACTTTTGACACTTTAATCTACGCATATTCACGCCACGCGATTAGTTGCCGATTCTGTAAAACCGAGTGAGTTTTCTAGCAAAACCGTCTGAAGCTATTTTTGTAGGGATTGGTCATTTTTGAAGTAAAACGTCTTTACGCACGCTCGACACTTGGGGGGTAAAATGATGAATACGTTCCAAAAAAATATGGAACGTTACGAAAAGTGTGATTGTTACGAAAAGCGTGATTGTTACGGAAAGTGTGATTGTTACGAAAAGTGCGATTGTTACGAAAAATGTGATTGTTACGAAAAGTGTGATGCGATCGGTCATCAACAGAAAAGGAAACGAAGCATGTGCAACTTTTGCCCACGCTTTGTTTCCTTTTTTAATGTGTTTCAATGTCATATATTATTTTATAAGTTAGTGAAGTTTTACTTCAGTCGTGTGGTCTAAAGCACACTCGTTTTTATTGAATAAATTTATTTCATTTTATTTTTTAGATAATACGAGTGGTCGCACGTTGTAAAGGGGAGCCAAGTATTGATTAGTGGTGATTTTATCTCACAAATATTTAAAAAAAATGTGTTTCAGAAATTAATATCACATAATCACTTATTTAACCAGAATGGTTATATAAAGAAATACATTACAAAATGTAAATATAAAATAAATAAAAAAATTAAATAAAGTATAATACAACTTGATAATTTGGGTCCGTTAATTTCAAAATCAATATGTTTTAAATACCTTTACCTCTACAATACTACGAAACCCAAAAAAATATTCCATGAATCACGTGATATGCGCGTTGTAACGTTTGTTGCCCGGCTAACTCAGTTGCGACGCGTGAATGAAAACTATTTTCATTATTATTAATTGAAAATAATCGGAAAATATCGGACAGCAAAATAACATCTACATTTTTACTGTGAACATGTTGAGGAAAATCCTCAGCTTGAGGTATTTTAAAATCCTTCAACTCTATATTTTATTGATTTTGTTAATGTCCAAATAATAAATAAAATAGATCAGAAGACGATGCGATACAATTTATAGATTAAATGTGGCACAGATTTTTTCTTTCTGGTAAACAAAATACATCAGAAAGACAAAATCTGTGCCACATTTAATCTATAAATTCGAAGTAAAACTAGCAAAAAAAAAAAATGTAGGTATACTAAAAAATACCATAATAACTAAAGTGTCCTGCGCTTGATGCGCTCCGTGTATTAGCATCATCGATACATAATTTATTCCGTAGTTATAATAGCGGAGCATTAACTTATCTGATTCGGCGTGGGAATAAATTGATTTTACGGCAAAGCACAGCAGTGTTGCCCGACACAAATAATAATCGAGGTATAACATCGGGGTAATTTTCTACACACCCGAACACGAAATGTTTTGACCGAACGTGTGTAAAATCAGAATTATTCTATTATTTTTTTTTTATTCATTCCGAATTTGAATCGGGATCGTAATCAGTTGATTGAAAATTTATGGAAACTTTATTGACTCGATCCACGCTCGACCCCATAAAAAGCGACATTTAATGGGCACTGTACGAAAGCCAAAAACACTGTTCCTTCATCGTTGAAACAAAACACTGAGTTCTGTTAATGTCACGTCAAAAGAAAGGTTTAATTGGTACCGAAACATTCCTGGATCAAATTTCATCCGGCGGCTTACAATAACAAATTAAAAATACAATCAGTTGTTTTTCAGATTCGTTGAACGTAAAATATATTGATGATCGATCATAAAAATATTTATTACCCTTTTATTACATCTCTAGGCGAAGTTTGTACAAAAGGTTCGATAGCAAGATCAACATCAAAAATTGAAAAGTGATTTATTTACCGTAATTTTTGGCTTTAATATCACAGAGAAATATTTTTGCAGGTTGGTTGTTTTATTTTTCGCTAAGTGCTTACCAGGTCAAGTAACCCCACCCACCCACTCGCCCACGCTCCCCATTCCCACGAAATAATTTTAAAACTTCCCCATTATCATTGGAACATTTTCGATGGCTGTTATAATCCCCTTTGAGGGTCCTTTAATGGGGCCAGAGTTTAATGTAAGCCGCCAAAAGGGGAGACGCGGGGAAGACGGCACCACGGGCAAATAATAAAATAATACCTTGCTTTTGGGAATGATGAATAAATAAATAAATAGGTAGGCAACTCTCTTCCCAGAACAAGAAATTAAATGCTTCAAATAAATGAGTGAGTAAACTTGTTCTTTGAAATTCGTTTTCAGCCTTTGTGTTTATGATATTGTCATTGGAATCATCTTGAAATCAGCATAATAATCAAATTTTCAAACAACGCAGCACTTTTGTGATTGATAAATTCGTTGCCAAAAAACCTCGGTTGCGTGATTTTCGCAATAAATTTAATGGAACAACCAACGGCTATCTTGAAATGGAGTACTGCGTACGATTTTTAGAGAAAGAAAACGAAGCGGTTTTAGTCGGGCCTCGATTATGATTGACGTTATCGGGCGTGCTTTGCTTGCGTCGCGTGTACCACTATGTAAGTTTTAGTTGAGTACATCTACGACTACCCTCGAGGATTATTGCTTATCTGCCGCGTGGCTAATTCGATATACCAGCCAGCCCTTTGCACATGTCGCCTACAATCTACCCCGCCCTTGGCAAGGGCTGCTTAATACATACACATTACACATGTACTTGTACCCACACGTTACTTCGTCCGTCGCTCATCAATATCTCGGTGCGCTTAAGGGATTATAATTATTGTATGTTGTCGTTTATTGGCGCTGACGTCATGGCAAGGACATTAAATTAACGAAAAATATCTAATCATAGAATAAAAAGGGGAATTATTCATTACATTCCGTCCTCATCAGATATGAAATTCTCACCCAAAAATAATGACAAAACCTATAATTTTTTGAGTTAAACGGAGAAACCTAGCTTTCCAACACTATCAGAAAGAAACTTCTTTTAACGATCGCAACCATTTTACTAATAGGTACAAAGAAGAAAAAATACTTGAAAAACGTATTGTGTCGTCAGTTTCCATTGATATTTTAATGACTAAAGAAAGAAAGGCTTTTTATAAAATTAATGGAGATTTAACGTAGTAAAATAAGATATAATTATTCAAAATTTAAGCATTATAAATTAAATTACTCTCACCTGCTAATTACGTTACTCCTAGGTTACCTGTCAAATTAAATTGTATTCACGCCTGTTTTGCAGCTTATCCTGAACTATTATTATACATTACTTCACGTATGTATATGCAATGTTCATGTACCTATACATTATTAGACCTAATATTTAACCTTAATATTAGGTATATGTTATTATATTTACCTACATTTTATTAAATGTAAATAAATGAAACAAATAAAACGGGTAAACATATTATGTATGGGTTTTTTTTTTTTTTTTTTTTTTTTTTTTTCTTTTTTTTTTTTTACAGTGAATACCGCACAAGAATCTCAACTCCCGTCTGGAGCCAGTGAGACTATGGCATCCCCAATTGGGGTATGTTGTGAGGCTGAAGGTAGTGGGGAGGGGAAGGAGGTGGGGAAGAGGAAGGTTGGGAAGTACCTGGCTATTCAGATCTGGTCACCAAACACGGCTAAAGCCATTCTTAAGCAACGTTTCAATTCTGAATGGTGGTCTTACACCAGGGCGATACTGATAATATCTTTCACTCTGGAACGTGCCGCAAACATACTATATATTATTTTAAATGAATTAATTGTGAAATAACACAAATTAATCAAATAAAATTTTTTTGCGCACGCCGGGTTCGAACCCGCGACCTCCGGATTGTGAGTCAAGAGTCAAATATAATTGGGTTGGGTTAGGTTAGGTAAGGTTTTTATATTTGTTTTTTATGACACCTTTAACTAATTAATCACCACTCTTTGTAATGTTTTTTTGTCTAAAATTGTTTGATCATTGTTATTTTTCAGTTTATCCTAACAAAGAAACAATTGGTTTCGAAACATGCTGATGATTTTGATTAAATAAGTAGCGTATAGAAAGTGATTTGTTTTCATGTAATTAAAATGAAACCACAATGTGAATTTGCCACTACTGAAGAAGAAATTTATTATCATTCAATTAAAATTGTGCCACAAATTTACAACATAGTTGAAGAAGTGAAAATATACATCCAGCCAATATTGAGAGCGTTTCATTTATGCCCGACATGTTCATATTATTTCTCTACGAGTCAAAAGTCTTAACTTTTGCCCTTTCAAGAAATACCTGACATAAAGAGAATTGCTGTTTTTGTTCAGCTAAATAAACAAAAAGATAGGTGAATGGAATTCCAATTTACAACAACCCTATAAAATGAACTAGCACAGTGGAGAAACGAAAACGGATTGAAGAAACATAATAATATCATAATTTTCAAACCTATGTTTGTTTGAGATGAAATGGATAGTTCGACAACTTTATAATAATATGGTCTGGATGTTATGTGTAAGTCAGAAGTCAGAAATCATAATGCCATTATTTTTTATGTATTATCACTGTCGTTGTTATTTTCAAGTCGGAATCTCGCTTATATTTGTTTACGTTAATATGTTCACATATTACCTCCGGTTTAAATTTAATATATCCGTAACCATATTTGACGGCCGGCCGTCGAGGGGTAAAGCCCTTGACTCGCAATCCGAAGGTCGCGGATTCGAATTCCGGCGTGGGAAAATAAGTTTTATTTGATTAATTTGTGTTATTTCACAATTAATTCATTTAAAAATATATATGGTATATTTGCGGCATGTTCCAGAGTGAAGATAATATCAGTATCGCCCTGGTATAAGACCACCATTCAGAATTGAAAAGTTACTTGAAATGGCTTTAGCCGTGCTTGGTGACCAGATCTGAATACCCAGATACTTTCCAACCTTCCTCTCCCACAACTCCTTCGCCTCCCACTACCTTCCATATCACAACATACCCCAATTGGGGATGCCTTAGTGTCACTGGCCTCGGACGGGAAATTAAAAATATATATCAGTATGAGTAGTCAGAATTTCAACTGAGCATGACTGTCTGGATGGAGTCCCCCTGATGGCCCTCTGGAGATGGGAGACGATTGAAATACCTACCCTACGTAAACAGCTGCATGAATTCATTTTAGTGTTCATTATTTTTTAGGTTCATTTCTTGTGTTTTTCATGCTTTATCGTTTTTTTATTTTATTTATGTGTTATTATTTACTTTTAACCTTAGTCTATAGTTTTTCTAATTTCTTTTGTTATTTCAAAATATTTAATGTATTGGATTACACTACCCCTGCATACATTCTGGAATAAACTATTATTATTATAGACTAGGTACAAACTATAAATCCCATAATCTCTCTATGTTGTTCGGAAAAGTATATCAGTATAGCCTCAACGGAACTTTCACTTCGACAAATAATAATAACAAAATAAGTTTTCAATAATAATGGTTCCTAATGAAAGCTTTGAATAAGTCGTGATATTAATACGCCTCCACCCTAATATTGATTAATGAGTGTAAATGAGGCATTTACGTGTACGACTTCCAGAATGATTGCATTCCTGAGTGTAATGTTAAAATGGAAATGTAGAGTAATATAATGACTGATCTAATATTTAATTTATTTATTTATTTATTTATTTACGCCCTTTTTCGGGGCTTTTACATATACAATTTAAAAATTACACTTGATTAAATAAAATATAAACACTGTATATTTCTTTTACCAATAAATATAAAAGGTATATATTTCTTTTATTAAGAAATAAACAGTATTTATTTTACATAACTGAACTGCCTCAGTAACAGCATTTTGTATTTGTCTAAAGATAAATTGAAGATGTCCACAGACTTGGTAAAATTATTTCCCTCCATTAGTATTCTGGGCAAAGAGGAATACATATGGTAGTTAGTTCCAGAATTTCTGCACTGAAATAAGTCCTGACTTCTAGTATTACGTAGAGGAATCCGGAAGCTTATTAATTCAAGTAATAATGGACTATCAACTAAATCATTTAGAATTTTATAAAGAAATACCAAGTCTGTGAAAATTCTTCTGTCTGATAATTTGAGCATATTCATATCATTTAAAATAGTGTTGTAGTTCAACATAATTGCTGGAATACCCATTTTAAAATTTAGAAAACGTAAGAATTTATTTTGTATTCTTTCAACAGCTTGTACATGTGTATTATAATATGGGTTCCAGACGGGAGAATTGTACTCAAGTTGACTTCTAACAAATGCAAAATATAACAATTTAATACATTTTATATTTTTAAAATTTCTAGTTAGCCTAGTTATAAATCCCAACATTTTTAAGCCCTTATTAGAAATTTCTGTTATGTGGTTAACAAATGAAAGATTTGATTGAAAAGTGATGCCTAAGTCTTTAATTTGTGTTAATGTCTCAAGAGTATTGTTATCAATGTTGTAATCAAAGATCACTGGATTTTTTATTCGAGAAAATCTAACTACTTGACATTTTGAGATATTTAAGTAGAGTCTATTTTCATTACACCAAATCAACAATTTGTTGATATTATCTTGAAGAATGTTGCAATGGTAAATATTTTTAATAATTCTAAACATTTTGAGATCATCAGCAAAAAGTAAGAAAAATACATCGTGAAATACTTTTGTTAGATCATTTATAAACAAGATAAATAAGACTGGGCCAAGGTGTGAACCCTGTGGAACTCCACTTGTTGCATAAATTTTTTCGGACAAAGAGGATTTTATTCTTACAATTTGTTGTCTTTTAGTAAGATAGCTTTCAATCCAGGTTAATAAATTGCCACGTATACCAAGTTTTTCTAATTTCCAAATGAGAATTTCATGGGAAACTGAATCAAATGCTTTACTAAAATCAGTATAGACAGAGTCTACTTGTAGTTTTTCTTTAAAAGCATTAGTTATAAAATTTTCATAAATAATCAAGTTAGAAAGAGTACTTCTACCCGGCATAAATCCAAACTGGTAAGGTGATATTACAGGTTTTATTTGTGTAAAAAGTTTGTCAAGTATTAGGCTTTCAAAGAGTTTCGGTATGGTGGATTGAATGCATATTGGTCTGTAATTACAAATATCACTTTTATCGCCCTTTTTGAAAATTGGAGTCAAATAACTAATTTTCCACTTATCGGGAAAAATTCCACTAGATAAAGACAAATTAAAAAGTTTGGTTAATGGAAGAGCAATTACTTTGATACATTCTTTAATAAATATTGTAGGGATATTATCCGGTCCCGCAGATTTGTGGATATCTAAGAATTTAACTTTAGTAATTACATCAGAGAGACTTATGGTACACTGTGAAATATCAAGAGTTTCATCTAGTGTTGTTGTTGGAAGAGGAGCATTATTTGAGTCTGTTGAATAAACACTTTTAAAAAATTTTGCAAACAAGTTCACAATACCATCAGTATTATTGCTATGGCTGCCATTTAGGTGCATAATGCTCGGGAAATCAGAATCATCTTCTTTAAGTGATTTTGAGTATTTCCAAAAAGAACTAACATTATTTATTATGGAGTTTTGAATTTCATTTATATAGTTACGGTAGCAGGTCATAGACATTCTTTTACATGAGGTTCTTTTATTTTTAAATTCAATGTAATCAGAATATTTTTGATGTAATTTATATTCTTTATGTTTAAGTTTTTTGGTGATAAGCAGATTTATAAGTTCTTTGGAGTACCATTTTGGATAGGTTTTTGGCTTACATTTCATGGTTGGAATATACATGCTAATAGTCTTTTCCAAAACAGAATAAAATTCATTGGTAGATGTGTTGATATCATCATATTGCATAGATGACCAATCAAAAGAGAGAAGATAATTACAAATTTTCGCGTAATCAGTTTTGAAAAAATTTTGGTAACTGAACGATAGTTTAGAAGTATTAATATGTACATTAGAGATAATAACTTCTAGTGGAGGATGATAAACATCAGTGGGCACCAGCGGCTCACTACATTCTTCAATTTCTAGTGAATCTAAGTTAGAAAAACATAAGTCAAGAGTACGATTAATTACATTTGGTAAAGTATTTGCCTGATTAAGACCTAGGAATAACGCCATGTCTAGAATAATGCGACCAGACTCACTAACACTGATATTATCGTCACTGTTCACCCAATTCACGTTTGGAAGGTTATAATCACCAGCGAGTAAAAATGTCGCACTAGGATTCCTTTTTAATATAACTTCCACTTCCTCACTATGGCACCTGTATACTTCATTGCTTGAATTTGGTGGGATGTAAATACAGCCCACAATAATCTTTTTATTCCTGGCAACATTTACTTGCAAGAAAATTTGTTCAAGATGTTTATGTTTAGTTGTAATTAAGTTAGATTTGTATTTCTTGCTTATAGCGATTAAAACCCCACCACCTCTGCTTTTAGCACTTGTCGATGAATTTCTGTCTAATCTATGCACATTATGATTTATGAAACCTAATTCACTAGAGTGAATATTTGGCTCTAACCACGTTTCAGTAAGTAGCACAAAGTCGTGTTCAAACATTGGTAGTGTAGACTGAAGTAAACTCAATTTGGTTTTTAGACCTCTGACATTTTGGTAGTACAGGTTGCAATTATTAGGTTGACGTCTTTTAGAGGAATTTTTTAATGGCATAAAAAATCGATTTTCTTTTTTTCAGCTTCAATTTTTCTCAAATGTACTGAGCATTCATTACTCCAAGCATAATGATCAGTTGGCAATTGTAATTTTAGTTTCTCATTCATTTTTTTGCAGTTTATGCACTGAATATCGTTTTGACAGTTTACATTTTCATGTGATTCGGAGCATCGAGTACAAGCTTTTTCGCTTCTGCAGTCTTGTGCTTTGTGCATGTAGCCATTGCACTTGTGACATTTCAGAAGTGAGATGTTGTCGAAAACCCGACATCTATCCCATCCAATATTAACTTTACCTTCTTTTAACATTATGTCGTAAGTTTTTCCATCGACTTCCATGAAAATGGTGTAGTTAATATCACCTCGTTTGGTTTTAATTTCTTTTATATATTTTATGTCAATTTTCGCTTCAACTATTTGCATATAATCATTTTGCATCTTAATTTTTAAAACAATTTCTTCTGGTGTGTATTTATCCGATAAACCAATAATTTTTAGTTTAGGATTCTTTGGTTTTGGTGTATTCACATCATATTTTTGTCCCATCTTTGAAATTATTTGTTCTTCCATCATTTTTGTAGCAGCTACATTCTTGCACTCTACTATGACTGCCCCTTGTTTGAAGTTTCTAATTCCAGTTACACCAAAATTAACAGGATCTATATTTTGTTTTATTTCATCCTTTGTTACCGTATTTTTTTGATCCTTATCTTTTGGTTTAATGATGACAATAGGTTTATGTTTTTTACATTTGCTTTGTTCTTCATTAGTTTTACCATATTTCGTTATTTCAGCATACGATTTGGCTTCAATGTTCAATTTAAGATCTTCAATGTTCCTATCTATTTTAGATAGCGACTGATACAATCTGTCGAGTCCATCATCTTCTTTGGTTGTTGGTGCCTTGTATTCGTGAACCATGGCCTCGATATGATTCAGCATTTCACACATAGCCTCAGTTAGAGAGGTTTTTTGATCTTTTGATAAGATGTTAGAGGTTAAAATTTTATTAAAATTTTTCATTAGAATTTTTGCACTTTTCAGCCTGTCTTCCGGAGTTAGGGAAGTCATTCTAAATTATAAAATTTATATTTATAAAAAATAGATATTATTTTGTTGTTTGCAAAAAATAACACCATCTATTGGGCAATAGTGGTATTAAAAAAATTTCATTCAGAAATTACGCATGCATTGCCATCTGTTGATAAGTAGCGTAACTCAATTAATTTACAATTTTATTCGTGCGCGTAGGTAGTTACTGCCATCTATTGAGAGGTAGCATAAATATACCTTATGTAGGTAGAGCAACCAAATTGTTAAAAATTATAGTAATTTGACTTTTTAAAACGAGTTTCTCTTATGAAAATGGTTCAGTACATACATGGTATTAGCACCAGAATTATCGCAGCACTGAGATGCACTGATATAACAAGTATTTAATGCTCAAAATAAACTTTTTGCGCTTGATTCTACTGTTTTATACGGAGCAAAATTATACGTCTGTCACTGACTTTGTTGTTGTTTAATAATATAAAGATTACATGCGTATACATTACAATGAGCCTAAGTACGTGTATTGTATAATATTGTGAACCAGCCCACTCCCTCTGGGTAATGCACGGCCCACCAAGTTGCATCAAGATAAAAATGATACGAATGCCCCCGATGCAGTGACATAAATATGATGGATGAGTGTCGGGCAAAAAATGCAGTTAACCTTTATTTATTCAATCATTCATAATCGTTAAATCCTCGCTGACGTTTCGTAGCCATTTTGCCACCTCCTTCATACATGTTCGCTGCTGAACAATTTCATAAAAGTCGCAGTGTAAAGCATTGAACTGCTGCTGAGTGTCATTTTTGTAATGCGAATGTGATTGATGGATTCAAATGATTGCACTAATATAAGTAGCCTTAATGCTGCAAACTACGAAATAATATAAAGGGTGTTATGAACGTTGATTACTTGTGCTGCGTGCGCTTTAAAATAATATATTACGCGATGAATAAAAAATTCTTAATTACCTACTAGATGGTTCCCGGCATGCGTTGCTATTCCATTTAATAAAGAAATTGTTTCTCCCTGTGTGTCCTTTCCCATTCGTCCTGTTCCCCTTCCGCCTCCCATTCCTCTCCTGCGTCCCCTTCCCGACTCCGCCTACTCCATCTTCGCTCTCCCCACTCCACTTCCCCCTTCCCCCGTCCTGCGAACCCCCCTCCTGAGTTCCCCTCCCCCCTTCCGAGTTCCCTTCCCCACTCCCGCATTTCATACGTTCAGTTCCGGGACATTCAGTTTTCAAACAGGTCGCGTGCCACCTATTGCCATTTTTTTATACAAATTTCATAATGCCAGAGCTCACCAGTAGTTCTATACAAGCACAAACCTTGTCCTGACAATAACGAACACAAAAAAAAAATCCAATTTGGTGCAATTGTTCGGAAGTTATACATGCATTTCGACGATTCATTTTTATTTATAACTGGCCGAAGTCCCCGGCGATGCCCGGGCTTTGCACAGAGTTTTCGAAATCAAATGTAGACAGTGACCTTAATCTTTTTTTGAAGGAAAATAATATAATATTAGTATATAACACGATGAAAAATATTTAGAATAAGCAAGTACAATATATTTTGGCTCACTGGGGGGCATAAAACCACCTATGTATAATACTAGTCGCCTGACGCTTATGTACGAGTACAAAGCGAGCTTCCAATTTTTAGAATGGCGTGGAAGTTAGTGACGAATAAAAAAATCATAAAAAACTCGTAAATCGATACGTTTCAGCCAATTTCAATTTCTGATAAGTGGTCCGCAGAAAGAGGGGCATTTAATCGATGTCGAACAAACGACATTCGTAAATCGTACGAAATCGCATAAGCCGATGAATAAAAAGACCCGTTGCCAATCAGCTAGATTGGGCAGAGTGATCTGAGAATGACCCCTCCCTTCTCTCGTATGGGACTTCGGGACTCACGCGGGCACAAAAGGATTTGAGGATAATTGAACCAAAGCTGCACAATGCGTGTAATCAAACAAAATTGCATCGTTAAAGGAATTCACAAATTGATAATAAAAAAAACCTAATCTGTGCGTAAATTTCACTGTGAAAGGAGCAGGAAATGTACCATCAAGTGGGTACTCTGAATTGTCTAACGATCGTACGTATTTCCTATGTACAATCTACTTATACCTAATATTATATGTGCTTATTTCTTTAGATATGAACAGTAAATTGCGTATTATTTGAATAATGAAATAATAATATTTACAGAGCATTAAGGTATTGTCTTACAAAGAGAAGAGACGAGATGAAAATGCCTCAGAATTAACTGGCTGATATTTCGTTAAATAATAATATTTACACAGTAGGGTACCGATGAGTGTGTTTGAAGGAAGCACACGTAAGTATGCCATAATTTAATTTGATAGCATGTGTATTTTGTATCGAGGACCGCCGATAATGTAGGAAAATGTGATTGAAAAGGGGTGTGTAGAGTAAGTGATGGTCTTCCACAATCGCATCGAGGAGCAGTGGTGCCCTAATGGAACAGAAGAGACAATCCTTTTTGCCCGGGAAGCTGCGAGGGCAGATGCTCGGCTGAGCGTAAAAACCCAACGAAGGGAACAATTGCAATCGCGAAACGTTTCATTTCCAGGGAATAGTTAGGGCGGAAAGTGAACAGAAAGCTTTATTTGTGACAAGTGCACGCCTGGTAAAAGCGGGATAAACATTAAAAAAATGTGTTAGCTAGTGGCAAGACTGAGGGGCGGAAAATACAAGTGCCCAGGAACCCGTTCTCGCATATTTAAATCATTGGATACTAGAAAATATTGCAACTGGGATTTGAACGCAAGCGTGGGTAATGTGGAAGAACAACAAGCAAAATTTGGAAAATTATACCTACTCCAAAAACACTCTCTTCAGGCCGTGTACAGATGGCGAGGGAGGTTTATATTTTGTACGGAATTGAATTTATGCACGAATACCTTCTGTGCTTTTTTAGTTAATACGAATAAATGTTTTAGTAAAATAAACACCGGTTTTCCGCAGAGGTGCTTCGGGAGTATAACCTAGAAAAATGTTTTGTATCGCGTTATTGTCATGGTTTGATTGTCAATACGATATCAAAGACATAACAGGAGATATTTTCTTTGAAAATTATGTGTCATTGAATGTGATTTAAGCCCGCACCTAAGTGGCTCTCTCCGGCAAGTTCCATCGGAGGCAAGTTTTCATAAGAATACACTCAAAGTAGAAATAATCTGAATACTCGTAAATATTTTAGAACACTGCTCGATACTGCACGTGTTTCGAGTTAGGCAAACAAAGATACGCGTGTTATTTCAGAATGGAATACTTCATTGGTCCCGGGGGGGTGCATGTTGAACCTCCCGCCCGCCGGAGACACCGGGGACACGAGGGATGCGAAGGGGTACTTAAATCCATCCCTTGAGAACCAACAAACATTACACTACTTGGAAATAGCTTTCAACTAAATTGTCGAGAGATATACATATTTACAATTATTTTCGACTGACATTTCGAATATTGGATACCGCGGGAAAATGAGATTGCGATATATAATTATAATACAAGGAAAGTTTTGAAATTCTTACGTTATTTCATATTCTCAATATTTGAGATTAAATTATTTGTAGTCGTATGTTCATTATAATCACAAATTGATCAAAGTCTAATAAAAACTCCCAAGATATTTCCCATAATTCATTTCCATTTGAAGTGTCTTTTGAGAACGAATTTCCGCTTCCTCTTTTCATTATGGTAATAAGTGGGTAAACTGTGACATTGACGAAGGTTTAAATCTTAATATTGCCTATGGCGCCGGTAAGGGTTTGCGGGCGCAATGGATGGGATAGGAAGCTCTAGCCACGCAGAGTGACGGATGAGCTTTTTGACACGATTCAAAGCTTAAAGCTTTTTTTATTTATATTACATTTCGCGTTAAAAAAACAAACCTAGCTTATTCGAACTGTTCGAAGTTACAAACGTTAATTATGTTAAATTAAACACAAGGCCAAGGTTCAATAATTACTCCAACATGTTTTTAACTCTTTTCAAAGGCGAATTCTATTAGTTAAATACAAAAGCAGAGTGAAATGAAAAGGGAAGGAAATAACCGTTACGCGTAGATTCTGGAATTATGAACATCTGAAGAATGTTATCCGCAACTTGCGAGTATATACGCGTGATATTAATAATGATAATGAACGGTCTGCCACACTAAATTAATACCAAAGAACAAGCTTTTGTTTAACTCGGGGCACGTTAAATATTTCTGAAAATCGATAAAACCGCAAGGCATATTTGCAAAGCAATATTCCAGCACAGAAATAATCTGATCCTATGTTCGAGCTAAGATAAAATGGTAGATCGGCTTTTGGAGTCCATTCAGACTGTAAACAGGGGAAAGGTAAATACATAGAAGGGGAACAGGTGTAAAAACGAAAAAAGAAAGCCAACTAAAATATTCGTAAAAAGCCGAGCGATGGAAAGGCTTTATAAATCATTGAGAGGTTGTATTACAAGTGTTGAAAAATGCTCAGGTCAAATGCGGAGTAATTTAAGGTGACAAAGCGAGAAAAAATAAAGATGTTGAATAAACCGGATGGAATTTTATTATTGGAATACCTATGGGATTATACTACTCATTCCTTTAATGCCACTGCGAGAGAAATAGTTGTATAATTTATTATTCAGTCATTTAGAGACTCGGTATTAGTTTTATAAGAGGTAAAATGAAATATCGAACGGACGAGAAAGTCTTATAGCTTATTTACTTCAAAGAATATGGGAGTAAAAATAAGCCATTAATCGCTTCCTTCGATTTATGAAAGGAAGGCAATAAATATTTATGAACGAACCTGGAGAAATCATCGCAAAACAACATCAAACTACACATCGGGGAAACTGACTAGGTTAAATAAACACGGATGTTAAAAGACGATTGAAATAAACTGCATCGCGTTTATATTGAGTGATGTCAAACGTTTCTTTGAAGAGGAACAGAATTAGAACAAAAGGAAAGTAAACATAAAAAGCGAGGTGGTCGAATGGGTGAATCAAATTCAAGTATCACAGCGGGTACCATCATCAGGGTTAAAGTTTATATCGAAAAACAAAATTATAAAAGAAAAATACAAAGTGAGGATAATACGGAAAATGCATTTCACGACCATCCTTTCCTACTCTCTGTTTGTCTCCAGTGCAAGCGGATACGTACATTTCATTCTACTGAATTTCGTACAAGCTTTCACCAAGCGAAAATTCAAAAGCGAAGCCTCCAACCGAAAGCGAACTTCAACTTTGTATGTTAAATGTTTTGTTGGGAGGCGAAATAAATAAAATATATTCCGTAAAGGTTGAATATCCTCTTACTCAACTGAGGCAATCCTCTAATAGGATAATGTTCTGTTTCTAAGTAAATGAAAATTGAAAGAACGTTTCTACGAAGTACCGAATTCAATTCACCCTTAAAAGCATTTACCTACCTACACTGCTGACTGCTCGACTTAGGACTTAGGATGACGAAATTGGATTCAACTTTGAGCACGGTTTGAACTCGAAATCAAGATTGCAATAAAATAATTGTTTATAACCCATTTGTCGTTCGGAATCTGTGATAAAGCTTCTGGTACTCTGCGTTTTAATCTGCTGACGATGGGATTTTTATTTAGCGAATATCAAACGTGCACATAAAGTTTGGTACACTGCGGACATCGGTGGAAATGCAATAAATGCAATCGCATCAAGCGGCACAACGGCGTTTTAACGAGCTCGCATTTTGGTCGGGTGTGGAGGAAGCCATACCGCTAATAAAATAATAGGACGTTAAAAAAACTGCAGAGTCGGGGGAGAAAAACTAAATAATAAAACTCACGCTATGCAAATATAATTCAGCCATCAGTCGCGCTGCGGCCGGTCTTAGTTTCAATTCTTTTTCGCTGGCTTTTTTAGTGCCCTCCTTTGCCTGGAGTGCACTACTGCCCTTGTTGGCCGTATGTATGGCCGGTCCCCGCGGAATTACCTACATTTTGCATGGATAGTTCAACAGTGGTGGTTTTTCCGTTTGTCCGTTTGCTCCTGTGTAAGTGCGGCTCCGTGCGGGAGGCGGGAGACCGCTAATTGAGGAACGGCAGCAATTAAAACGTAGAGGGAGGATAATTGTTGCTTTCGATTGCGGTCCGACGGTCAATGGGATATGCACTTATGCAGGACAGTAGATATGGAACAGCCCGGTGGTATGGCGATTTTCATTATCCAGAAGTCTTTGAAGTATATTTTATTAAGGTACGAGATGTAAAGGTATGGTAATAAACGGCAGAACTAATTGATTATCCACAAATGGCAACACATATGTACTGTATTGGTTGTAACTACATCACGCAATCTCTACAATAATTATTCTCATACATTTTCAACATCCTATAACTTCATGCTTTAAAAAAATGAAAGGACATAAACCGCTTATAAAATAAGTTATTAAGTATTGCGTACAAATCAAAATTTTAAGTGTGAATAACATCGCCATATCACTTTCATTTCGATCAATCTGTTGACATAGCGAGATTCAATGTTCAACTGTAGTATTCATCCCTCCAGATAACTGCACTAGTCTCCATAGAGCCACGTCCCAGTAACAATGGTTCCCGGCAAAGCAAACATCCACTATCAGTTCTAAAGAGAAAGCGAACAAACTGTGGCGAATTGTTGGCGAACGTTTCGATGGTGTTTTCCTTAGTCTTGCGAGCTTTGATGTGCCCCTAGAATGCTAATGCATCGCACATAATTGCGAATGGACGCCAGAACTTATCTACAAAGTCCAAAATACTGGATTCGGATGGCTCGTGAGCTTTACTGAAAAGTGTTTATCCCATCAAATAAAGGAAAGTGCGGTGGCCGGCTAGACTTTACAGTTATTCATCTCTAGCAGGGCTCCATTCTATGCATCCTCGGGTAACATCAACACAAGCAATGATACATACATATATCGCGTGAACAAGAACTACAATTATATAATTTTGATATAGTTCAGTATGAGTAGCAGCTAGTAGTTATACCTACAAAATTCCGGCTACATTTAATAGGTACCCCCAAATTAGCATTATAGACTGAAACTGGTGTAGAAAGAAAGATATAGAAAGAATAATATACAATTAAACTTGACATTTCCTAATTAAGTTGGAAACAAAATCGAAACAGTGGATTATTTAAAAAGATTCATAAAAACAAATTAGGTCTGTCTGAGAACTTTGGTATTTCTGGTTCATGCAGAAGAACTCTCGGAAAGTTTTGAGAGAATTTTAAAGAATTTCTTACCTTCATTGTTTGTTGTGATTCCAAACGATTCCTCAGTCTTCTTTTCAAGGAATTTTCTTTGAAACGTAACTGAAACAATAAAAATAAGTTAGTTAAATATTCAAAAGTTTCGTCGAGGGATTTTTAATTAAAACAATTAAAATAAAACTTTCTGTTTGGAAATTTTAAAATAATAAAGGGGAGAGCATCTTTGAAGAATTAAATAAAAGAAAGGCTGTCTGAGTAAATATTTCCGTAATACATAATGTCTTATCGAAATCAATATTAAATGTTCCAAGCCAAATTATTATTTCAGTTAATGGTTATCGATAATCAAACGTATTTTTGAATTATTTTTTTTATGAAAGAAATTTTAAAAAAATTTCAAAAAAGATTTGGTTAAAGCTTCGTACAACATAATGTGAATAAGGTTAGCGAAATAAAACATTAAATAGTTAGCACGCATCAGATCTGCTGATAAACATTGCCAACCTAGAAAGCGCCAACGTATCTCGGCATCTTTCGATCTTCTTGAACAATAACTAGATATTAGGCGCTATAAATGTTCCTAGCTCTAACACGCCTAATGGGCGCCGGGATTTCAATAGGATACAGTGTAACTCGGTTCAACTTCGAAGAAGTGTTATGAAAACTAACGCGGATGTTATCAAAATGTTTCAATAGGATAAAGGTTTCGCATTATCTATCTACTTAGGTTTTATTTCTATTTATACTACGTTAAACATCACCACCGTTCGAAAATACCTGTGGGCGACTTAAAAAGAAAACAGTAACTATTCTACGAAATATCACAGATCTTATTTACCTTTGACAAACTGTAAAATGAAAACACATTTGCAGGGCAAAACACAAAATAATGTACTCAAGCCAACATTAGACACATATGTAGCTTGCAACAAGGCTATGTTTACATAAGAAAAACTAAGCAAAGAGAGATGTCGGTAATCTAACTAATAATAGAAACGATAGGTAGCGACATTCTCATATAATAATTTGTGAGTCTAATCAATTCTAATTATTTTTCTCCATATTACGGGCAACTACCCTTTTCATTGGAAACAATCATTCTAAGAATTGGTTTGTAACCTGGATAGCGTAATAAAAAGAAAGCGTAAAAAGATAGCGTTTATTATATATATTATACATATATATTATACCTTCAAAAAAGTAATAAAAATAAAGTTTTTCTTATAAAAATTGACTAATCATTTCCCGTTGTTATCCGAATAACCAGTTTATCCGAATGACCTTAGTATACCCATTCCCATTTTTGCACAGTAATTTTACTCTAAGGACTACTTTAGCAAAATAAGACGGACATAATTCCATTTATGGCAGCCGCTGGAAATTAATATCCAAGGATAAAAGTTACATGGAGTAATTTGCCAAACTTCCATACAAGATAACACGAGGAAGGATAATTTGCATGAATATGTATGTAGCCAACAATATTGCATAATGTTAGTGGTAATAACCCAAAGCCAAAAACATCTCGCGTTATGTTTACAATGTTAAAAGGCTGACATGTTATCAATGACTACTTGCGGGGGTTTGTTATGCAAACCCTCGAAGTTAAATTTTCTAACATAACACGTAACTTTTGTTAGAAACTAAAAATGGCTAATTAATTTACATGGATAACCCTTCTCCGAATGGGGCAATTGTCGGTGCCATTGTAAATATTCGTTCGTGTAATCAATGCTTATTTATCCAACTTTGAGTTCGTCGAGCAAACTCCTGCAAATGGCAACACCGTGGGAAGCGGAAACTTTGACAGCCACAAGCGAAGTCGAACAAACAAATCGGAAAGCGATGGCGGCTCATTGCATTCCCAATTTAAACAAACGATTTTGTCGGAAGGTGTATTGTAGTTAAGTACTGTAATTAAATACCAACTACTTATACGCAAAACCTAGATTATACAAAGGACTATTAGTTAAATCGAAAAGTAAGTGTAGGTGGCACGCAATGATTTTATGAGATATCTTACTTTAAAAGTAAAGCTTTTTACAAAGTGCTATTTTAGCCGCAATTATTGAAATAGAGACGTAACGCCGCCGGGTGTATTCGATAGTGTTTATTTTGACAATAGCTTTTGTCGAGTAGAGACATAGTAGATTATTTCATCCATTCTACGGAAGGGTAACCGCTTCGATTCGTCGCGATGTTTATTCTGGGTTTCAGAGCGCCTTGTTTGTCTCGATGCAATTTCCACTACCGTCGACCCCACTCGAAAATTTAGCTTCTGCATACTTTTCGCTATAGCCGCATACATTCTGCTGGAATTGGTTCTCGGATCTCAATTCGGAAACGTTATCTGAAATGTAGAAAATTGCTTTGTCCGTGAACCGGGCTGACCACCACCAATTTTCTATTCTATACGCTTAGGGAATTCCTGTATTTTAAAATTATTATATATACCTATATACTAAATGCATATCTACCTACTTAGTGATGCAGAATATTTTTTGGAAAAGAGCAAAATATGCAAGCATGATTATTTTTTTGCGTGGTGGTTGCACACATTTTGAAGAATCTGTTTTGTTCACTGATAAAAGTCTGCATTCGCAGTAAAAAAAAATTACGAAGGATTTGGGGATGGCAAAATAGAATAAAAAAAGAATCCACCGGAGTTGGAATCTCGCGGGCACTTTTAGGTAGACAGTATGCAAAGTTTCCACTTTTTTATCCGTCGGAATTTCAAGACGCTTTTGAAACGTTCCTGGCGTATTTGCAAATGGAATGGAGTTTTCGGTTGAAAGTAATTAGTTGATGAATTTTCTTCTTTCATTGCTTAGTAAGTAATTATGTGTAATTCTTTTGTGCTGGCCAGTCGGGAACTGCTTTGAAAGGATGAATCAAATAGCCGAATCATCCGAAGCTGCGCTGTGCTCGAGATGGAATTATGTGAGATATTGAAATAATAATTAGTTTCCACAAAAATAAATACATTAATTAGCTGAATATGGCTTAAGAATAGTGGTTTTTATTAAGCAAACTAAGAAGAACATTGAGAGGAGTGTTTTCCTACGAAAAAACAGAAAAATACCTTAGAGATCAAAAATGTTCACGTTCCTTTTTTAGCAGAGAACTTCAATCGAAATAGCTAAACATTCTAAGAAATGATGAACCCCTAAATACGTGGAACTAGGTAGAGATGTGCTTTTAAAGAAAACGGAACTTAGTTTCATACGGTTCGTTTCAGGATCCCTTTCCGTGGGAGTTGAACATTGTGTCCGATTCGTCTGTCCTAATTTCCTCGCGGATTTGGTGTGCATGGCTATATGCTATACGGGACATGCCGGTTAAGCAAACACTCGGGGTATATATATTATAAGTTGTCAGCACTCAACTTTTTATTAGAGTTTTTTGTATGACAAACATAAATAAGGGTCGAAGGGCGGCGGGCAAATAAAGCCAGAGACCTGCGGATAATTTTCCTAACAAGGAGCGGAGATTTTTATGATTATTATTCTTTTGCAAAGTCGCTAAATTTGCTTCCTCCCGCGAGAATTTTGTGTTATTCCTTGAAATTTTAAATCATCTGTTGACATGAAGAGTAAATAACGCCGCAGTTGAATGACATAATAAGAATTTGCCATCATTAAATCCATTTCGTCATTTTTTTAACGCTAAACTCATAAAAGTAAATAAACAGGTCGCAGTCGGACAATCATTTTATAAATTTGATTGTACATTTAAAATGAGAAACAAACTACGGAATAATGTAATTTAACCTAATTCCATGAAAATACTAATATATCCAACTAAATTAATATTCCATATTCATAAAACGATAATAAATAACATGAGGAGATACGACATGGGCGAGTTTAAGAGAAATACAGTATGAATACGCCCGATGAATAAGTACCAGCGTTAGTGTTATCAAATTGTCAATGGACGTAATCGGCAGTTCCGCAATAACACACCCTGGGAAATTATTCCTTTCAGACACGCATACAGTCGTATATCACCCGGCTCGGGGTTCGGTCACATTGTGTATTCACGCAAAATACTAGGAGTATCGTCGTTCGTGACCCGGGGACCAACTAACTTCAAGGATACAATTTACAAGTTAAATTGTAAAGAAAACCTCGTAATGTGTGGCAACAAAGACGCAAGGAAGAAAGCTTTCATACTGATCCGTCAAAACCCACCCTTCTTGGCTAGTGCTCTTTACAAGTTTTAACATAATTATAATTTAAATTAGAGCATCTTCTCACAAGTAAAGAGCTTTTATGATTAAGGCGCTGTAACCCCGCTCAATAAGAAGATAAAGGATACGAATGTTGGACAGAGGGCGCTAATATGTAAAACGATGAAATTGAAGCGAAAATTGAGAAAATATTTTAAAAAAACACGAATCGTTTAAAATACAGCAAAATATCGTGGGGGTTATCTAAAACAGCATTCAAAGAAACACTGAATTTTTTCATTCATATAACTTGTAAAATAACTGAAAGAAATGTGTTTATATTAATTTTGGGAGCATACTTTGCGATTTTTTTCCATCGAGGGAGTTTCATATAATTTGCTTTTCAGCGTGGGGAATGTAGAGATATTATCTTAAAAAACATTTTTTTTTTAAGAGCTCAAAAACTTCAAATGTTTAAGGGGGATATGTAAGAAATCGGTAGAAATTCGGGTAGCGGCGGCTTAAGAGTATTGTGAGATAGTTTTTTTTTAATACCGCAAAGAACAGCAGTCCTTTTTTACACGAAGATGTGAAATTATTTAAACGCTTCGATAATAATAAATTAAACTCGATCTAATTAATTATATTATAAACACTATAATTCGGAATGAAAATAAATATAATAAATTTACGCCGTCGTTCTTAAAATATTTGGTGGTGCAAACGTGAGCATAGTTGCGATTTAAGCAGTTTATCGGGATTCGATTATTAGCCATGTTTATATTTAAAAATATATATTTTTTATTTTTATTTAAAAAAATAATATATTTCAGGGGTTTACGCTAGCAACATAAAATGGTATGGTAAATTGTAACAGAAATAATAACTCCGAGCATTAGGAGGCTAAATTGAAGGTTTTCTTGGGTGAATCATGGGACGATATAAGGATGGGAAGACGAAGTATGGTAAGAGGGTGGAGGTTCCTGTTAACCAAGGTTCCCCGGGGTACACTGGGCACCCCCTAGGGGACGCTGGGGGGCACCAAAGGGAAGGGAAGTAGAAGCTTTGCGGAACTCTAACAATTCATTGTAAAATTGACCAATCTAGGGTGCAGTATTATACTCAGGGAGTGAGATTGCATACGATTATGTTATTAAAAGATTTTTTAGTTGGTAGGGTCAGTTAGGAGCGTTAGGAGGGTAAACTTCGGAATCCGAGTTTGATTCCTCGAAGTCTTGAACGATATGACTTTGGTCTGGCTTTCGCAAGAATAAAGCTAGGAAATGATTATATCATCAGAATAACTGACATAAATAATGGCAGAGGCGGAAACACAAACATGTTTGTTGTAATTTGAAGAAAATACCAGAAATTTGTATACTCCTTACAAAATCAGTGTCAATTTGGCAGGTAACTACAGTACGTACTCACAAAATGTAAGGAGGAATGCCCTACAGAATCATTAGCAGAGCAATGACAATTCGTCAGTCAAATAAAAGTAGTTCTAAATTGCGCATAAAAAAGCACATATTGCCAAGAGTTATTTACATTCCCAAATAATGTAAGTAAGGACGTTGAACTTTAAGCAATTCTCAAAACAAAGCAATGAAAAAACGAAATAATAAAATTTTAAAAATGTCTTCAAAAACAATATGTGCCACGTAAAAATAAAAATATTATTTAATGTTTAAAATGCGCACTTTTAACACAGAATGTTTCTAGTAGTGACTAAATATGACAAGAATTTTAGATGTCGAATGAACGAAGCGACGAACTTCAAAGGTTTGAGAAGTGTGTTACAAATAATAAGCTCGGATCTTATATAAATCTAAAACCCGGTAACTTTGGGAGGTATTCAGTTAACGCGTCCACAGAAAGTTCCTCAAATTAACGGATCTTAAGTCAGCTATTTCAGGATCCAGTCAACAAAGAGTTTGAATAATAATAGCGAGATGTCTGAAGTAAGTGTGGAGCGGCTTCGGAATAATTATACACAACAAACACTAAATAGCGTCGTATTTCCGAGTTTTACATTCCACTTCACTCATTGCCATTATCGCTTTTATAAGTACGCCGATAGAACTTCAAATCTGTTACACTCAACCGACGACTGAAATAAAAGCTCTATTCGCTGAAATATTCTCAACAATGCTACTGCAAATTATAAAGGCATTTCTTAATCGAGCTTTTACAACGAGAAATGCGTTAATGAAAATCGTATTTCTAAAGCGACAACAGATGAAATATCATTATATTTCCGTAAACAATATGTACTAAGAATGAATATTCCAGACAATAATAAATCAAAAATCAGTAGTATAAAGGAAAATAATCATAATTAAGAGCAATAGAATCAAGCATGCTCTTGGCTGATTTACTAATAAAGATGTTGATCTATTTTGTTTGGTATTTACCGTTTAATTTGATCTTACAAGGAAGGACAGTCTCGCATTCTTGCCAATAATTGAACGACGACAATTCTCCGCCGTAATTATGAAAATTAATTCAGGTCCCGAGATAAACTTAAGCAATGAAATATTAATAAAACGAGCGCTGAACCACCCACACTTCATACAAAGTAAACTATATCCTACAAAAAAAAAACAATTAGCATCGTAATCATGCGCCATCTTTTAGTATTCAACAACTGTTATTATTTTAAGGCTAGTTGTTGTCGTTTGTTCGAGTTTGATATTTTAAAGCGCAGGTGACAAGGTACATCACGTGTTACTTTACTTTTTTACGTTTATTTATAAAACACGGTTGAGTAAAATATTCTAAGCGCAACCCGCGTTGACATGATGAACTAGACTTATAATATTTATAGTGTTGTGTGTGTTGCCAACCAGTTGAACAAAATGATGAATCGACACATTTTCCATGATAAATTTCATACTTTGTTTTCGTTCAAAGATAATTGCTAGCATGTTTATGTTGATGAAGTTCGCCGTAGGGTGGTTGTTTGGCATCAACAAAGTGGTTTTTTTTAAAGAATGTTACAGAAACAAGCTTTGATACTTCTTCAATTGGTGTTCATAAAATTGCTTTACATTGTGAACACTGAGAAGCGGAAAAAAGGATCTTGTTTACAAATCGTACTACCTGGAAAAACTGAAAGCATTTAGCATTTTTTTTTACATATTTTCATAAAATAATGTTTACGCGTGATGGCCTTTCGTTCTTCGAACGTTAAGCATTATCAAATTGCGAGAAGATAAGAAATATTATTATAACCTTGATAAAAAGAAAATACATAAGCCGACATTATGAAACCAAATGATAGTTTGACGATGCTCACAAAAAAAAAAAAAATAATAATAATACAAAAAAAAAATCGAACCAAGCAGAATATTTTACGAATCATATTTATATGGTAGCTAGTTTTTGGAATGAACTCCTACATGAAATGTATTTTCTATAGAGTGAAAAAAGAAAAAAAAACAAGGCAAATGATATATTAAGAAAAGTATGAGAACAGACGGGTTAATGAAAGATTTAAGTCACGCGCGAAACAGAACGGAATGCGAGAATTTATTTTCGCCCTATTTTTGTTACAAAACATTTCTCGACTGATAATTTGTATGTGGATGTATTATTCTCTCGTTCTTCCTTTTCTCCAACTATTTGGTACCCTCGATACAGGCGGAACACTCAAAGTGATTACGCCGAATGCCCAGTCCGAAGAGGACTTTGATGGGCGCGGTGGAACATATACCTTTCCTTCGAATTTAACGGATGAATCTCGGCGAATCCTGACTCCTTACCAAATGTAGCGAGTGAAATATCTGATAATATTTATGTATTTATTTACCGACCCCAGTTTCGAAAACGAAGAACACGGTTTATTTACTAACTCTTTGAAAAATTGCTTACTTACTAAAATAACGAGAAAAAATTGATGGAAGTATTTGCCTCGAAAAACTTAGCAAATGTATGATCTTTATTCAACGGAACGAGATTGATGTGCGGATTCCAGAAATGATATTAGTTTTGCAATGTACGAAGGTAATATTTTTAGGTTTCTGAATAATGGATAAGAGTTGTTCTGTTCCCGCGAGATTAATAATATACGAATACATCTCAAGAGGCCTGCGTCATAACTACCAGTGGGATGGGACGCCTCATTACTTTGATTGGTTTTGAATTCAATTCACATATTCTTATTTTATGATTCACATAAAACTTTTGATATCGTAGCGGAATACATAAAACATTAACTTTATGTTCAAACGCCTAATACTAGCCTTGAAAAGTTATTGCTCGGGTTGTTTTCTTCGCTTCATGGAAGGACATTCATCCGTACTATAATACCTACACACATTTTCTTACGAACGTAAAAGTTATACAAATCACACATACAATAATATGTAGGTATCTTTGTTTCGTTAGCCATAATTCGGATTGGAATATAAAATGGAAAATTAGAAAACAATAAAATGAAAGCGCCACCGATAATTCAATGTATAGTCTATCCGATTAATGAATACGTTTGACAGCTAACAATCCTTTGTCGATCCACGCAAGGGTCGGTTTCAATAAACCGGACCGGGGGCAGAAGCGGTAATGAGTCCATGAAACGTAGCTCACACCCGACGCCTGAACTGTCGTGGAAGTCGTGAAACTGTCATGAAACTCGTGAAACTGTCATGAAAGTCGGAAGCAAATAAAGCGGACTACACACCGTTAGCAATCAAACGCTTTAGTGTCGGGCTGGCTAATAGAAAACCGTGTAAATGGACGAAACACGACCTGGCAAAGGTGGACCGAACTGAGCTTTTTGCAGAAAGGTGCGAATTAATTTAACCTTCGCAGTCCCAAAGGACGGGTTTAAATCCACCTTTGCTTCAAACGTGGTAAAACTACGTAACGAACTCGAATGATTCCCGACGTAAGTCTGTCAGGTTCAAGTAACATAAAACATTTGGAACAGTTTTGGTGGTTTTCTGTGAAAAATATTATCAAGCGCTGGCGGATGGCACTCGACGGCCGGGTGTGTGATTATTTTTCCACGCGTGCCAGTTTGTTGCCTGCAGTTTTCCAGATTGCACGGCAACTTCCGACCGGCTCCGTAGTTAGCGGCAAGGGATCACGGACGTGTTAAAAGAGAAGAAACGTGCGATGAAATTTATGGGCGGGAGTGTGTTTGATATATTGCCTTCAGAGAGCACGGGATAGCATGAAGTATTGTGTGTGTGACGGGCCCGCGACACGTGAGCGGAATACGCCCGAGCCACCGGCACCGTGGCAGGGAGGAGCGCGATTCGTGCATTCCGCAACAAACATACATACACACACACACCATACACTGCTGCTAGCTGTCCTGCTGGTAACAGTTCCCCGGGAAAGCCGTTAGACGTTATACGCTAGACTCGGAACTTAGCTCAAATAAACCTGCTGCTTAGAAGCATAACTTTGATTGTTTGGAACTCCTTATACGTTTCAAGTTGTGCACACACCAATTTTAAATCTTTGTGATTTATCGTTTTAGTTCGCATTAAACTATAATTTCATTTAATTTGGTTAAATTAAGAACACACCGAATTTATTTAATTAAATTTAAAACACGTATGTACATACTTTGATTTTATCGTAGGTGTTCTAGTTTTAGAATTTTTGCTTGTTATTACAATTGTCCGTTCAACTAACTTGTAGTAGATTATACGACCTATAATCTAGAACCTTTCTATTTTTCTGTGCCTTGTCCTGTTTCATGTTTCGTTTAGATTTATTAGTATTACATTCTCATTCAAAGATTATAATATAAAAAATAGAAGATCCTACATGCTTATTTTTAGTTTTGTTACTCACACACAAGCAGCGCATTAGTGGGTTCCTATTACTTGCTTATAAAAGTGTGTTCTTACATGTCTAAAAAATAATGGGAAATAAAATATTCAAAACATATATATCTCTCGAATTACACTGCCATTTCAATTCGTTGTTACACTCAATTAAACAAACTCTACAACATTTTTTTTTCTTTAAAAGAAAGATAAACATTCCCGGGTTACGAATAACCCAACAATGTTTGAAAATCTCCTACTACCACCACAGAAAGCCGAAAATGTTGCTTATGTTGTGATGGAGGACTTAGCCAGCCGTATAATCGAACACGCGACGCTCGGGTGGAACCCAAGCGCTATGCCCACCCAACCACTGACCGGTCAACATAGTGTCAGAAGTCCTAAGTCCATAAACTGAGACCACGAGGTGATCCCTATGACCTCTTCTACGAAGCTGCAATGAATACGAATCTATGTAGGTAAAATACTAGTACATGGTCCTTCGAGGCGGATTTGAACCTGCAACCTTTGGATTGTGAAAAAAATCTTCTTATCAATCGTTTAATTAAATTACGTAATGATAAAAAGGTGTTTGTAAATAACCCTCTTAACGATAATCGCATTTCCAAGACGAAAATAACATGAATGAATAAAAATATATTATATTCATGAAAATATGCGGAAACAAATTTATTCAATGTTAAATGTTTAATGTTAAAGCTGTAAGAATTAATTGAAGAAGATTTACGTTAAATGTTCAGATTAACATATTTGAGGTATCAAATTACTTATTAGTATTTTTAATGCGCCGCTTGGTAACGCCATTAAATTTTATGATAATTTGTCGATTTTTACACAACTCTATTAGCCGGTGTGTCACTTTCTAGAATGCAGTGTAATTATTATGCGGTAGACGCACCCATCTATCCTACGCACACTAAAGATGTGGCTGAGATTTCACTATGTTGAGCCCAGCACTGAACAGCTATCCCAGAAAGTTAGATCTATACCGGTTTGAAAAACTGATTTCGCCAGGCAAGGAAATTGATTGTCTATTCAAGAAAAACGTATGATATTTAAAAATGTTTCTTATATTTCACGCGATGTTACGAAAATTTGAACTTACTTCGAGGACACGCCCACAAAACACTTCTATCTGTTTATATGTACAATGTTTGAACCTAAGCATATGTGATAGAAACCGTATTGGATGGTGCTAAACTTAATTTCCGATTCTGCTACAAATCATACACGGCTGGCTTAGCTGACAGGTAAACAAAGGAAGTATATTCCCCACATTAGGGATAATAATATGTTCCAGCTTCTTTATGATGTGTGAACACATGGTTGAGATTTTTATTCCCACAGCCAACAATATTCAGAGGGAAAAGTATTAGTAATAGAAATTTATTTCAAATCTTATGAATAGGAAAATATGTAGAATAACAAGCTTGTTTTTAAATAACAATTCTACGAAAGTGTCTCTGAACGGGGACAGTGGGATTACAGCCCACCCAACCGGAAAATTTTGTATACCAGAGATAAATAGGGAATGAGAAAGAGAATAAGATGATCTTCCAGCAAATTTTTTTCATGTGATTCTTAGTTTTTCAGCAGAGAAACTAAGACGCGACATCTGGGCTGCTCTTTCATACAGTCTTCAGATTAGATATCATAAATATCTGATAGGGACTTGTAATAGGTACTTAATAATAAAAACAAGATGATAAGAATGAATCTTCTAATATTGATGTATCGCAGGGTGTACCCCAAGGAACCCATTTGGTTCCGCTTCCTTTTAACTAATTTATTAACGATATCATTAAAGCATTTTCTCACACACGCGTATGGCGGATAATCAAATCTTACCTTTTCTAGTTACTTTTGAATTTGATTTGTACTCATTTAACGATTGGCGTAAAGATAACTACTTGGAGTTAAATATAGATAAACGCAATATTTTTTAGTTTTACAGATCTATAAATATTGATTTAAAAAATCCCAATTTGGGAGGAGGGGATGGGTACCGCCGCCCCAGGAACCTTTATTGGATAACTTCTGCCATAGGTCACCCCAAGTGGTTCGCTACGTTTGGTGATTTAGCAGGGGTGCCCGGGTTCATGCGGTGAGGTTTTTCTACCTCTTGGAGGCGGTTGACCGGGATACACTGAACCCCAGATTCCTACCCAACCCTTAATTCCTTTTTCTTCTCAGAACCCTCCTATCTTTCCTTTCCTTAATAAAAACCCTCCACACAGCATCCCCAAAGATGAAATAGGCCCCGAGGGAAATTATTCGGCCTCCTGTGTGGGGTTCATGTAAAAAAAAGCTATTACCGCAATAAAATCACTGGAGTATTCATATTATTAAATTTAATTTACTTTAAATTAAAAGGAATTCTACGAATTAAACACAACAACAACTAATAAACTAAATATTTTTCGTCCATCTGCTGCCACGTTTAGGGGTCACTTTAGATTGCAAGCTTTCTTTTCTAAACCACGTAACTGCCTCTGACTTAAATATTTAAGCTATGGCAACACCAATACTTGGTTACATAATAATTTAAAAGTATAACACGTTC
Organism: Limnephilus lunatus; assembly: GCA_917563855.2. NCBI lineage: Eukaryota > Metazoa > Arthropoda > Insecta > Trichoptera > Limnephilidae > Limnephilus > Limnephilus lunatus. The sequence continues at coordinate 99,692,100 of OU830595.1, forward strand.
TCAGACCCAGGAAAGGAGCAGATTTTCCAGAAGAGAAAGTAGGCAAACAGAGGTATAAACTAATAATCTCACTTTATGAGGGATGTATGAATTCTTCGAAAAGATTAAGGAATAAACGTCTAACTGACAAAAGAAAACCAGACAAAAGAGCGGCGTTCGAACTACGAACGTACGAAACTTGCGTTTTAGAATTTTCTAAGCATAATTAAGTTAAAATTTAATATATTTTATAAACTTAATAATTTAGTTCGGACTAATTTGGAAGTTTGGAAACAAAGGGAGAAAAGTGTGCTCCGAGTTTCGGGAGCTCGGAACAAAAATAAGTAGGCTACTAAGTTCCGTCTGAAACTTTGCAGGAACCTTAAATTTCATTAGGAAGACTAACTTGAAAATACAATGTTTCACCACAATAAGGACAAATAAATAATCATCAATATAAATCTATTAATTTTTAAACAGTTAGAATTGTTCAACTTTTAGTACAATCCTAACGGAGGTTCTTTTCATAAACTTATATTTGTCGCTCCTCGATATAAAGGTATTGGAGTTTCAAACTTTACGAACGCAATATAATAAATAATATTAGAAACATGGTTAATGATATTAATTTGGAGCTGAAGTAATTCGGATTAGTTTTTAGATTTTCACGGCCAAAATCATTTTCATTGTTTGTTTTTGGGGTGTTATGCCGTGTTGCGCTACCTCCTTCTTTAGCCGACGCTTCGGACAGCGTTGCAGTGTCCATCATCAGGGCAGATTTGGCAGATCGTACCACATCGTCGGATCTGCCGTGATGATGGACACTGCAACGCTGTCCGTGAACCGTCGGTCTCGCACCTGGCTCATCTTTATAGAAAATTCCCACACGATATGGTTTGGACTGTGACCCGACTCTTGATATCCCTACAGTTGATCCCCTCGACGGTTGATTCCCTCGACAGTTGATCCCCCGACAGTTGATCATCCGAAAGTTGATCTTTGGGACACTTTATTCCCGAAGGATTTCTTCTGTTGTACTTCCTCCCTGGAAATGTATTTAGAGAGCATATCGGCAGTATAACAAAAGTCGATAAATTCGTATCTTATTCAGGCGTCTTGAGTCACTTGTGAAAATCCGCAATACAAATATCGTTGCTAACAATATTGCCGTGGATACATTAAACGCCTTCGAATAACAAAAAAAGACATACTTATATGGATAATCGGTTTAGGGAAAATACGACATACCTCTATCTACATAAAATTTAACTGAGTGTCCCCGTATACGTGAGCAAAAAGGTTATAGGTACGGCTGAATAAGAAAATACGACATATTTATAATATACGCAGTCGGCATATAGGAAATACGCTATACCAGAAATAATCCGTTCTTAATAATAAATTCCGAGGGATCAACTGGCACAGAGATCAACTGTGATCAAGAGGTAACAGGGGATCAAGTGTCATGGAAGCGATTTGGACATGTGCTCTACGTGAAGAGAGACAGATTATGGAATGGACTGGAGCCACTGAATTAGTACAAGTTTGTGACCTCTGAAGACGTTTTATCGAATTAAGAGAACCTTGAAAATACTAGGAAATGAAGACGAAGATTTAATTATTATTATAAATGATTTAGTAAAAAATAAGTTATTATGCAGTAATAACGCGAAGATGAAAGCGAAGAATCTAAATCAATATTAAATAATTGGTTAAACAATTTCCGTACAAGCGGCGAACAGGAAGCGATAGCTTAGCTAACGTGAAATTATAAATCTTCGATTCCCGGTAATAAGATCGATCTCGGTGAATTTCTTTGAATCAATATCAATGCACATCGCATGTGGAGGAAAGAATTAAAAAAGGTTGTATTCACGGCAAACAACGTTACGATTTCCCATTAAAAGCGTTTGATTAATGGTCCGATGCAATTCGTTTTATCAGATATCCACGCCATAATAACTCATTCCGATGTCGGCTATTTGTTTAGTTGAACTACTGCTGTGAACGTAGCATCGGACAACCAACCAAGAAACTACAGAGTACTATTTCAAACTACTTGTAACTACTTCTAACTTGTTACAAATAGCAAAGGACACCTAATCAATGGCGACCAAACTGAGCGCTATTTCAAAACTTCAGAACTTAAAGTTCTAGCATAATTAAGTTTATTAACATTTTGTAGTTACTACCATGTAGTCACTACCCTACACAATATGGAGTTCGTCTTATTTTTTTAACACTAAGACTTTACAGCTTCATAGATAATGTTGAAAATGACATAGCAAGGTGACTCCAGATCGAAAAAGCTTTGATAATTTCACGCAGTTCAAGAATTTTAGGTGTTTCAGTAGGTGTATTTCGGAAATACACAAACCTGTACAAGATAAAAATAAAATAATACCAACATGACATTGCGCCATTTTTAGAAAGTAATCTCAAGGGTGCTTTACAAAATCCACAAGTTTGATTAGATTCGAAAATAACTAAAGAAGTTATTTTGGTAGAAAGATTTATTTCACCATCGGTGTGTATGCAGGTAAATACTTTTTTATGTTATTTCCGGATAGATCCGAATCAATTTATTCAAATTCCATTGCTATGACTTTTTGAACTCGACGAGGTGAATTTAATATGCATATAAATATTTACTGCCACCAATAAAGCACAAAGTTGATAAGTTTAAAAACAAATTTAATTTTATAAATTTTCTTTGGTCTTCAGAATACTATTAAAACCATGATAGGAAAATCTAAGCAGAAAGCTCCCTTCATGAACTAGACCAACAATAAATGATTTAGAAATATATAGATAGGTAGGTTGTAATTAATATATTATGTAGGTATGAGATTGATAAAAGGCCTGCTTACTGGAAATATCATTTCAATGCATTTCATATGTATGAATTAAAAATTATAAAATAACGTACAAAAATTAAATCTTAAAACAGATATTAACCAAAAACCCATAAATATAACGATGAATCTTATATTGGGCTTTTTTGTTCTTCAAGAAGAGTATTTCAGTTCCAATTATTTGGTGGATGAATCAAATCAACTACTTCATCAATCTTGAATAATAGATCGAAATGATTATTCTTAAGCTGTTGAATGAAGGTACAAAAAAAATCTCAATTATAAAGTTTCTTTTATATGGAACAGAGACTATGAACCAAACTCAATTTTGACATTGTTCTTTAAGTCAGTTATTTATTTTATAACAGACGCTTTTGTCGGGAAGAAATAAAGAACGACTTTTAATTTATTTCAAATTAAAAGAATAATAATTATAATTAATCGTTCGGCAGTCGTAGGTACTTCCGAGTAATATTTATACTCTTCAATCTGGCATAAATTAATAATTTTAATTTAAGTATTTTGTAAGAAACTCGTGTACATTGTACGTAAATAAAAATGTGCGATTCTAGAGAAATGAAATTATTTTTGTGCTTCTTTTGTATGGAAAAATTACAAATTATTTCTTGAAATTCTAAGTATTTTCTTCTTTGATAAATACGTGTAACTAGAAACAGAATGAGCCTGACACAAACTGAAACTTTAGAAAGGTTTCGCATTATAACATTATACAGGAAGATGAATGGTAAATCTTGGGGAAGATGGCGAAACTGAGCACATAATAAATTGCCAAGGGTCAGGCATGTATGCAGGTGTTAAATGTATGTATTTAATGCTGCTCACATTTGAAAATATGTTTGGTTTCGTAACCCGTAAAGACATAAGATTGTCGCATTGTATGGAACCAGTATGCTAATCAGTATAAAGTGACGTAATATAATATAATATAATTATTCAGATATCTAGCTTCCAATAGAATTTGCATCGACCGACGGACGATGACGTTCGCGTTGAAAGTATTGATGAAAGAACGGTAAGACCTCGTTAATTCGCGGGAAAATTTGAGAATCGAATATCAACGCGTACAAACATCAAAATAATTGAGATACTTATAAGAGTTGGTGTCTTGACGCCCGGTAGTAAGCGCTTAAAAAGAAGAAGTGGAGATATGTAAATAAGAATGTTAAGAGGGAGCGCGTTAACATTTAAGCAACAAATGTTTATTAAAACACGACTCGTTCGAAATAGAGCAAAAATCTCGTGGTAAATGTCTTAAATAGAATTTAAAGAAGCACTGTGATTTTTTTCATACACTTAACATGTAAAATATCAGAAAATACATGTTTATAATAATTTTCGGAGCTTACTTTACGATTTTTTTTATCGAGCGAATATCATGTAATTACCGTTTAGGCGTGGTCCAAAACGCTAAATAGCTAGCTATCCTATCACTCAAAATCATAAATTATTTAGCAGCACTTTTAAAGTATTTTAAGAATGGCGGAATAATAGTACTTTTTACTAATTTAACACAACGTATTTAGTAATCCAGATGCTAATGAATAAGAGGAAATCAAACGTACACTTTTTATGGTCCTTTCTACTTGGCTCCCTCTTCGTTACGCTTATAAACCGTTATTAAAAATAATAATTTTGGTTGAATATCCAAAGAACTCGGATTTGTTTTGAATTTAAATGTCGTTTTCACAAATGATAAAGTAGGTACCTATCAATTATATATTATATTAAACTATTTTAATTGCCATTTTTAAAATTGGAACGGAGTTATTAAGAATTCATACTACCCCGTGATTTTTCACGGGTCTGCGCTAGTAAGCTTATAGAATGTATTTATCTCAATTACTAGAATCTATTTCGTGAAGTTTTGATTGTTGAATGAAGGTTTCGATTTAGTATGAAATCTAACTTAGACGAATCGGGGAAATGTAACGAACACCAATAGACACAGGGCGATGATTGGTGTAAACATTCTTGTTTACACTTGGAAACGACTTCAGACGATAGCATTTGCTGGGATGTGGTTGCAGTGCAATCCGTAATAGTTTTGTGTTGAACTAACATTAACTATCAATCTCTACATTTATATAATCCTAGGATGTAAGAGCAAAGGTTGAGGCCGCCTAGAGAAGGTGTACCTAGTACCTACTGCAGCGTGGGAAGACAAAAGTGGGCAGACTTAAATATCAACAACATGTATACGCATTACAAAAAGCTACCGATAAATTCGCGATGGAAACAACAAGGTAAATATATTAATAAAATATTTAATTAATTTCATGGAAAAAATATTAATTTTAATTCTTTCCCACTCGGCACTCTTTTTAATGAACAATTTAATTTCAGTAAACTCAGAGAAAAATTGGGGTTCATCGTTAAGAAAAAAAATTATGACATTTCTCATTCAACGTTAAAAAATATGTTTAGTACCTACGATCTCCGAGGTTCGGACTTATGAATAGGATGAATGCAAACAATTAATAAAATGCATTAGTATAAAAAAGGCTTATATTTTCTCAATGGCGCAAATTAGCATGTTAACAAAAAATTTCTATTATAGATATTCGATTCGGTGTTAAATGATAGGAGCCCTTTTACAAGCTTGGCCAATAGTCCTGGAAAAGTATTGCAACGCTATTGAACATCCTCGTAGGTAATAGATAGAAAAATAAGTAGAAAGGTTTAAGCGGAATCCCCAATTCAAAAATGTATTACTTCTTAGTGTGCCTTATATCGCCACGAATATAGGTAATGGGTATTAAAATCGCTTGGCAAACGGAGTCCAGGGGACACGATTTCAACGGCAAAACTTGTTTTTATTTTCTTTATTAGTTTTTGGGGTGTTATGCCGTGTTCCGCTATCTCATTCTTTAGCCGACGTTTCGGACAGCGTTGCAGTGTCCATCATCAGGGCAGATCCGGCAGATTTGACAGATGTCCGGCAGATCCGACAGATCTGCCCTGATGATGGACATTGCAACGCTGTCCGAAACGTTGGCTTAAGAAGGAGGTAGAGCAACACGGCATAAAACCCCCAAAACAAATAACGAAAATGCTTTTGGCCGTGAAAATCTAAAAACGTTTTTTTTTTTTTGTGAATAATCTCTTAAGAAAAAAAAAAGTTTATCAATGAAAGTTGTTTTTTATATGCGTTTATACAAATCGAATAAAAAAATAAGTTTTGTATAGTCGAACAGATACCAAATGCACTCCCAAAATTTCACACGGGGATTAACGCACAGTCAAAACTCCGAAAAACCCAAACTCGAAAGACACTCCACCATTATATTATTAATATTTATTAATATTTAATAATATAATGGTGGAGTGTCTTTCGAGTTTGGGTTTTTTTTAGGAGTTTTGACTGTTTTAATATTTAATAATATAATGGTGGAGTGTCTTTCGACTTTGGGTTTTTAGGAGTTTTGACTGTACGATAATCCCCATATGAAATTTTGGGAGTGCATTTGGTATCTGTTCGACTATAGTAGTTCACGCTTATATTTTTCATAAAGTTATTAACAATTTTGTTTTAATTCTACTAAGTGGAAATGGCGGGAAAAGCTTCAATTTATCAACAACAAAAAAATTGTATTTAAAATATAAACCGATTCGAAGTAAAGATTACCTAATCTAAAGTAGTGATTTAGCATTCTGCTTCGCCTTAAAAATTAATTCATAAAATCAATAATGCATGTTTGAGTGCCTTCTTCTATAAAAGATCTTCGAGTCAACATAATTTTTTTTTTCAATTTTTTACAACCCAAAAATATAATATAAATGATAATAGGGCGTATTTTGGCAGTTGAGCCGACAACCAAGGTCGTCTTGTTACTTGATGTAATTAGTATTGGAAACCAAACCTAAGTGTTTTGCTTCACTAGCCCTAATTTCCGGGATGAGTCTGATGACAAGGGAAACAAAGAATCAATATTGAATATTGTGTTCAAGATTGGATGATCAAAATGAAATTATACCATCTGAAATCAAAGTGATAATCCCCTACATGGTAGATCTTGTCATTACAAGGTATCGAATATTATCACAACAGATGTAATAATTTGTAGCTAATATCAACAATATCTCACAGAAGACGAAATAAGGACGGATTATAATACCAACAATGATAAAGCAAATATAATGTTATCATTGTTAATTAGTTATGTAGCGCGGTAATTAGAAAATATATCTTGAGAAGAGTGCTTTTGTCAAGAACGAAATTCGATTATTTTATCCCATTTAGGTGAGTTGTACAGATGACGAAATATTTTATTGTTGAGCATTATAAGGGTATTTTTTTCTCGCCATGCTGGAATATCTCTATGTATAGGTGCTACGAAAAATGGTGTAATCAGTTAGATTTGTAAAAAAAAAACTATCCCCTCCGTGAAAAGCCTCGATTACATTGAGCAAGTTTACAAGCTACTAGTAGGCAAATTCACTATCTGCTAGTGAACTCGCTCATTGTAAACATATTACTAGCTAACTAGCAGATTTTACACTGAAGGAGTTTACTAGCAGATAGTAAATACGCCGGCTAGTAGCTTGTAAACTCGCTTAATGTAATCGAGGCTTAAGCGTAAACAGTCAACATTTAAGTACGATATTCTGGTGTTAAAGATAATAAGTATTGAAACACCACAGTCTGGTACTAAAACGGCATAAGATTAATGTTTTATTATGTTAAGAAAGCCATAGTGCTAAAATTTAACATAGCCAATTACCATCGATGGATAGTATTCGTGCTATTATTATGTTCTCGTATTAAACTTTGGTACGAATAAGATTTTTGTCTGGTATAAAGCGGCTGTTGTTATTTTTTTACATTAGCTCCACACAGGAGGCCCTCAGGAAAATAATTCACCTAAGAGTGTATGTCATATTTTGGAAGGCTGTGTGGAAGGTATTATTAGGGAAGGAAGGAGAGGGAGTTCTGGGAAGGAAAAGATATGAGGGGTTGGTAGGAATCTTGTGCAGGAGTAACGAACGCATCAATCCATCCCTCCTATCTGTGGTGCATGGCTATGTTCCGAGAGAATCCTGCTGGAGAGGTTACAAGGTCTCCCACAACCGGTATCTCCCGATTCAGTCTGCCACGCAGTTTGTGGGCAGAGATATCCGCCATACAAACCACACCCCGTGAATCCGGTCACCCCTGCTAAGTCACCAAACGTAGTGAACCACCCGGGGTCACCTACGGCAGAGGTGTTCGTTATCCAATAAATGGTTCCCGGTGCCAGTACTCATACCCACCTCCCAAATTTATTGCATAGGTTGTTAAACCCATGCAATTCACCGTACAACTAACACCTCAAACATAAATGTATTATGTAACTAATTCTGAGAAAATAGACCGGTTTCAAGGTGAACCACACAATCATTACAAAGCAAAACGACACGTACAGATTTTACAAGTTTAAGAGGAAAAAATATAGGTAAGGAATGCATAATACTGCGACCAATCTGCAAGTAACGCATTCTGCACGAGGTATGGTAAATGGCCTTCAAGAATTTATATCGTTTGCATGTACACATTTCCATTGTACAGTGATAATGCAGGAACTACAATAATATAATAGGTATTACTAGTATTTCTATGAACAGTTAGTAGAGCTCCCTCTAAATTTCGCTTATTTATTAATAAATCAAAACCAAATTTTTCTCTGATATCATACGAATTTTAAGTACCTACCAACATAATTATAAAGCATACATATATTTAATGTAATTCAAATAAGGAATTATACAATTTGTGTCGTGTTAATTTTAACGGTATAAAAAGTTAATATCCAACAAGGCCACCATTTTGAAACGGAACCTAGCAAACGATTTACAGTCAAATGAAATACCGAACAGTTAAGCAAAAACAGGACTTCGCCATACTCAGTCAATTATCTACACGGGACGTGCGATCGTACTCAAGCTTCCCTGAATATGCAAATTTTGTTAGAAATGAGTTTAAAAGGCTAGTATATTTTTATGACAACTATGATTTGTATGTAGGAATATACAATTTAGTGTATTTCCAAGGACGTAGAAACGCTTTGCGGTAGAGAAATCCAAAGAGTCGTATTCCCATTCGGGGAGTCACGCGTTCAATATTTTGCTAACTAAGTCTTCCATCATTGCAAACACAATATTTTCGGTTCATAATGAGTTATGAAAAAAAAAAATATTATTGCCGGGTTATTTATGATAAATTTTAGAGTTTTTTTGTGCGCTTTTGTTACTTAAATTTTAATTTATCTACGGTTAACAGTTTCGACACATCCGTGTCATTCAGTAGCAAACTTAAAACTAATTAAAAAATTATACAAGTACAGAAATTATTAGACTTTATTAGGTTGGAGTAGTGGGAGAGGTGATTTTGGGGAGAACGGTAAGAGGAGTCAAGATAACATGGGAACATTGTCAATAAGGGTGATGTACAGGATGCTGTAATTCGTGATATATACCATGATTTTTCATTTACGGTCGGTAAACCTTGAAACCTTAAGTCACGTACGCCTCATACGTCTTACATATGTTTGATAATGTTATATTATCGTGAAAACAACCTTATAGGTCCGATTGGTTAAATAATAGAATCAAAAATTACAAAGTTTTCAACGACAATAATTATATTATGTTCGCGTTGAATACATTCACTCGTGTGCAAATTACAAAATGAATTTTGTACCCAAACGTAGTGATGTAGTGGCTGCATTCTAGTAAATTCTAATGTGCAGTTTGTATGACGTTGTAAAGTATGACCTTTATCATGATAGAATGCAGTCGTGATGGTATGCGGGCATATCTGCAGCGAATGCACTAGTGACTAGTGAGTGTGGTGGCTAGGTCCGCGAATGCATTATACAATCACAAAGCCATCGCTTCTTGTTCAAATTAGTCACAATTACAATTGTAAGCTGCAAGAGAATTAAAAATTATAAAACAAATAGTTTTGTTTTCATAATATTTAATATTTTCTCGAGTGCGCGATGTACGTTTGTTTAACGTTAGAAGTTACATGGAATGCTGTTAGCGATTTTAGTTCTAATTAAAAATAACAGCCAGCCGTTGTTACGCGTATGTGAGTATTATGCACATAACATTGAGCTATAAAATTGTGTATGTGACATCTGAAGTGGCAAAAATTGTCGAAAAGTGAGCTCTGGCGTAAATAAATGTGCACAGCTTTTCGGGCTGGATTTTCCATGTCAACCCCACATTTTCAGCAAGCAATGGTACCAATGGTTATCAAAATTTACATATTTATGCATTTAAATGTAAACTAATAAGACTGGACGCTATGTTGTTGTTGTTATTGTTGTTGATTCGATTCAACATTTTTCAATTCAATTGGAAAAACCAGTTTTAAACTCGGACTAGTAGTATTAGAGCTAGAATGAAATTACTTTATTATTATTTTCCTTCTGCTTATTTGTTTTAGCTCCCCACAGGGGGTTATGGGGGAAAATTATTTCCCTTGAGACCTATGTCATCTTTGGAGATGCTGTTGAGGGTGTTTTTAGGGAAAGAAAGGAGACGAAGCTCTGGGAAGGAAAAATGTGTGAGGGGTGGGCAGGAATCTGGGGGTCATTGTGTCAGGAGTGATGTACGTATGAATCTATCCCTCCCACTGCGGTGCAAGGCGATGAGGCTTGAGTCCGGCTGGAGAAGTCGAAAGGTCTCCCTCAACTAGTAACTCTCCGTGCTCAATTATTTTTTTCAAGTCCCGAATTCTTATTAAGGTAACACAGAAAGATATAGGTAAATTTAATAAAAATTGAAACATCGCGGTATAATTAAATTCGAAACACAAACAAAGGCCATTGCAAAACATCGGTTCGAAAATTAATTATCATCCAAAATTAATTAAAATGCGCGCTTTGTTGCTTTAATATTTCGTTAAAGTTCATGAAAACTTCCTATAATCTGGGTTAAGAAGTTCGTCGCCCTTAAAGCAGGATGTTTAGCAGCGTCTTGGCTTACTAACTAAACGGTAAACACTAACAGTTCTCCGCTAAGAACAATATAGATCAAAACCGATGACCTAATTACAAGATGAAGCAATCTTTTTTTCTATTTTTGGAGTAAACTCGGACACGTGTGTAATTCAAGTGTTTATAATAGATATCGTTGTCACAGAACTTAAAACTCACAACACAAAAGTTTTTTCTATATAAATAAACTAAAATTAACGATAAACTTTAGTAAATCAGGGATTTACCATTGAAGAAGAAGATAATACCTACTGAAAATCTGAACGAAACATAAAAATAAAAAAACATATATGCAGAAAAATAAAAAGGAAACGGTCGGAATCGAAGACATTGGAAAAAATAAAAAATAATAATAATAACAAACAAACACCAGAACCAATCTGGGATTTATTTGGGTAATGTGCAACAAACCCGTTCATTAATTATGGTTACTTAATTATATTACTTGTTGTTTTAAAATTCAATTTCTTTTATATTTTATACGGTGCTCCAGATTTTATGTCCGGGTTAAATCTTTCCCAAATGAAAGACTAAATCCTTCCACACACTTTTCCACAAATGATTATCTAGTAAATTCACGCAATGTAAGTGCACTATATAAGTATAATAAATACAAAACAATACGTCAATCCACCAGAAACATAATGGGAAAATATTTCACCGACTCCAGATATTTTCATATCAGAGGGTTCGGCTCTGATGAAATCCTAACTGGTCCGATAAATCCCACTGATCCCTCAATATAAATATTTAACAAATCTTTCGTAATCCTACATGTATTTAAAATGACTGACTTTTGCATTTTTATATATAAATTCTTTGACAAATCTAATACGCCTAAATTTTGAATGAGAGAGCTAGGTAGGTATAATGCCAGTAGCCAAAATAACAAATGGTAATATTTTTATTGTCTGAGAATGCCAAATTCTTTTAATCTCATTTCCTAAATCTGCATATTTTCTTATTTTTTCAGAAACAGTTTTCTGAATTTTACAAGAATTTTTACTATTCAGAATTTTTTTATTATTATTTAATCTATAAAAACAGTTTATTATAAACAGTTTATTTAAAATGGAGTTCCACAAAAATAACTTGATAACAATAAATTAATAAAATATTTTGTGAATTTATGTTCACAGGCGAATGAAACACAAAGGAAATGCGATGTATTTATAGAGCGACGTATTATATAAATTTTAAAGAAAAATACCTGAGAATCGCTCGGATTCATTATTCGGATAAGAGAAGTGCAATCCACTTGGGTCATCCTGTGATAAATACCAGGTGTTGAAGATGCATGTGCCACTTGTTGATCAATCTGAAACAATGTAAAAAAAGACGTAAGAATTGATTGAAAACCTTGGAAAATATAAACACTTTACTCATTAAATGAATAGGAGCGGATATACAAAGAGAATAATAAATCTAATTTCAGAACAAAATCACTACCCGTAAAACCACGTTAATTTGTAAAACCTATTGTTTTCAGGTTGACCGATAATAATAAATTAATCCTGCGAAATAAATATATACGCCAAACAGGCCAAAGCCAAATTTAACTTTATCAAACAACATCCACGATAGACAAACTGGTTAACGATGTGTGCACGGCGGAAAATCGCATGCCAAACAAACATTACTCAATTTCAAATACTCGTACTATTGCACCAATCTTTTTATTGTACAGTTCAAAGCTCATCCATAAATTTAGTATTAATGCAATCGTTACAAATCACGGAATTACAACACGCCCGCTGCACTCGAGCTTTTTTCATAATTGTTAGGTACAACTGTACAACATTGTTCTCTATGTAACTCCACGCAATTATACCATGTTTTGATGGACACTTTAATGATTTAGGAATGAATACCCGAAAATGATTTTGAAAGGTATCCCATAATATCAGGTAATTTAGAAGCATTACTCGTTCCGAGATGTTACAAAATTACTGATACCGTATCCAAATTTACAAATCAAGGTTGTGGTAAGACGTAGGATTCGGTTCAAGAATAATAATTGTAAATTTGATGGACTCCGTTGGTAATCTTATCGAATAAGATTAATGACTTTTCTCCATTGTAAGATTTTCTCGTAATTAAATCAAAGAGACATTTCAATACTGATGCCTGATGTTTGGACTGAGATTAATTATTTGTTTGGCAGTAAAAAATTACTCTTCCAGTTTATGTCTTAATTCGAATAACGTTACATTATTGGAGCCTATTGAGTTGGAAAGATAAGGTCAGAGTGTTGTTGCTAATTGTGGGATTTGACAGTTACGAGAGAAGTTGCTAACGAACGTTCGTGCTTAAATAGACATGTTAATTATAAGCTCATTGACTAGGGCGCTAAATAATGCACCGTTGATAGTTAACCAAAGCAATGTGTTAATCGCCTTGTTTGTAGTTACTCAATCTTTGTGCAGGCACCGGCACCGCTTTGTGGCACATCTCTACTCTAATAGCTTATTTATTATTAACGCCTTTACGTTACTTACACACACTCGTACGCATTTGTGGAATTAATAGTTGATGGTGAAATTTCTGTAATCACAAATTGTTTCTGTCTGTTTGAAATATTTCATTCAGAATAAAAGGTCATTGTGACGCTGTCAAAAGGAATTTACTATTGCTTTTAATGCAATGCAATATGCCTGTAAATTAAAGTGCAATAACGTTGTGCTAAAATTCTAAAAAGTAGCAAAGTTGGAAATTAGGCAGAAGACAATAACGAAAATGAGCAACGACTTTCCCAAAGAAAACGGTGATATGTCGTCTCCAGTGGCGTACTGGCATACAGGCTGAGCCCCTCAAGTAATCAACGATGATTTATATTAGCTCTCCAGGGGTATTCCGCCCTTTTAATTATTCATCGCGAGTCTGAGCCAAATTCTCGAACGCTAAACGCGCAATAAAACCGGAACATTAATTTAAACCGTCTCTGTGTCAAGGTCTCATCCGACAAAAGGCACATTCAAATTGGACGGCGGCGAACGTTTTATTCGGTCCATTACATGAGAATGGGCGTTATTATTTTTATTTGAGAATCCGCGAAAAGATAACGGTGGCGCTACGCCGCTGGACAAATGTAAGGAAGAGAGAGAAATGGAAGATGAAGAAAATAAAAACAGACGTGATAGAAGTAGTTAAGTTTTTGTTTGGAATTTATTTCCTTTCTTTTTATTGCGCGGTCTGGACGATATTGCGGACTTCATTAAATGTTTTACTACAAACTTTATTTCAATAGCGTTCATGCTTTTTAATTCGAGAGAAAAAGATGTACTGGATTTTCCATAGAAACTAAAAAATCCTCCGCCCCTCCAGCCATATTCAGAAAGTTTCTCATAATAAATTAACCCAGGTGTATTTTTTATAAAGTGTACATACGAGACAGGACTCTTTGTATGAGTATTACTTTTGTTAGTAAAGGTGCGAGAAAGATGAAAATATTAGGGAACGGAGTATAAAACGCGGACGTGCCCAGACGGAGTAAACTAGAATTTTCCAAGGAAAATTTCGCTCGGAATATGCCAGATTGAACAATATCTAATAGAAAAACTTAGTATCATATTATTAAATTGTATCGTTTGATCAGGAGGGCGTGCGGGTTGTTGTTTACGGAAACCAAAGTCCATAATTTTGAAATTTAATAAGGCAAACGCTTATAAAAGAAATTTCGCTTTTAGAAGCTACAAACATTTTTTATGCATCCGATTTAAAATGTATGTAATACTTAAATTTAACAATTATAATTACATGTTACAGATATTTTAAAACAACATTTTACTTAGTCTAAAAAATAAAAGTAGATTTTTATTACGAAGATTGAAAAAATTCTCGAAGTAAATTGTTTTATTAGGACAAATTAAATATTATCCCAAATCTTATCCGCCGCGTTAGTGAGCCGGAGATATTCCCCGAGGATACTCTACAAAAATTGGCTGAATTTTAAACATTTTCGCCGGGTTTAAGCGGTTTTTTTTTAGCAGGTTTTAGTACTTTAGCATAGAAGCGAGGATTCCCAAGATTGAAAACGTTGAACAAGAGTAAGAGGTGAATTCAGTTATTCGAAAAGTTCTGGGAACCATCCGGCGGCACTACTATAGCAATACTCGAGCAAGATGGTCGCCGCGGGCCTCGACGAACTTAAATAAACTTTCTAATATTTTCATCACAGTCTACAATGATTCGCATTCACTTACTAATAATATTAATTTGAAAAACGGTAAAAAGTAAACGAAGTAATAAATTATTATTAATACAAAGGGAACAACAAAAAAAAGAATTTTCGAAAATTAAACAAAATTATGTAAAATACAACATTGCGTACAAAGTTTTATAAAAATATGACTTCAAAGTTCTTATTACCACTGTAAGACACTTATTTCACCACCAAGAATTGAAAATCAGGTACTATAATAAAACAAGTGGAATAAAATTCAATAAAGTTTAAAAAAATGTTTTATTATGCCTTTACTAATACAATGGATTTCCTAGGTACGATACGATTGTACCACCCCAAAAAAATTGAAATATTCTTAAGGCGATGTGTTGTATATAAAAAAAAATATTTGGTAATTACGTCCGCCGCGCGCCGCGCCGTTCATTAGAATTTTTGAAAGCAAACTGAATTCGCTTCTGTCCCGCCAACTGAGAAGTTTGGTGTTGGAAGCACCCTGCAAAGCGAGATAAGAAGAATTATATTATGAATTATTTATGAAAAATGATTATAAGCTGGTTTTATAAGAGAAAAGTGATATATTTCCAGAACGCGGACCGCAGTGTACGGAAATAATTAGAGCGTCTTTATTTATGGGACAGCTTGCTCTCGTCCGTCGCTCTGCGGTGGTCCTTACTCCTTATTCCTTATACCGCCTTTTTATCCAATTCGTATAATAAAAGTAAGGAAAATTCCTTTTTTATTCGCATTCTTATTACGCGATCCGTTCCAGAAACGAATGGCGCATTTTGTAAGTGCCAGCCAGGGACTCCGTGCTCGTAATGAGAAGTCTCCCGAGCAATATATTCCCCACACCCAAACACCCAAGACCCAGGAACAACAATTTGCTGTATTCCCTTCCTGTCTAAGTCTGAATGGCGCTTGTAGCTGACACAAGAGACGCCAGATCGAAATGATCCCAAGCAATATATTCACAAGTTCACGACCAACAATCTGCTATTTCCGTTGCGGCCGTTGTTCCCAATCCTACTAATCAACTTCTAAGCTGAAACTAAGGTTCATCACTGCTAAAATGCACAACTACGCATTTCCCAACACAAAGGCATCGCTTAAGCAAGCAGCTCAGTCTAAGCCAGCCGGACTACTGGATTAGCTATAAACATATATCTAAGGAAAAGACTAGTTAAAAAAGTGTCCACAGAGTGAAAAAATACCGCGAATTAATGATCAAATGTCACTCTGACAATCGACAGTCGGGTTCGCGCTCCTTTCAGTTTTTTGTGTTGCATTAGTCAATTTAATTATCGTTTTAAAAAAATGGATAGAGAAGTTTTAGACATTTTAGATATAATAGATATTGCGGAATGGGCGGAAGTAATCGATGAAATCATCGGGTTATATAGGCGGCGACAAGATGTGAATATTGTGGATGTCAATTATTATAAGCAATAATTATTAGCCTGAAACACCCATCAACATTGAAAAAATCTCCCGAGAAAAGATAAATGCCGCCAATGGGACTTGAACCCGCGTCCTTCTGATATCCGGTCAACTGCTCTACCAACTGAGCTACGTCGGCTTATCTCCCACCC
The DNA here is from genome assembly GCA_917563855.2 of Limnephilus lunatus. Classification (NCBI taxonomy): domain Eukaryota; kingdom Metazoa; phylum Arthropoda; class Insecta; order Trichoptera; family Limnephilidae; genus Limnephilus; species Limnephilus lunatus. Next base: position 99,708,709 of record OU830595.1, read on the forward strand.
GCCAAATAATTCAATATATACTAGTGTTTCATTCAACAACTACTGCTTATTACATTTTTCACGTGAAAACAACCAACTTTTATTTTTCAGGTGAAAAATGTAATAAGCAGTAGTTGTTGAATGAAACACTAGTATATATTGAATTATTTGGCGGGTGGGAGATAAGCCGACGTAGCTCAGTTGGTAGAGCAGTTGACCGGATATCAGAAGGACGCGGGTTCAAGTCCCGTTGGCGGCATTTATCTTTTCTCGGGAGATTTTTTCAATGTTGATGAGTGTTTCAGGCTAATAATTATTGCTTATAATAATTGTTACCCTTTGTGCTATGCATAAAAATCTTGCCTTAAACATTAGTTTACTAATTAAAAAATAATAATTAATTTTGGATGTCAATTACATCGAACTATTAAATGAAAATGATTTTTTTGACCGTTTTCGTATGACGAAAACATGTTTTTTGTATATTTTAAACCAAATTGAGGTGAATCTAACTTATGCAAGTGAAAGGTAAGTTTTTATTTGCGCAAGTGTCATTTTTGCGATCAATATGCGAAATATTTTGCTCTTACCTCTTGTCAATATGTGTATTTTGCCAATACCCGTTTATGAATAACGGTATTTAAAGGAAAAATGTGTATAAATAATAGCTAAAATAATTAACTCTTTAATATTAATTTAACATAAAAAGTTTTTAATTTGATGTCATTTTATTGTATATGGTAGTGTGTGGGACCATTTAAGATTTTCAAAGATAAAATGAACGTGAATCGAACGTTCCCTACAAAATGCTTAAAAATCGCTAGGCTGAGCAAAAACTAAGATTAAAACTTAGATAACGATTGAAAAGTTGGGAACAGCGGCCGTTAGTCTGTACACAAAATGTTGCAGAATATCTAGGCAATATATTCCCAATAAATGGATGACTTTCACCAACGCGACACTGAATGTATCTTTCAATCTAATGATTTTATTATTAAAAATTGTAACTCCAAAGCAGTAGCTACATTTTTTTTCATCCATCCAATCATTCATATAAAAATCCTGTAAACATTTTGTACCCTTTTTTGAGAAATAAAAAAATTATATAATCCAAAATAAATACGCATTTATCTATCAAATGTATCAAAAGTCAGTTGTCCCGGTTTCCCGATGTTCATGACCGAAAAAGATACCCTGCCCTAAACCTTTGCAAAAACGAAGTCTAAGACAAAAGGCAGATAGACGTCTAAGTATGCGTAAAATGGTCCATCCCTTCCTCCCGAGGGTATTGAATTTCTTTGAAATCAGAAATTAGGCACTGAAAAAGGTCTCCAGATCAAAGGATAGGTGGGCGTTGCGCCCGGCCCAGCCCTTACTATTAATGCTAGTCTCCAGGCCGTCAGCCACCACTTGGCATTGAGAACTCCCTTCAAGGAAAACCCTTTAACAAATTGACACGGGGTTTAAGTTCAATTGCAATCAAATTTTGTCTTTCTTTAGTCAAAGAAATCTTCTCGGAGAATTATTTCACGTTTGTACAACATTATTGATTTTTTTAGAAAGAAAAAAAAGTGTTATGCATATGCGAAAAAAGTGTTGAAACATTGACACCTGAGCAGTTGACATGGGTAATTTTTTTATTACTAGCCAATAACAGCACGCAACAATATTAGTTGATGAATAATCTCCGAATTACCTTCAATTTTTATGTCCACATTTAGTGAAACGTTCAAAATTGAATAAATTAAACAGTCTTATTTAGACGAATCATGCGCCTTTCGTAATACTTCCTGGACGAAATTTTGCAAATTGAGTGTTCGAGCAATAAGATTAGAGATGAAAACGAAAAATTGCCGGAAAATGGAGTGAATACACAAAAGTCAAATATTAAAGGAAAGGAAAGGGCGTGACAGCGATAGATGGTTCCTTGATGGAAGATAACTAAGGGGGAAATAACCGAAGGGCAAGGTAGATGTAAAAATAGGGAAGACATTTATTCTTCTCGTGATTTGTGAGGAATGATCATTACGAAACCATTTAGTTGGCAAAACAACTTGATATTATTTTTCCAGGCGAAACTCCGAACAAACTTTCGGATGTTGTTAGATAAGGTTTAGGGAGGTAAGAGAAATCAAGCGAAAGCCTACAAAATTCTTAATTTTTTCTTATCTCTTCTTGGGTGATCTCCGCAGCAATTTGTTGCCGGGAGGAAGGGTTAAAGTGGAATTGGCGGTTTACCGGCACAGCCGAGAGGCAGCCAGCCCGCTCGCCTTATTGCCGTCTTATTACCGCCACACAATCATCATAGTTCTAAAACTAATTTGACAACAATGAAAAAAATCTCGCGGTTGAAACAAATTTGAAATCAGAAAAAATAAAGAAACTTCTCGAATAGATGGAGAGGAACTATGTTCCAGGAATTTTATTTGTGTTTAACAAATTTACAGGTCATAAAGCATTGATGGCGTATAAAATTTTAATAAAAAGTTTCTTTGGAAAGGTTCAGGATGCATTGATCTTTCCTTTATTACCATTGGCAATTCATAGATTTCATACTCCCACCCCCAGTTGGTACAATTAATCACGTTTAATGCGTTCGCTCCGGAAGAGAAGCGGACGTTTTCGGAATTGCTTTTCGCCGTACCAACATCGGGATTTCACAGCCGAGTGGAGCTGGAAAAATAGTAATTGAAATAATCAATGAAATGTAAGGCGACATTTAAAAGTTCTCCCGGCAACTGTTAAGACCGCTGCATACGATAATCTGCAGCGGGGCGGCTTTGTGAATTTTAACCAGAAACTTATCTGGGGTAGACCGCGCTACTGCTATTACTCGGGTATTACGGAGATTATTACTTTTAATCTCTTCTACCGCCCGCGCCCCGGTACTAGTAGCTAGTAGCCACAGTTTTAAACGCGGGTTTATTTTTCTTACAGGCGGAAATAAGCGGGCGGTAATTGGGACGGAGATGCTGGTATTGCGATACGGCAATGTTCACCAGTCGTAGAGCGGGAAATTCTACGCCACTAAAAGATTATTGAGCTTTAATACTTGACAAGAATCTCACTCCACTAAGTTCATTTTCAGTGGACAGTATAAGGAAATAAAATAATAATAAAAGTATCATTTACAGACGGACAAGGATAAATTGGTAATCACACTGTGGCTGTTATGAGATAAGGGGAGAGGAAATGGAGGAACTGCCAAAAGCTGACGATATTAATGGGAAAAGAAAGTTAATCCGAGTTGAAAGGTTTTAAACGCAAAATCCCGTAGCCAAAGTTTTAAAATACCAAATATAAGAAGTCCTCTCACACCAGAATCGTCGCCGGGCGCGTCTGACGTAGAATTCAGCGATGTAATTAAAAGTTTTGGGCGTAGCCTTCCTCCCTGGTAGGTAGGTGCGCCTACCTCGGAAGCTTCAACACATAAAAAGTGACAGTTTGTCAGGATTTGCATTAACTCGGGTGACTAGTTAAGCCGAACGTGTTTCAAGGCTGTTGGATCTTGTATAAATACATTATTCAGAGACAAGACGAAGAATAATTTCATTTCACCCCACAAAGTTTTTTTTTATAATTCTCGGAGATAAGCGGTGGAATGTTCGTGACCCTCCGTTGTGTCACGAACAATGAAATATTTACGTTATGAAATTAGTTTAGAACAGGCAGCTACCGTCAAATTAACATAAAAAACCTTTCGTCTATTGATAGTGAGTAGATAATCCTTAAAACTACGAAAGAGTTACCAACCCCCGAAGCTTTGTTACGCATATTCACAGTTGGTTGAGGCAGTTCGTTAAACTGCGTTCGCCGTTACAATAAATAGACGATGCTAAAAGCTCGTCAGAAATTCAACACACGATTGGCAATAGCAGTGGCGACTATTCGGTGGTGGCATTCAATCAGGAAGACTGGACAAACAACGTATCAGCCTTTTATCCACGCATGTTCATTGCTTTTCTGATCAAATAACTCCCAGGATATATCACTACAGGATCACATTGAACCGCAAATACAATACCTTTCTCCCGTTTCCCGCTCGCTGACACCGGCCATTTTAGCGTTTTGTATCTCGGCAGGAAATAATTTGATTTCGTGATTGGATTCTCCCTTTCTTGGTGGATGACGAAGGTTGGCGGCTCCCTACATATTTATCCTGTCTACTTTTCAACTTGTCTTTACACTATCCTCATTACACGAAACAGGTTTCTGTTCTATCGCCATACGTTGTTTTCTTTCAACTTAGTCTTATATTTTTGACGGTCCGGCAAAAATGAGTTTTATAATACGGAGATATAAATATAAACATTACTGACAGTTATTCAAGGCGTACTTTTTTTGTGATCAGAAATTATCAAAAAAGTGACATTGGCGCAGTAGTATAGTCTTCAAGAGCCACGGTAAGCCAAGTCACGTATCGCTTTCTCACGCTACCGAATTCAAGAGCAAGATAAGGCAGAAGCCTACAGAACCTATACGTCCATATATCTATCCACACCCACGGTACGTAGATATTGCTGTATCATACACCCCCCATACTTGCACCAACCCCACGCGGCACACGTTCGGGAAGCACAAAGAAATTCGCCAGCAAAGGAAAGCCAATTGGATGACCAATTTCATAAAGGGTCCTAGTTTGTTTTTATCGGTTGTGAATTAGCAACACTGCTGTGTAGAGAATTTCCTGTTCTATACAATAGGCAATGATGTTTTTTTGAGTTGATGACAATGATGACTTTAAAATACTTTTAAAATAGGTATAATATAGATATTAATGGTATAATGTACCTAAGGTATAATGCCTTGGCTACGAATCCAGAGAACGAAGGGTTAAATGTCAGCGTGCGCGATATGCACATTTAAAAAAAGCAATGCATCGATTTTGAATGGTGGTCCTTCCCTTGAGCGATACAGAAAGTATCATTTACCACTCTTGAAAGTGCCGCAAATAAACTATAATATACTGGTATTACTATAGGGAATTAATTGTGAATTAACACAAATTAATAAAATACAATTTCTCCCACTACCTTCAGCCTCATAACGTACCTCACTAATTGAGGGTGCCTTAGTCTCACTGGCCTCAAGACGGTTGAGAGCAATGAGGGCAGCGCGGTACTCACGTAAAGTAAAACAAACAATTCCTACCTCCATGTTTTAGGTTTGAGGTAATTTTTTTTATATGTGAACCCAATTTATTTGTTTTGCTTTTGTTTAAATTAAACAACATCGTAACATTATATTTCAGTAGCAAAATAAATAAATAATGAAATTTTCTATTCTTTTCACAATACGTGTTTTAATAGGGGCGAACGTGAATACATTTCTCGCAGCCGATACAAATTTGTTAAATTTGAAATCCCAATTTATCTGAATATAAGAAAACTATGAAAAAAGTTCGTCCAAGTGAGGTGTAACAGATTGTCAGATAACTTACACTACCCGGTCGAAACGCGAAATAATTCAAAAATACTGATATTGCAATTTGATATTGGCCATTCCATAGCCATCAAACCCCCTCAATATCAATATCGCCTTCTTAGCGTTCGTTGATATTTTGAGGTCTATTTTAACTGAATGAAATTATTTTAAAAAAAATACAGACTAACGTAATTTAAACAAAGTTACCAGTGTAATAAAGATCGTACGAACCGATGAGCACTCAAATAAGTAATAGTTTCAATGCTATTTCTTTTTCAGGCGATTAGATCACAAAACTATGTCCTTTCAGACAACTTTGGCACCTATCAAAAGCTTGAATTAAGTGTAAACTGTGAAGTATTTAATTTCACATCGAGAGCACGAACAGTCTTGATTTATTAGGGATGGTTTAATACAACAAATTAAATTATCAACTTAAACAAACACGGGGTATAAAAGTTACAAAGATAATATATAGATCATCACTGGTTTGGCGTGCTTTATTATTTTCATGTCAATTTTCATGTTGAATCACGATTGGAAATGCTAAGTTCTAAATGGCAGCGGAAATGGGCGTTCAATTTATTGCGATGCAAAATTAATCTATTGGACGCAATCAAAAAGTGTAAACATGAAATACAATTTCAAACACGTATTTCATTACGGTAGTTTATAAAATCTAAAGGGTAGTGTGTGTTTACATAGTAAATTTGTATATTTTCATTAATTTGATATAAAATGTTAATTCTGTTACAACCATTATTTTTTTTAGCAGACTAGTTTAGCCACACGCCGTTTTCAGATTGATGAATTGGCAACATTTACGTATGGTATAAAAAGTGGATTAAAGCTTTGTTACCACAATATTTTAATCAAAACAGAACGGTAGTAGAAAATAAGAATTTAAGAAACATAAATATTTTAAAAAAATGCTTTTCAAACTTTCTTATTTGAGGCTAGTATCGTTTCCTTCTGCTTCTTGGGTCAGCGTTTCAGGGATCCATTTAGTATTCAAGAACTTAAAAAAACAAGCAACGGAGGCAACACGGCAAAAATGAAGATAAAATTCAGAATGTACTCTCAGACTCTCCTCGTCTTTTCATTGCGATAAGGTTACAATACAAACTTCTTAGCAATCAATAAAGCTCATTTAAAGAACATGTGTTTCAAATTAAACGATCTCATTAATAGGGCCCCTATCAGGCTGCGGCGCGGCGGTGGCAGTACCGACACTTAATTACCGCACCTCCTCCAGTGAGAGAGCTCTCAAACAGATTTCAAACAGTTGTTGGGCGCATGTCCAGAGGAGGTCCGATTATCTCAAAGCCGGCTAAGACACGTTCCACGGGGCCTTTGTAAATCAACGTCAAATAAATACTATCCTACCGTCAATGGGGACTTTTATATGAAGTGGTCAGTTGTTGATTTCTAACTTTCTCTATGATGAAGAGCTGTGGATAAGGACAACTGGAACCGCTAACCCGCTAACGGAAGGAGTTAAGTGCATAATTCGGACCATTTAGTGAGCTTCTCCGCACTTAAAGCGACAAGATTCTTATTACTTTTTATACTTTTTGTAAGAACAAACTCAGCAGTTCATACACGCAACTTCGCAACGGACCGAATAAAGGTAACTTCAGTCAGTTAAAAGTAATGTTTTTTAAGATAAAGCGCTTTCATACCGAAGACGGTGAATATTTAATTAAAGGTGTGTCATTTGATCTACATAAATGAACTCGCTGTGTAATTAAATACTCCCTATCGGATCATTGAGACAAATTTAGTTAGACACGTTCCACGGGGCCTTTGTAAATCAACGTCAAATAAATACTATCCTACCGTCAATGGGGACTTTTATATGAAGTGGTCAGTTGTTGATTTCTAACTTTCTCTATGATGAAGAGCTGTGGATAAGGACAACTGGAACCGCTAACCCGCTAACGGAAGGAGTTAAGTGCATAATTCGGACCATTTAGTGAGCTTCTCCGCACTTAAAGCGACAAGATTCTTATTACTTTTTGTACTTTTTGTAAGAACAAACTCAGCAGTTCATACACGCAACTTCGCAACGGACCGAATAAAGGTAACTTCAGTCAGTTAAAAGTAATATTTTTTAAGATAAAGCGCTTTCATACCGAAGACGGTGAATATTTAATTAAAGGTGTGTCATTTGATCTACATAAATGAACTCGCTGTGTAATTAAATACTCCCTATCGGATCATTGAGACAAATTTAGTTTCCAGCAATTTAGATAGTGATTAAAAACCTAGTCACTCACAAATCGCGTACTTAGGTGAATGAATTAATTAATTGGTTATTATCAAACAGTTATGGAGGCGAAGAGCATGAAATGGAAATCCGATAATCGGGGAGATCGTTCCCCGGCCAGACGAGGACATGTTAATCGAATACCTCTCCACAATTAATTACAGCCCGAGGAACTAATTTATGACCCGGGCACAATCGAAGTGAGGACGCATTCTGATCCGAAGGCACGCCATGGAATTGCCGAGGTGCATTTATGCAGTTTGGACCACCTACCACAGCCAAGGAATGTTCGGTCTTATCTGGTTAAAGCGCCGTGTAGGTACCGATCTCAATTATTCCTGCATTAAAGGACATTGCGGTTAGATTATACCTATCACCTGGAGACTGTAAGCTAAAACACATACAGATATGTCTCACACAGATTGCTGGGTCCGGGAGATCGGTTCATTGGGCTCGGCTGGATCATACACAAATTACACTCAAGTAGTTTCCGATCGTTTGATTAAATTTAATTTGATCGACCAGCGGAAGACGGCTTAGGGCAAAGGCAGGGATTAGTTTTATTATTATTGGGTTGCTTCGAATAATTAGGGACCCCCAAATTATGTAGATTGCTACCCGCTTTTTTCAAGTAGGGGCCAATCAAGGACATAAACCCCCCATTGTCTTAACAATCTAGTCTAGTGAAATTAAAATAAAGTTTCAAATCAAAGGATCTTAAAGACCCTGGCGAAAGATTTTCTTGAAATTAAACCTTCCAATAATAATTGACGATCTTTCCGCCTTTAATCAAAATCAGGAAGATAGGTACATATGTTTTGTTTGAAACCCATATCCGTAGCCCATGCTATTGCGTGATGTCTGGACATTATAATCCCATGATGTATGCACGTTTTGGCCTAAGTCCATGGATTCTGGAGCTTATTGGACCACTGGGCATTAAATTAATAACTAATAATGGAAACCATTCATGCCGAACTAAATTCAATTCTAAGTGCCTGAGAATTAAACCGGTTGAAGGATAGACTCACTCTCAGTGGAATAGAGTTTACGTAAAAATTTATAAGTAAATACATAAAATGGTGTCCTATTTTAATAGATCTTTTGTCCCAGAAGTATTAAAAATCTCATAGTTAATATCCAGATACACCTACAAGAAAGTGAGAAACATGAACTGTGTTTTGCGTTCCAAAATCGAGGTACACGTTGGGTCGTCAGTAATTTGCGGTTTTGCTTTTGTGGTTATTGTTTTTAATAGGTACCCTTTGCCGACCGCATACAGTGGGAATGGCGGTGTAACCAGAAATGCAGATGTGCAGGTCGCTGCAGCGGACAGACAATTCAAATCCACAATTCACTGCACATTATTTATCTAGGACCGAGACCACTGAATTAGTTCGAGATAGCGACGCCTCGAAGGGGTTCTCGGTCCGACTAGGAAAATTGAATGAACATGACATTCAGAATGAATGCTTATATGATATTTGAAAACTTTAAGAATTTATGGGTAAGGGGATTAATGCACAGTGGTACATGCTTGATACGATTTAAATACAGACCGAAGCTTACAAAGTGATTTCATGCTTGAATATGGAAGAATGTAATCGGAGAAGCGCAGATTGGATCGGCTATTACGGCAAGATACCAAACTCCCATTTGGTCTAAATGGGAGAGGAAGATCACTGGATCCATTCTCTCGAATGAACGGGATATATTCTCGGCTATAAACCTTTGAACAAACGATCACGGCCTTGGCTCCTGGTGTGGGCTCTGGCTTCAAATAGTGGTTTGGGAGGTTACTAACTTTACCAATTCCGAGTTCCACCTTTAGGTGTATATCATACACTTAACAATGGTTCGATCACAAGTTGGGGCCCTGCGCGAGCGCCGACACATAATTGCGTAACAACGACCATATTATTTAAGCTAGACAAATTTGGAAGATTTCAAACGCGGATTACCCTCCGCTAATTCAGGCGTGGGTGGGAAATTCTTAAGGTCCCCGGGCAAGGTTGTTTGCAAACTGAAACAATTGAATAATTGTTTAGAAATCCAGAGATAAAATGGAGGCTCGAGCTCAATAGATCATGGAGGCGAAGATTTCGCATAGAGGAGCGATTAAATAATAAGGATGTGGGATTAACTTTTCAGCAAAACTTTTCGGAAAGGGTTTAGCAATCATGTAGCTGTTAATGTGTGGGAACAATAAATTTGTAAGCTTCCAAGTTACCCGGCTGAAACGTGAAAACGCACGCGTGTTCGGGCGAAGTTTCCAACATTGAACAATTAACCTGAAAGCGGAATTGGCACGTACAGGATACACAGTACACACTGGGTACATTATATGATGTGTATTCTCTATTCATAGAACACCATAATTAGCTTTATTAAGTTTCGTGTTTGTATTTCGAAAATCAAGAAACCTGATATATTGAAAAGCGAAGGAATAAACACATCCATAAATGAACAGATAATATTCGCAGTTATCTTTTTTGATGATATTTTTAGCAAATAAAAAACTGCTAAAAAAAATTTACTAAATAAAAAATCAGCAGATGTAGGTACAGAAGATGAACAATCGCACGACTTTGCTTCATTAAAGCCCATACATACATACTCCCATGCTCTATTGACCTGACCCCTCCAAATATTTGATTTACTTGTTCTTGCCATGTCTTTCTGGAACATTACCGACATCTTCTTCCTTTCACTTCGCGTCAACTAATGTTAATTAGTTGCGTCAACATAGGCGAAGATTTCAGTGAAATCACTATATTCGATTAATCGTTAATACAGATCGACTTACATTATGATTACAATTAATGCTTTTCATATCGTTTCGATTTAGTAGAATAAAAATTTAAATGTTAATTAATTTATAAAAAAAATAAGCGTAAACTAATAAATAATGTATTTTTTAATAAGAACGTTATAAACGCATGTAATAAATAACTTTTTAAAATACAATTGTAGGGTTATGATTATTTGAAACCGTTTCCCTTGATTATTTTTTCTTTCAAATTAAAATTAATAAATTACTTTGTTTTTACCACTATAATTGATTATAAAAAACCGACATGTTTCGTAAGCCAAGCATACTTCATCAGGGTTTTAATAACATTATTTTTTTAAAATAGACATAGAACATGGTGTCAATAGAAAAATAACAAACATAGACAAATAATAAACATAGACAATAGTAACAATGTAAAAATGAGAATGGGTAGGGACAATATGGAACAATTTACAAAGGAAATAAGTTTAATATTGGATCATTTAAAAACAATTTTTTATTATTAATAATTTTTAATTTTGCATTCACACTCTTTCTGATCTCCAAAATTTCAAGTATATCCAACTAAATACCATTGACACCACAAAGCATTTTAAAAAATAGTATTATTAAAACCCTGTTGAAGTAAGCTTGGCTTACGAAACATGTCGGTTTTTTATAATCAATTATAGTGGTAAAAACAAAGTAATTTATTAATTTGAATTAAAATGGTGCCACAAAATAAGTTTGCTGTTTTAGAGGAAGTTTTTTATTTTATTTTATAATACAAGGAAATAAATAAAAACCCACCTTTTCGCTTAAATCGTCTGTTTGTAGATTGCGTTCGCCAAGCGATTTTTATGGCTATTACCTATATTCGTGGATTATACAAGACACGCTAAGAATAGACATATTTTTGGCATGTGTTATGAATATTCCACTTATGTGTTTAACCTACGTGGGAGATAAAGTCTACCTTGTAGAGATACGACACTAACACACAGACTAGCACAATAGCAAAGATTCGAAGTGAAACGCGTCTATCAAATAATATTGTTTGACCTCATTAAAATCCAACTTGACCTGTGGAATGCACTCGGGCGTGTTCTGGGTTTTCGCGCGCCATTGAGTCATTTCATATATCTCTGTGATGCATAACTAGGCCCTCCAGCCTCCACATCCGTGACGGTGTGCTTTACGAATTTAGTTCAATGGTGAATATGGGGAAATCGCGGCCGCCAGGGCCCTATCAATCTTCAACGTAATAAGAGCTATTGAGAAAATGCAGAGCGGATACGATAATACTAAGTACAGCAAGCTGAATATTCTTAACAATATTGTTTAAAACAAATCGTGAGTAACGAAATAGGCTGCATACCGTTCCACTGAACTGTTCTCAATATCGTGCGAATAATAATTAAAATCAAATGGCTGTTTAATGGAGTCATTGCAAAGTAAACTTTGTCCTAATTGGATACTTACGAAAATATTAATTTTATAAAATATTATCTGGGTTCCATGATAACTCAGAATCATGTTATTTCAACACCCCTTTTGAAAAGTTATGATAGAAAATAAATTAAACCTAACCTAACGTAACGTATTTAAACTTTTTTTTTTCACCACTTACAATGATTTTTCAAAGGTGTGGAAGTTGCATGATTGTTAGTTGTCTGGTCACTATTTAATAAAGTACAAAAATGTTTGTAAGGTCGTATTTGTACGAATTAATTGATCCATTATGAAATTGATAGGTAAAATATCTACCATGATATCTAAGAGACGGTTTCGTAAAAGTATCACAATTATTAGAGAAAACTTGGAATAACTCCCGCATTACACTCAAACATATGGGTAAATAATGAAGCAATATCTTAAATTCTTCAATAAACTGTACAATCTAGCAAGGACTACGGAGCATATGCGAAAAATCTCATTTTAAAGCAAAAAAACTTCAGGACGGTATCAGGTGTTCAAAATATATGCAAGGAGTTGAAACTTAAGGGTTTTTACGGAAAAACAAAGACGCCAGATGAGAAGAAAGGTACAAGATAAGCTGGAAAACTTTGTACTTACGCATAATAATTGAGAAAGCCGATAAGCAGCGTTGATTCAACAATAAGGGAAGGTTGTTTAGTTGCATGTGTGTAGGCTGCGTAGGAACTTTCATGTCACACAAAAAGCACAGAATCTCCTGGTACACGGGGAGCTTTTCAACTTTGCTTATTGGGAATCTGTGGCGTGGTCAGTTCACAAAGGAATTCATTTGGATAACTTGTAAATATCAATAGCCGATAGGCTTGCAAGAAGTATTGTTTGGTTATGTTTTAATCTCTAACTTCGCTTGAAAAAAATGGACACAACGTATCTTCTTCTAGGTCGGATACAACGAGAGACCGGCTTAAGTTCGTCTCATTTGAATAATATATTTATATAGGCGGGATGTTTCGCAAGGGACGCCGGTTTTGGGGTTTGATATCAGATGCCGGTGTCAGAGTTTACCTTAGGAAAGTGTCGCGGCAGTCTTAGGCCCTCCCACCTAACCAAATATAGTACCGTAGGTAGGTGTCTCCTGGAGGCTCCGGAACCGATGTTGTCCCGGGGTGAGAGCTCAGAACTCAGAACTCACAACTCAGAACAGAGATATAGCGGCGCAGAACACAGTATTTGCAAAGGAAGCCTGTTGGATTTATAACGCCACGTCTGTGCGCAAGATTAATGGAGGTTCAAGAAAAATCTTACAGCAACATCATATATTCCAGTATTTCCGGATATCTAAATCGCAACACATTCACTAGAGGGAAAATAGAAATAAAACACACGGTATTCATGTTCCTTTAAACAACTTCAATAGTTCTCATTCAAATCTCAATGGAAGCTTTCAGACGAACAGTCAATGCAATGAGGGAGGATAATGCGGGATGAAGGCGCACTAGAATAGTAGAGAATGTTTTTAACGCGAACCTATTCAGTCACTTGTGATTTTTAAATAAACATCCCTTACAGACAGCGGCGGGTTATTCTGCCAGCAGAAATACGTTCTTCATTGTGTAACATAATAAGGAACGTAAAGATAGACTTGTAAAGAACTGTATATTTACCGCGTGCAAGAATACACGAGTACATCTCTATTGATATGACGGCGTTATTCATAAAGTTAGGACAAGGAATTCTAGGTAAATTACATATTTGCGGAAATTGATTAAATTATGGAACAGAAATTGAATTGATGACTAACAGAAATTTACCTGTGTATAAAAGACAAAGACTTTCCGAAATGATGTCCTGTGACATTTTCTCATATCTAGCTTTGAATTTCGCAAGCTATCATGAATAATGACTTTTTGGTTGTTATTATCGTATAATACGAAACTTCGGTGAAATAATAAAATATAAGACACAAAAATATCCCGAGAGAAGAATGGTCTTTTTATTCTAACGAAAATTTGAAGAATATCTGATTTAATAAATTGGTAAACATTTTCGAAAAGTGAGGATTTTTTGCATGTCAACTACAAACGACGAAGTTATAGAAAAGTTGGATTTAACTTTTGCATATCGTAACGAAAGAGACATCAATCTTAGTTACATCGGAAACTACTAAATTATGTTGAATTACCAAAGGATGACGCACTTGAAAAAATATTACGCTGTCAACACTCAAATTGACACAATAACGAAAAATGTTATGCCTCCATTAATTATTTGGCCAATACATAATAATTGAAAAGGCACGCCACTGAGCTTTCATCGTTCAATTAATAACGTAGTGTTTTTTAACATAATATCTGAGCGACGTAAGTTATAACGTAACGTAGTTATTTCAGTGTAAATGTTTGTTCTCGTTATTTCAAAATATTTCCTCGAAAATAATAAAGATATAAAACAATCGTTTGGCACAACTTTCTAACGTGGGTGGAGTATTTATACCAAAATTAATCAAAAATGTGATTTTTCTATTTATTTCCAGGTGTACAGTGACGTAGAGTGTTTTCTCTTTCCCGTTGGTACGCCCCTGGGGATTTCCCGGGACAGGCTAACCAGATAAATATACTGGTTTAAATAATATCCCTCGGCTGAATGTTTGATTTCGCAATTTCAATAATTGTGTATTTCAGCTCTAGCATCACAGCTGCAACCATAGCCATGACGTGAAAACCAACGTACACAAAATTACAAAATTACTAAATAAAAACGAAAACCTTCATCCATTTCAAATACGATTATTCAGATTACTTCCCATCAAAACAATTCGCACATAATACGTTCACGAGCTTTGTGAGAATAGTTGAAAAATAAGTAGGTTATTTTCGTAGAATGGTCTAGGTTAATATTTATTCCTTGTTCGTTGAAACGACACAGAATAAATCCGACTAAAGAGAGTGGGTTCTAAAAAAAACTTTGCCCATAAATATACAAATAACAGGTTCTACGGTAGATGGATCGAACGCGAATGCCATCTGTAATATCGAGATTAACATCGTTCTAATTTCCCTTTTATAAAAAGGATGTGAAAAGGAAATGAAAAAGTAATGTAATAAATATAAAGTTAACCGTCCAAAAGTTGTAATGCCTTCGAGGGGTGATGCTAAGGGAAGGTCTCGAATACAATCCCTACTATAAGTAGGGACACGACAAGCAAATTGGGGGCAGGGTATTTAAAGTATAAGCGCATTATAAAATCACAAATTCCCAAATTACAACCCTTTCGACTAGGTGTTAAAAACTGACTTTACTTTCACGACTCCGTGAAAATGAACTCTTCGACAAGTTTCAAAGATTAAAGTAAACTATGTAATTAGGCACCGCGTTCAAAAGGAAGAATTGCGACATTGTCTCGAAATATTCTCTCCGAGTTGTTCTTGGAAGTGTTATAGTTTGCTCTATTTTATCAGCACGATGTTGTGCAAGTTTCGCTACAAAGATCAGTGTTCGGGATTACTGAAAGACGACTTCAGCAGAACACGGCATGGATGGATGTTTAGATAAGTTTCGGCAAAACCGATGATGATAAAACCATGATATGATAAATATCATAGCAATAATGTTCAACAGCTTCGTGGCTCTGATGTTGACACGATGATGAAGTTACTCTCTGAAGTATGAACTAGGAAAGCAAATAATAAAAACAACATAAAAGAGTGATTATTTTATAGCTGATTCATAAACATGCATATCGATCCGTAAACAAGCAAATAAGACACAAATCAACATTAGATTGGATAAATCTACTATGGAGGGTTAATTGGGGAGATAACGGTGAATATATTATTATTAACATACTCAAAGGTAAGTAGGTAAACAGCTTCAGTATTCCTGTTAATTCAGATTAAGATAACGACAATTTCGACACGATTTCAATTAGACGTTCTAATTCGACACGTGTTAATAAATTACTAGCATTAATTTTAATCAATGAGTATGGATAACGAACAATGTGTTAGTAAGGATTATTATACTAGCACATAGACGCTTGACAGCTTTCATTATAAGATTTGTAAGCGCTTCCTAAGCACACTTCAACGAAAATTATTATGTTATATTCAACTTGGATGACAAAGGTTTAGGTATTAATGAGGTAACCTTCCCTTAGTTCCAATCATTTATGGAAAACAATGGATCCAAAACTGAAACACTCTTCGCTTTAATATTTAATTATTTAATGTTTGGCATTCGATAAATTTAAGTATCCATTCATATTGTTGTAATGATACGTTTCGCAAGATCATGTCAATGATTTAGGCGCCTGCGCAAAATACGTGGATTGCTGTTTGCTTTGTGTGGGAGGTGGGAAGACCGCATAACTTCACGTGGGGTACCTATAACTATGTTAGCATGAATTTTCTATTGAATACGAATGAATATACATGAATTGTTCTAACTAATTGGGTAACTTGCCAATTCATCGACGAAAATAGATTTGAATGTTACACATACTTTAACAAAAACTCGATAAATCAATTAATTGCCAGTATTACATAAATTCTATGCGACTATTCACTTCAAATATTTATCCCGATCATTATTTTTTAAACACTTTTGAGTCATCGAGCATTTTCAATGATTGTCATTTTAGGTACCCGGAACTGGGAGAAAATTCACAACAGCCGGAAGGGTCGCTCCATGAGAGGGTTTTCGTTCATTATTTCAAGGTTCTGTGTAAACAATCCGTGGGTTTCATTTCTCGTTCCCTGCTTGACGGAAATTGAGTGAACCTGAGAAGAAGCACAAAAGAAAAGGAGGAAGAAATGGGAAGAGTCAAGTAAATAATAGCTTACGGGGACTTCAAACAAAATCCAAAGAATCTCACCTCATTCTGGGGAGAATTTGGGTGTGATTCAAAACAAATATGATTACGGACGGTGTGTTTCTTTAGTTGTTAACTGTGCTCAGTGTTCGGAGAAAAGTACGTATTTCTTCATTAATGTTTTTCTTAGCAATATTCACCGTTATACAGAACATCACATACACGGAACTTCGTAATTATTAGTAAAATTCGTCAACGTGATCGAATCAGAAAATGATATTTCTAGATAAAATAATTCAAACAATCAATGATTAAAATATAATAACGGATTTCAAAGGAAGGCTTGAATTCCTTTAGTAATCAACCACTGAGAATTCTTTGAATATTCAATTCGGAATTTTTTCACTAGTTCAATAATACACGAAGTGAAGAAAGAAACTTCTGGAGGAATTTTCATTCTTCAGTCGAAGGAAGGAAAAGGAACAGTTCCCGGGAATGGGCTGAATGAGATCATAAAGGTCTTTGATTGTGGGTGTAGGGTGTAAGGCCCAGCAGCGGATCGCTCCCGGCAACAACCGAAGGGAAACATCAAAAGAAACTCTGTAATTAACATGGCAATGCAATAAAAAGCCCTGCGAGCGATTTTTTGAGAGATGCTTCCAAAGATTTTTTTTCAATTACTGGAGTTATTTTGGTCCACGTTTTATGACCAATAAACAGGAATGGAAATGTTTAAAATTATCTCTACACGCTTTGATTGACTGCCCCTAAATTTAATTGGAATATGTACAGTCGAATTCATAGTAAATTTTTAGACAATTTGCATACGCGCTTTGTGTGCTTGTATTCGATGCCAGTCATGCAAAATCTGAGTTGACTTAACGTTATTTTGACGTTCCCAAAATAACGGATTCTCGGTCATGTTGTCACATAATTGACATCGATTCTTGTTTGATATTTTTTAATATCTAAAATATTTCCGTATAGTGCGACATGACTTAATCAATATCTATGGACGAGAAATGTAAAGCAAACAAAATCAGCTTAAGTGGGAGTAAGTCAGTCTCGAATACTCAATGAGCGAGGTAAAGCTTGATTCAAGATCGAGTCAACGAGTGCCGAGATCAATACGGAAACCTTCATCGAAAGGAAGGTACGATTTCTTATCAATCACTTTCAATTTACAATGAAGAGTGATTTCATTTACAAGGTGTCGTGTTACTTGGCGTGATTTTCAATCTGAAGAAGGTGTAAGTCATCTATTGTGGGATGAAGAGAGGTGCCGCCCGCAGAGACGCTCAATGGCAAAAGCGAGTACTTACTCGCTCGATGACGAAAATTCCAGTAGATGCATATATATCCATACACTCCTAGTTTTGTATCACTAGTCTGGAGTCTGCAGACTTCCTTTCGTAATAAAGATACTTCCATAAATTTTATAGACCCAACGACTGCAAGACTAACGTGTTCCTTCAGGAGACAGAGTTAAAATTTAATTTACGGCATAAATTTTAATATTTTGTGTGAATTAAACTTAATGAGACATTGATGAAAAGAAACTTTATTACCCGAGGTAAAATCTGATGGGTGATCATAAAGATGTACTTAAATTTGATATAATCTCGTGCTAACGTTGCGCATTAATATATTTAATGAATTCAATGAACTCGAGAATCAACGGGCATCTGCCATGCAATGGAAGATAATTGCAAACGAACGTCGGTTGTTGGGAAATGTTTTATAATTGAATGCTAGATATTAAGTAAAAAAAAAAACGTTTGCAACAAAAAATCTAATGATAAGTTTGAATAATTTATTTTATTTTATTTTTTTATTTATTTATTCAAGGCCCAGAGGGCTTTTACAGTAGTACAATTTGTTTATGACAGATGATTTTTAAACAGATAGAGAAATGATAAGAATAAAATAAGATAAAAATGCACAAGTCACAAAAATACAGCGATTTGATAAGTTTACAAAAATACATATATGTTTAGGAATAGTTTTTTACAAGATCCACAAAATTCGCCAAGTTGATGTTGAATATGTCAACATCACTTAAGTACTGATTTCCCATAGTGTGAAATCTTTGTATCGGAAAGTGGGCAATGTAGTTCCGCTTATGAATGCTGCAGTAGAATAGTGTATTTTGTCGTGTGGTTACTGTCGGTATTCGTAACTTTATGAGTTGTAGGAGTTCGCAACAGTCGAATTTAGAGTTAAGTAATAAAAATGTCAGGTCGTTTATTTTACGTCTGTCTTCTAGTGTGTGTATTTTTAGAATATTTAGTGATAGATTATATTGTAAGTCTTCTAGTGGGATATTTAATTTAAAATTTATAAAACGCAGAATTTTTTTTTGTATCCGCTCAATATTATTAATATGAATTTTGTAAGATGGAGACCAAACTAGCGAGTTATATTCAATTTGGCTTCTAACTAGAGATACATATAATAGTTTAATGGCTTCTATGGAATTAAAGTTTTTAGTTGTTCTTAAAACGAAGCCAAGTGTTTTCATACCTTTGTTCATAATTTGGTGGATATGATTGGCAAAACTTAGTTTTTCATCCAAAATGATTCCAAGATCCCTCATTTCCGTGACTCTTTCTAAAGCTGTGTTATTGATGGAATATTCGAATAAAAAAGGATTTTTATTTCTGAAGAAAGTCAAGGTTTTACACTTTTCTACTTTGAAAAATAAATTATTTTGAATTGAATGGTTAATGCCACTCTGTAGATTCTGGAGGACAACAATTCAACCGAAGTATGTAATAAATAAAGCGAATCGAATTTCGAGCACACTCTAAGCTCTTCACCTTTTCCTTGTAACTGGTAAAGTGAACACAGGTCAATGGCTTTCACCTGGGCTGGGGGTAACTTATTCCTTATTCGTGAGTTGCTCCTGCATCCCTCCCTTATCCAATTATACGATTCTCTTGAAAAAGGACACTCCACAAGAGTTGCAAACCCCTCCTTTGTAGGGAGTTGACAGTCCTGCGAGGGACGGGAGATGAAATAGGTGCAAGGAGTCCAGGAGTGGAAAGTGGGAGGACACGTGGAGTGAGATAATCGTCATCATACGCCCAAATCTCTGTTCACTGAACTTTTAAGGACCGACTCGAAGCAGAAGAATTCCCCGTATGAAAATAGTTGGCGATCCGTTGGACCGGTTAAGTATTGTAAAATTAATTTGTTTTAGGGTGTGAATAGAAAATAATTCAATTTTGAAAGGGTTTGAATTCCGTCGCACAACTTGATATTTAGGTGACTGAATTTCAGAAAGACGAAAGTTCAAAATAACGGAAAAAGGATTTTTTTTATAAGTATAAGTTATACAATATTAATTTCGCACAAAGAAAATCATTATTTTCAAAAAGGCGTCAGAAAATCAAATCATCGTGGGGTTTTATAGTAGTGATTTGTTTTTAACGGGAACGTTAGTGAAAGTTTTTACTTTATCTATAATGTTCCTAACGAAGAAGTTTGAAATAAGTTTTTATTAATGCAATGGTTTACCTGACCAGAATTAGGTAATAGGGCCTGTTTGGTCACCGAAGTCCAAAACGGATTAGAGTCCCAAAACACATTTTAATACGGGGGATTCAAACAACTTAGTGGAGTACGGACGGATAGGGTCGTGTTTCAATTATCATAAAGATCACCTTAATGAAGATTGGGACGGAGACTGCGCAGTGCCTCCAGGAAATAACTGATATTTGGTTATGTAACAGCTACTTACTAAAACTAAATAATTTAAAATTTCATCACAAGAACTGCTCAAGGCGGTCAACAAAGTTGCAAAACGATACTTAAGTCACAAGGGATCATAATCATAAATATACTAATACACATGCCTTAGGGCATAGGACATGTTAAAAAATGAGCTCAAACGACAGGTTGCCGGGTTGCGTGTGAATAAACAATAAACAAATAGTATGACGAACATCATACAGAAATCCAAATCCGTAATTATAAAAAGAGGATGACAAGCATTTGATGTCGAAAAAATCTAAATGTACCACCGAGTGATAATAGATACACAACAAAGCTTTTAGACGGTGCGCGTATTTTAACCAAAAGTAATAAAGAACTCTACGGCATGACTTCATTCTTATTCAAATTGAATTAGGTAAGTTGGCCATGTTGATTTTTTCAACAACGGTAAAATGGCCCAGCGGGGCGCGAAAGGCGAGCGGGCGAGTACAATACATTATGGTCATAAAGCTAAATTATTTATTGCCATTTCTGTACAACGAGCTTGACGGAGATATCGAAAGGGTTGGGGCGCCATCCCCGCTTGGAGGGTTGCCAGAGCAAAACTGAAAGTCGAACGCAATGAATGCACCGCGGTGTAAGCGGGGACCTACCCCTACCTGCATGTTATTTGTCATCCCCCATTTTTATTATTTTGTCACATGTATTGTTGTACATTGTACAGAAAGCGGGGAAGCAATGGCTCGAATAAAAAAACCACGAGAAAACTTTTGACTTTTATGTTGACGTTTTATACGCTCCCTTGCCGCATGCTCAAAAAAACTGCTTTTAATATCTGTCAGTGCAACTGCGCCTAGCTTCTGGGCTGTTTAAACATTTCTCGAAATACTATTTCCCTCAGGTGGTGACAGAAATTGCATCTTTATTCGTGCTATTAAACGTTTGGAATAAATAGTGCTCACGCGAACATCATTCAAACTACGTACAGTTGTACATGTATAGGTATCAGCTTTCGGTCCACCGAGTTTAACTGTTCTTGGAATGAATAGAATTGTTCGAAAAGTTTAGAATACAAATGCCTTATTGGCATGTGATAATAGATTTTGAAATGAATGACGAAAACTATCATTTTTAAACATTATGTACTTCATAAACACTGGCCTACTCAACAAAAATGTGGATATATAACGCTTTCCCATTTTTCTAGTATGATATTTTGTCCATTGAATGATTTTAATTTTGATTGAATGTGCTGTGTGCTGGGGTAGGTAAAACATAAAAACATCTAGATTTGAGTTCCTGTGCAATTGTTTTGTGAAAATAGCTGAAACAACAACATCAGAAAGTTTTTCAAGCTCGCTACAATCCTGCATACAATGAGAACAAAATCAGTAACAAATAATGCAATTCGGTAGCAGCAATCCAGCGCGCATTTCGTTCAAACTTTTACTGTGGCCTATAATCAAGCGGCGTTTGTCGCCAGTACTAAACTTGGGCAATTCAATTTGATTGTAACTGCTACTGCCGTGATTATGCGCTTTAATTTAGACAAATTGCTGCCAATTTAAACTATGCGGGTCAATTAAGCGGTAAACTTTAAACGTCCAACTCAAAGGTTATTCACAAAAAAACGATAAAATCAACGGGACGTCACTTGAATAGGTCATAATTTAAAAATACAAATGGAAAGCAGAGCTCGCAGCTGTCAAATTTGCGAAGGGAATTAAAAGATGTTTGCAACAATTGGGAGGACCACCAACCGAGTTTATCCATTTGATTCAAAAGAATACTATTATTCCGTGTTACAAACATTTGCGTTCAATCCACGAGGACCATTGTGTTAATGGAAGCGGATGAATTGCCAAGAGACTTGCATTGCGTAAGGGTGCAAACTCAATGAGCGGTAAATTTGCATTTAATTGGGATATGAAAATTGGAACGTTCTTCTGCTTAGTACCTGTATCAGGCATTGCAGTGGGATTTAAAAGATAAATGAAACAATCAAGTAGGTAGTTACGAACGAAGTTAATGCTTGAGGAAGGCACTCACCAAAAAGTCCGAGATGAATAACATAAAAATTGAATAAAAATAATATATCATTTTATAAAGCAGTTTTGGGTTCGAAAAAGGAAGTAAAAAAAGACCACAAATAATTCAAAATGATCGGCGACAATGAACCCTATAGTCACTCCTATGGCCCTTCCCACCCCACGTCACTATCCCGATAATAAATAAGTAAAGGCGTATTGGGAACGGCCACCCCACAGATACCCGCTACCTACATACTGCCTACCCCTACAGTGGCATCTGCCGCGCTCACTCGTAATTATTCGTTTACACAGAACAAAGGACCGCAGAAGGTCCCGAATGGGACCCCAAACCATATAATTTTACGTATAATTAACTTATAATTGATGATCATCTGGTTTAAAAAGTATTCAAGTACAATTCGTAAATTATACACTCGCATTAAAAGGATAACTGGCATTTAATTTTTAAATCGACACAAATGAATTATAAATGCTAATCTGATATTCATAGGGGGAAATTTATAGTTGGTGAGAAACTGAGAAAGGTGTTATATTATTTATTATAAGGATTTAAGAAAGTTATCGAATTTCGAACGTGAGGCAGGAAGAGAAATTATTGCCTTCAAGCTGAATGTTTTTGTTGTTAATAATTGACTTTAACTCCGGCATCGACTACGGAAGTCTTAACGATGCGTTACTTGTAAAAAGACATATTGTTGATAAATTGCTCGTGAACCCACCTTTCCGCGCGGTAAACGCCGCACACAACGGCCCAATTCGCGTGCGCCAAATAATTTCTTTTCTACCCTTCATAATGGGGAATTGCAGGCATTGTGATGCAGGCACGGAACATTTGAGCATTACGACGAGGTGCTCGCATCTCGGCAGTCAAAAGGCCATTAAAATATAGCGACACATTCAAGACTACACAAGCTCGGCTGACAGAACAATCAGGCATACCTCTGCGGCCCATTTCCGCTCCCAACATCCTGGAATGGCGTGCTAGCTGCTAGCTGCTACTGGCGACGCAATAAACTGCATATTCCCTTACACAAAAAATGAGCGCCAATTATTCGCTGGTAGCCGGAGGAATTTCCAGTTCGCCAACAAGCCGCGGTCGGGCTAATAGTAATAAGGAACGCCGACAAATCATCTGTGAAGGCAGTAAATTTAACGCGGAAAGTCATGATGTTTAACGCAGGAAACGCAAATGGAGCGGTACTTAGCTTACATGGTGCCGAATGTTTCTTTCAAAGCTAATGGAAATTTAATGTGAAGAATATTACAGTTTAATAACAAATAAATGTTCTTTTAATGCAAGAACATGTGTTGTGCTAAAATGATTAGGAAGGTTACATTTGATAAATATTTGTGCCTTTCATAAAACGCTTAACCGAACATTAACACTTCCACCGAAGTATTTTGTGTCGCAAAGGTACTAAAAGCTTGTTATTTTCGCAAAAGCAGAACGAAACAAAAAACTTTTTCATTGAATTCTTTTAACGAATTTGAGCAACTCTGTTAATAATCAATGCTTCCTATTTGTGCGGGTGCTTTCCATCGCTGTTTTTAATTTGGCAAATGTGATCCACTCAGAATCAATCATACCGCTGGAGAACTGGGGAGTATCGATTCCTAATGGCCTTTCTGCTAGCTCCCGTTATTGTTATGGCCTCGGCTAAGGATCGTACATATTGTGTGTTACTGTTGGGATTCTCTATTTCTTCTCGTATTGTGGCTGAAATAAAGAATGGCCGGGGACAGTGGGGAGTAGGGACTTCCATTAAGGAGGATTTCTGCCTTGCCCCAGTCCCGCATTACACATTACACACTCTCTCACATTCTCTCACGAGGCTTCCGGTCTCGGTAGATGACGGTTTTATTTCAATCCTCCTTCAATTCGCTGACACAATGATGGCAAAGCATTGTGTCGCTACGCCCGAGGACATATTGTGGAGCGGGGAATAAATCAAACGTTACTCATTGTTGCTCGGCTTTGTCGATATTCGGGATTATTCTGACCGGAAACGGAGAAGTGGACATGTATTGCAGGCTTTAAGTGATTAATACGGCTATGATAACCTGATCACCGTTCAATGCACGCCGCATCCTCACCTGGGCTATGAATGAAGTGATTAATGGACCCACGTGCATGACACATCTAGTATAAGGATATGGCAGATTCAATGGTGTTTTGAAGTCACCTTACAAGGTAAAATTAGGTTACCAGTCGAAGTAGTTTAACACGCACAAAACAACCCAAATGAAAATACTAGTAAACATTATTAAATGGCAGGTTAGTGTTACAAATAAGGAACGTTAATATTGTGATGAACTAGTTTTCCACGACCACTCCTCTAAATATGCCTTTGTTTCCATTTTTCCTGAAAGCACCTACCCCCGCACGCAGCCACCACCCCTACAGTCTGTAAACCGCCCTGAAAAGGGTCCTATCGGCGATCAACATTAATTTTTAACGCCTTTTCGGCTTTATACAGACCGCACCAGGTAAAGAACTCCGTTTTATTCCTACAGTGCTGTTTGGTTTTTCCGATCCTTTTCTAACACTGCTAAGCGTGTTCATAAAACCCTTCGCTGTTGAATAACACTTTTATTACACCCTTAATTGGGTACGTGTATTCCAAAAAGAAAAAACAGCTCTTACCTTTGTTCGAGATAATTCTTACTGAACGGGGGCCATAAAGCAGTGCATCTTGATAGCGAAGTCTGATAGAATGTCGATTACTAGTGCTAAAGGTTGGATTTTATATGCTTTTTGTACGCTTTCCAAAGCTGTTAGAAAGCTCCAGCAATAAAGACGGAATGTTTTATGACGTTCTTTCGTAATAAAATAGATTGATTGAAAAAAAGACATTTCGATTATGCCTTTTTGATTATTGTAGCACACTGCTCATTAAAAAAACTACAGCGTAGGTATTCTAAATTCTTGCTAGCAAAGAATATTTGAATATTCTTTAGGGCTGTACATTCGCTCAGCATTCCCCGATAAACCGATAAGGCCAAACATTTTAGTATACAAATCAAATACAAAGTCAGTGTACCGACATTTTGGTGGAGTGCGGAAGCGGAAGCGGCAGGTTCATTAATTAACAGGACTTGTAACGTGAACAACAAAACGCTGGCATGTATAATGTGGGTTTAAAAATTACTCGGTGTTGCATTAATGACCCTCATTTGTGCATCGCTTATGCATGCAGCTAAATTACATAGAAATTTGATAATGTAAGCATACCTACAAAATTTTAATGCCGCTCGATGGGGAGGGTTTTGCTCAAATAATTTATGTTGCAGAAGTTTTCATAACAGATTTACCAGAAGTAAAATTTTAAAAGAAAAGTTGTTGACAATAACTACGAGCTCTCGTTAAGTATGAGACAGAATTATACATTACGTTACATAAGTTAGCTCCATACTCTCGAAGGTATAAAGAGTTTACGATGATCTTTTATTGACTGCCATAATTTAAGAGGGTAAAAAAGGTACCGTAAACTGACACAGCTGTAAGAAATTGCTTGATGATTTCGGACAGATATTGGATAAATCAATTAAATAATATTATGTTAAATTCTAGTTGATTTGTTATTAAACTAGTGAGGTTGGAAACATCGACGGTCCCGAAGAACAATGTCGGATGTGCGATTTATATTTTTGCAGTGGAGCTTTTTAAAGTATCGTTTCTGCATGCTTACTGTTTTTGGTATCAAGAAAGGTAGTGTTGTTTTGATCTTTGATACTTCAACTCATATCATTAAAAAATCCAAAAATACAGACTTTTAAATCAACAAAATAAGCCACTAAATACGCCAACAGAACGATTTTCAATTTTTGTCAGATCCGACACTGTTCTTCGGGACCGTCGATGCACGTAAGATTTATCCTAGGAGAGCAAATAATTCAGCTTAAACTATGTTTACTGAATTAAAACAACGTGATGCTAAAATCATGGCTCAAAAGCCCCAAGAAACTAGGTTCTGCAATGCAAGAACTGGATGAATCGGGTTTGTTTATTAGAACTTGATTTATGAATTGCACATAACTGCTAGTTGGTAAGAATTACATTGTACGAGATGATCTCCACTTAGCCACGCCATTATTAATCGGCATCGAACTGAATAAAGTGCACATTTGGCTCCTTATAAACATAGAAGAGGAATAGGAAGAAATTGAAGGAAAGAAGATGTTCTTCTCAATGCAGTGGCGGGTGATTTATACGGAGGCGATTAAAGTCAGGCATCTCAGAACATTCCCTCGGGATTACCAATAAATATTTAAAATAGCGCCGGCCGCTTCGCATATTATTTCATTCAGAGCGCGGTCCAAATGAAAGAGGTTGTCTAGTTGAAGGCGATATAAAAATAAAATATCATTCAAGAGGAGAAGTATTAAGATGGATTTCGAATATAAGATACCTACCTTTTTTATTTTTTAGAGTGAATACCGCACAAGAGTCCCAACTGCTCCCGTCTGAAGCCAGTGAGACTATGGCATCCCCAATTGGGGTATGTTGTGAGGCTTAAGGTAGTGGGGAGGGGAAGGAGATAGGGAAGAGGAAGGTGGGGAAGTAACTGGATATTCAGATCTGGTCACCAAACATGGCTAATGCCATTTCAAGCAACGTTTCAATTCAGAATGATGGTCTTACACCAGGGCGATACTGAGAGTATCTTCCACTCTGGAACGTGCCGCAAATATACTATATATTATTTTTTATTAATAAATTGTAAAATAACATAAATTAATCAAAAAAATAATTTTAGGACTACGCTTGCCGTCAAAAGCTGGACTACGCTGGAAAGCTATACGCCGCTACCTACTGCTGACATATTCGGAATTCCACGAATGAAGAAAACTGTAAATAAAAGTAAGTAATGAAGAAAAAAGTTCAACTTTATGGAAATAGTCTAAATGATGTAAAAGATATGTAAATCTGCTACATTTAATAGACCATACTTATTCGTAGATAACATACTTGATAATATATAAATGTAAAATACTGTGAATTTTTTCATTTTGTCTTAAAACCTAGTTGAAAGACAGTTTACAAGATTAATATAAACCCGGTGTTTAGGTTAGTAATTGATGATAAATAATCCATCCATATTGGCGTATGTTGTATGGTAGTGTGTTACATAACAATATGTTCAGTTTACGTGGGTTGAATCGCCCCATAACATCTTCCATGCTAATACAATGGCCGGGCGAGACGAACACAATCGGTTTCACCATTGTTGGCAGGGCAGATTTGTATTTATTATTCAAACAGATCATAAGGAAATGTTCAGAGCTTCACAATACATAACGTTCCCACTGGCTTGAAGCTAATAATACTAATATAGTCTGCCACCAAACTATAAAGAATCGGAATAAAACCGACCAAATAAATTATTCTACTGACTTTTGATTCGCAGAAGGAAAAAGCCATATTTTTTTCAACAGAAATAATTCCTATTCGGAATCGGTACGCAAACTAAAGCCTTTCGCTGATGCCCGCAAGGCGCCAGACTGTACTAAAAATAACAAGTTTGTTTTTAAAACTTAATATTCTACATACCTACTCCTACATATATTGTAGTTTACCTACTCGATCTGCGTTACAGCAAAGAATGAAGTAAAAAAAATATATTTTTTAAGAATAATTTGAAATAAAATAATTCAATTTAAGAATTATTAACCCTTTCCAGTAATCTTATTACAAAGTTGAAATTCTGCTTCTTAACACGTAGCAAAAAAATTACACAGCATTTTACGTCTAAAATTTTTGGGCCAAAGAAATATTTAAACTCGCAACGTTGTATCATTAAATGATGAGCCATTTTTTATTTATGTAACTATAAAAAGTATATTTACATTAGGTTTTTTTGATTCCTGTCTCACTAGGATATACCTGTGTCGACATGCTATGGACATTTACGTATATCGAAGGCTATGGAGATTTGAAATTTTTTTATGTTGAAACCTAAATGTGCTAATTTAAGGGAATGAATATGGGGATTATATTCAGTTATTTGATTTTTTATACCCAGCTGGACTTTGACTAATTTTTAATTTATATGTTTAATTCTAATATTTAAACCAAGAACATCTAAATGTGCACAACAACATAAAAACAAAATACAACAGAGTGTTATTGAAAGCATAGCTGTGAATTATTATAACTAAGTTTTTTAAATGATACCTAAATGCATAGGGTAGATTTGAAAGTGCAATGCTTTATTTATTTCACGACTTACCGACACTAGTTGTCGGTTGTTAACCGCACGGCGAGAATAATAACCAAAACTGCATAGTAATATTATAATTTGGATTCAATTTTATTCCAAATCGTGACATACTGTGACCAGGAGCCTCAGTAACTAGAAATTCTATGAAATTCAAATGCTATTTCACCCGAAAGCAATCAAACTCGATAGAGTCGTGAACACACCGTTTTCAAATCATTCAATCACATGGTGGACTATTCATTTTAGAAATCAAATTCTAACCGAGGTTTCCCCAGGCGAATTAATTTATTATTTTGACGGGACAGTCTACGGAACAGGCTTAATGCATAATTGTGCAGTGGCGATGCGAAAATTCCCAGAACCCCGGGGGTCCTGTTCGAGCTCAGCAAGGAACCTACGTCATCAGTCTCATCACCCGTATACGAAAGCCGCAGGCTAATGTAGCATGTATCACCCGTGCATAGAGTTTAATATTGCGTGAAGATGGAAATATTTCACAACAATATTCCAATTTGTAAAAAAAATTTGACAGACCAATTCATTTATGAAAATCGTTGTATTTTACTTGTTATCTTCCTCAGCTTCACAACATTTTTCGTACTGGAGAATCCATCGCGCTACTGGCTCCTGTTGAGCCTTTAAATCGGTATTATATTTATTATTTAAGATTTTTTATATATCTGTAAATATCCTGGCCCTGGGTGCCGAGTAGTCGCTACGCCATTGAGCGAAATGTTATCGTGCTATAAGCCTTTTAAATTCTATGCCGTGCATTTGATTTAACCACAGGTGATTGATATTCTTTAGACAATCGCGAAATTCCCTGCCCACTCAAACATTGCGATCCTTCACCACATTCACCGTCACGACAACTAGAAGTTAGGTTAGATAATTTGCATAGTACCAACACGAGAAATACGAATAATTTGTAAGTGTCCGTCCAAGTGCCTGCAATATCGCGAATAATACTGCCACTTAGGAACCTCTCTATCTGTTATATACATCGCTTATTAGAATGAGGGAGATCGAACTACGTCTTTACTCCCTTCCTAATAAAGGTACACCTCTGTTTAATCCGTAATAACCCCCACTCTCTCTCTCATAAGACATGCACGTTATAGAAGGAGAGGTTGCAGCGGAACTCTCAGCAGCAGATATAAGATATAAGTAAGAGCGCCAGCAGCGATCACGAGCGCTCTCAATGCGAAATTTATGTCAGGAAACGTACAAAAGACGCGACCAAAGTGGTCCCCTACTTTGGCATAATGCAGATTACGTTATTTACATTTCTAACGATAGGTACTCATGGTGACTGAAACTGTAGTTCTTTTAACTTATTTATAGAGTTCTTGGAACTCATTCTAGAGTGGAAGGTACTATTTAAGGTTTTGGGATTCATAATCGAAAGGTTGCTTAAAATGGCTTCAGTATCGAGTCTCCAGATCTAAGTAACTAGTATCTTTCCAATATTTCTCTCCCCAAACCTTACAGCTTTAGAACTTATAATATTCCACATATATGGATGAAACACTTCTAATGACTTCCTCATATTTCTGCGGCTTGCTTCTAAAAGGGTCAGTGTCAGTTTTTCGATACACATTTTTGCAAATTCGATTCAAATTGGGTTATCTTCTAAATGTTACATTAGAAAATAGTTTTAAACAAAAAAATAAAACTTGCAAAAAAACTGACTTTGGCCTCTTTCGAAGTAAGTCATAGAATTAAGCCAATGATGAGAGATTCAAAACTCAAATAATATTAATTCTGGAAAAACCTCACTTCATTACTTCATTAATGTGATGAACTTAATTTGTAATTATTATTTATTATGTTATAAATCAGTATATTTGTAATGTAGGTACATAACGATGGAAAAAACAATAAATACCACAAGGATATCAAAAGATTTGCCGAAGAGTTTCCCAGTTTTAAGCGTTTTAATCAGCAAAAATCAGCAAACTCTTTTAAGAGTCGGAAAATCTGTTTTCGAAATATATGCAAATATTCAGATGCGTCCAATTTTACACAAACAATTTCGAATTGTTTTCATTTAAAACTGACGAGATTATTTTAAAAACAAGGGTTTGAAATTGAGGTAATGTAAAATTTCAGTGCTGAAATTCGAAATTTTTGAGTATGTAAGATACGGGCAAAAACATAATCTTGATTATCTCAAAACAACAGATTTGGACTTGTTGCAGTTCAATACTAGGCCATCTATATATGAAAAAATCAGGATTTTGAAAGAAAAAATAGAAATTGAAAAAATCGAGTGCAGTTTACACGCGGTAGAAGCGAAACTTCACCAAACAATCTAAACCAATACTTGAAAAGTGAGGTCATAATCAAAGCGACTAATGAGCGCAGACCTAGCGTAATTTCCGTTTCATATCTCAACCAATATGAGCCTTTAAAAGTGACATCATAATCAAAGCGGGGAATGAGCACGGTTGATGCGTCGCAGGTGCAGTAATCGTCATTTCCGTTTCATCCGAAATCAAATTACAGCGGGGCTATAGAAGTTTCACTTCAAAAATATATTATTACAATCAAATAAAAGGCTTTGGAATTTGGAAACAATTCAATCACGTGTGTTTATCCCCGAACAAGGCATTTGTTTTGATTAATGATAACAAGATCGGTAGCTTGAAATGATCAATCACTGAGGACGATAGATGAAGAGAGAAGCGGGAAATATGTTAAGATAGTGAACACACAGATAGAAGTGCTTTAGCTTGTAATGAACCATTGACAACAGAAAACTGATAGCCTAATAGTGTTACAGGGAAGAGACAAAAAATGCGTGGGACACGAATGTGGGCTCTGTGTACGACACTGTTTGACCACTTTCAAATCGGTCAGCAAATAAAAATAATGGAATCTTCAAAGCCTCCACATAATTATTTTTTAGCCAAGTAAAAACAAAATTATTTTCATGAAATATAAGAATCATTTTTGAACTAAAACGAAGGCTTTTCTCCCAATAGTGCAAGACGTAAGCAGGTAGATAGATACATTAAAAATTGTAAGTCGTAGCACATTACAAATTTATTGAGTTGCTACTGAATAATAAATATAAATCCTTAGATATAAATAGTGCTAAACAAAGAATTTTCTTTGACGTTTTAATTTTGATCTACAAAGTTTTTAACAATTTAATACCACTTTACTTTACATACAAACTACAATAATAAAGTCTTCCACACGTGCCATACAACACAGATAGAAAATACTAAAAAAACACAGAATTGTTTACTATATAAGGTATACTGTATAATTGTGCAGCTTAGTTAAATGGTGAAATTAAAAATGTACCAAGATTCAGAAAATTAAAAGAAAAATGCGAAAAATAGATTTGTGAGAAGTGTAAGTTAAAATGTATATACATCTATATATTACCACATGTAGTAAATCTATTTTAAGTATGATAAACAAAAATGAAAAATCCCCTTGAATGTGAGAGATAAAATTATAAAACTGCTTCGCACTAGAAAGTAATGCAAGTAACCTAAACACAATTTGGGCGTTAGTAATGATATAAAAGTGTAACATCGACAGTTGTTTTCTGTCATGCTTTATACTACGATGCTTTGTATGTAATGATCTCTGAATAAATCTGTAAATCTGTACCGATACATTATAAATACATTTTTTAACGATTTATCTAAGAAAAGTATGCAGTGGACTGTAATTCTGTGTGTCCATTCTGATTCCGACAGCATGTTTCTACTACACCAAAGAGTATAATTTAAAATCTAAAAGCTTTTACCACAGTCAATATTTTATCCTGCGCGAACAATATTTGTCTATCGATACCGGAGCTATTTACCGCCGTTTCTTTTGTTTCTCAAACCTTCGGCCATTCCTTACGCATTTATCTATTTTATTTTACCATTAAGGCAACATTAATTCCGAGGGCCCTTGAATTCTGAAGCTTTGGATCTTTTGTCTATAAAGGTTAAACAAAGCGAAGAGATTCTATTTAAAGACCCTAGATAAATACGCCGCCCATAAAACAATAACAATATGAAAATATTATTATTTATCGAAGGTATGAAAGTTACACGATGGTTTATTTAGTACTATAGAATAAATTTAATATGTTAAGGTGAGATTTAACCTTTAATGTAAATTGTGAAATTCCCACCTATTCAGGTGATTTTTACCTCATATTGAGAAATATGTCAGAAATGTTATTAATTATTAAAGCAAACTTTTATGACCACAAGATTTTAATATACCTTAATTAAATATTCATAGTTAAAACTCACATTACACGATAACGACGATACCAGTTAAGAAATATTACACAACTTATGAATAATGCATATTTTACAACAACAATCGCTAATAACACCGTTAAATTTGATAGACTTGTATCTCTACTAATGTCTATAATTATGGAGTAATTCACCCCCTATTAACTGTCTGATTTTAACACTAAGTTATAAACCTGGATAAAACATTTCTAGTTGTAAAAACTTGTTTATGTTTATTAAAAAAATATATAAACGTAGGTACAGGAACCTTAATAATGTTTCGATATTGATTGATACTTCTGCTAAATATTCATGAAACCAGATCGGGTTATAAATTATTACAAATTAAATGACTTGTTTTGATTTATCAACTGGTTTAGTAGACAGTGATTTGATTACTCATTTAAAAAAAGGCAAACTGGTTAATATTATTGTAAAAAAAAAACCTATGTTGCGTTACGAGTCAACACGTCGAGATAGATACAATAGAAAAAAAGGTTTATATTAAATATCGATGGTCAAATTACAAATAGAGGTATTTTGGCGACTAAGTTTGGTATCTCTGGTCTGCTCAAATCAACGTGCCATCGCACCAACCTTCATAACATCACGTTTATTAAAAAAAAAAGATATTATCATGGATATTTTCAAAATCTTGATCGTAAATAATTATTTTTGTGAAAAACAACCTTTAATATATGTAGATGTTTCCCATTGGCGATGTGTCTCATATGGCATGGCAAGGGTAAGGATTAGTAAATAAATGGCAAACCTACACCATTAAAGTGGTTTCCATCGTAAACAAGATGAAAATAAAAATAACGTTTCGGTTTTCAGTAGTGACTGGGACAAAAGTGGCGCCTTTGCGAACAAAAAGGTGGTGCGCAAAAAATATATATTTTCTTGTAAGCTGTTACGGCCCCATATTGCTGACGTCAGCTCGGGGTGAAGTCGAATTCCGGCGGGATTCGCAAAAAATGTTCAGTCCAGACAAAACTATTACAGCTTACTATGTATTGTATTTTATATAACGTAACTGCCATTTGTTTCGATGCCCGAGGAGATATCAGCAATATAAACTATGATTAGGAATCTATGTACGACAGAAAAAAAATCTGTATAAAAACGACCAGTCCTATGAAATCGTATATCAGTTCAATTCGTTTAGTTCTGTGTGGGAAAGACTCATAGAATAAAGAATAACAGATAGACCGGATGGCGACCCTTTATTTTATACTAGCTTTTACCCACGGCTTCGCTTGCATAGTATTAGTGGGAAATTACTGGCATAATTATTGGCATAATTATTATTCTTGCTATTTTGTCTAATAGAAAATAATTATTGTTTAATAGAAAATTTTCAATATTTGAGAGTGACATTTCGCAAATAAAAATTCTATTTTAGATAATATTTAAATTATAGAAATAGAAATTTATTTTAAGTACCTACTCCCTTTATTAGTATTTTATTCATATTTGAATCCAGAGTAACCTAAACAAATAAGAAAATGACAGTCCACTTCAAACGCTACGCTTTATAGCAACGTTATGCTTTTTAATTATTATTAATTGGTAAACTAATGTTTAAGACAAGATTTTTATGCATAGCACAAAGGGTAACAATTAATATAAGCAACAATTATTAGCCTGAAACACTCATCAACATTGAAAAAATCTCCCGAGAAAAGATAAATGCCGCTGACGGGACTTGAACCCGCGTCCTTCTGATATCCGGTCAACTGCTCTGCAACTGCAGCAGAGCAGAGCAGCAACCAGTTGCAGAGCAGTTGACCGGATATCAGAAGGACGCGGGTTCAAGTCCCGTCGGCGGCATTTATCTTTTCTCGGGAGATTTTTTCAATGTTGATGAGTGTTTCAGGCTAATAATTGTTGCTTATAATAATTGTTATGCTTTTTGTTCGGAGAATAAACATTTTTAGAGATATATAGATATTAACTACGACGCCAAAAAAGTACTTTTTTTAATCACAACAAAGCACTCTTTTTAAGCCTAAAATTTAAAAAAAAAAAATTGTTTCCAAGGTAACAATTGTTAGGGACAGAAAACGTATGATACATAATTTCATAACGCCACAGATCATTCATAACGCCAGAGCTTACCAATATATAAAGCCGTTGTTACTCGCAAATAATGTAGCTTTCGATTAGTGAAAGAATTTTTAAATTCCATTCGATATTTATTGCGTGAAAGAGTAAGGACCATCCATACAAACTTTCGTATTTATAATATTAGTAAGATTGTAATAACTAATTATAATATTTGAAAACATCAGCGACTTTATCAATTTTCCGAGGAACGTACAATCTCTTTTTCAGCGCCGCCGTTTTGTGCGAAAAATCACTTCAATAGCTCTTTATAAAGAATCGCATCACCTTATTTTAATGCCGTCTAAAACGGAGTGAAAATTAAATACTTTTCACTCACTTTTCATAAACATATTTACGTTGTTGAAAGCTCGTCTAAACTATATATGGTAGGTATTAGCTGAGAGTATAAAGAAAGCGTTTAGTAGCAGCCTACAAGCAGCAGTTTATAAGTACAACGTATAAAGATTGAATCGTGACACTCACAGTAAACACTGACATGATAATAAAACACAGATCATGTAAGCCAAACGCAGGGCAAATAAAACATCCGAGTCACTTATTATTCCAATGTCTATGTTCGATATTAAAGTGAGATTATACACTACTTTTCATGTCTCGAAGGGATTTATGACGCCGGAAGACGAATTTAATGGCGTGAGTCAAGGAAAACTGAAACTAACGCACTAGATACGCATCTGAATTCGGAAGAAAAACATACATAAACCCAAAGAGTTAATAATATTCTGGACATACACGTGTTGTTTAATGTTCTTCTTTATGGGCAAGATAATATAAAGCGTAGAAGTGGCGTGGATATCTTCCTATCTTCAAGAACAAAAAGTTTCACGTTGATGGACAACTTTAACGTGTTAAGATTATTGTTTTTGTAAGGAGGCAACTCCTTTTCAGTTGTTTTATTCAAGCAAAAAGTAGAAATATGAAAAAATCTTTTCGGAAAATTACCAGGATCGGAGCATAAGTCACGACATGCCCCTGAGAGTTGCATAGTTTACATACGTCGTTTGACAGCATGTAAAAATTCCTGGGTGATAATTTAATATCGAAAAAGGCAGGTCGCATCATATGAATAGAAAATAAGTTTCCTAAAATTTCGCGTAGGTACATTTGTAGGGACGTGACTGTTATGGAAGATATTTTTAGTTTTATACGAGCTAAAAGGAAGTTGTTATAATAACTATCTGAACATCTTTGAGGAAAAACAATAACTCTCCTTACATTAGAAATTATTAATTTGTATAAATTAGTAGGTAGGTAGGAGTAAGGCTGTTAATTTTCCATTAAGGTGAAGCAAAAAAATACGAAGTAATTTATTTCAAGATGGAAATCTAAGTTCGTGGTATTTGTATCCCTACACGAAAGAATTTTTAGAACTGGTATATTTGTTTTATACATATACGATCGCGATATCTCGCGGTTAGATTAAGGTGTTGATCGCTGCTAAAGCCATCCATTATTCTCGAAAGGTGCATTCATTCCAAAACCTACCTGAATGTGTCGTGGAGCAAATAGAATATAAACAAGATCATAGATGCGCTATCTAGACCATTCCACCAAATTAATTGCTTATTTATTGCCGTTAAAAATATTGTGATCTTAAATCTCGCACCCAATTTCTCAACCGGCATTCTTGGATAATTAGAATCCAGCAACCGTTAAAATTGGTGTGAAAATATTACGTGCTTTTGAAACCCACGTACCAGAATGTACAAAGAAGATATATTGTGTGTAAGAAAAATGTTGAACATTATTACCTTCATTTTGACATACCTTTGACCTGAAGCCCTTTGACTTGAGATTGAAAATAGACCCATACCTGTAATTTAAAATCTGTTCATATTTTCAGTAACATGTTCAAAGCCAAAGCCATTTGATAGCATGATAAAGCGAAATCAAAATGCAATTAATAAATGAGTGTAGCTATCAGTGGATTACATCAAAGCTGGAATGTAACTGAATACGCTCGTAGATCTTTGTCTCGTGGCAGTAATACTCAATTGTACAAGAGAGATAATATTTAATGATGGATGTTAATTATACTTTAGACAAGTCAAATAACGGGATATAATATTATATAAACCGTAAAATTGATTGATTGAAGATCTACTGATTTGTTCCAGGCCTCGAACTTCCAGATATGTATGTATGCATGCTATGAAGGCGGTATTATTTATTGTTCTTGAATCAACAGCGTGAAATAATAGGGTAAGGATTCGGCAATTTGGTATGCCTGGAGGTCTCCGTGTATCTATTGGAGAACTTCAAGTATTGGGTTCGAAAGTAACACGTACAAACGTGCTGTGTTTACGAATGGGATATCATACCTGGATCAAATATGATGGAATACCTGTAACCCGGAATACGGAGTGGCTGAATTTCGTTTTTTTTTTTTTTATTATTACCCACGTAAATATTTGGTAAGAACTATAAAAGCGGACAAAAAGCGAAAAAAAGTTTGAAATTTTCAATCAAACCTCGTAGCGAGATAAAAGCGGAGGTTTTATGGGAGCATTCAGTTTCATATTGAATGCAGTAAAAAACACGAGTTGATATTATTATTGTTTTATAAGAACATTTATTATACTCCGAGAGAACAAAACTTGTTTTATAAACTGGTATTGAGAAGGTATTTATAGGCAAGCCGTTCAATTAAAGGGTGATTTGGAATTTTTAATAAGGTTATCCGCTTTTCTCACATGTTCATTCATACTTCTTGGTAATTTAAAATGCAGTTAAAATCAAGTATTATTAATTCAGCCGGTTCGGCTCACCTGCGCACGACTATGTTAATCTTAAGCATCTGTACATTATTCCGCAAGACCTTTTCTTTAATGTTTCAGTGGTTACTATATTTGTAAAGTTTATTATCATGATTTCAACATATCCTTTCACTGCGCGACTTTAATAAAAAATAAGTTCATTATAATTCATTATCATGGGTACCTACTGCCGATCCGGGTACCACTTATTTGGTAACCAACACCCCTGCCATAGGTCACCCCAAATGGTTCGCTACGTTCGATGACTTAGCAGGGGTGCCCGGGATCAAGGGATGTGGTTTGTCTACGTTTGGCGGCGGATGCGTTTGCCCACATACTGCATGGCAGGTCAGATCCAGAGACACTGGTTGATGGAGTCCTTTCGACCTCTCCAGAAGGACTCTCTTGAAACATTGCCTTGTACTGCAATGGGAGGGATAGATGCATACTTCCGCCACTCCTGGACACACTGGCCTGCCCGATTCCTATCCATCCCTCATACATTTTTCCTTCACAGAACTTTATTTTCTTCCTTTTCCTTTCACAGCATCCAAAAAGATGAAACAGGCGTCAAAGGAAATTATTTTCTTGTGTAGAAATAATATAAGAACGTAAAATATTACACGGTGGTAATAAACAGGTGGTTTCAAGTCTCGATAAATATTTAAAAAACAAACGGCAAGGTCGAAAGGAGTGCACATCAGTTGGTGGCAATATTGTAAGTGACAGGATATCAAGTTTCATCTGCCACTACCGCTACCGGTGTTTAGTGGCTGGTTCCGCTCCAGCAAACAGAATCAGAAGATGACAAGAAACTCAGAGGGCTCGAGATAAAAAGGACTCATCGCCTTAATAATATCTCTGATACACCTTATACTGAACGTGATTATATTCATCGCTTAAAAAATATAAGATGTGCAGTCATTTGAATATCGTGTCCGGCGAATGGTAGTAACTGGACAATGGGGTTGAATGAACCAATCCCGAGACTCTCGAAAGAGTGAACTAATTGAGCTACTTTGTTTATTTTTTAATTTCGTATGCTTACAAGAGTGCAGTGCCAGGGTATTGAATAAACAGTACCTTCGATGCCTCCCGAAGCGTGAATTTAACAGGTTTAGTCTCCATTGTGCCTCGTGCTGGTGGTCCAAATACAAATCGAAAATAAATAAATAAACTTTCACAACATCAAAGACGATCCAAATTATTAAAAGCATTGCCAATGATAAAAGGTTATGAATATTCTTTGACGCCTTTTCAACCTTTTGAATGACAAGATCGGCATTTATCAAAGACTTGTGACTTGCTCATAAAATAGACTCGTGGATAAATTAGGTTGCGTTACTTACCGCACGCCAGCGTTGAAATGATGTGATTGTTTAAAAAAAGTTACGGTGACTTGGCGTGCCTTTTTCAACACATTAGCGTACGAATAAACAAAATGAGAAATACTTTTGATTAATTTGACGTCGTGGATCAACGGGATTTAAATTTTAATATGACTTCAGCTCACAATGTGAATGTAAATACGAGAAGGAGTTTTATAAATGAAGTGTTAAGTCTGCACTGTGGATAACAATAACGCCCACGCGGACAATAAGTCGACGAATGGCCGATAATCTTAATATTACTGACGACCCGTCTTTGCACACACTGGTTCGGTAAATGTGTTGTGCAAGGTTTGTATTATTCTAACCTTCAGGCGGCCTGTTGCGGCGAGTTCAACGTGCTGGCAACATTTGCCGAATCATGAAAATATTAAATCCAGTTCTATTTTAATTACACTTTCAGTTTAGATGATTCAAAGTTCAGATGAATAAAACACCAATTATTTATTAAAGCAATTTGTCTAGGTATCAGACAAATACGTGGGTACCATATTGACTACTGAAATGAAACCATTATCCATTAATATTACTTATTATTCACATAATACGAAGTTATTAAACAATATTAATTATGTAATTAAACGCATTAAAAACAATCGCATGAGAAAAAAGTTATTGCCGCAAAAGGTAAAAACCAATATGTTTTGTGTGAATTTGGAATGCGTAGTTAACCTTGATAGTTTTTATTGTTTAAATATTTAATATCATCATATTA
The DNA here is from genome assembly GCA_917563855.2 of Limnephilus lunatus. Classification (NCBI taxonomy): domain Eukaryota; kingdom Metazoa; phylum Arthropoda; class Insecta; order Trichoptera; family Limnephilidae; genus Limnephilus; species Limnephilus lunatus. The sequence goes on from OU830595.1 coordinate 99,748,638, forward strand.
GATTAGGAGTATAATTGACAAAATCTTTCGATAAACACTCATTACAAGAAAGTATTATATAGATAAACAACACCAAGGAAGCAAGTATCTGCTTAGCTTTATATACAAAAATATGAGTTTTAAAAAGCATGGATGGAAGGAAAGGGTGATTTTTTTCCATTTGTGGCAAAATGTTTTGAGTTTTATTTGTTTTAAGGCTCTCGAAATCTGATGTTTAAAAGTACGCCATTTGGTACATTACGCATAAAGTGCATTTCCCAGTATGTTAGCGGTGGCTTTTAGTGGGAATTGTGCCCCCCTTATAGTGCATTAGCGTGCGGAAAAGTATGGGGGAGAAAACTCCTAAATAGCCGCAGAAAACGGAAAAACCAGACCACCAAACCAAAAGTGACTGAACATTCGTTACAAACTTTGGTTAAAATATATATAATATTTAACGAAGTTCCTTGTGCAAGGAAACTGAATATTTAACGCATTCGGGATAGAGTTTAAGGTAAAATGAGAAATTTTATTAGTATCCCAATGAGCAACATGATGCTTTCATACCTCGGAGATTAACGGCTTTACAAAATATTGGGGAAATGCTAAAATTGTGAATATTAACATTTTAAGGCCTAAATTTACATTAAAACATGGGCACAACTTTAGTAGGTATTTGTACATTAAAATATTTATTTGTGAAAAACTATCCACCCGGTATATAACTTTGCGTTTTCTAAAATGTTAACACTAAAAAATCCTGCAGGCAAATTAGTTAAGGTATTTTAATTTTGCTCGTGTGTGGCTACTGGCCACTGAAATTGTGTGCTTATTGTGTGCCTGTGGGCTATATCAATTCGTTTATTATATTGGCTGGCATTTTGGCGGAATTTCGCTATTTACCGGTGACAATGGATCGCCCGCGGCTGCACGCAATGTAAAGTCTGGCGCGTTACATTAACGTCGCATTTTTCGACCAAACTGTCGACGTTTCCGCACTCTGTGCGCCGTGTAGTCCAATGTCCCGTGCACCGCTCGCAATGTCCCGCCCGATGCATATTTCATGGCGGTTGCAGAGTTCCGAGTTTAAATTTTTCAAAATGTGGCGGCGAATTGCGGATCCATATTTTAATGAAAGGATAAGCCGTGTCAGATTTTAGAGCGGGGAGAATTTTAAATAAACCATAGAAAATATTCGATAGTGGAGAGTGGCGAGGCCCGCCGGAAGGTATGGGAATTAAAATATTATTCTTAAATATTCCGTTCTTCGTAGCCCGCATTTCAGATCAGTTGCATTTTGAAACGTTAAATTAATAATAAAATCTACCCCATTCCAACATTACAAGTCCAGATAGATTGCTTAGAATTATTTTAGTTGAGACAGAGGGTTTAAAAATGATAAGTTAACAAAAACTGAATAGTTAACGAGATGCCAGAAGTATATAATCCTTAAATATTCCGTTCTTCGTAGCCCGCATTTCAGATCAGTTGCATTTTGAAACGTTAAATTAATAATAAAATCTACCCCATTCCAACATTACAAGTCCAGATAGATTGCTTAGAATTATTTTAGTTGAGACAGAGGGTTTAAAAATGATAAGTTAACAAAAACTGAATAGTTAACGAGATGCCAGAAGTTGTTTTAAATGGGTGTATAGCTTTTTATGTTTTGGAATAATCATTATTCAGATATCCACTAATTGAAAAGGTTTTTGTGGGATCCTTGCCAATTAGTTTGCTAGGTTTTGCACGATGACACCACGCGTTACATCGACATAGGCATCTGGTTCATTCTGCCGTGAAAAAAGTTCTGTCCCGCAATCTGTCCATCTGATTCGCCGCCCAGGTCCGACGCGATGCCAGTGTCGTATCACAACAGAATCGGCGTGGGCTGAACCCACTACTCTCTGCTCTAGGTAGCCGGGAATCTGGTTGCTTTGCAGTTTGGTATAGTATTAGTTTGTATGTTTGGCCACACCGCACAGCCCAGTTCCCCGCGCTGTCACCCGATACACGCTCAAGCCGGATCAACCGTGAAATTAAAAACAAAACCGAAATGCAAAAAACACCCAGAACGGAAAAAAATCAAAGTAAAAACTGCGCACATTTGGTTGTGTAGTTTGCGAGCATCGACAAAATGCAGTGGGCGGTTTTCAATTTGCTGTGAAATTAGGTGCACATCGACCCACAAGTGCAGCCAACTTCCCACTTAACGACTACTGTTTCGTCTGATAAAATATACAAATACTATGTATTGCAGCTTTTTTTAAAACGAACAATGAATCAGTTGGTAGAAAAATCCTTGTAGTTATATTGGTTCTTAACCAAACAAGCCGTCACATTAATCCAATATTATGTTGGCGCCGAATAAGTAGTCGGCTATCTCGCGACTTGGTGTAACAGCTTCCGATAATATGGTGAATGCTATCGGGACCTGTAACCCTAAATGGATCCGGAAACCGATTATTCCACGTCACCGAATTCTCTGTGGTTACTTCGCTTTGGCAGTGTTTATGGGAGGTAACACCAGGAACAAGGTTGCGGTCCTATATTGTGAAGATTTATTCATAATAGTAAATATTTATTGTAATGTGTTCATGACATAGAAACGCGTATGACACAAAAAGTACAAATTATTTTGAATGAAGAAAATTCAGCAATCTATATCCTGGAATTGTTCAGGACGTAAACTGAGGTAAATTATCAAATGGTATAAGGGAGTTCTAAAGTGTGATATCATGTTTTAAAAGCTGAATTTTAATAAGTTATGTCGATTTTGTCACGGATAAAGGAATGATTAATCACTCTGAAAGTTAAACAAAAGATTAATGTGCGAGGCAGAAAACTGACTCCATTACGGATAATCAATTGTTAATTAATGGATCGGCGTGTTCCCTAAGAAGGCAAGTCGCTTTGAATGTAAAGCCTGGAGGATTACTTTTGGCTTGCTCGTTGATTTGTCACCATTGTATACATCTCTCAGTGAAGTAAAATACCGAGCACAAAAGGGAATTTGTATGGGAATGCCGCAAGGTTCTTGTCATGGTCCCTTCCGGGGTAGATTCAGGATTTGTGAATAAGGCATAGAAATTATGTAATTGAGGTTGAAACGACTCGAGGTGGGGATGCCAAATTTTCTTTTATTTATAAATAAAATGAGACTACAGAGACTTAACTATTTAAAAACTAATGAAGATTTTAAAACTAAATTAAACGTTTAATGAGTTTTTTAAGTGGTTAATTTAAAAAAACTAAAATATATTCATCGTATTTCTATGAAGCTTTTACTTTCCAAGAAAATATTTCGAAGAATATCCCTTTTTATTGAATGTGGCTAATTTACTTAGCTATTTTCGTTGCGGAGTTGACTGTTATAGATCGAATACGAAACCGTTTGATACACTAATGCGTTGATACATTACGAATGCCAGCCCCCTCCTGGGACAGATAACGTTTTCTCCGGAAAACTTGTTCCGGATTAAAGTTTTCCAAACTCAGGGAACGGGAGAAGAAGAAAGAAGCGAGTAGCTTAGGCCTCCCTTCAAACTGGAGGTACAAAACCACAAATCTACTTACTAAACCAAACGTTTTTTATTTTATTTCATTCCCGAGTCCGAAATTCTCCGGTAAAATAAAACTGATTATGCGCCCTTTATCCAATTTTACATCATTTGGTATAGAGATGAATATATATCTTTGAATATAGACACCTAATCAAATATAATAATGAAATTTCTTTGTTTGAACATTTAAATGGCCTTTCTTTGGTTTGCTGTAATTTTTGGGTATACTTTTTACTTTATTTGTTTTGCGACCCAACTCGGTAACACCCATGCCGAAACTCTTAAAAAGGGTTACGTTTTAGAAATTTTAAATTGACTTAAGTGTATGTAAATAACTTGCAGGGATGGGAAATCCGAATACTCTTTCTATCACATCTTTAATATTCTGCATGCAATTGTTCATAATATTAAATCATACCAATGGATACCATGACTCAAATGGTAAAAACCATAATTTATTTTAGGTTGTCTCCCACATTATCTAACTTAAAGTTATGTAGACGCGTAAATTTTTAATTTTTAACGAATATAATCCCCGCTTGCTTTTGAATTAAATTTTAAATACCAAGTGAAAAATTGCCACGCGCGACAGCTGGTTGTCCGATATCGGGTACTTTTCAGTAGGTTTATTCGTGGGTTAACAATTTATCACAATTAGACATTTGAGGGAACCTGCCCTAACGCCTCACGTACCCGCCAGTGGCAGGAGTACAAAGATGGCGACGATCGACCGTGGGACGTGTCGTTCTTCTTTTATCATGGGGAAATTCAGCGACGGACCATGAAAGACGGCCGCCGGGTCGTGACGCCGGTGAATGGGGCACCAAGAATGGGATTCCGAAATGCTAACAGAGAATGTGGATGGAAAAGGTCGCAGGTAAAATGGTGCCGTAAAGGTAGCCTACATTGGGCGGGAAATGCTGTTGATTATGTCAATGGAAAATGAGAGGGTCAGAAACGTGACAATCAAACAGAAAAAACATCAAATCAAATGTATTTGCTCGCGATGAAATACGGCCAAGAAATTCAAAAGCGAGCATTTTTATAAATCCTGTTTTCATTGATTTAATTTTTCCAAATTGACGAAAATATTACTTTGTACCATGCATTTGTCAACCGTGCGAATCGGGTCAAATTGCCTTTTCAGGAGAGAGCTCTAGCAGGAATTGAAAGCGCGCCTTAATACATACCAGCGACGTCGAGGCGACCGGACGGCGCGCGTAGCGGTGTAGTAGGTAGAAGTGTAGCTTCGCCGCGCCCAACCGTGCCCCGTAGATTCACGGGACTTGGTACTAGGGACTAGGGACTATGGAAAATGCCCGAGAAGCCGAGAGATACGGCGGCGTCGTGACGCTATTAAGCCAGTCGTAGGCTTCGAGCACGTACCTCCGTAGATATGTAGGAGCTTTGAGAAAAGATGTGCCTTTCCATTTTATACACTTTTTCTCTCCTCAGTCGAATACACATTTTTATTTTATTTTTTTACCTTGTGCTGAACCCGTAATAATACGAAATGAGAGTGAAAATTCTGAATGAATAGGCACAATTTTTTTTTATTAAGTTAGCAATATTGACAGAGAAGTATTGGCAGGAACGTGAGTCTGTACTTCCGTCGGATTTGATAACGAAATAAATTGTATCTACATCCTACAATTTATTTAAGGAATGAGAATAAAAATGCTTTCAGGACACGCTAACACGCAATTTATCAGTGTGAGAGTATTTACATAAAAGCAAGAAAATACAGTCACTTTGAAAAGAATATAATAATATTTGTATGCAATTATGAAGAAATATTTTGTGATGTCATCTATGCTTTGGTGACACGATGATGCAGCACCAGATAACACAGTGAGATCACCAAAGAGAACTGGTTTGAGACTTACCTATGATGAACTAAACGTGATTCACCGCATTACCTGGAAAAAGAAAAATATTGAATTAGCAAATAACAAAACGCTGGTTTCACACAAAAGAGAACAAAAATACAAGAGCCTACTTCGACGCGACATTTTTGGTAAACATATCTAAGTCCCTAACGAGACTACAAAAAGGATTACGAGAGCCAAAACGATGTGAACGACAATAAAAGAGTAAACAAATAATCTAGATGCGAAATTAGGAGGCAGAATAAAAATAGAAATTCAGAGATATTTTCATGATAATTCTATGTGAATGAAAGAGATAGAAATAATGAGAAAAAAACATGATATTTTATCAAGCCGTTCCTTACAATACTTTCTTGATTCGACAAAACCTTTAACTTGATTTGTTTAACGATAGGCTTTCAAGGAACACACTTTGAAAATAAATGAACAGAGAATCAAAAATAAAGAAGCGGAACAAGTTTAATTTGTATCCAGATAAAGAAACATTATTTCTTAACCAGATTCACACAGTTAGTAAAGAATTATAATGAATTACGGGAAAAACTTTAAAATTAACTTAATATTACAAAACTGCCACAGTAAATCATATTAATGGCTTGATTATAAAGAAAAATACACGAAATACCTCGTAGAAATGTACAATACAAGTACACGAAACTCTCGGAAGACGATCCCTCGCACTCTCGAGTCTTGAGGAGGAGCGAGTTCATAAAACGCTATCATCTATTAGGGCTAAAATTAATTAATCAAGTTTAATTTTACGACGGAGAATAAACGATGTACTCCGCTGTGGATTATGAAGCCTAACGGGCCGTCTGAACCCGTTTATTAATTAAACAAAACGGATAGTAAGAACCAGTTGTTTCACAGAATTTGAACAAATCGTCAATTTTTAAAGTTATTTTTAAGTTCTGTGAAAGATCTATTCAACTTATAAACATTTTTCTAGTCTAATTATTTTTTTTTTTTTTAAATATTATTCTAAATTATCAGCGTTCGGGTCATTATTTTTAGAAACAGCTTATCTATTTTTTTATTATTCAATTATGGGTTTGTTGTTACACAGAACTGAAACAATACCAGAACTTGTATAAAGCATCCATATACCTTGAAATTTTACAGATCGCTATAATCCATAGTGTACTAACACCCCTTTTCATTATTTTTAGAAACAGCTTATCTATTTTTTTATTATTCAATTATGGGTTTGTTGTTACACAGAACTGAAACAATACCAGAACTTGTATAAAGCATCCATATACCTTGAAATTTTACGGATCGCTATAATCCATAGTGTACTAACACCCTTTTTCATTATTTTTAGAAACAGCTTATCTATTTTTTTATTATTCAATTATGGGTTTGTTGTTACACAGAACTGAAACAATACCAGAACTTGTATAAAACATCCATATACCTTGAAATTTTACGGATCGCTATAATCCATAGTGTACTAACACCCCTTTTTGGAATTTCTGTGTTATAGCTTGAAATGAGGGCTACAAATCATAATTTAGCTCTGCCAGAGAGAACCAACCAGAGAAATACTGCCTATGATTCGTCAAATAGTATTTTTCCAATTAGTTTACTCTGGCAGAGTTTATTATTTGAACCCCTTGAAGCTCTAACTCAGAAACTGCAAAAAGTGAGTTAGTACACTATGGTTTAAAGTTTAAGACGATCCAATTGTTTATATTCCGTGAAACAACTCATCACGAGTAGTAAGCAAAGATCCTGTCTAAAAATCACAATAGAAAATACATTAAGCGTGCGTTTCAGTGAGCTTTACAAATTATCATTCAGCAAGGAAACAACATGGAAAAGTAGTTGCGTGTTTAAAAGCTACGTAGAGATTCATTGTACCAGCTTAAGACATTGGTTGACATGCACGGAATTACAAATTATCCTTTGCGAAAATTTTATTAATAAAGCCTTATAATATTTTCTTTTATTTAATAATCGCAATTTAAATTTGTGGCGTTACTTTGATGAAATTAAAATAGATATTTTTAAAACACCAATATTTAGGGCGAAACACTACTAACTAAAGCAAAATCACGTGATTTTTGTTTTAAAAATTAGATCATTACAAATAACCATTTGCCTTTGAAATAAACGAGATTTTTTTTGCTTTTGATATGTTTTTAGATTTTCACGGCCAAAAGTATTTTCGTTATTTTTTTTGGAGTGTTATGCCGTGTTGCGCTACCTCCTTCTTTAGCCAACGTTGTGTGATCACATCTCCCTGATGATGGACACTGTAACGCTGTCCGAAACGTTGACTAAAGAATGAGGTAGCGCAACACAGCATAACACCCCAAAAACAAATAAGGAAAAAAAAGCAATTTTTAATTAGCCATTTCAAAAGTCAAAAATAAATTATCAGGTATTTATAAACTGCTTTAAAGTTCAAAATCTCTTAATTACGAACCGTCTTCGGTTAAGAAACATGTTCGTAAAACATTAAAATATTTGTGACTCAACTTCGCAAAATAAAATAAAACACGCTATTTGGCAACGTTTTTTCTTAAATAAATCGAAACAGGCGGCTGTGTTATGAGAATTTAAGCCGTATCGCCATTGATAGCGGCCTGATTCCGAATTTTACACGACATTGTGCATCGCCTTTAATCAAAATAATCGATGTGTTTCCAAACCAATGGTTTCTTCATCAGGATAAACGCATAATGAAAATTAACAAATATAAGGGTAAACGAACAAGTATACTATATATGTACACATAAGTACCTATAAACGGAATACATTACATTGAATGGCGATTAAATTGTTATCAGGGATAATAATAAAACTATTAAATAAAATAATTATTAGGTAATTATTGCATTTAATATACAGGGTGTCCGGGATTAAAGTGCATTAACTTCGGGAGGTGATTCTACATGATGGTAGGAGTAAAAAAGATTAACAACTTTTTCCGAAATTCCAACATTTTTTTCCCATACAAAAAGACGTACCTACTAAAAATCCTTAGTGTGAGGTAAGATCTGACTTGCCGAGAGCCAGCCGGGCACGATTGTGGCAACAGTGTATGTTGTTTAATTGGCCCGTATCGTACCAGCGGAAAATAATAAAGCTGGCGGCACACGCCGGTCTAATTTTATCTTTTTACCACAAAAGTACCCCTAAAAGTTGGAATTTCGAAAAAAGTTATTAATCTTTTTTACTCCGACCATCATGTAGAATCACCTCCCGAAGTTAATGCCCTTTTCTCCCGGACACCCTGTATTATAACTAGCTGACCCGGTACGCGTTGCTGTTACTAACGAAACACAACGTTGTCCACTGGATGGTTACCCATAGATAACCAAGTATTGTGTCGATAAATTAACTCACACCGCCATCTGTTAGAAACTTATGAAACTTAGTTACAAATAATTACAAAGCATTGTACAATTAACAAACATCTAATACGCAATAATAAATATTGAGGTCAATAATCAAATTACGCAGAAAGCCAAATTTCATCAAAATCGGTATAGTAATTTCGGAGTTTATCTCGAACAAAGATATTTTTTTATATCATATTTACGTAATATTTCATCCGAGCCTTTAGTATAGCATTCTAAAGAGCTTTTAGTATAGCACGTGTAAAGCTGTCCGGAGCTTGTTTATTATCAGAAATAAAACTTGCCTTTGTGTTTATATAAATACATCTCGTAGCGTCAGAAAACGAAGTGATAAGCTGGAGACAGTTAACTTAATTCATATTTAATATGTTGGATTTAGCTAAGTGAATAAGTCAGTGTTATTACGCTCGATGAAATTACCTTCTGACCTTAGAGTCGTTGTGCCTCAGTAGCGTCTCTTATATAGTAAGCCACCCGTTAGAGGTCCCGACGGGCAATGTTCACCCGACTTGCGAATCGGAGGGTGCCCATTTAGGATGGCGCTGGCAGCCCCTCATAACTCCCCCGCCAACTACGGGATGTGCATAAATAAACCACAATATTATCCTTCACTCGGTCAGGAAAAACTAAAGTGGCAACTCTTTACGGATACTGTGGAGAACGTTTTAGTGCTTAAAAAAGGTAAAAAAATATTTTGAGAAGCGATAATTTTATTTTAATTTTAGAAATAATTTAACGCGATGCAAATATTATTGCCGTCCTGATATCTCCCAATCCAGCCACTGCAAACACATTCGCCGCAAACTGGACAAAAAACACCCCCAAAAACCCGAGCACCCCTGCTAAGTCACTAAAGGTAGCGAGCCACTCACTTGGGGTGACCTGTGGTAGGGGTGTTGGTTATCCAATAAATGGTTCCCGAGGCGGCGGTACCCATTCCCGCCTCCCAAATCGATTGACAGTATTGTTTTATAGTTTTAGTATATTGTAGTCACTTAATTTGTTATTTATATATCTATTTTGTATATTGAGGTTTCTCGTTACATATGTGATTTGGTGTTATAATTAATATTGTTAAATTGACTTGCTGACAAACAGCTTTGTCAGTTTAGTTTAGGGTGCTTGGAATGAAGAATAAAAAATAAAAAAAACAATAATTGCATGTCAGCTATACAGAACAATTCCTTGAAAAATTCACAAAATCCACGCTACTATGATTAACCCTAAGAAATGTATACCAAAGAAATACAAATTTGAAATAAAGGATTCAGTATTAAAATAATTTTTTACTTCAATTACTAAAGAAATTTATGCAAAAGAAATTTGGTAAAAAAATTATAGATAGGTACCTATATTATCGATTTATCACCTTATTACAATCGTTTCAATTTGAATTTGAAAATGAACAAATTCAAAGCAAATCAGAGTTCTAGAGTTCATTGAACCAGAGTTACAGACCGAAAAAAGTATTTTTGGTGATGGTAATATAAATAGTATTAATTTAAAATCAGTAGAACATACAAGAAAATATATTATTTAGGCGACCGGAATTTGAATAGTGGGATCTGACGTACACGCACTGTTCAATCGGGATAAACGCAGTGTCCCTTCAATATATACATGCAATAATATTATTAGTTTATTAGATGTTTTAAGTTAGCAACAGAAGTTGCTCAAATTTCTAAAATTCATAAAAGGACGATAAACAATAATGACACATTCAAAGAAACCAATAAAATTGTACCACAATAATTCGGTAACGAACTGAACAGAATTTGGCGTGAGATGGGTGACAACTGGCACACCAACAACACCCTGTACAAAGTAGCGATTGTGCCAGTTGTAATTAATGTCAACGGCGTCATAAAATACAAAGGTGGAAGGTGTAATAAGCCCGCGTACTGACCTCCGTGTCAAGTCCCCTGATTAACTGGACGTATTAGGGCTGGTAATATAGTTTTATTGTTCGACGAGAAATCTATTAAGTGCAAGTACGGAGCCAAAACCAGATGTGGCCAATTGCAACATTTGCTCTAGATTTAGTAAAACGGTGCAAAGTGTTTCCATGTCGCCCATTCCAGGAGAAAAGCGACCGCAGTTATTTTGACTACGTGGCTCCGGATCTTGGCTGTTCGTGATATTACGGAACACGAACACTGAACACCCTCCCCGCTCCCGAGACGTGGGAGCGTGAGACGAGGACGCCAATTTGGGGATAATCGTGTTTTATGAGACGTAATGTATGTATGTTACGGCGAAACAAGCAATTTTCAATTCCTACCCTATGTATTTATTTGACCCAAAGAAATACCCGATGTATATCCGGAACAATTTGGCAGTAAAGATGTCGATTCTTCGTATTGGAAGCTGAGATACAAACGTCTCGGGGCATTGTAGGTTATTTTTATTTATTATTATCTCCTCGGATTGGATACTTGTTCGGTTTGATAGCTACGCCTTTATGGGGGTTTTATATTTATTTGTGTAATACACGACATATAAAATGATATTCCAGCAATTTTTACGCAAAATTAAAAACAAACAAGGATTTTCTTACGCAAGCTTTATTGGTAAATATGACGTAAAAACGTTTTAAAATGTTCTGTATTAGCAAATCATATACGCACACACTATTAAAATGATGTAGTATTCCATTGTTCTTTTCAGGTTGCTATCTACGAAAGTATATCAGGTATAGGTAATACCAGAGTATATTACGGTTTTGTACTTTTTACCACTTCGAGTTATCCCAAATAGCAAAGCGTGACATTTTTCACATAGCAATACGACCGGTCAGAGTCGAAACAGACATAGCTCCAGCAAAATTCTTGCTACAAGGCATCCCCGGTAGTCGCGTCTCATGCCTCATTTTAGCCTCACTATACCCAGTGTGTCCTCTCTACGCCATCACTATAGCACTATAGCCTCATAGCCTACAGCCCATAGCCCGGAGCTGCCACGGAGGTGGCCACAGAACTTGCAGCGCGGAATTCGGAACGACGGACGAACTCTGGAATGCGTCAACTTATGAATACCAAAGGAGCCATCCGGGGCTGCGGAATATCCTGCTTCATCCTCTAGCTCCATCCCTTCAACCACTTCACCCCCCCCCCTCCACCAGGCTAACACCCCCTCCCACCCGGGAGGCGCCACTTGCTGTGACAAATGATTTTATGGGAAAACTTCACCAAAAGCCAGGACGGAATTACGTTATGGATGGCGTGACGATATTCCTACGTTTGAATTATTATTCATATTGTTAGATCACTTGTTTGCTTAGGTCGTTAAAATAAAACAAACAATATAAACGCAAAGGTAGGAGATGTAGGAACTCAAATAGGTTGGGGCTGTGAAACATTTCATCGAATAGGTATAATAAATAAACCTAAAACCTTCTTAATTTCAAAAAAAGTTTTAATATTATAAATATAATTTCCCTTCTCCGAGAATTTTAGTTTATTAACGCCAAGAATAGATACGAAATTTGTAGGAAAATTTAATCAATATTGCCCAATAAGGTAAAATCAAGTAATCCAGACTTAAATGCTACGTAAAATTAACGACTTCAGTGAAGCGGGACGTTGTGATTTCAATCTCCCGACGAAATCATTTGTTCAGGTATCCGAATTTCTAACCTTGCGATAGAGAAATAGGTCACTAGAATATTTCAAATACCGAACCATCTGACTTCATGAACTAATGGTCTCAAATACCTTAAACTTCAGAGTAAAATTAGCAGGTACATACCTCTCGAAATACCTTCATAATTTGTAAAATTGTCAAGTTTTCCGTTATGCCACTATAAATTCATTTGATTTTAACTTTCAGAATTTCAGAATGTTTAACACATTCTTAATATCTTTTTAAAAATTCACAAGGGAATAAAACTAGCTAAGAATAATAAATGTTTGTATGCATCCCCAAAACTATTCTGGAATAATTGTATTGTAGACAAGAAGTTTAATTGTGGCCTTCAGATTAGTTACTGACTGGTACCATGAAGTAGATAGTTAGAATTCAAGGCAATTTTGAAAGTCTCGAAGAACGCTAAAAATGCTTTATTACAAACACGGGCAACATTATTTCGCAATAACATCGAATATAAAACTATAAATTTAGGAGAAACATTTCTCTCGAACGCCGAAAGTAATGAAGGAAATGTAGGTAATACGTATTTACATTCGGAAAAGCAAAAATTTCACATCCGCACAGGCATTACCGTAAAATTTTAAGTTTCCACTTGGACTGCTCAAACAGGGCCATTAGGAGTTTAGTAAAAGTCCGTGGGAAATGCCAAAAGTGCGGTCGGACCGGGCCGGATCGGCTTGTTTACCGTTGCCGGTGTTTTAATATATCGGCCTTTAAAGCGTTCAAATTCTGGGCTATTTTGGCAGTGATCCACGGGCGCGGATCTGTCTTTACGGAATTAGGGGCATTTGTATGCCCCGGGAACGGGCAGGCAGGCTGGCGGGCCGGGCACGGGGAACACTGAACATAGGGGTTTTACGGACCGAGGCGGAATTGCCGGCACACAGTTCGACGTGAATTGATTAAGTGGGCACGGACTCGAAGCGGACGGAGGCAGTAGGCAGTAGGAGCAGGCATCTTTCAGCACGAGGAGGAAATTGTTTACCGATTTTTATCGGTCATTTATCCGGGTTCAATGGTTTGCTTCAACCTTTTACTCCGTGTTACATCCAATGTAAAAATAATACTATAAAAAGTTTTTCGTTATTCCGAGATGGCTGTTCAGTGTTCAACCCGCCTTCAAAAGCTCACACATCAAGTTGTTTATTGGAGGAATCTGTTTTCTACATTATCTTACTAAGTCGGAAACTTTTCAAACTCAACCCGGTATAAATGCAAGATTAAATCTGAGCCCTATTTTTATATGAAGGAAATTAGCTAAAAACGCCGAATCTTTGTGAGATACAACCTACCTACGCAAGAACATTTAAAAAAAATTAAATTCATTAGAGTTATTATAAAGTTTTGCAAGTATTCTTATTTTTAATATTCTTGGAACCACCACGCAAAGGTCGCTTTTGCCATTATTGTCTATATTATAAGATTTGAACAATATCCTGTTTGGACAGTAGCGGAAGCTCCTCGGAACCCTTCAAACTTTCGATATAAAACTGGTGTACGCCCGAGAATAACAAATGAGGCTGGAGAGACAGAAGAATGTTCCAGAAAGTGTGCGGAATATACATCATTTAATATGAAGGGAAATTGCTGCAAATTTCGCACTACTTTGCCCAAATACGAATAAATACAGAGAAAATAAAAAAGAAGCTAAGACCAGACCGGAGAATGAAAATAAGTTTTTTAGTAAAAAATATATTGAATAACACTTCCTTCCACCTTTTAAACACCTTTAAAGTAAACAAATGAAGACAATATCTTCCAGAAGCACACATACAAGAAGATAATTTTATAAAGCCTTATTCCAACCTTTATGTGTGTGGTTTCTTTATTACAGGCACAGAGGAAAATGGCGTAAGTGTGTTCGACTTGAGAACATTTCATTGTGGTGAGGAAAGTTCATCCAGTTAGGAGGAAGTGGGAGTAGGAGCCCACTGTCAGAAGTTATATAAAAAGTAGGGTAAAGATTGCAAACTTTCCCTGTCTAATGGGAATAACTTTTTCTTTCTATTTGTATCATAAACATAACGGAGATTTTATATTATTCAAAAAGGAAAACTCTTTCCGAGGCGATATTTTACGACGAAATAAAAAAATTAAATAAAGACCCCGAGCTTGTGGGAAAATATGTTATTTATGATGAAAGATGGACACCACGGTACACTGTAGGTATAGGACGGAGTAAAATTATGGCAATTTTTTTAAGACTTTCCATTATTTGCTAGTAATGTGATGTTCGACGTATAATTCTATAGAACTATATTTTCAGATGATATCGAAATGAAATATTATTGTATCTCGCGATGCTTGGTTAACTGAAGTTTTCTTTTATTATGAATTCATTTTATTATTATGACACTTAAGAATTTAACCACCATAGGGTAGACAATCAGAACTTTAATAATTCGCGTTCGCGTAGATTACAGGGCTCATTACGTAATCCATATTTAAGATTAAATATAGTATGTTTTTGAAAATTTCCTGCCGAGAGTAGACCCGATGCGCGATGGAAGATACGGGCCAGAAGAATGGAGTCGTTAAACCGGCAAGCTTTATGATAGTTCCTCAGCGCTGTATTGCAGATTTGAACCGGTAAGATAACAGGAGTCAAACATTGTTCAAGGTACACGGTAACGAGTAACAAGGTGGATAGCGAGCTTACACGACCGAGCGGGGGAAGCGGAATAAATAAAACGAATTTGCAGAAAAGAAAGGAACAGAAAATTCACTTATAACCTCCTCAGAGCTAAAGAAAAACAATCAAGTTTCCGCAAAGTGCCAAGATGCTACATGCGATTCATTAAGATTCAGGGCAAGTCAGAACAATGCTTCAGAACTTACGATAAAAAGTGCACTTGAAGAGGAGCGATACCGCCCGGATACGGGGAGGTTTAGTCGCTCCGAGTTAGAGGTCAGCTAAATAGAGCAATAGAGTTAAAAAACAAAGGATAAAGCGATTGTAACACTTTTCACCCCAGATGGAGATATAGCCTAACTTTAGATAAATAAAGTTAAACTTGGGAATAGCAAATAAGCACACGATGTTACATTCTGCTAATTGCAAAATTTTAATAATTAATTCTTATAAGTCGGTTTGTCTTATATCTAGTACTTATAAAATTCTCGTGACGAGTATGCCAGATTTAAAATTTCAGTGAAGTTTCAAATTTCGTTCCCACGTCCTATAAATTAAAAGGATAAAAAGTAGAACATTATTTCCCGCTACAACTCCAAAGAACAATTGAATCAAAAATTTCGATCTACGCTGTAGACATTTTTATACCTATAAATATTTATGAAACAGAATTATTCAGTTAAACCAATGAACAATGAGATGGGTAGGTATGTACTTGTAATTCTTGATGCGGGCAATAGGTAGGTTCATCTGATATCGAGATCTGAAACAAGTTTTTACTCTCAGTTGCAGTTTCAAGAGAAATCCGAAGAAAAAGGATTGCACGAGCCGATGCAGGTGCACCGGTGCATTCCCCCAGTGCAGGGCATCGCAACCTGCATAGTGAGCAGTGCGCAGCGCTGATGTTCCTCGAATAACAGCAGCTGAATTATATACCGAGGTCTGCAATTATTAGTTCATCCGATCACCAGATACCTATTCACTATTACGGCCAATGTTGTACATAAACAAATTAAAATTCTGCCCGTGTTTTGGTTATAATGTACCTAAAGCTTGGTGATTCAGTGTTGAAAGAGGGAAATATTGCCGAGCAAAACATTCATTAATTTTATTTTTGTTCGATATCGTGGGGAATGCAAGAAGAAAAAAATTGTATGAATATTTAAGTTAATTTCTATGTGTGATTATTTATTTATTTTCGGGAAATCAAAAGTTTACATTTTTCAAGTTTGTACATGTTTGTATAGCCAAAATAAAACATAATTACGGATTTCCTCCTTGTGACTTTACCTCTGACTAAACAGCATAATAAAAAAATGGGAAAAAATGTTTAATAAAGGAGTATGAGACCAAAAATTTTATAAAACCAAAGATTATTTAAATTATAATTTTACGAGAACTACACGATTTTCATTGAAATAATTCCCCTGAAACGATGATTGCAAAAGGACAAAAGAGATTCAAATAATGGTCAACATCTTTTACTTTTAATAAGTGACTTTTAGCACAGTGCCTCTCTTACTAAATTATTGGTTTGGAACAATTGAAACAAAGGAAGCATTCAGTCTGCGAAGACTGAATCGTACGTGCACCTGCTCAAATACCTCAAGTAAAGCCTCACCGAACCTTTAAATAGAGCGTTAAGTCATCCAAACTGTGCAGAAAGAACAGGTTTATTAGGTTGTGCAGAATTGATATCGGGATTAATAGGATTCACCTTTCTACGACAGGGGAAAGTTTCGCTCACCGTTTTTCCAATCGACGACTACCTGTGGTGTTTCCTACAAGTGCCTTCGGTGGTAACGTCTTAAGTTATCTGATGAAGTTAGGTATATCTAAATATGATCTTGGTTCAGGGAAAATTCACCAGCTGTATGCGCTCGAGGTCGTATGATATCGAAGTTTATCTTGAGGCGAAAACACGGAATGCACGTAACTTACTCGTAAATAATACCATCTCCATAAACTCTTATGGAACCTGAAGCGGAATATCGAACATCGAACGCCGCACAATTATAAATGTTATATCTCGATTTAAATGGTCATTATTTTACTTTCTTCAAGTAATTGCCAATATAATGATTCACTTAAGACAGGGAAACCGCTATCAATATTCAAGTACACGTCCTGTTCTACTTTAGGTAATAAAATAAATTATTTCTACGAACCCATTACCTACCTAGTTCCATCAGATTTTATCTCTATCTCTGCATCTTGGTTTCTATCCATAATACATTTCACTTTTTTTATTTAAATGTTTCATTTTTTTAAATGTTATTATTCTGAAACCTTGTAAAAATATTGTTATCCACATCTTTGTAAATACTGTATGCTACAGATATATTTACCATCTGAAATATTATAAGGAGAATATCAGACGCAAATGTGTATGGTAGAAGAAGACGAGGGTGCCTGAGGAAGATAAGAATTTGGCTGAATTTAAACGGGCTTTAAAAACAAAATTATTTAAAAAATCGTATCATAACATCTTTTTAATACACGTAATAAGCCATCCAGTCAAGTTTCCGGTAATTGTTTGGTTTCGGTTTCCTCCTAATTGTACTTTTATGTTTAATATTCCAATTTAATGTAGAATTTATTGTAAGAAGTTAGTGTATTATATTTTATATAACTTTGTTTAAACCATTATATTATAAACATATTTGTTTATAATATAGTGGTTTAAACAAAGTGATATATTATTAATTATATAATTAATGATGCCACAAAGTAATTTTGCGAAGTTTGAAGAAGTATTATATTTTAGTTTAAAAGTTCTTGTTTTGTCCTGTGCTGCAATAACACCGTTATTGTCTATTATTATTGTCCTGTGTGTGCCATAACAGCACTGTTTTGTTAATATTTTTTCTCTCGTCATTGTTTTGTAAATACTGTATATTCTATATTTCATAGGTATTATTTTATTAATATTTTGTAATGAACTCGTAAGGAGCACTGTAGGATTATTTTTTAAATGTATTATAGTTAAGCGCACTTGAATTGAAATGACACAAAACTGCGCTATATAAATATTACGTTATTATTATTATTAAGGCACAATCAAGTGAACCAAATACTTGAGTCGGGCCGTGTCAAGAATCAGAAATACAAAATGTGAATGAAGCAAAAACATTTGTCAATACCGAGTCGTTTAGCGTCCATCATCTCCGTCTAACAAGAAAGTTAATTATTATTACAAATATAAATATGTGTGTAAATCAAAATATTTTTTGTAATAATATATAATAATGAAGGCCGGCGTAGCGCAGCGGTAAGACGCTTGACTCGCGCACCGAAGGTCGCGGGATCGAATCCCGGCGTGGCAAATAAATTTTATTTGATTAATTTGTGTTTTTTCACAATTTATTCATTTAAAATAATAAATAGTATATTTGCGGCACGTTCCAGAGTGGAAGATACTCTCTGTATCGCCCTGGTGTAAGACCACCATTCAGAATTGAAACGTTGCTTAAAACAGCATTAGCCGTGTTTGGTGACCAGATCTGAATAGCCAGGTACTTCCCCACCTTCCTCTTCCCTATCTCCTTCCCCTCCCCACTACCCTCAGCCTCACAACATACCCCAATTGGGGATGCCATAGTCTCACTGGCTTCAGACGGGAGCAGTTGGGACTCTTGTGAGGTGTTCATGTAAAAAAAAAAAAAATGTGCCTAAAGAATAATCACATAAAACACCATAGTCTGAGAAAGTGTATTATACAAATATTCAATTTCATGAGCCCAAGAACCTCTTTATGTAATTCAAGTATTTAGTAAACAATGTTTCGGTTAGTGGTCTTTTTGTGGGGCAAAGGGTGTCATATTTCCTTTGGTTATTCTTCACCAGTAAACCTATCCTGTTGCTCTGCTTCTGTTTACCTGATGCACCTCACATTTACCTTTGTGCACCGGCTGCACTTGTCCAAGAAATCCGTCACTGGGGAAAACAGGATAAACACTAAACACCCTAAAGTGTCCGATTTCACGACACCTGACTTTTTAGAAGACATGTGTCTTGCAAAGAAATGCGTGGGGTTTTGTAGCCACAATGCCAAACTATATTACACCCCTGAATGAACATTATGGAGAAGATATCATTTTCGGAAGTGGTAGATTTTTTCACTATGTATGTAAATAATTAGTTTATTTTCAAATCCTTTATATGTAATTAAAATGGTATCAATATGACGTTTACTACAACATTTCACTTTCAATGTTGAAGCTTTGTGTATATTTTGATTGTTAAAACAGTCAAGAGGAACGGAGTGTAAAAGCAGGTGTCGCAAATTAGGCAGTTACATAAATATATAGTTTATCTTCCGTCATTGTCTTTGATAGCTTGAACAGAAGAGGCATTGTAGATATAACAATAAAGTTTTTCCGTGAAATTTTTCCTCTATTAAAATGCTAGAATTGCTTACATAATAGAATGGAATAAGAAGAAAACGTTGAAGACTGTCAACAGACACGCGATCTTGTTATTTTAATGACGACGAACGTCAATGGAGCGTTTCATTGACAGCAAAAAAATATTTGTCTGTGGCTCGTTCTCAACGACGGGAAAAATTCTTTTGAATGGGGAGTAGGAAGGTGGACTTCAATGAATATGGAAGAATTCCTCGAAATCAGAAATGTTTTATTGTTCTCTGTCTGGATCAACGAAAATAAAATGCGCATCCACTGTAAACTAATTAACAAGTAGATTTACCAACGGCTTATTCAAATGAATGTTTTAAACAATGCAAAGGTAATATCTAGATCTGTGAGTCTGAAGTCCCGACGTTCGCACGGCACACACGAGTATAATCTCACATCATTATCAAACAAGAATATATGCTAATACAGAACGAATTCCGGGAAGCGCCATGCAAGGAACAGATTACCGAATCGCTTTTAAAAGAAAACATAACAAAAATTTTCAAATAGAAATGCGATTTTAATTGCAAAATCATGCGGGAAAGAAACAACGCAGTAGTAAAGTGAGTTGTTAACTTACCGAAAAGTAATATTAAAGAACCTGGGTATTTCAAGAATTCGAAATCAATGAAATAAACTTAATATGATGGTAAATATCCGTTACTCGAATTTCCGTTCTTACAGCCGAATTCATTTTTTCATGAATACGTTACCGGAGTAGTAAAAAAGATGATTCCGTTTTATGTCGGAATATCTGGGGCGTGTTTTCCATATTTGGGCCTCCAGTTCACCAAAACACAATCCAGATAAAGAGTTCTGATGTAAAATTATGTTATTACTTTGATAAATAGGGTGTGTTTTGGATATATGGGTGAGTTAGACTTTAGAGGAAGAAACGAAAACAAGGCGGCGCAAAGGAATTTTCACGGAAAACCGCAAAATCTACTTCATTGTTCGGAATTTTGTATTTTTCTTATTTGGATCCAATGATTCTCGTTTACCAATATCCAAACGCGTTGTCTTCTGTTTATTACCCTTTGTTTACGACCAAACCTAAACTAAGAATAGGTTTTAAGCGTTTTACAACGCAATAAACTCCTCTTACTACAAAACAACATAAAAAATACGATTAGAGTACACTGCATTTTTTGCAAAAGCCTTCACGTACAAGCTTTTTACAATTTTTCGGGGTATTATTATTACGAGAAATTTGAGTCAAAATCCATGATGTTTTATTGAAAATGATATAACTAAACAGGTCTACATTTATGTAGGAACAATGTAGACTACAACATAAAAATGATGGCATCTAAAATACAATAGATATAACGGGGTAAAATGTTCCAGCCATAACCGTGTATCCAGTGAGAATATATTTATACCTACATTTATCGTCTCTTCCCAACATGGGGGAAATAAAGTAGCGCATTATTCACTTTCTTGCGAACCGTGTGATGCCTACTAGAAAGAATATCATTGGCGAAAACAATAGGGCACTCTTACAAAGGGATCCTTGGACCACACGCTCGGGATAAAGTCTTATATCATAAAGAGAGCTAACTATTGTAGAATCTTCAGCGCTTAGTAGGTTCCCAGTTCTCAGTATCTACTGAATACTGAGTGGGTATATCAATTTCTTCTAGAGACTTCTGTGACGGAACAAGGAGCACGACCGCCTGCATTTACTTGAGAAGAAAGCTTTGGCAGGAACACAAGATAGAAATCTAAAGTTAAACTAGATCGATTTAAACGGATTGCGCCCTCTTCACTGCGTTTAGTCCTCGCAGACAATTATCCGCGGCAAGAGGCAAAAGGCTGCCGAGCCTGAAACCTTTAATATTTAGTGGAAATCATTCGCCTTTCTCATAGATGCACAGGTATGGGAGTAGAAAGTCGCGAGGAAGGATAATTGGCAAAGAAAAGACCGACAAAAGCATGAATTCCTTTGAAGTTTATAATGGCTAACTTAAGTAGCGATCTAATGGAATGAGGAATTTAATATCTGCGATCATTTGTAGAAAAACTCGACAGTAGGAAACTCAATAAATGTTTTCTCGATATAAATATAATATACATTAACAATTTTAGGAATGTTGGAAAACAGACAAGGAGCTTGAATATGAACTGCACAATGATTAAATTAGACTTTAGTACGTAAATGGTTATCGAGAATAAATAGTATAACAGTAGGTTGGTACCTATTCAATAAAGGACGCTATAAAAGTTTATAATCACTGGAATATTTTATATTATGGGAACTTTGCAAGGGAAAAGATTTTTTACACGTAATTAAGATCAAACTTTAAGTTTAGTTAGGTATATAAGTGATTAGATTATTAATAATACATTGGGTGCCACAGCGCGCCTACCTAACAACCTGTACATAAAGTAAGAATCCATTCCTGTTCCAAATAAGTACATTCCACCACGTAAACATGTTGTTAATATTCAAGTAGGTCTTTTTCACTTATATCTGCAAAGGTACTAATACTGCTTCAGGAATTCATCTTAATTTTTCCGCTACAAACTGAAGTAATTCCGACCAAAGGCAGAAAGTTTCCTGTAGTTTTGAAGTTGAAATAGAAACCACATCCAACATTCGTTTAAATAAAAAGCGCTTGGGATTGCAAAAATTGCAGTTGTCAGGGCAAACTTTACACTGCAGGCATTCTCATAAAAATGTGCATCCGGAGAGAAAATGCAAGCGAACAATACACTTCCCTCGGAGAATGCCTACCACTAGGCAATAGGCACTACAGGCACTATAGGCAGTAGGCATTCGGCGGTCCACGCGACTGCCAGCGCTGCCTCCAGCCAGCACTGCCTCCCTTACACTTTACACTGCACTGCACTGGAAAGAGAACGAACCACGTCTCTTCTTCTTAGATAACTCAAACATTTTACTTGGCTGAATCTTTTAAAGTTTTGTATCCTGGATGTACTTCGAAGAGTTAGAAACGCGAGGTAATATCTACTTGGTACTTTGCAAACAATCTTATTAGTGTTAGATTCAATTGTAGGTGTGTAGGTACCAGTTTATTCCAATCTCTTTGAAAATAAATACCTTCAGGAAAGCGGACTATAAATTCGGATTGTGATTTAAGTGAATGCCTTAGTTGTTTCAGTGAACTCGCTTTATTCGTCTGATCACAGTTTGAAAAGCCGGGTTGCGCAGAGAGCGGTGGATGCATTGCAGAATAACTGACTATATACATAGCTTCCTTCTGCAAATCATTAGTACATTTGCAGCCGTGTGCAGTGAAATACTTAAATTTATGAATAGAACAGAAGTACTAGCAGATCAAGCCATAATGGCGGAATAATGGTGGAACTTTCACAAAGAATTTTGTCTGAGGGATATTTGAATACTAGGTATGCTTATATTTTTTATGTTCATACGAGTGTGGCTAACGAGATTAATGCGAAATAACATATCTGCTTGCGAAAACGATAAGCTTCTGAGGTCAGTTATCAAATACATTTGGATAATTTAATAATAAAACCTCCAGACTTCCCAACTGATCGCATATTCGAAGAATTCAAAGTCCCAACATTTAAAAACTTATTTATAAAAAATTCAATCGTACAAATTATAAAAGAAAAAGACAAATACTCATTCATAACCGAAAATCGTACTAGACTTAAACATGTATTTGTATGCCCCAAATTAAACACTTCATTTGCCCAACACCATTATACTCACAAAGGAAAATTCTTTTTCAATAACCTACCAATAGAAATCAGAAGCATAAGAAACCAAGTTCAATTGTTGAACTCCATCAAAAAGTATTTTAGATAATGTCACACTAAAAATCACCCTTATTTTTCTTCTTACTGAATACATCTAATGTTTGTATCTTTTAGTTTACGGTTCTGATTGCCATGTGTCTGTATTAAGTTATTAAGTGCACCTATATATTGAAATACATGACTATAGTAAATAGTAATTGTACATATATGAAATGTATTAACTGCATTGTATTAACTGTACTAGTGACTGTATTTGTACATATATGAAAAAATATAAACTCTTCTTCCATCCACAAGCTAATGCTTTTAATGGAAGACCAGTAATATTATAATATGTAGCAATTTTAAGATAAACAAATAAAAAATAAAAAAAATATCTACAGACATCAAAGAAAATTTTATTATTCATAATTGAAGTAAACAACACATGAAACAATTCTGAACAGTCTATACATGTTCGAAGTCCCGATGAAATTATACCTATTTTTTAAAAGGCAATCGATCACCGGCCACGAAATGCATTCAATTAGTAAACGACGCACACTGCAGAACAAGTTTTTCACCGTAAAACACTGAAAACAAACCCACCTTTCTTGTTTACAACAAAAATGCATAATCATTAATTCCTGGCGATATCGCCATGTTGAATCATCACCGAACCTGTCTTGGAGATTGCATAGAGGAAATTGCTTTAATATTCTGAGCTCAAGCAAGGCGGCGGTGCTCAGTTTTTAATGCTTCTAAAGGCGGACATTATTCCGAAGCACGAAGGTGAAAAACCTGTTTGTACGTGGTAGCTACGTGAAGAAGAGGGCTTTGAAAAAACAACATAGGAGAGGAGAGTAAGTAGCCAAGTCGCTGAGGCCGCGCGCCGCCCGCTAGCTTACTGCTAGATATTAGGGATCATTTTATTAATAATCCAATTGAATTTTATAGAGGCGGGAAATTATCTCCGACTCAATGAACAAAACAAAACAAAAAACAGCAGGGGCTCGCCCGGAATTCGTGAGAGATATATCAATTAATCTAGCTATTAAAACCTCAAGCGTAATTTTAAAATTTTATCAGGTGCACATACTCGTCAAAATATCAACATCGCTGGACTGGAAAGAGTGGCGCTTTCAAAGTTTCGCCGTGAAGAAAGATAAATAATCCGTAAAATATAAATCGGTCTGCCTGCAGCGAGCAGCCCCTTTCAGGTCTCAGGTAAAGCGTTACGGGGAAATTTATCGTTACTTTCGGCATCAAAGGAACTCTGGACGGCCATTCGCTGCACTTGTGTGTACTTTCCTCCACAATACGATACCAGACCAGACCTTACACAGAAAACGCCGATTCGATTTGATTCCGCGATTTAACTTTGATATACGTCGCCGTTCCGCGCCATTGTGCCCGTTCGCCTAAGGGATATCATAATCAAAGCGAAAAATTAAACGGGTACAAATTTCCTACATTCAATAGAAATCCGCCTGTCGCGTAGCTCCGTTTCAAAAATGAGGGAGAAACTACAACATCGGATTTGTTTGCATTAGACGTTAGTTTTCTGAAACATATTTAGCAAAAAGAAATATTAGAAATAGTTCCAACTTTGAACAGGTCTATAACATTAATGATCAACCTTTTTAATTGGAGGGCCAATTTATCTATTTTAAATTTCTCTGCGGGTCGCAGAGGGTTGGGCAGGTACATACAGCTTGACATGGTTAACTTTGCATTCGGTGATGTCGCAAAACCTAATCCTGTCCGTTGTAAAACCGTAATTTTCAAGCAAAACCTTAAATTTATAGAACTCAAAAATAAAGTCCCGTAGGCTAAAATTTTGTATCTCTAAAGCCAAAACATTAAATGCTGTAAATTTTTATCACACTGAAATATTAAAGAACGTATGAAAAATACTTATTGCAATTTTGGGCAATTTTTGATTTTTATCGTTAGGAAAGTTAAACAAAAATTTAGTCAAGAAAACTTGGTATTTTATAAATGGAACTTTTAAAATATATCAAATACATCTGGACAAAAAAGCGCTGCTCAGCGGGGGGTTAAACTTTTCTTACACTTAAGGTAGAACCACAACATTTTGTCTTTTTAAGAATATGTAAGAAAAATATTATTATTTAGAGCGGCTAATTCAAGACTTTAAAGAACGACTGAAGTATTCTGCTAACCCCTGCAAAATAGAACTGAAACCGTTGAATATTCGTTACCGCAATTTTTTTGATATTTTATCAAATTTTGATATTTTGTCAAGTGGGCAGTAAGAAAAGGTTCACTGGCCAAAATAAAAGAACCCGCTGACCGAAGGTTGCTCATCACCGCTCTATAATAATATTGTGTTATTAGTGTATTGGGTCTAATGGCGCCCGAAGCATTCGAGACAAACTTTTAATTATGTTTTCTTGGAATTTCTCTCTAATGCGTTCAAAGAGAAAGAGACTTTCTTCTAAATTTTAATCAATTATTATTTCAATTAAAATGTGCAAACAAATTTATAAAGTCGCACAAGTTGTTTGGAATTCAAACTAATTTGTTATTTCGTCTGCACGCAAATAGCTTGTTCTTTTGACAATTATGAGTACTTAGTTAGCAAAAAAAAATGGAATGAAAAACCATTATCATGCAAGACAGTTTTAAATGTAATAAAGCTTAATGATTAGAAAAAAAATCAAAATTTCACTGATAATTTAATGTGGCGGCGGTATTTCAGAACACCCCTTATATATATATATATATGTGTCGTTGATTGTAAACGTGGTATAACTCCGTATTTTTAAAACACTTTTTTTTTGCTTTTGGTATCACATTTAGTCATGTCAAGTTACTAGAAATTATTTTACCTTTGATTAATATTAAACAATAAAAATAGAAAACATTGAATGCATGCTTTTTTTTCCTACACATTAAAACGCAAAAAGCTCATACTTAAAGGAGATAATTCACTTTTACAATGATTTTTTTTCCATAAACAGGTACATATATCAGTACCTGTTTATGGAAAAAAAACTAAATTATAATATCCTTAAATGTAGGTTATCGAATATAAAATGAAATTGAAAATACAAGTAGGTGACTTGCACGCAGGTTATCATTTT
Organism: Limnephilus lunatus; assembly: GCA_917563855.2. Taxonomy (NCBI): domain Eukaryota; kingdom Metazoa; phylum Arthropoda; class Insecta; order Trichoptera; family Limnephilidae; genus Limnephilus; species Limnephilus lunatus. Next base: position 99,774,971 of record OU830595.1, read on the forward strand.
AAAGGTGATTTTTTATTGTTTACGTTTAAAACTAAATATGAATCGTGTCGAAATGAAGAGGAAATGTTTACGTAAAAATTCATAACACTAAAGGTCGCTCAAAATCAATAACAACTTTATGTGCAGTTTATCTTATACGAGAATTCCGAGGCGATGTTTGAGAGGTCGCTTGTTTTATAATAAGGTACGGCGATGCAGGTGGGTTTTTGAACAGAACGGGAATGTAGGAAGGCATTACAGAATAGCATTATGATAAGTCAGCAATCTGAAACCAGTCCCGCAAATCATGGAAACGGGTTCAGATATGAAATCGGGCTGTGATACGATAAAATGGCAGTTGCAGTTCGCCCTGAAATGAAGCACGACTTTAAGGCGCTTCGATACAATGCTATATTGCAATTTCTTCTCTCGTTCAGACAAATGGACACGCTGCGTCCTACTCTGAAATTAAATAAGCACCATCAGATGAAACTATAATGGAATTTTTATAATGCTCGAAACTCAGAAAACCAACATAATTTTTATGTACTTGTAGGGATAAGTCGATTTGTTGACCGGAACAAGAAACGATTATAAAAGCTTTGAGACAATTCTAACGTGAAAATAGGCGGAAGAAAATACTCGTTTGGGTGTACTTTTATCCAATTTCGATATCACCCAGAATTAATGATTCTCTTTGATTCACCAGATGAAAAGAGCTCGGGTATCAATATCAAGAGAGAAAACTATGCGGCTATTAAATTTTAAATGACATGAAATACTTGGTAAATTCAAATGTGCGTCCGGAAATAAAATGATCTCAACTATATATAAGTATTTATGCATATATAAAACACATTTTACGAAGCAATTCCTCTGTAAAATCTGCAGCTGATTAAGCAAATGTTTTTTGATACGATCTTAAGAAATATCATTAAATTTAAAAGGCGCATTAAAAGCGCGAAAAGTCAAACATTTACATCCAGAAAAGCGCCAGTTATTCAAAGACAAATATTAAGGCAAAATCAAATTGGCCCAAGTACGAATAATAATACCGTTCCAAGATATTTAAAAGGCAATAGCAGGAATTCATTGGTACTAAAACGACCTCCAGTTTTCTTTTGTACCCTAATGGAACTGGTCCAGAGTGAATTCTTTGTGCAACTGGGTGATTTTTCTTTCCGCGGATCAAAAGACTTTTTACAAACCAATTTGAAAGAGGGTGTTTCAATGATATAAAATTAATTGCCTTTGCAATAGAGATCGAGCAGTTGAAAAGCTTAGTAAAATAATTTGCTGTTTAATATAGATTGAGTTCTACTACCTATATTAAATTCGACGAAATTCATTAAAAGAAAGTCACCGTAGTATTTTTGTGGTTCCGGCGAAATATTGTGTTTTCAGTTTCCGGTATTATTCTGTATAAGATTCTGATCAATACAAACTTTGGGATGAATGCGATGCGATCGGGGCTGAAGTTATTCCCTTTCCGAAAACTTCCATTTAACACAACGAATAATAAATGGTGATAATATTTATCTAACAATTTATAGGTTATCCGATTACATTCACTGATACAAATAATATTCAAACGTGAAATATCTGATCAATATTTTACTGCCCAACACATTCCATAAAATGAAAATTCAGATAAACATTATGAATTATCGTCTAACAGTCTAAACTAAACCGTTGTTCGAGAAGTAGAGCACGTGCTTTCGGGGTGAAAAATAACAAGTCATGCTTTTGGGACATGAAAAATTCCACTTGCGTTGGGACACTGGATAGGAGTAGCACGGTGAAGCAAGGCGGGAGGATCGGGCCAAATGCGTCGGCGTAGGTTTTTTATAGGACATCACGTGCACGCTACCCACTCCCGCTACCCAGGACCCTGTACCCTGCCTCAGGGGCTCGATAGCGTCAAATTTACCCATTTCCGTCTCGGGGAAACGCTACCCCTTATTTCAGGTCGTCTTTTCCAATATTTAAAAAATATGCGTTGTCGGTTGCCCTCCTTTACATAAGGGGGCGTGCAACTCATCTTAGATAATATGAACTCCGAGGACAATATCTTTTTTTTTAATCAGGAAAAGGGGAAAATATTGGTAGACTACAGATGATATCATTGTTATAATATATCGTGTATTCAATATGTTAACATTCAGGGACCCTAATTCGGTTATAGTTTTGGATGATAAGTAGATAGTACACATTTTATGGGATATGGTAAGCAAACAACATAAGAAAATATGCCAATATTTAATAACATTAATAATAGAATAATTAGCAAAGCCTCATCGTTGTGCGTTGTTTGCGATGGTATTGTCAGTTTGTTGATTTATAAGTTAGAGATAATAGTAATCTGCGATCTGGCCAAGGACACAATTATTCCACTATGTCCACGCCATTGCCAGTTAAACACAAGATAGAGGTCGGGATCGAACTCAGACGTGATGTTAAAATCGGCCAACTCCGCGGAAAAAGCCCTCGAAGCACGTCCCTCCCTTGTGAGATATCGGGTAATTTTTGCGGAGCACGTCTGAACCCGAAAATAATGCTCAAAGTTTTCCAAACGAAAAATCTAACGCGGGAATAACATATTCGCTGCGCGGTTACAGACATAGAATTCAACGCTTACCCTACCACTTCTGGGTGAAATGTTTTTTCTTCGAACCCGAGAACGAACAAATTCGTTACAAGATTTATCACGGGAACTTCCTGCACAGCGAGACGACAAGATAACTTTTTATCTTTAGAACGTCGTTCAAATACAGCAACGGGTCCTAATTAAGTTTTGTTAAATGTTGTTTATCAAATTAATTATTGTAGGTTGCGCGGGAAAGAGGATTTCGTTCCGCCAAGCACGTATCCAGATAAAATCTACACAGTTAAATTTTCGAAACTAGAAGAGACAACTCAATTAGCCGTGCGCGCCATTGGACACACATTGCGTGCTCAGTGCCCCGTGCCACTTGCATTACCCGTGCTTGTGCCAGAATCGCAGCGAAACTGTCGCGTTACGGGTTAAAGGGAAACTGCTCCAGACCGGGGAAAACTTCATTACGGCAACTGCATCGTGTGCTGGGAGCACTACTCATCCTCGACACCGCCACAGTTGATGATCTAATGAAGCGCAAAGTTCAATCAAAGAATAATCATTGGAATAATCTAATTGTGCAACACGGCGCGGCACGGGCGTGGTACGGCCACGGGTAGCAGCAGACAGAAAGGCAAACACAGGGCGCAAAAGGAATAAGAGTTGTTCCAATCAGAAGCGCACCTAATTGAGTTTGTCAAGGGGTGAAATGCGATTAAAACCCAATTAAGCCTCGATAGAGACGGCAAAAAACGCAGTTAGCGGAAAACTGGCGTGGAAAATGGCATGTCGAAAAGAATAAAGGCAGTGTCGTTAATGAATTTATGAGATGCAAAATCTAGCCCGCGGTAATTCTGTTGACATTGAATATACCGAGGAAAAAGCTTCCTGTTTTTTTGTGATTACCTACCCCCTAGTTTTTGCGTAATTAAGTTAGTGGTTGGGTTATTTTTTTATTCAAAGGGGTCCGACGGAATAAAGCGCCGCGGGCCGCCAGAGAAAAGGGCGGCCTCATAATTGAACTGGAAATTTATTGCGAGATTAACCGCTTCCATATTTTTATTGTGAAAGCTGCTGAAAAATTCACATGAAATAATTCAATTCCATTCAATATCTAATAAACCCACTGTTTTATTTACTAAAAGAAACAGCACAAGAGACAGATGTAAAAAATATATAGAACGTTTCTATTTTTAATGCGAAAACTTTGACAATTCCAGGAAAATGGTCTTACTTTATGCCACGGTTCTTTAATAAAAGTAAAACACTCCAGAAAAATCTTTTAACAGTTTAACTGTAAAAATTTACGAAGCGAATAAAAACGGTCTTCGAAGAGGCCGCTCTAAACTGGAAAGGCATTAGAAAATATTGGTCGTTTTCGTTTATTCCCCACTGAAAACAAAGATATTGTGGCTCGAAGAATCAATGGAGTGAATAGTAAATAATACCAACGACGTACCTAGCGAATCTAAAACGGCAAGTGGCTTTTTTAATGGCAAAAGATGAAACACCGGGATCTCGACCGAATTTACTGACTTCATTAAACTGTTTTATCGTAAACTTGGTGAAAGTAATTCAATATTACTTAAAACTCTAATTAGGTAAAGGATTTGAAACTAAAATATCATAAATATGTGAATTTATTAAATCCCCTTCTTGAGGCGATTAGAATAATTAGAGTCATTAACAAAGGGGTCGCTAATTGAAATGCTACGTAACATGTATAATCGGTTTTGGCCTAGAGACGGATCACAAGTAAACATTCCCTGTGTAAACCTATTGGTTTACCTCAATAAACATTAATTTGTGCTAATAACCCATTAAATGCTTAAATCTTTGTCACTGGATCCCAATACCCGATGGTAAAAAGGTGGGTTTATTCTAATACGGAACTTTAAACGATTTTGATCTAATTTTTCAATGATACTGAAATAATAAAAATACTTTTTTCAACATAGCAGAGAAAGGTAATAATTTTTTTAAAGAATCTATTTAACATTATGAGAAAATATAGAATTTGATGTAACGTAGAAAGTATAAGGAGGCAGCCAATTATTTTTAACAATATCAATTTTTCATGACATGTGAGTTGTGAATGACTAACACATTAATAAAAGGAGATACATTTTTTTTAAAAACGAAAACTAAATTAATTAAAACACACATTTTCAACAGCAAGGCCACGTTAAACGCAACCGGTGTGTGCTTTTTATTTTATTTTATGCGAATTTAAAATTTACCAGTTTTTATTCATGCAGCTGTGCAAACATTCAATTCCGCAGTTTAATATAGGCAATGACATCACATTTTTTAATTAGAGATAAATAGCAACATTGGGTATCTATTTATGAGATCTTTTTATGACACAACGTAAAATACAATAAAGCAAAATAAGTGAATATTACTTATTAAAATTACGTACTCGTACGTAACACTTTTAACAAAATGATGAGCAAAAAATAACAGATCCTAGCATCAATGAACAAAAAACAAAACACTGTTTAAAGAGTTTATTATAAATTTGAAGTGAGTAGTGTAACTTAGCATGAACTTTTCTTCATGATTTTCAAATGTTCTATGATCTGAAGAAAAATTAGAGCATAAAACAATATTTGGTCGTTTTAAGTTAATTACCGAAACATGATCCAAACATTAAAAACACAAAGGGCATTGACAGGTTCTTTTTGTGAGGTTCTTTCAGTGTGCGTGTGTTTAAGGTAACTTCTAACGGAACGAACTAATGCTAATGTATGCCTGGGATTTTTTTTAAAGGATTTATTTTTAATTATTATTATATACGTATGGGCAAATTTTTAATTAGTTGTTTTATTCATTGAATGATCGTGTGAGAAATGTGGAAACCCGCAAAGATTGTAAGGCTGATGTAAGCGTAATGAGTAAAATTTAAAAAAGGACTCTCGGATGGTTTGGGCGTGTAGAGCGAATGAACGAAGATAGGAATTTAAGGAGAATATTTAAGGAGTCAGGAACGCCGGAGGAAGACACGGCACGATCAAGTGAATCAGATACTTGAGTCGGGCCAAGTCAGGAGTCAGAATAATAGAAAATGTATGAATATAAGCCAAATAATGTGTGGCTAGACCGAGTTGTTTGGCGGTCCATTTTCCGAAATGGCGTGATGGTTAGTTAGTTTGTTCATTTACACGTCTAAAAAGTACAAGATACAGTATGTATTAGTACACCTACGGTTCTTACTAGAAATTCACAGTTCAACAATAATTGTTTAATACAATACCCAACTAGCTCTCTGCGGCGAATCGGGAATAACCATGTGTACACCCACATGTATTTATTATTGATAGATTCATGTGGGAATAACCATGTTTTGGCTATCTTGAGATGTCGTTAGACGTCTTAAGTTATATTGGACGTATGTATGTCCTGTCATTAAATAATAATATCCTTTTATAGCTATAAATAGTAGGATTATTCTATACAATAGAACTGCGTTATCGCAAAGTAAACAAAATCCGATTCCTACTCGTATTATACGAACGATAAAAAATAATAAAGCGTTGGATTTCCGCCTCTTCTATTTTCAGCATCGATATTTACAATTTATTTATTCCATTGGACCAGTAAACCGTTATCGTCTGACCTAATTTTAACACTGCCCTATATACTGTATACACGACATCGGAGGTAGGTACTGATAGTTTATTGTTGTCACGTCATCAGTCGACCGTGATTGAATTACAAACATTTCACAACCATTTTGCGATAAAAGGCATATAAAATGAATAATTAATTGAAAACGATCAAATAGAATTTTATACGTGACGGGGAATTACAACTTAATGGGCTCTGTTTTGAAGGATAATAATAATTTGATAAATTTCTCATTTTGTACTAGATTATTTGCCTACATTCTATTTTAACTTATTAAAATGAAAATTTTATAATTAATACAAACTTAATAAAACACAATTAACAGGAAAATTAGTTTCTCCGCAGAAAAAACTCTCGACCGACATTTAAGTGTATAAAACACCACCAAATCATTGGTCTCCTCCTGGACACACTGAGCCCCTGATTCCCACACACCCCTCATACCTTTTTCCTTCCCAGAACAGAAGATACTGATATTATACAAAAAATCAAACCTTGGGAGATTGTATTGTAAATCTATGTGTCCTCCCTCCCACATGGGTCTCTTCAAGACCCAAGTTCACTCCTTCCTTTCCTAAAAAGTCCCTCCATACAGTATTTCCAAAGATGACATAGGCGCGGAGGGGAATTATTATTTTCAGGGCCTCCCGTGTTGAGCTACTGTATAAAAAAATTACAACCATAGAAAAGCTAAAATATTCGACGCATTTTTTTCTGATTACGCTTAGAGTCGATTAAATATTATTGTTATGACAATGCAATATTTATTGAGACTCTTGCATCTTGTATCTACTTTTACCACAGCAATGAGTCTACCGACTAGACGTCGCCGTAGAGGACAGAAGGCTATTGAGTCACATAATTCACATCATAGATATATTCGTGTTATAACGACAAAGATCAACCTAATGGAGTATTAATAACTAAGATTAAGCACACAAAGATTTCCTCAAATGGCGCCTCGATAGTCAGAAGATGGATGACTTATCATAAACAATAACTTTAAAGCATATAGAATTATTTACGCCAACTTTTATATTAGCACTACAGAAATAAGCGATGAAGTTAGGTATTTGTTATTTCATGTTTTACTTGCCTATTTATTTGAAAATGTTGGCGAAGCAACAAAGTGCAGAAACTTTTACTAACGCCAATCACCGCTGTCGGCATAATATGGTACAGCGCCATAACTCACGAGCGATCTGAATGGTTTACGAGTTGTGGCAATTTTTAGGCAGAGGAACGGGAGACGACAACTTCGCTTTGATATGTTTCTGACAGCCTTCAGGAAAGTTTTTCTTTCGGCGACGGATCCCCAACTCGTATGGATGATGAATTATTTGCGACCTTCAAAAGTAGAGGTGATTCGAGATATGAAGGCAGACGGAGATTGGATATTGATTAAAGATGTTCTGAAAGTTATTGTCAGATGTTTGGCTCAAGGAAAAAAAAACGGAATAACTATAAAATTAAATCTAAAGAAAATGTGGTATTTATATTTTAAAGCATAACTTGTTTGTTGGACAAAAATGGATTTTTTAATATTGGTTGTAAGCCGTCATAATCTTTCAAAAATAATCTTACGTACCGCCGGAACCTTTATTGGATAGGTTTCGGCTGCCATCCAAAACTATGACCAATGGATTTGTTGGTGTTTATGAGTAATCTTATAAATTTATTTTTATAAAAAAAAAAGTTTCATTATTACAAAATTTTTATCTATGCATCACCTATTATCAAAATACCATGAACTACCTTCAATTATGTGTTTTTTTTTACATGAACTCCACACTGGAGGCCCTGAGAAAAATAATTTCCCTCAGGGCCTATGTCATCTTTAGGGATGCTGTGTGGAGTTTTTTTTTGAGGAAATGAAGGAGAGGAGAGTTCTGGGAAGGAAAAGGGTTCAAGGGGTGGGTAGGAATCTGAGGTTCAGTGTGTCCTAGTCATCCGCCTCCAAGACCTAGTCAACCTCACCCTATGAACCCGGGCACCCCTGCTGTAGCGAACCACTTGGGGTGACCTATGGCAGAGGTATTGGTTATCCAATAAAGGTTCCCGGGGCGGCGGTACCCATTCCCGCCTTCCAATTACAAAATGTGTAGTAAAATTGTTAATACACTTTGTGATTGATGTCATGTAAAATTGGGTCAAATGTGGATTTATGATACAAGTCTTCTCAGGACGATAAATATTTTAATAATACGTTAAAGATCAACAACACGAATTATGAAAAAATTTATTACTGAGAGATTAGAATAATATTTTCTGATAACCTGGGCTAAATCGTTATCTCAACAAGTACCTACTGAACTAGATATTATTTACAGCTTCTGTTTCCGGGAAGCCTGTTAAAAGGTTCTTTATTATTTACACAAAACGGATTTTTTTTTATAAAACGTGGTTCATAAAACATTAAAAGAAAATTTCCAGCTGGCAAATCGAAAAGAGAAAGAAAATCGAAAAATAAAAGTTCTCCCATTTTCATTAATCGGATTATGGTATTCAATGTAAATGGGAAAACTTGCGTCCTTCACGGCGGGACTTGAAAACAGGACAAGATGTCGAATGTTTGTAAAGTTCGTAGCGTAAGTAATGTAAGCGAAATTCAATAAATTTCTTAACCCCACTCTGCGAACACTAATAAATAATGGTCCATTAAAATTATCTAACTTCTCTGTGTACCGCGAATGGTGAAATTTCCCCCGTCTATCTCACTAATGCGACCGCAGCGTATTGAGCTCGCGAAGCTCGTATGCCGAATAGGGCGAATAGGAAAACCTTGCTCCGTTTAAATCCGGGGAAAACTGGGGAACTTTGGGATGTCCGTGACAGAACGTTTTGATGTTTCGTGAGAGACATAACACGCATGACGTGTGTTTATGTTTTCTGGACGGGACTGAGACATTCATCGGAGAATACTGAAACAATTATATTACCGTAGGTAACCGGTGCATACGATGAATCATAAAACTAACATGGAAACTGGGGAACTTTGGGACGTCCATGACGGAATGTTTTGTTGTTATGTTCGTGAGAGGCATACACATTATGTGTTCTGGACTGGCTCGAGACATTCATCGGCGAATTCGGGAATAATTGTATTAACGTAGGTCGGGGGACGGAATTCATTACTGGGGGAAAATTGAATTTACACTGCGTGCGACAAAAGTAAGTATCACGGCACCGCCCACAACTTTTCATTGCGGTAAAGATAACATCTTTCTGCTTTAACGATGGTACATTATAATTGGAGTTGTGGGTGGTCCTTTTAATTTCATTTTTGTGCGATGAATCTCCTAAAAGGGACTTTAGAGAGTAATGATAAAATGGCTAACACAGAGAAGTACATTGTAGAAAAATATAATTTTAACCCGCACAATACCGATTTAGAAACAAACAAAGCTGATTTAAGAATAACCAAACTAACTGATGACACAAATGGACTTGATATACTACTTTTAAAAGGTTCCCTTTTAACATTGCATACAGTTGGTGTCTCAACGAAATTTAATATCAAAACGTAAACAACAAAATTAACGAGACAACACAAAATTACGAAGGTAATAAAAAAGCTTACAAATATTTACAAAGGGAAATAAAATATCAAATATCAAATCACGTACGAGGACACGCCACGAATATAAATAAGTCATTATCATAATATGTCACCAGACCCATTATTGAAACATTTAAAAAAAGTTTCATGTAAATTATTGAAGGTTAGTTCAACATTATTATCCTTCTTGGAAGTCTTTAATTCAGCCGACTTCGTAAACTTTTTAGAAGAATCAAGAAAATTTATTTTCTGAATTTTTTCAATGAGCGTTTTAAAGAAATGATGAATATCGATGGAAATTCTGATGAATTATTCAATAACAAATGGAAATACGAATTGCAAAGCTGCTGTTTACGTGAATAAATGTATAAAGATATCTTCATTTAAACGTATTACTTCTTTTCCAAGGGCAAGTTCATGCGTCAATTAACTTACAGTGCAAGGAAAAAATGTTCATTCTTGCTATAAGTGAATGCTAATCCGTCAGTTATACAGAGAAAAACAAGATTGGAAATCAACTTTACTTTATTTGAACACTGGATTTAGAATTATAGAATTACGTTTCTTAATTGAATTACGCAGGAAGGTCAACGATTAATGCGCTGTAAGATAAACAAATCTTTCAAGAAAAACTCTCGAAAAATACGCTTTGATGACATAAACTACTGTCTGGAATTCCTACGTCAACGCAACTGCATTCTGCTCGTAATGTTATTTCCAAAATGATCTATGTAGTTAAACACTGGACCGATAAGCTGGTTTTCAAGCTACCTACAACATTGTCAGATATATGTTTAATTTCCATCGTAACTTTATTTGTTCTATTTTTTTTTCTCATGATAAAGATGAACTGCCTTTGTTATTATTTATATAAAAAAAGCCCCCTGGGCATAAAATAAAAAAAATTAAAAAATAAATAAACAACCAAATAAATTAATGTTCTCCAAAACGAGCCTGAAAATTTCATTTGTCATGTATTGGGTTTATAAATTTGTAAATTCTACTACTTACTTAAGAAATTATAAAATCTGTAGTACTTTATTAAAGCCATAAATACTCTGGGAATTTATATCGTATATGTAAATCCTAATTATAAAATTGTAAATGTTCTCTAAAATGACTTAGAAAGAATCTCGTACTTGTGATATCACTAAAGAAACCACTCATCCACTCTGCAAGTATTAATGTTCTTCAAAATTACCTTAAAAAAAACACATCTTTGCGATTCTTTCAAAGACATATAGAAACCATCGCTTCGTTCAGAAAACAAATTTTAATGTTCTCAAAAGTTATCTCGACAGAGGCTCATTCCTGTGATATCTTGAAAGAAACCATTCCCTTGTTAAAAATATTATGAACACAATTTGGCTGTCCTAAAACGGGTATCCTTCCCAGTTGGACAGACAAAGTATCATTTTGTAATGTATTTAATATATATGTATATAAATAAATAAATGTAATGACGTATGCGGCGTACCTGACTTATTACATTATTTTATATACAAATATATTTTCAATAAATTAGAAAAAATATTAAAATATGCCGACAGAAAATATCATGTTATAAAACTAATAATTCAAAATAACTATCACATATTATTACTAACAGTTTTTACATGTATAGATGTATATCGTTTTCTACGCCAACATGGTGTATTAAAGCCAATCAGTCAAACGTCCGACCCGAATCAAAATACAACTAGAGCGTATCTTTGTCATATAAATATTTACACCTCATGAAAGGAAAATACCACACAATCAGATATAGTTATATAAATATGTCATAGAGGTTACCAATTATCAACTTCAACAAGGTGCGACTTTGCTAGAGGTTTTAAAAAAGATTAGAGATTGCAATTCACACGCGATACAAGCGAAGCTAGAAAGTCGCTAGATGTCGCTTTCTTTTCTTTTGCCCGCTTATTTTTAAGTGGTTTGAAAATTGGATATTGAATTCATAAAAATATAAACAAAAATTATAACAAAAAAAAAACGACTTAAAAAAATGCACTAAAAAGTAAAAAAATAATTTCATAAGATTGTTATTTTTGGAGTCGGTGTCGGCCAAGGTAACTACATACATATGTAGTTATAGGTGAGATGTGGAGATCTTGGCTGACACCGACTCCAAAAATAACAATCGTACGAAATTATTTTTTTACTTTTTAGTGCATTTTTTGAAGTCGTTTTTTTTTTGTTAAAATTTTTGTTTATTTTTTGATTTTTAGTGACGAGCGTGCGTAAAGAAGATTTACTTCAAAAAAAGAATCATCGAAATCTGTTTCCGTAATATTAGTTATTCGTCCATTTGTCGCGCATATACTTATTGCAAATTTAAGACATACATGATTTTCTCATGGATCGCATTGTCAGAACTGGACCAAATTAAGAATCATCAATATCGGTTCACCCAATCGAAAGTTCTGAGGTAACAACACACATAAAAATATTAAAAAAAAAATTAAAAAAAAAAAAAAAAAAAAAAAAAAAACCGTCGATTGATAGATAACGTCTTCATTTTCGAAGTTGTTTAAAAATGTTTGTTTTTTGGATTTCGTAGGATTCGAATATCCGTATCTCTGGCCGCTGAGACTAGTCGAGCGCCTTGCTCGCTGCGCTATCGGGTTCTCGCGCCGAAGCGCAAATTTACCGCATTATATTAGAACCGAGGACCCGCCAAATAAAAAAATTCAGTGACGCATTTTCGATTCATCCGAATTTCAAATTACTAACGGTGCTAAGCAAGTTTCACTTAAAATGCTAACTTTGTAGTATCTTTTATATTATGCTGAATCCGCCCAATAATAATTAATCAAACTGATTTGTTTACTTTGTATATTTTTGACTAGGGTGATTTTTGAGGGGGATCTTTGTTCCCGTAAGTTTGAATGTTGCTTACGTTTACCCTTGAAAGGTAAAGGGGTAACGTCTCCCTCTTTACTTTAAACCGACAATGTAAAAGAAAGAGAGGTTGCAGTTTGCAATTGAGCACTCGTTGGTAGGACCGCAACACAATTTAAAAGTTTCAAAATACTAGCAACCGCTAATGTTGTTATAGTGCTTGTTCCATTCGCCATATTGCACGGAGAAATTAAACAATGTACCTATATAGAGGAACTAATTCATGGTTACTAATTTATCGTAAGAAATACTAAAAAAGGGTTATTATAATCACTATTTTAAAGTGGCAAATATACCCAGAAAAAAATCTAAATTTGATTATGCGCCTGAGTATTTTTAGCAAGAAGGTTCAAGTGAAATGGATCGAGATAAACGAAAGTAATGAACAATTGATAAGCATCCCTCCTGTGTAAGCGTTTCATTAGACTTCATTATTTCAGTCTAGACATTATTTTCTTAGAAACAGTAATAAGAATTAACAACACACGTACATCAATATCGTGCCGTTGTCAATGCTGAATAGAAGTTGATAAACGATTATAAGAATAGTGACACAGTGATCTATTCTAATATTTCCTTAAAAACTATAAATGTATTTACAAATATTTTCTTAGATATTATATTCTCTCTCTCTCTGGTTTCAATCCTGGGATTGGTTTGCAGCAAACCAATCCCAGATATTATATTAAGAATGTTTAAATTGTCAGAACCTGCAGACAAGCTGCCATATGACAGCTTTGTGGGTCTACTCAAATTGTTGTACAAAATGTATTTTCTTATTTAATAAAAAAAAGACATATCTAACCACGAAGCAGAAATCTTGTTTCTACGTCTCAGAAAAAACAGTAACAATAAAATTAGCTCTGGCGTCATGAAATTTGCACAACTTTCTGTCTGAGATTTCTACTTTCATTCTACAATTGTCACTTACCGACGTAAATTCCATCATAAGCGTAATTTCTATCTAACTTTCGCATTTCAAAAGGTCTATATATCTAGCTATCTAAATTGCCAAGATAGTAGCTACCTACCATTTTGATTCTTTCACGTTTAATAATAGTATTTAATGGGAATTATGGAACGTTAAGATTAAAATAATTACTCAACTGTTAAAAAGCAAACGTATCGTTTATTCCATATACTTCAACTGTTCGTTAAGAAAAAAAAGTTTAAATATTTTATTTATTTATTATGAACTAGCAGACCCGGACACACGTTGCTGTGGCTGACGAAACACAACGCCATTACCCAACCTTTATAAAATCCAAACCACTCGCTTGCCAGCTGCCCGCTGTCCGCTGCCTGAATTGAATATCCTATTGAATCATTCTATCTATTGGTGAAAACCGCATGAAAATCCACACATGCATTTTGAGCGACATTATTATATACTTTGTAATGATGCCTGAATTGAATATGTAATGATGATTAACGCCGATTAACGAATTTTGCATAGGAGTTGCAATAATTTGAAATGGATACAGAATATACATAGTTAGGAGTTAAATTCTAGTTGGCTTCTAACAAGAGAAGTGTATAGAACATAGTTATTGAAGAAGATTATTATCAACAACCCTCAATGAAAATATCAAAGAGATAAAAACACAGCAAAAAAGGTCGCAACTGGGACTCTAACCCAGATTCTCTAATTTAAAACGGGACTGGCCTCTCTACCAATTAAGCCATTGCCACAATAGTAATTTCACCCCTCAGGTTCATTTTCTCAGAAGGACGTTTCTATCTACAAAACCTACCACTACAATGAGATTATCAATAAGTAAATCTTATTTTTTTTAAATGTATAAGAAAATCGGGCAATAAAGTTAGGAGGTACAAACCCATTTCAATATGCTATAAAAATGTAGACTGGCACGACTGAAAGTAATGCATTACTTACCTCATATTATTTAATGTTGTTTGTAAAAAGGAAATGAATATTAAGATTTATAAACCATGATAAATAATTTCAATTATATTGATTGAAGCGATCACGCGCCTGACAAAGACCAAGGCAGTAAAATGAATAGCATCTAATCGCGTCACCTAGGTATTATGGAAACTGTTGAAGTTAAAGCCATAGAATTTATGGTAGCTCAGAGGTAAATCCATAAAGTTCCTATCCAATGCAATCTTAATGGGAGGAAGTATGGCAAGCGTGTTCGGACGGCGGGGAGCAAAATTATAGTACCGCTTCTATTGTTTAAATGACTTATTGCAGTGCAGATTCTGTATTTTCGGAGAAAATCAAAAATGAAAAAGAGGTAGCCGATTAAAAACATTTATTACGTGTTTTTACAGTCGGATTTTAATCTTTGTTGACCTCGATAAAATCCACAAAATAAACCGACGAGATGTTTTCGTTTGAAATGACGAAATCAGCTATCAGCAACAACTATTGATTTTACGACATTTAATGGATATTTTCAGCAATATGTTTCAGTTTTTGTGTTTATTGTAAAACTCCAAAACAGACATTTTTTGTATTTTTTCAATGACACTAGCCACTAGCAAGTAAAACGAAGCCCTATTAAAGTTGTATTAATCATCAACCCTTTTTTTCTCTTAAAAATAACTCAAGATGGAAATGACGCTGCGAAATCAAAAATATTGCGAAGAACGAGAAATGTCAGACAGGAAAAGCTGTGAAAATTTCATGACTACAGAACTCACCGCTCTAGGGATTTTTTTTAACATACAGCGAAGAACTCGAGACCCCGCATTCCGAATTTCCATGAAAATAAATATCACATACCTACCTACTTCTCGTGACCACTTGTTTTAAGCTATAAAAAATCACACTTTTTAAGAAAATCGCTATAGATACATTTGCCGAGTTGAAAAAGTAAAAATAAGAAATTCCCTCCATAGAAAAAAAATCGCGAAGCATGCACCAAAATTATTTTAAAAAATTGGCCCTGGTACTATACATCATTGAGGTTGTATATATATCAATGCTTTATATGTTATGAATTCATTTGCTTTATTTTAAATAAGCATGTTCTATTAAATGATTTCGCTTTTCTTAAATATTTAGTTTTTTTCATATCACCGCTCTCTCTCTCTCTAACATTCGTCTTTACACATTATTATGTCCTTTTCAAACCATCTAAGTCGTATTTTTGAATTATTACTATGGAGCCTTGACAGACAGATTTTCTGCTTTATATTTAGCAGATCTGTATTTTTGCTTTTATTAAATATTTCGTTTTTTATTATTAGCGAGATCCATCTAACATTCGTATTTATATATTATAATATTTTACATATTATCTCCTTTTACAATCATCTAATTCGTCTTTTCGAATGCTACAGAGCCTTAAGACAAACAGGTTTTCTCCTATTTACAATTAGCAGATCTGGTACTAGAAACAAGAAACCTATTTCTGAAAAGATAAAGGCAAGTATTTACAGATTTACTGCATAGGTTTATTAATAGATGCAGCAACCTATTTAACGTCAAACGAAGTGATAATAATGCTCGACAATAATCTCAAAGTCTTGGCTTATCCGAGGGAGTGTGATTATTAAGAGTGGTGCCTGAAGGATACTAAACTTACTTACGTCAGTAAAGACTAAAGGCGAACAAAGCTCTGTCACGGTGTAAGTGAAGTTCCGTGATGGTGTGAGTGAGTGGCACCGCGAATGTAACTAATTAGCCTAATGCTAATGTCACTCTGTCAAGATGACGAGCGACACAAAAGGTTCTTTGGTATTCACTTTTATAAATAAGTAATACGTCGTTAGAAGCAGTGCGCAGAAAACACTGGCTTTTTACCTACGTCATTTCGTAATTCAAATGAGAAATTATTCAATCATTAAACATACAAAATTACAGTTGTCGGTGCGTGGTTGTTTATCCCGTGAAATTAGATCGATTGAACTCAAATTTGAATTGAATTTAAGGGTCTTTTTAAAAATTGAATTACAAAACAATACTTGTAAAAATATAATTAATTGATATGTAGGTAACGCAGACCCGTTAAAAATCAATGGGACTATCTGAATTCTAGACTGAATTTTGAAAATGAATAAAAATATTTTTAGGTAAAAAATATTATATTATCGTTTGTCTGAATTCTTCACACAATCAGTTCCAATTTTGAAAATGATAATAAAAAATTAAAGCAGATCTTAGTTCCTTGAATCAGCGCTTCGCTGATAACACAGAAAACCGAAATTATTATTTTTGATTAAATTTTAGAAAACCGGCAACAAAGGTTTAGGATTTACATTTTCAAATATATCTTCATCCCCTTCTATTGTATTTGAGACTTAGTCCGTTTGGCACGTCGTCTTTTCAGGCCAGTGAAGTCTTTGCATAATGGGTATATAGGAAATACAGAATCTGCTCAGATCGGGTTGACCCGGCAACAAACCCGCAGCTTCCTGCCGCGGGAGAAAGCTCCGAGCGGACTTAACTCTTTGTGCTGACACTTCACAGAATCCTGATTTATGTACCAATCCAGCATCTCGGTGTTGGTGGGACATAAAAGATCTCTGCTGCTCTAGTAAAACGTGATACACCTACGATGAAACCACTCGAGCAGAAACAAGAGTTAATCCAGAATACGATTTATCAAATTGAAATCTTTATACTTATCCATCATTATCCCCGAAGAATACTGCTGATGAAAAAAGAATGAAATCTCCTAAAGAATTTTCCCAAATCGAAATTCAGCTCACTGCCGAGGCCCTTTCCCGGATGGCCGCAAGAATATTAAATAGGATTTGATTATTCCGAATATCTTCGCCTCCCCCAACACGCGCGTTAATTTGGTACCATCGCAATAATCATTAAAATCAAAATGTATCTCTAGGATCGTATTTATTTCTACTGAGCATTAAGATAGCCGTTCCGTAAGAAAGAGATTCGTCGGAGCTTGCGGGGATTTAAACAAAGATAAAGCGGCTTATTTCAAATTAAAGACGTAATCGCGTTAATGGGTGCTTATATTAATGCCATCCAGTTAAAAGCCTTATTTGACGCCGGCCCATTTACACAAAGTTAAACGACGCGGCATTAGAGGCAACTCATATATCAGCACAGCCATGCGTTAACTCTTTGAGGAGGGTCAGGCTCGTCTCTCGGTTGCCTGAACCTGATCACTGATCACTCCTGGATCTGGATTTTTGTCAGATGGACGTTAGACATTGAACATTCATGAAGCCGACCTTTACACACAAAAGAGGTGCGAAATAGGACTTCGGTCGGCATTGTATGTAGACATAGGTAACGTAAAACGTAAATATAATTATTTATCTTCCATACCGTATAAAGTATTTTTCTTACATGAATGCTAAAAGTCAAGCTCAAAGAGACACAACTATGATCCATTCAATATGAAACCTTGGCACTTGGTTAGATTAGTTATGATAATTAGACTCTTGAATAATGGATGATGATAAAAATATATTTCCAACTCACGACAAGTAAAAATAATATTATGCGGTAAACGAGCCGAATCATTTTAATGATACCTACACTGTATTATGATAAAACTTTTAACGCAATCGCGCTTAATTTACATTGCTACAAAAATGGAGGTTTCGCAAATTCTAAAGTGGGCAGAGTTGTTAAAGAGTTAGTAAAATGTGCAATTTTACCCCTGTAAAACATGGCTGTGAATGTTTTCGCGTTCTAAATCTCTCGTATTTCCATATAGATCAGCGACTCGCTAAAGCTCCCTAGTTTTACCTACTGTTATATCCAGTAAAGTTGCTTACTTGCTTACATTATTTAACCACGATTATTCAGCAGGGAAGCGGGAAGCCGAGCTCGTCTGCTTCGCCGCGAGTGGTACAGCGACTAAAGCGAGTCCGTACGGCGTGCGTACACTACACTGTACAGCTCTCGGCTCTCGCTCTTCGTGCGGTCCATGAATGGGTCCGCGTTCAATGGAGGCTGGAGACTGGGAAAGGTTCGTATTATTTATTCTATTGCACACGAGTAAAACCCTGGACCCGCTGACTGACGCGCAGATAAAGGAAGATTAATGACGTCACCATTCCGCGATCGTTAGCCTGTGAATGGTGGATTGATATTGAAAAACTTCCTTTGAAATCTTTCGTTTTATTTATACCCAGTCGGAAGGGATTGTTTTTTTTAATACACGCGCCCGGATTAAAAGATGAAGATTTATATACATATATTGATGAACATCAAAGGAAATGACTTAAAAATCGGTTGCTTTATAAACAGAAATAAATAAATAAACAAATTGAAATTGTAAGCATTTATGATAAATAGAATATAAAACGGAATAAACGTTTTATTTACGAAATGTTGTCTTGCAGGGTTTTGTGATGTTTTATTGATTCATAAACGTCTTTGACGTCAACCGACATTTAAATCAAGTTGCTGCAAATGCGGAGATTATGAAAGCAGCGCTTAGATCAGTGTTTCTTAACCGTATTGCAAGAAAGTAATTCGTAAAAAGGTTTAAATGTGTGGTTTTTCATCTATACTCTTCCACGAAATTACACGAAGCGCGACGGTTAGTTAATATATTCTTGCTTTTATTGCGATCTTAAGTGTAGTACACAGGCTAGAATATAAAGATTCGTCAAGATGCACGAACGCCTCAAGGTGTCGCATGTCCGAGCTCACATGTATGCTCCTGAATAATGCATCAGCGGCCAAGGGTCCGTGTTCCAGCACTTCTAGCTGTGGCTGCTAGCTACATACCAGAGGAGCACTATGCACAGTCAGAGAGCAGTGTATGCACAGAGCACAATGCACAAGCACAGTGTCGCTGCACCAAGTGGCCGCTGCAGGACCAGACTGACTGGTTTTGGTAACGATGCGGAAGCGCAGATAGTAAGGGCCACCAGTTTGACCAGCGAAGTTCGAACAGACGAAGCGTTAAAACGCAAACGTTTACACGCGATTTGCCACCGCTGTACATTCGATTATTCCAAATTAAAGGACAATTAATTGGGTGGCAGAACTATCACATAACATGTCAAAATTGTAAAAAAACTAAATAATTGACAATTAGTAATAAAATGTTAAAAATGAAGTACGCGATTTTGGCTTTTTGAACATGTACCTAATCTGAGTTACTTCGTGTGGGAATCATAATCGTTGCATCACTAATAATTTGTTATTAAATTACAAAAAAAGTAGCCATTAGTCAGTACATAACTACCTTCGTACCTACATTGTTCGCTATCGCATTAGATTGGTAGTGCACAAAAAACGCGGAAATTCCATTAAGCGTAATATAGTGCCAACGCGGATTTCGAAAGAGCCGTTCAAAAGAACAAATACGAAACAGATTATTCTCAAATCAATCGCCAACACAAAATACGCAAATCATTCGAGGCATCAACAACTCGAGATCGCATCTCAGACAACTAACAAAAAGCCAGCGCAGCGAGAACAAAGGCGACAGAAGAATTTGGTCTTTTTTGTGCCGTCCTACAGCTTGAGACGAGGTTTAATGAGATAATTCGAGGCGGTAGGCGTCGGTTGTCATATGTGGAAATTGAACGTCTACATACATCCTGCTGGAGCTGGTTGACTCTACGGGGGCAAATGGATCCACTCCGATCTGCGGTGTTTAACGCCAGACGCTCAGAGCGACATTTGACTGACAAGTAGTAATGAGAGATGTAGCGCCCGTCGCCCGTACAAGTGGCTACCAACTACCTACCAAACTACCAAGTGACTGCTGGATAGTGGCCACTGTCAGCTCGGTACATATACCTACTGCTTACCAACAAAGGTACAAAGCGCTCGGATGACAACTACTATTGTATGCAACAGGGCCTATCAAAGGACGGATCCAATCAGAAGGTTAAAGCTCTCAATCGTAGATCCACAAAGATCTAAGTGTCACTCACCACATCACCCATAATATGATATTACATGAGTGTTTATAAAATCATTGGTATAACTTTAAGTGATCCTCATTTTTTATCAATTCAAAGAAACAACGTAGAATAATGAATTCAAAACTAGAAGTGCCTTCCGTACAAATTTGAATTGAAACAAATGTGCCACTTAGTAACTTTTTGTTATCGACCACTTATTACGCGGTCTGTCTCTCTTACACTTGCCTAAAATTGTGTATCGATATGCCACTTGAATTACGCAATCAAGGTGAAACCCAGTATTGTATGGAAATATAGACCGAAATTGATCCTATAATTGAATCAGATGCAAGAGTTGTATCGAAAGTACCTAATCTAAACTACACAATAATATTGTTGGTACTTTTGGAGGTTTCCATATGAGTATCAAATACAAACCTGAGTGTAAACGACATTAGCCAGAAGTAAATACTCCAGTAGCTGGTAGAGGTTGATAAGCAACACGTTCCTAGAATATTCTTTGCAAGTGTCAAGTCGAGACTTTCGAGAGTGAAAATATTATTTTTAAACGATACCTTCATACATTAATGACGCGTACATCTCATCGTGGCATACTTTACGTATTTACCTTTCCAAGGCTTCCCAAGAAACACTTTTCTAAGCGTTTACAAAACTCTTTGAGTGTATTGAGTAAGCGGTTGATTGACATATTTGCTCTTCAATCAAAATAGGCAATTTGGCTTCGGAAAATATTCAGCTCCATCAAAATATTTTAAACACATTTCAAAAACAGATTGACAAACAGTTTTTACGTTCTCGAAAAAGTCAATAAGCCATTCTAGATAGTGTCAAAAGGTGTTTCCCTTCCCAGAATCAATACCATAATGTCGCAGAGAACCACAATAAATAATTATTATAAACAGAAATATTCCAGAGATAAAACAAATGTTTTGTAACATTGTTTATGCGGATACGCCCCAAAGATATAAAGCACAGTAAGTTTTCATTACATTGACAAGAGATATGATAACTTACGTGTCCCTTATCTGTTTTATTGCCTACGTTGCTCGTTGTTTCACCGAAACCAAAAACAAACTCTGCATACTAATTACACAAACAGGCTGTCTCGAAATCTGATCTCCCCGTGCCGCACCAATAAATCAACCGATAAAAGCAGTTCGTTATAAAATAACGACACCTTATCAAAAGATGATTGGCGAGCATCTTGTTACTTCGGATTAGATTTTCTGAGAAGGCAAATTATTAGGTGAAACACAACACCTTAAAATATCGTAATGGAGGCTTTCGAAACCATGGAAGAACAATTATTATAAAACGTTTCCTTCATGTGTTTTATTGACAAAGAAATGCCCTGTTTTACAAAGTGCCTCGGACTTTCTTCTTACTTGTGATACACGACTCTTCTTCAAACACACTTAACTGAGAAGAAACTGATAAGAACAACCTTCGAATCAGTGGATGATACACACAACACATATCCGTCGGGCCAACCTTTTGACATTTTGCGATTGGGATCTTTCGACTTTCGATAGGAATATAAACATGTCGGTGTCAGGGGTGAATAAGATAAAAAATAAGGACGAGGATCTCTTCTTCGGCAAAAACATAACGAGAACGCGAAAATCAGATGATAGTAATAGTAAGGTAATAACTATACTAGACCAAGAGTCTTGAAAACAGAGCCCTAAATAGAGGCATTATAATACCTCTGCAATTGGATCATAATTCAAAAAGACAGCACTTGTTCCGTTTCGCTCAGCGAAGTATGACTAAAGGCCGGCTGAGCTGTCAAAGTAAGTAAGATAAGCTAGAAAATAAATCATAGCCACCGAATACGTAGGAACAGATCAACTTACACGTGTGTGTATTCAGAATAATAAATCAAATCACCATACTTGACTAGGTGCCGCGCCGCTGTTCAACCACGTCAAAATGATGAAAGACAGAATTATTCCACGAACGTGGTACCTACTTGTTACATGGACTTAACAAGCCGTACGCGCTGTGAATTATTTATAGAAGTGTTTAAAATTAGATTAGATCATTAAATATAAAGAATAATATTGCGCCTCCAACACAAACAATTTTTATCGAAAATCTAAAAAGGATCTCCGAGAACCAAATCCGAATATACGAGAATAAAGAATATTGGTAACCACAAAATATGGTGGGTGGCATAGGTATTAGCACAATATAACACAAGGCAAATAGAGATTTATTTTTTGAAGATGAAATATAATAACTGATTGGATTGAAAGATACTAAGTTATTGTTTCTGAAAAAAGAAGAACCTAACGTAACAAGCAACATGATAATAATTGGGTACGATTTAGAACATGTGTCTAAAAATCAAACATTCGTTTGTGATATCGATAACCATCAAATTAGTATCATTTCAGGTTGTACAACGACGCCCACTTCGGTTTCTGATGCGAGATTATTTGGTTCATTGAATTGTTGAAGCAAAATCACTTGTTTTCTAAAAACTCATTTGTTCCCTCCTCCCTCTAACTACACCAAGATAAAATTCTCGCTTTAAGTGCTTTTGCCTTTCGGTGATAATATTTACCAAGAAATTATTTCCAATGCGAATTTTTTCGCGCTTAGATTAAAAAGTTCAAAAGTCGCCAATAAAATCATCTCAATTTGAATTTCCATTGTGTGGTCGGGATAAGGAAAAGTTGTATTTTTATCAATTCGATTATTTATTTAAGGAGCGAAATGATTCGCGGAATAAAAATGTCAAATTCAGCCGAAGACACAAATCTTTCTATCGACATTTTATACGACGAAATTAGATTAGGTTGTCAATTGAGTTCGCTATGGATGTGACAAGCCGAGAAATTTCATATTATGTCATTGTATGCGACCGCTCCCGCGTGCCTTTTGTAATGTATGTGAATATTATGCCAGACTTAATAAGGAAGGGCCTTTTAAGTCGTGTGGGCTTAGGCGCCGTTCTAGTGCAGTTAATTCATTGGCGGGAGCTAAACTATATATCTAGTATACTAATATTATAACTACTACTAACTAATGATTACATGAATCGTTTGCGAGATGCTTCCGCCGCCATCACCATCAGAACCACTTGTGAACGTTACTCACCTTCCGTCAATATTCAAGATGGAGTGAACTCGACATCTCAAGTTGTTGGGGCTGGAAACTCTAGTGCAATAGTTGTGTCACTGTTTCTCCAGACTACAAACGATCCGCTCTCACTCGCCGCGCTTAAATAGAGGTCATAACTTGTTAAGAAGGGATCCGAGAAAAGTTTTAATTTTTAGAAATCAAACACGTTCAAAGGATAGGTCTCAAGTCTCAAGTCTCAACCACTCACTTTTAAGAAACGATTTTATTAAAGTTTACTATTCATCAAAGTAATCCACTGACTTTTATCGCTTTCGCATTAAATCCACCATAATTTAAAATGCCTTTGAGTCATAAATTCAACCAGAAAAATTGTTCACTCACATCCAAAGTTGACAAATTAACTCAGTTATAAAATATAATGACCCACCTCCAAGATGGCGGGCTGGAAATCTGACCGCGGAAAAAAGAGGCTTTGGATTCATTAAAAAGTTTTCTTTGTGGAAAACTGGGGAACTTTCAAATACCTAACCTGTTTACTTGAAAAATGGAATGCCGCAGTGGAAGTTGATGGAAGTTTGAGTGTTCAAATATTTTGTGTGGAAGAAAAATATCCAGGGGTCTTTAGCGGATTAGTTCAGAAGGATGAATACAACAATGGCGCGGTTTTTCTACCTCATTATTTTATAACACCGCCATCAGATGTTAAAAGGAATTCTATTCTTCACAAAGCTTCGTGAAACTTCTCGCCATCATCATTCTTAATTCTGGAATCATTCAGGCCATTGACTCTTGATTAAGCTCCCCTATCACTGAACCACCAACACTAATCACCGAACTACCTTACCATCTCGCATTTAAACGCATAGTAAATATTCTATACCTTGATTTAATAGCTTAAGTAAATTATCTAGGAAGTAGATTAAAAAATTTATCATACAAATGTGTGTTTTTAGATGGCGTGTTCATCGTTGCACCGAGAAATGCCTACTGCGCTGCGGTTATAGTAATTTGAACGAGGTAATATATTCATGAAAATCTTTCGAGTTTCATATTATTTTTTATGACGGCCGCATCCTGGATACACGCCTCACGGAGCAAAGAAGGAATATTTGTATTTTTTAAATTCAGTCCGAGGTGGACTAGGGAATAGAGACATAACATCCACGTTCATCTACTATACTAGTAGAAACCAACAAAACCCCGGAGGAGTTGCGGGCAAAGTATAAAAGCGAATGAAAACCGTTACAGCATGAAATAATATTCCATGTTTGCGAGCGAGTCTAAAGTTTTTCTTCAACTAATAAAATTTTAGTTTCCGTTCTTAATTTGGGTCGAGTATTACAAATCAAACCATCATGTCGTATCGCTATTACGTTACCCAAACCAAAATATTCTTGTGTAAGCATCGAGTATTATTTTACGGTTCGCCAAACATTCTCTATTTTGTGTTTGTATTTCTTTAGTAGGATAGAACTTGTTTGTCAGCCAAGCAATTGATTATAAACCTGATTGAAAGTAACTCAGGATATTAAATAAAAGAAACACTTGATCACAGAGGATAAAATAAACAAATGCGGATAGTAGCGCATGCAAAGAAAATAACAATCACGTTGTTCCAAGAACCTTCTACGTCTAAACAAAACAAAACAAACGTGGGCAGGAATTATTTAGCTTTGAACCTTGATTAACGACGATGAGTTAGGAAAATGTCCATTTACTCATCTATATAAATATCTTGCTGTTATACTTGAACACACTAACTCAAAAACGAAGTAAACAATGCTATGAATGGGTAAAATAAGCTAAATAAAACGTGTTGGTAAATGTTGTTATTATTATATACATATAATATTTATACTCAGCTAGAAAAGGGTAATGTTTATCTAAATAAAACGACTGTCATAAATGAAGAGCTAATCAAATTTCTGACAAATTAGTAACATAAGATTTAGTATTAGTATAACAAGAATAATATTTATGTTCCACGTTCTGTCTTTTAGAATCAGGTTCCGTGATATATTCTTTTAGGAGTGATTCAGTCTCGGCATGGTGCCAACAGGCGCTCACGAGAACTGTTTACACATCCCTACGGCAGTTAACTTCCTCGGTTTGGGCCTAATATATGCATAAAGAATTAAATCGGATTATTAATTTATATGCAAATGAGATTGCAGTGTTACCCCCCGACGGTCGGGGTGTGATCTTGGTGGGACTGGGCGGGGCGGGCTCGTGGAGGAAGGACCCGTTAGATATACGAAGCTGTGCACTGCATCCGTGGAGATGTAATCTGGGGAAGTGTTTCATTTCTGCTTCATATTAGATGTTTATCAAATTAATTCCAGCGAAATAAATTTGGATAGGAAATGGGATTCGCAATGGAAATGGCTATCAATGAATCTAGTTTCGGAATTGGTTGGCAATTCAAGCAAAAATAATTGAAATTCCAACACTTTAATAAAAATATTCCGCAGATTTAATTCGTGATTTGCATATAAATTATAAATAATTAGTCGTTACGCAATTGAAATTACAATTATAAATTAATGATAAAAATAACTACTAATTGCTCGGCGAAGCATTCGTCAGTTTGTAAGAGATTGCTATCGGAGCAATAACAATAAAATTAACTAACGAATTGGGTCAGTAAATTATTATTGATTGAATCTGATTTTATTACCTACATTCTGCGTAATATTTCATCGGCCCGCAGCGTAATCGGAAAATATAATTTGTATACATTATTGCGCGGCTTGGCAGATATTTACATAAAGTGCATTCGAATGCAATTCTGGGCATGGTAAGTGCGTGATGTAAGCGATACTAGCGGGGAATGCTGCGGTCGGGATGTGTTTACAGTCAGTGTGCATAGAGTGTCGGATAATGCGCATTCAATTTACAAAGATCGTCCCATGGTCGGAGCAGGACGCAAGAATCCCATTGAAACCGAATATAGAAAAGCGACCAGATACTAAACACATCGCTAAGAGCAATTGAATGTTGATTCTGTTGAAATAGTACCTACTCATTCAACCTAACGAAGTTAAACAATTGCTGTGTTCACACGCGAGTACTACCTAGTCGTGATACAGCAAAATAAACCGTTCAAAATAACAAATGTCTCTTCTTAGGTGATAAATTTATTTCCACGTACGTAAAACTTGAGAGATTTGTTTTGTTTTTTTTTTTTTCGAAGAAAGCAACACAAAATAATGTATGTGTTTGTTATTCTATAAAGTCAATGAAAATATTCGATTTATCATTTCTCGAAAACAGGACGTAAGAATTTTCGTAACATAACGTTCAGTGAGTTTTCAACTTGTAAGATGAAGTTATAAAAGTAGCGTATAGCTTCTAGAATTTAATCTAAGAGTCTCTTATTTTCTTGCCAACATATTTTCTCAATTTTTCCCCCATTAACCCCCTGTGAACGGTAGAGTAAAACACAAGAATTGGACTCGTTAACAATTCCATCCCTTTGCCAAGCAGGAGGTTCGAAATCTCCGTATTGTTCGGTAATGACGCTCCATTTACGTTAAAAGTTGCGAGTATAAGTGGTTGGATGGCTGACCCACAAAAAGAATTCAACTTGAAGCACGAAATAATGATGCAAAGAAAATGATATGGTATTTATCACGATTATAAGGTAACAGCTTTAAACACAATAATAGTATAATAATACAAGCGACCTTCCTCGGCTTATTCCACCCACCAGATTTGGTATTTTTACAATATTGAAAATAAGAATAAATCCTGAAAATATCGCGAAAATGTATTATTTCTTTGTAAATGTTCTTTGAATAAATACAGGCGAACTCCAGCCGGTAGGTACTTCACAACAGGTAAGGTTTATTTTCTGGCGGTTGCGGAAAATTACGTAGAGAGGTACTAGGCAAAGTAGTGAAATAATTACTCTCGTTTCGTTCCATTATTCCAGCGCTTAAAAGTCTTTTTTATAATCTTCGCAAATTTCCGTTCTACATTTTCGCCGAATTACTAAATTTGGCATTAAGTGTAGTGAAGTGTCCTTACACTTTCCGCAAACAGGGAGTTCGTATATTAAAATATGATTTCATAAAGAGTTGTTATTCAAATGAACCTAGCAGGAAACGGCAAGAAATTCGTAAGAAAAAAGCGAATGATTGGAAAATGATGTGGAAAAAACCGCAATATAATTGACGCCGAACGTTGTAACTAGATTTGTAGCATTATGTATGTCAAATTTCTTTTGGTTTGGTTTGTGATTAATGACTTTCTTACCAGTACTTTAACCGACTGTTAGCTAATTCAAATAATATTTTTGCATGACATTAACAAGTTTTAGAAAGTGATTATTTAAAAATGTACGAGTGGGTACACGCATCGCTACCTACTTGCGAAGTTTTAATACAACGATAGTCCGCGGTGTCGCCCACCGCTACTTTAATGCTAGGTTTGCCGATATTATTTCTCAAATGTAAATCAAACAACTTTTGAAGCGAAACATTTTGCGAAATAAAATTCTAATATATTTAATATTATGTTAAGTTGCACCGAAGAGATTTACGAGTCTTGTTTTTTTTGCACATAATTTTATCTACATATCAGAGTTTTATAATGTTAGCTCTATTCAAGTTTCTAGTATAATGTTGGTTCCGGGTTATCGTGTTATTTAATCATTAAATGAGACTACACAAATATAACGGGATGCCCTGAGGAAAATAATTTCCCTAAGGGCCTACGTTATCTTTGGCGACACTGTTTAGTTGCTCCAATACATATCACTGCAAAATATACAAATCACTGCAAAATTATAGTGACTTTTTGTGGAAAGGGAGGAGTGAACCCAGTCTTGAAGAGACCCATGTTGTAGGAGGGAGGAAACACAGAGGCCGGCAATTCATGTCGTACAAACGACCCGTCCTCATGCGACAAATGTGAACTGTTTACAAATGTTAGGCGCGCGTTTGGTGTTTCCCGACTGTGCACCGGTGCCAAAGGAATCAATGACGCTAGTTCCTCGGAACATCTTCCATTGAAATACCGGTAGATCAAGGACACCATTCCCAACCGACGCCTGAGCTCTAAATATTGCAATGCACTTGTCATATGAATCTTTCAACGCGACCGCCCGTTTCTGCATAGAGTCAAGGTTTTTTTTCAGGTATTTTGGGGCTCCAGACCAGAGATGGCTGCAAAATTCAACCGAGGGGCGAACGTACGATTTGTACAGGGTTAGCAGTTGTGTACTATTAATTTACACATGGGCCCTGTATAGTACGCTTCTGGGAGACTAACTTAACTCTGGCTTCGATGGAGCCTCTGTACCTGAACTTGTCACATATACGGATATACGATACGATTGTACCACCCCAGCCAGGAGAACTCCTGTCCCGGTGAGACCGGTACACCAGGGGGCACTGATTTGTTAGGACTGGAACACATGCTCTGGAGATGGGAAGGAGGTTGGAGTTTAATCGACCGGTATACTTAAATTAAAATATTAATTAGGTAGATAAATAATATAGATTATTAAATCTAGTAAAATAGATTTGTACTTTCAGTCAACACATATTAACTATAGTTCAATATGTATCTCACTTTTTTAAGTGCCCATTGGGCGAAATTCCACAAAAAGAGTTCTAAAAACTATCCCAGTATAATAATTTTATTATAAACATATTAATTACTATGTACCTATCTTATAAATATTTCTATATAGGCTTAGAAAAAAGTTCCATTCATACCTTATATTATGAAAACTTGCGGGATTCGTTCAAATTATAAGAATTTAGTCTGAAACACGATACATTTCTTTTATCTAGCGAAATAAATCGCATTACGAAATGTTAAAGAAATTCTGATAATATCTTCCAGAATAATATCTTCTGTGATAAAAGAATATTGGCTGTATTGTTCATTTATTAGGTTACTTTAGTATCTTGAATAGACTAGAATTATCATTTTATTTTCAATGATTTTATATGGCATTTTTAAAGAGAATTCGTTATTCTTCGATCCCATAAGAAGAACTTCAAATAAATTCTATGGATGATAATACTAAAGGGTTAAGAGTCTAATTTTATCATGTAATTTAAAACCAATAAGTCAGTTACAGCAGTAAAATACGATTCCTGGAAACGAAATAGAATCTAACTAAAACTTCAAATGAGTCCTACAGGGTAGATAGCTAGGTAATAATGATAAATATTCAAGGATGCTTTATAAAGCCATAAAATAACCTTGAACTATAATAACCGTTAGGTATATGCAAATTGGAGTAGGGGTTACGATCCTCAGCAATAAGTTTTATCAAATATTCTGGCGTTCTATTAACATAAAACAAGGCCTTACGGTATGATTACAATTTTATAATGTATAAACTATAAACTATAATTGGATATCGCAAGTGAAAAGGTTCTGAATAATGAGAAAAACTGTCTGCGTGATAAATAAAACGTGGAAAGACAATGAGCAAACTATTTCAAAAGGAAAACATAATAATATAATATAATACATACGGGATAGCTTTGAAAATATTTAATCTTTATTTAATACATTTTATAAGTCTTAGAAAACTGAGAAACGAAAATCTTTTAATCTGATTATGGATATGACTATCTGGTACTGAATTTCAACAGGTATTATTTTCAATGTAATTGAATTTAATAATAAAATAAAAACATTGCTACGTTTTTACTTAATAAATCAGATTTTTTTCTTCGTGTCTACGCAATGGTCCAATATCAAATGTAGGGATTGGAAGGTGAATTCGAATAGCGAGATGAAGATACACAACGCAGCTGCGTTTAAGGACAGATCTTGCGGGCAATTAATTTTGAC
This sequence comes from Limnephilus lunatus, assembly GCA_917563855.2. NCBI lineage: Eukaryota > Metazoa > Arthropoda > Insecta > Trichoptera > Limnephilidae > Limnephilus > Limnephilus lunatus. The sequence continues at coordinate 99,805,381 of OU830595.1, forward strand.
ATCCATTCTGTGTTTGGCAGCCGAATGGGCGGGGGCGGGTGCGAGGGCGGGAGTACGTACACCCCGGAGCCCGGAGCCCGGGGCCCGGAGCACCAGGGCGGGTGGGATGGGCGGGGTGGCTCGGTTAAGGGCGGGTGGCGCTACGGAGTAACCGCGGACTTGAAATTGGATATCCAATTCTCGAGTGGATAAAATGGAGATTTCGAGGGTGAAGTCTCTTATACAAGACACGTATTTATGAAATGGAAGAGGCCATCTTAGGTAAGCACTGCCGCAAGATGATGCTAAATTATTCGCGCGGTTAAAAAAATGAAAAAGGAAAATATGTTTGTTTTATATTAGCATATGTATTGTAGGGAGTACCTACCTGTCAATGAGGTTCACCTATCCATACTAAAACCGTTGACAGTTCCGTTGTGACCTCTACCTCGTATGAAAAAAAAGGTTACAACAAAGCTCCGAATTACAAGACCACGCGTATAAATCAAGAAATGATCATGAAAATTCTAATAAAATTTTAATAGCTTTTTGGGTATGCAACGTCTAAATTAACCTAACGTCTTCAGCTATTAACGTCATTTTCATCACGAGCTTAACATACGTTTGAAATAGTATTTCAAATTTAAACAGATATTATCGATTTAACTGGCAAAAAAATAAAACAAAACTCTAATTACTTAATGAAGACAATATTAGCGACACACAATTGAAAATCTGAAACAAAATATCAGAAAACGATACGGTCATATCTAGGAAACGAACCCAGGACCTATGCCTTGCCGGGGCGGAGCTCTATCACTGAGCTTTGTAACTCTATCATATTCAGTCTTATTTAACTGTATCATACTTCGATTAATAACGACCAACATTATCTCAATTTTCTTAACACATATTTTTATTGGCTGCTATCTATATGTTTAAATTCAAGATTTAACTCGAATTAAATGCTACATAAATAAATAAATTTATCAATTTTTAATTCAACCTACACTTGCAGAAAATTCAATAGATATAGCAAATTAAATAAAAAATGGATACATTTATCCAAGACACTTTATAGGTAGCATTTAGTTTGAGTAGAATCTTGCAGTTGTACATAAAGATAGTAGCCAATAAAAATATACTTTAAGAAAATGAAGATAATGTTGGTAGTTCTTAGTCGAAGTATGATACGGTTAATAAAGACCGAATCGGATAGGCTCACAAGGCAAAGGTACTGGGTTCGTTTCCTAGATGTTACCGAATCTTTTTCTGATTTTTCTCCTTCAAATTTTCGATTGAGTGTCGCTAATATTGTCTTCATTAAATTAAATATTACAATTTCTTGGATTCTTGAAGTTTTACGCATTAAGTTAAAAAATAAAAATAAAACATTGCAATCATTAATTAGTGCATATTTTTCAATTGTTTGATAAGATTTCTAAAAGAAAGTGTTGAAACTGGAAGCCGAGTCGTAAAACTAGTATGTGAATACACTTTAAGAATGTTAACAAGTTATATTGATTTGTCAACGGTAGTTAAGTTGATGAAATTTAAAATGATAAATGATAAGTTTAATAATTATTGTGTTACCACCAATAAGGTAAACATTTAACATCAATAATTCATCAGGCCATTGAAGAAACGTGTTACAAGAGTATTTGCCATACGTAACATTCTGACTTCTGACTCGCTACAAATAGCAGACATATATTTATTTAGCTTGCCGATTAATTATTGGCAACTGTTGGAAGCACACGAAGTTATTTACAAGGAATACTACTAGCGATTACTAAAGGCAGACATCAATAATTGAGCCTGAGGAATTATACTAGTAATAGTAATAATTGTGTATTATATTAATACTCGTACTATGATTGATGAGACTTTTTGTATGTGAATTCAGAATTCAAACTGCTTCCAAACGTCTGGAGCCAGTGAGACTATGTCATCCCTAATTGAGGAATGTGAGGCTGAAGGTGAAAAATCCAAATAAATGGAACATATAATTTTTGAAATATAAAAATTTAGAATGAAAACGTGAAACGTTTTTTCTACTTAATATTTCTACTTATAACGACACAAAAATAAAAATATGGTATATAAAGCATAGTGTTTTCTTGTTATCGTTTAGATCATCTATCTAACCATAGTAGGAAAGGGGATATAACGATTTCTATGAGGCCTATGCGAGTTGTTCCGAAAGACCAACAAATTAGTCCGAGTGGTTAAATTAAATAAGCATTTTTTACATGAGCTCCGCACAGGAGGCCCTGAGGAAAATAATTTCCTTCAGGGAGTATGTCATCTTGGGGGATGCCGTGTGGAGGGTTTTTTTTAAGTAAAGGAAGTAGAGTTCTGGGAAGGAAAAAGTTTAAGGGGTGGAGAGGAATCTGGGGTTCAGTGTGTCCTGGTCATCCGCCTCCAAGACCTAGACAAACATCACCCCATGAACCCGGGCACCTCTGCTAAATCACCAAACGTAGCGAACCACTTGGGATGAATGTGCTATGGCAAAGGTGTTGGTTATCCAATAAAGGTTCCCGGGGCTGAAATCTAAAACGGAAAAGCTCGGCGTTATGAAATTTGTACAGTATTTTCTGTGCTGAATTTCAAGGTAAACGCAACGGGTTTTGAACTTCCAAAGCCGGTTCGATCATAAGCTTAAAAAATAAATTGAAAAAATGTTTTTTTTTCAATTTTATTGGTAAATAAAAATCTACATTACAATATAAGTACGGTAAAGATAGCGCATAAATAAAACCCACCAATGCAAACAAATAAAAATAAAAAAAACGTTGGGTTTTTCAAGTATTATTCAAGGTTATTTAAGTAAACATTAATTTCTCAATAGAGCAGAATGAAATATTTTTAGAGATGATTCAATCGCCTGTTAAAACATGTGTTTTCATTTTTATTATAAGCAATAATTTGGTTCCGTCGCATCTGTAAATAATTCATCGGTTAAAAGTGCCAACGGAGCTCATAAATATTTATTTTAATCTAATGCTTAGATGAATTATGTTAATTTTGAAACGATGAAGTAGTTAAGCTAGTTGTACATAAATAATTCAAAGGCGAAACGTAATATATTATCAACGATCATCGACGGCGAAATTGAAGTTGATTTATCTGTTTTATATCGTAAGTTAGCTGTTTTATACAAAATGGACAAATACACACAAACATAACATTTATAAAAACATCACAAGTACACGAGCATTATACTAGACAACATAATAAAATGTACACAAATACTGTCAAGACTGAAAGTGGCAAGAGAAGCATTGGCCACGAGGGCGAACACATATATAATCTTCTTCCAGATAACCTAAAAATGGAGAAGAATATAAATACCTTTAAAAAAACTATTTAAACTTAAGTTGTTAGAACAACATTAAAAATATTACTACTATACTTATACACTACTTTATATATACTATATATGTAATATACTCTGTACTTAAGTTAAGAAAGCGAAATATTATATTTCTTTTAACCTACTTAATAAATAAATAAAATAAAAGGTAGTTGTAAATGGTACAAAGAATGAAAAATCATTAAAAGTGAAGAAAAAAAATTGGTTAAATAGGTTACGCTAATTAAATTATATTTCAAAGAGGTGTTGAGTTGACTTGATTCTGAGTTGGCATGGAACCGTTATAAATTCAGCATGCCATGAAAAATGAAACGGGAAAATTTATAAGTTAAAAGCAAAGCTTGGTTTTTTTTAAGCAATCGCTAAACTACTAAAGCAGTTGGCAAGCAGGTCAATTTAACAATATCGGTATGACACTAAAGAGAAACCACAATATAGAAAATAGATACAGAAGAATAACATTTCAAGTAACTACAATATGAAGGCATGAAATACATCGACATACGGATATATTTTTATTTTTTTATGTGAATTCCGCACTGCTCCCAGCCGCCTGGAGACAGTGAGACTTTGGCATCCCCAATTGGGGTATGTTGTGAGGTTGAAGGCAGTAGGGAGGGGAAGGAGATGAGTAAGAGAAAGTTGAGGAAGTACCTGGCTATTCAGATCTAGTCACCAAACACGACAAAAGGCATTTCAAGTAACGTTTCAATTCTGAATGGTGGTCTTACACCAGGGCGATATTGAGAGTATCTTCCACAATGAAAAACACAGGCAAAATACTCATAGTCATATTTATACATAGGTACCTAAGATTACAAGCAATATAAAAATAAATAAAAAACCTTGATCTATTAACCATTTTTTAAGATCGGTGGTGCAATTTGATTCGCTTGTTATTATTAATAATAATGATAATGGCCCAAATTCACACAATTAATTATAATTTTCCTCAAATTTCTTAGTAAGGAAAAGTTGAATGATGCATTGCGTTGGTAAACTAACTAGGTACATCCGCTTACTCAGCTTTTACTCGTGAAAATTAAGCTAATATCAAACGCACTATTAATATTAAACTCATAACTTCCTAGTGAAAAGGGCATAATCATAAACATGTTAAAATTTCATTCGAAAGGAATATTATCACACCTCTTTAGAGGTGGCCTAAACTAAAAATAGAGCACCTATCTCGTCTGTATCTTGTTAGTAACACTTTGATCTACTAATATTTACATTAGCACCACGTGCGCTCGGATGCATGGATATTGGCCGTGCAATGCCGGGCATTAACCCCAATTGGTCTTTGAAATGTCGCGTGTATCGTGCACAGCACTAGCACATAAATACATCATAACAAAACATGTAATTACAGGTATAGGACAACAAATCTGGTCCACGGTGTCAAAAGCAGCATGCGATTTGGACATAAAACTTAATTAGCAATGTATGCAAGTGGGGCGTGCGTTTTTTTTGCAGCACCTTGGAACTTTCTCTGAAACTGCACCGGAACAACCATTGTTATATTTGTTGCAAGTTTCCCAAACTGGTATTATCTGAAGCGTCCCCAATAATAATTATTAATGGAACTTGAATGTTTGGGTATATTTCGGACTCCCATTATCAAATTATTCGTGTTAATTGGCACTGAATCAAAAGATCGAGACCAGCATACCAAGTCTGAATATATCAGAAGATAATATAGTATCTTTTTCAATTTGGTGTTTGTTTTGTCGGTAGTTCGTGTTGTTAGTTGGGGTATCGAATGCCGTGTCGACAGTCACCAGAGATAAGGTATTGTCCATTGGTCGCACCTGGTGCTGAACTGTTTGCAGCGGAGAAACTGGATCAACGGTCATATCGATTACGCGCACCAATTTACCGCGGTTAGATACAATTAATTTTCAATACTAACAAAATAATGACAATGTGAATTATAATTATAAATGTGATGTTAAATTCCACATCTCAACTAACACAAAGTAATTCGTAGTCGAGGGGTAAGGCTTTCGACTCGCAATCCGAAGGTAGCGGGATCGAATTCCGGCATGCGCAATTAAATTTTATTTCACAATTAATTAAAATTAAACATGGTAGGTATATTTGCGACACGTACCAAAGTGAAGATACTCACAATATCGCCCCGGTGTAAGACCACTGTTCAGAATTGAAACGTTGCTTGAAATGGCTTTTGCTGTGTTTGGTGACTAGATCTGAATAGCCAGCTACTTACCCATCTTCCTCTTCACCACCTCCATCGCCTCTCCACTAATTTCAGCCTCACAACATACCCCAATCGGGGATGCCATAGTCCCACTGACTTGGAGGGAGCAGTTGGGACTCTTGTGCGGTATGCACATTAAAAAAAATTAACAGTGACGTGAAATGACTTTAAAAAGTGACAAACATTCCCGGGTTACGAATAACCTAACAATAATAATTGAATTACTCCTAAGTCCATCATTACGATTATAAGCGGAAAACGTTGATTGTTCAATGACAGAAGACTTCCGACAGACAGTGTATTACCAAAACACTGTCCAACTGTCCACTGAACTATATGTATATATTTTCTTACAAAATTTAGGAATTTGTTAAAAAAAATCTTATCTGGTAGGAATTTACTGAAGCACAAACTACGAAAAACCTTTAAAAATTATCGCATCCCAATGGTACCTACCTACCTACCTAGGTGCTAGGTGATTTACGTGGCTAGCTTACCTTGACTGGGAAATATCTTTGAAATTATGTTGTTCGCAAGGCGGTGGATTGATGAATGATGACATTGGCGACTAGAGCGCTGTCACTAAATCTTAAAGAAGAACGTGCAAATACGTCATATTAATGACGCACAATTGAATTGTACCTACACAATTCGTGTTTACATTACAAGTATTATACCTACATAGAAGAAAGATAGGAAATAAAAATCGATTGAAACATCAAAACTCACAAGACCCTGCGACCATTAGATTCGGTTTTATTAGGCAAACAATAATTGACCACGATTCCGAATCTTTTTTATTGGATCGTGATGCAATGTTATATAATTACGTATCGTATATATTATCTTACGTATTGAAGGTACCCTGAATTATTTTACCTTTTCCTATGTGTATAATAATAATCTTCTCGGTAGGTACTGGGTATCGTGTAGTGAACATAGCAAGACTAATATTTTCCCTCGATTGCCCAAGGTGCTTGAACTATATTTCCGATAAGGCCCGGCTTATCTACAAAGGTGTTAATAATACGCATTGTATTCCCTGTGACTAAATATTTCTACGAAAATGATGATGCAAAGCTTTTTATTGAGTTATTACTTCAATACAGAAATGAACGGGTCTCTTATCACTCCACATTTTTCTATTTTATCGCTAGATAAACTGAAAAAATAGATTTAAAAAATTGTGAAACGAATTACTCTGTATATTATTATTTTAGGTAAATTTTATTATTTTATGTAGATATTATTAATGTACATTAATTTTAGGTATCATTTTATGTAAGTACATTAAAAATAACAAAATTGTAAGACATGAAAAAAAATGTGTGTAGTTCACATGTGGTAGAAGTGAAACCTTCAAAAAACTAAACTTCTAGATAATAAGACGAATGCAGAGTACCAAGAATAGGATAATTGTCGTGTTTATTTATTATAATATTGTTACTAAGTTTAAAAATGATCATACATTTTATTCTACGAAGCACCATACAAAGAGGACACTGATTAGTCTCATTCTCTCGTAGGCTAAATTCTAGAGATTTATGTGTTTATCTCTTTTTAGTGTCGCTCGTTTCAGTTTTATTGAGTTTAAAATCACAACGGTGCTAAAGAAGTTCCGCAATGAGCAATGTTATAAGTTTCACTTCAAAATGTTTTTTTACAAATTTATTTTTAACTGCAAACTGCAGCGGTAAGGCGCTTGACTCGCAAACCGAAGGTCGCGGGATCGAATCCCGGCGTGGCAAATAAATTCATGTGATTAATTTGTGTTATTTCACAATTTATTCATTTAAAAATAATATATAGTATATTTGCGGCACGTTCCAAAGTGGAAGATACTCTCAGTATCGCCCTGGTGTAAGAGAATTGAAACGTTGCTTGAAATGGCATTAGCCGTGTTTGGTGACCATCCTCTTCCCTATCTCCTTCCCCTCCCCACTACCCTCAGCCTCACAACATACCTTAATTGGGGATGCCATAGTCACACGGGAGCAGTTGGGACTCTTGTGCGGTATTCATATAAAAAAATAAAAAATAAAAAAAGTAATACTTAAGTATTTATCTAATTCATTTTTACTAGCTCATCGTTCGAGACATACAATAAAATTTTCTGCTTTACAGTTAAAATAATATTAATGACTGAACAAGCAAGTCAATTATTATAAATTGCAGTATTTTCATTTATAAATAGCAAACTCGATTACCGACAATGAAATGAAATTCTAGTAAAATATGCGTGTACGAAGCAATCATACTCGTTTGAGACAGCATTAGCAGACATTTTTCCGAAAGAATTTCAATCGTGAAGACTGAGGACGCCATCTTTGGATGATAATGACGCGTCGTGCATTTTTATTAAAGCCGTAATCCGATATAATTGAATGCAAGGCATCCGAGGGGCGATCGCTACAGATGTAAACCATTGATTGCGCAGTAAGAGGAAATAAACCCGTTGTGTTATTGTTATTACGGTGGATACGAAAGCAATCGAACTGAGAAATGTTTCGAAACTGGACTCGGCCCCTTCCCATTTTGATTGCTTCAAATAATTCCTAATAAATAACAGAGTCAAAATCTAGTTCGTTACTAGTTTTAACTACAAATACTACTTACATAAGTTACGTTCGGAAATTTAATGTTTTAACTACAAATACTACATAAGTTACATTACGTTCGTAACTTATGTAGTATTTGTAGTTAAAACATTAAATTTCCTCTGAATAACTTAGCCTATAATGATCATTTAGATATATTTCTACATATGACAAAGTAAAGACCTTCGCCGCGTCTGAATCTGTTCAGTTCATCTGAAGCTCAAAAACTACTGAACGGATTTTATGATGAAGGTTTAGGTATATAATTTGTCAAATTTTGTGTAGATTGGTTGAAATATTAAAGGAGAATGTCTGTATGTGGTGGACGAGCGGGCTGGCAAGCGGGCGGTGTAGATTTGATGTGTACGCAAATTAACAGATGGCGGTGTGAGTTAATTTATTGTGTTTATAAAGGTGTTTCGTTAGCCACAGCAACGCGTGGTCGGGTCAGCTAGTTTCATATAAAATCCATCTGGGGTGTACTTTTTACATTAAATTATTCTCTTAAGTCTTAAGTACTGTTAGTTTAAACGGTCTAACTTAAAGCTTATAACTAAGTAAGTTATAAATATTAATATTCCAAACCATGCAAGATGCATTTATTGTTATAATTTGAATGCAGAGCATGCATTCAAACTTTAAATACTAAAATTATAAGATGCATTCAAAACAAAAATAATTACTGAGATACTGAACTATTGCTAATACGTTGGTACTATTCTACAACATTCATACATTACAGTTATGATAATATGACCAACATTAAAAATAAACTTCATTAAACTAATTATTTCGTAGACACTATGTTACATTTTTTAAATTTAATTCTAAAATATACAAAGAACAAAGGCGAGTTCGAAAGGAAAGAATACACGGAAGGTTATAGAATTTATAAAACTGTGTCCCCAATGATAAGGTGATAATGTGTCATACAAACAAGAGATTTTTGTTTGTTTTGTAAACTGGGCCGATGTAGAAATCAGAACTTAAAGTACACACTGTTTGAAAAGAAACTCTACCTCTAAAATAGAAAACAAATAACCAAAGTACGAGATTGACATTGAACGAATCTTTCTCATCGTCTCCAATTTCGGAATTATTTGTGGATGCATTCATTTTATTGGATAATGATGTTCGTAGTTATTACCGAACGTGTATTAATTTTATATTTTAATCGTAGGACAATTACCATTATTTGTTCTCTTTTGTAGTATTTCTGCACGAATTACGTCAGAAAGGAATTAAAGGCAATGATACGGGTTTGACGATCAATAGGTAATATTCGGTATACATTTGAAAGAACAAAATGTCATAAGAGTTTAATAGGACAATCGAACTTAGGGATTTCAAACAAAAAGAATAATTACAAAGCCCTTTGAAAAGGAACGCATGTCGCATTTTATGTTCATTTTCGTTGGGGCTGGGTAGGTACTTAGAAAGAATTAACGTTCAGCGATATACATTAACCCCCAACTTAGGCAATACAAAGAGACCAATTTTCGCCAAATGGGAAATCAAGTAGAGAGGGGGATTGTTTGAAGGAATACGAAAAAGTTCGGCATAAAGTCTAATCTTGATACTGTGAAGTTGGAAACCGGAAATAATGGGGATTGGTTATATCGCGATATGAATCATTATCTGTCACAGATACAATTTAAAAAAAAAACCTTTAAAAATCCAGATTTATAGCGATTCTTTATCGCCTTTTCCATTGGTGACCATTCTACGATCGAATTGTTTGAAGAACTGATATCATCTGAAATGGAACTACTTAATTACTTATTGCGCAGAAGATTTAAAATGCTGTTTTTTTATTAGACGAAAAATCTCTCTTTTTACGTTAACTGGGTGGTCAACAAATCATTCCTCAATTAACATTATCAGATATATTTTCATTCTCAATTATAACAAAATGCCAAATAACGAAAACTAATTAGGCTTCTAATGGCCAGTTTATCAAGGTCGCTAATCTTTAAATGAATTGTTTAACACTAATCGCTCACGAATATTTTTTACGACGCGGAAAAAATAAACAGTTAATATATTTATTTCAGGCGAAGAAGGAGGGACAAACCAAGGACTACAGAATACACTGAAGAGACTATACTGTCTGCTTCCATTTTCCTCTTTTATTACTCTTTTTACGACTCGTGGAAACTGCTATCTTAAACGTTCAATTATAATGGCGGACGCGGTTGCGGGCAGTTGTAAAACATAAAACATCGTATAATGTTGGACAACTGGTTAACACGGCGATTGTGCCGATACTGCACGATCTCCCATCACTATTATTTTGAAAAAGGAATGTCATAATACGGAATACTGTGATGATTATGAAGCATTGTTCGTTCGTTTAACGGGCAGTAGTGATGTCATGGCGTGAAATCAAATTCGACAGGAGACGGCGGAAAGCGAACGGCCGCGATTTTATGACCGCCTACGAGGAAATTTCAAGCCATATGCCGAGTTACCGGTTTCAGATTAACGTATTCAAAGCTAATGCGAATCGCGTTTCAAATAATAAATAAAAGTAATGATTTTAAAATGGAAGTTAAGTCGATAAAACCTTTAAATTCGAACTTGTATCTACTGGTCTAAAAAATAAATTTAAAAAATATATTTAAAGTATAACATATTAAAAAAACAAACAGCGATACAGAACACAAAAAATTTAAACCTTTATATTTCGAATAATTAATTTTATCAATCAATTTTGTTGATGTCTTGTTTATACAAGATTCGGTAAATTTCGTGGAAATCGTGTAATGAAAATGCAGAGGAAGGAAGTAACAACGTGAAATTGAAAAAAAAAATTAATAATATTGGGAGAAGGAAGTACGTAGCTAACTAGCTAATATAGGAAGTACCAAAAACTGTAGACTTGGACAAATCTGTAACATTTGGAAGCCATCTTCAAAATATTATAAAATAATAAAAACGATGTTGATATCCACTACTTAGTTGTTCATTTTTACTGAACGATTATTTTTTCCTAATTTTTTACTAAAGTACCTACCTACCATGTTTGAAGTAACGCTATAAAAACACATGAAGTAGAAATAATAGACGTGATACAGTGGAATCTCCCGTAGGAAACGGGCAAGAAGACTTGATGAATGGCGTAGGTACATATAAGAATTAATAATAGTAATCACAATAGTGCCTAGCCTAGCCACGATGAGTTCTAAATTATAAAACACAGCACAGCCAACAATCCGGAAATAATGGCAGTATAATAAAACTTATAGCAAAACAAAGGAGCTTTATTATTTCAGAACAGGTTCGCTTCCCGTCGGATGCAATAATTATAATTATTGCATTCAACATCCACCTTTTATCGTGCTTTTATCTGAAAAGACCGAGAGATGTTTTTGCCAAAGATTTAAATTTTGTTGTTTTTCATTTACTTCCAAGGTTAAATAAAAACACCAGCAAACTGTAATAGCGCCGCATTTATAAAATGATTTTAACGCGTATTAAATAAAGCGCGGCGATGAATTAATTCGATAATTTAAAATGGAACCGACAGACCTTTTCGGTTAATTTGAAGGAACGCCCCTCGGAAAGGGGTAGCACCTCTCTACTGCGTGAAATAACCAAATAATTCCAAATTTAAACTTTGCATTTTCGGCGGGAGAAACACACCGCGGGTAGGACCGAATTCAAAGTTTCTCCCGCTATAATATAACCTTCTGCCGTCTAAAAAGATTACGTTAAAATTAATAAATTAAATCCGTGGTTTAATCTTTAATCCCCCGCTGGGCGAGTCCGCCACGTCCAGAAGTTTATTTCTTTGGATAAATAAAATGAAGACCTAAAATCTGACACAGAGCCAAAGGGAATATTAATATCTCAAATGTGTCTTTTTACATGAGAAACCCACAATTATTTAACTGCACGATTGGTGATTAATTGCTTTTTACAATGTTATGAAAAAGAAAAACTGTTATCGTATTTCAGATTTTAAATAAGGTCAATATTAAAAATTAAAACATTTGCTGTTTTACAGAAAATTGGCAAAAATGAAATTGCGATTTCTATTGCGGAAATGTATTAAAAAACATGGCAACTCTTGAAATAAGAAGTGGATAGGTTCTAGGAACGAAACATTAAAAATAATAAAAGAAAAGAAATGTCTGAGAATCACCCAATGTATTATTTGTTTTCGTGCTCTTTGTAAAATTGTTTTTTTGTAAAATTTCATATTTTTAGCAATTATTAAAATCTGCAGGTTTTAAGAATATTATTTTTTATGTTAGAGCGGTTTCGCCATTCAAAGACATTTTTTTTAATTAATAACATGCTAAACATATTGAGATAATTAACACCTACTATGATTGTAAACCCAAATGTTCTATCCAATGTTGTTTGGGAACAAGAATTCCTAGTAGTAAGTAATAAAGTTTTGTCTCATTATCGCAGGACGTTAGATATAATAATAATGTAGATGTAGGTCCCAGCGAGAAAATGTGCGGAAATTTGTATACGAAAACTAACAATAAGACATACATAATGCTAGAGGAAAACTTGCCAACAATTTCCACAAGTATTGCGCAATTATAATACTTACAGCTTTTGTGTCAACTCCGGCGGCAGTATATATTCGTCAAAGTCCCAAAGTTTGCTCCATTGAATGGACGATCAACCACGGAATTTCACCAACACAGTAAAAGTGTCAAAGTTCGAGGGCCCAGGGAAAACTTCGCTGCCCTCCAGAGCCTACCCAGCCGATCCAACTTTATCTTCAAAACAACACAATATCAACACGAGTCCATCACCATTGCAGTCAGGTGGATATATTATCAAATAATTTTGATTATTTTTTTCTTTAGATATTGCTGCCCAGATAGCGAGGTAGGTCACCGCCCAGGTTTTTCTGTTGTAAGCGGAATAATCAATTTATAGAAAGTTGTAGCAATTAACAAATTATTATCAATAATTTCAATTACTTCACATCACAGATAAATTCACATGTCCCCAAGTGAAAGCGTCGTACTGTCCACGAGAGCAACCAAACAAACAAGGAATACCTTATCAAAACACAGAAAGCACACAAAAAACTTTTGTTATCAACAAAAATACAGCACTTATTATTGACACAATAGAGACGTATTTAATTAGTTCAATCAACACTTACTCATTTGCGATTTTACTGATATTTATAATAAAACGTAGAATCGATTCGCTAACGGAAGAAAACGATCGCGATCTCACGACAAGAGAGAATGCTTCAACAAGATATACGCCACCACCCAACGGAAGCCAGCGCTCGACTGAGCGTTTTCAACTGTTGGCGTGTGGCGCTCCTTGCGGCGCTCTTGGGAACCTGCTAGACGGAGAGGAAAAACATTTGCATGGCGATGAAAAGAGACGGGATGAGATGAACATTTTTCAAACGCGACCGCTAATTTCGAACTGAGGTATTTTATTCTTAACTAGGTATCGATGAAAAATAGAGCTTTATAATATTATAACTAACTAAATTCAATTCTATGCATCTCGGAATATTAAAATAAAGGTATTGCAAATAATTAGTTCGCAATAAAATGCTTCCATTTAAATTTCTAAGTAATGTAGGGAGGTGGGTAGCAGTACCTACGATAATTCAATTACGTATTGAAAGATGTTGTCAAAACTAGGTACCTAGTAAATAGACAGAATTTTTGCTGGAGTAGAAAAAATTTAAAAAAACGTTTGTTTACTACTATTTACAAATTTTGTAATTCTGTTTGGTAGTGAATGTACAAAATTAATGTCTAATTGTGTTTAGATTTGGTGTTACTATAATAATTGGCAATAAATAGCATGATACCTAACCTAGCTAGAAGGAATGTGTATATCGAAGGTGGAAAGACAAAATGATTAACAAACAATACAGCTGGAAAAAAATGGCTTTTTAGTGTCTTTGTATTTCCACCGCGTCTCAGTATCAGCGAGAGTTGACTCCAATAAAAAGTTGAATAATTTTTTTTTTTACATTAGCTCTACACAGGAGACACAGAGAAAAAAATCTCTCAGGGCTTATGCCTTCTTTGGGGATGCTGTGTCAGCTGTGTGGAGGGTCTTTATATGGAAATGAACTAGAGGAGAGGTTCTGTGAAGGAATAAGGTATGAAGGGTGGGTAGGAATCTGGGGTTCATTGTGTCCATGAATGACGGACGTATGAATCCATCCCTCCCAATGTGGTGCAAAGTGATGGGTCTTGAAAGTCCGGTTGGAGAGGTCAAAAGGTCTCCCTCAATCAGTCGCTCCTGATCCTGCCTGTCACGCATTAGGTAGGCAAACACACCCGTCGCCAAGACCTAGACAAATCTCACCCCATGAACCCGGCACCCCTGCTAAGTCACCAAACTTAGCGAACCACTTGGGGTGACCTGTGGCAGAGGTGTTGGTTATCCAATAAATGGTTCCCGGGGCGGCGGTACCCATACCCGCCTCCAAAATTGTATTTGTGCATCGGTATTAACTCTTCCACCGAAGAGGAACAGCTCTTTGTCTTGTTTACGCCTACTTATAGTAACTAGCGAAAGAGAAACAGCAAGTGTGCATGACGTATGTATGAATAAAATAGAAAAACCTTTTTCGCCACTTTTCATATTTTCAATGAAATGTTTTAAAAATTATTTGCTTATTAAAATTAAGTTTCATAATATATTACATATCTGCTCCGATGATGGACTGTAACGCTAAAAAGAATGAGAAGAAGAAAAAATAAAGTAGCACAATACAATATTACATCCCAAAAAAAAATCACAATAAAACTTTCGGCTGTTAAAATCTCAAGTCATAATCTCTAATTTTCAAATTAGTTATTGATAAAAATTAATACGTATGGTACCGTATTACAATATCGTTAGAATATATTTTCAACATTTTGTTTAAACGCTAACTGTCTTTGAAAAAAATTAGGTAGCTTGCAACGACTCACTTGATTAAGAATTAAAATTATTAAAACTGAAATAATAAAAATAATTGTTTCTTTATTATTTATTATTAATTATTTCTCGCGTAACCTTTATTTTTAAAATTGATCATGGTATTATATACAGCCCTGATTTATTAAACCTTTCATATACCAACAAGAACTAGTCGATCTAAAATCATTTTTAATTGCAACCACAATATCATAGTCATTTAGATGCTAGCTTGTACCTAGATATAATAAACAAAAAAATTAACAAAACAAAGACGACTTAAAAAAATGCACTAAAAAGTAAAAAAATAATTTCGTACGATTGCTATTTTGGGAGTCGGTGTCAGCCAAGGTAACTACATACATAGGTAGTTATAGGTGAGATGTGGAGATCTTGGCTGACACCGACTCCAAAAATAACAATCGTACGAAATTATTTTTTTACTTTTTAGTGCATTTTTGAAGTCGTTTTTTATTTTGTTAAAATTTTTGTTTATTTTTTGATTTTTAGTGACGAGCGTGCGTAAAGAAGTTTTACTTCAAAAAAAGAATCATCGAAATCTGTTGGCGTAATATTGAGTTATTCGTCCATTTGTCGCGCACATACTTATTGCAAATTTAAGACATATTATGGTTTTCTCATAGATACCATTGTCAGAACTAGACCAAATTAAAATGGGACCACACGGGATAATAAAAAAAGAATCATCAATATCGGTTCATCCAATCGAAAGTTCTGAGGTAACAAACAATATAGGTTCTGAGGAAACAAAAAAAATACCGTCGAATTGATAACCTCCTCCTTTTCGAAGTCGTTTAAAAAGGCTATAGTAACGTACCAAAATAATAATAAATAAAGTTTGCAGATGTACGCGTAATGTAATGAGTAAAAATTAAGAAAGGCACCATCAGATGGTCTGAGCACCTAGAGCGAATGAACCAAGAAATGAGATTGAGGAGAATGTGAATGGTAGAAGAAGGCGGGATCGCCCATAGAAGACATGGCACAATCAAATGAATCAACTTGAGACGACGTGCCATGTCAAGAGTAAGAATAATAGAAGAGTTTGTCTGAGACGATTTATGAATGTGAATGAGGCAAAGAGCGTGTGTCAAAACCGGTAGGTCCTATCTGCCTACCCTGCCGGGAAGCGTATTCCCAAACCCTAACGCGTTTCAGTCGCTCTACCGACTGAAATGCGTTAGGGTTTGGAATGCATAAATCACCTTCCAAACACTACCGCGTTTCAGTCGCTCTACCGACTGAAACGCGTTAGGGATTGGAATGCATAAATCACCTTCCAAACACTACCGCGTTTCAGTCGCCTTCGCGCTCTGTTGCTCTCTGTTTCTGTGAGGGTGACAAACGTAATTATAGAAGGGTAAGCAGAGAGGATGGACCGCGTTTTTTTTAAAATTAAAAATCTATTTTCTACATTGCAAATATTTATTTTTCAAGTCAATAAAACCCGCGTTTTTTTAACTTAAAAAATATATATATAGTCACATTTACTTACAAGCCTATACCTACTGGTTCAGTTACCCAACCCAACATACCAAAATACCATCAGATAGTTTCACCGCAGGGGTAGGCAGAGAGGATGGACCGCCAAACAACTCGGTCACATTGCTTGGTTCAATCACATTCATACATACAAGATTAGGTACCTATACCTAATATTTTAGTTTTGACAACGGACTAATGTCTATTCTATTAGAGTAAAAGAAGTGACCGAAAACGCATTGATTTTTTTTTGTATCTTTCAATCTCCTTAATAAAATCTATTTTATTGATATTGGAAGATACATTATTACTCCAATATGGCTTCTTATGTTTAGCAATATTTCCCATTATGTAGGTACGTGAGATTTATGAAATACATAATTCAAAATAATTATAGACTGGGTTAAATAAAGATTACTAAATTAGACATAATAAGGATTCCTATATAACTGAAACGCGGTAGGGATTGTTATGAATAAATCACCTTACAAATCCTATACTGATTCAGTCGCCTACGCGCTACGTTGCTCTATCGGTTTCTGTGAGGTAACGACCGTAATTATAAGAGAAGTTTTTGATAATAATAATTAAATGTGTACAATATTTGCATTTTATTCCCAAATATAATTCCCATCTGTTCTAATCTTTATCATTATGTGTATATAATATGTACCTACATATTATCATTATGTGTATATATGTACCTACCTATTACTTTTAAATTAGAATGCTAAACAAGCAGCAGTTAATCTTATGTTTAAATGGATATTTTATTTTATTCTATTTCTTCTCTTTGTTATTCATACTTATACAAAATATGTAATTAGGCTTATGCAATGCAAACACCAGTTAAAAGTACATTTACCTATTATTATAATATTATTTCAATACTAGACTAATCAAACAACAGTAATAATTATGTATAAATTGTTTGATTTATTTTATTGTTTCTGTTCTCTTTCTAGTTCTCATTTATACAAAATGTGTACGTTGGACTATAATTTGAAATGCAAACACCAGATACCTTTATGTTTTAATCATTTACTTTTCAGTATACTTATATATTACTTTTATGATAATTTAAATAACTATTCTAAACAAACCACGGTTATCTTTCTGTATTAATTGGTTATTTAATTTATTAGTATTATTATTTATTTTTTTTAAAATTCTTTCTCTTCTCTTTTTTTCTTATTTTATATAACTCATGTGTGTAGGACTATCATTTGCAATGCTTACACAAATAACCTATATGATTTAATCATCTGTTATTAAGTACCTACCTAAGTAATTAATATTATTAAAAAAAACTATGCTTAACAAAGAACAGTTACTATGATTTAATCATTAATTTTATTTTTTTATATTTTTATATTATTTACAGACCATGTTCCAAATATGTTAATACTCATCCTAATTTGACTGTCCTAAAACAAGAATCCTCCTAGTTGGGCAGTCAACACATTTCTTAAATAATGTATAGATATAAATGTATAATTTTTTAATACTATAAATATAAAAAAATAAAGCTTGCATTTTATTCCCGAAAGGTTATATACCCATTGTGGGATCTTTAATAGTACAGTGACAGTACGTGTAGACGATGTAGACATGTAATTAAAACTAGCAATAAACATTTCGTCATTTACTGCCTGCTCTTTGCTTCAGTGACATTCATTCACTGTCACATTTACTTACAAGCCTATTTCAGTTACCCCAACATACCATAATACCATCAGATAGTTTCACCGCAGGGGTAGGCAGAGAGGATGGACCGAGTATTAAAAAATTATACATTTATATCTATACATTATTTAAGAAATGTGTTGACTGCCCAACTAGGAGGATTCTTGTTTTAGGACAGTCAAATTAGGATGAGTATTAACATATTTGGAACATGGTCTGTAAATAATATAAAAATATAAAAAAATAAAATTAATGATTAAATCATAGTAACTGTTCTTTGTTAAGCATAGTTTTTTTTAATAATATTAATTACTTAGGTAGGTACTTAATAACAGATGATTAAATCATATAGGTTATTTGTGTAAGCATTGCAAATGATAGTCCTACACACATGAGTTATATAAAATAAGAAAAAAAGAGAAGAGAAAGAATTTTAAAAAAAATAAATAATAATACTAATAAATTAAATAACCAATTAATACAAAAAGATAACCGTGGTTTGTTTAGAATAGTTATTTAAATTATCATAAAAGTAATATATAAGTATACTGAAAAGTAAATGATTAAAACATAAAGGTATCTGGTGTTTGCATTTCAAATTATAGTCCAACGTACACATTTTGTATAAATGAGAACTAGAAAGAGAACAGAAACAATAAAATAAATCAAACAATTTATACATAATTATAACTGTTGTTTGATTAGTCTAGTATTGAAATAATATTATAATAATAGGTAAATGTACTTTTAACTGGTGTTTGCATTGCATAAGCCTAATTACATATTTTGTATAAGTATGAATAACAAAGAGAAGAAATAGAATAAAATAAAATATCCATTTAAACATAAGATTAACTGCTGCTTGTTTAGCATTCTAATTTAAAAGTAATAGGTAGGTACATATATACACATAATGATAATATGTAGGTACATATTATATACACATAATGATAAAGATTAGAACAGATGGGAATTATATTTGGGAATAAAATGCAAATATTGTACACATTTAATTATTATTATCAAAAACTTCTCTTATAATTACGGTCGTTACCTCACAGAAACCGATAGAGCAACGTAGCGCGTAGGCGACTGAATCAGTATAGGATTTGTAAGGTGATTTATTCATAACAATCCCTACCGCGTTTCAGTTATATAGGAATCCTTATTATGTCTAATTTAGTAATCTTTATTTAACCCA
The DNA here is from genome assembly GCA_917563855.2 of Limnephilus lunatus. Taxonomy (NCBI): domain Eukaryota; kingdom Metazoa; phylum Arthropoda; class Insecta; order Trichoptera; family Limnephilidae; genus Limnephilus; species Limnephilus lunatus. The sequence continues at coordinate 99,824,862 of OU830595.1, forward strand.
GTCTATAATTATTTTGAATTATGTATTTCATAAATCTCACGTACCTACATAATGGGAAATATTGCTAAACATAAGAAGCCATATTGGAGTAATAATGTATCTTCCAATATCAATAAAATAGATTTTATTAAGGAGATTGAAAGATACAAAAAAAAATCAATGCGTTTTCGGTCACTTCTTTTACTCTAATAGAATAGACATTAGTCCGTTGTCAAAACTAAAATATTAGGTATAGGTACCTAATCTTGTATGTATGAATGTGATTGAACCAAGCAATGTGACCGAGTTGTTTGGCGGTCCATCCTCTCTGCCTACCCCTGCGGTGAAACTATCTGATGGTATTTTGGTATGTTGGGTTGGGTAACTGAACCAGTAGGTATAGGCTTGTAAGTAAATGTGACTATATATTTTTTTTTTAAGTTAAAAAAAACGCGGGTTTTATTGACTTGAAAAATAAATATTTGCAATGTAGAAAATAGATTTTTAATTTAAAAAAAACGCGGTCCATCCTCTCTGCTTACCCTTCTATAATTACGTTCGTCACCCTCACAGAAACAGAGAGCAACAGAGCGCGAAGGCGACTGAAACGCGGTAGTGTTTGGAAGGTGATTTATGCATTCCAATCCCTAACGCGTTTCAGTCGGTAGAGCGACTGAAACGCGGTAGTGTTTGGAAGGTGATTTATGCATTCCAAACCCTAACGCATTTCAGTCGGTAGAGCGACTGAAACGCGTTAGGGTTTGGGAATAGGCTGCCGGGAAACGGCGTGATGGTTAGTTAGTTAGTTAGTTAGTTATTTTAGCATAATATCATTCTTCTGCATGGGTTCTATACCTATAATTTATATAGCAAATTTTACATTATTACTAAAAAAATGTACTAGCGAGTTCCCCTTCCGCCTTCCCTTCTCCTCTCGCGTCCTCTTTCAAATATAGAAACTTCGCGGGCATGCGCACATCAAATCCCCAAAGTTTCATCGCAATCAGGTGAATGGTTTAGCAACGCATAATTTCATGACGCCAGAGCGCTCTATTATACCTATATAAAATCCATCGCGGGCATGCTCACATCAAATTCACAAAGTTTCATCGCAATCGGATGAATGGTTTAGGAATAAGGAACATACATACATACAAATACTATAGGTACATCCAATAGGTAAATACATACATGTAAGCAAGCAAGCAAATATTTTGACTTTTGTATATATACATATATGTAGATATCACATACGTTTTTAGATTTTCACGGCCAAAGGCATTATCGTTATTTGTTTTTGGGGTGTTAGCCGACGTTTCGGACAGCGTTGCGGTAGTTGCGCTACCTCCTTCTTTAGCCGTTTTGTACAGCGTTGCAGTGTCCATCATCGTTGCAGTGTCCATCATGTTGCAGTGCCCTGATGGACACTGCAACGCTGTCCGAAACGTCGGCTAAAGAAGGAGGTAGCGCAACACGGCATAACACCCCAAAAACAAACAACGAAAAAGTTATCACATTATTGTAAAAGCCCGTACAGGCTTATATAAATAAATAAATAATATAAATAAAATAATTTTTTTTAACATATTATTGTTGAACCGTCAACCACCAATTTTCAGCTAACGGGTATAATTTACGATAATTAACAGGTATCTCACTTAATTGTTGTTAGGTAGATTATGCAAGCATTGCAGCGCTTACACTAATATCATAAATATTAAGCATTTGATTTTAACTAAATTACCTACTTTATACAATATTCACAGCGATAATACCTGTACTATTTATCACCTCATGCTGTAACCTGTAACCCGCAACCGTTACATAGGTATACACCTCATTTAATTTATTTACAAAATTTTAAAAAGCTTTTCATAGTGTACATACGAGTATATATTTTCATAGTATACATATTAAATAACTATTTTTATTTTTTTACTTTAAGAGTACAATCTCAAATTATAATATTTAATTAAATGAAGACAATATTAGCGAAACTCAATCAAAATCTGGAGACAGAAAAATCAGAAAAAGATATTGGTTCCACTGGGACTCGAACCCAGGTCCCTTAGCTTACATGGCAAGTGCTCTACCGATTGAGAATTGGAACCCATTTCCAATTCGGTCACTTTTAACTGTATCTCTCCAGATTTTGATTGAGTATCGCTAATATTGTCTTCATTTAATTAAATATTAAATAACATTCTTTTAAACAATTTCGTAACTCATTTATTAATAAATATTTTCACAAATATCTTTTTATGGTGAATAGCCTATTAAAAAAAAACAGAGTGTGCAGTTCACACGCGGTAGAAGTGATACATTCAGAAAACTAAACTTCGACAGAATGAGACGAATGCAGAGTATGAGGAGTAGGATAATTGTAGGTTTTATTTATTATAATATTGTTACCAAGTTTAAAAATTATTTTACATTTTATTTTACGAGGCGCCGCACAAAGAGGAGGCCGAAAGGTTACAAAGCACCACACAAAGAGGACACCGATTATTCTATCTCATTACCTCGCAGGCTAAATCCTACAGATGTATGTGTTCATCCCCTTTTTAGTGTCGCTCGTTTCCGTTTCATCGAGTTTCACATCACAATGGTTCTTAAGAAGTTTTCACTTTAAAAAAAAGTACTTTCCTCCATTCATACGACCAGCCTTCAAAAAATTACTACTGGACGAAACAGCTGTAACATATTGCGATAAACTCAAAAAATATTATGGAATTATTCTACTTATTGACGAAATATTTTATTATTTTATTTCAAAAAAAGGAAACACATTGTGACTCGACATTTAAAACAAACGAAAAGAAAATATGTACTTGGTTTTAAGTCACTTTATTGTAAATTTTTATTGTATTGTATACTTTATGGTAAATTATCAATAAAGTGGCAATCCAAGTTATTTTTTCATTTAATATATTATTTATTGACGAAACAGCTGTCACATATTGCGATAAACCCAAAAAGAATGCTTATGGTGGAATTAGATTACAAACCAATAAAAAAACGAAGACCTAAATTCATCGTTTTAAAAATACAATAATGTGATGCAGTGTATTTACAATCATAGGCTTTCGTGGATAGTGATACACCCTAAGGCCTTAATATTTTTTTTAAAATAAAATATAATTCAAGTTTCGTTAGGTGAGGTACGGGTTTTGTAGGAAAACCTGGATTATCTTAGTAAAAAGCAAATAATTTTTCGTGTATTACTAAACAACATAAACTTCAATAACCTTAAAAATTTGCGAAGGACATGTATTTGTTGGTATTAACTTAAATTTTATTCTACTCCCGCACACATTGATTATATGTATATCCAATCAGTATACCTAAATTATTACATTACAGAGTAGGACTTTTTGTTAAAAGCGTGGTAGTATAACAACTCTATTTTGGTATATGTTTAATAGAACTCCCCCCAAGGGTATGAAAATTGGATCACATCCATCCACTTAAACGGAAGAAGTTAAAATAAAATACCAATAAATTAATATACCTGGTAATATACTAGTCTGTAATTGGTAAAAACAATAATTGTTCGAAAGAAAGAATCCGTAATTATTTGGTATTTATACACGATTTTAATTGTGCTCAAGTACAAATTTAATAACAAACCGTGTTATTATCAGATTTGGTAGCTGGAGCCAAAGCTCGCCATTAAAGTGGTGTAATATATTTCATTCGGAATGAAACTAAACTACCTCCTAGACCTCTTCCATATTTCTTGCCTTTCTCTGTCTGCAAGGTATAATTAAGTGTTCCCGAAATGGTTCAACGAAATCCTTAAATTTGTTTTTAACACGTAAATTCCCGTGGGAATGGGCATTTCAGGGGCTTGATTCTTCAAGCTGAGAAAATTTTAATAAAAGTTGCTGAAAGTTTTTTTGATTAAAGTCATAAAAATTTACTTTTTGTAATGATAGTTCGTTCGCATTAAGATTGTATCTCTTGTTGTCTGGTTGTATCTAAATCGCCATTCTACAATCTTCAGCACGTTCAAAAGTACACAAAAGTAATTCGCTTTCACTATCTGGGTATTTAGTCAATATCGGATAATAAAAGGTGACCAACAAATGTTGTTCTCCTGTCGGAATGCGTTGCGTTTTATTACTTTCCATTGACTACTAAATATTGGCTAGGTTTAGGTACTGCTGCACATGAACTAATTTTAAATAATGATGATCGCTTTTAAGTAAACCACTCGATCGCTGAAATGAAAAAGATAATTACTTTCTACAGAACCTGCATAGCCACGAGTGGTATGCACAAACATTAAATTATTGATTACTGCGTTTCGTATAAGATACCTATCATGGTGTGCATTAAGGTAATCCAATAGTCCAGGAAAAAATCGAAATCGGAATTGACGCCCCTTTAAGGAAGGAGTTTGAAAATACATACTTGAGAAAAAGCTTTTGGAATGGTTGGAAAAGGTATTTGAGAAAATTGATTTCGTAAAAACCTGTAAAAAACATAAACTACTTTTTTAAGCATTGTTTATTGTAATAAAACGAAAATTTAAAATTGATTTCACGAAATCAAGCGACACGGAGCCCCACGTCTATTTTCCGCTCCGGCCGGGGCGTGACTGATACGAATTGAGTGTAGCGTGGTCAGTAGTTCTTCGGTGGACGGCATAGGGTTCACTTTAAAAAAACAAATTCGTCGGCAGGCGGCCGTATTATAAAATAACAACGCGAAAATGCATATTTTATTTTAATTTGGGAAGTTCGGGCGTAAATATCAATTTTTTTTCCGATCATTATAAAAGAAAATGAATTTGACACATTCTACAATAAAACCATATCTGAAAAGGGGTTAATAAATAGGAGAGTTTGGACTTGAAATTGTTTTTTATAGACCTTATACATTATTTTTTTATAAGCTTATTAAAAGACTTAATAATGCAAAAGCATTCAAAATCATATGTTTTTGTTTTGAAAATTTGATCGCTTAGAAAATTGTAAATACTGCGCGTAAAACATTGTATAGCTTCATCTTAAGAAGAACTTCTTGTTAGAGCAGTAAGATCATTGGCTCTGAGTCGCAAATTAGTTTCAAATCCATTTCGAAGTAAAAAAATATGTTTTTACATTTGCAACTCGTTATCATAAGAAAAACACTCTGGTTACTGCTATGATGATATACCACAATATTTTAAATCCACACTTTCTTGAAATACCTACATAATTACTCGTATCTTTATCAACAAGATCGTGTACGTCCCAACCCCAATCTTTGCAATATCCATCCCATCCTCTTCTCAGCCTTACAGAATTCATTTGCCAAAATGGGAGTGTGATAGTTTGACAGGAACGTATATTATTTTGAAGACGAATTCTCCTTTTTTGTACCTCTCCCAGACATGAAACAAAAATTAATAAGAACCACATGCATTAATTAAAAAAAAGTTGAACTGGCCCCAACGCCCTGGTCGGTATAATTACGAAGGAAGCGCCCGCCCTTACCCAATGCCATAGCCGATGCCACTCCCCTTTTCGTTTTAATTTTAGATTTATTCGTCTTAGGTCCGAAAAGATCATAGAATTTAACTTTCCAACAAAATACACGGCGGTACCGCAGCGGCGTCTCGTAAATAATGTGTTGTTTCAAAATTAAGCAGCTCGCGGGAAAGTTTCAGCGGTGGCTGGAAATTAAAAGCTGAAGAATTAATCCTTGTTTAAAAATGAATAAGTGTATCTACATTTGTGTTACAACTACTCCCTGTTTTTGTGCTTTTTACGGCATTCTTTTCTGTCCGGACTTTCTTATTTAGTACTGGCACAGAAGTATTAGTGTCTATGTAGGTACCAACATTACAATATAATAGGTTGAGAAACTAATATACTTACATATATGTATCTAGTAATAAATACTGTATGATAACAGTTACAGGTTAGCATACCACGTATGTGTAGGTTAGTTGTTTTTTTTTAAGCTTAGCATTTTTTAGATTAGCTTCACACAGAAGGCCTGAGGAAAATAATACCCTTCAGGGCCTATGTCATCTTTGGGGATGCTGTGTGGAGGGTCTTTTTAGGAAAGGAAGGGGAGGAAGTTCTGCGAAGGAAAAGGGTATTAGGGGCAATGACGTTATATATTATAAATAGACTCGCCATAGTCTCACATACTCGCAATATAATGTGGAAAGCAAGCAACACTCTTTTGTTTTCAGCCGTTTTCAGTATAATTTCTAGATTCAAAAGTTTATTCCTGTGTGATAAAGACAGACAATCAAAGAATGTACGTGTGTGAATGTCATAGATATATGGTCGGGCAGGCTATGCTTATGTCACTTTGTGATGCAACGTTCACTGTCTCCTTTTCTTGAGGCCCACTAGAATAAAAGGTCCGGATGCCTGTCGGACTTTGATGTGTCGAGTTACGCAATAAATACAATAGGGCAACGACAGTTTTCAAATGGTGGCGGTTGTCGTCAATACTTGTTGGAACTGCTGATTTATGTGTTGTTTTGCCGCAAGCAATCAAATAATCAGTGTTTAGGCTGATTTAGTCTATTTTAAATAGTAAAGTTTAATTATCAACAGTAATTTGGCTGTTGCGCGTCCAGACCCTTTACTTTAGTAGGCCTAGAATTTTCTCTGATGATGCGTAAAACCGCGGGCGGGAAACATGAAAATTAATTGTAATATTTATAATAATAAGTCATTTGCGTGTACTTACAAATGAAGTGTTATTCCTTCGCCTTTACGATTATTTGCCGTGTAATTTAAGCATTTTCTCATCACACAAGAGGGCATTTTGGCGCTTTGCAATGCAATTTACTCACTGGTAAGACACGACCTCACTCGACGCGTAGCAGTTTAGTACTAAAGTAATCAAAATAGAGACAGCTACAATCGTCTTGTGTTTGGCTTCCCACTTTGAGATTTCTACCCCGCGTTCAGTATTAATGTCATTGATTAGGGGTGGGTAGGAATCTGGGGGTCAGTGTGTCCAGGAGTGACGGACGTATGAATTCCCCCACTTCGTTGCACAGCGATGTTCCAAGTACGGCTGAAGAAGGTAAAGGGACTCCCCCAACCATTCTCTCCTGATCCGGCCTGCCATGCAGCTGGTGGGCAGACGCATCCGCCGCCCGGACAGACCGGGACAAACCTCATCACATAGATAGGTTCACGAAATAGTGTACGAAAATTAACATGCATGTTGGTAAACGAACGTAGATGTATACCTTTATGAAGTTAAATACATAAATTATAAAAATAATATATGTTTATTATAAGAAATTTGCAACTACGACTAAAAATATATGTTAAGTGTTTATAGTGTAAATTGGTTTATAAATTAGATAAGTACAAAAAAATATCAACAGGAAATAATTTATAAACAATAAGTAATATGAATATTATGTAAAGAATAGAAATGTATAGAGTTATAAGTTGTGGTATCTCATAACTAGTAAACATTTGTTTAAATAAATAAAAAGACTAACAAACTTATTTTATTGAAGTGGGGCAATCTTTATAATAGTTCCTTCCCTTTACAAATAATAAATTTTGATGGAATATATTATGTTCTTTTAGAAAATGTGCAGAAAAAAGCTAATATACTTAAAATTACTGATATATCAGTCAGTAAATGTACTAAAAACAGCGAATTTGATTTTATAACACGATTACGAATTTGATTGCATGTATATACGATGTACCAAAAAAAACGGTCATGTGTTGTTCGAGTGCGCAAACAAAGGTAATAAATATGTGGGGAATAGGAACTACAGGCATGTAGGTACTATACACCACATGCTAAGATTTATTTTCTTTTCCAATTTCAAATTTCAGAAAATACATTTCTTCCTTTTTTTCAATGAAAAAAAAATACTGTTGGGTTTGGCATCCCCAGACCCGTCTTCTAAATTTTAAATCTAAATATGCTTTTTTCAATGACAATATATATATAGACGCGTGGATAATCTATAGACGCGTGGTAGTCTGTCTCAAAAGTGGTAAGCCAAATCGAGACAATTGTATTTGTCTTCGATTTCGTAGTTTTAGTACTCAATTGCCACTGGTTGCGTAAGGTCGTGTCCTATACTTCTAGAAAGTAAATTGCATAAAAAGCGCCAAAATGCCCTCATATGTGATAAGAAAATGTTTCCATTACGATTACACTGCAAACACCATTAAAAGCCAAGAAATAACATGCATGCGTAAATACACGGAAATTATCTATTATTATTAAAAATACAATTATTTCGATTGTCTCTGGAAGATTTTTAGCTCCATCAGAGAAAGTGAGATAGCAAACAAGTATGAATGACAACCTATAGTATAGAATTCCGTATTCGTCTTAGTGTAAGCGAAATTATCTTGGCATCTCAGTCACACCCATGAATGTAGAATGTGGTATGCGGCGGAAATACACCGATGCCGCTGGCCCTACGAGTATATCTATGTCTTTCATATACACATATTCTTTGTAGTAGTCTATCTTTATCGTACATGAAAAACTTTTGAATTAAGAAGTACTGAAAACGCAAGAGTGTTTGTTACTTGCCACATTCCATCTTGAAATTTGTGAGACAATGGCGATTCTATATATTATATATAACGTCATTGCTTTTTTTTATTTAAAAAAAATGCATAAAAAAAAATGTCCTTCAACATCGTAGTTTTTTCAAACGCAAGGGCAGCCGACATTCCGGGTTTAGTGCTACAGATAACTAACTACCAGGTGCCTTTATTAAATTATGATGATTTATGTTATTTTTACGATACAATTATCTTTGCCTATTTTTTATGGTGGCGTAGGTTTTATGTTACGCTTGTAGAGCCCTAACTGGCAAACTCGCACCTGCCGTGTCACTTTATACTGAGATGTTAGAATGAGCGTGGATTATATCAGTCAAAAAATTTTAAGGGTGCTTGTACTAAAAATATTAGGCGAATAGGAAAAATTGCCGTTGGTGCCAAAACTTATGAACTTCCGAGGATTTTGCCAAACGGGAAATAAATAAACCGAGATAAAAATTAATTGGAGAAAAATAGTATTTTTAATTAATAATACTTCAAATTAAATAATTAAAAATATGCCAGATAACCAACCGCCTTTTTATTTGTTTTATTTTATTTTTATTTGATTTATAAACAGAAACAAACAGTATATTATATTATCCATTGGTGAAAATTTACCAACCGGCTTTTTATTTATTTTATTTTATTTTTATTTGATTTATAAACAGAAACAAACAGTACATTATATTATCCATTGGTGAAAATTTACAATTAATAAAAAAAATTCATGGTGGGTACCTATTAAGTGTTTCATTGTAGTGTCTTATTTATGGTGTGCATATTAAGTAATTACCTGGTAATATGTGTATTGGGAAGGTGTGTGTGAGGGTGTGTGTGTGTGTGTGTGAATATGTCTGTATGTAAGTATGCGCATTAAACAATTTATATGATTGACATGATGCTCTTTTTAAATTTGGGCAGTGAATCGGAGAAAATGTCGATGTTAGAATTTAGATTAATATTATTGAATATATGAAGAGCACGATTGATTGGCGAATTAGTTGCTGCATTTGTCTAGTAATTAAGCATGTGGAATAGTTCTGTATGGCGCGCACATCTTATTGGTATGTTAAAATTAACTAGGGAAAGAAGTTCGGTACAGTCAATGTTATTATTTAAAATTTTGTGTATAAATATCAAATCAGTAATTACTCGTCTTTGTTGCAAAGTTTGAAATGTGCATTCAGAGTTATTGTTGAATTTGAAGGTAAGATATAATAACAAAGTTAAAAAATGTATATAATAAATAACAAGGACAAGGGTGATTTTTTTTAACAAAACTGGGGTCTTTAAATTAATTTGTAACGATTGTAACTTTTTTAAACAAAGATACATCTGAACAATTATCTTATGTACTTCTGCAAAATATTATTTTTTCGTCGTTAAATGCTGGCGACATCCCCATGAGGCTATATCAAAGGCCTGTGCCTTTATGTGACGCGTGACGTGGGGGACATGTTTTTATTACTAAGTGTTTGTGATTACATAAAAACAAAATTTCAATAACGTAGGTATCTAATTCGTATTTCATGGAGACCTTATATTATTATAACAGATGGATAATATAATGCGTACCTATCTGAATAAGTATACCTTATAAGTTCTGGTGTATATAAACATAACATAAACAAATGATATCTTTATAATGAAAACCAATAACTTAGTTGGCACCACTTTATTATTATCACATTAAAACATGTTTCAAAAACAATGTTTTCTTCGTCAGGATAAGAAATTAATATAAAAATAACAAATGACAAACGAGTATAAACAAATAAGAACATAGACAAAAATTGAAAAGGAGAGGTGATTAAGTACTTAAAAATATTATAAAAACAATTATTTAAAATTATAAAAAAACAATTATATCTATAAAATAAATATAAAAATTATTTTAGGATGTGTAAAAATTGTATTTTCATAATAAAAAAAACTTTAACTAACTTTTTACTTTAAATGTTATCTTTTCACACTACGGCGTTGTATATAAAAAGCTCTGATTTCAATTATAATTACAACAATGTAAAGTCAGGATTTTAATTGTAAATACCTACATCTAAAACAAGTTCAACAACGGCCCAAAAATTGTCTACGCAATTTTCTGTTCATGGGTTTGCTCGTTCTTTTTCATATTGATGATTATTTTATATGTAAAATTTGGAAGGCGGGTATGGGTAATGCCGCCCTAGGAACCATTTATTGGATAACCAACACCCCTGCCAAAGATCACCCCAAGCGGTTCGCTATGTTTGGTGACTTAGCAGCGGTGCCCGGGTTCGTGGAGTGAGGTTTGTCTAGTTTTTTTATTTATTTTTTTACATTAACCTTACACACTAGGCCCTAGGATTATAATTTCCCTCAGGGCCTAGTCATCTAAGATGCTGTATGGAGGGTCTTTTGGAGGAGAGGAAGGAATGAACATTAGTCTTGAAGAGACCCATGCTGTAGGAAGGAGGAAACACAGAGTCCGGCAAATTGTTTCACAGCCGAGCTGTTGAACACAAGAACGAGTCGAAGAAGCGACCCGTTCTCATGTGACAAATGTCAACCGTATCCATATGTTGGGCACGCGTTTGGCGTGTTTCCCGACTTTCTTGGTGGCAGATGCGTTTGCCCACCTATTGAGTGAGACTGCCTAAGGAAAACCTTTTGATTTCTTCAGCCAGACTCTCTCGACCCATCGTCTTGCACCGCAGTGGGAGGAATGGATTCATATGGCCGTCACTCCTGTACACACTGAAGCCTACATTCCTCTCCTTCTTTTCCCTAGGAGGACCCTCCACACAGCATCCCCGAAGATGAGGTAGGCCCCGATGAAAATTGTTTTTATCAGGGCCTCCTGTGTGGAACTATTATAATGCGTACCTTTCTGAATAAGTATACCTTATAAGTTCTGGTGTATATAAACATAACATAAACAAATGTTATGAAGCTACTCTGAATGCTTTGATGTTGGTTGTTGACAAGGAATATTAAAATATAAATTGACACTTTTTTTTTTAAAGTTTTATTTTGCATTGCTATTGTATGTTGGTAAACACACTGTAGGTATAAAATGCATAACTTTAATGAATTTATAATATTTTTAGTGCACATAAATTAAATCAACGAGTGGTTAGTTGCACACAACATAATAATGCTGCTACTCGTAAATTAAATAATGTCAGAGAATCTACATGACAATGAAGCAGAAAATAAAAGTGTGTCACGGCGAGCAAACTGCACAGCGCTCTTATCATCTCCAATTTCTAGCTTGAAATATTATTTCCATCAAGAAGGCACAGAGCTCAGTAATATTTTTATTTATTTATTTATAAAGTACATGATATTTAATTACATATTTACATAGATTATACACATTGAATCACCAACCTATTTCATGGTGACCTATCGAGTATAGTTACTTTGCAGTCTTTGAAGTCTACTGTAAACATATGGATTTAGTATATAAAGGGGCTAAAAATTGGAAAAATTATAATAGAAAGGAATAAAAAACATGCATATTTCACAGGAAATAAATTATAAAGAAATACATATCTAATTTCTTTTTCACGTGTATATAGATGCATACACATACACACGCACATAAACACAAACCATAATCTAATTGTCGTTCTCAAAAAAAAATATATAAAGGGTGTTAAGAGACGTACTTGACTGTCTGTAACCAGCGATTCCTGACATTATTTGGAGTAAAAAACGTAAATAAAATTTTGGTCTCCGGTGACTTTTTTGACGTCTTTATAAAAAACAAAATTAATTCAAAATCAAACAAAAAAAAAACTTCCACATGACACTCTGTCGAGTAACTACACAACCCCACACCCAGCCCCTATCTTGTCCAAAACCTATAGATTTTTTAAAATTTTTGGTGGAAAAAAAAAACATCGGAAATGTCACCGGAGATCAAAATTTCGTTTACCCTCTTTACTCCAAATTTCAGGATTCACTGGTTAAAGTAAGTTAAGTACGTCCCTTAATGTCCTGCATATATGACGTCATATTTCTACTATTACTAATGTACCTAAGTGATAATGTTATTGTAGTTATGATGCAGGAATTAGCTGGCAGAGAATGACGCCTGGGTGCAAAGCCAACGCTTCCGTCTTAGAAATAATGAATAAATGCATTTTAAACTTAGACCGGTCTCCAACAAACCGGTATAAAAATAGTCGTCTTTATCCATAAGGTCAACTAAGCTCAAGTTCGTGGTTCTGGTTATTAATGGTAATAACAACACCTTTGGATATAAAGCGGTGTTTTCCTTTTCTGTCTGCTTCCACGTTGATGCGTTTGTGAATTCAATGCATACTGCAGAGTGCATGGGGCACGGTGCACGGTGCCCAGGCGACTGCAGCAGTGAGGCGCTTCAGTCCTGCGTCTTGAATGTTGAACAGGCGCCGTGGGTACTTTGTTTTTCCGGGAAAAAGCGTGGCGGATCTTACTTAGACATCCTTCGTCTTCGGCACAGAGATACACCGATAGATAGAAGTGTTTTGTGGACATAGATAATAGAAAAAAAGGACGTGATGCGAAAAAGAAAGGTCCGTATTTCTTGTAGATGTTACACAGAAATTCGGCCGAGCGTCTCTCAATATGTGTAGACAACGCATCGAAAATGTTAGTCGTCCATATTGAGTATTCTTGTGATTTTATTGAATTTACCTAGCGAAGAAGAGTGCTTATGGAAGATGAAGTGAGCAGATTTGATATTAGAGCATAAATAACGGTGTCCGGCCAACTCAGAATGAAACCAACTCAGAACCACCTGAAAAAGGTCATTAAGAGTGATAAAAAAAAGGTTAAGTTAGGTTAGGGTTACCGGCTATTTTAACATTATTTTTTCATGGCTTTTAATGACCTTTCTGAGGTGGTTCTGAGTTGGTTTCATTCTGAATTGGCATGACGCGTCGGCCGGAGTTAAAATGATTTTTATACAAATCTTCAGTTTTATTTTTTAAAGATTGACGAAATTTTGCTCACTTGATGATCACAAAAATGGTTCACTACGTTTGACGACTTAACAGGGCTGCCCGGATTCCATGAGTGAGCTTTGTCTAGGTCTTGGTGGTGGATGCGTCTTGTGTGGTGGGCCGGATCGGTAGAGACTGGTTGGGGGAGACCTTTTAACCTCTGCAGCCGGACACGTCGACTTGCATCACAGTTGAAGGGATGGATTCATACGTCCGTCTCTTGAACACATTGAACCTCAGATTTCTACCCATCCCTCATACCTTATTCCCTTTCAAGATCTTCATCCCTTTAATTTCCTAAATCGGACCCATAAGCTAGTTTTCAAGCTATGCTGTGTAATGACGTTTGCGGCGTACGTAAGTTATTAAAAATACCCTTTACACGGCAATTCCAAAGACGACATATGCCCTGAGTGAAAATTTTTTCCTCAGGAGTTCCAGTGTGGAGCTAATATAAGAATGGGAAAAAAATGCAACTCCACTGTCTTTGTCTGATTTTGAAAAACCCTGTAAAGCCCGAGAAAGACCGGGGAGTTGTGCTAGATCTTATTAAAACTGCTGTTTTCCAAATAAAGCCGTGATTCATTTATTTTATTTATGAGTAGAATGTAAACATCCTCAAAAGTCATATCAACAAGTGATTGAAACATCATCAAAAGTCATATCAACAAGTCATATCAACAAGTGGTGACCGGTCAGTGGTTGAGTGGGCATAGCGCTTGGGTCCCACCCGGGCGTCGCATGTTCGATTCCTCGGCTGGCTAAGTCCTCCATCACAACACAAGCAACATTTTCGGCTTTCTGTGGTGGTAGTAGGAGATTTTCAAACATTGTTGGGTTATTCGTAACCCGGGAATGTTTGTCTTTCTTTAAAAAAAAAAAAAAAATATTGTGAAAATATCTTACGGTACTGCGGGGACCCCCCTATATCTGCTACGAGAGAGATGATTGCTAAGTACGCTGTGTGAATATACGGATTCCTTCAGCTTCCAACATCAAACATCGGTTGATGGCGTGGGACGGGAGATAAACCAATAAGACGCTGAGTTCTCTTCGGAGATGCAAGGAGACCAAAGAAGAATCCTGGTGTTTGTCTCTGGAACCACTTTCCACTGTGTGTTTTTCTTTGAGGTTCTTAGTTCTAAGTAATGCGTTTTTTGTAGTAACTAACTAAAGAAAATGCGATGAGGTTCTACATGATTTACTTGTTTTAAAAAAACGCCTTTGATTTTGCTAAAAAGTTTGTTCAAATTAAATGCATAACTACTCGTAGTTTATATACGTGTATAACAGGTTGTACCCGAAGGATTTTAAGCAGCGTTTCCTGAGCCTGAGCACATTTGGAATAAAATAAACAAAAAAATTTTACAAAACAAAAAACGACTTCAAAAAATGCACTAAAAAGTAAAAAAATAATTTCGTACGATTGTTATTTTTGGAGTCGGTGTCAGCCAAGGTAACTATATACAGAGGTAGTTATAGGTGAGAGGTGGAGATCTTGGCTGACACCGACTCCAAAAATAACAATCGTACGAAATTATTTTTTTTACTTTTTAGTGCATTTTTTTAAGCCGTTTTTTGTTTTGTTAAAATTTTTATTTATTTTTTGATTTATAGTGACGAGCGTGCGTAAAGAAGTTTTACTTCAAAAAAAGAATCATCGAAATCTGTTGGCGTAATATTGAGTTATTCGTCCATTTGTCGCGTACATACTTATTGCAAATTTAAGACATATATGGTTTTCTCATGAATCCCATTGTCAGAACTGGACCAAATTAAAATGGGACCACACGGAAAGTACCAGCTTTCTAATAAAAAAAGAATCATCAATATCGGTTCTCCCAATCTAAAGTTCTGAGGTAACAAACATAAAAAAAAATTATAAAAATACTGTCGAATTGATAACCTCCTCCTTTTCGAAGTCCTTTAAAAATACAGTTGTCTTTTTGCAAAACGGTGATATTTTTTTCAATTAAAAATAATAGAAATATTTTTCAAGCAAACGTCGTCACTGATCACACATCGCGACGGGTCATGTGATACGCGCTCTGTTTCGCGTTGCTTCTGCAACAAGACGGAGTGCGAATCAAATGATCCGCTAGGCGTCTGTACTGTACCAACTACCTCACGGTGGCGAGGTGTGCTAGAAAAATATGTTTTTGGATTTAATTAGATTTTTTTTTTCATCTGATGGCAAAATGTCATCTTGGTTTTTAACTCCATAATGTGCGCAGGAATTGCTGGTTAAAATCTTTCGAGTACGTACTGTTATTTGATTATATTGATTTTCGTATTTCAAGATAGTAGCCGTGTTGGATGGTGCCTTTTTATTCCGCCAGAAATTGCAAGAACGTCACCGGTTGCAAATCGGAATAATCAACATTACGCGAAATCTACTCTTCACAGATCTAGTTTGTTATTTATTATGTTGGAACATTTTCGACGTGAATCATTAATTTTTTATCTAATTTCTTCTTTATTATTGATTTAATTTCGTCCTAAAGGAGTCGTAATCTGAGTCCTACATCATAACACAAATTTTAATTTATAGTCACTGTAGATTGGAGCTGGTTACATACTCAAGCTACATATTTATCCCATTTATCCCCACTTTGGGAACCTCTGACCTAATACTAATTCACTTCTTTTCCCCTTTCTATTTTCTATTTTCCACTTTTTATTTTATTATTATTTTTTCGAATTTTTAACATCACCTATAATAAATCCATATGTTTACAATAGACTGCATATTTCATAAAAAAGTAACAATACTCCATTGGTCACCATGAAACAGGCAGCCGCCTAGTATGGTGATCCAATATATCCACACTATGTTAATAACTCAAGTATGTATCATGTATTTTATAATAAATAAAATAAATAAATAAATTAGATAAGAGTATTGGTTTTTAAAATTTATAATTTAAAAGTTACAAATATTATCAAATTTCCTTTTTTAAAGAAAGACATAGATTCCCGGGTTACAATTAACCTGAAAATATTTGAAAATCTTCTACTACAACCACAATAAGCGGAAAATTTTGCTTGTGTTGTGATAGAGAACTTAGCCAGCCGAGGAATAGACACGAGACGCCCAGGTGAGACCCAAACGCTATACCAACTCAGCCACTGATCAGTCTATGTGCAAGTGTTTTTTTTTTTTTTTTACAGTAAATACCGCACAAGAATCTTAACTGCTCCCGTCTGGAGCCAGTGAGACTATGGCATCCCCAATTGGGGTATGTTGTGAGGCTGAAGGTAGTGGGGAGGGGAAGGAGGTGGGGAAGAGGAAGATTGGGAAGTACCTGGCTATTCAGATCTGGTCACCAAACACGGCTAAAGCCATTTTCAAGCAACGAAAGGACTGTACTTCACAGGATCATTTCTGTAGTACTTCCTCCCTCGTAACGTGTACACTCTACGAGAGTTACACCCCGTGATGAGGAGATGTGGCGCATGTGTATACATTCAAAACTATATGCGGTTAGTTTGGGTGAATTCCACATTTCCAAGCTCGGTGATAATATATAAGTACATGCATTTGGTTTTTTAACATCCTAAATCATGATGTGCTCATAAGAATTAAAAGGATTACACAATAAAATTGCTAGTAGCTCTGTGGACAGTAGATCTCGCGTCCAAAAATGTATGTTTTCAATTTTATCTATTTTAAATAATCAATATTAATTCGTAAGATTTTACAAGTACGTATTTATTTACCACACTTAGGTACTTAATTACCTATAAGACAAAGTTCGTAGAAAATGTTATGAACCTTGATTGTAAGCCATTCATTTTGTGTAAAATTTCAAATCAAGAATTATACCTATAATTTATCCAAAATGACAATCTCAATGACAATTCTCTTTTCAAATTTTCTTCAGGCAGGTAGGTACCATTTAAAAAAATGTGAATGAGCAACTCCAAATAAATAAGACGATTTTCTGATTGGAAAAATTAACCTTCGCATTCAAACGGTCACCATCTTGAAACGGAAAGTACAAAGAAATTTACAGATATGCGAAATGCAAAACGGTTGAGTTAAAACACGACTTAGCTACGCTCAGTCAATTAAGTAATTATGTCCAGGTGAAAAAGAGAGAAACAATGAAAAATAAAGAGGTGGACAGTAAGGAGGAGGAAGAGAGGCACAGTGTCATTAATAATAAATTGTTATCTTCGAATAAAATGTAAGGCGATCCAATAGTCCAGAAAAAAAACGAATTCGGAATTCACGCCCCTTTATAGGAGGAGTTTAAAAATACTTGAGAAAAAGCTTTTGGAAAGGTTGGAAAAGGTATTTGAGAAAAAAAATTACATCTTTATATTGTAAAGGCCTGTAAAAAACATCAATACGTTTTTTAAGGATTGTTTATTGTAATAAAATGGAAATTTAAAATTGATTTCAAGGAACCAAGCGGCGCGGAGTACAAAAATAGGTCTGTAGTCCTTCGGTGGACAGCATAGGGTCCACTTTTGAAAATTCAAATTCGTCGACTGCCGGCCGTATTGTAAAATAACAACGCGAAAATGGATATTTTATTTTATTTTTCGAAGTTCGAGCCTAAATATCACTTTTGATTACGATAATTATAAAAGTAACTGAATTTGCCACATTATACAATAAAACCAAGTCCGAAAGGGGGTTTATAAGTAGGAGAGTTTGCACTTAAAAGTATTTTTTATAGACCTAACACTTTATTTTTTTTTTAGACTTATTAAAGGACTTATTAAAAAAATGACCGACATTTTTAAGGGCCAACATATGTTCTACACACAGTATTTAATTGAAGCATCTATAATACTTCTAAGCGATCAAATTTTCAAAACAAAAACATATGATTTTGTATGATTTTGCATTATTTAGTATGGCTTCATCTTAAGGCGATAGTGTTATTTTAAATCGAACAAATTTTTTTAATGAATCAGTAATTAATTATAATTAAAGTTTTACAATAGATTCACGAATTATCTATCCATGAAAAGGCTTACCAGATAGATATTGCTTCAGCCGTGATCTATTTGCTTACTGTACCAATTAATTTGTTGAACGATTCAGATAAACATTTAACTACCGGTAAATAAATTACCTACTATTAAAATATTTACGCACAAAAAATGTACACAGCGCTTCACAAATATAATTTTGGACCAAGTAAATATTTCAAAACTGAAATCCGGTCTAAGCCCGTATCGAAATACCGCAATGATTGCATTATTACACAGAAAAATAATTTTACCATCTGTAGGTACTCGTTATAATTTGGGGTCGTCCATGGGTACGGAATGCACTAGATGAGTTATTTTTTTAAATGATAAATGCTTATTGAACTTCGTATTGCATTGTTGAGTACCATAGACATTATGTCCATGTTATTCAACATGTATCCAATGGGATGTAAAAAAGGTTTGCTAATTATTTAAATAATTAGGTTAGCTAATCATAATAATAACAAACTTACAAACCATTGCTACATAAGGGGGCATACATTAATTACGTGAGCTTAAAAAGGGGGGGGGGTCCAACAAAATCACACGTTACTTGAAAAGAATATACGAAGTGGCCCAAATTCATCTCACCAAGGGGGGGTCTAGATTGGAGAAAAACTGCTCACGTAATTAATGTATGCCCCCTAACTACTTTCATAGTACTTAGAAACTTCTTTTGTAGTCTTGTTATTATATACACCTATTGAACTCCTTTGTAAAACTTAACTACCCATAATAAAGTACACAAGGAAAGCTATTCATGACTTAGATAAATAAATATGTTGGTACAATTAAAATTATACTATTTTACGAATATTGAGTGAGTCAATATAAAGGTATTGAAAGATATTGCCGTGAGTAGGTTCCTTTGAACGCCTTGTTTAAAATCGTGCCGTTTTGTTGCAAATTCATGAAATTTATGTAAATTGATTCTTGCTCTAAGTGTTCAATTCTTTATGTGTAGGTATACCTGAACGACATTATAATTATATCTCGGTGTACATATGTTTTGGACCAATTATTTTTCAGGAATTACAAAATCAATGAAGTTGTAAAAAATAAACATTATCTTCAAAAAGCTTTTTGTTAAATAAAAAGAGGCGACGAAATTGCCGTCAGCACAATTTAGCCACCGTAAATCAATTCATGGTGTATTCATTCAATTTGTATTAACATATAAGTTGTATTACCGCTAAACGTTAAATGCCCCAAGTGATAGCGAAAGCGCAAATAATTTCAGTGGTGCAGAAAATAATGCTCAATCATATTGATTTATTAAAGTTATTTACTCCGAATTTTGCATTGCAATTTAAGGTCACTTTCAAGAAAGAAATTGCTATCTAGTGATTTATGTATCTGTATTTTTTATTATTATTTATTTCAATGTTGCTAGTGGTAGGCCATAATTTGGTAACGATCATTTATCATTCGAACCGCGACCATTGCGGCAGCTGCAAGCATTTTAATAAAAATGTTCAGAAAAAATATCACTCAGCTGCCTTTAATGGGAATCTCAGTCTGAGGAAAGCCAAGGTTTGATTATTGGTTCGGCAAGTGGATGTAACGAAGTGTAAATCTTTTGATAAAAAGCCCATTGTTTGGTTATTTTTAAGAGGCATTTGCCATTTATTCTCGTATTATATCGTTTTAATATTCGTTCCATTTTGGATAATATCAAAATGTGAAATTAATATTTTTGTTAAAAATCAGTTACGAAAGGTACGTAGATTCAAGATTAATTTTCAATGATGGTGGAGACTGTGAGGCTATCCGAAACGTAAATTGACTTATCAGGGGTGCCCGGGTTCTTGAGGTGGGGTTTTTCCGGATCTTGGCGGCGAATGCGTCTGTTCAACAACTGCAGGGCAGGTCGGATCCCGGAGACCCTTTTGACCTCTCTAGAAGGGTTCTCTCAGAAAATCACCTTGCATCGCAGTGGGAGGAATAGATACATAAGTCTCTTACGCCTGGACGTAGGTACTCCCAGACTCCCACCTAGGTACGAGAGGTGACCTTCTTCCTTCCCAGAACTTTTTCTCTTTCCTCTTCTAAAAATACTCTCCACACAGCATCCCCAAAGGTGTCATAGGCCCTGAGGGTAATTTTTTTTATCTCACGTCTCCTGTGCGTAAAAAAAACGTTGGTTTAACCCGTTTGCTTGTTTAGGAATAAATACATCCCAAAACACGTAATCGCGTTATACTTTCATAAGACCAAAAACGTCCCAGAGCGACCTTACATTTCTCTCTCTCGCATCACTCTTCGTCTCATGCAAACATGTGTATTTTTCTTTTAACCAGAAAGAGAACGAAATAACGCTTCTTATTGTCTTTGAAATATAAAAGCTATCTTGCATAGATATTTTACAATCTCGATCCAAAGTGACGGTTTTCGGTTTGACGAAACCGAGGCTTCCGGATTGAGAGGTGCGAATATATTGAACCAAGCAGACAGGTTGAATGGTAAGGAAAGGCTTTTATTATATTCATATTACAAATCTGTTTAACATGTAAAAAAATGTATAATTATTGTAAAAACATACAAATATTAGTTTAAAAAAAATTAAAAAAAAACAGAAGCAAGAGGTAGTTTTTAATAACCCAAAAATTGACTAACACAGCAATATTTAATTGGACTTAACGAAAGTTACAGGCGCACATTGAAAATATAATTAAACATACTAATTTCGGTTGTCTGTGCGTGGTTTTTTGTAAAATAATCCCTCGTGAATTACTTTCAGAATTGGAACTGCTTGTGTGAAAAATAATTCGGAAAAGCGATAAAGTACCTACCCACCTATAATAATAACATAACTGAATATTATTTTAATTGCCATTTTCAAAATTTGCATTTTATCATCCAGTGATTTTTCACGGTTTAGCGCTGGTATCTACTTATTTGAAAAGTGTATATTATATTCCTGGCATAAAATGCCATGTGGATATAATTCAGAATAAATTAGTACTTCCATATTTCACTCACGTCCTTTGCTTATTAAATAAAAAACCTGGCGGGGAGGGAAGATTCAATTTGAAAAAATGCTGCAATCGTGACCCACAATGGATTCAATTTATGTGTACATATATTGTAGAATTGATTCCTCGCTTAGTTTATTTATGGTAAAAAAACTGCTAAATTTTTTGTCATTGCTTCGACAACCCTTAAATGAGATGTACATACCCACATAAAGATGTCCAATTAAAATGCCCTCATGAAATGTGTACTACAATAGAGTTTTATTATTTATTATTACATTACATCATATCGGTAATTTATCAAATACACTTTCAGATGATGTCTAATTACTTCTATTGTTTATTTTTGAACTGCGTTGTATAAGAGAAATTTATAATTTTGACTTCCTTTAAAATATTATGTATCTATAATAATTTGACGACCGGCCGTAGCGCAGCGGTAAGACGCTTGACTCCCGAACCGAAGGTCGCGGGATCGAATCCGGCGTGGCAAATAAATTTTATTTGATTAATTAGTGTTATTTCACAATTTATTCATTTAAAATAATAAATAGTATATTTGCGGCACGTTCCAGAGTGGAAGATACTCTATGTATCGCCCTGGTGTAAGACCACCATTCAGAATTGAAACGTTGCTTGAAACGGCATTAGCCGTGTTTGGTGACCAGATCTGAATAGCCAGGTACTTCCCCACCTTCCTCTCCCTATCTCCTTCCCCTCCCCACTACCCTCAGCCTCACAACATACTCCAATTGGGGATGCCATAGTCCCACTGGCTTCAGACGGGAGCAGTTGGGACTCTTGCGAGGTATTCATGTAAAAAAAAAAAACATACTGTTTTGTAAATTCCTCCAGCCCCAAAATTAGTTTTCTAGTTCATAATGATTGTTAGCTTGTCTTTCAGCTTCTGCAGTATATTTACTACTTTTTGAAAATTGTTAAAAAAAAAATTAAAAATTTGAGTTATCACAATAATTTTATAACATTTGTTCCTTCAGAGGTTATTTTTACCAACATCTAACATCTAATAATCTAATATCCATCATCTGAAATTATCTAACACCCATCATCTAACATCTAATATTCTCAATTTGAGGGGAGTGTATGGGTACCGCCTCCCCGGGAACCATTTATTGGACAACCAACACCTCTGCAACAGGTCACCTTAAGTGGTTCGAAATTTTTGGTGACTTAGCAATGGTGTCTGGGTTCATGGGGTGAGATTTGTCAAGGTTTCTGTGGCGAATGCGTTTGTCCACCTACTGCATGGCGGGCCGGATCAGGAGAGACAGGTTGAGGAAGACCTAACCTAGACTTCTCCAGTCAGATCTCTCGACTCATGCATTGCACTCTAGTGGGAGGGATGGATTTATACATTCGTCACTCCTGGATACATTGAGCCCAAGATTCCTACCCACCATTCAAAACCTTTTTCATTCCTATTATTTCCTTTCCCTAATACTCGTAAGGCCCTCCACACAGCATCCCCAAAGATTTAATAGGCCCTGAGGGATATCATATTTTCCTCCTTTGTTAAACTAATGTAAAAAAATGAAAATAATAATAATTTAAATTTCTGATACTTCTTTCTGACATTTCCGTGATGGTAAAAACATTCGTTGCAACGATAAAAATCACAGGATAAAAAGTTTTAAAATTTTAATAAAGTTATAGTCAATTTACCGGTGGTAGTTGGAGTTTGCATAGAAATAAATTGGAATATTTATTTGACTCCTTTCTAGAAATGCCCTAAAATTTGTACAGAAAGCTTTTTTGAAAGCCCAGCCATTAAAAGTTTTGTATGTGCGCATTCGACTCCTTTCCCCTACCTGAAAATAAGAAAATTAAAATGGTACCTGCTACAATTTCACCCTTCGAGGAAATGGCTTTCGCTAAAAAAATATAAACAGCAATAAAAAGCATTAGGGGTACAAGGAATGCCTTCAATGCGGCATATTTCAGGGCTGACGGAAAATCATAATAAAGCACGAACATTCAGATTCGGTCGAAGAATAAAACATGGAAACGAGATTTCTTTCAAAAGTGTCAATAATTCAAAAAGTTGGGTATGAGAAACTTTTTTGAATTATAAGTTTTTTTACAAGAAAACTTTTTTGATAGTTTTGTTTGGTCTCGCGGTATCGTAATTCAAATCTTCCTTTTGGATAAAAGGGTATGATGGCTGTCTCCATTGGCGACAGCGGGTCTTTTATACTTTATGTCTAACTCCTTTATGTTGTATGCTGTATACTCCTTTACTTTTTATACACTTTTTATTACGTAATCTTATCTAGCATCTCAATCTTGTCATTTTATATCATTCTGGTGGAGAAGAATCGTGACTTCATTTACAAGTTTTTAAAACAATTTTAAGAGCTTAATAAACATCAGTGTGAAAAATAACCTTCATTCAACGAGCTAGGCTGAAGAAAAATTAGCGTAGTAATATTATCTATTATCACAGATTGGACATATCTGATATAGGTTTACATTCCCTGGTAAACAACCTTTCTAAAGAGAACATATTTTTCTTAATAAACATAATTACTTATTTCCAAACTCGAAGCCTTCCAAGTTCATTAATCGAAGATAAAAACACCAAAAAACCTCTGATAAGGTTATTTTATTAATTACTAGCTGAAGTCCCTGGCGATGCCCGGGCTTTACTAAAAGTTTTAGAAATCAAATTTAGATAGTGACCTTCCTCTTGTTGTGAAGGTCAAATGTGCAAAATTTTATCAACCTCGGCATTAAACTGTAGATTTGCATATAAATCAAATCCACACCGCCCGCTTGCCAGCCCGCTCGTCCACCATACAGACATTCTCCTTTAGAATTCAACCAATTTACAAAAAACCTTGACAAATTATATACCGAAACCTTTCTCATGAATCGCATGAAAATACTTTCAGTCGTTTTTAAGTTTATCGCAAACAGACATTTCAGCAAATGCTAACTACCTCCCCCCCCACCCCTAACCCCCTACCATATGTGCACATGGGGCACGAGCCCAGGGCCCCCGGCCTGTGGGTGCCCCGGAACTCTTGCCCATAGACAGAGCCACCGAAAGGGGGTTCAGGGAGGTATAAATCATCGGACCGGGGCCATTGCAATCCCAGTACTTATTTAGTATTTAAAGTGGCCTTGAAATGATTTTGTAAAGAAAACGATGCTACACAAAGTAGTAATCAAATTATTATTACATACATTATTAAAAGGTCAAAATTTCACCCCAAACTAAGTGTGCCCACGGATATTTTGCTTCAAATCTAAAATCAAGTTTTGTATGAAAAAGGCTTCGCACCTCCTTTGTTATTTATTTTATAAAATCAAATTCAAAATATACCCCCTCTCTCCCAAGGACACTTGGATAATATGTTTGCTGACTGCCTTCAGGTTTTAGATCCGCCCCTGTACAGGAGTAAATGATTATGGTAGATGATCTATTTTTATTCTTCTTATGGCAAATATGAAATCATTTTTATTTTATTTTTTATTATATATTTTTTTTCAAATCCTTTATTTTTCGCAAATTTTACATTTTAAATATACATTTTTTGAAAATCATAAGAGTTATGGGACCCACTAAGACGCAGCCTGTGCGTGGATAAAATAGTTAAATATATTTTGTTATACCTAGGAAAAATAGAACAGTGTATGTTAAGCAAAAAACATGAATTAACTTTATCTAACTTGTTTGTACAAAAAGTGATACAATAGTGAAACAGTGTAATAATAAGTGTAAAGTTTGAGTGAAAAAATAAAAGTGACATAAATTATAAAAATAAAGTTTCCGTATTTGAATTGTTAAGCCATATTTTTAACTCTTTTAGGTATTGGGGAAGCTTGGTTGTAACCTGAATAATTTTTGGTAAAAGATTGAAAGTACGAGGTCCAATGAAACGTTTGCATTGTTCTGGTATTTGTTTTGGGGATATAAAATACATTATTATTTCTAATATTGATTCTGTTATCATTTTTTTCGAATTTGTTTTTGTTTTTAAAGACATATTTCATAGTCTGTAGTATAAATAGTTTACGAAGAATGAATAGTTTAGATTTTTTTGTATAATGCATCTGTCGAAAAAGTTTTACTTTTGTTGTACATAACTTTGATAATATAATTTTGGGTAATTTGTAAAGGTTTTATAGAAGCATCACGCGCACCACCCCATCTATTATTGCGTACATGAGTGAAGATTGCACCAGAGAAAAATAAATCATTTTCAGTTTGTTAATATTAAGTACTTATTTAAGTCTGTAGAATATGAACGTTTAATTACATCATCTTAATTTGGAAACGGTATTATTAATTTGTGAATGACAATTTAAATTTGTATCAATATATATACCCAAATATTTTATCTTATCAACTTTTCCAAGTTCAAAGCAGGAATAACATGTTAAATGATTACAGTTAGCATTATGTATTCTTTTAATGAAGGTTATTGGGGGGGTTGTTTTTACTGTTTTTATAAAAAAAGTAAGGTAAAAACGGCTATTATTCTTACCAAGCAATTAGTCAGCTGTGACCTCTTGTGCCGCTACCTTATTCTCCCTAGAATTCTAAACAAGATACCTCCCGTACAAGCATTAGTAAATGAAACACAGCACTTAGACATTTTGTAGTTGCTTAGCTTGTGAATGGTCCAGAAACCTAGCAAGCAAGTGTTTAGGTTATGATTTATGGAGGGACGCGTGAAGGTAACTGAGTTTAGCAGTAAATTGGGCGGTATTGTTGGCGGTGGCGTTGGCTGTGAAGAACTCCAATTGGAGTGGCTTGGGAAAGAATGTTTCAACTAACGAACATGGATGGCAGCAAACTTTACTCCACTTTTTAAAACGAAAAGGCCATCGAATTTTCTAGACCGAAATAAACGGTTCAAAACGAAAAAAGAAAATTGGCAGAGAAAATATAATAAATATGTTTTTTTCGGCTACTTAAATATATATTTTTTAAATAAAATGAATGTTTCTTTTTTAAAATATGTATAAATACAAAAGCTTTGTTGTAGATTCCTTTACAATGAGTTTTTTTGCTTATACATATATTACTATTGTAAAATATCTTTATTAATTTTTCTTTTTTGCTTTTTGTTGTTTATCTCCTTAAAACGTTGTATTTTTATTTATATTAATTACGTCTTTTTTATTTTTGTACTGCATCGCTTTGTTCAATTTATAATTTTGATTCCAAAAAAATGTGAAGACTTGTATTAGCTCCTTCTTATGTTTTGAAAAATTCTTTCCGTCCCAAAATCATTGATGCATATATAGGTGAGACATAAAGCGAAAAATATGATTCGCCTTTTTACCTCCAATTGATCAAAAACGCTCCCAAAGCTCTAAAGATTTCAAAATTAATCATAACAGCTTGAAAACCACGCTAAAAATACCGCGAAAATTCATTAAAGATTAGTAAAATAATTAGATAAGAATTATAAACCTATGTAGTTACAAAAATGTCTTTAGATCTTAAACGTTTTTCATTCGATTTAAAACATGAACATGAAAGTAGATAGTTGTACTAAGCTAAGATTTAGTGTTAGAAAAAAAAATAGTCTAGACGTCGACTTAAAACAACTAATATAAATAGACACTATACAGTAAATTAGCCTCAGCAAAATACATTAAACTTAACATCTCCTCCACATTATTTATAAGGCCTAGACTCAGTGACGTAGCGCCACACTCACAAAACCCAAACACCGGGGCAAGTACCTACAAAAACCTTACAACTGATATTAAAAATAGTATTACTGTTTTATCTGTCATCATTTATGATGGAAGGGCTTTATAAAACAAAAGAATTATCCTCAGGACCTAAAGACAAGAGCAGAAGCGTAACAAAACTATCTTTGTCTGGGTGGGAGATATTTTAATAACCAATCGCTCGTGAATTGATACATTTTATCAAAATTTGGTTAAATCTTATGATTTTCCAGTAAATCCTAAGATTTACCAATTTACGGGCTTTTACAGTAACATACATATAGGTATCGTATCATTACATAGTATAAAATGAAGTCGCTCAAAATGTTTGGGCGTTTAGATCTTTTAAACTACGAAACGGATTTTCATGCGGTTTGCACCAATAGATAGAGTGATTTAAGAGGAAAGTTTATATGTATAATGCGTGCTTATTATAGTAGAGAAAAGCCGAGAAATTCAAATATTCAATTCAGGAAGCGGGTAGCGGGCGGCTGGCAAGCGGGTGGTGTGGATTTTATAAAGGTTGGGTGATGGCGTTGTGTTTCGTTAGTCACAGCAACGTGTGGCCGGGTCTGCTAGTAATTAGATAAGTAAGTTTCTGTCGGACAACAACAGTTGCATTGATTTCTAAACCCTGGGCGGGCAATTACCCAAGCTGCTAGGGAATTAGCTGCGACTCTGCTTTGATAGACGCTTCAAATTGAAACCATCTTAAGGTTAATAGTTTTACTTAGTTTTAGAATGAAGGCATCTTATTTCTTATTGAAAACTCAATAAATTTGATATCCTAAATCTTAATAGTGGGTCATATTTCGCTTATATTGCAACGCCTCGAAGAGGATTATTTATAAGATAAGACAGCCCACATTCAGAGATCACACAGAGATAGAAGCAAAAAAAGGTGATAAATTCATTTACCAAATTATGTTCTCATCAAACGTTGAGCATTGGATTATGAAGAAGAGAAGAAATTAAAAATAATATAAAAATTCGAGCATAATAATATATGTTTATTAAAGTAAACCAATTTGGGAGGAGGGTAAGGGACCGCCGCCCCGGGAACCATTTAATGGATAAACTCGATGCCCGGGTTCACGAGGTGAGGTTTGTCCGGATCTTGGCGGCGGCCGGCTGCCCACCAACTGCGTGGCAGGCCGGATCGGGAAAGACTGGTTGAAGGAGAACTTTTTATCTCTCTAGCAGGACTCTCTCTTAAAACGATTTTGTTACATTTTAGCCGCACGTTAAAAAAGTGAACTACATTCTGCTGCCATGGAAAATGTTTGAATTAATTGTAATGCTTCACTATTGGTCGGTTCAAAAACTACAAGAGACCTTTCTGAAAAATGATTGAAAAGCATTACCGTAACTTAAAAATTATCGAAGTGTGAAACCTGTCGAAATTACATTTAATTCAATAAATATTTCTCATTACCAAATAATTCAGTCTGTAATTTTCTCAAATATGTCTAATAATCGCATAGGGTGGAGCAGAGTGGGTGTTGTACGAAGGGTGTTGTTTCTCCTAGGCCCTTATATCAGACCTGAAGTTGTGCGTGAAGATACACAAGGGATGAAGGGATGGATGTTGGGTAAAGGGAAGTAAAGGCGGGGAGCGACAGTGTTTGCATTCGTGAAGGGATTTTTACCAAATTATATATATTGTTTCGCACTTGTGTGCTTACTTGTTGTTATTTGTAAATAAGTAATACAATGCATTTATCATTCCACTTTGTAATTTGCAAATAAGATTAGGTAGGCACCTATTGTAAATATTAAAAAAACTGGGTGTTCAAGATTTGTTATTGTTATCTTCGATAGAGGTCTAATCCTGATGTGGTTAAAAGTTGAATAAATTGTACACAATAAATTTTAAAGCGAGAATAAAAAACAAACCAGACTCTTTCTTGAGATGAGTTGAAGAAATTATGTTTCGATTTTAGTTATCATTAAATAGTAGACATTAACATAATAATGTAAGATAACTGATTAACTTCATAGAGTATCTAAGTTATTTAAACTCCTCAAAGGCATTGGAAATTGATTAAGCATACTAAATGTGTGTTTCAAATGAACCTTTTAAAGTCTCCAAAGCTAGTTTCTGACCTCAGGCTACATGGATAATAATTCTGAATTAGTTTTTTTTTTTTTTTTTTTACTTTTTTATGAGTAAAATCTCAAATTATAATATTTAATTAAATGAAGAAAATATTATCGAAACTCAATCAAAATCTGTAGACAGAAAAATCAGAAAAAGATATTGGTTCCACTGTGACACGAACCCTGGTACCTATGCTTACATGGCAAGTGCTCTACCGATTGAGCTATGGAATCCATTTCCAATTCGGTCACTTTTAACTGTATCATACTTCGACTAAGAACTACCGACACTATCTTCATTTTCTTAACGCACCTGCCATGTAAGCATAGGGACCTGGGTTCGTGTCCCAGTGGAACCAATATCTTTTTCTGATTTTTCTGTCTTCAGATTTTGATTGAGTTTCGCTAATATTGTCTTCATTTAATTAAATATTATAATTCTGAATTACCTTCCACCAAAATCAATTCAACTGAAGACTTTCTCGCCTACAAACTACTGAATTTCTGACGGCTTGTAACTGTGTATTTTTTGTAGAAAAACGTAACGAATTTAAGAATGTACTAAAATCGTCAACAATTTCTTTCTCGTAGGATACTTGTTCATAAGAACTTAATACGATACCAAGCCCTCAGTGGTGACCAGCCCGCTTAAGCTCGGACTCTGCGGTTATCTCAAAGTGGACTATTAGAGGTCATCTCCAGCAGGCGGCTATTCCGGCTCATCATTCCACCACCGCAAACCTCTCAGCCAACCGCAGCTCCAATTTCAGCAATCACACCTGCAAATAACTACCTTTCTCCAGCCGAGGGTTCGATCAAGATAGAAATTCCACGGAATGAATTCTTAGCGCAAGTTCATTAGTGAATTCCCGGGAGAGTCGTGGAAAATTCACTTAGATTCTTAATTTCACTCTTACTTCTTGTTGCATTTTATTTTAGATGAACCAAGATAAGTTAATTAATTTATTTAAACGAGAATTGCTCGGTCTAATTAGGCCGTTTATATTAATTTTAAGTACCTATCCAGGGTGCAAACTGACGCTCCTGACTTACAGCGATTCCTGAGTTATACTTGGAGTAAAAACATAAATGTCATTATACTGTCCAATTACATTTTTTTTATCAAAAACAAACAAAAACCAAAATTCCATTACTCGTCGCCAGTGGGTACCTACAACCTAACACATCACGCACTCCATCTCGTTCCAAGAGCGCCGTAAAGATGAGACAGAGCGTGTAATACGTTGCGACTTATGGCATGTGATACACCATGTATTTGAATGAATTTTATGTAGTTGTAGTTTTTAGCAATCTTCATCAACAGTTTAATTTGTGGGTACCTAATCGATTTTCATGCAACCCCTAAGTTTTCGAAAAATATATCTGCGCTCGATATGTAATATATTGTTTTATTTAGAAAGATAAATATTCACGAGATACGAATAACTTGTCAATGTTAGAAAATCTCCTACATGTTGCTTGTATTGTGATGGAGGACTTAGCCAGCCAAGGAATTGAACTCACGACTTATCGATAATAAATTATGGAAAAGTTGATTCGTTACGCTAGCACGGTTCAGTGCAATAGCTACCTACTCTTTTCATTACGATTTTATGTATTCTTCGACAGGAAAAGCATTAAAAGTACCTACTGGCGTTAATAAAATTATATTGTTTGGTAGGGTAGCATACAATCAGTTTATAACTGATTTGAAAATATTCATCTGGAGGGCTATTTGTGCTAAATTAATAGAAATTTTGTTTAATACCGATAGATTTTATTCAATATTTAAAAAAATGTTGTTCTCTCTTAGTGGATCTTAAAAGGTAAGATACACTCAGTGTAGCCCTGGTTTAAGACCACCGTTCAGAATTGAAACGTTCCTTGAAATTGATTTAGCATACCGCAATTAGGGATGCCATAGTCTCACTGGCTCCATAAGGCGGGGAGCAGTTGGCATTCTTATGCGATATTCACATAAAAAGTCATCCTTTTTTTAAATAATGTAACTTATGGGATTATTCAATTTAATATTTTATTTTTTATTATTATACTGATTAGGTAATGGTAGCATTTAACATTGAACGGTGTTCAAACATCGATATTTCTTCTCGGTCCTCAGATGGTGTAGAACAGTATTATTTTTTCCATTATGTCTTCCTTTTGCTATCTATAATACCTGCAATATGACACTTCAGTCCGAATTGCCCAACGAAATTGTTCAAATTTCCAAATCATAAAAATGATTTTGTTTTCATAGACATTAAAAACATTATGTCTATCTCCAAACAGCAATATAACCCAGTGAGACATGCATCAGAAGAACACTTCTAATCAAATTTTATATGGATAAATTAATAAATGTACAGAGGTCTTAAAAATAGAAATAAAATATAAAATAAATAAATCGGATGAGTTAGAAATATTCGTATTTCCTGAACCACTAAACAGAATATAAAAAACCGCTTGTACGTGCCTCATTGTCAAATATATATTATAATGGTATAGGTACGATGGTACCTACAACATATGCTTGCAATTTGTGAGGATTGGAATATCCATTCATATGAGAAAGGGTTGCCACTGATTGAAGAGTGCTAGATGTGGGGATGGATAGGGCATTCCTTTCATATTTGCCTTCGTTCTTTCTTCTTTGAAATAAAAAGGGAAGGTACGCTTTCATTTCAAGGTCCTAATGGGACGTCAATTGCGGTTTGAAATAACAAACTCAGGAAGTCCTTCAAACGCTGAGCCTTCGAGAACGTAACGAAGGAGGCAGTGAGCAGAGTACCTACAGACATTGGCATGTTTTGGTATTATAAGGTGACGTGATGTGAAGGAGGCACGCTATTTGTGACAGCACAATGAATGATGTTTTTGCTCTTGTAAACCCGAGCAAGATTTTAATAGTTTGGTGAAAAGTGGTGAGTCAATATAGCAGAAAAAAAAAATATATATACCACGTGTTTCCAAGCTGTCTAGGTGAGTCTTTCGTTTCAAATCTTGTTTTCGTTTCTGCTTGACACACTGACCCCCAGATTCACTCTTTTTCATTTTCTTAAAAAGGCCCTCCTCACAGCATCCAAAGATGACACAGATAGCCCCGAGGGTAAGTATTTTCCTCAGAAACTCCTGTATGGGGTCAATTTAAAAACAAACAAATATTACAGCAATACTAGTTTGTAGTTTGTACTTGACGATTCGAGCACAGTACATGCTTATATCGGAGAAACTTTGAGAAAAAACATTTTTTTATAAATAAAATATATCTAAAATTTAATTCACCTGTTTTAACTCACCTACTTTGTATTTCGCCTGTCTATAAACTTTTCTGTTCCCACTTTCCGTATCAAGATGGTGGTAGTTTTAATGATCCAGCAAAGATTATTTTTCCTAATGTGACATCGGGTTTATTTTGGACTTTCTTTTTTGCATTTTTTTAGTGTTGTTGTACCTGCCTGAGGAAGTTTCAATCAAGATTAAGGAAAGAATTGTCATTGAGGTATGACGTTCGTTTGGAGAAATTTGTATAATTAATTATTTGAAACAAAAATATATTTTTTTTTAAATTATTTCTGGCTTTCACCCTTCAAGGGTGTTCTAGGCCATCATTTAAAATTACAGAGAAAGGGAAAGGTGAATTTATATATTAATTTTATTTAAATGTATAAATTTCAGAATTATATGGAAGATTGGAGTCGAGTTCAGACTTAGAAGAGATGAAATGTTGAATGGAGGGGAGGCAATTTTAGATAACGCTTGATAGAAGAGAGGATATTTATTTAGGGAGGGACAACCAAATTAAATACTTAAAATATAAGAATTAAAATTCAATAAGTAGGTATTTAAGTAATTTTGTTTTGAACAGATTATTTTCCATGTACATTTATAAAATTTTAAAATTAATTTTAAGATTGTGGGAGAATGACACGAATGTGTCGAAACCGGAAGCAGATAAATAAAAAATAATTAACAAATGTACCTACATAAAAGTTTTATTTTAATAATGTAACTCTTCATTACAAAATGTCTTGAAGTTGTTACATACTCGTTGTTAATGCCCAAGAAATAACAAAAAAGGTATTTAAGTGCCCACTTACAAATTTTATGATTTCACAGGAAATTATGATTTTTATTTATTTTAATTATAAGCATACTTTCTTGGACGCGAGGTTCGCCGTTTACAGAAGTACTGAAATAACGAATACTATTTTTTTTTATTTTTTTTTATTTTTATTTTAGCGACTATATAAAATAATTGCTCAAGGATAATAAAATTCTTGACTCTAGAAATAAAATAAGTACAGATAAGAAGGCGTTTACTAATATAATGACTTTATTGATGTGAATAGCGCAAAATGATTGCATTTATCTGTTCGATATGTGAGAGATAAGGCTGCTTGAGTCTCTACTTCGCACGTAGTCCTAAGTTCGAAGCGAGGCTCAGGATTTGGGATCTATATAGCCAGGAACCAGGAGCACAGAGGGTAGCAGAAGGTAAGGAAGGTGGGGATGGTGTAGGTAGGGTTCTGCTTATACCCCCAGTTCTGCCACTGTCGCGACTCTCATCTCCCGCTACAAGCCGGGGTCTAAAAAGCTTTCCTTCGAGATAGATGAAGCTCATTGAATTGATGTACCAGTCGGATCGTGAATAACGTTATCCCTGTGACTGTGGATACAAAAACAGGCACGGAAGAAGTGCACGCCTAAATGCCTTAATTAGGAATTGCAATATCAATTTTTCTTTTTTCTCACTTTTCGAAAAGGTTTTCGTGGAGGCGAGCTTTTTGCACAGCTATTACCATTACTGCAGTTTTAACGCGAACATTTAGATTTCCTGAAAGCGAAACTGTTGCTTAGTGAAAACAATAGGCTTTTTATATTTAAAAAAACATATATTTTTAAGTAAAGGATATAAGGGACGAAGACTTATCCCGGAATGCGCCAGCCATTCTCCTTTATTTTCTATAACTATTTGCTACCACGTAACCGTACAGTTTTTAAATTTCAAAGTGTGCTTCGAGATTTGTAAAAACTGTCAAGTAAAGAAAGCAATATAATCATACTTTTTAATATCGAATATTTCATCTCTAGAACGACATATTTACTTACCGCATTTCTCAGGAGTGCATTTTAATGAAAACAGGAAAGCTGTAATTGAAAAAATACTGAATCCTTTTATCGTTGTTCATTTTTATCTAAAAAAAGTAGTATCGGTATTATTCATTCTTTAGCCAATGTTTCGGACAGCGTTACAGTGTCCACCATTAGGGCAGATATGAATATCACAAAAATAAATCGTTACCGCGCGCTTTCGTCCTCCGACAAAATGTCCTTCGATAAAATATCCCTCGACATAATATACCAAGGACAAAATGTATCTCAATTTCGCTGAATTCTTTTTTTGTTAGGTTAGGTTAGGTTAGGTTGAGTTAGGTTTTAGTAGATGTGTTATGGGGGATGTTTTGTCCGTAGGATATTTTGTCGGGGATATTTTGTCGGGGGATGGTGTAATCACTTTTTGCCTCGAAAATTTTAAATATATAACACTGATTAATCGAATTAACATTCAGAACAATATGACTACTTTTGTATTTTTTCAATGGTGTACAATTTATTAATTGTTAACAGTGAATTGGTCAAATCTTTCCATCACGAGTTGATATATATTATTAACTTGAACATTGGAACAAGACGGAAAATATCCTCCGCAGTTATAAAACCTCAGAAGAAAACGGGGGAGCGGAAAGTGGGAAAAGAGGGTGGGAAGAGGGCGGCAGGTAAACCAAGACATTTTCAAATTGTGTGTATACCGCCTCGGGGAGGAACTTCTTGCACTCACTGAGTTCTTGAAATATTGCACCCTTCACATCTGACATCAATATTCCATGAATACAGCCTTCCAACGCACCCCGGCAGCGTGATGCATTTTGGAAATGAAACTAGTTTAAATATGGAAGGGTATTAATATTTAAAGATGAACCATTTCTGTACTTGCAGACCAAGATGAATGCTAATATTATGTAAACATGAAAATGGAGCGCACCAATTTAAATGAAAAACACATTCTGGCGAAAGTTACGTAAGCGCCTGAATGCATATTAATTCGTATGCGTCTCCCTCCAGATTTACATTATTTTCTTCACGAAAATATATTTATAACTTGCACTATTGCATCTCAGAACTAGGAGGTCTAATTCCCCAGTATTTAAATTACACGTAGATTGGAATCATTTTTATTTACCGGTAACCCGGGCGTTTATTATTATCAATAGTTATTTACAAATCATGTGCGCTACCCGACTCACTAGACAATATCTGTTTTATTTATTGTTATCAAGTTTAATTTGTAGAACTCCATTTTAATTTTTATTTATTTTATATATTCAATAATTTTATTATTAAATTATTGAATATATAAAAAAAAAAAAAAAAAAAAAAAAAAAAAAAAAAAAAAAAAAAAAAAAAAAAAAAAATCTGTTTTGATTTTGATCCGGGTAGCAATATCTATCATAACATATATCAATAAAAATAAAAGTAAATAAAAATACAAACTACAATTAAAAAATACTTAAGTAAAAATACAAAAGATTTCCTACTAAATAATCTAAATATAAAATATTACATACATTTATAAAAATAATTGAACATTTTTTAGTGTAAATCAAATAGGTAATTGAACATTTCTTAGTGTGAAAGTTCAATTTTTAAATATATATTTAAATATCAATATATTAAATTAATTAATGTATTATAATAATAATATGTCGTGCTAATTTATTTCTTGATTCCTTCTTTAGCTTATTTTTTCCCTTCACCAGTCTTCTGACGTTCGCTTTTTAGATCTATAGATACCACCCTAATTTTTTACAGATATTCCGACCTCTGCTTGCTCTTGCCTATGTTGAATAAATTCATACATAAACCAAATATCTATATAAATATAACTAAACAGATCTAACTCTGGAGTCTGAGTGACTTTTAAAGACAAATATTTCCTCACCGTA
Organism: Limnephilus lunatus; assembly: GCA_917563855.2. NCBI lineage: Eukaryota > Metazoa > Arthropoda > Insecta > Trichoptera > Limnephilidae > Limnephilus > Limnephilus lunatus. The sequence continues at coordinate 99,861,149 of OU830595.1, forward strand.
TTTATAGTGCTGCGTGTAAACAGATAGGAATTACCGCGAACCGAACCGTAAATTATGGGAAAGAAACTAAGCTACATTTGCAGTTGCTTCGTTCCTTGACTCGGTTCGCGTTTCGGTTCACAAATGTCTACGTAGTCTTAGATCAATATTTTGATCGCGGAATAAATCATCACTTGTCATTCACCCGAATAACCCGTCAGCCCCTCTCCAAACCCTAACCGTCAAATACCTACTATTTTTAAAAAAATATTTTCGGTTTAAAAATAAATTAAAAAAACATCAAAAATGCCACCGCAGACCAAAATTTCATTTCGATGTTTTACTTCAAAAGATGTCAGGAATCACTGGTTGAAGTAAGTCAAGTACGTTCCTTAACATACTTTATATATTTCGGAATCATGTCGGAACCATTACGTAAATATTTGTATCCATTTTACGACACAATAATATAAAATTCATACCTACAAATGTACAAATTCACAAATCCACTATTGAATATATTTTACGAGAGTACGTGATATATTATTCAAACTATGTTCAGCGCACGGACGTACAAAATATATGGACATGCCCTTACGTGTAAAAAAACGTGTTATTTCCCCCTCCCATTGGAACCATTTTTCGGAACCGGCTGGGCGTGTCCGGACCAATGTCGTGCTCTCGTCGTACATTTTACGCGCGGACGCTGTATGTCTATGAAACACATACTTAGACAATGAAGAAGACTTGGCGAATCACAAGTCTCTTTCCTCTCTTCGCCCCGCCATAGTTGGTTTTTACCCCTCATCTGTAAGTTCTCGTCTAGTTATTTGTATGTCTATGGTTCAGCGTATATACGTTGTGTCCACCGATACGGTCGGATAAAAATTGAAAATGTTTAAAAGTGCCTAGTAAAAAAAAATCATTCATGAAGTTCCTTCGTTTAATATCTTATTTACGCTTCTGGAATACGCTGCATCACGAATGTATCGGTGAATTTTATGAACGATTCGGTTCCATGTCAGACATCGCTATTTATTCTAGACAAGTAAAGTTTATGACAAGCTGCCCCAACACCATTTCTAAAATCACCCAAGTTGTATTGTAAGCCCAGCCAAACCCCGGTTTGAGGTTATATCGGAATTTATTATAAATCAAACATGCCGGAAAGCCACGCTGAAATGAAAAAAAATCGTTTCCGGAGAAATATATAGGAATCAAATCTGGAATTGTGAGAATTACATTCAATCGGGATGATTTAAAAATTAAAATGACTGATTAATTTATTTCTTCGAAATAGCTATCGAATGTTTCGTTATTTGTCCCTTGTGCGCTCCTAAACATTAGGTGATTTGATGTGCGCATGCCCTCAATGGTTTCTTTATATACTAGTGAGCTCTGACGTTATGAAATTATTACATAAACTATTCATTCGATTGCGATTAAACTTTGGTGAGAGTGTTAGGGAGGGAGGGTTTGCGGGACGGGAGAAAGTGGGAGGGGGAAAGATGGAAGGGGAATGCGGAAAGAAAGGAGTCGCGGGAGGGGTATGGGCGGGAATGGAGACGCATAGGAAAAGACATACAGAGAGAAACAATTTATTTCTTTGAGTGGCATTTCAACGCACGCCGGGTACTCGCTAGTAAATCAATAAAAAAGAATAATTCGCGATATTTTTTTGTAAAATATCCTTAAAGATGTCTTAACGGAACATATTTTTATTTTGAAGGTTTTTGTAGTGTATGTATTTGCGAACAAATGAGCTTTACTCGTTATACGGAAAATTGAATTGTGGGTACAAGAAAAGCAGAAAAATCATGTTTTTGTTGGATCACTAGTCTGTGGCTATTGAAGATTTGATTGAAAATCAAACGGTTGTAAGGAATCCCGTTAGGCTGTGATGGAATGAATTGAAAGACGTGAAAATGAGCAATTTTCTGAAGCATGCTGAAATGATTGCCATCTTATTTGGATGGTGCTCTGTTATGAGTGCTCATTCGATTTAGCACTGAAATACGCGTTCAAACTTTTCAAAGAAAATCTTGGCTATGCACTCTTTTGAATATGTTTAAAACATGTTCCATTTTTATTAACCTACCTCGTAACTTCGTGGTACAAATATTACGCCGCGCATAAGGTCGGAATATTCAGAAAATTAACATGAAATCAAGACGTCCACGTAGGTATGGGTAAGCTGGCCTTTATACCGACGTTGAAGCAGTGCGTAAGAATCTAATAAGTAAGACGGATTATGACTACGATTGTAAAACAGGTATTAAGGCGATCCACTAGTACAGGAAAAAATCGAAATCGGAAATCACGCCCTTTTATGGGAGGAATTTAAAAATACCTGAGAAAAAGCTTTTGGAAAGGTTGGAAAGGATATTTGAGAATTTTTTTTTACATGTAGATTTCGTAAAGGCCTGTAAAAAACATTAATTCCTTTTTTATGCTGTACCGGATGTATTTAAGATTAATTATAGTATAATTTCATGTGTAGTTTTTATGTAATGTTTATGAAAGAATAAAAATATTCACGGGGTCAGGCAGTCAGCCTAAGACAAAAAATAAAGCTTGACCCCAACCCTCTGTGTAAATACCTACACACTTATTTAGATTTGATTTACTTTTTTCTTTGCACAAATTCGATCTGTGCGAAGCCGTTCCTATACAAACCTGCGCACGGGTCCAATTTGTGCAAATCTCTATTATTTACACTTGCAAAAATTCAAATTTGTGCAACCTATGTATTTGTATCTTTATAACACTTGCGCAAGTTCGAATTTGTGCAACCTATGTGTTTTTATCAGTATAACAGTTTTGCACAAATATAAAATCATTCCAATTTGTGCAGACTGTTCATACCCAAATGTAAATGTATGTAAAATGTGCAAACTCACAAAATAAACGAATGATCGGAGAGGCATCGAGAGTAGGTCGAGATAAAACTCTGTGGCGTTCTCAGCTTCGTTGCGCAATAGCGAAACGAACACGGTGGCGTTTACAACTCTAGCAGCCAAAATTCTAAGAATTTCATCTCAGTTCGTAGAATTGAGATGAACAAAGGACTGAGATGGGCAGACTCCCGTCTCTGGGCCCTTTAAATACGGCTGTTAGACTGCCAGATCGGTAGAGTTCCAGATCTCATCGCCACAACAGCATCTCGCCTTCTCTTCTGCCTTCTCCGATCGACCCCTGGACAACTTGGACTTCTTCTTGGCCCTGGCCGAACCGCCCTCCCTGAAGACTTCGAAACAAACAATTGGTCGATCGCCTTTTTCAAGGCGAAGGTTTCCCCTCTACCTCCACCCCCCTTCCGCCCCCCTTGCCTTCTACCTTTCTCTCTACATTAACCCATTTTTTCCTGAAATCTCTCTATATTTTTCCTCACTTTCTCCCTAGGTGTCGAAGCGGCCAGCCGGCAACTTCCCACTTCATCGTCTGTGCGGCTGGCGACTACAGTGCCCGTCCCGTACATATGCATTGTTTATTGTAATAAAACGGAAATTTAAAATTGATTTCACGAAAACAAGCAGCGCGGACCCTAACACGTTGTTTCTCCGCTCCGTTCGGAGGAGTAATGACGAAAAAATGGGGCGGCTGCCAGTCGTTCTTCGGTGGACGGTATAAGGTTCACTTTGATATAAAAAATTCGTCGACTGCCCTATTGTCGCCGTGTTGTCAAAAATACCAACGCGAAAATGCATATTATATTTTATTTTGTGAGGTTCGGGCGTAAATTTCAATTTTTTTGCGATAATTATATAAGAAACTGAATTTGCCACATTATTTAATAAAACCATATCCGAAAAAGTGTTTATAGGTAGGAGAGTTTTCAGTTGAAAATGTTTTTTATAGACCTAATACTTTATTTTTTTCTAAGCTTATTAACAGACGTATTAAAAAAATGACCGATATTTTTAAGGGCCAAAGTATGTTGTACACGCAGTATTTAATTGAAGCATCTATAATACTTCTAAGTGGTCAAATTTTCAAAACAAAACATACGATTTTGTATGATTTTGCATTATTTAGTATGGCTTCATCTTAATGCAAAAAAGTGAGTATGCGCAGACTCCGCGGGTTATCGTGAGATTACTTACTTAATTAGGTTAGAAGTTAGAAAAGGATAGTTTATCGTCGTGAAAAGCACGAATTCCCACAAATGAATTTTGGTTACCTACGCTTAAACTGTTCCGAACTGTGTTCATTCGTAGCACCTTCCATTAAAAATTCCGTAAAACGATTTCCCGCGTAGTTCCATAGATTTCAAACCATCCGTTTAGATGAGGAATGTATGTGATGAATTTTCCGTTATTTCGCAGCTTCAAGGTATTATCCGGGTTTCTGCGGAACGCAGTCTAGAGTTTAGATGGACATCAAAGGAAACGCAGGCACAGGAGAGAATAGGTACGTTTAAAATATACCCACGTAATTTTCAATGGCGTGCATTGCTCTATGAATTCTATCGGTAGTTTTTTCAAGTTCGGTTGTCTATGAATTTTAAAGTGCGTTGAATAATTCACAATGGTCATTTTATGTGTGATATAACCAGATATGGTGTTCACTTTCGAGTGACTTGCACGGTGCATCCCTAAGAGTATGGATATTAATAGTTCCATGGTGTATCCCATTTGATAAAGCAAAAAAAAAATGTCTTGTGTGAGAGTGTTTTTTTTTAAATTAGCTAAAGTACATACAATAAAATAAAATACAAAAATTATTATTATTATTGCTAAAATACATTAAATTAGCTATAATAGCACACAATAAAATAATTCCCCTCAGAGCCTACGTCATTTCTGGGGTTGCGGTGTGGTGGCTCATTTTAGAATAGGAAGGAGGGAAAGTTCTGGGAAGGGAAAAACCAAACACCAAACGCAGCGAACCACTTGAGGTGACGTGTGGCAGAGGTGTTGGTTATCCAATAAATGGTTTCCGAAGCGGGCGGCTGTACCCATACCGAAGAGAGTTCCGAATGAGAGCTGGAAATTTGTTAAGGGTATTCTCAAAATATTTTTAGAAGCTTTACGCCGATAGATGGTGCTATTTTCAATATCGTCTAATAAAACACTTTTAACACGTTATGCTTTTTTAATATTGAGATGAATTATTGGTTCGCGAACGTATATTAGTAATATTAATCTATATAAAAAAAAATTTTGTACCTATAATTACATAATCGTAGAAAACGGGTGAAAAATACACAATTTCATTGCAAAAAATATGCACAAAAGACATTTTCCACAGCTCCGCGCGCGTTGGTAAAGAACATTTTTATTTACCCAACCAAAAAACATTCGCGAAAACGATGTATTTCAAAAATTTTACGATGTTCCGCATGCGTGGAAGAGAGACGCGAGATAGAGGTTTGTTGTATTCAGTAAATTAAATCAACGCCTGGGAAGATTGAATAAATTTATAAAAGGAACCGGCTGGGAACAACGGCATGTGTGGCGGGAGCTGGTGTTAACTGGACCTTTTTTTAGAGGCCGCTTTTGCTAAACGCGCTTATTCATAACAAGCGATGTAGGTACATACCTACTCATTAACCATGCATTCTCTCGGTTGTTTGCTCGCTAATATTTCGCGAATAAGTCAAAAAGTTACATTTAATTCTTACATTTCTATGGGGCGCATTTGTCAAACCAACGAAGTGGTTAGAATTGCCAGATGGAGAAACATATTTGTCGTGTGCTCAAGTCAGGATACCACGGCTTCCATAATCATCGTTCATTCGACAACATCACAATACATAATAATATAGTATGTGGTGTGATTTCATAAAATTGTTGACACTCAAACTGGCAGAGGAAGGAGTACAAGTAGAAATGAGATCCTTGAGGGGTATGAGTGGTAAATCCGTGTATGATTGTTCTACAAGCGTCAAATAGATAATATAATATGTGTACTGTATCAAGAAAGAATGCAAGGCTAAAACTGGGATCCCACATCATCTATTTCATAGAATCTATGAAAAATATCGGTGAGAACCCGATTTCTGTACAATAGAAACACAAAATCGACTTCAACTTTCGTTCTGCGAAATCTAACAATTTTTTTTTCTGTTATTGTGATACCAACTAACATTATAGTATAGTGTCTCTTGAGATCATTTTTCGCAAAAAACGGCGCAATCAAGCGAATTAATTATTTGGGAACAGTCAGTCGGAATAATAGAAGAGATGTGTATGAATGTGAATAATCGTATTCCTCACATTCTCTTTCAACTCTTAGTTGTGACCCATCCTCTCAGCGAGAAAACGGTGATAGATAATTAGTAAAAATTACACGATTACTACAGAATGTAATAATTACTGCAGAATAAAATAATTTAATTGTTAAAATTAAAATAGTAATTAAAATATTTATTAGTAATCAAAATATTTATTATTTAATTTTAATTTTATATAAATTACTACAGAATGTACCTAGAAAATGTGGGTATAGAGCGAATTAATGAAGAAAGTACCTAGGTAGTATAAGAAGAATATATGACGCAAATATGAATGGTAGAAGAAGTTGGGGACGCACGAGGTAGACATGGCACGATCAAATGAATCAGATACTTGAGTCAGGTCATGTCAAAAGTCAGAATAATAGAAGACTATGTATGAGACGATGTATGAATGTGAGTGAGGCAAATAGTGTGTGCCAAGACCGAGTTGTTTGGCGGTCCGTCCTCTCTGCCTTCCCCAGCGGGGAACCGGCGTGATGGTTAGTTAGGTAGTTACCGAGAAAATATTTGTAAAAAAATTTGTAACTTAGTCTTGGATTCACTCTCTACCTTCGATCAAGTATGCTCTCTAATAATACTTTTGATTCTTATAAAGAGCACGCCTCATTTATATGGAATAACAATAATGCGTTGTACAAAGTCGAAAAAAGCTTCAAACTCGTGGCAGACGGACGAGAATCGGACAGAATGTAGGTACCCAGCTCGATCTATGCATTTTATTGTTTAGCAAGTCTCAATAACAAAATAACTAGGCGGGCGTCTAGTGATAGTTGGAGATTTATGAAAGTTCTAAATAATTACAGTCGTTCTCACTATAATTATATAGTTAATTTGTCCTTTTTTACTGCGTGCCAAAACCGCAAATGTTCCTTGCGCCGAGTAATACTGGAACATTCATAAAAAAGCAAAACGAACATTCTATCAGAATAACAAATCGCGCCACGCAAATTGACATTTTTACTACAAATATACTGACCACTTTAACACCATAGGAATGGGTTGAAAGCGTGCACGTGAAACGTATGGCTCGCACATAGGTTTGTCTCCTTCTAACGCAGATTAGGGCATTTTGGCTAGCAGTTTCTGCACAAAATAATTAATTTTGTTAATTTAATTACTGGGTTATTATAAGTGATAGAACTGTGAAATTTTCGTTCGCGAATATTTCATTATGAGTATTATTTTTCGACATTAAAATAAATAAAATATTATCTGTAGTTTTCAAATGTGGTTGAAAAATTGATTGTATGGGAATGGTCACATCTGTTTCACCTTAAATAAATATTTTTCTGGGGTAGAACGATTATGGCATTAAAAAAATCAATAATAAGTAGTTGTTTTCTTAACTTTTCAAAACTTGGCACAACTTTTCAGGGTTTATTAATTAAATGCCTCTGATATTTTTAAATAACATCATCGCATTGGCTTTAAATATCTGGCAACACTGGGTTGCAATTAATTTGTCTCACCTTTGATGATAAAAACAATATTGACAATTTCTTGGAAATTAACTCTCAAACGAAGTATTAATTAAATTGATGGCCTCCGTGGACCCCTCGACTAACGATCCGGAGGTCACGGGTTCAAATCCCGGCGCGCGCAGATAAATTTTATTAGATTGATTTGTGTTTTCACAATATAATAATTAAAAAATATTATAATGTGTATTTAATGCACGTTCCAGAGTGAAAGTTACTCTCAGTATCGCCCTGGTGTAAGACCACCATTCAGAATTGAAACGTTCCTTGAAATGGCATTAGCCGTGTTTGGGGAATAGATCTGAATAGCCAGGTACTTTCCTCTTCCCCATCTCCTTCCCCTATCTACTTATTGATAGGGTCGGGTATCAATGTAGTGGGCTCAGTAACAAAATGCAAATATCTCGGTACGATAGTTTATTTTATAACTTAAGCAGAATATCAGTTTTTTTACAGTCTCCCATGACGCTTCCAAAAACTCTAACTGATATTCTGTTTAAGTTATAAAATGAACTATCGTACCGAGATATTTGTATTTATTTACTGAGCCCGCTACATTGATACCCGACCCTACCAATTGGCGCCCAATGCTTACCTTCAGCCTCACAAAATACCTCAATTGGAGATGCCATAGTCCAGACGGGAGCAGTTGGGACTCTTATGAGTTATTGACATTATAAAATTAAACTAATATATAAAAAAAATCATTCAATTTATTTATTGTTTCAAAAAAATTAAATAATTTCAACATTTAAGTTCGTTTTTAAAAGTATATTTGTATTACATTTTACACATAAGTAGTAATAAAGTATACAAACTACACTTGCATTAATAGACCGTGCTTTTTAAAGGTAGCTTCACTAACTGTCAGTGGTTGATTGGGCATCTCGTTTGGGTCACACCCAGGCGTTCCGTGTTCGATTCCTCGGCTGGCTAAGTCCTCCATCACGACTCAAGCAACATTTTTGGCATTCAGTGATGGTAGGTAGTAGGAGATTTTCTAATATTGTCGGGTTATTCGTAACCCGGGAATATTTGTGTTTCTTTAAAAAAAAAACTCTGAATTAATTCGGTTTAATTAGGTACATATCTAAACATAAATTTTAATGATGGAAAAAAAAACAAAAAATGGTCTGCACTGAAGCCCAAATGGGTGCAGGGGCGCTATAAAAACCGCACGTCATAAACGTTCGATATTTTTAGCGGTTTAAAATTGAACAATCCAATATAATTCCCGAATCAAAAGAGCCACTGTGATGGAAATACAAAGCGGGGTTTTATTACTTGTGCGAAGGTATTTCGGATGTTGGAGCTATTTTTTCCGTCTCAATTGGCCGACTTTAATGTTTGTGTGTACACTATTTCAATGAGTACAGATGGCGCACGTGAAACCATAATATAATAATCTCTTGATGTTTTGTTATTTCAACACGATAAAAATGCCATATTCTTCCAGATGATGAAACTTCCTTTTTAAACAATAGTTTTTTGATACATTTCGTTTCAACATTTTAAAAACAGTTTTTAAACATTTAAAATAATAATAATAAGATGTTTATTCCGGTATGTGGGGAGGTTAGTGCAGTCAAAAGCAGGTGAATATAATTATACACTAAAAACATAGAAAAAAATAATAAAGTAATGGTAACAAATAGTAAAGAGAAACAAAAAAAGAATTAAACATTAAAATTTGAGGTTTTACTCATAAACTTAAAAATAAATATTCATCCTAGACTTGCAGAAAACTCAATAGATGTCACATATTAAAATTAAAATGAATAAACATGTATCCAGACACTATCTAGATAGCTTTTAGTTCGGGTTTGAATCTTGCAATCATACGAGTACATAAAAATAGCATTCGATATACATAACATACGTTAAGAAAATGAAGATAATGTTGGTAGTTCTTAGTCGAAGTATGGTACAGTTAAAAATGACCGAATCGGATAGAGACACCTTAGCTCAGTTAGTAGAGCTGTGGCCCGGAATGCCGGAGGTCCTGGGTCTGAGCCCCAGAGGTGCCAATACCTTTTTCTGATTTTTCTGTCTCTAGATTTTCGATTGAGTTTCGCTAATATTGTCTTCATTTAATTGCATATCTATGTTATCCAATTTTTAAAATACCGTTGATTTTACTATCTTTATTTTGTTTTCATACTGCCCAACACTATAAGTAATTTAAAAGTGTAAAAAAAATATTTTTCATTATTGCATAAATGTTTATAAATCGTGTCTACAATCATTTCGTACAGTCAACCGACGACCAGCCTCAAAGATCTTACTTACCTGCATCCCTTGCAATAGGTAGAGGCCGGGCGGGGTGGGTTCCCTCTTCCCTCTCCCACCCCTCTACAGCTCCCGCCCTTAACAAGCCGATTATTTGAAGAGGGGAAGCGATACGTGCACCCCTGATACATTATCCCCCGAACTACCCAGAGTTCAGCAATGTTAGGCTTGAATCTATCAACTAAAACTACCAGTAAAAGGCTTTACACAAAAAAGCCATTACATTTCTAACGCACCGATTATATCGGGTAAGTAATACGAAGCATTATTTAAGAGGTGGTGGAATTTATGTGTATTTTTAATCAGGTTTCTGAGTTTCGGTACCAATCTTGTGTTAAGATTTAGGCACGTGTAGAGATCAATGAGATAAATTATTTCAGGCTCCTAACCAAAAGTGCAGTTGCATCGTTGCGTTTGTTGATATATCTTCGACAGTTTGTTTGAGCCCTTTTCGTTAGTGGGTTGTACAAACGGTAGCACAATGAATTGGTACAGTCTCACCTTGGCACGATTTACACTGTGGCGTTGGAGATGTGAAAAAAAGTAATGGCGGCTTATCGGCGGCAGAAACACGTCGTAAAAAGTGCAACCGGCTTTTGCAAAAAAGGGGTGTCGTCGGCTATTGTTCCCGTGTTTGGGCTGTTAAATTGTGATCGGAATAAAAAAAATGCGTAGTAGACTATAGTAAAAACATTACAGCGTAAAATACTACCAGTGAGGGGACTTAGGGCTTACTTTAACAAAAGGATTTTGGGTAAAGTTGGTGTAATCATTTACATTGTTTATGCACGGATATGGAACACTAGATAAAAATCCACGCTAGAATTTATGTCGCCAGGAACAGTCTTTGGTCCTTTGTTATTTTTGGGTGACTGGACAACTCAGAACCTCCTATGAAAAGTCATTAAAAGTGATGTAAAAAAAATATAAATAAATGGTTAAATGGTTTACATTAGGTTAGGTTAAGGGCTATTTATCGTCTATACCATTATCAACAAGTTATGTTACCATTATCAACAGTTAATCGTTTATTGATTATGATGATATAGATAATTTTACTGCGAAAAATGGAATTTAATTTGGATATAAAAATCATTTAACTAATCAGTTTTTCAACTTTTTTTCAAAATCAAATGCTAGTTTTTCAGTTAATCCCTTGGCTTTAGCAAATACACCACTTAAAAAAAGAATTTAACGAAAAATTGTGTAATTGGTTCGCTCTTCTTGAAAAAAAATCGTCTATACCATTATCAACAAGTTTATGTTTGTTTGACATTTTACTTGAGCAATGTTATACAATTCGGGAACGCCTCAGCTATTGTTGAAGGGTGATGCTCCGAGTGAGATTTATCAACAATCAAAACCGGTTACGGAGAATAGTAATCAATTCTGGTTAAACCAACATACCAAAAGGTACTTATACCTACTAACTTTTCATGATTGTGATCAATGATGTTACATATATTATTACCCTGTAGAAAGCAGTTACTACCTGCATAACGTCAAATAAAATATTTATTTGGTATTCAAAGATTACAAATAATATCGATCGTCCAGTTGATTATAATTGAATACTAAAACTTGAATAAGGAGGAAAGCAATATTTGAAGGCTCATCATAAATAAAATATTATTTACACATTAAATATGATATAAAACAAAACCGGAGGTATAACGGTTTGGTATATTAGTAAGACATTTTGAAATATTCTGATAGTGATTTTTGCCTTATAATTGATTTGGTTGTGTTTATGAGTAATCTGAATATTGTACAAGATAGATGGTACATTTTACATATAACTGCATATCCAACTCAAATTTCGATTTGTTAGAGATGTTTAACTAATCTCTAGGAAACTAAGTGCTCAAATTCGTGTATGTAGTTAAAAAAAAGTTAACAAAAATGTTGCTAATTAGAAGGAATCTATTGTTTAGCCGTGCCTTAAATATTTTTTAAATACGAAAAATTTTTAACAAATACACACGTATTACCCATCGACCAAGGTACACGGTTTTACACAAAGTGAAAATAATACAATTTTGTTAGATTAACTGAATTATTTGACTTTCAGTCCACAGGTTATGAGTTCGATTATAGTTAGACACTTTTTAAATATTTTTTTTGTACAATAGATTAAATTTCAATAGTAATACAGTAATGTTGGCCTCACTGGGTGACTTACCCGTGCTGATTTTATATAAAAAAATAATAATAATAAAATTAAAAATATACAAAATAATTTATTTTTTTATGTGTTAAGGGTATGTTTTATTATTTTATGTTATGAAATTTTGGTAAAATTGTCTTTTTTGTTCTTAAATCCATTTTGTAATTCTATGTCTGAATTTTAGAGTGTTAGACTGTTGAATGCTTTTATAGCATGATATTTATAGTGTCTTTGTCTAAAGCTTGTATTTTGCGTCGGAGTTTTTATGTTTTCTTTGTACGAGTGTCTAACTGGTCTGTTAGTGATATTTAGTGTTTGTTGAAATTTGTTGTTTTGGTCAAAAATGTAGTTTAGTAGTGTTACGTGTAATTGGCGTATATCTAGTTCGTCACAACAGTTGAATATTTGGTTTGTGTCAGTCAGTCTGTGTTTTATAAATATAAAAATAAAAGTAATGGATTAAAAAATGCTTCCTTATTAAACGGAGTTAGAAATTTTTCTGGTTTATTTCAATTCCGTTACAATTTTCGTTGAAACAAATCTAATCAGGCATAAAATACCGGTTTAAATATCTATTTATATAGGTAGGTACTGCAAAAAAGATAACTCAAAACTAAATAATTATTACAACACGTCTTTCATGAAATAAGAAACACTATACGAATGATCATTCCCAACAGAAAACTTACACCATAAGCTCAAGGAAATCTCAATGGATACCACGCAAAAATGTTTTTCCATATATCACAAGTCCATGCATGCAAAATAGAAAAGTGTTTCACAGTTCACATTGATATTTTATTAATATATTCACAGGGGTGTTCTCGATCCGCCCACGGCAAACTAGGAACACGTCGCCTGCTCGAACATTACATTTTCCCTAATATTTTGTTCGATACCTATTCCGGTGTTTAAACTAGAAATTCAGCACAACGGAAGAGTGCTGTGACTTTTTGTCGGTTTTTGCGAATTTCCCGAACAAGTTTGGTCCGTAGGTAATCATTCTGTTAAAAAAGGCTTACCAATTTATTTTTTAAGTTTTTTACTTTTTTGAAAGGTTTCGTTAACATTTCGTTAAAAATGATGAATTTAATTTTGTAAATCACACATTTTTGAAGTGAAACTTCTTTAGCCCATTTGGGATTTGGATGAAACGGAAATGACGCATTTCAGCATCTGCGAAGCATCAAACTTCGCTCATTGGCCACTTTGATTATGATGTCACTTTTCAAGGTTCCTATTGATTGAGATATGAAACTGGAACTGACGCTAGGTCTGCGCTCATTGGCAGCTTTGATTATGACCTCACTTTTCAAGGCTCCCATTGGATGAGACTGTTTTGGTAAGCTTTTACCGCGTTTGAACTGCACTCGATTTTTTGTTGTAAAGATGGAAATAGTCAAGAAGGGGGTGTAAGTGGAAAGTTGGGAAACACTTATATGACCGTTCAGACATGTTCACTCAATGTACGAGTTATTCAAAATTTGGGAGGCGATTATGGGAACCGCCGCCCCGGGAACCATTTATTGGATAACCAGAATCCCTGTCATAGGTCGCCCCGAAGTGGTTCGCTGCGTTTGGTGACTTAGCAGAGGTGCCCGGGTTCATGGGGTGAGGTTTGCTTATGCATTGGCGGCGGTTGCATTTGCCCACCCACTGCGTGGCGGACCGGATTGTTAGAGACTGGTTGAGGGAGATCTTTTTAACCTCTCTAGCCGGACTCTCCCGACCCATCGCCTGGCACCGCAATGGGAGGGATGGATTCACATGTTGACCGGCTGATTTCTACCCACCCCTCATTCCTTATCTTTCTCAGAATTTCCTCTCCCTCCTTTACCTAAAAAGACCCTCCAAACAGCTTCCGCCAACGCCATAGACCTTGAGAGATTTTTTTTCTCAAGGCCTTCTGTGTGAAGATAATGTAAAAAAGGCAAAAAAAAAAAATAGAAGTATATAATGTAAAATATCTCTCTGATGGAATATAACAATCAATTGGTTGTGTTCTTCGTATAAGTAAAGTGTTAAGTAACCCGAGTACAGTAGTAATATTATATTTCGCATTAGTCAGAAGTACACTGGAATATGCGTCGCCAATTTGGAACCCGCAGTACAAATAATACATATATAGCATAGAACATATTCAAAATAAATTTACAAATGTTCTTACCTTCAAATTCAGCAATAACTTTGAATGCACATTTAAAACTTTGTAAAAAAGGCGAGCAATAGCTGATTTGATATTTATACACAAAATTTTAAATAATAACATTGACTGTACCGAACTTCTTTCCCTAGTTAATTTTAACATACCATTAAGACGTACACGCTATACATAACTATTCCACACGCTTAATTACAAGACAAATGGCGCAACTAATTCGCCAATCAATCGTGCTCTTCATATGTTCAATAATATTGGTCTAAATTCTTACATCGACATTTTCTCCGTTTCACTGCCCAAATTTGAAAGGAGCATCATGTCAATAATATAAATTGTTCAAAGCGCATACACACATACATACATATATATATATATACTCAAATCAAATCAATTCCAAATGATATTTATTAACTATATCACTTCTGAAATACACTTATATCGTACGTCCACGTGGATGAGAGTTGACAAAACCCTTCCCTGCTTTAAATGTCCAACTGCGGCTCTGCTATTCACAAACATTTGTTAAGCCCTGGGTTTTATTGTGGTTGTATCTTGTATCCTGAGGTTAACCTCACTGACAGGGGGTGAAAATATCACCTGGATAGGAAAGAAACACACACTCGTTTTCTGAAATATCTCAATAAAAAGCGTCTTGGAAAATAAAGGGTGTGGTTTATATAGTAGGCAGGGCTACCCTGTTCAGAGTGAGGGATGGGTTGAACGTGAAATGTAGCATACATTCGTGTACCTACCTACCTACTATGTTATATTTATTTATTTAGTAAAGGAAATCTTATAAGGAAATTTTAATGACATTTTAACTAGTATTCATTGGGGCAAATCGAAACGAAACATGAAACAGGATAAGGCAACTTTTGTTGATCTCATAATTCAAACTTATTGCCACAAATGAAGAAATCAAAATCACAGAACTGCCTAATGTATAGAGGACTAAAGATGTATGATGAAATGCCTGAAAGTATGAAGAATGAAGAAAGAATGAATGTATTTAAAAAGAAATGTTATGCTTACTGTAAAAATATTTAAATTTATCAAATGAAATGTTACATTGTGCTTATTAGTTTATATTCATGTTGTATAAACTAACTCAATGAATAATAAAAAAAATAAAAAAAACTCGGAATTAACAACATTATTTCTACTTAAATTCTTATTTTCTGATTCATGCTTCGTTTGCATACAGGGTGTTGCTTGACTTACGTTAACAAATGATTCCTGTCATGTAGGCTCCTGCCAAAAACCCTCGACTCTCTGCAGAAACGGGCGGTCCGTTTGATAGATTCTCCCATCTTAACAGACGGATTGCAATCTTTAGAGCACAGGCGTCAGGTGGGAATGCTGTCCTTGTTCTACCAGTATTAAAATGGAAGATGCTCCGAGGAACTAGCGCCATTGATCCCCTCGGCACCGGTGCATAGTCGGGAAACACGCCAAACACGCGCCCAACATTTGTACACGGTTGACATTAGTCACATGAGAACGGGTCGTTTTTGCGACTCGTTCTTGAGTTCAACAGCTCGGCTGTGGAACGATTTGCCGGCCTCTGTGTTTCCTCCCCTCCTACAGTATGGGTCTCTTCAAGACCCATGTTCACTCCTTCCTTTCCTCAAAAAGACCCTCCACAAAGCATCTCAGATGACATAGGCCCTGAGGAAAATAATTTCCCTATTATTTTTAGGAAATTATTTTCCTCAGGGCCTCCTGTGTGGAGTAAATGTAAAAAAAGGCTATAGAAATGTTTGCGGTATGTTCCAGAGTGAAAGATACTATCAGTGTTGCCCTGGTGTAAGACCACCATTCAGAATTGAAATGTTGCTTGAAATAGTTTAGCCAAGCTTGGTGATCAGATTTGCATAGTCAGGTACTTCCTCACCTTCCTCTTCCTATCTCCCTCCCATCCCGACTACCATCAGCCCCCAATTTGAGATGCCATATCACTGGCTCCAGACGGGATCAGTTGTAACTCTTGTGCGATATTCATATATAATTTTATAATTGTAAATTACTAAATGGAAATCCTTTAGTTCTTTAGTAAGTATTGATTCAAACGGAAACGTTTGAAATATATCCAGCTTAATCGGCTGGTAACATATTAAATAAATGCTTTGGATACCCACCCAGGCCTCATGAATTCCATTGTCTGCTAGTTAAGTCCTCTATCATCGAATTTTATTTTCGAGCCCTGTGTTCTCAATGTGTATCATTTTGGAACCTACACAGGGCCTCCTACTTTGGGGCCCTAAGGAAAATTTTATAAATATTTTCCGAGTCCCAGCCAGGCGCGGCCGGTGCCTTAAATATTTGGTGGTTCACCGATTTCATAAAAAACGTAATGTATGCATAGAGATATACTAAATGTATGTAATTTATATAAATGCACGTATCGTACTTATTTATAGAGAAGATCAATTATTCGATCCCTTTGCCGAGTTCAGGCGGTTCTTTTTGATAAAGTCCACATTTATTATTGCATCACTCATTTTCAAAAGGGTAAAGAAATTCAATTGTACCTAAAAATATTGATACCAGAATAATTCAACAATAATGATAATAAAGGGATATTTTATAGAGCGACGTTTTTGTGTGAAATCACCTCATGGGCATTACAATTTTACTATTTGCAAACAGATACAGATATACTCACCTGATAAACTCGTTATCCGATAAACACTTTTATATTAAAGTTTATGCTTGGAAGATACGACTTTGCAAGCGGTGACACTGCATTAAAAAAACTTCAGAAATCATAAATTGTTTGCTATTTTACACTATGGTTCATTTCTTTTGATATTACATCTATTTGTATTAGAGGATTAGTGGCAAAGAACGGAAGGTATTTGTTTAAAAGACTCAACTTTCGGATATGAATTAATATCACAATAATGTTTTAATTTGCAGCATAGGATGCAAACATTGCAAACGGTGGCGTGTGTTTACTGACCCACTAAGTCGGTGTGAAGTTAGCAATAATTAAAAAAACGCACACAAATAAAAGGTTACTCTCTGCCAAAAAAAGCAAATAATAAAGTCAATGCCAAGTATGTAAATCCGCAGGAGTTTATCACAAGATAATATCGCACGCATAGCTGACCCGTGACCCGTTGACCCGAGGTTGCATTTTACAAGAGAAATGTTATGATTTTATTTCATACTGTCCAAACCCTACATCGCTCGAGCCCTTCGTTCGGAATTCTTCGATTCTTCGTTCGGATATCTTCGCTGACCGTGCGGCGTATGGTCAGCGGTATTTTTCTTGATACGTTTTGTCAAAACCACGGTCCAGAGATGTTTCGTATGGGCAGCATATAAAATATTATTAGTCAAACAAGGCGCATAGCTAAAGCGCGCGGTTTGGTATGTACCTCGGTTTCTCGTTCCTAGCCAGTGTAAACGGCGCGCGGGTACAACGTTTTTGCTGTATTTATCTACAATATTTCATCGTTAGTCACGTTTTAGTAACATTTATTATGTTATTAATTGCAATTTTTAAGATTTTTAAAAATTTTTGCTTTATTTTATAATTAAAAACATTAAGTAAGATTACGATGAGCTGTAAATTGTTGTTCAATTTTGTTGGCGGTTCATTGCACGAGTGCACTAATGCACCAGCCGCGCCTGGTCCCAGCATCGCTAAAGCATTCTGATTATTTTTCCTACCGGGGCCTCCTGTGTGGAGTTAATGAAAAAAATCGTTAGGGTAAAGGCGGGACTGTAGATGGTATGCGTAGCGGGCAGGATCGGGAGAGTTTGGTTGATGGAGACCCTTCGACCTCTTCGTATGGACTCTTCAGCTGGAATTTCTCGACAATCTCTGGATTTCCTATACTTCCTTTCTTTAAAAACACCCGAAATACAACATCTTCAAAGATTAACATTTTTCCTAGGGCCTCTTGTGTAGAGTTAATGAAATTTTTTTTAACAAAACAAAAAACGACTTAAAAAAATGCACTTAAAAGTAAAAAAATAATTTCGTATTCTTCTACAACTTAATAATCAACTTACTTTTTCTACTCATCAATATGTAGGTACGATTGTTATTTTTGGAGTCCTAAGAAATTGTTTCATTTAAAATAATAGATGTTTCAGTTGTACAATGTTGTAGATTATTAAAAAGATAATGCAACTGGTTGTTGAGAATATTTCACAAGGATAAAATTTTATAGGAATAATAATATTTTGAATTAATTACATCACCCGTATGTACAATTTAAAATAAACAAATATTTTAGCAAATTCCTTCACAAAGAAAATTATTTATATAAACTATTGTGGAAGTTAATAATTGTTAAGCAAATGTGCTTGGTTATCAGATGTAGCTTGAACAAGAAAATATTATTATAAACATGGAAATAATATGTGAATACAATTTTAATTTCCTGTAGAGCATGAGAAAATTTTTAATACTCTGTGTATACGAGCAATAAAAAACGAGAGAGATAACTTAACCATACACGAGGCAGAAATAAGGCATAATAATGTTATGTAATAAATTAGTTTTTTAAGGCTTTAATAATCTTCTGAGCTTACTAGCAAGTAGGTACCTACCTACTTGTCGAAAATGTTTCATGTCATAGAAAAATAAAAAAAATTTGGTGACAAATTATGATGAGAATAATTTGAAAATACACCTCATCGACTGCTTTACAAATAATAGTTTAAAACATACAAGCTGATTTGAGTTGATTTTATCGCAAAACGGCGCTATATAAAGTTGACCATTTATGTAAGACAGTTTCGCCAATCAAAAGAATCGCAACAAAACGAAATTCGCCGACTCAATAACTTGAGTAAAGTAAAATCGAACACTATTCTATGAGTTATGTCATCCGACAAGTCCTGTTCTGTGTAAAAAGGCGTTTAGGTGATAGCCCCGTTGTATCTTCCTCGATAGCTTTATTTTTATTAGCGGAATCTTCTGTTTGTAAAATAAGATAATGTGTAACAAGTAATATTCAATTTTGTAAAGCGCCCTTTAGGCAAAAGCAGCGCTATGAAAATGAACAAAAATTTATTACTATTATACACGTTTTCTGGAAAAAATTATAGTATAGTAAGAATCTAAATGACAGGAAACCTACAAAAACTTTTTTTTCGAGTTTTGTTTTTATTAAATTATTATCTAGGCTTTGTCGCATTTAAAAAAGTTTAAACAGCTAAAAATTGAATCCGATTTAAAAAAAACCAAAAAACCATAGATTCATCAGTTTCTCGTTTGCGCAATGTGCTTCTGGTTTTCTGGAAATTAAAAAAAAAAATTTTTTACTTTTTTCTGGTCTCGGCGGCCTTGAAGTGATATTTTTCAAAAGTGGTGTCGTGTGAATTATCCGAGAATTACTATTTTTATTATTTATTTTTCGCCCAGAGGTCTTATATATATATAAATATGGGCAGTATAACTTTAACATGAAAGATAATTTTGAACATGAGAAAGAAATAATAAAAAATAAAATCACGATAGGCTTTTTTTTTTTAACTTTATTTATTCACATTTCTTTGTACATATAATGTATAAATAGCAAATATTATGTAATAACATAATACATAATAACAATTAGTATGAACAAGAAATGAAAACCCACTAAGGCACGGCCTGAGTGTGGGTAATGTTAAAACAAAATACTATATTTCCAAGTACCCAAAGTATAAAATAGACTTTAAAAAAAAAAACATATAAAATATAAAGTTAGTATAAAAAGTTAAAAAGTTAGTATTACAAAGGTAGAATAAGTGAAACAGGTGTTTTTCAGCAATTATAAAAATAAAATTAAAAATATGGAGAAAAACATATTTTTTTTTATGTTATTATAAAAAAATAAAATAAAAATAAAAAATACACATACATGAAATAAAAATACAAGAAACAAAAATAGGGAAAAAAACAAAAAAATATATATAGTGATCAGATAGGTTTCCAAAGATTCAATTATATATAGGATTGGAAAAGGTTTTTATTATGATCGACGAAATTTATCAAGTTAACATTAGACATGTCAAATTACATGTATGTATTGGTTTACCGTAGTGTGAAACTGCTGTATTGGAGAATGGGCAATATAGTTGCACTTATGTACACTGCAGTAGAACTGAGTATTGTATCGTGTTGTTCTTGTGGGTCCGTGTAGGTTTATAAGTTGCAGGTGTTCGGAACAGTTTAATTTGTAGTTCAACATTTTAAATACGAAAGTTATATAATTTAAGTCTGTCTTCTAGTGTATGTACAGAGTATTTGACAGGAAATGATATTTCATGTATTCTATTTGGATATTTAATTTAAAATTTATAACAGACAGAACGATAATTTTTTTGATTTCGCTCTATCTATTATCTATCTATGAATCGCCGAAATGTATGTACGCGCATAACTTCCGAACAACTGCACCAAATTGGACATTTCTTTTTTGTGTTAGTTATTGTCAGGATAAGGTTTGTATGAGACTGGTGAGTTCTGGCTTTATGAAATTAAAAAAAATGCAATAGGTGGCACGCGAGCTGTTTACGGAATGCTGGAGGGGGTGCAGGGGGGAGGGGAACTCGGGTAGGGGGTTTGCGGGAGGGGGGGAGGGGAATCTGGGAGGGCTACTTCGGAGGGGGAGGGGAAACCTGGGAGAGGGATTCGCGGGACAAGGGAAGGGGGGAGTGGAGTGGGAACGTGAGAGGGGAAGGGGCCGCGAGAGAGGAAGAGGAGGCAGAAGGGGAACGGGACGAATGGGAACGCATGCCGGGAACAAACTAGTTTATAGAAATTTTGTAAGAGGTAGACCACACAGACCATGAAACAGGCAGCCGCCTAGTATGGTGATTTAATAAATCTTATCTATGTAAATGTCTATATGTAACATGTATTTTATAAATAAATAAAAATAAAACACTATTATTGTGCTGCAATATGCGACCTTACATTGGCAGGGTTCTAGCAATACCACCTAGATCACAAGGCGGGCCACATAAAATTGGCCTCCAACTTATATGAGGACCTCTATTAATTTTCTTTTTTAAAATTTTTTATGTCAACTTATTTTAATATTTTAAAAACATTTTTAATATTTTTTTAGTCTCCCGATTTTGTGATCTAAATGGTTTTGATTCTAACCGTGTGAACAAAATCAATTTAACCGCGTCAAAACCAAATACATATACATTTGCAGATAGGTACATAAAATGTGGAAAATTCCCGACTTCAGTATCTGTATGTATCCGAAGAGAGATCTACTAATAATCAAAACTTTAACTTTTCTGCAGTTGTGGCCCTATCACAGAACCTACCCTTGCGAACGGTTGCCGAAATGAGAAGCTGGAAAGAGTGGGAGGCACCCGACGACCCTTGGGGATGTTCTCAGTTCTCACCTCAAGCCAGTGAGGAGTGGATTGTCACGTACAGGAGATATTTTTCAATGGCGGATAAGAAACGTGCGGGTAACTGCTCCGGGTAACACACGGCACCGGTACCGTCTGCGGAACTGTTCCTCGGCGCACTGCTACAGCACTAGTCTGGAACGTCTGAAACAATATGTTCTGGAAATGGCGTGTCGAAGTTTGAAACTCTCCCTGAATTCTTAAATTTTAAATCCTTGCAATCTTTATCTATATTCTTACAAAATTTCTTTTTTTCAGTTAGCAACATGGCATCAATAAATCAGTTGTTACAGATTTTCACGATATCATATATAATAATGTATATCCGACAACTTATTTAATTGCAATCCGATCGCATCCCGTCGTGCGCAAATAAATTTTATGTGATTAATTTGTGTTATTTACAATTAATTCATTTAAAAATAATATATAGTACTTATATTTGTAGCATGTTCTAGAGTGGAAGATACTCTCATTATCACCCTGATGTAAGACCACCATTCAGAATTGAAACGTTGCTTGAAATGGCTTGAGCCGTGTTTGGTGACCAGATCTGAATAACTAAGTATTTGTCAACCTCCCTCTTCCCCATACCCTGCCCCTTTCCACTAACTTCAGCCTCACAGAATAACTCAATTGGGGATTCCATAGACTCACTGGATCCAGACAGGAGCACCTGGGACTCTTGTGAGGTATTCACATCAAAGTATCTACTGTTAAAATTAAAATAATGATTTTAGTAATAATCATCTTAATTTTTTTTTTTTTTTTTTTATTTTATTTTTTTTTATTTTTATCTATAATTTATTTATTTATTAACCAATACATATAATATACAACTAACAAAATATATATAATATACAATATTGGTGGTAACAATACCTCCCTAATTGAGAAATTCTCGTGTTTATAGAGAGACATATGTTTTATTCAAGATGTGCTATTATATTAATTTTTGGGGTATTTCGCCATGTTGCATTACTTCTTTCTTTAGCCAACGTTTCGGACAGCGTTTCTATCATCAGGGCAGATGTGCAACCATTACACATCTTTCCACGTTTCGGACAGCGTTACAGTGTCCGTCATCAGGCCAGAGCAGAGGCCGATTAAATGTTGAGAGCGCCCTAGGCAAGCACCTCATCGACGCCCCTCCAGCAGCCATATACTATAAATTTTAACTATCACTTATACATTTGACCGGTCAGTGGTTGAGTGGGCATAGCGCTTGGGTCCCACCCGGGCGTCGCATGTTCGATTCCTCGGCTGGCTAAGTCCTCCATCACAACACAAGCAACATTTTCGGCTTTCTGTGGTGGTAGTAGGAGATTTTCAAACATTGTTGAGTTATTCGTAACCCGGGAATGTTTGTCTTTCTTTATATAAAAAAAAAAAAAATATATACATCCTTACTAAAAAACCACGTGAAAATTTTATTCAATTGATAAACGAGCGTGGATGTGAAAACATTACTAAGTATTAAAAAATTTCATGGAAAGAAATATACATTGTTTACACAGCCTGAGGGTAGTTTATCTATTATATAGGTACGACTGTTTTGTTAATAATTTCTGAACGAATTTCGGAATTTTTCATTTTTTATTTTGAAAATGTCATAAAAACATTTACCTCTATAGAAACTCACCTTTTAGATTTTTGTATCTGAAATATACTTTCGTGTTTAAATATTGCAGTATTTTATGGCTCCGTTCCCGGCCCCAAAAAGAAGAAGACGGAGAGATATGAAATTACGAATGTTAGAAGAGCGCGCTAACATTTACAACGATAAAATCGATGCAAAACGACTCGTTTAAAATAGAACAAAAATCTCGTGATAATTGTCTTAAACAGCATTTAAAGAAACGCTGTGTTTTTCATACATATAACTTGTAAAATAACTGAAACAAACGTGTTTATAATAATTTTTGGAGCATACTTTGCGATTTTTTTCTATCGAGGGAATTTTATTTAATTTGCGTTTGGGTGCGACCAATGTCTAGATATTATCTTCAAAAATAACACATATTTTTTTAAGAGCTTAAAAACTTCAAATGTTTAAGGGAGGTTTGCAAAATATCGTTAGAAATTCGAATATCGGCCTCTTAAAGCTTCTAACACGAAAAAAGTTGAAAAAAAAACAGCTTTCTGTAAACATACTTCATTAAATGGTCGAAAATGTTCTAAAAATTCAAAATTTTAAAAAAACCAGTCCTCGTATTTAATGAATTTGAAAGAAAACTGTCACTTCACTTTTTTCTCGTTGATACAATTAAAAATTATAACAATTGATCCATGTCAGCAACTAAAAAAAAATTGACGTTTTGAATTCATTTTTGAACAATGTAAACGTTGATAACTCGAATTTTGTATTTATTTACACACGCACAAGCCTCCTATGTTATTAAATAAAATTACTTTTAAGGAAGTTTAAACTCCCGCGGAAAAGTCATTTAAAAAAACGGTTCAGCAACCTAAAGCCGTTAGCAAAACTAAATTATCAACAAAACATTATAGGACTGAAACTGAAAAAAAATAACACCAGAATTAGCAATTTTGTTGAATTTTAATAATGTAAAAGTGAATTGATCATTTAAACGGAAATTATGTTCAAAAACATTAAATTCATTGCGAGTAATTTTGTCACAAAATAGGTTTTTAGATTGTCGTTTTCATGTTAATTGTCTTTTTAAATTATTCATTATTGGAAGAGTTTTCTATAAATAGTGTTGTTCATAAAATATTTGTAATCTTGGACAAGTGGGGTAACTAATACCACTTAGTTAATTATCTTAAATCGGTACCTAACTTTTTATCAACGTGATAATATTATTTAAATACACACGTGTATTAATAATAAACGGAAGGATTGCTGGAAAACTAATCATGTCGCTATGCTAATATTACTTCGTATTAGATAATTAGTTTCCTCTTCGCAGAATACACAAAATTAAAGTAAACACTAACGTAAAATCTAAGAAATCTATTAATATGCTAGCTGCCGACTCAATATTAAATTATGTAAACTACATAAACTCAGAAATAAAAAGGGGAGCTGCCATGACAATAAAAGTTAACATAAATTTTAATGTCTCGTCAAAGAATCATTTATTAATTTCCTCAAAAAATTTGCACGAAATACAATAAAGCTTTCTCAGATATTGACAAATCTACTTAGGTAGGTACCTATTTGTATTTGGTCTCTATTTAATAAAATGCATCTTCAAAAAACTGCATTGATAACTTGGTACCTACCTAGGTATGGGTACATTAAAGAAGCTTGTGGAATTGGGAATTGGATGGATAAAAAAAATTATAATAATTTTGTTTTTATCAGGAAGCTGAAAAATGAAACAAAAGAACATTACACGAACAGTGTCGGAATGCGTCGATTCTATTTTCTATTCAAAATAAAGACAAACATTCCCGGGTTTCGAATAATCCAACAATGTTTGAAAATCTTCCACTACCTCCACAGTAAGCGGAAAACGTTGCTTGTGTCGTGATGGTAGACTTAGCCAGCCGAGGAGTCGAACACGCGACGCGACGCCCGGGTGGGATTCAAACGCGATGCCTACTCAGCTGCTGACCGGCCGAATTGAATCGTGAGTATATAAGATAAAAAAAGGAATCGATAAAATTGAAACGTTGCAACGTAATGCTTAAAATGGCTTTAGTTCTGTTTGGTGACTAGATCTGTATAGCCAGGTACTTCTCCACATTCCTCTTCCACATCTCTTTCCCCTCACTCACAACACACTCCGATTTAATGTGCCGTGGTCTCACTGGCGTCAGGCGGTTGGGAGCAGTTAGGACTCTTCACTTGTGCGTTGCTCATGTAAAAAAAATAGTTGCTACCTTCGATCAACGCAGTCGTCACTACGCACCCAGTATCTTTGGACATTGCGGGATAAGATGGGACTGCGGGCGGGTGCTCTAAGCTAGTTAATTTTTTTTTCAAAAACTATCAGTTTGCTTATATATATTCAATGTTCTATTTAAGATTTGTCTGTAATATCAATTAATTTTTGATAATCTTCTTTTCTTTAGATATTCGTTCAGTTTAGTTCTTAGTAATGGATTTTCTAGTTGAATTCATAAGTAAACACCTGAAAAAATAGAAACGTTTTAATTTCTGGGTAACTTTTGATTATGCTGGTAAATATTATTAATAGTAGGTGCGTGGGACATAATTAACTACTCAATATAGAAGATTTCTCAGACTTCTAATTAAAGCTTTCAAATTTCAAAGAACATGTTATTATGTGGTTGACTTCTAAACATGCACAATATTACAAATGTATAAAGAAAAGACCAACTTTGTAAAATGATTTCTCTGTAGGCAAATTTGAAAGAGACTGATATTAACATTTTCCTATTTACTCTGGAGTGAGTTAAATATTTCCATTGAAAGAGGAATTAAATGACAACATACCTTTTGGTTCTGATAAGTTCTGCGAAACAAATTAAATTGATAATATATTATAACTTTTTGGTTCTGATGACGGGGACGTCGCAACAATCAAAATTATTCTAGATATTTATTTTTTTACCTACTAATGTTTGTAGGTTGGTCCATATATCTATAAAACATGTATTATTTTGTTTATTATGGCTTGACTCCTGATGCTGAGAACACCGATTCTGTCTGTTGCGTTCATTGGTATTGATAAATGGAAGAAGCTACAACGGAGCTTTCAACGGTAGGTACACCTTTAGCTAATATGAATGGCTCCTTCGAAAGAATAAAGTTAGTCAAAAAGTGAATTGTACCTACCTAAATTTGAAGTTAAAACCATATTTTCTAATTTAATTACCATAGACTTAAAAGTAACCACGTAAATAGATAGATACGATAAAGGGTGCTGCGGTCACCTAGGTACCTGGCACTATCGATCGATAAAGGATTTATCAATAATGTCGTTAATTTGTTATCGTTCCCGAGCATGACTGCAGACTACTAACGAACAAACAACTGTTCACAACGTTCGTGTGTTCTTAATTTATTTGACGTTAACTGTTGTTTATTCGTTGGTGATCTGCAGTCGTGCTCGGGAACGATGATGAGTTACTGACATTATTGATAAATAGTTTATCGATTGACCGTGCTAGGTGATAATTTAAATGAATAGGTAAAGAACCTATAAAAAATTTCCTGCAGTTCTGAGTTGAGCACCTCTTTTTTAGGTAATTAAAACAACTAAGAAAACAAATGATTCACAATGGATTCCTTGTACCTACCCCAAAGTATGGCAGTGAGGCATGGAACTGGCAGAGGAAGGATGAAAGTAAACTGAATGCTGTTGAAATGAGATCACTGAGGTGTATGTGTGGTAAAAGAACGTGTGATTGTGTGAGAAATTTGGATATCCCCAAAGAATGTAAGGCTGATGTAAGCATAGTGAGTAAGATTAAGAAAGGGACCCTCAGATGGTTTGGGCATGTAGAGCGAATGAACGAAGAAAGTAATGTAAGAAGAATATACTACGCAAATGTGAATGGCAGAAGAAGTCCGGGACGCCCGAGGAAGACATGGCACGATCAAATGAATTAGGTACTTGAGTCGGGCCATGTCAAAATTCTAGAAGAGTATGTATGAGACGGTGCATGATTGTGAATGAGGTAAAGAGTGTGTGCCAAGACCGAGTTGTTTGGCGGTCCGCCCTCTCTGCCTACCACTGCGGGGAAACGGCGTGATGGTTAGTTAGTTAGTTAAGAAAACAAATACATATATAATTTTTCTTCCTTTTTTTACATTAGCTGCACACAGGAGACTGGAGGAAAAAAATCTCTCAAATTTTTGGAGTTGCTGTGTGGAGGGTATTTTTAGGAAAAGGAAGGAGAGGAAGTCCTATTTACGATCAAACTTAGCTGAGACGTGGTTTGCTCTGTTTACTAAGTTCATGGAGCCCGTGAGCCGGTCGCTACACCACTGATTTTAGTTGCCAGAAATCAACGTGAAATGCCGATGTGAGTTCTTTAAATGAACAAATCAGTTTAATGTATCCCGTATTTAACTAACAATAACAAATAATACTTCTGGCGGCGTCCTTATAATAATAAATAAATCAGAAATAGAACCCAATGTATCCAGTTTAAGGGCATAGGGCGTGGTAGCAAAACAAAGCGGTAAACATTAAAGCTATTTGGAGACATTACTGAACGAAATCTTCCTTGGCGCCATCATAACATACTAATATAAATATATTATGTAGCTTTCGTCATGCCATCCTTTCCCTTTCAACTTACTAACCCCCACAAGATATATCATTCCATGCCTTCATAATTCATTCAGAGGCGATGCACACAAAAAAATGCTCAGGTAGTCGTGCAAAACATTTGTACCAACATTTTGAACACGGAATCCGGTGTTAGAGCTGACCACCCGCTGATGTCTAAAATCTAAAAACCTCTGAGCGGAATCGAGAGCCATCATCACTCAGGGATTTTGTTATTGGTCCAGTCATTCTACGTTACTAAATCATCATTGTAAAAAAGTTCACGATACGAGGAATTTTCATCATGACTTGTTCGATTTTTTTATATTGCCTAGCTTGCTGGTTTGGTTAGTAGGATGTTGGATTGGTATCCACTTTGTTTGACTTGATATAAATCCGTTTAATTTGGTGTGCCATCCTACAAAAACACTTAATTATATCTATGTACATATGTACATATGTACCTACTTATTATAAAGTTGTTTGTCTATTGTTATTTTCGTTAAGGCGATCCACTAGTACAGGAAAAAATCGAAATCGGAATTCACGCCCATTTATGGGAGGATTTTTAAAATAATTGAGAAAAAGCTTTTGGAAAGGTTGAAAAAGATATTTGAGATTTTTTTTTTACATGTTGATTTCGTAAAGGCCTGTAAAAAACATTAATTCCTTTTTTATGCATTGTTTATTGTAATAAAACGGAATTTTTAAATTGATTTCACGAAAATAAGCGGCGCGGAGCATAACACGTCTTCTCTCCGCTCCGTTCGGAGGAGTAATGACAGAAAATCGGGGCGGCTGCCAGTCGTTCTTCGGTGGACGGTATAAGGTTCACTTTGATATAACAAATTCGTCGACTGCCGTATTGTCGCCGTGATGTCAAAAATACCAACGCGAAAATGCATATTATATTTTGTTTTGTGAGGTTCGGGCGTAAATATCTTTTTTTTTCGCGATAATTGTATAAGAAACTGAATTTGCCACATTATGCAATAAAACCATATCCGAAAAAGTGTTTATAAGTAGGAGAGTTTTCATTTAAAAATGTTTTTTATAGACCTAATACTTTATTTTTTTCTAAGCTTATAAATGACCGATATTTTTAAGGGCCAAGGTATGTTCTACACGCAGTATTTAATTGAAGCATCTATAATACTTCAAAGCGGTCAAATTTTCAAAACTAAAACATACGATTTTGTATGATTTTGCATTATTTAGTATGGCTTCATCTTGAAGAAACCATTGGTTTCGAAACATATTGAACATTTTGATTAAATAAGTGGTGCATTAAAAAGTGATTTGTTTAATTTATGCATATTTTAAAATACAATTGCAGTTGTTTTGTTTATGTGAATCTAGTTATTTTAGTCACATATTTGTAAATAATCAGCGAAAAACTACATAAACGTCAGTTCAACGCTTAGCGAATGTAATCGATGAAAATTGATGACCGTTTACCAAGTGTAAACTATACGCAGCTGCATTGGTGACACCGGGACTGTGTTTGAGGTTATTTTTAACTTACGTTCGCTATAATATGTCGCACTACACTGCCGTTAAGTCAAACAGCGATAATGGAGTTTGAAGTCTTTTTAGACGCACTTTTTGTTATTGTTTGAATTATAGAAAAATGTCACGGAGAAGTTATTTAGAGCTCTAAACACTAGATGGCAGAATTATTCTTGCTTTAAGCTTTCAAACATCAGATTGGCGTATTCTAAAAGATATAGCTTTCGGAGCATACCAAAAAGTGCATACTATCTCCCACGAGTGTACTTGTTAGGCACAATAAAGTTAACCTCTTTCAACACAAACAAAAAAAGTTTTCAGATGGGTACGTTTAGTATCTTATATTTTTGTATTTTTTCTTTCATAAGAAGCGTTTGCTCAGTTTTGTTTGGTAAATGCGTCGTTATTATCAGTTAAACATTTTTAAGTTCCGCTAAAATCCTTGCCACTAAAATGATTTCCAACATGCATTTTAAGCGTTTCTCTCCATCCTCCGTTGACTTTACAGCAATAATCCACAAACGGGCGTGTTCCAAAAATAAAATACGCTGATTTATGATCTCTTCGTGGCCTAAGCTTCTAAGCACCAGATTTGTTTGGTTTCAAAACACGACATGCACTTGTAACGCAAGCCGACCGACGTTGCACAAACAAATAAACGTTTAAGTTATCATTGACTGAAGCCACACCTTATTAAAAAAATGTTTTAAAAGCTCTTGAACCTTTAAGTGATTACAACATAATAGTCCAAGCACGTTGCTAGAGATACTTGGACATTTTACTCAGCATGCATTAAACAACATATTGGCACGTGGCTTCAATAGAAAATAATTATTGAACTATGATATATAATACTACGATATCTATTGAAATATAAAATATCATTTGTGTGAAATTTCAGGGGTGCTTTAGCTACTATCCTGTTTTTTAATAAAATCCTTAAATTATGTAGGTACATACATACTTTCAAAATTTGTCGTCCGAATAAGTTTCTCCGATCTTATTTCTAAACCACACTTAAATGAAAGCGTTGAAATAATATATCGACTCACCGAGAATTTAGGTACACACCTTATTCTAAAACAACCCGAATGTTTTATGATATTTTAAATCTTTTCTCGGTCTGAATTGTATAGTTTTACAGCGGCCTCTACCTGTCCGGGTAACCCTGGCACTGCCTTATAAAGGTAAATGGTAAATCCTATTATTCCATGGCTTTATGGTACTGTAGCTAGCACCTAGCCCTGCCAACTAGCACCTTCCTATTATGCGGGAGTCACATTAATTGCACCTTTGAAATATATGGATATTATTCAGAATTCGTGAGTAAACCGTTCCGTGACCCAAAAGGTGTTGGGATTTAGTTTTATGGGACAATGCAAGGCTAAGCTTAATGAACACACTAAAAGCACAGCGTTTAAAGTAGACACAAAAAGTAGATACTTACTAACAATTTTATTTATCTATTTTAATTTGATCTGATATTAAAGTCCAATATCTCATTCTTGCTACCGGGAGACAAATAAGTAGAAGGTTACCAAAATGATTCCAGGGAAATATTGACATAAGGTCTATGAAAATTGTCTCCTCAAAACCTAGTCAAAGACTTGGACGAGTACAGTTCCGCGCGGTTGTTTCGT
This sequence comes from Limnephilus lunatus, assembly GCA_917563855.2. Taxonomy (NCBI): domain Eukaryota; kingdom Metazoa; phylum Arthropoda; class Insecta; order Trichoptera; family Limnephilidae; genus Limnephilus; species Limnephilus lunatus. The sequence goes on from OU830595.1 coordinate 99,892,196, forward strand.
GCTCTAGCCTGTAGTAAGACTGGTTGTATAAAGAAATGCTAATGTTTTATTTAAAGTTATTTGGTGCACCCATCATGATTTTTTTTCTTTATTCGTAATAAGCGTCCTTGTGGTAATTTTTCACAAAACGGTGCTCTACAAAAAATGATCAAATTATGTTTATTATAAGCTTCTGTATACACTTTTTTACATGATTTTCGACTATCACACTAGGCATGTGTCTGCATTATGATTACCAAACGCGCTACTCACCATCCGATTTCCATCACTGTTTGCCGGACGACAAGCAGAACCACCAACCGAATTATTATTATTCCAACGACCCGACAAAGAGAATTATAATAATTCGGTTGTCAGTTTTGCCTACAAACGATCCGATTGCAGAGACTGCATGCAGTCCTGGAAGCAGTGCTTTAAAGCGGATGGTGAATAGCAAAGCATTAACCTTTAACCCACTGACGTGGGGGCCGCTCCGTCCTAGCAACAATAATAACATCGCAATACTCCCCTCCCCCGCGCACGACGCATACGCCGCTTCCAGTAGCTTCAAATTTACTGACGCCAGAGCCGTAGATTTTAAATTTTAAATTTCTGTAAGTAAATTCATTAAATTTTTTTTGCGGGCCTTCTGACCCATCGTCAGTAGGTACTTACGTGACTTTTTGAAAGTTGATTTTTACTATATAAAAATATACATAAACAACTTTATTAAAGTTTTATATGTATAGTTTATTCGAAACACTATTGAAATATTATAATAAAAGTGAGTTCATTGTTTTTATTTAGTTTAATAGATAATACAGACTAATTTCTGATTGCAAGTGATTTTTGCAAAAAATTATTATGTAATATCCAAATTGTCAAACATAAGTTACTTAACAATAAAAAAAGTATTTTATTTTATTTAAAAATATTTAAATTGTCCAATAAATAATAATTTGGACCTCAAAATTTTCATGGATCTCTAATATATGAACATTAAAGTAACAGGCCGCCAAGGCCCCCGCGTCGGGGTATAAATAAAAAAAATTACGTCAGCAGTTAAAGGTTAAGCAGCCGCTACCCGAATTTCTATCGATTTCTTACATATCTTCCTAAAACATTTGAAGTTTATGTGCTCTTAAAAAATATGTTATTTTTGAAGATAATATCTATACATCCTCCTCGCTGAAACTCAGATTATATGAAATTCCTTCGATAGAAAAAAATCGTAAAGTGCAGGTACTCTAAAAATTATTATAAACACATTTGTTTCAGTTATTTTACAAGTTATATATATGAAAAAATTCACACTGTTTCCTTGAACGCTGTTTTAGACAACCCCCCATGATATTTTTGCTGTATTTTAAACGAGTAGTGTTTTTAAACATTTTCACAATTTTCGCTTCAATTTTATAGTTTTAGATATTAGCGCGCTCTCTCCAACATTCGTAATTACATTTCACTCTATCTCCTTCTTTTTGAACGGGAATACGACACCCTAAGCTTCATTTTTTAATATTTAACACATATTTCTTGGAATATCTACTCTATCTGCCATTTTAGAAAACACCTTGCCAAAGGCAACTCCATTAACATCAAACGCTTTCATGTTGAGCAGGTAAAACAAAGGTTTACTTAAGGTTTGAAAACTTCTATCACTATCCCTTGAATTGTGACAATTACAAAAAGGTACATTATTTATGTTTATTATGTTTTACAGATTTACTCGCTGGGTTGTAAATTCGAGTGGGAACCTACCTTGAAAGGAGCTTAACAAGTTTTAGGATGCCGACCACATCTTTTTTCGGACGGCATCCGAAATTTTAAGCAAACACAGTCACACTTTTGATTTTTCACTTAGGTACGCTTGAGGACATGTCATAAATGAGTTTCAGGAATATCTCAAATTCAACCATAAAGATTATTGAAATATATAAAATGATCAGATAAAAAAACGGATAATTGTGTGGAAAGGTGTAAATATTTTAAAATCTACATATTTTTAGACATTTTGAAACCGGACATAAATTTTACTTTTTATTTAGATACATTAATTATTTTTCATGTAAACATACAGGGATTAAAATTCAATGTAAATTGAATTTTATTATATATTAATGTCTGAAACTGGACATTATTATGAAACATTATTCTTATTAAGAGAATGGAAGAATTGGCAAGAAAGAAAAAACATCAGTAACATGTCGCCGCTTGGAATTTGGAATAATAAATCGCCAGTGAGGCTATGGCATCCCCAATTGGGGTATGTTGTGAGGCTGAAAGTGGTAGGGAGGGGGAGGAGATTGGGAAGAGGAAGGTGGGGAAGTATATGGCTATTCAGATCTGGTCACCAAAAATGGCTAATACCATTTCAAACAACGTTTCAATTCTGAATGGTGGTCTTACACCAGGGCGATACTGAGAGTATCTTCCACCCTGGAACGTGCCGCAAATATACTATATATTATTTTTAAATAAATTAATTGTAAAATAACACAAATTAATCAAATAAAATTTATAGTCGGGATTCGATTCCGCGACCTTCGGATTGGGAGTCAAGGGTCTTACCCCTCGACTATGGTGGCCGTCAATTATGTGTAAATCATTTTGTATGCAGTGTTATATAGTCCAGTTGGGACGTATTTTTAATAATAATCATTTATTATCTCTCTTTTTACCTTCTCCGTTAATGATTAAAATGTCGGTACCCTGTTTGTTTTATATGTTTTATCAATATTTCACATCAGCCGAGTAACTCCGTATCTTTGGTGGGATCGTTATTGGATAACGGACATTTATCTCCTATCAGATGGGTGTGATTTTTACATATTTTAGTTTAGATCGATTTAAACAGGAATTCCTGTTGTTATTTGCATTTTCTATGCATGATTATACATAGAAAATGCAAATAACAGCCATAAAAATCACACAAATCTGACAGGAGATCACGTCCGTTATGTAATAACGATCCCACAAAAAATAGTAATCGCTCGATAGACTCCAGTCTCTCAGTCAGTCAACGAGTTTACTCAAAAGTCATAACTAAAGCGTTTATTTTTGTCAGTTGTATTTATTGTCACGGAAACTCTTGAAAGCTTTAAATTAAAAAGGACAGAATGGCAGAGAAGAGGGTAAAGTGAGGAGTAAGGAGGGGGTAGTCAAATGTAGAAAGGTCGAATAAGTACTTATAATAAACAAAGGAAGCAGGACGAAGGTAATTAGATGCCAGGGGAGGGGGAGGAGGGGTGAAGAGGTTTAATCAAAGTTTCATTAAGTGAGTTTATTGGACAAGTAAAGGGAAAAACTCCTCGTGAACTTTGATGCCGTAAATTGTCTCAAAGATTCTTCAGATTGTGTTCACAAGAATGTGTTTGGAATGGATTTAATTTTAAGGGCTCGGAAACTATGTAGACGGAATAATCTATCAATTAAAGAGACACGCAGAGTCGAGGACTTGAAAATGTTTACTTTGATGTTAAATTAATGATAAATAGGTACTTGATTTGATTTTCTGGCGAACTCGAAAGGGGGAAAGTGGGCATGATATAAGTATATGAATTTGAAATGAAATTAGCATTTCATTAGGTAGTTCTACATAATTTTATATTTAATTTTACACAGCGATAACTCCCCAAGTTCTACGGTAGCTTTGGAGATGACACATGACACGTAGACTGTATAAGGCGAAATAGGAGTGGTCTAGAGTCTAGAAGATCTGGGTCTTGAAGAAACCCATTTAGTTTTTACTTTTATATTTACTCTCTTTTGAGAGTAAACATAAAGGCGGCCAGTCATCTCGCAGTTGCTGTACACGCTTTTGACTGGTCTGCCGCTGTACTCCGATTCCGAAGCTGGCTCTGCTCTTGGGAGAGAGCTTTATTCAAATATCGATAGAACAAACACAAAACCTGACCACCACAGATCGCATCCTTCCTTTAGTTTTGAATCTATCAAACGGATTTTTTGCACAAGTCTATTTTGAAATACCTTATTAAATTAGGATGAACAATGTTTGCCTTATCGTCTGATTGGTGCCCGACAGAACTTATTTTTATATCTAATAAAGATACCTATGTATTCCTCACCCATATTCAACACGTGTACTTATCTAAAGTATATTTGTTAAAGAAAAACCGTATCGTGAACAGTGAATAAACAGTACACCGTACGCACTGTGATTGGATGTAGAAGTAGATATTAATTAAATTATCAGGCGAAGAGTAAAACGATGCGCAATAACCTAAAAACGATTGCCTTAGAGAAAACGCGATTTTTACGCAAAAAAATGAACTTTGCAGTTTTAACGAGAACAATATTTTTTCATTTTCTATTTATTATTTTGAAAAATAAAGTAATATTTCAGGTTTAAAATATTTCCTTGCCTATAGTTTTAAAAAACCTTGAATAGCCGTATGATAGGATGCAGCTAACGTCACGTCGAAAACTTCGAAAACGTCATTCATTTTGAAATATTATTAAAAAAAGCAGTTGAATCTTTTTGCTGCCAAATACCAAAAAGCCAATATAATAATTTCACATAACAATAATTTGCAAAACACTACCGCTTATTGCTGAAAAATAACGCCGCGTAATAAAACGAAATGGAACTGAGCCATGCGTAGAAACTTGATTCAAAATCAGAGATTTAGGATCAAGGAAAAAAGATATAATTTTTAATTAAATGAAGACAATATTAGCGAAACTCAATCAAAATATAATAATATAATTTGAGTTTTTACTCATAAAGTTAAAAATAAAAATTAAAAGATATAATTGCTTAAAAGAACGAAATGGTGGTAACTAAATTCAAAAAGGTGGATAAATAACATAAAATTAGCAATGCATACAGGAAGAAGGTGCCAGGAGTACATAGTGATGAAGAGAGTGACAAAACTTAACTACGGATTTGAGGCCAAAAGACAAACCAGACTGAATAATATTTTTTAAGTCACAAGATGTAGCAAATGTCCAGTACGAATATGCGCAACTTTATTTATCTGTGTTTTAAATTAAAAAATACAGGTCATTGTAGAAATCAATTTTTCATGATTTAAGACACAAATTTGGTAATTATTTTGAGTTTATGATAACTATTAACAAACGGATTATACACATTATATATATTTTGATTAATCTACATACAATATACATATATACAAATTTAGGTTCCGTATGTTTGCATTCGCAAATCTTGGAAAGTAATCGATGGATTGACTCAATATTTTACAAAATCATTGCATTTTAGCAGAGGGGTGTTTCTGTATATAATTTAAAGCTCTGGCGTTAGAAAATTTGTATAAAAAAATAAAAATGTTTGGATAAGAAAATTTCCGAAAGTAATCGATGGATTTACTCAAAACTTTTACAGAACATTGCATTTTAGCATAAGAGTATTTATATAATAATAATAATTGGACAATTTGTAGAGCGCCGTTTTTGTGAAAAATCGCCTCAAGGGTGATATATAATGGCAAGCTCTAGCGTTATGAAATTTGTATAAAAATACTACATTTGGTTACTAGTTTGAAAATGTATGTATTTCATATATTTTAGAGGCAGGGAGGGAACGCAGGAGGGGGAGGGTAACGAAGGATGTGCGGTTCGCGGAAAGGGTGACGAGGGATGGGGAATGCGGGGAAGTTGGAAAGAAAACGCAAGAGGGGAAGGGGGGGGGGGGGAGAGGAACGGGGACGCATGAGAATGGACATGCAGAGAGAAATAATTTAATTCTTTGAATGGCATAGCAACGCATGCCGGAAACCAGCTAGTTTACTATAAAAATATAATGAAGTACAAAATAAAAATTTATAAAAGAATATTGATTAAATTTAAAAAAATACTGATTTACTTTGGACTACAATTTTTTTTTTAATTTCATAAACGAACTATTTACGAACAAGATAGGATTTTTTTATTAAAACTACGAAAAATTGACTTCTTTAATGTCGTATATTTCATGAATTGAAAGACAAATAAAGAAAGGATCGCATTTCCGTACTAGATATTATATGCTTTATATTTTTAATTAAAATATGTATTTTGGTCTAAAAGTCTAGTCCTAAAATTTAAGTTTTGCGTGACGAAGTCGGCACAGTTGCTACTCTTAATACTTATTTTTCAAAGTAATAGTGAGGTCAGGGGCGTGCACTCCATATAGGCACATAAGCACTGCCTACCCTGCCGTTTTTGTAAAATATAAGCATGTAAATAATATTATAATTTATAAAATAATTGCTAAAAATAAATACACACTTTCAAAAATAAGCGCGAATAAGCTGAGCAACCGAAACTACGCGAGCGACACATCAAACGGCATACTACAAATGCGGCATAAACTGTAACTAGAAACTACACGCGCGCCCTCCAACTGCCTCACTAAAATGCGGTCTAAGCAGGAATTATTTCTGACTAGAGCTAACTTCATACAAGGCATAATTTCATGTTTACGAAATGCACAAAGCATAAAGTAGAACTGTCGTTTTGAATTTGCTTCTATGAGGTTTTTTTGTTAGTATTAAGCAGTGCTTTCTAGAACAAAATTAGCAAATGGCAATCAGTGACGACAAAAACATCTGTTGTTATGTACTTCTATCAAATAGTTGTCTTTCATAAATGCTAATGGTCGGTTCAAAAACGTTTGTCGTACTTTAATTCTGAAATTAAATGATAGAATATGGAAATTTAAATCTGTGAAACTTGATGTATTTTCTTACTGCCTACCCTGATCAAAAACTCTGTGCACGCCCCTGAGTGAGGTATATTGGATGAGGTGTCAGGTATGAATATAATTGGATATTGAATGAATCTCAATAGAGGTGCAAATATACAAATAGAAACAATGAGTGGCGCATAGATAAGGAAAGAGCGGTAAAGCAAAAGGAAACGAGATTTAAATGACCGAACCGAACCCGCCCCTTGCGGACAAGGAGCCGGGAACATCCAAAACGAATTGAAAACACATTTGACAGTTCGTATTCATAAAATCTACTTCTAAGCCAGCGGCAAAGCGTTTGATACACAAGGTACTGCTACCTTTACTTTATATGGCATCTTCAATATAATAGTCATTCAAGGTTCTCCATACAATGACATGTTGTATAAAATTGTATTCATGAAGCTATTTCTAACGCAACGATCTTTAAAAAATATTTATTTTGCTTTAGACAAAAGTTCCACTGATGTCGAATTTTTATTATAATTTTGAACACCACAGATATACCTACATACAATATTATATATACATAATAATAAATAATAATTATTATTATTATTCTTATATAGTGCACTTACATTGCGTTAATTTACTAGATATTCATTTGTGGAAAAGTGTGTGGAAGGGTTTAGTCTTTCATTTGGGAAAGATTCAACCCGGACATAAAATCTGGAGCACCGTAATTTATTTCAGATAAAAATTATACAATTAAACATATGTGGAAACTTTGACTAGCCAACTAGGAATGGATCCTGTTTTAGGCCAGTCAAATTGACAAATTTAGTTCATATCATAATTTATTTTTTACATTGTTTAAGTATATAAAATATTATTTAAAGAAGGAAAAAATGATATTAAATATTATATTATAAAAAAAAACATATTCACGTTAGATTTTTGTAGCAACAGCCATATTAAATTTAAGATTTTCTAAGACACAAGACCCTTTTAGACAGCAAAATGGAGAGTATTTTTACGGAATAGAACGAATAAATCTGAAAGCGGGAAAATCATTCTAAAGCACATTTGTACACAACTTCTACAGCACAGCACAGCTGTAGAATGATTTTCGACTAGTCGAAAAACGACCCGTTCTCTTGCCGTAATAATAATAATAATAATCGGTATTTGGCTGATTTATATCTATGGCGCCATTTTTTGTAAAAAATCACCTCACGGGCGCTATACAAATATATGTACATCATTACATAGTATAAAATGAAGTCGCTCAAAATGTTTGTGCGCTTAGATCTTTTAAACTACGTAACGGATTATCATGCGGTTTTCACCAATAGATAGAGTGATTCAATAGGAAAGTTTATATGCATAATACATGCTTATTATAGTAGAGAAAAGCCGACAAATTCAAATATTCAATTCAGGGCAGCTGGCAAGCGGGTAGTGTGGATTTTATAAAGGTTGGGTAATGGCGTTGTGTTTCATTAGTCACAGCAACGTGTGGCCGGGTCTGCTAGTGTATAATATATGTCTATATAACTGTCTTACAACTAATAAGGTTTATAATAATAACTAGCAACTTAAATCTAAAACACATTTCTATTGAACTTATTACTATTGAGTTGAAAAAAAAAACAAAAAATGACCTTGAAAGAATCTCATCCTTGCAATTCCTTCAAGGACAGAAATAAAACATTCCTTCGTTCCGAATGCAACTATTAATGTTCTCAAAAGTTGTCTTGATAGAATCTCATTATTGTGATATCTTGAAAGAAACCATTCCTTTGTTAAGAATATTATGAACTAAAACTTAACTAAAATACGGGAAACCTTCCCAGTTGGACAGACAAAGCATCATTTTGTAATGTATTGTATTGTAATATATATATATATAAATAAAAAAATATATATGAAAGTAATGATGACTTAATGATATACATATTAACAACTGTGTGGCTTAAAATAAGAGACTTACAACAAACATATTTGAAAAAAAAAAACTTATCGAGGAAATTTTTACTGTCGGCGCTCCTTTATGAATTATTATTATTGTTTCTCCTCTCCCGGGACTCGTCCAAACTTCTGACAATCGGCAATCATCGATGACACGTTGAAGGATGGACACGAACACGCTTACAATGCAGCTTTGTGGCATTTCACCTGGCTATTTTTTTCGACGCCCTCAGCGCTGACTGTATAAAAGAATCATTACGTTCGCGTTAGTTATGTCCATGACGAGGATCGGACAATACAGTAACAATGGTACCACAATGGACGCGAGAAGGTGCTTTGTGTCCCACATAGGAACTGTGTCTTAGGTTATGTCTCACGTTTCTTTGATGCATATGATGCATAAGAAAGGGCGTCAATTTTAGAAATTTCAAAAGAGATTATTTTATGCGGTGTGAAGTAACTGAATGGGGAGAGCTAATGTGGAAAGGAGGCTGGTCAATAAGGGGATGAGAAGACAGAATGGTAACCTATACATATAATACTTGGTCAAGCTTCAGACAATCGGGTACAAGAATAATTATTGCTTTGTGTAAAGATAGGAGATGGGACACCAGATAAATATTTCTGTGGTTTAGACCCTAGTTTTAAATGCCCGGGAGTAGGTATTATTATGAACGTGTAAGAATTAATGACGCGCAAAATTCGTTTCGGCATTTCGAAACGTATAAATGTTTGAAGTGATTTGTGGCTCGAGACGGCCCACTTTTTTAAAGGTCTGTTGGATTCGGGTTTGAGTTTGGTTTGCTCAAAATCCTGAAAACAATTAATCAAATAAATAATTATTGAGGAAAACATTTAGATTATTTTATAATATGTAGTTCCCGTTCTCACTCTGTCAGATATTTACTATTTGGACGAAAACGAAACGGCTGAAGGAACATGGTTATTATTTAAAGAGGAAAATAAATCTTTGCGGGAATATAATGTTTCATACCCATTTCAACTATATAAATTGCCTGCCATTGAAATGTAAGAAAACGTCTAAAAGGCAACTTGACGGCTTCACTATCCACCAAAACTTTACTTTAAATATCAAAAGACCGTGAAAATCTTATAAAACCCATAACCATCAAAGTCTTTATTGTTTTTTGGAAATAATTTGTTTTTATTATGGACATATTATTAACTACGTAAATACTTCTGACTAAATATACTTAAGACTGATCTCTCTTGATTTAAAACGACAAAGCAAACCTCTTTAACTTAATCCGAGCTAAATATTGAAAGCTTAAATAATGACCAAAAGCTTTCAATTTCACGATGAAATGAAATATTTAATGGCAAAAGACTTTGAGGAAATTTTAAATTGTATTCGATTCTTTCAAAATGTAAAAGTTAACTTGAGTTCAATTAAGATTAAAACGTTCCAGTCTAATGGCCGCGGATAAGTAAAGTGAGAGCATATTATTTTTCAGGAAATAAAAAAAAAACCGAGAGAAAGCATTTGCGCCATTTTTTGATGGAAAATAATATCCATTTACGTTTAAGCCCAGCTTTATTTTTGTACTAATGAGATTATTCACCGCCGACATGCCGTCTCATCATCACACCGTGTTGCCGAAGTAATGGCATAAAAACTACAATGCCAGAAGCCAGAAGTAATATTGGCATTAGTGACAACGAGCCCTGCGGAACAAACTTAGTACAATTTATTATTTATCAAGCTTATAATAAGAGTTACCTAATATTATTATTTAATATCCTAATTTATTGTCGAATTTATTGTAAGAAGTATTACCTATATTTTAGTTTAAAAGTTCTTGTTTTGTCCAGTGCTACAATAATACCGTTATTGTCTATTATTATTGTCCTGTGTGTGCTATTAACTGCACTGTTTTGTTAATCTTTGTTTTCTTGTCATTGTTTTGTAAATACTGTATATTCTTTATTTCTTAGATATTATTTTATCAATATTTTGTAATGAATTCGCAAGGAGCACTCTAGGATTATTTTTTTTTAAATGTATTATAGTTAAGTGCACTTGAAGTAAAATGACACAAAACTGCGCTATACAAATATTACGTTATTATTATTAAGTAAGTAGATCTCCTATTATAAAACGCAAATAGGCACTTAACGGCCTTCTTTATCCTAAAAAAACAAATTGCCTCCTGAAGTCTATTTCTAAGGATTTTCGGCCATTGAAGCAGGTCATAGAAATTCATAACTACTTGTTGAATAATTAACAGTGGCTTGAAGAGTTTTTGATGAGCTGCCGCTGATTCTCGTGGGATTAAAGACCCTACATTGTTTACTCAAACAGCTTCTCCACAAAGCGTCAGAAGCCACGAACCTTGTCTTCGTATATTTATTTTATAGTTCGGAAAAATCAAAATTATAATTTAATCCTTTGGTTACAAAATCTGTCAAATTAGAGATATATTTTGAAATATGCCCGCTTGACTTTCAATGAATCACAAATAATTGTAAACTTTTAAATGCAAAGAGAAAACTTGGTTTTCTATCTATCTAAAACTATTATATGTCCAATCATATCAATCGAAGATATAGTATTTCCAGAGAGGAATCGTACGTAAGTCATCAACGAAAAATCTTCCTTCTTACTATGTTATATAATAGGCAGAAGATGAAGAACGACGTCATAGAGTACAACATTTCTCTGGGACTACTTTAGGATGAGTTTTATGATGACGTGAGGACGCGACATTTCTGTTGGTGACAGACGTAGCACAACGTTAATACAGCACTATTCTGCGTATGCATGTACGAACATGAACGCGAACCTAGCCATGAATTATGTTAATGGAACGAAGCAACTGCAAGCGGCGTTTCGCGCCGTTGATACCTACCCGTATGTACGCACCACTGCCTGGCCACTGGCCATAGTGCTTAATTGAATCACAAGACAATTGCTGCTGCTGATATATAATATACTAGCGAATTCCCGCCATGCGTTGCAATGCCATTTACTAAAGATTTTTTTCTCGAAACCTTCGCGGGCATGCGCACATCAAATCGCCAAAGTTTCATCGCAATCGGATGAATGGTTTAGCAACGCTTAAGGAACAAATATACACACATACAAGCAACCAAACATTTTTTTTATTTTTTTTTTTATTTAATATTTGTTTGTTTTTACAATAATTATACATTTTTTTTACATATTAAACAGATTTGTAATATTAATGTAATAAAAGCCTTTCCTCACCATAAAGAGTCAAGGCTCTTGTGTTTGGTGAGTGAATTCATACTCAATTATGTTATCAATGTAATCATTTGATTGCAACTATTAACAATAGATATAGTAAGAGAAACTTGAGATGTGTCGATTAACAGATTTAAATGAAGTAAAATAGTAATGTAACTCTTACAGTTGTTTCAGGTAATTTTTTAATTTAGTTTGGAATTTACTTTTATTTTCAATAATTTTTACTTCTAATGGGAGTTTGTTGAAATAATTTATACCATGATACAGATAGGAATTTTGGATGTGCTTGGTATTAAATTTTGGGATTTTAATATTGTTTTGATATCTTGCTGAGATATTGAAATGTAATTTTTTTAGCTGTATTTCTTTGAAAGTTTGTAGAATTGAATATTTTTTATATAAATTGTCTATTGTAGTTACTTTGAATATTGAAAAGATTTTTTCGGTAGAAAATGTAGATGGTTTTTTCAATATAATCTTAATTATTAATCTTTGAAATATTTTGAGAGGATTTAAAATAACATCATATGTTCCTCCCCATCCTATAATACCGTATTGTAATATAGATTGAACAATTGCATAGTACACTCTTTTTAGGTTTTCCAGTCTAAGAATATTTCTGAGTCTTATAAATATATATATACATTTCCTAATTCTTTTGACAAGTTCACAAATATGTGTTTTCCATTTAAAATGTTGATCTATATATACACCAAGATATTTAATTTTGGAAGTTGAATTCAGTGTAGAACATTCTGGAGTGCAATTAGTTCCACTACATTTACTCTGATGTATTAGAATTTTTATTTCTGGTTTAGATTTAAATTTATTGATGGAGAATGGGATAAAGTTTGTTTTTTCGGTATTTAAAGAGAGGAGATTTTTATCGAACCAGTTTTTCAGTGTATTGATGTCAATATTCGCTAGGTTGTTCACAGTATTCCAATCAGCACCTTCAATTATTATGACAGTGTCATCAGCATAAGATGTTAGTTTTCCGTTTATTCTTTGTGTGAATATATCATTTACATAGATGATAAACAGTAACGGCCCCAGGACTGTACCTTGAGGTATACCAAAATTACTTGTATCTTGTTGACTAAGCACATTGTTGATTTTTACGACTTGGGGGCGTTTTAAAAGGTAGCTTTTTATCCATTCTAGAGCTGTACCGTTTAATCCAATGTTTCTTAATTTAGTTACGAGTTTGTCATGTGATATGCTGTCAAACGCTTTTTTGAGATCTATGAAAATTCCAATACATTTGAATGATTTATCTAATGAATTGAGAACAAGGCTAGTTAATTTTGCAATTGCATCCTGTGTGCTTCTACCTTCCATAAATCCAAACTGATTTTCATCAATTATTTTATTACATTTTATAAACTGGTTCATTCTTTTTTTAACTATCTTTTCAAAAATTTTTGCTATATTTGAGATTACTGATATTGGTCGGTAGTTGCTTACTTCTTCTGGATTGCCAGATTTAAATATTGGAGTAATGATAGTTTGCTTGTAAATAGATGGGAACACACCGCTTTGGAAACTTAAATTTACTATATGCATTAATGGTTTAGAAATTTGATTTTTAATATTTTTTAAAATATTAACCGTAACTCCATCAAATCCCGGTGCAGAACCTCCTTTCATATCGTTTATAATAGATACTATTTCATCCTCTGTTGTGACTTGAAATGTTGCTATTTTATTTTCTGTATCAATATTGCAATCTGAAATTGGGTTGGTATTTATGTGATTTGCAAGATTTTTTCCTATGTTTGCAAAGAATGTGTTAAATATATTTGCAGCTTTTGACGGGTTTTCTTTACAGCATATTTTCGAGTTATCGTGAGTAATAGCATTGATTTCATTATTCCTGCATTTTTTCTTATCAATTATTTCATTTATAACCGTCCACACTCTTTTACTATCATTTTCCGCCTGATCAATCTTTTGTTTATAATAACTTTCTTTTCTGTGTTTTATAATATATGAAAGTTTGTTTTTATATGCCTTAAAACTGTTTAGTAAATTTTTATTATTTGGTTGTTGGGTAGTTAACTTGTAAAGGACTTGTTTATGTCGTACAGATATTATAAGACCATGGGTAATCCACGGTTTTATAGGCTTGTACTTAGATTGTTTGGATTTGGGAATATTAATATTTTTTGTCGAATCGTTTATGTATGTAGATATTTTTTCTTCAAACAAATTGCAGCAAATATTGACATCATTACATTGTAGTAATTTATTCCAGTTTTCTGATTCAAATTTATGTAGTAACGTATCCATATTAAGTATTTTTTTTGAGGCATTAATTTGGTTAGGTAATGGAGAAGATGGATTACTGCATTTATAATTAAATATACATGAATAATGATCAGTGATAGTCGTATGTATGACAGCTGAGGTTATATTATTAATGCAAGGGTTATTTGTAAATATATGATCTAGACACGAAGGCCGTTGACCTCGGACGTTTCTTGTATAATGATTTATGCATGAAATGTAGTTTAGTTCAGCCAACATATTAAGGTAATCATCTTTATTCTTACTAGAGGAATCGTTTGCAATATTTAAATTCACATCTCCCACAAGAATATTATTTTTATTTCTAAAATTTAGTAAAATGTTTTTTAATCCATCTATAAATTGTGGTAGTATCGATTTATGTGTACGATAAATAGCAATAATATTATAATATTTATTTACATCTTTAATTTCTATATTTAAAATGTTAACATTACTAATATTAATTATCTCTCTAATATTGATAATATTATATTGGTTTGAAATGAATATTCCAATACCAGAGTTTTTGTTAATTTTTGTTATTGTTGTATGATATGAGGACCCAGGAATAGAGTAGTTCAATTCGCCTGCAGAATGTGTTTCAGACAACACAATCAGGCCCGGGAAAAAATTTAAATCTTTTAATGATATTATTAATTCTTCTAGGTTTTTTTCTATGCTTCTAATATTTATATGAAATAGGGTAAATCCTTTTTCAGTACAAATTAAATTGAAATCTCTTAAGGAGTGACATAATTTTTCTTCTATACACATTTTTTTATCTAGTGCGTTACATAAAAAATCATTCATTTTTTTTTTTTTTTTAGAATTTGAGTAAATAAAAAATTCCAAAATTTATTCATAGTCAATGCGCTCTCTAGCAATTCGAAGCATTTTTTGACGGTATAGACATTTTATGCTATCGACTCTATGTTCAGTGGAATAATTTGTATCAAACCTTTTATTTTGGATACAGCAATTGTTGCATATTGGCATTTTTTCTTTATTTTCACATTTTGAAAGTGTGTGGTCCTTAGTGCAATGTGGGCAAATGGGGGGCTGCGTCCTGGCGAGACATCTTTGTGCTGTGTGACCGAATTTGAGGCAATGGTAACATTGGGTGATCGGATTGCAGTCCTCTACGTACACTTTTTGGAATTTGATATTTATTTTTTTTTATCAATAAGTATTTTTCTTAATTTACCGGTTGTTTCAATAATGTAGTTGGTGGTGTCATTTTCTTTTCCTTCATTGTACTTGTTTTTTAATTCCTTGATGAGTTTAATGTTATTTTTGTCGTCTATGGTTAATCCTTCATTTTGTTGAACAATCCCATCTATAATTTCCTCTTCAGACAATTGGCATTGTAGCCTTTTCAACATTAAGAACGGTTTCTTTTTTTTTTATTTCTTCGGCTGATATTTCTTTTCCAATTACCTTATTTATTTCTTCAGTTAATTTTTCTGCTTCTTCTTTTTTTTGGCATGAAATCAGTAATTTCTGTTCTCCGATCTTTTTTACTCCATTAACTCCGACTTTTATTTTTGATAAATTAATATTTTTTTGAATTTTTATTTTTATATCCTCGGCCTTCAAGGTGTTTTTTGAGGTAACTAATATGGCATATTTCTGTTCTGTGTTGTATGATGTATTTACAAAGTTTTTATTGTCACCTGACATTTGCATAGGATTTTTTGTTATTAGGATGAAATTCTTCAAGTTTCTGTGTGTAGTGATGATTATTTTTAATATTAATTTCTTGTAAATCTATAATCTTCTTTTGTAGACTAATTAGTTCGTGTTGAATTTTTTCTTCCAGTGTTGTAATATTTTGTTCTAGTGATGATTTTATTTTTGAGTCCTTCACAGAAGTTATTTTATTTATTAACTCTTTGATGTTTCTAAATATTACTTCTGTTTCCATATTGGTTGGAATGGATCGCCCAGATGGGCGGGTTATTAATGTATGTAATAGTAAACTATATTTATTGTTTTACTTGTCACAAAAAATTCGCGACTGTACTCCTTCGATGCGGAGCATGTAATGAACATACTACATTGATTTGTAAACGCGTATATAGCATTTACCCACAGTCCACAAAGTTCATATTTAATGACGATTAAAGTGAAGACCTGCACTATATTAAAGGGAGATCATAATTAACCACCTAATTAATTTTTTACTAAAAAATATCCTATAAATGACAGCATAAGATACTATGTAACGATTGTATTAAAATATTTCCTTTGTGGAAGTGCCTTTGTTTCATCATCGCGACTGATGTTGTGGTACTTTATAAGATCTTATAAACCAGGAGACTATAGGAGAAGAGTTGGTGGGTGAATGTAGCGGCGTTTAGGGAAGTAAGGGGGCTTATTGTTAAACTTTTATGTCTTTTAAATTACTTTCGGTTCGTTGGTGGGGGCCAGGGGGGCAAAAGGCGGCAGCGGTTCTACGGAGACCCCAACACCTACTACTTTGTCTTTTATAGGGGGAAAAACTCCGTAAAACCATACATTGAGCGGAGCGTTTGCATGAAGTGCGGGAGATGAAGAGCTTCCGTTGATTAATATATTGTTGTAGTCTGAATATCCGCTTTCTAAGGAGCTATTTAGGACAAGATGATAATGTGGTATTAAGTAAAAAAGCGACATAACTTTATGGGTAGATGTAGTAGAATATTATGTTGCGAGCACGGATGATGAGTTCATTAAATCTCTTATTCAATAATTCATCATGTGTAACAATTAGCAGTATGCGATCGAAGGTGACTCCTTCCATAGATGAAGTTACTCTCTAAACCACGTGCCACGGCATAAGGAGTGAATCTAGCTATGTTTATTAACCAGATCTGAACAGTTTAGCATGGTCCTCTTTTTCCCCTTTGTTTCTCAATTTTTATCTATTTCTCTTAATTCTCGCATAATAATTAATGCTTTTCTTATGGCGATGAAGGCATGTAGGGATTAGCATCATTAGCATGTGATTGTAGATAGAAGACAACTCGTTCCGGTGTGAAGATATCTACTACCAGTATCGACCTGAACTGAATAGTCAGGTACTTACTTCCCAAACTGGCTTTTCCCCTTTCTTCTAACTCTTATGTTCTATATTCTCTTGTAGTAGAACTTTTCACGAAGTGAGGAGGCAAAATAAAAAATAAAAAACATTTTGAAAACTATTTTTTTTACATAACTTCATCTTCAGCACTTGCGTGTTAGTTAAGAAGTCAGGAAAGTGAATAGCGTCACGTTTTTAAAGCTGTGTTGGTATACCACACGTTGGAATAAATGCCTTTCTCCCATTGTCTATCGGCTGTTGGAAAGGGGTTTTTTAAGGCTGTTTCCGATAATCTCGATCTCTTCATGCATCCTTATGTGTCTGCAGAGCTTGTTAATCTGGACAATTCAACGCACTTTAGGACGACCTTTTTGTTACCTCTTGAACATTACTGAAAAGCGAGGTTTTTCCAAATTTTGGTCCATGCCTTCAGTTAGTAGCCGATTACCGATGCGAGTTTTGTTGTTACCTGTTATTTATACTATTTCGTTAGAAATTATAAAATTTTTCTTTAATATTTATTTTGTACATTTCTGATCAGCGTGCATATTTCCAACTTCTAAATAAAACTTATTTTAATATTCCTTAAAAAATATTTGCTCAGGCCACCAAACGTTTGAAAAACCTTTACAACTCTGTACTCTGTGGTTACCACCTCATGGCTCATTTTCCATTCCAACCAATCACCGATACCCTTCAACCTCCCCATCTCTCTCAACTGAAGAGTTATCGACTAGTCGAGAAAGCCATCGATATGTTTTTGAACGGAAAGCCATTATGCGGCGCCTACCTGTTTCTGTACGAGTCGGAAACGAAAAAATGTCGAGCCCATCAAGAGAATAACCCACAAAGGAGTGGTTTGGAAATGACTTGTAATACGTTTGGAGAACTATTTCAACCTATGAAGCCAGAAAATATTTTCAGTCTTTTAGAAAAAAAGAAAAAAATGTTATTACCTGCAAGTACCTAAGTGTTGATCGGTATCAAATTATTATTATCACTTTATCGTGCACTGTTTTTGGAAGGTGGAAACAATGGTGTATTATTTATTTTGATTTGCGCGCCCGGCTGGGATTTAACAAGTTTATTTTTTTAAACATAGAACATCTAAACGAGCATAATATCACTAAAACCAAAAAAATCTAAAAGTTACGGGAATGGTCCTATTATATGCTTTTGCTTGCCTTGAAAAAAGATAGAATTTGAAAATAACTAAAATCTTTTTGAGTTAAAAAAATATTGTAAACATTTATACTTACATTTTTTTGTGAAAAGAAAGAGAAAGAAGTGAAAGAAGAAAGAAATCATGGAAAAAATGTTTCATAATATTTGTACGAAGATTTTCTCTAAATTTTTTTCTTGGAACTTGAAAGTGTTATACAGATTATTGACAGCTTCGAAATGTATTCTTTTTTATCTCGGAGTGAAGACTTGTCAAATTGGTAATTTTTGTGATCCCAAACTTTCAACAGCATTATGTATGGGTTCACCTTAAAGTGCCCAAATAGTATATAAACCAGGGAAAAAATTCGGTTTAGTGGCGAAATTCCTAAAAATACAAACTAGTTATTTTTATACTAACTATGGGCCGGGGAATACGAATCTGAAAGAATTAGGCGGCGGCAAGCAATATTAACTGAATTATACGACTTTAAAAAATTTTTTTACACACATAGGAAAATGGCCATTTTGGAAGCATTCTGATTCCTAGAAAATCAAACTAGTTATTTTTATACTAACTTTGGGCCGGGGAATCCGAATCTGAAAGAATTAGGCGGCGGCAAGCAATATTAAATGAATTATACGACTTTTAAATTTTCAATATACACAAACGAAAACAGCCATTTTGACACATGAAAACCATAGAAACCATCAAATTAAGTGTTGCCATTAAGCAGTAATATCAATAACGTAAAACTTTCCGACACGATAATTCTTCACATGATAATTCATCACATAACACATTAACCTGATGAATTATGACTATCTCAACGGCCGTATTCTTAAACCAAAAGTATGAAAATTCGTAGTCTTAAAAAGTTGTTACCTAGACCGGTCACCAATATCAATGTTATTATATAAAACCTAACCTAACCTAACCTAACCTAACCTAACCTAACCTAATCTAACCTAACCTAACATGGTTTGTGCCCCTTTATACCGCCTGCTCGCGTCAATTTAAAAAAAACATCCCAGTTTTCAAGTAGTTTAGCGGCTACGCTAGGTTTGTGTAACATGGTTTGTGCCCCTTTATACCGCCTGCTCGCGTCAATTTAAAAAAAACATCCCAGTTTTCAAGTAGTTTAGCGGCTACGCAAGGTTTGTGTCACATGGTTTGTGCCCCTTTATACCGCCTGCTCGCGTCAATTTAAAAAAACATCCCAGTTTTCAAGTAGTTTAGCGGCTACGCAAGGTTTGTGTCACATGGTTTGTGCCCCTTTATACCGCCTGCTCGCGTCAATTTAAAAAAACATCCCAGTTTTCAAGTAGGTTAGCGGCTACGCTAGGTTTAGGTAGCATGGTTTGTGATACAAAAGTGAGTAAAAT
Source organism: Limnephilus lunatus (assembly GCA_917563855.2). Classification (NCBI taxonomy): domain Eukaryota; kingdom Metazoa; phylum Arthropoda; class Insecta; order Trichoptera; family Limnephilidae; genus Limnephilus; species Limnephilus lunatus. Next base: position 99,911,930 of record OU830595.1, read on the forward strand.
TTATAAAAAGTAAGTACTTAAATTATAAACATGTTATTTTACGTTATTGATATTACTGCTTAATGGCAACACTTAATTTGATGGTTTCTATGGTTTTCATGTGTCAAAATGGCTGTTTTCGTTTGTGTATATTGAAAATTTAAAAGTCGTATAATTCATTTAATATTGCTTGCCGCCGCCTAATTCTTTCAGATTCGGATTTCCCGGCCCAAAGTTAGTATAAAAATAACTAGTTTGATTTTCTAGGAATCAGAATGCTTCCAAAATGGCCATTTTCCTATCTGTGTAAAAAAAATTTTTAAAGTCGTATAATTCAGTTAATATTGCTTGCCGCCGCCTAATTCTTTCAGATTCGTATTCCCCGGCCCATAGTTAGTATAAAAATAACTAGTTTGTATTTTTAGGAATTTCGCCACTAAACCGAACTTTAGCCTAAACCAGGGAATTATTTACACAGTTACAGAAGAGAAAGCCCTTTTAATTTTGCCTAAGCAAAAATTTTGTTGATAAAAGTTTAAAATTTGTCTGTAATCAGATTAAATAGAACAGAACATGATAAAATAATAAATTATGTTAGTAGTTTAGATTAGGTTTGGTTAGGTTAAGTTATGTTAGTTTAGGTAAGGCTAGGTTAGGTTAGGTTAGTAACTGTTAGTTTAGGTTTGGTTAGATTAGGTTATTTTATGTTTTTTTTAAATTTTTTATTTTTATTTATCTATATAAAGTATGTTTACATTGGGTTTTTCGATGCCTGTCTCACTAGGATATACCTGCGCCGAGACAGGCGTAGAGGTGCATAAAAGTATATCATGGTTACAAGAATATTTAAGGTTAAATACATATTAATTAGTTGTTAGGTTAGGTTAAGTTAATTTAGGTTAGTTTAGGTTGGGTTAGGTAAAGTTGGTTTTGGTTAGTTTAGCTTAAGTAAGGTTAGGTTAGTTTATGTTAATTAGGCTTAGGTTAGGTAAATTGTTTAGGTTAGGTTAGGAGAGGTTCGATTTGCTGTTGGTTTGTTATTTTTATTCATTTTTCCGCATTGTCATGAAACCGTACGTAGCGTTAATATGATACGTGAATGAAATAGATCTAAGACCAGCTTTGTATAGGCAAGTCTCATAGGCGGGGATGATCGGTAAAAGAGTTTCAAACCTCGAAAAAAAGTTTTTCATTCGTTTCCAGCGAGTAGGTACTAGTGGCTAGAAGCTTGCGGCCACTGACTGCACATGACTGTTGAAGCGGCTAGTCCTACACTGAATGCCGCCGCGCGAATCCTGCACAGTACATAGAAGGCAGTGGCATACACAACACACACTTTTTAATCAGGGTAAGTAGTACAAAAAACATGGAAATAATATATATTAATTTACCACCTTACTACAGAAATGGTAAGTTTTTTCTAAGAATGGCAGAGTTGCAAGCTTTAGCCGATGTCAGGATTACAAATAACCTCTTATATAATATCCATATAACCTCTTCATGTAGTTTTGTCAAGAAAAACTTGGAGAAGATTTCCGGAACTATGTCGATTGTATTTTATGCACGGACACCGGCAACGACCGTCTTACCTTGTCTTAACCGAGTTTTAAAGACTTTATGGGTTTTGACGCTCTGAATCGATCCTATTTTTTTTTTTTCATTAACTCCACACAGGAGGCCCTGAGGACAATAATTTTCCTCGGAGCCTATGTCATCTTTGAGGATGCTGTGTGGAGGGTCTTTTTGAAGAAAGGAAGGTGTGAACATGGGTCTTGAAGAGACCCATGTTGTAGGAGGGGAGGAAACACAGAGGCCGGTAAATCGTTCCACATCCGAGCTGTTGAACTCAAGAACGAGTCGTAAAAACGACCCGTTCTCATGTGACTAATGTCAACCGTGTACAAATGTTGGGCGCGTGTTTGGCGTGTTTCCCGACTATGCACCGGTGCCGAGGGGATCTAAGACGCAAGTTCCTCGGAGCATTTTCCTTTGTAATACCGGTAGAACAAGGACAGCATTCCCACCTAACGCCTGTGCTCTAAAGATTGCAATCCGTCTGTTAAGATGGGAGAATCTATCAAACGGACCGCCCGTTTCTGCACAGAATCAAGGGTTTTTTGGAGCTCCAGATCAGAGGTGGCTGCCAAATTCAACCGTGGGGCGCACTTGCGATTTGTACAGGGTTAGCAGTTGTGTAATATTAAAGTATCTGCGTGCCCTGTACAGTACGCCCAGTTTCTGAGAGGCTAATTTAACTCTGGTTTCGATGGAGCCCCCATACCTGAGCTGGTCACTTAGAGTTACACCAAGCATATCAATGAAGGGAGAATAACACTCAACATTTTTCGAACGAATTTATATAAATAATTAATATCTTATACGCTTTTGGAGCGACAACGACATCAAAGATTTATCCACCTTGGAGATTGTAAACTGTAGAGAGCTGGCACAAAACCGTGATGAGTGGAGAAAGACTCTTGAGGAAGCCAAGACCCATCAGGGGTTGTACAGCCAAGAGTGATAATGATGATGACTCTTTTTAAGCCTGCATTCAATCGTCCCGTAAAGTAACCCCCGAGTGAGGACCTTTCCAATTTACCTACGCATCTTTTCTGGCTCTAACATTTTTCGTCAAATCGCTGAGTTTATAGAAGTTGGAGCATATTTATTTAAATGAGTTGAAACAACAGTTCTGTAATATTCTGCCAGTTTGGTTGGTGATTAGCCAGATGGCACTGATTATTGTGGAGATTTGTGCCGAAAGGCACTGCCTTTTTCAGCACTAACACAGACGAGCTCTCCTTTGAATGCGCTTTGCGCACACACCTACATTTTTGTAGAATACAGTCAAAATTTGAATATGTTATTAGCGTCATTTTGCATATTTAGTTCCTGCTTTTGACATGTTATAGTAAGGCGGTTCTTCGTAACCGGAACTTCGCTTCTTGAAGGTGTTGATTGTTATCATGCAGTAATTTTGTAATTTTTAATATTATTTATATTTTTATTTGAGTCGGCAGTGCTTGTGTGCCTATATGGAATGCACGCCTCTGACGGTAGGTACTGCACATTACAGTGCACACCGCGCACAGTGCTCACTTCACTGTCCGCCCCGGGGCGCGAGCCGCCGTCAAATAAATGATTTCGTGCTCGTGTCATGCCTATTCGTATCTCGTATATATACGCATTTATTATACGTATTTTATGTAAGGTATAGGTAAATGGCGAAAAAACTTAAGAGATGTGTTAATGGTCAGTTTGGAAGTCATCAGCAGATTACTAACACAGTTAAACATACTGACGAAAAGCGCAGGACTAGAATATTGAAACAATTTGAATAATATTAAAGTACGTAGCAAAAAGGTTATTATGGCGATAGGGATTTTTAAATAATGTTCAAAAATCAGTATTTACTACGATAATTTCAATTATTTGGTACAACTTTTCGCCATTTTGAAAGTATTTCAACATTTTGAATTTTTTATACTTTTTGATTTTTTTATCAATACAATTTGTATACTCTATATTTGTATTTGATTTTCTTAACTAAGTCAATTTGTATATTTGATACCCAAGTCAATTTGTGCCATTATACACAATTTCAACTGATTAGACGCTTTATCCATGTACAATTGTACATATAATATGGTAGGTAATTCATTAGACATCACCCGTCTCTTTCTCTCTATCACTATGGAAGATGTTAATTAACCCTCTCACTGTTCCTGTGTATGTATTATGTTTTTTCCCTTTCTATATGTATATCTATATAAGCGCACACAATGTATTATTTTTGATCAGTTTAATTTTATACCCTGAAGATGCTTATGTTAAGCGAAACCGGTCGATATTGAGAAAAAATAAATAATTAAATCGTGATTACACACAAAGTTATTGTTTTATTTCAATTGATTAGAATAATTTACTTATGTCAGTGGCTGCCAAAATATCAACACGTGGATACATGGACTCATACTCCTTTTATAATACTGTTGCATCCCATCCCTTAATTTTTATCATCTACAATACCTACGTGTTGGACGTGTTATATCTATGGTACAGTGTATAATATTTTTTAGGTTCCATGTTCGAACGCTTTGTTCCTTGGACCGCGGGCAAGTTTGAATTTCCCGCCTCGCCTCCCCTTGATGAATGTTTTATGGAGAGCCAAGTTCTTTTTTCGTTTTTCGCGCCGCGGAGATTAATTTCCCGCGCTGGCGGGACGCAGGCGCGCGGGGATCAGGGATGGGAGATGATGAAAAAGGGCGATTATCGAGATGAATGGCGCTTTTCTGAGAGTCATCGCGGGCAATCATGGGAATTTAGCGAGTTTGATGGCGCCCCTGATGACGGCTGCGGCAAGTGCATCCTTGGTTTAATCGAGGATTTGCATCGGATGACACTGCAGAAAGGTCAGAATTATCGTCGTCCTAAAGAGATTATGCGGATGGGTATAAACTTGTTTACTGAAACTGCACTGTATGGATGAAAACTGAGATGAAAACAGAAACGCAAAAGAAAGAAAACGTAATTATTTTTCATTCCGGTTCAATTCGACTTCCGACAACTAATCAAGGATAACGATTTGTTTATTTACTAATGGGTTCTACTACAGCTAAATACATGTATAACTTATCAATTACCAACAATATAAAATATTCTATGATGCCATGGATTTTATTTATAAATACGACTATGCCATGGATTTTATTTATGCGAATGGATTTGAACCCAGATGACGTCAAGTCAAAGGCACCGAAGCACCCACTACACCAAAGTGAGATTTATTTTGTAAAGCGTCCAATGATAAAAATAGTTCCATTATTTTGCTAACATATAATTCGAAAAGCTTAATTTCTACACGTGAGAAACTGGTGAACCCACATCATATTAAGATCGAATTTATCGTATGTTTTATATTTATTTGAGCTTTCGTTTTAGAGTAAATCGAGTCCGACGTTGGAATTTTCAAGTCAAATTTGAGTACAAATGCGATACTATGTAGTTACTATCAACTGTTTATTGTCTTTTAATAGGAACCGTATACCTGGATCCGATTTTTTTTCCATTTTAGATGACGAAAAAAAGTAAGACACAAAAAATAAAATCTAAATTTTCAAAAATAAAATTCAAAACAGAAATTTTGTGTTCGTGATGTAGATTTTCCAGTTTTCCATTCGTGTCACTAGTTTTTGGACACAGTAAATAGTATCACGGTTGCAGTATTTGTTCTTGTTTCTTTGATTTTTCATGTTTATTCTATGTGGAAACCTAATATTTAAGAATAAACCCCTGTGCATTTGTGGCGGCTGTCTGTTGGCGACAAAAAAGATTGTTTCCTAATGAGATTGAAAAAAAGTTTTCCAATTGAAAAAATGTATTGCAATCTTTGATCAAGTATACCCTGGTCGAAGATTGCAATGAAACGGAGAAATCATCTGCAAGTGCTTTTGTTAAAAAATGAAAAAAAATCGAATAGAACTTTGTACAAAGTGGAAACAGTGATAGAATGAATAGTGTTAAATTAATAGTATGAATCAATCACGGCTTCCATACGTATCTGAAGCTATAAATTATTGGATTTGTTCTCCATCGCCAGAGATGGAGTAGATACAAAATAACACACACTCCCGCACGAACAAATCAAATGTTTCATTCAAATAATATATCGGAAGGGTTGTAAGCTAATATTTCAGGAATGTTTTTATCACCGAGATTTGATTAATGGAGATATTTGAATATAGTCGATGTAAACACCAGCCTAATGGCTTGTTGCTCGTTGAGGTATGCGCGATGTTAATAAGCAAAGGAAAATTTATGTTGGGACTGTGATGCACCTGGAAGGATTTCGAAGATTAATCATAGAATTGTATAGAATTAGTAATACAGAAATATACCATTCATCGATGATGGTAATCGATATTAACATAAGTAATAAATCGATGTTTATTATACATGGTGTTAAGGAACGTTCTTGACCAGTGAGCGATTGCTGACATTATTTGGAGTAAAAAATGTAAATGAAATTTTGGTCTTCGATGATATTTGCGATTTTTTTTGCTAATTAAAACACTAAAAAATCAGTAGATGTTGGAGAGGAAGGGTCGAGTGAAGGTTTGGGCAGTTACTTTGCCGAGTGACCGGTGATGACATATGATAGAATTTTTTTGTTGATTGGTTTTAAACAAAAGAAATTTAAAATTCCCGAAATTTAATTTACTTTTTTTACTCCTTATAAAACCAGAAATCAATTGTTAAAAAATACATGTACATCCCTTAACACCCTGTATAGGAAGAAATAAGTATTATTGTTGGTAGATATTATTTTTGGGGTGTGAAGTAAGTAGAATGTTTTGTACGGCTTGCGGTTATCTTTAGTATCTTGTTTTTGGTTATGTTAAACGATATTGCTAAATGAAAGGAATTACACGATATAAGACGATAATATTATCTAGTATTACTTGTATGCATCATAATTATGTAAAATGAAAGTAGTTTCATCTATTTGTGCACACCAATAGTACTGAAAGTTTTTCAAACTAGTTTGGAACACCGGCCCGCAGAACCCTCTTACCCCGCAAATGCCAAAAATACTGCGTGCATAGCGACGTCATTTCCGTATAATTTTGGGCACAGTTGTTTCGCAGAAATTTACGTGTGCCAAGTCATCAAATGGTTATTCAGCGCCATTTTGTTTTTTTGACATTGAAAGTCCCCGTTAGACGCCGATTCTAGGTGCCTTTCAGCTTTCTATAAAATTGTAATTAGCTGACATAATAGTTTTCCTCAACTGATAATCACAATTAGTTCCAAAGTAGAAACGGACATAGAATCTGAACCCTTTTATATTATAAATTAATTTTTCAACATGTATATTTATATTTCGTAGATATGGTATGTAATCTTTGTACGCAGTTCATCAAATAATAAAAAAAAGAATTTATAAATATACATAATATGCTAAAAATATCCCGCCCCGGAACAGACTTTGTCTATTGTGACCTGCAAAGAAAACTACCTACTAATCAAAATAAAATAAATACCCAGGTTGCCGGCACTGAAATTAAAACGTATTTTGTAACCGTTGCACATTTTAAAACAGCACATTATTAGGTCATCATTCATCATTATTTTAGTCAGCAGCAAAATCTAAAAATTGAACACGGAGTTCACCGGCATATTTTGTAATATTAATAATAACGATTCAGCAACTATGTCGGATTTAAATAATTTTATTACGTTAGGTGATTACTCACCTATGATGAAAATGATCACATCTTAAACATTTGCTTTCTTAAATTTTTAAATCATATCATTGACTCACCTGTGCTCCACCTCTTCCAGTTTAACATTCCTTACCGTAGACTCAGAAATAATGAATTGATTTTCCTCAATCAACACTACCAATTATTATGAGTACCATTCTCCACTGTCCAGAATGTTGAGACTTCTTGACTCAAGTCAGAGCTTTGAATTTTTTAGTCTAAAAGATTTTCGTAAGTCTTTAAAAAAATAAACTTCTTTGCAGAATTTTATCACTTATGGTGAAGCACTACCAAGTAATGCAAAATTATGTGATCTTGTTTTGATAATTAGATCGCTTAGAAATATTGTATATGCTTTCATTAAATATTGCGAGTGGGACACATATTTATATTTGAAATAATTGATTAACTTTTTTTATTAGTCTTTCTATAAGTCCAGAAAAAAATAAAGTATTAGGTCTATAAAAATAATAATAATAATAATGATTTATTGTCTTCCTTTCTTTACAAACATCTGGAGATAATGATATCCTCACTGGGATTTCCCGTGCTGAGGATTTCATTTACATATTATAATTTAATTATAAGAAATGAATATGAATTAGTTATAAACATATAGGTATCATGTAGTACTTTTTTAAATAATTAAAAAGGAAATAAAAATGTGTTTTTTTTATAATTCGGTTCAGTAGATTCGGTTTTAGTCTGTATTTGATATCAGTATATTTTCTATTTCTGTTCTCCCTATATTTAGTATACAGCTTTTTATTTGAGATTTAAATGTTATACTGTTGAGATTTTTAAGTGAGAGTGCTTTAAGATTCAAAATTTCCTCTTCACGAACCCTTTTCGGTTATGGTTTTATTGTATAATGTGTAAAATTTAATTATTTAATATATCTACATCATGGATTCTTCCAAAACCTTATTCAGGCCTTAACTTGAATATTCTCTCAAAAATATAATGTCCTATTTTTGTTTTTGCTTCATTCATTTAATATTACTAATGACTATAATTTTCTTTTTGTAACTCTTATTTTTCTCTTTTCGTGTTACGTGTTTTGTAAAATTGGACAATAGCCGGTTATCATTTAAAAAAAAATAACATTTCATAATATTTTAATTTGTTTTCTAGGTTCACGTCATGTTTAGATGGCGGTAAGCAGCAAGCAGAAATATTCACGACGAATTCCCTGCGATAAAAGTAATGAAGAATGTTCCCGCGCTTCTACAGCGCTTCATTCCTCGGACAATAAATCATCCGCGTTTTAATAATAAAGAGATATCTAAACAAATAATAAAATTCGGCCCAGGACTGTCTGACGTCCCGCCATGGCAGGACTTTGATTAAAACTGCCCCGTCATTGTGATTCCATTAAAAAGAAAAGATATTAAAATAATAAAAAGCATTCTCATACTGGTTAGTCGAGCCTAGGAGGTTACTGCTATAACATAATACGCGATTGCTGCTAATGATATAGAAATCAATAGGAGAGCTCTTTGATAGGAAATTAGTCTTTGCTGGTTAGATTGGCGATCGCATGAAAAGGGGATGATTATAATACGTTCGCAAAGAGAAAAGTTTGAAAAGTACCTGATTATTCACATCTCCTTATTAAAAAAAAGAAGAAAAAAATTTCGATTCTGAATGATATATAATAGAAATATTTCGATTCTGTTGATAACCAGTGCGACACTGAGAGTAAGTTCCGCTGTGAAACGTACCGCAAATTTACACGTATGTATTATTAAAGTGTCGTTTGGTGTTCTAACATTTCTTCTTACCCCTGGAGGGAGATGGAGTGATGGTTAGTTAGTGAGTTAGTTTTTTACGATGAACCATCACCAATTCAATAAAATCCTTGATATTTTGTTTGACAACAAATAAATTAAAGTTACAACAAAAAATGAATTGCATTCAATAGTGTTATTGATATTACTACAGGTTTTAAAAAAATGTTTGTTTTGCCTCTACTATTAATTCTGAGTTTTAATCCAAGAGTAAGAGTACCTTAAGAGTGTATAAGCAGAGAAACCAGAAATATGTCATTTTCAAATCAGTGGTTAGACGTATTGACTCTTTTCCACAAAAAACTATAAATGGATTTCAAAAGATTGTTCTTTTATCTAGTAAACTTATGTTTTAGATTTTGGGAAAAAAAAATATTTTTAGAATAATAAGGTTATACCATAGGTCGTTCGCAGATTTGTTCAATTTTCAAAAAAGTACATTTCTTATACAACACCCATTTCAAATCATATAATCATGCAGTAAAATAAATCAATACATTATCTGGTAAACGTATGTTTCAGAATTTTAATTTTAGTTTAAATAAAATTATTAAAAAATATATACGGACATGTGTTTCTTGACGAAAATTGGTCGGTTTGTGCATTTATTTGTGCACTTACAAACAAATATATTTCGGATTTTTTTACATACTTATTTTGCTAAGACGTTATTGACAAATCATAAATAATTTGATCGTAAAATAATTTCAGGAAGTATTTAATTTTAAATAATTTTGAACATCGCATTTTACCATTTTTATCGCAGCCCGTAAACACAAATTTCAGATTTCATTACGGGCCCAAACGCGGCCAGGAGAGCACGTCTTCGCGACGCTTTGAATAATAATATTTGGAAATGAAATTTGAAAACGAAATTTGAAATAAACACGAATTCCTTGATTCATGTTTGTTAAATCTACAGGGTTGCCCGAACGCAATTTTTCATGTTCATTGAATATTTTTTTGCAAAAATTTTTATAATTTCGAATATTTTTTTTATTTAAAATTTTTCTTGTGTGAATACCGCACAAGAGTCCCAACTGCTCCAAAATATTTTTTTGGGGTAAATCTTTTTTACGCACGCTCGACACTTGGGGGTAAACTGGTGAATGGGTTACGAAAAGTGGTGATAGTTACGAAAAATGACATGCGAACGGTAATCAATGCGAACGGTGATCGATTGCTCGGCGGGTCGGGCCTTTACGCACGCTTGTTTTTCGTGTTATTGTTATATTGTTAATGGACTATTTGTCCGTAAATAAATAAATAAATTATATACAGCGGGTACCCGGCATGCGTTTCATGGGCACTGTAACCTCGCGGTCAACTAAACTGTTATGGTTCCATCACAAGTCCCGGGAATTATAATGCAAGCGCCTGCACTATATAACATTATATACAGCGGGTACCCGGCATGCGTTGCAAGGCCACTCAAAGAAAGAAAGGGTTTGTGCGCTTTAATTCTGTTTGTTGAAGTGCTTATTATTAATTATGCACACGAATATATATTTAAAAATGCGACATTTTTTACAATCCAACTTAATATTACTCGTTTTTTTTTATGAATACCGCACAAGTCTGGAGCCAGTGGGACTATTGCATCCCCAATTTGGAGTATGTTGTAAGACTGAAGGTAGTGGGGAGGGGAAGGATATAGGGAAGAAGAAGGTGGGGAAGTACCTGGCTATTCAGATCTGACCACTAAACACGGCTAAAGCCATTTCAAGCAACGTTTCAATTCTTAATGGTGGTCTTACACCAGGGCGATACTGAGAGTATCTTCCACTCTAATGGCCGTAAAATACAATTGAAAAACAAAAAACCAAAATATTAAAAAGAATATAACAAATTGTTTATTCATGTAGCTATCTACTTAATACCTACTGTGTTTACGCATTTCACTTGTATCTATTTATGTTTATGCACTTCAATATACAAATAACTACTACTAATTAAAATTCTGGAAGCGAGAATAGTAATATAAAGTAGCAATAGTAGCGGGTAGCCCTAGCTCGAGTGAACAAAACCCTCAAACCTCGGATTGCCGCGGAACGAAATTTAGTTCTGAAAACGCCCGCTCGCGAGCCCTGATGTGTTAGCGCTAGTGTCGGAATCGAAGTTGTCATGTGCTGGTTATTCACTCTTAATCCAACACACACTTAGCTTAGTGCTAAATCACAATTTTCCATTAATCCTTTCTACAAATTCGTTTACATTATAAATTCCAAAAAATATACTTGGGGAAAATCGTAGCTTTTCCTACCGATTCATTTGAGTAGAATTTAAATAAAATTGTTAATTCCTTTGTAAAAAATATGAACGTAAACTAATAAAAATTGTGATTTATTATTAGAAATGTATGAATGCGTATAAGAAATATCTTTTTAAAAGTACAATTTTATGTCTAAAATTATCTGTGACAGTTTCCCTTGATTAACTTTCACATTTCTGCAAAATTATTCACAAAACTAAATTAAAAAAAAAAAAAAACAATGTGCTTGAAATCAAGACCTATAGACTCCATTTGCCAACGATTTTTACGCCGATTATCGATAATATTCGTGGTGGATATAAGGCAAGCTAAGAATACGTACATTTTTGGCATGTGGCTTCCTCTAAAAATTTATTGTGTTACATATTATGTACACTTGGGATTTATTTGGTATTAGAAAGATAGCAGTAATTAACTACATACGCACATGTTGCTAGGCTTGTTTCGAGTCACGAACGTATCCCAATCTAGTGCTCTTTATGTCGTTGGCAGTACACGCAATCAACGGTGACTTAACTGGGTAGAATTATTGTATTCATTCCTTGTGAACAAATCAATCATCGTTATATTTAATATTCGGCATAATTCGTGTTTAGTATCAGCGGCGTATTATAAATGGTTCGACATAAATGCACCACGAATACTGAATCGGATAGTGATGTGGATTCAAATGAATCAAACCGAAATTAATCAAATAATAATGTAAATATTTTTAATACTTTGTGGTCGGTTTTTGGTTAGCTCTTTAGTAATTTGAATTTTGAATATAATACAATTTTTGTGAGGGGTTGGGTAGGTTAGGGTCGGGGTAGTCCGTTAGCTAACCTATTTTGCGAACCATTTCCTAACCCCTTAAAATAGTGTAACACTAATAATAATCTTTGTTTGTATTTATATCTCGTAAAAATTAAAAAAAAAAGTGATAACTTCGTTACTTGCGTTCTAGTTAAATGACAGTAGGTACCCAACAACTAGTGATGCGCAATGTCAAAAACATTTCACAAACAACCGAAATCGGTTTCAATTATAAACAATTTTTTAAAAATATTTTTTTACATTTATTTATTTACAAAATGAAACGAATTCTTTGTTTAAAGCCACTTTATTTGAATTTATATTCGTCAACCAGTTTCTCTTGTACTCAACCTTCTTCAGGACAATAAACATATAAACTGGTTATATGTTTTAACTGTTATTAGTTTACATATTAATTGTCCAGAAGAAGGTTGAGTAGGTTCAACCAAAACGATCGACGAATATAAATTCAAATAAAGTGGTTTTAAACAAAGAACTTTTTTCATTTTGTATAATGTCAAGCCACAAAGTGTTTGCTTTCTTTAATAATTTATTTATTTTTCGATGCCTGTCTCACTAGGGTACACCTGTGTCGAGACAGGTTGAAACCGAGACATTTAAATATTCTACTGCTTTTAAATTTAACTCTTGAATACGGACAAGATGTTAAGGCGATCCACTAGTACAGGAAAAATTCGAAATCGGAATTCACGCCCTTTTATGGGAGGAGTTTAAAAATACTTGAGAAAAATCTTTTGGAAAGGTTGGAAAAGATATTTGAGAATTTTTTTTGACATGTTGATTTTGTAAAGGCCTGTAAAAAACATTAATTCCTTTTTTATGCATTGTTTATTGTAATAAAACGGATTTTTAAAATTGATTTCACGAAAACAAGCAGCGCGGACCCCAACACGTTGTTTCTCCGCTCCGTCCGGAGGAGTAATGACGGAAGAATGGGGCGGCTGTCAGTCGTTCTTCGGTGGACGGTATAAGGTTCACTTTGATATAAAAAAAGTATTGTCGCCGTGATGTCAAAAATACCATAGCGAAAATGCATATTATATTTTATTTTGTGAGGTTCGGGCGTAAATTTCAATTTTTTTTTTGCGATAATTATATAAGAAACTGAATTTGCTACATTATGCAATAAAACCATATCCGAAAAAGTGTTTATAAGTAGGAGAGTTTGCACTTAATTTTTTTTTAATAAACCTAATACTTTATTTTTTTCTAAGCTTATTAAAAGACTTATTAAAAAAATGACCGACATTTTTAAGGGCCAAGGTATGTTGTACACGCAGTATTTAATTGAAGCATCTGTAATACTTCTAAGCGGTCAAATTTTCAAAACAAAAACATACGATTTGGTATGATTTTGCATTATTTAGTATGGCTTCATCTTAATATGAATCTATAAATAACGATGATGACCTTATTTTTAGGCATCGCGACAAATAATGTTAAATATTTCAATAGTGTCATATTCGAGAGACAGAAACGGATTGACGTCGATTTGGATATATCGATACCATAATATTACGTAGACCCACGTGACTGCTAAATTCGAAATTAAATAAATTAAGATTGATTTGGTTTTGATTGACATTCTTCTTTCTTGAAAACATCTCTACCTATAATAAAAAAACTAAAATAAAATGAAGATTAAGTTGTACCAAATATTATTTATTGCGCATAATGAAATCGAAACGTATTCCTAAAATAAAGGATATTTATGAATTTATATACTACAATACAAAGATTTTTTATACTACTGAAATTAATATCTTACTAATATTATAAATGCGAAAGCTTGTATGGATGGTTGGTTGGATGGTCCTTACTCTTTCACGCAATAAATATCGAATGGAATTTATAAATTCTTTCACTAATCGAAAGCTACTTTATTTGCGAGTAACAGGGGCTATATATATTGGTAAGTTCTGGCGTTATGAATAAGCTGTGGCGTTATGAAATTATATATTATACGTTTATTGGCAAAGCGTGTTACTAAGTAAATGTTTGACGTGGGCTGTTAATATTATTTCTTTGATGGCGAAAATTCATGTGTATAGGTAGATACAAATATAAAATAGGAACTTATCTACATTTTGACCTAAGCCAACAGCTATACTAATATTATGAATGCGAAACGGAGCGTATTTGATTGTTGATTGATTGGGGGAAGGGGAGTGGTAGTGCGAGAGAGGGGGGGGGGGGGACAAATATGCGAGCGAAACCGGGGGTAAAAGCTAGTATTAAATATATCGATTACAGGATTGCTTATAAAATACTAAATTGACTCCAGTCCCCTATAAATGTTTGTGATATCTCAGCTAAAATCGCATATTTTCAAACCCATTAAATTCACAATACCGACCACATTCTATTCAAATAGACAAAACCTGCAAAACGATTAAAAAACTGATCGAAATAAAATATGATCCTAAATAAAGAATGAAAATTCCGGCCGCTCCCCATCACTAACCAAGCCTATTAACAAAGCAGTGGGGTACACTCACAGATAATATAAACAAAGGGAGATATGCTATGGGCAGTTTAAACCTTGTGGAACTGTATTTCCTCGTGTCGCCGATATTATTAACCAATACTATTACACACCTTCGCTTACGCTAAAGTATACGCCCCTATTCGAACTCACACTTAAAACTTGTCATTTTCGTTGGTACTAATACTTAGAACAGATTTCTATGCGTACACGTTTCGAACGCATTCGCAATTAGCAATACATAGAAATAATGACGAATAAGGCTTACAAGAATACAAATCGACAGAGATCGACATTTTAGTTAAAAAATGGTTCCAGTTAAAATTTTGATAAAAAATTCTTATTCTCAGAACCGATAAATCGAAACAAGTGTGATCTGGACTCTGGGCACGTTTAACGTATCCCATTTGTAACAAATCCATATCAATTGTTTCTAATCTATAATTAGATAACTGAATTTTAACATTTTTTGGTTTTGTTCAATAACTTTAATCACAATAACACTCACAGTGTGTTTTTGATGTTGTAAAAATCCATAAAAAGAAACTCTCATTTTTTACTCATGCTAATTTATTTTGTATTTGAGTACTTCACAAGAGTCCCATCTACTCCCAACCAGTGAGACTAGGGCATCCGCAATTGGGGTATTTTATGAGGTTTCAGATGGTGGGGAGTGGAAGTCGAGGAAAATGAAGGTGGGGAAGTACCCGGTTATTCAGATCTGGTCGCTAAACACGGCTAATAAATTTAAAGCAACCTTTCTGTTCTGAATGGTGGTCTTTAACCAAGGTTATACTGAAAGTATTTACAATTCTGTTTCACAATGAATAATTTTACAATAATAATGACAAGTATTTTGGGCAACGTTGGGTGCTCTACCCGTGTTAGGGCCTTTATTTTGCGATTTCATATTTTGTTTCATAATCTATTTATTAACCGTGTTTTACAGGCAGTTTTTTTAAATAATATGTAAACAGTTATTTTCCTCCTCTTTTGAATGTCAAATGTGCTAGTTTTCATCAATCTCGAACATATGTAAATAAAAAACCCACCTTGGTATAATTAACAAAAATATATAGAAATATGTATGTACACGAGGTATTTCATTTGGCAAACAAACATTTAAAAAATATATATTATTGATCGGTAAAGTGGAGATATTTGTTTAATACTTGTCACTTCGATAATATTGGTGTTACGTTTTTAACTAAGTAATGTAAACGGATATCAAGGTATTTTTCCAAAACGGATTTAGTGAGTTGAACTGAATGATTATTCATTGGTGATTGGTCATATTGATGAAAATAAATATTTTCAAATACTTTGATTCCAACGAAATGTCGTAAGGCTTTGGTTACTAGTTCCTGTTTAATATTATTTTTTGATTTAATTTTCAGTTTATTTTTATCTACAAGAGCGTTCTTTATTATCACTTCCATTGTTTTGCAAATGTTTATAACATCAATTGAAGGGAAAAAAAATGCCAGGTTGCTGGTTTAAAATCGTTTTGGCCAAAGTGAGACGAGCAAATTATGCTATGGCGAGTCAGAAACCAGTTTCCCTTTCTCCCCGTTGCGTCAATCCATTTTTCTTTAATTGTTCCGTCCTTCGGAAATCTGAAATAATGAAAATACTATAAGTTACTGCATTTAAAAATGGATATAAATTATACGTTACCTAAGATAAATAAATTATCACGCTTTTTTGTTATGCTTCTCCCCATCCCGCGAACCCCCCCCCCCCCTTCTCATCACTCCCTCACCCCTGCCAACCCCCTCCTTCGTTTCCCTCCCCCACCCACATAATTCTCCCCCTATCAGATCCCTCGTCCCGGATTCTCTTCCCCTTCTCCTTCCCTTCCTGAGGCTAAACTATATGAAACACGCACATTTCTCAAACTGATCATGCGCCAAAAAATTAACGAATTTTATAACGCCAAAGCTTACCGTTATATATATTGAAACCTTCACGGGCGTCCCACACGAAAACACCAAAGTTTCATCCCAGTCGGATGAATGGTATAGGAAATAATTTTATAATGCTAAGAGCCCACCATTATACTCGTATATAGAAACCTCCACGGGCTCCGGCACTAAAAATCACCAAAGTTCCATTGAAAATCGAATAAATGGTACACGAACGCATGCGGAACAAAGAAAGATTAATTTATATAAATAATGATTTTAAAAGAAAAGCATTGTATTTGTTTCTACCACCAATCAGCATCTACAACAATAATTATCTACAAAAATAATATGTTTATACATATTTATATTTTTTTTATAAAGCCCTACTAATATTACGAAATATCGATGGTCGGTATTTAAAAGAATTCGCGTCCCCATCACTAGCATCGTAATGGCGGCGATGTTTGTTTTAACGGGGCCTTATGTCAATAAAAACTTCGAATAATCATTAAAAATTGATAACGTACTCTAATTTTGTACTTACCGGTGAAATGAAACTTCATTTATCTTGAAGTTCACATTTCTTGTATTATTTTTGCATAGTTGCCATGAACAAGACGGCATTTTGAATAAAACGGGCACAAACTGTACGCGGTTACGACACAAAACCAATTGAATGAACGAATTCTTTCCGTATTCACACTCCGCTCCGTAGGCCGTAGTCCGTCCACGGTCTGGCGGCCAACATAGCATATCTCGGGTTTCTAATATCTTTGGGTACACTGAAAATGTGTCTATTTCCTGATCAACTTTCTGCCCAATGAAAAATCGCTTCGCCTCCGGACAAAATGGCGGCCAACGAAAATATTAATTACGGCGAGAGCGCGCGGCGTATTTATTTGATAACAACTTTTAACCAATTAATCAAATTAAATTCCTTTGTTTTGTGTCCATATGAAATCGTGGCAGATCAGCAAGGAAAATATTCCGCAGTGAGTTTTCGTAATGAACGGAAATTGGGGGACAAAAAATAAAGCAAATTGAGTAATTTGATAAGTTACGATTCCGATCACACTTTTATTAGCGGCGCTCGCTGAATAAATCGAATTATCTGATTGAATCTCTTACGTTTTTGGAAATATCTCGATTCAAAAGGGAATACGCCATCTTTAATCATAATTATTGGCATATTTTATTAATTGTAGCAAATTACTTTTACACGAATGTTTTTAAAATCACAATTCAGTCTTCACGGCAAATAACAGAATAAAATATTATTTTTATTAACTGTTAAAAATGTACAAAAATTGGCAAAACTTTCTTTTTTAATTTTCCGATACTGTAGATGTAGATAGATACTCTTTAAAATTAAGACAAATACCAAAAGAAGTTCAAAAAGAGAGGTTTTGTGCATCTAAACAAGAAGTATTTTCTTGAACGAAAATGAAATCTAAATTTTTATTAGAAAAACTCTCTTTATAAAAACTTTTCTTATTAAACTCTCTTCATAATATTCCCATCAAGGGAATATATATTATCATCGAGGAAGAAGATAATTCTAATAAATACAAACGAAAATATGGAAAAGAACAAGACACACAAAAATAAAAGGTAACAATCTTGTTACAATCTTGCGATTTCCTTCTTGCTACATTACCAATCGCTCCTTCTATCACTACTCACTACCAATTATTAATAAATATTAGGAAATATTTCCTGAATAATATCTAAGCAATCTATAATTATAATTATAGATTGCTAGCTGTAAAATCAGGAAAAACAGTTTATTTGTTGCAAAAGTACAAACACTTCGAAAAAAAATCGTACGTTGTCTTCGATGCATCCTTATTCCCTCGAGGATAATCTCTCGGGGTGACTGTAGACACAATAAGAATGATAATGATATTCAAAATGATAAATCAAAAAGATCGCCCCCGGGTGGGCTCGAACCACCAACCTTTCGGTTAACAGCCGAACGCGCTGCCATTGCGCCACGGAGGCTGTGCAAGATTCATCAGAAAATATGTGCATAAAGCGTTCAGATTGGAAATACATTCACTTTGTGATAATAATCGTCTATGAGATTCGCTGTACATTGGATGAAGGTTTCGCAAGATCCTATAAAATTTAAGTATTGTGTTATTCGCATATTATAGGTACTATACATAGCCTCCGTGGCGCAATGGCAGCGCGTTCGGCTGTTAACCGAAAGGTTGGTGGTTCGAGCCCACCCGGGGGCGATCTTTTTGATTTATCATTTTGAATATCATTAAAATTGTTGTTGTGTGTACAGCCAACGTGTTTATATTTTTGCAACAAATAAACTGTTGTTCCTGATTTTGCAGCGGGCAATCTGTAGGTGGTCGTTATAGAGAAGGAGCGATTGGAAAATTAGTAAGGAGATTATCACGAGGTTGTACAGGTGTTTTCATTTGTGTAATGTATCATAGAAAAAAACTAATAAATCTAAACGAAAATATGAAAAAGAACGAGGCTGAGAAAAATAAAAATGAAAAAGTACATTAATATTTGTTTGTGTTAGTTCTGGGTCAATTCAACTTTTACTGCTTTTTTAATACTTTCATTTACTGCAAAATGGAACTACGAAGTATTATTTTTTCATCAATAACGCAAATGAAACAACATTTTGTAAATTTTTTCCTATACATTTTCACAAAAATCATTTGACCCACAGCAGTACATAAAAACCGCATTAAATTGTGATTATTATAATGTGGAAAATGCCATTATTCAAATGCAATAATTTGTAAATTTTGTGTTTTTGTGTAATTACCTAGGTAATTCACATAATAATTCAACATGAAATAAATATTAGTTATAATTAGCCTGTATACGTCATGAATTTTAAATATACGTATTATTTATAACGTAAAATCCTATTTCGGTTTATTATGGACATTGAAACTAATTTGTTTATTTAAACTGAAATGTGGTTTCGTAAAGCACCTACTAATAGGTTTATGTTGTTTGAATTAAACATAATCAAAACATAACAGATTTATTTTAAGTGGAATGAGCACGATACAGGTCCTAAAATAGTTAAAATAATATGTTTATCATTTTACGCAAAATGCAGGCACCTACCTACTAATGGGTATACGCGTATACAGGGTGTAAAACACATCCCCGAAGGATTTTAACCAGCGATTCCTGAGCCTATTTTAAATCAAAAAAGTAGATGTCATTTTGCTGTCCGATTATATTTATTTTCAACTAAAAACAATAAAAATATGTTTCCATTATTCGTCGCCACTAAGAAGTAGGGTATAGTCTAGCGTCTAGCGCTACGATACCCAACCTTTTTTCTCTTCGGGCCACATATATGTATTTGTAAAGTTACGCGGGCCGCAATACTATACTGGTATGATGAAAAAAAAATCATCACCACCCCCCCCCCCCCCCCTCCCCTCAAAACAAAGAAATATTCTTCTTCCCATTTGTCTTGAAGCACTCATTTTTCGATTGCATTTTGAAGACACTCCCGCTATTATGCGTATTTAAATTATAACAGAACAATACTTTATACGACAGTAAGAAACGCTGTTAAAATTTGCAAGTAGGTACCTGACTAACCAGTGACCAGTGATGCGGTGGTTTTATCGAGATTTTTTTTAAATCAAGTTCCTGATAATAAAGTGTTTAGGGCCGCACACAAAAGCTTGCCGGGCCGCAGGTTGAGTATGGTCGGTCTAGCGGGTCACGTGATAAGCACACCGTCTCGTTCCAGCAGCACAGCAACACATGCGCACGTCATGTGATCCCGCTACGACGCGTAGGAGTGTGATCAGTAGCGACGTGTAATTGAAAAAAAAATTAACAGAAAAAAGTATCATCGTACGACAAAATGACAACTCCTTTTTTTAACTCCAAATATGCTCCGGAATGGCTGATTAAAATGTTTCGGGTACATGCTTTTACAACATAGGTATATGTTATAAGTAGGTACCTGCATCGTAATCTATATTGAAACATTACAGAATTTCCTTACTACATTACATTTTTTTCCACCCTGGATTACTTAATAAACCATTAGAAAACCCAAATTCACAGATCAAGTTATATACCTGCACAGGTAATAATTTTTTCCACTTTGCCAATTGTCCATTGACAAAGTGGAAAAAGAAATGATTTTGTGATTAAATCACATTTATGTTAAACATAAGCGGAATAACAAAACTTGAGATAAAGTTAATAGTTACACATTTGAAAGCAATATGTATTGAAGGAATGTGACTGGTCTTTTATTTTATAGTTGCCGTAATGGCTTATGGTTAGAGCAATCGGCCTCCTGGCGTGCGCAAATAAATGTTATTTGATTAATTTGTGTTATTTCACAATTAATTCATCTAAAAAATAGTATATTTGCGGTACGTTACATAGTGGAGGACACTCTCAGTATCGCCATGGTGTAAGACCACCATTCAGAATTGAAACGTTGTTTGAAATGACTTTAGCCATATTTGGTGACCAGATCTGAATAGCCAGGTATTTTCCCAACTTCCTCTTTCCCGTCTCCTTCCCCTTTCCACTACCTTTAGCCTCACAACATACCCCAATTGGGGATACCATAGTCTCACAGGCTGCAGACGGGAGCAGCTGGGACTCTTGTGAGGTACTCACAAAAACAATTTTAAAAAGTCGCTCAGAAAACAGAAAGAAGGCCGGCACAGCATTAAACCTTTGCCCGAGTGTTTTTTCTAATGTATATTAAAATGATTTTTACATATATTGTTGTAACATTTTAGGATGTTCGTGAAAGCTCTACTAAACAAATATAGTGATTCCGCAAACCGGTTTTAATTATATTCATTAGATACATTGCATAAATACTAGCCATAGACCTTGGAAAGTTGTGGGATATCATAATAAAACGTAGGATTTGATAAGATGAATTGTTGAAATGAAGTCTGATTTCCATAATCTGTGCTTAAAATTGCGACGGCGTTTTCACAGATTAATGTATTTTTATTAAACATTTGTCTCGGGATTATTGCCTTTCATAGACAAATATAGTTAACTTTCTTTATAATATAATTTTTTTTTGTAAAATTAGAAAGACGACAGATATTTACAGTTCGAATGAACGCACGCTGGTAAACTTAAATAATCATCAGTCGAAAATTAAAAAAAAAAGAAAAACACATTACAAATATGGATTAATTAATTAATTAAAATAAAATATTCTTGGTACCTACTTTGTCGGTTGTATGAATTGTTCCCACAATCAACCCACTTATATCAAGTCACTTCACATTCAAGACAACCACAACCACAATAGGTACTCGAAATAACAATAAATTCGTTTTCCACTAACACATTACTACAAAATATGGGATAAAATCTCTGAACTATTTTGCCTACACGCTATAGGAATAATTTACTTCCGGATTCGTATAAAAACATTCAACAATAAAAATTTCAAAATACTGCTTTAATATTCTTAAGTCTATATATATTATTATATTTTTATGCTTCCATTTCATGAAAATCAGTAATTTTCTTGTAATGTTTTGTTTTGTCTTGTTTTATGTCTTTATTTGTAATAGAGAGAAAAAAAGATTTTTTTCTCTTTATTCGTAACATCTTCATTGTTTTTTCTCTTGTTGTTTATTCCACTTAAACTTGAAACTTATTATGTTTTTCATATCAAAATACCTATCACCTCCCACTAATGTAATTGTAAGTTCCTCCCGTTCTAAAACGGATTTTTTTATCTCATCGGGATTGCCCTAGTAAGAAATGAAAACAATAAAAAAATTTGTTCAATTTTGAAAACTAAAAGTTCATTGAGCGTGAATAATTTCACGCAAGAGTATGTCACATAACGAACCACCGACGTAAGTGTGTTTGATTGATCAGTTTGTTTTATATTTCATATCATTAAATGCATGTTTATGTAGGTAAGCATACGCATCAGCAATAATAACAATCAACAAGAGAAAACTAAACAATGATGATAAGATTGATAATATTACGTTTCCATTACAAAGTACACTATAATAATATGAGATGTCAAAGACGTTATACAATCAAACTATTCCTCACAACATCAACTTTACTATTCTGCTGCTGTCAAGTGCTCAGAAAGACGACTACTGGAAATAGTATTTGATTAACTGTGAAGAATACATACAATCCTGACAATGAGAGAGCACTCTTATCACGCAGTAGTTCCCGGTTCCTTGGAGCCTGGGGCGACTGGGTGTCAGGATTCAGGACATCTCAGGACGATGGCACGTACAAACCTCTCTCCTTGCGGTAGTCCAGCTCGACAGGACCATGATTGATTGACTCGGGATGCTGGGCACGAAGTATCCCACCGAGATTACCGAGAGACTGCTGAGCGATGAATTGTTTTAATTTTTTTTTCATAGACGAAAATTTGATAACGAACAATGATTTATAGTTCTTCCAGTTTACTATTCAAATCCTCTTCGCCACATACGAATTTCATATTCCACCTATCAAAGTCAGCTCTTTGGGTCGACCGTAATAAATGAACATGAGTGATGGGAGTTTTGTTTTAGTTCTTGGCCCTTTTTTAAAGACGCTTTTCAATCAAATTGCTTTTTTATATCGAACATCAAGTCAAATGAAGCGCCAAATAAAGGTAATTGATTACTACGAATGGTTTTTCTGCTTCATGGGTGTCCAATAAATCAAATGCACAGGAAAAGGCACGGAATAATTAATGATATATTTTGACTTATGGCCGATTCTTAATAGATTAAATTTGAATATAAAAGTTATCTGGAAACTAGTAGTAGATACAAGTGGACAACTCATGAATGTATACTACTTAGAAAACCCAAAAAATAAAAACAATTCTGTCTGAACATTTTAAATTTTAATTTATAATTTTTCAAATTTGATTTACTCGAAAACGAAAGCACAAATCCAAAAAAGTTATACATGAAAATCAACTCCAAATGTGAAGTAGTGATTTTCTCGCTTGTGTTTTTGTTTCCGGACACCGTGTACAAACAACTATCTGTTGGTGCTTAAGCTTAATCTTCGCAGCGTGAATAACAATGTATTCACTTACATACATTGCCTCTGATGCTATCTTTATTTTACCATAGAAAATATATCATGAACAAATTTACCTCATATATTGAATAGGATATAAAAAAGTAGTATAATAATTGAAAATGTTACACTGCGCCTCTTATTAAAAAAATAATGCCAACTACGGGTTAAACGTGCCCGATAATTTATATTACTAAGTTATTTATATTATCTGTCAAAGGCACAGGGCATCGATCTACCAAAAGGATTGATTGCATCGTTTGTACGTAGTTTTGAACGTACCCTTTAATGCAGGTAATTGGTTATAAATTACCATCATCCATAAGATAGTAAATTCGTGTAATATCTACTGAACACGTACTAGGGCCGAATCATCAAATTTAAGGGCATTGTGTTGCGCATACAAACGAGATGGGCAAGTGTCAAATTGTCCCCGGCACGGCTGACCCGTCGTAAACGTTCGGGTCAATGGTCAGTATAAAAAGGTTTTGATAAATGATGGTATCTCATCCGGGGCAGTACGAACCTCTGAGAGGGTCCAGTTCTCTCCCCACTTGCGGGACCATCGCAGCTTCACAGTTTCAACTCTATCTCGCATCAGTCTCGTCTCAACAGCAGTGCTGTACTAGAGGCCAGAAGTCCTGTTAAAATACGATGGAGCATTATTTAATAGTGTTTGAAAAATATGATGGCAAGATGCGATCCCATAGAGTTGTGAACATTGAAATCAATTTGAGTGAATTAACATACGCAAGAAGTACGTTGGCTGAAAAACACACTAACAAAATAATGAATAAAACTTTAGGTACAATAATGGAAAACCGAACGTAGTAGGTACCTAACGACAAATAAGAATATTTAAAAAGAAACGGCTAACTAAACTTATTACTTATTACTAGACATCGGATTATATGCATTTGCATATTTGCATAAGCAAATGCATATAACTCTCTAATTACGGCGTTAATGCATATTTTCAGCCTTTTTTCCCAATCGTGCATATTTCGTTTCGTTTTAGTCAATCCGACAATCCTGAGGCCATTGCAATTCAGTCAAGCGCAAGCTAGCATTTAAAAACGCATCCACTAAACAGAATATTACCCTCATCTCAACAAATTTCCACAAGTTACCAGATGCCATAGTTTTCTTTTGACCTTTCCAGCTGGACTCCCTCGACCCATCGCCTTGCACCGCAATTGGAGGGATGGATTCATACGTCCGTCACTCCCGGCTACACTGACTCCAGATTCCTACCCACCCCTCATACCCTTTTCCTTCCCAGAACTTCCTATCCTTCATAATAAAAGAAAAAAAAAGCGCATTGACATTTGACGTTTTTGAATTTTTGGAACTCACTCACTACTCAATATTAGAGGTACTTATCACAAAATTCCTGCAGCTCTTTCAAAATTTGAGAATTTGTTCCGTACAAAATGTATAAGTAAAAGAATTTTCTTAATTACTATTTTTTTCGTTAATTTGTGTGATGTTTTAATAGTAATTATGTTATCCGGGGCGGAGACAAATCCAACAAATCAAATATCACCAAAATCGGCCCAGCCGTTCTCGAGTTATAAAAACTGTAACTAACCCGACTTTGTGATAATAGGACAATTGATACAGCGCCCTGAGGTGATTTTTCACAAACACGGCGCTATACAAGTCATCCAAATATGATTATTATTTTTATTAAAATGGGTCCAGGATGTTGAAGAATCCAATCCGTCTCTGCGCCAATCACCCCAGGGTACCGGGTACCGGCAGCGTATGACGGTAAGAAAATGAGTATGTGTTTGATGGCTGAGAAATTGGTCGGGTCAGAAAAAGGTCTTTGAATGAATTAACGCGCTTTGAATAATAATCTCGAGGTAAACGCGTAATCGAGGATATTTAGATCTTATTATTTATCATGCGTTCTGATTCCAGCAACCTGTGGCGCTGCGTAAAGGCCTCATCTTTAAATTATAATGACTTTTTGTTGTTGTATATTAATGTAACTTTTCGGGTATAGAGTTGAAAGTTAAATTTGGAAGGCGGGTGTATTGGATAACCAACATCTCTGCCATAAGTTACCGCAAGCGGTTCGCTACGTTTTATGACTTAGCAAGGGTGCCCGGGTTCATGGGGGTAAGGTTTGTATAGGTATTTGCGGCACATTCATTTGCCCACCTACTGCTTTGCAAGCCGAATCGGGAGAGACTGGTTAATTTACCTCTCTAGCCGGATTCCCTGGACCTATCGCCTTGCACCGCAGTGGGGAGGATGGATTCACTCCGTCACTCCGGGACACATTGACCCCCGGATTCCTACCAAACCCTCATACCTTTTTCCTTCCCACAACTTCCTCTTCTTCCTTTCCATAAAAAGATCCTCAACACAGCATTCCCAACGAAAACATAGGCCCCGATAGAAATTATTCCTGTGTGTGGAGCTAATGTAAATAAAGGTTGTCTAGTTTTGTCTGTTAAATAAAAGCAGAAATATCAAATATGCAATTTGAAAGAAATATAAAAAAAAACTGATGTGCAATAAAAAACCATCAATAAACGAGGAGATACTAATATGTTGGTTCGTTGGTTGGTGTTCAAGTCCCGTTTAAACTGGTAAAAGTTGTAAAAGTTTTATTTTATTTCAATGCTTTAGCCAGGCATGACGCCCAAAAGTGTTACCGTTTTCGAAGAGATAAGCTGCTAATACTCCAAATGTTTTGCTCAAGGAAGTTCCGGAATTTTGAAAACTTGCATGGATTTCATAACGTCTTGGAAAAAATCGTGTTGATAGTTTTTTTATTAAGATTACGAAAATATTAGTAAAAATGTTAAGAAATGTACAATTTTTTTAAAAATAAATAAATCCGTTATTTGGGCTCGTGACGTCACTACATGAAAACGTCCCGTCTCCGATAATATTCTATTAATTTTGTAAAATTCAACACTGATTTTTTTTATATGGTAACACTTCGATAACAGGCGAATTTTTTTATTTGAAATTTTAAATTCACTAGATTTATTGTTTGTTCTCTTATCTCTTGGTTTGACGTTTTGACAGATGTTACGAAGAGAACCCCGTACATTTTATGCCTTCTGTACCCGTTTTAGAAGTGTAATGGTAATGGTGCAAATTTTATAATATACTTACGGTGCTCCAGATTTTATGTCCGGGTTACATCTTTCCCAAATGAAAGACTAAACCTTTCCACACACTTTTCCACAAATGAATATCTAGTAAATTCACGCAATGTAAGTGCACTATATAAGTATAATAAATACAAAACAATACAAGAACAATACGTCAATCCACCAGAAACATAATGGGAAAATATTTCACCGACTCCAGATATTTTCATATCAGAGGGTTCGGCTCTGATGAAATCCTAACTGGTCCGATAAATCCTACTGATCCCTCAATATAAATATTTAAAAAATCTTTCGTAATCCTACATGTATTTAAAATGACCGACTTTTGCATTTTTATGTACAAATTTTTTGACAAATCTAATACGCCTAAATTTTGAATGAGAGAGCTAGGTATAATGCCAGTAGCCGAAATAACAAATGGTAATAT
This sequence comes from Limnephilus lunatus, assembly GCA_917563855.2. Taxonomy (NCBI): domain Eukaryota; kingdom Metazoa; phylum Arthropoda; class Insecta; order Trichoptera; family Limnephilidae; genus Limnephilus; species Limnephilus lunatus. The sequence continues at coordinate 99,939,058 of OU830595.1, forward strand.
TTTTATAGTCTGAGAATGCCAAATTCTTCTAATCTCATTTCCTAAATCTGTATATTTTCTTATTTTTTCAGAAAACAGTTTTCTGAATATTACAAGAATTTGGAATAGCGACATCAATGATATAAGTTATTTTTTTTAATTTTGTTATGTAAAACTATATCGGGTCTATTATGACTAATTGTTCTGTCTGTTAGAATAGTTTTATCATAATAAATTTTATAAAATTCATTTTCTAAAAATGAATTTGGTTCATATTCATAATATGGTACATTACGGCAGTCAATCAAGTTATGTTTAATTACCAAACTTTGGTGAATTATTTTTAAGACTTGATTGTGCCTAAATGTATACTCGGTCGGCGCTAATACAGAACATCCCGATATAATATGTTCTATAGTTTCCGGAAAAGCCAAACATTTTCTACATAAATCATTAATTTGATTTGCATCTTTGATGATATGCTTCCTATAATTTTTAGTATTAATGACTCTATCTTGAATGGCAAGCATAAAGCCTTCTATTTCTGCGCTCAACTCTCCAATACTCAACCATTTGTTTGACGAAAATTTGTCAACATATGTTTGGTTGAGATAATTGAAGTGTTTTGCGTGAAGAATTTTATTTGACCAGGAATCTAATAATTCCTGGTTGGTATTTATAAGAATGCTGGCATTCTCGTCGTATAAATTTAATGGCGAAATATTTCTATCTGCCTTGCAAATTATTTTATGCATTTCTGAACTATCAGCTTTCCTATGGAAAAAATTTCTTAGCATTTCTACCTGATTATGTTTTAAAGATGTTATTTTGACTATGCCTCTACCTCCTAAATTTCTAGGTAAATTTATTCGTTCTATAGCTGAATTTGGATGATGGGAATGAAATTTTGTTAATGTAGTTCTAATTAATCGTTCTAAGCTATCTAAATCTGTATTAGACCATTTAATTATGCCAAAGTTAATAGAGGTATTGCCCAAGTATTTATCGCCTTTACTAAATTTTTAGCAGATAGATTGCATTTCAAAATTTTTCTGATCCTAGTTTTAAATTTAATCCTGATATCATTTTTAATACTAGTATGATCTAATCTATTTGATTGCGGATATCCTAAATAGTTATAAACCTCATCCCCTTTCATTCTTTCAATATTGAAATTTCTAAATATACCCTCGTCTCCATCTACAATTTTACCTTTCTCTATATGGATCGTTCTACATTTATCTAAACCAAAAGTCATTTTAATATCATCTGAAAAAAATTTAACTACTCTAATCATTTTATCTAAATTTGGTTCAGAATTCGAATATAATTTTAAATCATCCATAAATAATAAATGAGAAATTATATTTCTCTCTCTAGTATTACCTTTAATTTTTATTCCAAACTTGCTTTTAATTAACATTTTAGATAGAGGATTTAATGCTAAGCAAAACCAAAGAGGACTCAATGAGTCTCCTTGAAAAATCCCTCTTTTTATTGAAATGCCCGGTACTATAATTTTTTTATCTTTCAAATTCAAAAGCAAATCGGTATTCCAAAATGCCATAATTTTTTCCAAAAAGCTAATAATAATTGGGTTAATTTTGTATATATTTAAAACTTTTATCAGCCACGAGTGCGGGACACTATCATAAGCCTTTTGGTAATCTATATAACAAATATGTAAATTACGTTTTTGGGTTTGAATCTGTTTTAGAATTACAGAATCAATAACTAATTGTTCTTTACATCCCATATGTTTTCTGCGACAACCTTTTTGTTGTTCAGATAAAACATTTTTTTCATCTAAATGAGTGTATATTAAATCTGTCAAGCAAGAGGTTAAAATTTTATATATTGTCGGTAAACATGTAATGGGTCTATTCTGAGAGGGATTATTAATATTTTCGCTTTTAGGCAACATATAAGTAATGCCCTTAGTTAGAAAATTTGGAAAATTTTGAGGTTCTCTGACAAATTTTGAAAGATTTTTTGCCAAAAGGGGATGTAAAGTAGTCGGACGTTTATACCAAAAATTATGTATCCAATCGCAACCCGTGGCTTTCCAATTATGAGTATTTTTTTATAATTTTGGCCAACAATTCAACCGATATATCAGAAAAACTCATTTGTTCAATGTCTGACAATTGAGTCTGACTCATTATGTTTTATATCTTTACTCCAAATATTTGTCCAAAAATCGCGCATATCTGATTCAGATGGCAACGGATTATTATTATTCGAAATAATATTTTGTTTATCGTCAAGTTTGGAATAAAATATTTTCTCATTTTTCTGAAATAATCTATTATTTTTTTTTTTATTATACGTATAATTATATCTTTTTAATCTACTAGCTTTTACACCTAATTTTTGTTTTAACAAATCTAATAAATCATTGATTATATTTTCATTATTATTATTACCAATGCTATAACCAAATTTTCTTCCAATTACATCTACATGTCTCAAAATATTCCTACTTCTATTTCCGTTTTTATACTCTATTACTCTAGCTATGCTACTTCTTAAAAATACTACATCATTTTCTAATCTACTCTGCCATTCTGGTTTTCTATAACTATATGATCTATCATCAGAAGACGTTAATTTAACTCCTAACTTATTACATATGGTGATAGCACTAGCATACACTATTGTATGAAGATCTAAAAAACTAATGTCATCAAATATAATTTTTGGTAAAATTATATTATTTAATTCAGAAATTCATTAAGATAATTTCTTTGACGTATGTAATTTTGGTCTAACTGTGGGATCTATATCTATATATCTATTTATATTATTATGAAGTAAGTTAGCTAATTCTATAATATTTTCATCTAGTAAGTTTAAATTTGCAATGTTGATTTCCCTAAGATTATAAATAACGTCTAAGTTATTTGAGTCTACTGTAATATCATTGGATTCTTCGACTAGAATATTATCTGAACTATCTACGTTCAATGCATCTGATATAACGTTACTACTCGTATTAACTTGTTCTAAATTATTTTCTAATTGCAATCTATCTGCTACTTCCTTTTTTATCTGATCTAATGTTACTACAGGAATTAAATTATTTTTGAAAATTGCCCTCTTTTGGTCTGCTAATCTTTGTTCGTTTACTTGGGCAATCGGATAATTTTGTGAGAAAATTAAATGTAATTTTTTTCTATACAATAACATATCTGTTTCTAATTTAGTTACATAAAAATATGAACGAACGATGAACATATTGACATCGTTCGTCCATTTCATACGCTGCCTAGGAATACCTGCTTTTGTTTTTGGTGGTCTCAGGTCTCAGACTATCATTGTTCATCTGTGTAGATGACATAACAGACCGCTCTTCATTTCGGTTGGTTGTAAATGACATATTATCAATTTACAAAACAACAAGAAAATGATTTTTATTATTAGTTCCTACATTCCAGTAACCAAGCAACTATCGTTACCTAGTAATATCATTTGTTAATTGTCAATTGTCAACAAATAATTTTCAAAATGCCCAAATTAAATATTTTAATTTAAACCTTTTACCTTTCAACGTTACAAATCTTTAATATATATTATATTTTAGAATACTGTTATCAAAATAAAAAAAATATGTAATTAAATTTACCTATAAAATATAATATTACAAATTAATCTCAAATATTATTGTTTACCTTGGTTACTGGAGCCTTCACAAAAGGGATTTTTTATATCCTATTTATTTATCTAAATAACCTATGGTTTACTGGCAGTTTATTTATTACGTAATCTAATATACTTATTTTCAAATATTTATATTTTTTGGGATCAAAACTAATTCTTTTCTATCTGATATAATGAAAAATCAGAGAGCTAATGAAATGCGAATGTCTTTATAGCGTTGCTAAGCACCGAATAATATTTATTATTATTAATATAATTGACAAGTATAAGTATATTACATTGGATTTAGTCATATATAGACATTAAACATTATAATGATTAATGATCAATAAGATGGATCAAGGTAAAAAATATCTACGTAATATTTTTGGTATCCCTCGTTATTCTCCTGTGCCATTCGTCTGGAAAACGTTTTTTTTTATAAATTATTTTCAGCTATATAATTATCGTTTTTTCGTATCCATAAAATTATGTCCCGTCTATCCGGTTTATAAAAAATGGTCTGATTTTTCAGATTTACAATAAAAAATGTCTTAGAATATTATACCTAAACCTGAATTTTTTTTTAAAATTGTGATGCAAATGGCCTATTGAATAGTTTGTTGTAATTATGTAGTGCATGGAATCCATGATTGTATATTAACTTTTAGAAACATTCGAATAATGTATTTAACTAACGCTAATAGACTCTATTAGAATAGAGTGCTGGTACCTACCCTGATGTATGGCAGTGATGTATGGAACTAGCAGATGAAGGATGAAAATAGACCTAATGCTGTAGAAATGAGATCCCTTAGGCGTATGTCTGGTAAAACCATGTACGATCATGTGAGAAACGTGGAGATACGCATAGAATGCAAGGCTGATTTAAGCGTAATGAGTAAACTTAAGAAAGGAACCCTCAGATGCTTTGGTTCCTCAAAGGACTGTAAGGAGAATTAATGACGCAAATGTGAATGGTAGAAGAAGTTGGGGACGCCCGAGGAAGACATGGCACGATCAAATGAATCAGATACTTGAGTCGGGCCATGTCAAGAGTCAAAATAATAGAAGAGCATGTATGAGACGATCTATGAATGTGAACGAGGCAAGGAGTGTGTGCCAAGATGGAGTTGTTTGACGCTCCGTCCTCTCTAGTTAGTTAGTTAAGAATAACAAGTCCCTGGCGACCTGTGCAGTTTTTAATAGAGCACCAGAAAATAATTTTTTGAACCCATAGCAACCATGAAACCAACACTTTAATTAGCGACTTAATGGAGAACCTTGAGATTTGTAAATATAATCTTTAGCTGCATACTTAGGTAGGTCAACACTAAAAAATGAAATATTATGCAAAAAATAATTTAAATAAAACAAAATAAAATAATTCGCCCCCGGGTGGGCTCGAACCACCAACCTTTCGGTTAACAGCCGAACGTGCTGCCATTGCGCCACGAAGGCTCCTTGGAAGATGAACACATTATATCGAGCACACCACAATCTTAAAAGAGTCGTGCTATACCTAACACATCTCACGATCTTGCATACCGTTCATCTGCACGACTCTTATCACAGGCTTTATAGTATAATATAATTGATTTTTGTTTGATTTCTATGTTTATTAGATGAATCTGCACAGCCTCCGTGGCGCAATGGCAGCGCGTTCGGCTGTTAACCGAAAGGTTGGTGGTTCGAGCCCACCCGGGGGCGATCTTTTTGTACAATTTATTCATATTAATTTTTTTTTCAATGTGATAATCTATTTTTAAATAAGCTATCTCACCGTACATTTTAACCCAGAGAGTTCAAATTCAAAATCCGTTCGTTATTAAGGCAAGAAAAATAAATATTGATAATTGGAAAAATACTTCGTACGGATAAGACATTAAATTTAAGCAACGATAACACAATATTTTTATCGTACTATGTGGGTAGGTACTCGTCTACAAATATTGTACAAAAACCAAAATTTCGGACAATATTATGGTATTTCAAATCACGAATGCCCGGGACACAACATTTTGGTATCCCATCAAAATCAATTTATACCGAATTATTATTCTCAAATTATACCGAATCTATTAAATTTCACAATTTCAAATCCCTCCAAACACGACGTCTAATTTTAGATCAAATCCTATTGTTTAAAATTCTAAACAATGTCCTGGACTCACCAGAACTTACCAATTTAATAAATTTTCATATTCCGTCAAGATCAACCCGGCAATCCGATTTATTTTATTTACCCTCTTGTAGAACAAACATTAGAAAAAACTCCCCAATTCCTCGTGTATGTGCACAATATAATACAAAATTTCACAGAATTGACATTTTTATTAAAAACCTTAAGAAATATCGATATGAAGTAACGCGTACGATCGATTATTAATATGAGAATATATCGTGAACATCTCCTATGCTTTTCCTATATTCCTCTTCCTCTCCCCTTCCTATAACCCAAAATTCATTATAATATAATAAAACCTCATTTCCGATGTACTTTAGCTTAGAAACCTCTGTGGCTTGACTCCAGTTCAATTATATATTTATCACTGTATAATATATGTATTATGTAAAAGCTGTTGGTTTCTTACAAATAAATAAATAAAAATAAATAAATAAAATCATGATAAGTGTAGAGTTAGTGTTGTTTGGGTGCCTATCTGTAACTCTGGTTAAATTGTTCAATATCGGACGATTGTAATATAGCGATAAATCGGTGACGGACACTTCTCAATCATGCAACTTCAACACCTCCTTTGAAAAGTCATTAAGAGTGATGAAAAAATATATTAAAAAATCGGTTAAATAGGTTAGGTTAAGGGCTATTTTTTAAATTTTTTATTAATAACTTTTCACAGGGGTGTCGAAATTGCCTGATTCTGAGTTTTCATGGAACCGATAAATCAATTAAGTACCTACCTACCTACAACATGATAATTAATTACCATTTTTCTTTTGTATAAATTTCTAGTCACCTTTCTACACATAAAATACCAACCTATAAAAATATAACTTTTTTACAAGAAAATTATTTTAATAAGCCTACCCTCTTTTATGTTTTTAATTTCAGCTATGATGGTCTATACCTTGTGATGGTGATTGCTTTCTTATTTATTCTGTTTTATTGGTTAAGTAACATACGAGTACATAATTATTATTGTTAGTATAATTTTCCTTATATGCTTGTAAAAGCCCACTAGGGCGTAAATAAATTTAGATAAATAAATATGTATTTTATTTTTTTCTTTTGGTTAATCTTGATGAGCGTTAAGCGTTAGCCTAATAAACGAAATCGCTGCGGCGACAGATGCGATACTGTGATATCACGACAATCACAATCAGCCAAAATTTCTAAGTAAAAATGCTTCCTTCTAAATTACATGGATTTTCATAACATTTTCCTTCCTCTACCATAAGGATAAATGACGCGTCCTTGTAGATTGTGGCACCAAGGTCGCCACTTGACATGTAAATGACGCAATCCCTTTAATATGGCACGTCGAAATAACGTATCCTGCTTGGTATTTATCGCCAGAGTGTTGCGCCTCAGGCTACCCTTGTTACCTACAACCTAAATCCTACCTACTTACCTAAATATGTACTAGGTACTTCTTTTTGGGTAGGTACCATCCGACCGCCCTTTGACTATGTAGGAAAACACTACGATTCCCAAAATGGGGCTTAAAGGAATTTTCGACCTTTAAATGGATGAATTATGCTTTAAACCCTATTTTTTTACTATTCGAATATCTTTTTTGTAGAAAGTTGTGAAAAAATTAGATTATTTTGAGATATGGATTGATTCACAGTTTGCAGAAACATTATAAAGCCTATCTTTATGTATGTCTTGACCGTGAGACGCACTCTTTGCTCCAACCACATTCATACTTCTTTGTATTCGAATTCTTTATATTATTATAATGACCAAATTATGAGTCACCTGGTCGTACAAGGTCTTTCTGCGGCGACCCCGAAATCTTCCTCCATCCACTTGCGCATTACATAATTTATTATCTCGACGATCCTTGGTTCACTTTTAAAAACGACAATATTTAAAACTATCTGAACCACCCGGCGTTGCTCGGGCTTCATTCTACTTTAAGGGGTGGGAAAAGTGAACGGGGTTGTTTTTGAAAATCTCACACAGACAGTGATCCTCATCGTGTTTAGAATTTCGTCAAAATCAATCCATCAATCATTTTAAGATCAAGTGTGCAAAATTTAATCAAAAATATCAAAATGCTGCTTTAGGGGTAGGAAATGGGGATGGGAGTGATTTTAGAAATTTCACGTAGACAGTAAACTTTCAATTGTTTTGAAGGTCACGTGTGCATAATTTCATCAATCTCGGATTATACAGATTTGAATACATCTTTAATCTACGCCGCACCCCCACCATGCCGTCAACCACGCCGCCCGACCGCCACAAATAATCAACTTTGAGAAGAAGATATATTCCACAAAGTTTTTATTTTCACATTTACATAAATAAAACCTACAGTTTTCCGAGCTGTTTGCCAATAATGGATCTTTTATTTATTGGTAAAACTTTTCAAACTATTGTCTCTCAGAATCAATACACATTCCAGAGACGGCTATTATACGAGAAGCTCTGATGACGATCGCGTAATAACATCTGATTCTGTTTGTTTACTCGATGTGAAATCTGTTGTGAATTGTGGGTTTATAAGATTCAGGTTAAGAGCAGCTGGTGTACCTAACCTAACGTCTGATGATAAATTGCTTTTGGAGTGATTTATATCTGCCGTGACGGGACCACCCCCTCATCCCCTCTTTGATGCTACTCCGACACCCCGAGAGCCAAGGACTGGGCGGGCTGGGGGGTGGAACATATTATTCAAAGTGTGATACATAATCGCGATAAAATTTCATATTGTTGCGGGCTTAAAACAACAAGTTGATAAGGATGTGATTCAGTCAGTGTGTCAAAGAGTATAATACGACAAGAAGGGGGAGAGAAGGAAATCTTCCTTCCAACAATTATGGTTGCGAATGTCACAAGAGAAAATGACTCATGAAGATGTTACGTTCAACTAACCCCTGAGTGACATTATCGCTGGATTGTTTATAAAGTCAAAGTTCAACGGCCAAAGTTATGTTTACCTTTGCTAAAGTATCAATGGGTTTCATGTTAAAGTGTTTGCATTAAGTTTTGTTTGGGTAAAAATCTTTCAAATTTATCACAAGGAACCACAGGGGAAGCTTTATTTTTACAATAAATTAGTAAGGGATGTTTTGTTAGTTTTTGAAGTTATTAAGAAAATTAGTTAGGGTAATTGAGATCAATTTTATTATGAAAATTTTATGTGGTGTGAAATTCACTTTGTCTCTTAAGAATGAGTCTATAAAAAGTTATTAATATGGAGTGATGGTTGAAGCATGACATTTTAATAGATTATTGCGAGAAAATTGCCAGGAGCTAAAAAGGTGATTTGATCGAGAATTTGTAAAAGGCATTCTTGCTTAATTATGCAATATTATAAACAGCAAATCAACGAATTCACTTAATGTCTGAATGTATTATGTTGTTCACAAATCAAAATTGTTCGATCTAAAAATAATCCTGCACTAAAATGAGACAGTTAGTCCTACTTTTTATCCGGCCTCGTCGTTGTCAGTGACCCATAATTAATCATTTGGCGCATCTTTTTCAGTTTCAGTATTTTGAAAAAAATTGTTTCAAAATAAATTCACGCCCGTACCAGAAGCAAAAAAAGCAAAATCCTGACAAGGTTAACTTTGCAATCGCCATCGCTAGTTTACTGCGATATAAACATGACAAAAAAGCGCTATGCGACCTACAAATTGTGGGAAAGGAACAAAGATACAATAGTTCTTAATTCGTGGTTATACTAGCGGCTTTTTCTGATGTTTACAAGTAGTAATAATAACTCCATAGTAACCTGCACAAAAATAGAGTTGCACAGAAAAGAGGTAGATAGTACTTATTATAAAGTCGTTCTATTATACTTTCTTTTACTATATCGTAAAACCTACATCCATAGATGTTGGTATCCCATAGCTAAAATATACCTACTTTTGCAAGAGATTTAATCAGATTCTCGCTAGAAGCTTAGCGAATATTCAGAAAGGGTATAAAATCTTATCACTCTATTGCTGTTCTATCGAGTATTTTTATTATGCTCTCACGTGGGATGGAGGGTGTAAAAGGGTGTATTAGAGTGTAGAATTGGCATTGTAGGTGTAAACGAGATAATATAGGTAGAAGCAGGAAGAAATCGTTGCACTTCTCTCCTCCTACGAGAATCTCTACAAGCATCTATAAAGATATATGCAGAAAAATACACAAGATAAGGAGCTTCGAGTTTTACCGTTTAGTTTAACTTTTATATCTTGTGTTCATATAAAGTCGTAAAAGTTTTCATTTTAATCTTGATTAAAGCCATAACTCTTGTGAATGTTGTATATTTTATTGGACACGGTAAGAAAATGGCAAAATCACTCATAAATTCGTGCGTTGTCTCACGTATGGACTATTGTTATAGTGCATATGCGGGCTTACCTAAAAAACAATTCAATAGAATCCAGTCCGTTTTCAATGCTGCGGCGAGAATGATTTTTAGTGAATCTAAGTATTGCCGTATAACCCCGCTTCTAAGGGATCGCCTTCATTGGCTTCGATGCCCTGAAAGAATAGAGTTCAAGATCTGCTTAATGACCTTCAAAGCATTGCAAGGAATGGCGCCAGCCTATATATCGGAACTATGTGTCCGACAAAACTTAAGCGACAGACAGCTTACTCTAAGGTCAGCAGATCTTGATGGTAATAATAGTTTAATCGAACTTTCTAGGTCAAATCGAGCCGTTTACTATGATCGATCTTTTCGTGTAACTGGCCCGCTCATTTGGAACAAACTTCCCTCAGCTCTTACTAATATCCAGAACTTGGCTGAATTCAAAAGGGCTTTAAAAACAAACTTATTTAAAAAATCATACCTTTCATGAATTTTAACTCCTTTTCAATATACTATTATAAGCCATGTTCCTCAAGTTTCCAGTAATTGGTTTCGATTACCTCCTCAGTATAGTTTTATATGCACCTCAGTATAGTTTAGTTTACCTCCTCAGTATAGTTTATATGCACTCCGAATTTGTATTATTTCTAAACGTAAACTACCTCCTTTTCTATATTATATTTTAGTTTTAATGATTCTCGTTGAATGGCACCGTTATGGTTATAATTATCTAATGTCCTGTGACAAAACAGCACTCACTATTTTTGTTAATATTGTTCTTTTGGAATTGCTTTGTAATATTGTAATATTGTAATGTATGTATTGTAATACTATATATACTGTAAATTCTTTGTTTAACATTATTTAATCAATTTTGTTAGGACTCTTAAGAACACTATATTTAAGTTTATTATAATTAAGCGCACTTGAGGTGAAATATCACAAAACTGCGCTATATAAATTCTATGTTATTATTATTATTATTATTAAAATACGTAATGGGACACAGAAGTTTCTTAATAAAAATCAGTGACAACTGAAATTAGTTTGTACTAGAAGAATGGTAGTAAAAAAACGAATAATGATAAACAATATCACTGCAATACGCATGCTTATCGTGCGCTGGTAAAGCATTCCAGTATTTGTAGACAGAAAAAAGTCGAAAGTTTAAACCCAACCAAGGGAGCCTTATTAAAATTCTTCAAATTAATTCTTCTCACGTGTTCTATTGCCTAGTATTAGGGGAACTATATTAAAAAAACCTTGGAAAATTTTGAGGAGGAGCAAACTATAATAGAAGCAAAAAAAAAGACTAATTAGTCTTGTTCCAATGAAGCATAATATTTTTATAACGTACAAAATATAAAAGGTTCCGAAACAAATTTTCATCACATCCTGTAAATTGTTTGCTATTTTCACACACTTTCACAGGAGTGTTGGGAGGGTAGGCGAAAAAAGATAATAAACTAAACGAAACGTATAAAAGATTATTAAATAAAAAAAATAAACTTCAGAGATTGCACTGAAATTCATATATGTATAAGGAAATATACCTACGTCCTAATTATTGAGCGATTGCTCGGAATAATATTGTACGCAACAAAACTATTATTTTTGAGTCTATTAATGGAATTCTAATTTATTTGCGTTTTTCACAACTTTTCATTTAAAACTCTTAAAAATTGTATGTTTATTCTATTTTAAACTAGCTGACCCGACGAACTTCGTATCGCCTCAGAATCAATAATTGTTGTTTAAACTTTTAGCTGGGTTAAAATCAGTTTGTTCATTAAGTCAAAAATTACACAATGAAGCAATTATAGATGCGCAATTGGTTTTTCGCAGTGTTTCCGCATTTTTTTCCACTTACTTACAGGAATTGCGTTTCATTTTCTTTATACGTGTGAGGGAGATTAATTATAATTATTGTATTTTTCCTTTGGAAGGGTGCAGGCATACGTTCACCGTTTGTCTCATTTTCAATTGCTGACATTTAGTGTGTAAGAAAGAGTGGCAGCATTATATACTTGAATAAAAGCAGAACAATCAGCGCATTGACATTTGACGTTTTTGAAATTCACCCACTATTCAATATTATACTTATCACAATATTGCTGCAGCTCTTTCGAAGGATGAGAATTCGTTCCATACAAAATGTATGAGGAAAGAATTTTCTTCATAACTTTTTTTGTCGTGAATTTTTCCGATGTTTTAATAGCTATTCTGCTATTCGGGGCAGAGAGAAATCCAACAAATCAAAGATCATAAAAATCGGTCCAGCCATTCTTGAGTTATAAATGGTGTAACTAACCCCACTTTGTTTTATATATTAAGTAGACATAAAATATTAAGAAACATAACTGGAATCGTTTTTTACATTTTTCTCATAACAAGAATATTTTTTGAAACATTATTCCCGATACGGGCCCAATTATTGAAATAAGTAAAATATAATTAATTGTAATTTTTTTGCAATGGTATATTACAAGTAATGTAATTATACCTTCCCATAGAGAATAGAGACATACTTTCCAAATCTAAATTCCAAACGTAACAATTTTCTAACATTCTATCTAGCTCAATTATCATTAAAACAAGCTAATTAAAATTCCTGAATAAAATATACACGGCTTCCGATTCGCCGTGTGACAGTTCCCTTAAGGGCCGGCCTCACTGGGGTGTGTATTGCCCCGGGTCTAATTAGCCTTTATCACTGTCATTTGTATGACTGATGTTCTGTCTGGAGCACCTGTCAAAACACACGTGCAATGTGGCGGGACCTTTATCTTGTGTTTACCGTCCCCACCGAGACCAAATCAATAAATTAGGAAATAAAATTAACGACACTCAACAAAAAGAACGAAACTTTTATACGATAAATTTAATCTTTTCATACGAATGACTTGAACCCCTTTATTGAAGTATTTAAATATGTTATCTCGGTCGTGATTTTGTTATTAAGGTTCGGACGTCGAGAAACTTATAATGCACTAAAACACTTTTCGTGTAGTGCGTGAGATTAGATTTGTAATTAAAAATGTAAATATTTACTAGTTGAATCTCAAAAAAATACGGAAGGTTTATATATCTCGCCTTATTCGTTAGAGGAGTAATTATGCTTGAGAATTCTTTAATTTGGTTATCTTGACATTATGGGTCTGATTTTAGATGCAAGAAAAAACATGTTCTTTAATCAAAATAAGGTGGGTGAGATTTGTTATGTTTTTTTAGTTTGACAGATACAGATGTGTTGCAAATGAAATAATGTTAAGAAAATAAACCTATTCTGCGTGGGTGCAATTTAGGAGGCGGGTTTGGGTGCCGTCGCCCCGGGAACAGTTTATTTGATAACCAACGCCCCTGCCATTGATCACCCCAAGTGGTTCGCTATGTTTGGTGACTTTGTCTAGGGTGAGGCATATCTAGATCTTGGCGGTGCGGCAGATGCTTTTGCGTGGAGGGCCTGATCGGGAGAGACTAGTTAAGGGAAACCTTTTAATCTCTCCAGCTGAATACTCTCAACATTTCGCTTTTGCACCTTACTTTTAAACAGTCTTGTGATTGGATTCTTACTTTCATCAGTCCTGAGCACATTGACCTTCAGATTCCTACCTAGTCTACCCACCCCTCATACCTTTTTCCTTCCCAGAACTACCTTACCTTTCTTTCCTTAAAAATACCCTCCACACACACACATCATCATCAAAGATGACAAAGGCACTGAGGAAATTTTTGTCCTCAGGGCCTCCTGTGTGGAGATAATATAGAAAAATCTCAATTGTTCCCGACCGGAGCCAGTGGGACTAGTCATCTCCAATTTACAGGGATATGTTGTGAAGCTGAATGGAGTGGGGAATTTGAGGTTATCCACCACTTACCCGCCCTAGTATAAGTAACAGATGGTTACCCTTTCAAGGTTCTCGCTAGGACTCTAATTTTTTGAAATAACGAAACTACATTTAGTTTAGAACGAATTTAGATCTCCAATGTCCCTGCATACGATGTTAGTAAGCACGTAAGCAGTATGCAAGTGCTTAGCGGGAAATACAAGATACAATATGTGTTAGCATGACAAAATATAGACGAGGGAGTGGGAGTGGTGTAGAGAAGAAGATGAGAAAGGGGAAGGTTCTAAGTTAGCATTTAAAAATTCAGATATAGTCACCAACCACGGCTAAAGCCATTTCCAACATTGTGTCGATTCTGAATGGTGGTCTTTCACTAGAGCGATACTGAGAGTATGCAATAACTACCACTCATAACAACATCCGAAAAGATTATATACAGGAAATTTTGTAGGAGTAGTGACATTGTACGCTGTTTATAACGAGGAATTCAAGTACATATAAGACTTCTACTAAGCGATCATTTATGAAGATCAGACTCTCTGCTTCGTGCATCTGATTTGACAAAACAAGTAGTGAACAGAGAACGGGAAAGAAGCAAGACAGAACACTGATGGACGTTTTACACGTTCATTTTTTTAATACCGATCAGCCAATATAAAAAAGTCCTAGCTTTTCACTTCGATCATTATTGTCATACTTACGATTTTGTTAAGATACTCGCCATTAAAAAAGAAACAATTTTTAGAACGCTACTAAATCGTAAAAAAATGGCAACAGATTGTCGGTATATAACTATAGATCACATTAAAGCGTCTGATATTGCTTTTTCTGATGGCGTAAAAAATCAACAAAAACTCACACGAGATTCACAATACTTATTAATATAATATAATTAATATAATAATAATTCATTTATTAGTTAATTATTGGCTATAAACACAATCATCAAACACACTGATTTCGGTTGTCTGTGATGTTATGCGTGATGCTGATATGATGAAGCGATAGAGTTCCTAGGACTAGGTACCTAATTTTACGTACCTGCGGTAAGAAATTTGTATTTCTTTAGTTAACATTTTTTACAAATGATTTTTCAAGTTTATTAACGTCATTCGAAAAATAAATTTCTGACGTCTCTGTAATTTGTAAATGAAAATATATATTAAAGAAAATTGGCATTATTTTATTTTAAAGGGGATGCGCTCTCGAGACGAGTATTTTAAGAATATTAACACATAAATTCTAGAATTATAATATTTCATGATTTTTAACTGATCTGCGCTAGCATGTTGTTGTCTTTTTATCAATGTTTTAAATATAAAACAAAATAAATACGAACCATTTCCACATACCCAATATAGTATTTATATGTAAAACAATGACAGACGATACGTCAAACAATGTCCGCCATGTAAAATTGTGCGTAAGTCGATTCCAAAATAGAACACGTCTTTTTTAATCCAGAAGCCATATACTACATAGTGTTAGGGATAGATCGTACGTGACGTCATCGTTCTAGTGTCTTCTGTCTTTTTCGTTTTCAAACAAGACGCCTGAGAAGGAATATGATGACGTCCGTACGAGCACTCGCTGGGGCAAGTATAATACAAAAAGACGACCCATATGGAAAATGGACGAAAAAATCAACGTGTAAAACACCCATTACCGCGAGTCTACCTCAACGCTGTCCGTACCCGTACGACTGTGACTTCAAGTGAGACTGCCACAGTACCATTGCCATCTATATCTGCCGGTAACGAGTGTTTGCAGTCATAAATCCAGGATCTTTGGATTTAGCGCCATTCTGTTCCGTGCTTCCATCAATTGCCAACTCGGAGATATCGTCTAACGTTCGCCGAGGGGCTTATCCGACGGTTAAATAACACTAGAGGATACTAATGACCAAAACCTAAACGCATATATATAGGTACGAATCATCAGTCAGAATGATTGTTGCTGAAGTCGTTGCAATCTTAACCATTTCATCACTACATTTCTCATTTGATAAATTATCTTAAAAACGCATTAGTACCTACCGAATTCAAAATACTCATAAGACAACCCAACCAAATACAAAATTGAACTAGTTTTAACAGACCACAAGTAAATCATCACACATTTGACTAAATCGGTTTAAAATTTACCAATTTATAGTATACGTCTGCTTTAAGTGTAACAATAGTAACAGTATATATAATATGTTCGGAAACTAGTGATACAAGCAGTAAACTTTTGTACTCGTAGTAGAATTTTGGAGTTGTGTCTACCATTCGACGTATTTTAAAGAGTGTGCACAGTTGACAGCAACCCACTATTGACAGTTTTTTTTTTAAATTTTACCTGAAAAAATCCAACGTACTCGATTTACGTTCTCCAAAAAGTTGTCTAACACAATCGATTTTAGATATACATTCTCAATTTTCCCCGCGTATATACACTAGTTCCCAGACACGGGAAAAACTACATTCGTATTTGTACAATGTTGAAGCTCTAGGAATGTATGCATTTGCTGAAAAATTTATAATTTATGAAACCTAACTACTTCTAATATAAAATAACTAGTACGCCAGGGTTGAAAGCAAAAAAAATTGAATGACTTGATTTGATTTTAATAGAATTTTAAAAATGTAGGTACCTACCTATGAATATTTGTTCCATCAAAGTACCTACCTACCGATTAAAAAACAACGCTGGGATCATAGAATAAAGAACAGAAGAAAACGGGATTTCCTATTTGATATTAAGTGCAAACGAATGACGAAATGCCTACTTTGTACGTCCCTTAATGCCTAATAATGTCAGATATATGAGCCATCTCGATAATGCTAAAATGCAACAAAACCATAGACATTGTCTATGAACAAAATGTTAGAAGTCTCCATTTTATCGCGTGAGAATTCTTTTGTTTCCCGATTTCATCTTTCAGTCTGTACCCTTAGCAGGTCTCTTATCTGAGGCTTATCAGATGATAAATTTTTACACTTTATTTAGTTTCGGCGAGAGCGGTAAAAAGGTTAAAAACGCGCGAGTCGCGTCTTTTTCAACCGAATCTCGGAAACTGATGATCTCAACAAGGTTTCGACTCACTAAAAACGCTTTTATAACTTTTATATTCCGGTTAAACGTTTTGATGAGATTTATGAATGTGATTTCTTGTTATTATCTGATTCTAGTAGGCATTATTTATCATCGTGGTGATCAACTTTTCATAGTTTTATGTTGGTGTAGTTTATTGTTTTTCATATGTATGTTGACTGTTTATTATGCTGAGAGAGACTGGCTCTCAGATTTCATAAGACTGGCTTTTTGCCAAGTGGTTCGAGATGTCGTTTCCTACGCTAATCGTCGCGGGTTTAATCATCCTAGCTTATGTTTAAAGCCTTTTATATAGATATTTCTAGATTTACAGGCCCCACCGTCGCACGCGTTGTAGGAAAGTATATATTTGAATAAAAAATAATATGAATGAATAGCAATATTGACGACAATTAACAAATGAACAGTTAAAATTAACAATAACAGTTCTTTTACACCAGCTCAAAATATTTTTTGAAGAAAAATACACAGCAAGTAAGTAGATATAGGGGATGCCGCAATATAGGGGTCACAGCCGTTATGCTGACTTGTAGTTAGTGGTCTGGTACTCAAAACCACGCCATAAAAAATATTATCGATTGGAATAATGGTCTGTGTATGGTGAGTATCGTGTATACCAACCTTCTGCCATCGTAAAGCGGAATAAGCCTGGTAGAACCTGGCAAACAAAAGAATCACCTATGACCATTATGGATTCGCGAATAACTTCGTTAAAGCTGCGCAGAAATCTCGCCAAGCTCTAGTACCTTCAAGCAGCAGTGTGCAATGAAGTGAGTGTGCAATTCACACGCGGTACAAGTGAAACCTTCAGAAAACTAAAATAGACAAGATTGGGGAGGCTACGAAGCACCGCACAAAGAGGAGACCGATTACACTATCTCATTCTCTCGCAGGCTAAATCCTATAGATGTATGTGTCAACAAAATCACAACGGTGCTAAAGAAGTTCTTAAGTCAAAAAACTTTCCGAGAGTAAATACTATTCCACAGTAAATAAATCAGTAAACCAACCTACAACAGTCTGTCTTACCTATAATACACCTCTTTCTTAGGTACCTTTCACGTGTTATATAAATTTCAGCCTTCTTGAAAGCGCCTGATTCTCAATGAATCGAAGGCACTTTCTCATTTTAAGCCCCATACAGCTCGGAGTCAGTAAGCCTTACAAATTATGTGCCTTTGCCTAATGCATGTTTTATAAAAAAGGGATATTTTGCCTGCCGAACTAAATCTGGTCGTATAATTTCGCTGTAAGCGCTGAAAAATAGAAGTTTGAACAATTTGATATAACTAGGTACCTACTACTATAGGTATAGACTAATCATTTCCGCACTTCTTTTGATGGTTGTTTCGATAGCTATTGGAAGATGCTATCTCTTCCGCGGAGTCTATAATCTCTACCAATTTTTCCCCGATGGGAACGAAAAGGATGGACAGGAACAAAAGGATGTCAACCGAATACAAGATGATCCTACCTTGCTGGCGATGTCCTGGATTCCCACACTCATGCACCAATGAAAATAACTCCACGGTTGAAATAGTTAACTGCGCGGATCCGGGTTTCGATTTCAGGCGACGAGACAAAGTACTTGGCTGCCCTACCGCGCCGTTGTTGAAATTGCACTGAGTTCGCGGTTAGAAATCAATCCTGAACCGGTGACAATGGAAAGATGGATAGGTAAGGATAAGTAGGTACGACGGACAGGAGGAATAGGTACTTGGGTGTAGGTACAAGTATGCCCGAACAATGGTTTTATCGTAAATATCTTTGAAATAACTTTATCACAACTAGAACTGTAATTTATAGATAGGATAAATTAAGTACATAAATGTTTATAGGTAAAAAAATTTTATCCTTTTTTGTGATGCCTTGGAATGTATTAAAATCTTTTGGTACAATGCCTTTAAAAAACTAATCTTCAACGATTTCTAAAATCTAAATTATACCCAGCTTTGCGATATAGACATCAATATTTAAGACGAAAAAAATATGACTTTAACAATAATTGAACAAACAGAAAATTCAAAATTTTATGTAGATATATTCTTTTATTTTGCAAAAGAATTTACAGTAAAAATCGCTTACATTACATTCATTTTCATGGATTTAACGTAAAAGTCGCTAACATTACATTCGTATTCATGGATTTAACGTAAAAGTCACTATCATTACATTCGTTTTCATGAATTTAACGAGAACCTACGAATACTATGAATCAAGTTAACCAAAATTTTCTTTATCTACAATACTAAACGAATTTTAGGTAGTAACCAAAACCTCTGCCATACATCACCCCAAATGGTTCACTACGTTTGGTGACTTGGGAGCGGTGCATGAAGTCATGGGGTGAGGTTTGTCTAGGATTTGACGGTGGATGCGTCTATCTATCTACTGCGTGGTGGGTCGAATCAGGAGAGACCGGTTTAGGGAGACCCTTTGGCAAGTCCATCACTCTCGGCACACTGACCCACAGATTCCTTCTCATCCCTCATACCCTTTTTCTTCTCAGAACTTTCTTTCTTTCCTTATAAAAAAAACCTATACAAAGCATCTCGAAAGATAATATACACCGCAAGAGAAATGATTTTACGTAGGGCCTCCTGTGTGAAGTTAATGAAAAAAAATTTGAACAATTACGATTAATAATATAATAATCGTGATCGTGAGTATAAGAATCGTTGTATCTGGTATCACAATTTTTTTGTATGACATGAATAGAACAGCGGCCAATAACCTCGGATTGCTAACGTGACTAAAGGTTAAATTTGTTAGGTAGTTCCTGGCTACCCGCAGTTGTTAGTAAAACCATACCTCAAATTAAAAAGTAATTGGTGGGAACAAGCGATAAACTTTAACAGGCACGGAAACCTTCATCTTTATGTTATTAGAAGTAAAAGAGAAGCTTTAATGCTTTACGTGTTTGAGCGGTCATAACGGGGAGTTAGGTGGAGGGCACTACCTTGAGAAGGTAGTTATTGTAGTAAGTAGTTACTGTAGGTACTTATCTACTTACCATTCTTACTTACCCAATAATGATCGGTGTGGGTAAGTTCCAACTTCTTACCAACGTATTTTAAATACTTGCAATCTCAATAATTAAGCAAATCTTTAGATCACACGAAATACGTTTACGAAGACCCCTAAAATGTTTTTACTGGGGTGGATTTTTGTTCATCGTTTTTTTTTAAAGTAGGTGCCTTTAAAATCTACACGTACCTACTTTACGTTAATATTATGGAATATGATTTCGGAACACTTAAAAAAATATATATTTCCCCCTCTTGTTTTCTTTTTATGAAAATGTTATTTAATGCATTTATTGTTTATTATTTGTAAAATATAACTCATTTAATTTTATTTCGATACAATTTCATGTTGCTGAAAAAGCCCGTATATTGGTAAAACTTAGGTTTTACTCGTAAATCTTTGGATTTACTAAATTTTTAAAAAAGTTGGTAAATCTTAGGATTTACTGGTAAAGATTTACCGTAGTACGGGCCTTTACAGTAAAATATATACACATAATTATTTCTTCAGATTATTTTCAACCGAACAATTTTACAATTAAAAAAATCTTGTGTTTACTCGATTTTATTTCAATTCCACAAATTCAATAATGTATGCATACAAATAAAATATTATACACCCGAATCATCGATGTAGGTATCTACAATTAATAGTCAATTAAATAGGAATTGTCATTGTCACCTATCAACGTTATAAGAAGCGAGAAACATCGTATGTTCATTTCGAATGCTCCACTATGACGCTGATACGACCTCTGTCTGGTTTTACTTTACACAATATAATATTATAATAATTAATATTTAATACAACAATATTTTATGCCGCCGTTAATCGGTTTCGCCGAGCAGTTGATCTGGGTTTGATTCTCGGTCGTGGCAATTTTTTAATTTCTTAAAAATATTTTCATGTTTAACATTTCGTCGACGGCACAATACAATTTTTCACGGGTCTGCGCTAGTATTTTATGTATATATCTGCAGTCTTCGGAAATTAGAATAATATAAAGTACTTAGTTATGTTGCACCATACAATAATTTAAGCTCTCCTGATTCAGTGAAATGATCAGATGATTTCCTAATTTAGGGAATATAGAAGCAGAAGTCAAAATGGAATATTAAGGTTGAAACGATCTCCATAGCAAAGCAGTTAGTTATTTGGCTCTGGAATCAATAGGCGATAATCGAAACGTTCATTAAAATGTCTCTCGCTATGCTTTGTCACAAGATCACAATAGCCAGGTACCATCCGGCCTTTCCCTTCCCAATTTCTTTCCCAATTCATTCGGTCTCTCAAAATTCTCCGAATTGGCGATGCCGTAGATCGACTTGCATCAAACAGTTTGGAGACATGAATGCACACAAAAACATAGAAAAATCTGAGTGTACGCAGTAAAAGTGAAACTAGAAAGTCGCTAGGTGTCGTTTTCTTTTCTTATGACTGTTTATTTCAAAGTTGTTTGATATTGATTTTACAAGCAATTTTTTTAATGGATTTGATAGGTTTTGAGCCTCCGTTCGCTGGATGTCTCTCTAGGCGCTGAGAGCCAGGAGTTTTAAACCGCGGCGATATTGGAGGCCCACACGTAGTCGTGAATTTACCGCATTGTATTAGAACCGAGGACCGTCAAATAATAATTTTTTTTGACGCATTTCCGTTTCATCCGAATTTCAAATCATTAACGAGGCTAAAGAAGTTTCACTTAAAAAATGACTGAGATGTAGAAGTGTGTTCTTGAATATCCAGATCTGACCCCTAAACTCTATTTATAGAAACTTTTCAAATCCATTGTATAAAAATAACACGTCATCGTTTTCAGCAGATCGTGAATGAAACAATCTATTTAGATAGGCCCTGCCTCCTACCTCCTACAATAGATATAGTCCTGCCGATGAGAGCTCAGTTCTATCCTTTCTTTTTGTAACATACGTGGTTCATGTGAAAGAGGGAGAGCTCACAGCGGAGCTATCAGTGGTACCTACGCCTTCACCTTCTGGTTACATAGTTTCCACATTGTATGGTTATGAGTGTTAAAGGCACGTTTATAAAGGAATGTATATAACTGACAGAGATGTGTTTTATTTACAGAGATTTATTGCCGTAACTCAACACCGTATCAGTCAGTTATTACGAATTCCCCGGAAGATCGTTACATCTGAATTCTTCTCGTTTTGAAAGGAAGGCAATTTAATAATATACCACATTTGGGGTGTGATTAATAGTTCTAAATAATAATTGTGAGTTCAAGTTTCACTCCATCTTGTTAACAGCTGCAGGGTATTATCACATGGGCAGACAAACATTGATAGGCGAACTATAACGTTATTACTATAATTGGAAGCTAGAAAGATCATCGGAAACCAGCAAAAAGAATCGCAGATAGTGTGTAGAATGTTGTATGTCGCTTTTGTCGTGTTTTGCAAAATTGCGATTTAATATATCACTAATTCTTAACTTTCTTAAGAGGGAAAAACCAGACACAACCGTAATTGTGTCATTTTTAAATCAAATGCGAAACGTACTCTATTCTAAAAAAAAATATAAATTGATTTCGAAAGACAATTCTTTTATCTAGTAAAGACATGTTTTAAATTTTGAAAAAGTGTGTTAATTTTTATCATAATAAAGTAATATCGTTTTTCGTTGGCAGATTTGTTAATTTTAGAACAAAATGTTGGATTATACACCACACATTTTGAATCATACAATTACATAGTAAAATAAATCAATACACTTTTCAGAATTTTAATTTCATTAAAATAAAATAATTTTTAAAAATTCGCTCACTTGCTTTGCGACAAAAATGTTTCAGTTTGTCAATTTATGTAAAGTCTTATAAACTAATATGTTTCAGATTTTTTTTATAAATTTATTTCCTCTAGACATTATTGAAAAATTATAAATATTTATGATAAAAAAAATAATAATGGAAAAATTTCATCACGACGCGTTTGAGCATATGTTTTGTTTACTTGAATTGAATAGGTATATAAATAAGCAAAGTTTGGATGAAATAAAATCGTTATTGAGTTATTATTAAAAATGCTGGTACTACTGGAGAGCAATCAATCTTTCTCATCAGAACCGACCTGTACAGTTGCAGAGGTTTTGCAATTTTAATTCTCAGCCGCTGGTTAAAGGGCCTTAACTATAAACCAGAATAATATAATATTATCTGGGTGTTTGTCGAATCAAATAGTGAGATACGGCACCAAAATACAACAAATTTTTCTATCTGAATTGTTATAAATTGAAAAAAAACCTTCAAATTGTTTGCGTAAGATCTGCTAGTACTTAGCTTGAAAGCTATCCACTATTTAAAAAAAATATAGTGAAAAAACGTGTTCGTGATAGAAAGCCATTTACGAGTAGAATAATAATATTAAATTAAAATAAGATTGATTATGGAAAATATCGATCACCATATCACAAATTATGTTTGTAACCATAAAAGCAATGAGTAAAGAAAAATTAATAAAAAAAATTCATGTTGATTGACTTAAGGGGTGCCTCCTGTCCGAAAGCCTATCAAAATCTATTGAAGGGCTGTCCGAAATGTTTCCAAAAGAACGAGAAAACAAAACAAAACCCACTCGTACCTCCATAATACTGCGTATTAGAAGTGAGATTTATAGAAAAATTTCTAAAATAATATTGTTATGTTTGTGGGTTATATTTTAAGGCTGACATGTGTGCTGGTGGATTATTTGATTGTCTGTTTATTTTCCCTAAAAGTTTTCAGACCCCTGCAAGCGTATTATATCTCCGGTCGAATTATGTCAGCACCCTCAGAACGTGCTCCGTGTCAGGGAGATTTATTTGTTTTAGTTTTCCTGGCGTGGACACTGATTTAAGGCGCAAGGTTGGTGTTGAATCCCAGAACTAAGCGGGGAGATGCTGCGTCATTGAAACTCAATCCGAAATATTTTATTTCAACAGACCCGCCGACTCACACAATGCCAGGTTAATTGCGAGAACTTTATTCCGGACGTTTCGTTTCTCGTATTTTTGTTGCATTCTCAGTTTCGCTCCGTGAATACTCGGAATATCACAGACAGGGGGGAGCTTGTGACTTTTTACCTGAGAGGTGAACACAATGGGCGGATTTATCAGTATTTATTAATATGAGACACACGAAACCAATTAATTCATCTGCTTAATAAGAAGTCTGACAATAATACAACTTTCATTCAATATTCGTCGTACATTGCTGATATTTTAGTTAAAATTATATCTATGCGAAAGCTTTTGGCAGGCGCATTTAAAAATATATATTATTCTCACAGAACCTGAGGAAAATTATTTCCCTCAGGGCATATGCCATCTGAAATGCTGTGTGGAGGGTCTGTTTGAGGAGAGAAAGGAGTGAACATTGCTATTGAAGAAACCCATGTTGTAGGAATGCGGAAAAAAAGAGGCCAGCAAATTGTTCCACAGTCGAGCTGTTGAACTCAAGAACGAGTCGAAGAAGCGAACCGTTCTTATGTCTCTATTAATTAGTATAATTTGGTAACCGGACAACTCAACAACATACGACTTCAACACCCCCTTGGAAAGATCATTAAAAGTGATGAAAAGAATATATGAGTTGTTAGGTTCGGTTATGGGCCATTTTTCGATTTTAATGTTTTTTTCAATAGGGTGGTGAAATGCCACATTGTTGAGGTGTCGTGGAACCATACAATTTTACTATCGAAATAATAAAAATAAAAACATGTCAGAGCTAAAACAATGTTGGCTTTCTTTAACGGGTTGCGGTTAAAAAAATATGGATTTTTTTTGTGTCCAGTTTTTGGATGTAATATGAACAAATGAAGAGCTTGTACGGATATTCGATTGGCAATCCTAACCTTAATTGGCTAAAGCTTTTAGCTCTGCCATTCTTAACGAAAACTTGCCGCTTCTGTAGTAAGATTATACATGAATTTTAATTAATTCCATGCATTTCCTACTGCATACCCTGATTAAAAACTCCGTGCACGCTACTGATCATAGGTAGGTATTTCACAAAAACGATAATATATTGTTTTCAAAAATTCGTTGATGATTTTATCAAAGGAAACATTAGAATATTTTTAAAATGTATTAACTTGGTAGCTTTTAGAGGTCTTAAGTCAAAATTAGCAATTCGTACTTTATGTTGAATCCCCCAAAAAGCATTAAAAAGAAATCTCATAAAGAAGTTGATAACTTTTTGTATAGGGGTAATTAAAACAGCGAAACTTTCTTTGTCACGAGGAACAATAGTCTTTACTCCATTTATAACAATTTAATCCCCTTTGAAAAGTTTGACGTCCATCAGTACATTTTTTACTACCAAATTTATAATAAAATTCAAGATTGTATCAGATACGATGTAAATGGCGGTTAACCCCTCTACATTACTATGGGTCTTTTTTTATGCTGACAGGGCTGATAAAATAACACAAATGTTATTATAATAAATGCCAATAAAATAACACAATTGTTATAAGTACATTGAGAAGAAATTTAAAACATAAATAAATCAGTGAATCGGTTTCATAACATTCATTGTGGTATAATTTCAACAAGCATATATGAAATAACTACCATTTCCAAAAATAAATATTTTAACACAGTAGTTGTTCTGTTTTGTTATTTTTATTAGTAACTATCTGATGTTCCCGGAGTTGCCGGGCTCTTGTTTTGAAGATCAAATATGCAATAAAAAACTGTATTCAAACCCAAGCTACTCCGCCCGTCCGTGTGCCGGCCGCCACGGACACCCTTCTTTATATAAATTAATAATAAAAAAACATCTATTCATCAATAGATTTCTACAATTTTATACATTTTGTTAATTATCATTGATTCTACTGACAAAAAGGTCATTGCTCAGCTGTATATTCGGGATTTCTCCCAGAAAGCAGTTTCCAGCAGTGCTTCCAATATAATACACATAATATAATATACATTACAAATAATTAAATGAAATCTCTAATTTAAAACACAAATATAGATAATAAGTTTTGATGATGAATAGCTGAAACTGCCCTCAAACACACCAGTTTTATATCTGGGGAAAACGAGTTAATGTCCATTTGAATTGAAAAAAATAATTTATTTTTTTATTTAAAATTGGGGCCTCTATGTAGAGTCTCTCATTAGTAGATTAAAAAGGTTGAAATCAATTTCCTAAACGGTTCGTTTCTTAAAAAAATAGGCTTAAGCCATTCTCACCCGTCTGAAGTGATGTATTTATTATGTTTTTATGTTTATATTTTTTCTTATGTGTGCATTTTGTACATGTTATATATTTAATTTTGTATGTGTGTTTAATATATTTTCCGACCCAGGTGAGCTTGTCGGAATAATATTTGAATAAGGTTTGGAGTAATATTTTCAAGCAAACATCATAAACGCACTCAGATAACGATGGAAGCACAAAATAAGGTTATCCCTAGAGAAGCAAGAAAATGTGGATTACGGTGAAGGAATATGGAAATAGCAAGAGAAAATAGAGGAAGGTGTTTTGAGAGCGTTAGATTATGCGTTTTTGCATACTATCCTCTTATGGAAACTATATCGGGAACCTTATGAAAAATATTTGTTTTTTTCGTACTTGAAGTTTAATACAGTTTGAAAAGAAAATTTAATTTTAATTAATCAAAAATATTTTAAAATTTAATCCATTGAGAAGAAATACTATTTTGCTACTGTCCTAAATCGTTAAAAAATGACAACACTTTATACCTAGCCATAGATCACATGGCATAATCTATCCTGTGCCTTTGTCGTTGCCATTAACAAATCATAAAAAAATCGCTTGAAATTCACAATAAGTATTTTTTTTAACAACATTTTAAATATTAACAAAAAAATGGAACATTTCCAAATAATAGAGTTGTGTGAAAGAATGATAGACTAGAGATGTCAAATAATATCCGCCATCTTAAACTGTATGAACATCAGTACCAAAATAGAACAGACCGGTCAGTGGCTTAGTTAGCATCGCATTTGGGTCCCACCTAGGCGTCCTGTGTTCGATTTCTCGGCAGGCTAAGACCTCCATCACAACTCAAGCAATATTTTTGACTTACTGAGGTGGTAGTAGGAGATTTTAAGAAAATTATTCGTAATCCGGACATGTTTGTCTTTCTTTTAAAAAAAAGAACACGCAATTTTTTTCTTCCCGAATCCATTATGAAAAGACGACTCATATGGAAACTGGACGAAAAAAATCACTATGTAATATGCCCATTTCGTATCATTACACATGTCAGTATTTCGCCTCAGTATTTACTGATCACTGACAACAGCCGTCAGTATTTGTAAACCATTACACGATCTCAGTAACGTTGTCAGTGCGTCAGTTGCCATTACACGAGTTTTACTGGTCAAAAAGTGGATGAATGACGTGACATGAATGTATAAATACTGTGTACATAAACATTTTTTTTTTGGTTATTTTGGACTATATGGTATATTGTATAGACCTTGTCACTGTTATAGACCCAATTGTTTTGTAGAAATTTACCGTGTGACAAAGTTATAAAATGGTAATTCAGCGCCATTTTGCTATTTTGAGATTTGAGGGGTCCCCAGCGTTATTCTGATGCATTGATGCTGATTCTAGGTGCATTTCAGGTTTCTATCAAATTGTAATAAGCCGATAAGCTTAACAACAAGATAGTTGTCCTCTTCTGCAGTTCACAATTCGTTCAAAAGCTGAAATGAACTTAGCATCGGCATTTAACGGGGACTTTTTAACTGTCAACAAGGCAAAATTATGGTGAATTGCGATTTGATGACAATGTTACATTTGATTTTTTGACAACCCGTCCATAGTGTTTTCTTTCATAAATTTGAAAAAAGTTAGATTTTATTAGACGTTTTTACCTATGCAGCCCAAAGGTAAAAAGAATATTGTTCAACGCTTTCTGTACCTCGCTGTACACATCAGAACTGTGGGTTGACTACACTGCGTCCCAATGGAAAAACTTAAAGGTTGCTTACAACAACGCATACCATCAACTTTTCCGCCTACCGAGATACTGCAGTGCTACGGAAATGTTCCTGGAGGGACGAGTGCACACTTTCCGAGCACTTCTCCGCCACCGCATGGGAAGTTTATGGCGCGAACTACGCCAATCGAAGAATGCGATCATCACCTCCATGACTGCCTGGATGGAGTCCCCCGTGATGGCCCTCTGGAGATGGAAGACGACGATGAAATACCCTCCGTAAACAGTTGCATGAATTCATTTTAGTGTTTATTATTATTTCAGTTTCATATCTCATGTGTTTCATGCTTATTCGTTTTTGATTTTATTTATGTGATGTTATTTACTTTTAACCACTTATTATTTGTCTAATTGCTTTTGTTTTTTTTTTTCACAATATGGAATGTATTGTATTGCACTACCCCTGCACACTTTCTGGAATAAAATATTATTATTATTATTATTATTGAAATTCATTGGGTTATTTGTTCCATCCCTTGTCGTCAATCAGTTTTGCTTGTATTCTCCAGGATGCAGATGGATGTAATAATAATAATAATAATAATATTTGGATGACTTGTATAGCGCCGTTTTTGTGAAAAATCACCTCAAGGGCGCTGTACAAATTTATAAAACGTTTATACAATCTTATTTTAAACTATATACAACAACATCTTATGGCTAAAAATTGCATCCATCGGTTCATCGATCACCGATACGAAACTATATGTGCAATGATTTGACCAATGAACGCGATGCTGCTGTAAAAATGCACTGTACAGGGAGAAAATATATACAAGACCATACTTACCTGGAGGGTCACTAGAGATTAACACTGTTATTGTTTATTTAGAGCAATTAAGACACAGTTCGCACGCAGAGGACATAATTGGGAACTATTATTATAATATATAAAATGTTCTGTAATGAGCGTATTTTAAAAACAAAAGCAAAATTTTATGATACTCCGATAGGTATTTTTATTTAAGGGTATGAGAGCCCAAAAAGGTACGTTTTTAATTTGGACCTAAATTCTGTTGGGCTTGTTATGCGTCTAAGTTCCGGTGGGAGTTTATTCCAAGCCTTAGGTCCAGACACTCCGAAAGCGCGATCTCCAAATTTCGTATTTGGCTTGCGTTTAGGTTCCATTAGTCTGCCTATAGCTGATGATGTTGCTGATCTAAGGGTTGACTGCCTCAGACCAGTATTTTCTGGGACACATAGTTCAGAGATGTAAGATGGGGCCATTTCATTAATTGATTTAAACACCATCCAGCACAATTTGTACTGGATTCTTTGAGGGCACTTGAGCCAGTGAAGATTACGAAGGTGTTCTGAAATATGTGAATATTTAGAGACTCCGGTTATGAGTCGAGCGGCTGCATTAAACACGGATTATGTAAGTTGTATGCAACAGCGGAATTGCATCTTCACAAAAAGAGTTTGTGTAATTAAATTTCATTCTTCTCAACCGTGTGAAAATAAAATGAAGACTTTTCATTGAATCAAATGGTCGATAAAGAAATTTATGGCTTTGTTTGAGAGGCAAGAATGATGAAATGTAAATAAACAATGTGTTTTTTTTACATCTTTAGAGCTTGCATTCAAGACAGAATAAAGGCTTTCCATCCTTCACAAGACCAGTGGTTCAAAACTTAAAAAAAATAATCTCAAATATAATATACATATATGTATCCTTCTGTGAATTTTATTTCTACCGCAGCATATCTTCTGTAAAAATTCAAATTATAATGAAAAGATATATTTATAAATTAATTATCGGAATAACGTTGAATCTTTACACGTGAATTACAAAACAAGTTAATATAAATTATGCATAGAAGCGTCATGTGACACTCTAAAAATGTTTGCAAAAAAACTATGCATTCCGAAATGATTAGTAAATTGCTCTATTTTTGACTTGGAAGACACTCGTCTTATTTTGGATTGCCGCTGAATCACACTACCGGTGATATTTCCGTCATTCAAGCAGATGGGACATGTGTCACACATCAAAAACGGACCACGCTACAATTATATCCAGTACACTGCTATACTACGAAAGTGGTAGAACTAACCTATTAATAAATAGGACCAACACACAACATGCTACTGAAGAGAAGTCGGTTTAGTTTTGATTTATCGCTTACCTTGGAAACATAAAATACACAATATTTTTAAATAACTGGTGCTCACAAAACAATTTATATTTAAATGTAGAAAAATGCAAAAATTTAACCCTTTCCAAAAAATAAAACACTATTTTTGGACCATTCAATAAATGAAATACATTTTATAAAGATTAAGGAAATGCGAGAGCATGGCGTAAAAACGGATGAGAAACTAGATTTCACTGCCCACATTCAACAAATTGTAAATAAGGGTATGAACACCTTAAGATTCATATTAAGAAAGATTAAAAAACTTTGAATTGTTACAAATCATAAAATTGTTGTACATATTCCTAGTTAGAAGCCTAATAGAACAAAACTCCATAGTTTGGTCGCCTTTCTACAAAATTCATATGAGTAATGTAGATATAAATCAAAGAAAACTTCTACACTTTGCAAATTTAAAGTTTAACATCCCATTAGGGCACATAAATTACCTGTCTTTAACGAATATTTTCAATATTCCACCTTTAGCAAACAGAAAAAATTGTAACCACCAAATCTTTTTTTTTAAATTGTTAAAACCATAAATATGATTGTTCTAAACTCCTGCATTTAATAAATCTATATATATATACGTACGTAATTGACAATACTTTGAAATTGGAAAACTTCAAACGTCGTATGTGCGAACTATTTTAAACTAAGTTTATAAATTATTGTGAACAACAATTTTGTACTTTTTATTAATATTATCGTTGATTTTGCGGAAATCGTCATTTCCGTTTTCTTTGTTTTGGAGTCAGCAGTTGTTATTTTGGTGTTTTTATTGAAATGTGGTAGTGAAAGTCGTTTTGGAAAAAAACAAGTTCGGGGGCAGCGGTTGCTGTTTTAGTATTTTTGTTGAGTGAGGTAGTAAAAATGGAATTTAAAAAAAAATGGAACGCGTCCAAGGATTCGAATCCATGCGGCTGAACTCAAAATCGGTACGTAAAATGAGTGGAATGACATACCTCTGGCGGGCAAAAATATATGCAACGACCTACGGTATAACTTTATTATTAAAAAATATGTTTTTTCAAAATTAAAAAGGTACCTTTACCAGATAAAATAATAATCTTTCGAAATCAATTTGTGGTTTTTTTTTATTTTGGAAAAGAGTCGACCGTCTAGAATTCGATTTAAAAATAACAAATTTTCGGTCGAGTACGGCTATACCACCTTTACGTAGATTAGATAAATAATATTAAAACAACGTTTAATCTAACCAATAGATAATCCCAAAGAATAGAAAGAAGAGTTGAGGACGCTATGGAAGACAAGGTAAAGTCGAGTGATTCAAATACTCCAGTCAGGTCAGTTGGTAGAGGTGATTTTAACACTGCAACTTCATCAATAGTTGGTAAAAGAGGAAAATGGATGTGATGCTGTTTGAATAGAAATAAAGCAAGGAGCGGTTTATGTGGCTTTTCTATAGCTACCCCCAAGATAACACCTTTCACATCGTAAATACCTTACCCGCAGCTTATCCAAAGATAACGTTGGCGTAATTACGTAAGAATTGGCGTGTCAGTTAGTTACTTCGTTTTGTTACTTTCTATTATTTTTTATTACCTACTGTTATCCGGTTGAGGGTTGGTCGATGTTTGCCAAAACAGAGTTGTGTGGCGTTCTATCCTCTCTATCTATCTCTGTAGGGAAATTGCTTGATGGTTAGTTAGTTTTAGTAAAGGGCGATTCGAATCGTTTTATTTTAATCGAGAAATAAATTGATTCGTTACATGTGGGGAAAAGGTTATTACCTTTACACATTGACCCTTGTTTTCCTGTCTAAGTAATGGTCAATTGGTTACGATCCATAAATTCTGTAATAAATTATCTATGGTTCCCTATACATAATTATTATAGTAGGTACTTTAATTCTGTATAGGCTTTAAGGTTTCAGGAAGTCGTGATTACTGCGAGAGGTGTAATTTAAATGATAAAAACTTTATGGTTCTCTTCGTTATATGGCAAATTATTAACGTTGCATATTATGCCTTATGTATTCTTAGTAAACTGTTCAGGTGCTCTAGAATGGTGAAAACGATAACTCTACAATATCGTATCGACAGGCGTAACTTACGATGATTTTATATCGATATCCCTAGAACAATTTCACGTGACAGCCGAACCTATATTGTCAGGGAATAAATAAGAAACCGATATATGCTGGCAATACTGGCGGATCTACGCGAATTCTCATTCCGAAACATCAAACGCCAATCAATTACAAATATTAATAATTTGGCAATGTTGAATTGAAACACTAACCCAAATATGCATTGGCAGTCCGCATTTACTTTTTGACACTAAACGGGAGTTTATTAATTGATGAGGTCTTTAGTCACATTTCAATCATTTTTGTTTCTCAAAATTAGAACGGAATAAATCGTATTCATCTTAATGCATTATTTATGTCTATTATGCTCGTATACAACTTTTTTCATTTCTAAACGCTTCTTTAGTTCAATACGTTAATTAAATAAGCCAGTAATTTGCATTTATTTTAGTCATGTCGTTCGTTCAGCAAAATTACTGGTTGACCGTGATCGCAAATATTGATAACTGACCATAGATGACGGATTTGGTCAATATCATATTGATACAGGGTTATGTCGATCGACAATGCTAGGTACCCAGAGCATGAATTTCTACCTGAATCGTCTGATAAGTAAAAATATTCAGAAACTACTCGCTCTCAATTCTGTGATCTGCTGTACATTATTTCGCAAAAGATATTGACATAGTTTTGAAAGTATAAACGGGAAAAGCTATTAGAGAGATGAAATATTGCGAATAAAACCTTTCCATTTGATTATTTGAAGAGATTATTTATTTTTACGATACTTAGAAGGCTATTAAAAGATTTGACATTATTTCGCAAGATAAAAGATTTTTCTGTCAAGCAATTTAAAATCAGAAGATTGTTTCTTAGCTAAAAGAAGTTAACTGAATTATATATGAAATAATATATATATATATTATTTGGCCTCAGCACGGGTAAACCACCCAGTAAGGCCAACATCATTGAATTATGTATAAATTGTAAATATATTGCATCAAATAAATAATATTATAATCAAACTTTTTTTATGGAATATCAGTAATATTATAATATGTAGCACTTTTAAGATAAACAAATAAAATATTGTTGGGGTCAAACTACTTGTATTATCCAGTTGGATAATGCGGAAGTTGCCTGAAGCCACTATAAGCCATACACGGTGTCCTGAAAATAATGATACAAGTACAACTTGTGAATTTGCATCACATAGAGAACCTAAAAAACTTTTTTAGTTTCTCACTTTTTTCCTTTTTAATGGGATAACAAACTTTGGTAACAGGGTCTTCGGTTAAACGCATTTGAAAAGACATAATACAGCTTAACCCCTTAGCGACCTATGATTTCAATTTTGTCCAAGTAAATTCCAACTTCAGATTTGATTTAATTTAAAACGAGGACTCAAATAAAAAAAAAGTTATAATACAAAATCAAATAGATGCAAAACGACAGCTGCACAACACCATTTTGAATATGTAGGCCCAAGGTTATTTAACGATTTACCGGATACAATAAAAAGTGAGAAAAACTATTCTAAATTTAAAAAAAAACTTTCATTGTATTTTTAGAGAGAAGATTGACTCGCTTTTATCGATGATTTTCAGATATGTTGCTATTATTTTTGTTGATTTTTTGTTGATTTTTGTTGATATTCTGTTTCTTTAATTATATGTTATTTTCTTATTGTACAAAATTTTTGTAATATTTCACAGTATTTTTGAAAATATTATTTTTCCATTTTTGTAACTATACATATTATTTATTATCTATATATGTAATTACATAGACTAGCTCCCCAGTTAGACCCGAGAATATTTCTCTATTAGTAGAGCCACTTTTTGGTTACCCAATTAGTTGGGTAACCAAAAAAAGTCTGATGTGAAATGCAATATAATATTAATATTATTTATTGTAAATATTTACTTTTTTTGTAATAAAAAAAAAATTCTTACCTAAGTTCACCAGTTTCTTATTTGTGTCACTAGTTTTCGGACAAAACGTAGATTATTATGAATGTTGTGTGATTAATGGAAGTGGGAGAGGGGAAGGAGAATGCGAAGGAGAACCTTTTGTTATCTGACTGTCACTTAACATAGCTGAAGCTTTTTCAAGGAACAAATACATCGATTCCTCTTGCACAACACCTCGAAACTAAGATTTTTTTTATAAATATTTGCACACAACATTTGTACACGGTTGATATTAGTCACATGAGAACGGGTCGTTTTTACGACTCGTTCCTTTTCCTCCGTTTTCCTCTCTCCTACAACACGGGTCTCTTCAAGACCCATGTTCACTCCTTCCTTTCCTCAAAAAGACCCTCCACACAGTATCCTCATAGATGACACAGGCCCTGAGGGAAATTATTTTCCTCAGGGCCTCCTGTGTGGAGTTAATGTAAAAAAAAAAAACACATCCCTGGCTTCAATCCGGTGACTATCGGATATAGAGCAAAGGCCTTTGTCAATTTACTCTACAATTCATTTACGTTCCCGTAAAATAAACAAAACAGATTACCGCCAGCACCAACAATATGTTTCGTGACGTCATTATCATACCAACATATCAGGAGATCCGAACAAAAACTTCGCCAAAATGTCAATAAAACACTTCACGCCTATAAATTTCTCAACAAAGGATAAAGGGCCCGATCCTTGCCCATCGATATTTAAGGGTTGTGCCCGGCATGGTCCTGCCGCCGAGAGCTTGCTGCGTCCTTTCATTCTATCACAGGAAAATTTAATGAGAATGAGTGAGAGGTTAAAACGTAGCTATCAGCGGTACACGTTTATCAGGAAGCTAGGCTTAATTGACCGACGGGGCCCGTTCCTGATTAGGACAAGGTGATTGATAGCGGTCGGGCCCCACCAAATATTATAATAATACCCCCATTGTACAAGTAAAGGTTCCCCTGGACACAAAGGCGGCGTTGATATTGCTTTTTTACCGCCATTGATACGTACAACTTTTTACGATATCAAATGCTTATTACTAGGGCTCGTTGTTCGGGAATAACCTATCGATCGTGTGACCATTGGATCCATCGCATCATTGAACAAGATAACCGGTGGGAGAATGCATTTGGATAGGTACCTAATAATTATTCAAAATGCTGTGCTAATGCTAATTGCGTCATACCTAGATACTAGTGAAATATCACCTCAAGGGCACGTTACAGAAATAGTTTGCTACAGATGTAATCATTTAGTTCAGCAGATAAAACTATTTTGAAAGTACTGCGATTTCCACTTTTTCAACATCATAAATAACCATATAGAATCTTTCCTCTTGACCACGATCCCATCATTAACCGTCTACTAAGAAACCCCGAAACTTTCCAAAGTCCTTTCCAAATGTGTCATGTATCAACTATATATTATCATCCACATCCACTGTAATGGCAAGATTCCGGACATTTTTTGCGCTAGTACCCAGAACTATATCCACTGTAATGGCAAGATTCCGGACATTTTTTGCATTAGTCCCCAGAACTATACCCACTGTAATGGCAAGATTCCGGACATTTTTTGCATTAGTCCCCAGAACCTATACCCACTGTAATGGCAAGATTCCGGACATTTTTTGCATTAGGGAGTCCCCAGAAATATATCCATTGTAATGGCAAGATTCCGGACATTTTTTGCATTAGGGAGTCCCTAGAATTATATCCATTGTAATGGCAAGATTCCGGACATTTTTTGGATTAGGGAGTCCCCAGAAATATATCCGTTGTAATGGCAAGATTTCGAAAATTTTTTTCATTAGTCCCCAGAACTTCTCGAATGCCTCGTTTTCACTTGACTTTACTTGATGCAGATTTTAATGTCCATTGTTGTTTGTTATTGTTTTATGTAGTGTTGTTTTATTCTTGGATGGCAGGTATTTATTTTTGGTAATTTGTTTGTAATTTTTTTATGTCAACCCAGTGTTTATTTTGGACACTATAAACAAAACAAACACGGCTAACACCATTTTTAGCAACGTTTCAATTTTAAATGGTGGTCTTACACCAGGGCAATACTGGGAGTACCTTCCACTCGGGAACTATTATACTATATACTTATTATTTTTAAATGAATTAATTGTGAAATGACACAAATTAATCAAATAAAATTTATTTGTGCACGCTGGGATTTGGTCCCGCGACCTTAGGATTGTGAGTCAAGAGCCTTACCCCTAGACCACGGTGACATCTACCCTTTAATTACCAAAAATCCTTTAAACCCTTTAATTACGAATTTTCTTCAAAATATAAATTTATTTATTTATTTTTCGAAGTTTCGAACCACAATTATTGCGCTATTGGGCGATATCCAAACTAAAAATTTTAAAATCAATCGAAAATCTGGAAACAGAAAAATCAGAAAAAGATATTGGCACCTCTGGGACTCGAACCCAGGACCTCTCGCTTCCAGGGCGAACGCGCTAACCACTGCGCCAAGGTGTCGATATCAAATTCGGTCACTTTTAACTGTATCGATTGAGTTTCGCTTACATTGTCTTCATTTAATTAAATGCTACAATTTGAGGTTTTACTCATAAAGTTAAAAATAAAAAATTATATAAAAATTTGGAGTTTGCTTTTGTTCCACCAACATCCGATAGCTGATGAAGCTGGTGATATCGGAGCTGATGGACGTGAAATGTGGTATTCAGGAATGCACAGTTTGAATCAATATGGCAGAGCCATTCCGTTAATTGCTTAAAATTCCATCGAGCAAGGCACAACAGGATTCTTTCGGGACAATTTTGAGCCGTGCTTTTTAGCGACAAAAGGAATTTTATTTAGCGCTCCATTCTCTTTCTCTCTGTGTCCGATCTGTAACATGCCGATAGAACTGGTTGGTTTGGGTTATGTCGAGATTTTATCCACACATGATGGATAAACAGTTTCTTAGCCGATCTGTCGCACTCATCAAAATTTGGCTAGAAAAGATGATTGAGAAATTGGTGAGAAAAAACCTTTCAAAATAATACCAAAAGAGAATACCAAAATTCTGTTATTTTTTAATCCATTCTTCTAAAATTTCTCATTTTCTGAATGCGGTTTTACCGTTATCATAATCGTGTTTGAAATGTAACTTAAAATCTTACCAATTTGTATGACTTATTACGCAACACATGCATTCAAACAAACAATATAAAGACAAAAAAGTCTTAACGGAAACTTTGTTAGTACTGTGGTGGAGAAAATAAATGGATAAATAGCTCATACCTATGGATTTCGATGATAAACCGTTATAATAACACCAACAAAAATGGAGGGATTATCTACTTCTTGTCATTTTTTCTAACAAAACCTTGACTTGGTCAGGGCACCACTACGTTAATAAAATTGATTATAAATACCACTTGAAATATAACTTTTAGTAATAGTACTTTTTTAATGTCTAACAGTACTTATATTTAACTCTTCCGTTTTTTTGGAATTCATCACTAGAAAAAAAAGTACGGCTTTTTTAATTTCATTTAATGAAATAGGTTCTACCACTACTAGTGTTACAAAATATTCGTAGTTTCGTAGTGCATGTCCCTGTCAACAATTTAATTTACTTTCAAATTGTTCATTTATATTTTCATATGCATTTTCAGTTCCCGCTCGATGTGGTCACCTGACCATCGAAGTCCATTCCCTTTTGTGTTGAAAACATTTCGAATGCGAAGTAATGAGCCATTGTTTCCCCTCGGATTGTGGAGTTATACTTCAGAATGCTGTGCGTTATGTCAATAATTATATTCAAAGAACGCCAGCCGAATACGTTTTATCGCTTTGGCTTTCATCATACGTCACTCACTGTGACAAGCGTTGAACAGAAGCGGGATTTTTAAGCATTGCGAATAAATTTGATTGAAATGTTTGAAGCCTTACGTCATCTACTGAGAGAGGAAACATTTCAGGAAAAAAAACGGATTTTTATGCGCTCTAACCATCGAGTTTTCGGAATTTAATGGTCACGCTAAACGAAGAATAAATATTTATTTTCTGCACGAATGCATTCGTTACGGAGAGCTGAAAAATGCGAGACCGTTTCCTGTGGAGATAAGTAGGTATTTCGTAATTGAAGGGACGGAATTCAGCCTTTTAAGAATTGGAATAAAAAATGTTTATCCTCAAATGGTATTTGCAGTAATAATAGGCATAACACGAAGATTTATGACTAATGATATATTGAGGCTGTTTCGCATGCTCGAAATGCTTTGGGATGGGCGTAATTTGGAATAAAGTCCTGCCACTGAGAGCTTCGCTGGTAACATCCCTTTCTGTAACATGCGTCATTTGTGAGAAAGTGGGAGAAGTTACAACGGAGTAGGTATCAGCGATATACCTATAATTATATAACTCACCCTCAAAGCGGCAAAAAGTATCGCATGTTTACTGCTTGTGTTAATTCCAGTGATTTGAATAAATATTCGTTTGCCGCTTGAAATCTCATGATGGTTCAGAGATGATATCATGTTTTTGGGTTGAATTATTGAAATAATTATAATGAACGACGGAAGTGTAGGATAGATCCCAAGAAGTCACGAATTTTGATTATGTCAGTGTTTAAATATTCCACTAGCACTCCTGGAGTTGGATTATGCTAATAGAGCACGTTGCAGACCATGAAAATGATGCAACAGTGGCAAATTCATTAAAACATAATTAAAACTTTGTATTATGCATATTATTTGAGTTAATAACTTATGTCGTTTCGAGTGCAACCGTCCCTTCTGCAGGGCTAATATAATTTTGCATATTAAATGCATTATTCGCGAGGTCAGGTGGTTATAGTAATCATGAAGTTATTATGTCAGTTGCATGAGAGTTAGAAGCAGCCACAAATGTGGAGGTGGACGAGGAAGAGCAAGGAAGAGAAACACACACCTGCTTCAAACATTTAGGGCCAGTTGTTTAACAGGAATTTAAATGTGACACTGTCATCAAATGGCCATTCAGCGCCATTTTATTTTTTTGAAAGATAAGGTGTCCGTTAAATGCCGATCCTATGTCCGTTTCAGATTTTGATCAAATTGCAATCAGCAGAAAATGACAACTATCATGTTGTTAGGCTACTCGTAAAATCGGCGTATGACCTTTAAAAAAAATGTCGTTATAATTTTATATTTGAATTTATGTGAAATATCCCATCCTAAGTGGGGACTTCAGTAAATGCAAAAATCTGTAATTATACCAACATTTAAAATAGGCATTTCGGAAGAATCAACCAATTATAGCCCAATTTGTTTTTCTCTTAAATAACGTTCAATTTATAACGTAATTCATTAAAATCGGTTTTAATGGATTCAAAAGATGCCATTGCTAAATTATCTAATATGATGCAAGACGCTTCAAATAATTCTTTGAAGTGTATTGGTAAACACACGATCTCCAAAAAGCTTTTGACAGCATATCACATGTCAAATTTAAACATTCATTAAATGTTGTGGGTTTTAATGACTCTGCATATAAAACGGCTAAAAAGTGATCGTCACAAAATAACACGAGTGTAAATATAATTGGGTTGGAAAATTTATTTGAAAGTTTTTAGGGATCTCTACTTACGTCACATCGATAAAAGAGGTAGTGCAAATAATTTTATTGTATTTTCCTGGAATTTAATCTGCGAGTACCATTCTATTTTTATTCACGCAATATTGAGGTTAATGGGTGGGAGGGGGGTTTGAACCCCTAAATACCCCCCCCCCCCTCCATTTACATGCGCCCTCGCCATCTACCATACCTTTTTAAACGACTTTGAAAAGGAAGAAGTTATCAGTTCGACGGTTTTTTTTTTTTTTTTTTTTAATGTTTGTTACCTCAGAACTTTCGATTCGGTGAACCGATATTGATGATTTCTTTTTTATTAGAAAGCTAGTGCTTCCCGTGTGGTCCCATTTTAATTTGGTCTAGTTCTGACAGTAGAATCCATGAGAAAACCATATATGTCTTAAATTTGCAATATGTATGTGCGCGACAAATGGACGAATAACTCAATATTACGCCAACAGATTTCGATGATTCTTTTTTTGAAGTAAATCTTCTTTACGCACGCTCGTCACTAAAAATCAAAAAATAAACAAAAAAATTAACAAAGCCAAAAACGACTTCAAAAAATGCATTTAGTTTCTATGATGTTTTTTATACATTCTCTAGTATGTCTGCATTAATTTCTTTCACCCATGTTTTGATTTTTTCCTTAAACTTATTTATCTTTTCTATCTTTTTCAAACTTGGAGGAAGGGTGTTGTAAAGTTTGGTTGCCAGATATATGAGATTTCTTTGGCCAAAACTTGTCTTGAATTTTGGAACATCTCGTACCTATATCCTTTTTTGAGGCTCTTGTGTCATGTATCCGAGTTTCAATAGGAGATTTTCTGTTTTTAAAATGATGTATAAGAATACTCTTGGCATATATTTGTTTTAAATTTAGAATGTCAAAACACTTAAAAATATCTTTTGAGGGGGTTCTGATGGGTAATTTTAGTATGGTTTTTATAATTTGCAATATTGATCCAATGACTACCAGTATAATAATTTTTTTCTAAGTTTTTGTTTTTGCCGTTAAAAATAAGGTTAGTGGATTGTGCAGCTCTAATTTTTTTTTCATTCAGAAAAGATACAATGCGCCTTTAGTAATATATTCTCCGAAGACACACAGATATTTTTTTCCTTCGCAAAACAACTTCAAAGTATGCATTCAACCAGACAAGTATTTTAAAAGCTCTTACGTATATTATTACTTCCCAATTAGCAATTAAAAATCCTGGCACAACCCCGGCGGCAACCGTGGATGCCCAGGCATTTAGTCATCAATCCACTGACCATGATTGTAACCACATTTTGAATCTTACTGTCGAGATTTCCTTCAAAATACCATGCATTCTACATGCAGCCAGAAATGGTACGAACACCGAACACGAGCCGTGGTTTCCTCTTCACGGACCAGTTCTCGCACACCGACTATTAGGTACCTTTCTGACTGAGCCACCGCGGTCTGTTGGCCGCTAATGGCGCTCGTGCCCGGTGCGTGACGCTAAATTCAAGGGTCCGGTGTCTGCTGCAAGACGCACAGTGCACACAGACAAAGTGCATAGGCCACAGAGCTTCAATGAGATCTAATTACCGTAGTCGTCGGAACTGTGTCTCTCTAGACGCCATTGGCGTGCGGCCACAGTCAGTATTTAAACCTATTTGTAAGATGGTTCTGCCGCTGAGAGGGGAATGGGACGTTTCTACGCCGCCGGTTCTTCGCCGCCAGTTCATCGCCGCCGTTTCTACGCCGGGACGGTTCTACACCGGCCGTTTCTACACCGGCCGTTTCTACGCCAGCCAGGTTAGGTTAGGTTAGGTTAGGTTAGGTTAGGTTAGGTTAGGTTAGGTTAGGTTAGGTTAGGTTAGGTTAGGTGATTATTTACGTGGCCTAGCACACAATTACCAAATGACGCAATAATCTTATTTTTCCTATTTATTCTTTTAATTTCAAATAAATGTTAATGCTACTTTTTAAATGATTCGATAGTTTTTGTATTTTCTATTTTATTTTCTATGACTGTATGTATGTGTTAAAACAATAAAGTTTAATTGTAATTGTTAATTTAATTTGAATGCGGCGTAGAATCGGCTGGCGTAGAAACGGCCGGTGTAGAAACGGCCGGTGTAGAACCGTCTCGGCGTAGAAACGGCGGCGATGAACTGGCGGCGAAGAACCGGCGGCGTAGAAACGTCCTAGACCCCGCTGAGAGCGCCTAAGTAAACTAGATGAAGATTGGCTTTATGCAGTGTTTTGGAAATCAGAGCTGTATACAGTTCTCTATTCTTTTTTTGAATTTCAAGTGTGCAAAATTTCTTCAGGTAGTATTAACATTCTGCTTTAAGGGATGGGAAAAGGGCAGTGGAATGGTTTTTCGAAATATTATCGATTTTCAGTAGAATGGGAAATTGTGAACAATGTTGGTGACACTTTCAGGCGGTTTTATAATAATCATGGTTCATGGCCCATCTTCTTTGTTTAAATAATCTAACTATAGATAAGAGGGATATTAAAATACAGCGCCCTTTGAGGTGTTTTTTCACATTTTTCTCACCACGAACGGCGCATAAATTATCCAATTATTATTTTCAATTCGGGATGCGGGTATGGGTACCGCCGCTCCGGGAACCATTTATTGGATAACCAACACCCCTGCCATAAGTCACCCCAAGTGGTCCGCTATGTTTGGTGATTTGTTTTGACGGATGAGGTTTGTCTAGGTCTTAGCGGCGAATGCGTTTTCCCACCTACTGCGTGGCTGGCCGGATCGGGAGAGACTGGTTAAGGGAGACCTAACCTAGATCTTTCCAGCCGGATTGTCTCGATCCGTCGGGTTGCATCGCAATGGAATGGATTAATATGTCCGTCACTCCTGGACACATTAATACCTAGATCCTATCCACCCCTCATACCCTTTTCCTTCCCAGAACGTCCTCTCATTCCTTTCCCTAAAAATACACTCAACGTAGCATCCCCAGAGATTTTTTTTTTACATGAATACCTCACAAGAGTCCCAGCTGCTCCTGTCTGGAATGTGTGAGACATCTTGAATCGGGGTATGTTGGAAGGTTGAAGGTAGTGGGGAGAGGAAGGAGATGGAAAGAGGAACGCGGGGAAGTACCTGGCTATGCAAATCGGGTCACCAAACACGGCTAACACCATTTTAAGCAACGTTTCAATTTTGAATGGTGGTCTTACACCAGGGCGATACAGAGAGTATCTTCCACTCTGGAACGTGCCGCAAATATACTATTTATTATTTTAAATGAATAAATTGTGAAATAACACAAATTAATCAAATAAAATTTATTTGCCACGACGGGATTCGATCACGCGACCTTCGGTGCGCGAGTCAAGCGTCTTACCGCTGCGCAACGCCGGCCGTCAAAGATGACATAAGCCGCCAGGAAAAATGTTTTCCTCAATAGGTACATAATATTATTGAATCAATTTTGAAAAAGGGAATTATTTCACAAAACACGGGAAAAATGTATGTAAGCTTTGAAATAAAAACGTGCAGACTTATTTTTAGAAGTGCTAGTATTTTAAAGCCACATCTCTCCAGGTAGGAACAAAAACCAGACTACAGAAAGAAGAGACATTTTACTCAAAATTCATCTAATACGGCACTTCCCCTGAATTTATAAGAGAAATGCCAAGAACCACTTCTGTAACTCAAACATGCAAGTTGGGGCCCAACTGCTCGTCATTTTATGCAGGTTGAGAATTCGTTCATGGAATAAATTTGCGTCATACAAATTTTGACAAGATCTACCTCCATTTTTCGCGCCGCTAGTTCTTCCTTTGGCAATACTTTAAAATGAATATTGTGTTATCCCTTAAATGGTAACGTAGTAGGTACGTGATTACATTTATTGTGATTTTTAAATACTAGCTTTTACCCACGGCTTCGCTCGCTTTGTATTAATGGGAAATTACTGGCATAATTATTGGCATAATTGTTATTATTCTTGCTATTTTGTCTAATAGAAAATAATTATTGTTTAATAGCTAATTTCAAAATTTGAGAATGACATTTCACAAATAAAAATTCTATTTTGGAAAATATTGAAATTATAGAAATAGAAATTTATTTTAAGTACCTACTCCCTTTATTAGAATTTTATTCATATTTGAATCTAGAGTAACCTAAAAAAATAAGAAAATGACAGTCCACTTCAAACGCTTTTTTTTATATCTATTTTTTATAGCAACGTTATTCTTTTTGTTCGGAGAATAAACATTTTTAGAGATATGTAGATATTTACTACGACGCCAAAAAAGTACTCTTTTTAATCACAACAAAGCCCTCTTTTTAAGCCTAAAATTAAAAAAAAAAACATTGTTTCCAAGATAATAATTTGTTTGACGTTTGCAATAACTCGATTTTGTTAGGGACAGAAAACGTACGATGCATAATTTCATAACGTCACAGCTCATTCATAACGCCAGAGCTTACCAATATATAAAGCCGTTGTTACTCGCAAATAATGTAGCTTTCGATTAGTGA
This sequence comes from Limnephilus lunatus, assembly GCA_917563855.2. Lineage (NCBI taxonomy): Eukaryota > Metazoa > Arthropoda > Insecta > Trichoptera > Limnephilidae > Limnephilus > Limnephilus lunatus. The sequence goes on from OU830595.1 coordinate 99,983,347, forward strand.
AAGAATTTTTAAATTCCATTACGTATTTATTGCGTAAAAGAGTAAGGACCATCCAACCATCCAACCAACCATCCATACAAACTTTTGCATTTATAATATTAGTAAGATACATGTAGAAACGTAAACAGTTATATTCTGTTAACACAATAAAGTGATAATTACAAGAGAGAAGTGTTTAAAAATGTGGATAAAAGAGAGAATGTTATAACCACTCGGGCCACGTAGTGCTGTATTAAATTAATTAATTTGTAAAAAATTAAAGGCCGTTGAGTCACAATGTGCTGTTTCTGTCACCAATTGAGATGTCCTCATGAAACTCGTTCTATCTTATTTTATATTACGTCAGGCAAATGAAAATACAATAATAATAATAAAAACGTTTATTCATCAATACATTTTATACATTTTTTTATTTTATCATTGAGTCTATTGATGAAAAGATCACTGCTCAGCTACAATTCAGGATTTCTACCAGAATGCAGCTGATTTTCAGCAAACATTATATTGAATTTCAAGCCAGAATATTTCAAAATAAATTTCTAATCTGACAGATTTTGTAACTAACATTTGATATTGGCTAGAAGCAAGGGGTTAATTGAATTGATGTTCAAAAATTGATGCTCATAAGATTAAAAAATCATTAAAATATTTACTTTATTATTAACCACAATATTGTAATCCGAAATAGAGATAAATAGTATTCCATTACTTTTTGTTTTTTTTTTATTTTCAAATTTTTTTATTTCTGTTTTACATTACATTTTTAAATTTAAATTAGAAAAAAAACTGTGCAATGTTCACGACGACATAATTCACAGTTTCAAATATTAAAATGACATTTTTAGACATGTTTCAAAACCAAAAGTTTCTTCAACGACATATATAAAATATCCATATTATAGATACGAACATCTACTTTGTATATTGTATATTATGTTAACATGACATTGGAAAAATCTATAGTAGATTCTTACGTAGTAGCAAACAGTTAGTGAGTGATTAACAATCAGTAAAATTCTAATCATAGAGATTTAACAAGAAAGTATCGACTTGATTTTCACTATACAGGATATTCCAGGACGTACTTGACTTACTTTAACCAGTGATTCCTGACAATATTATCTGGAGTAAAAAGGTTTTTTTTTTGATTTCTTCAAAACCCCCCAAAAAAACTTTCTTCCACATGTCTTTACTGGTTACTAGTCACTGGCCGAGTAACCACCCAACCCCTCACCTCGACCCTAACTCAATATCTACTAATTATTATTTTTAATTAGTAAACTAATGTTTAAGACAAGATTTTTATAATAATAATAATAATAATACTTGGCTGATTTATAAAGCGCCGTTTTTGTGCAAAATCACCTCAAGGGCGCTGTACATATAAGCATTCAATAAAATAAAATTAATACGATAGACTTACAACTAAGATTCAAAATTATAACTAGGTACTTACATTTAAGACTTATATATTATGTACATAGCTAGTGACTTACGACTAAGACTTATTACTACTAACTGAAAACTAGTGGCATACATATATATTTACAAATGTGACTTAAAATTAGAGGTTTACAATTAAAATAAGTGTTTACATATAACAATAAATATTTTTTAGTTTTGCGAGGTGTCTAATATTACCAAGTGATCAACAAAACTCTACCGATATAGGTACAGACAGAGAAGAAAGTTATTGCTGCAAGTCAAAGCAATTTGATTTTTTTATAAATACATAAATACATATTTTATTCTACACATTTTACAAAATATTTTATACCCTTTTTTAATATTAATATTTTTAGCGCCAGAAGAAGAAGGAAGTTTGTACATAATATTACAATATTTTATAACACGGTTTTGAAAATGATTTTAATGGGTTAACTGTATTTAAAGGAAAGCATAGGTATCTTAAATAAATGAATGAATCTCATCGTCGATCTCAACCGCAATAAGCTAATTCATCGCTCAACAACAGATTGGATAGCAATATTTGAATGGAATAGCGAATTTATGGAAATGAGTGTTTAAATAGGTGAGTTTTAAGTTTGGATCTAAATTCTGTTGGGCTGGTTGTGCATCTTAATTCCATAGGAAGTTTATTCCAAGCCTCAGGGCCGGATACTCCGAATGCACGATCACCAAAATTAGTGTTCGGATTTCGCTTAAGTTCTTTCAACCTTCCGATTGCAGATGATGTCGCTGATCTAAGAGTTGACTGCCTTAGTCCAATATTTTCCGGAATGCATAATTCAGAGATATAGGGTGGAGCCATTTCATTGAGAGCTTTAAACACCATCCAGCATAACTTGTATTGGATCCTTTCAGGACACTTCAGCCAGTGAAGATTTCGAAGGTGTTCCGAAATGTGCGAAAACTTGGGTACCCCAGTAATTAGCCGTGCTGCGGCGTTGAACACTGATTGTAGTTTATCAGTTTGGCATTTAGGAAGTTTTGCATAAATGCCATTACAATAATCAAGACGTGAAACTATGTATGAGTTCACAAGAAGCTTAGTTGCCTCCGTTGAGAGGTTCCTACGAACTGATTTAAGTTGTCTTAGATAGAAAAACCCAGTACTGACGGTCCTATTTACTTGACTTTTTAGCGAAAGGTCTGAATCCAGATAAACACCTAGAAGTTTGACGGTTGTTTTTGCAATTACGTCGCTACCGGAAATAGAAATTGGTGAGTTGTCTATTAAATGTTGGCGCCTATTCGTGGCTGCCCAGAGAAACTCGGTCTTTGTGGGATTTAACTTAAGTTTGTTCGAGGACATCCAAAGACTGATCGCTTCTAGACACTCGGTTGTGCGAATTTTAAGGCCGTTGATCTCATTTGGTGTGCAGTAAAAATATACTTGCTGATCGTCAGCATAACAGTGAGATAATAGACCAAATGACTCGATAATTTTTGCGACATCATTTGTGAAGATAATGAAAAGAAGTGGACCCAAAACGGATCCCTGAGGTACCCCTGAAGAGAGTTTTGTGAAGTTTGACTGTTTGTTTCCAACTTTCACTGCTTGAGAGCGATTGGATAGATAAGATTGTAGCCATTTTTTTATGTTAGAGTGTAAACCAAATGTTACTTCTAGTCTCTTAATAAGGAAGTCGTGGTCAATGGTGTCAAATGCGGCGCTCATATCTAAAAGTGAAAGAAGGGCTAACTTACCTGATTCTATGGCAAGGGTTATATCTGACAGGACACGAAGTAATCCGGTTTCTGTTGAGTGGAACTTTCTATATGCGGATTGATGATCAGTAAATAATTTGTTCACGTTTAAGTGGGAAGTTATTTGAGTTATGCATAGCACAAAGGGTAACAATTATTATAAGCAATAATTATTAGCCTGAAACACTCATCAACATTGAAAAAATCTCCCGAGAAAGCGATATTTATCTTTTTTCAATGTTGATGAGTGTTTTAGGCTAATAATTATTGCTTATAATAATCAATATCTACTAAATAATAAATACTACAAACACTAAAAACATGTCATCAATGATTTCGTTCGTATCAGCAAACAATTAGTGAGTGACAACCTAACGGATCACCACCCTCTCAAATCATAGTGACTTGACAAAAAAATATCTGCTTGCCCTTTGACTATATTAGATGAATGTATAATGTTTTAAAAAGTTGCATTTAAGTTGGGTCATCCCTGACGTAAACAATAAACAGATGTATAAATAATAAATAATAAAACACGAAATACATAACATCAATGATTTCGTTCGTATCAGCAAACAATTAGTGAGTGCCAACCTAACGGATCATCACCCACTCAAATCACAGTGGCTTGACAAGAAAATATCTCCTTGCCATTTGACTATATTAGATGAATGTATAATGCCTTAAGAAGTTGCATTTAAGTTTGGGCACCCCTGATGTAAACCATAAACAGATGTATTAATAATACAAACACGAAATATATAACATCAATGATTTCGTTCGTATCAACAAACAATTAGTGAGTGGCAACCTAACGGATCACCACCCACTCAAATCATAGTGGCTTGACAAGAAAATATCTCCTTGCCCTTTGACTATATTAGATGAATGTATAATGTTTTAAACAATTGCATTTATTTAATTAATAACAGATCACTTTGTATAAACCAATTTTTAATAAACAATATCGACATGTTTCAATAACAATGTTATCTTCGTCAGGATATGTTAATATAAATAAAAATAAATGACAAACAAGTATAGACAAATTAGAATAAACTATAACATAGACGAAATATTAAAAAGTAGAGGTGATTAATTGCTTAAAAATCATAAAAATAGTTATACTAAATAAATATAAAAATTATTGAAAGAAAAATAAAACTGATTTAAAAATAAAATTTTAGAAATTAGAAAAAGCATTAATAGTAATTTAAATAATTAAACATTTTTTAAAAATAGCCATCTTTTAAATTTATTTTCTTATAAATACTTACAATAATTATTTATTTTTTGATTTAGACTAATTATTTTAATTATTTGTTCTTAAAAGTTTTTTTTATTATCTAAATGCAATCTTATTTTTCTTTAAATAATTTTTATATTTAATTTTGTTTAACTATTTTTATGATTTTTAAGCACTTAATCACCTCTACTTTTTAATATTTCGTCTATGTTATAGTTTATTCTAATTTGTCTATACTTGTTTGTCATTTATTTTTCTTTATATAAACATATCCTGAAGAAGATAACATTGTTATTGAAACATGTCGATATTGTTTATTAAAAAGTGGTTAATACAAAGTGATCTGTTATTAATCAAATAATAAATAATGCCACAAAGTTATTTTGCAAAGTTTGAAGAAGTAATTGCATTTATGTTTGGGCACCCCTGATGTAAGCTATATACAGATGTATAAAAAATAAATAATACAAACACGAAATATATAACATCAATGATTTCATTCGTCATCATAACAACAACTACCTTTACGGGTAGGAATATATTTGAGGTCAGTTGGTTTATAATAACAATTATTAAGACATTCAAAGCACGTATCAGATTTTAGATAGGAACCCCTCGAGATATTTGAATAGGTCCATCCGAGATGGGTTCTTAGATTGGCGGATTCACCTGGCGTAATGGAATGCCGACCAATTAGATCGTTGGTACTGCGTTGAATTGAATTAAAATAGTTTATAATTTTAATATTTTATTCTACGTACTAACCTTCGAAGTCAGTGTGAATTTTAGGTTATAAAAAACAATAATAACACCTGGCTGATAACTTTGTAAACCTAGAAATAGATAAAATTACTTCGATATTCACAATATTACTAAAAGTTACCTTATAAGTCTAGAAATAGACAAAACTACTCCGTTATTAACAATATTACCAATAGTTATCTAATAAATCTAGAAACAGGCAAAACTTCGTTGATATTCACAATATTACCAATAGTTATCTAATAAATCTAGAAATAGACAAAACTACGTTGATATTCGCAATATTACCAATAGTTACATTATAAATCTAGAAATTGACAAAACTACTCCGATATTCAAAATATTACCAATAGTTACCTTATAAGTCTAGAAATAGAAAAAAACAACTCCGATATTCACAATATTACCAATAGTTATCTTATACATCTAGAAATAGTAAAAAACTACTTCGATATTCACAATATAATCAATAGTTATCTAATAAATATAGAAATAGACATAACTACGTTTATTTTCACAAAATTACCAATAGTTAACATTATAAATAGACAAAACTACTTCGACATTCACAATATTACCTTATAAATCTAGAAATAGACAAAACTACTTAAATATTTACAATAGTACCAATAGTTACCCTATAAATCTAGAAATAGACAAAACTATTTCGATATTCATTAAGCAAACGATAACTTTTACTATTTGCAGTAGGTGTAGCTGGCGTGAAAGGATTCTGGCTTGTTTTGGTTAAATAGGTTAGTTATTTATGAAAAAAATCTTTCAATTTAATATATTGATTTTAATATAATATAATAAACTAGCTGATTTAATATATTGATTTTAATATAATATAGAAACAAAACGCCATCTACTGGATGGTTACCCAACCTAGATAACAAAGTATTGTTTCGGTAAATTGACTCAAACCGTCATCTGTCAGAAGCTTGTGAAACTTGCAAAGCATTGTCCTATAACAAACATTTAATGAATATTTAATTCGCAATAATAAACATTGAGGTAAATAATCGAGATAAAAACAAAATCCTATCTTGTAAGTTGGACCAAATTATACACAGTAAGCCAAATTTCATCAAAATCATCTTTTTTTTTCAGAGTTTTATTTCAAAGAGAATCCAGCCGTAGAGGTCAAAAGGTCTCCTTCAAGCAGTGTCTCTCGATCCGGCCCTCCACGCAGTAGGCATCCGCCACCAAGACCTAGCCAAACTCTTGAAACCGGGCACCCCTGCTAAGTCGCCAAACGTAGCAATTCACGTGGGATGACCTACGGCCTACGGCAGAGGTATTATCCAATAATTAGTTCCCGGAGCGACGGTACACGTACCCGCCACCAAAGTTGTAGGCGTCGATACCGTAGAACAAAAAAAAATTGGGAGTTCGTCTTGGCCGCACCTTCATAGATCGTAGTGTACCTGCATCTATACGAAGTACAAAATTTGGTATATTTTTTTCAAACATTGGATAGTTCGGATATAAATTTAAAAATTGCATAAAGTTATCGCCCCCGGGTGGGCTCGAACCACCAACCTTTCGGTTAACAGCCGAACGCGCTGCCATTGCGCCACGAAGGCGGACACTAGACTCGCCGCAGATTCTAATCTTGTTCACGTTCCAATGTCAATGCCAATAACTTACCACTATCGTATCAATATTATTGTTATTAAATTAGACGGAGGCGTGATAAGGCGCCTTATCTAATTAAACTAATTTATATTACGAGTATATGTGCAGCTCTGATTTAGTAACAATTATTATAAGCAATAATTATTAGCCTGAAACACTTTTCTACATTGAAAAGTATTTAAATTTTTTATTTATTTGTTTAGTAAAATATTTCACCAAAAACGTAGACATAATTTGTCTCGACGCCACATAGTGGGAGATTTAGCACTTACAATGCCTTTCTCACAAAAAATAAATTTGGTTGTTTTCAGGTGGAAAAATGTAATAAGCAGTAATTATTGAATGAAACACTAGTATAAATTAAATTATTTGGCGGGTAGGAAATAAGCCGACGTAGCTCAGTGGATAAAGAGCAGTTTACCGGATATCAGAAGAACACGGGTTCAAGTCCCGTCGGCGTCATGTATCTTTTCTCGGGAGATTTTTTCAATGTAGATGAGTGTTTCGGGCTGATAATTATTACTTATAATAATTGTAACACTTTGTGCTTTGCATAAAAAATCTTGTCTTAATCATTAGTTTATCAATTAAAAAATAATAATCTGATTTATTATAAAAAAAAGTAATCTCGTTCTCTAAAAGATTCTCCAAGCATGATTTATTATAGACAGATTAAATCGGTTTTCGAAGACACAATAACTTTTGAAATGTGAACTATTTTCAACTCTCTGTATTATTTCAATCACGAGTTATGGAGCTTTGGAATAATTATCATACAATCTTGGCAGCCGCGGCCAAAGAAACACCTAATGAACCATTAAAAAAAATCAGATTGTGCAATTTAAACGCGATAGAAGTAAAACCTTCAGGAAACTAAAGTAAACAAAAGTGGGGAAACTACAAAGCACCCCACTAAAACACAGGTGACTGATAGGCTACGAAGCACCGCACAAAGAGAAGACCAATTATACTATCTCATTCTCTCGCAGGCTAAATCCTATAGATGTACGTTTTTGTCTCTTTTTTAGTGTCACTATTTTTCGTTTCATCGAGTTTAAAATCACTACGGTGCTAAAGAAGTTTTCAATTCAAAATTTTTTTTGAAGATTTTCTTGCATCCAGGAAAAAATCACTAGCTACGCTTGTTTTACGGGATCTGTGCAATAAGCAAAGCTAGCTGTCCACAAATGAGTATCGGTACCTACCCCGATGTATGACAGTGAGGCATGGAACTGCAGATGAAGGATGAAAGTAGACTGAATGCTGTAGAAATGAGATTCCTGAGGCGTATGTTTGATAAAACCATTTGTGATCGTGCGAGAAATGTAGAGCTCCGCAAAGAGTGCAAGGCTGATGTAAGAGTAATGAGTAAGATGAAGAAAGGGATAATTAGATGGTTTGGGCATGTAAAACGAATGAGCGAAGAAAAGAGTGTAAGGAGAATATTTAAAGCAAATGTGAATAGTAGAAGAAGTCAGGGACGCTCGAGGAAGACGTGCCACGCATGTGAATCAGATCCCAGAGTCGGGTCTTGTGAGGAGTCAGAATAATTGAAGAGTATGTATGAAAGAGAACGAAGCAAATATGTGCCAAGACTTCCTCTGCCTACCCCTGCGATGAAACGGCATGATGGTAAGTTAGTTAGTTTTTGTTTGGAAAAACTATAAATTTATTATTAGTAACCCTTGAAAATTAGCATTTTTTGTAGCGTCTTCCTAGCGACACCCGGATTCTGTCACACCTCCGCGCGGAACAAACTAAGAACAAAGACTTTAAAACACCGCAAGAACTTAGTTCCCGTTTGTCAGAATGTTTAACATTCCCAGCACACATAATACGCTAGAGGTTAGTAGGTAGCAGGTAACGTTACCCATCTAGCTCCCTCTATGTGTCTTTAATTAAAGCTGTATTTAATACGAGCTAAGGCGTGAGCGCAATATATTACACTCTGGCAAATTATGTTAACACTTTAACACTTATTTGATCAGACATGTCTCGAATAGTGAGATAATATTTAAGTTAGGCTGTGCGTGAGGAGAGGTGCGTTATCTCAAAGAAATTAGAAATTACTTACAAACTACGTTATAACAAGTACGTAAAGCACCCATTCGTCTAGAAATATATTTAAAATAGTGATTTATCTATGAAAGTTACCTTAGTTAAAAAAAACTTGCGGGGTTTTCAATTTCAAATTTTCTTCAACTGGGCGTCAAACAAAGATCATGGAGGTAGTTTCCTAAATACACTGAAAGAAATGTTTTGGTACTATTTACTAAATTTTCAGTAATTATCTACCAAACAGTTTAGTTGCTGTGGTGACTGCCGAACGTTTAGCTACTGTTTGCTAAACAGCAGTTTATTTATGACAGCTAAACAATTCAGATATTCTAGCTAAACTAATCGGTTGACACAGCTTTCTGTGTTTAGTTGTGTTACCTAAACTGTTGTGTATTTTATATCTAAACCATTTTGTAGTGTTTGTTTAAAAAAGCATAACTGTTTAGATGTAGTAACCTTATTATTTATTTAATATTCCAAAATGGTTAGGTTGATTAACTAAACTTTGGTTGGAATAGCCCTACTGATATAGATGTTTTAGCTCTCTATTGCTAGCTAGCTTTAGGTGCTGTAGCTTGGCTTTTTGGTTAGATTATCTATTTTAAATAGGAAGTGCAGCTTTGAAGTTTAGCTGAAAACAATACAGGGTGTAAATGTAACCACCATCAACTCGAAGGATTATACCCATGATTCAGAATCATGGGTTAAATACTTTGAGTTGCTGGTAGTTTATTACAACCATTTTGAGAGATGAAACCTAAATACATAAATATTATGTTTTGTAAGACTATAATCTACTTATTAAAAACCTCATTCAAATAAAAGTTATTTTGTTAAGAATCGTCTCTCAAAATATTGTTTCCTGCTACCAGCAAAACTCACCTTTATTTTTTTCTACGTAAGCTTCCAGATTCCAAGAAATTAGATAGTCCTCCATGGTTTTGTCTGCCATTATAACTATTTAGAAGTAGCGGCCGGCATAAAATAAATTCACAACGAACGTCAATTCCTCTGTAGTGCGCACTTAGAACTGAGAACGGCGTCATCTGAGACATCTGGTATCTGGTCATCTCAGCCGGGCATCTGGCCGAAACGAAAATGCCGTTATATGCTCGTCTACTAAAGTTTGGTGGATTTAACTAAAATTTTGTAGCAGTTTGCTTAAGTTTGTGCAATGCAACTAATTGTTATGTAAAAATACCCAATTTAGATATTCCAACCTCAGTTTGGCTATTTGAACAAAACATTTAACCAAACTCGATGTTTAGTTAAATTTAGCTAAATACTTTGGGAAGTAACAAATAAACTTAAGCTACTAAAGTGAAATAGGTTTAGTAAATTACTTTAGGTTAATTAACCAAACAGGTTATTTTGTTTAGGTAAGTAAGCTTTTAGTATACTATTAATAAAGTTTAGTTGCAGTAGCTCAAGCACCTTTTACTAAACAACGACGGTATCTGCACATAAAGTAGTTTAGGAACTAGTAGCTGAAGTTTAGGCGATGGTTACACAACTTCAATTAGCTTAACACTTTAGCTCATTTTTTTCAGTGTATATGAGATTAAAACATTCATATATAATAATAATTAAATGTATTATTGTAAATGAGTGCCTTTATTCAGACAGTAAATTACATTACATTATTTATAATAAACTTTTCACATTTATAACACTTACATGCATCGATTCCCTGTCTGTATGTCCAACTGTCACCATTTCTCTCTATCATTAGCTACTTTTGTCCATGTACCACCTGCTATGGCTTTGATGTCGTCAATGGATGATATGACCTGCTATGCTTTGATGTCGTACAAATGGTCTACCTCGTTTTCTCTTCTTGTCATTTGTGAACCAATTCATGACTAATTTTGACCATTTTTCCAAAGGTTCATGTAGATGAGTTTAAAAATAAAATATCAGCTGTATCGGTGTTTTTCGTCGATAACCGTTTTCCAAATTTCCCCAATGCGATATTATGACGAGTAGGTTTTGAAATAATGTTTTCTCATCTCACACGATGTGAAGGTACCACGGACGTACAAAATATATGGACATGCCCTTACGTGTTAAAAAACGTGTTATTTCCCCCTCCCATTGGAACCATTTTTCGGAACCGGCTGGGCGTGTCCGGACCAATGTCGTGCTCTCGTCGTACATTTTACGCGCGGACGCTGTATGTCTATGAAACACATACTTAGACAATGAAGAAGACTTGGCGAATCACAAGTCTCTTTCCTCTCTTCGCCCCGCCATAGTTGGTTTTTACCCCTCATCTGTAAGTTCTCGTCTAGTTATTTGTATGTCTATGGTAGGTACCAAAATGAAGGATATCAAGATATTAACAAAATTTGTTTTTGTTTTTCACCTTACTTAGTTCTAAATTTAGTTGTTTACTCGTCAAAGGACAACTTCGTGGAGAAATTAATTTGGAATTTTAGAAAACGAACAAACGGTCAAAATTAAAAAAAATGAAGCGCTTAGTGGCATAGGGTGCTTAGTTTCACATGGATCAAATTCGGTTATAAATCGCATGTCTTAGTGGGTTCCAATGCCATCAGAATTCTTCCAGAATTCTACAGAATTCTCCAGAATGTCTTAACATTTTATTGATTTTTAAGCAAAGTTTTCACCAGAATTCCTTATGGGAATGGTCGATTTTGGGTTTGGCTTGAACAAATAGTTGTCAATGAACTTTACGTTGATGATGAAAATATAAACTACAACTACAACCTCAATATGTGAATCCACGTCGAATGCTAATGATTCGTTGAACTGCCCTCGGGGCAAGATGGCCATCAATTTGCATCAAAGTGAGCACCTTTCTGTGATTCCTTTCATATTTGCTTTATAAAATAAACTACAAATGTAGAAATGTTCAAATAATATACTCGTAGTAGAAAATATACCCACACTTTCAATGTAATTATGCCCAATTATGTCAGTTTGTTACAGTTATGCGAGTTTAGAAGATACCCCGAAGGTGAAATATAGTTCTCCATATGTAATGCAAACACATCCAATATAAATTCTAAATTCGTAGATTGATTGTTTGCGCCACGCACGTCGCACATAGATAGGCACTGGATAGGGTTAAATCCAATTCAGTAGGTAGTTAAATGTTATGACTTGTCTGTTACGATAATATCATGCACAGGGGATACACAGGATAATAACATACCCACGTTCCTAACTCGCGTTAGCTGTTTTCGGAAGGAAATTTTCCCAGGCAAAAAAATAACGAGTTTATTTTATTAAGTCCCTCGCACACAGGCGTTTAACCCGCGGTAAACATGCCCGAAAAATGTGAGTCGTAAACAAAAGCTATCGTGTGCCGTAATAATTTTACGCCATACATCTGTCTGAAAGGGTTCGCATCATAACTAACGGATCGAGATACAGAACAATCGCACGCCTTAACTCGGCGATCAGGCATTTTAAATTTTATCAAAGTTATTGAAGGCTACACGAAGAATATTGGTTTAGGCAACCAAATTACGTACATTTTGTTCATTTACGCACACATATTCGCAGTTGCTCTGCGCTTAGAATTGGTTTATTGTAGAAGGTAGGTTCATAACATCATAACTAATCAAACATGCTAATATGCGAGTTTGTTTGTCCCCGTGAAATCTGGTTCGATGAACTTCAATTTGCTTTGAATGGTATTAACTTATATATAGGTTGAAATTTTTTATAGAACTTCTGAGTTTTGTTTTGAATGCTTTGGAATTTATTATTCCGTAGACTTTGCAAAAATAGATATTTTGCAAAATGATTGCTAGCAGATTTAGATCGACGCCACTTTTACTTATTTTATAACTAAGGGTAACAAATGAAGGAAAAATATTTAGCATGCCGACATTTATTGAAATAGATAAATAAATGTATGGTCCAATCCGCTACCAACGACAACGAAACTCCTATAGATTTAGAATGTTTGTTTTTCACATCTTCCGGGAGTCTGGTTGCCAATAAGGTTTTTTTGCACATTGTTGTTTACAAATATACTAAATCGTATTATTATGTTAATTTTCACTTATAATTATTTTCTCCATAAAATTGGTTCAGCAGGTTCTTATTATTTATTATAAATTTCAAAAAGAAAACCCGAATGGTTTTCGAATTATTTCATTACTTTTACTTACGTTTATTAATTACCATTATTATTATTTTTTGTGAACAGAAGAAGAAATACCAATAACTTCATATAACAATATTAAATCAATTTACTTGTATGCTTCGTGAATATTATCATCAGGTTCTCTACGGCAGTTTAGACAGTTGGTTAATTTTATAGTTTTGACTTCTTAGCTAACTGTGAGTTCTGGGTAAAATATAACTTTACTTAGCCAACATACTGTTGGAAAAATTCTATTTTTAAAAAATGTATAAAAATATATACCTACCCCTAGTTATGTTGAAACAACGTTTAAAAATGCATTTCCTTTAGTGCGATTTTCGTTTATTTTGGAAATAAATCGTATATTTTGTTTTGCACTCCATCTACACAACTAGTAACTAGTGGCTTACCTTTATCCCGGGCGCGTATTTCCAAAACCTATACCTGCTCAGTCACGGTAGCGACAATTTATATTTTAAATACACCTTTATATTGGTTATTGAAGTGAAACTTGCTGTGATTTGGAATGCGGATGAAACGAAAATGACGATTACTGCACCTGTGACGCATCAACTGCGCTCATTGGCCATTTTGTTTATGATGTCACTTTTAAAGGCTTCTATTGGTTGAGAATTACACGTTGTGACTTGTTATTAATAATTTTACACGCTACCAGAAACTTTAAAGTCCACACCATTCGGAAAGTTCAAGATGTATTATAGGAGATACATTAAACTAGAAAAAATATAGTGAATATGAAGTATTATAATTAATTAGCTGCAAAATGTAATATTATAATTAATAAAAATTTTGTAATCTTAAATGTACAAATTACAAAAATAAAAATTATTATTATTATTAGATATGAAACGGAAATTACGCTAGGTCTGCGCTTATTGGTCGCTTTGATTATGACCTCACTTTTCAATATTGGTTGAGATTGTTTTTGTAAAGTTTCACTATCGCGTGTAAACTGCACTCGAAATTTGTTTATCACTTTGCAAAAAAAACAAAAATTGTTCTAAAATCTAGATAACATAATCTTTCCAATGTAGAAATTAATAATTTTATGTCTAAATATTTAAATTTTGACATTATTCCCATATATTGTAAATACACCTCTTTATTGGTTATTTTTCATCACTTGCAAAAACAAAAAATGTTCTTAAATTTAGATAAAATAATCTTTCCAATATGTATATTAGAAATTAATAATTTCGTTTCTAAATATTTAAATTTTGATATTGAAAATGTAAATTGTCGACTGACCGCGACTGAACCGGTATGGGTTTTGGAAATACGCAGCCCGGACTGTCGGGCAGGCACTCGAGAACCCGGTTTTGTAGCGGTCGTCGCTGAAACATTAAAAGTTACACAAACGTTTGTCACTACACCAATGTGTAACTGTGTATAAACCATACAAAATGGAACTAAAAAGTGATATATATATATTTATTTATTTATTTATTTATATAATTTGTACATATATTTATAACAAATTACAGGCAATATAGCCTAAGACGTTATAATTGTACCATTTATGCAGTATATATGCAATGCCAAAAATCTTACAAATGCCCTATAGGACACAAAAAATAAATCTATTTTTTTATCCACTTCATTCAAAAAGCACGTAGCTCTCCCCACAGGTGAGTTCATAAATAAATTAGTGCGGCTTGCTCTACCATATAGGAGGTTGTGATGACGTCCTCGAGAGTGAGACTCTGGTACAAAAAAATTTAATTGGGCCAGTATCTCATTATTAGATAAGTGACCGTTAATTAGTTGAAAAAAATATTTAAGCAAAGCAATACCTCTACGTGTCTCTAGGGAGTGGTAATTGGTCATGCCTAATATATAAATCGATGGGTAAAGCCAAGCGTAACGTCCATAGAGCCGCGAGAATAAAAACCTTAAAAATTTCTTATGGACTCTTTCAATGCGTAAAGTGTATGTTAATTCGTGTGGGGCCCAGATGATCGAATTTGACTCAAGTACACTCAGGACTAGTGTGTTATATAATAACGTCAGTGTTTTTGTGTTACGAAACGGATATGAGTTTCTGATTACGAAGCCGAGAAGCCTGTATGCTCTGCTTATTAAATCATCGATGTGTTGGTGAAAAGTTAGTTTGCTGTCGTAAATAATTCCTAGATCTTTGATTTGGTTAAGGTGTTGGAGAATAATTTCATTAATTGTATATTGAAATACATGCGGTTTCTTTGATCTTGTATACGAGACGATATTGCACTTGGGTGTACTGAAGTTCAAGCCATTTATTTTGGCCCAGTTTGAGACGCAGTCAATGTCACGTTGAAGGAGAATACAGTCAAGAATAATTTTTATTGATCGATATAGTTTCAAGTCATCTGCAAATAGTAAATACAGCTAGTGTGTGATGACTGAACCAATATCGTTAATAAAAATCAAAAACAGAAGTGGTCCAAGGATAGACCCCTGAGGAACTCCAGAAAAAACTACGAATTCAAAAGAACTGGATCCCTTATAATAAACAAATTGTCTACGATTTCGAAAATATGAAGCAAAAAAACAGAGTAGTCTTTTGGAAAAACCAAATGAAGCTAGTTTATTTAGAAGAATGTCGATGTCAACCCTGTCGAATGCTTTTTCCAGGTCAAAATAAGCAACATCCACCTGGCCACCATTGTCGAGAGTTCGTGATAAGAAATCTGAGATGCATAAGAGGTTTGATGTTACTGACATCTGGGATCTAAAACCATGTTGATGGTCGTCAAGAATTGGAGTAATATGATTAAGTATATATTTATGTAGAATTTTCTCGAATATTTTCATGATGGAACATAGAACGGCAACTGGTCGATAATTTCGGATATCGCGTTTGTCTCCCTTTTTGTAGATAGGGGTTATTTTAGTTAATCTCCAGATGTCTGGGAGAATCCCGTTTTTTAGGCATACATTGAAGAGATGACATAATGGTGGTATTAAAACGTCGGAACAACTCTTTAGTATAAATGTTGGAATATTGTCAGGACCGATGGAGTGAGGTTTCTTTAAGTTTGAGAGTGCCTCCTTAACATCTTTTTCTGAAATACTGTCCAGGTCGAATGAGGGCCAAATCTGTACAGTGTGGAGTGTAGAGTCAATATTGAGAGTTGGTTGAACATTTTTGTACACAGATGAAAAAAAGGTAGCAAAACTATTTGCGATTTTATCATCAGTAGTCAATTCCTCTCCGTCAAAAATCATAGACTTAAATGAGTTGTTGGATTTTTTTAGATCCTTAATATACTTCCAAAACTGTTTGGGATCGATAGACAATTTTTCTTCCATTGAAGTTAAATGATTTTTAAAAGCTTCACTGATTTCACGTTTTACGATGGAGCGATAGGCTGAAAAACTAGCATAGTCCAAGTTGTGACGAGTTTTTTTCCATTGCTTATGAAAAATATGTTTTATTTTAATATTTGAAATAATACTATTGGTGTACCACTTAGGATATACTCTGTGTGCCGTATGTATATATATATACGTTTATGAGATGCCTCTGGCAAGAGGGTAACTGCATCGCCACCCAGTTGGGCAGCGGTGAGAGGCGGGTTAAGGTAGGGACTATAAGGAAGGGAATGGGTGTTCCGCAAGTGGTCGTCGAGTTTCGTGTACGTTCATCGGTACAAAGGGGAACAATGCTGCTAGCGTCTTAGAGCTCCTTCGATATGGCATGGAAGCGTACTGACCGTTGCCGTGCTACGATCAAACTGCACGGACTAACGAGTTCGGCGTTTGGTTTGTAGGAAGACACAAAATACGGTGCCTTGCTTAGTTACTAGTAACGTAGGTATTTTATAACTTTTCTCGAGCTTTGCCGATGATCGTATATCAAACTTAAGGGTGGTTTTGTGGGTTGATCCCGCCCTATTGTCATGCGAGCTACTTTGTTAATTAAATAACTCCGGTACTTTAAGCCATCACATCACATCGCGTGTTTGCATCGGGCCGTGGACAGGTATTCAAATTTCGGGTGGGCCCTTCCATCAGACGTCAGATTAATAGAAAAATATTAATTATTTTTTTCGGAAGGGGATTTATTCAACCTTAATGAAGGTCTGAGGAAATTTTTATTATTATTCTGACAGTTGAATGTGGCGTAAGAAAAACTATTTTATATCAAGATGTAATAACTTTATATATTGATTAACTGGTGACTTGACTGTCTCGAAATCAGCATCTGATGCTGTGAGGTGTGGATGATATTAGGTTGAAGGCCTTTCGTAGCGTAATAGTCTACGCATTTGGCTCTGAATTGGGTTAAGATTTTAGGTTAAATTACTGTCGCTAGTAAAGCTTGTTTAAAAAATATGGAATTCTATTTATTAAACACAAAAACAGTTAATTAGCTAAAGTATACTTATATATAGGTATATGAATGTTTTAAATTTTTTTTATGAATGCAGTCTAAAAAATCTTTTTGCTGTCCTTGTTCTACCGGTATTACAATGGAACATGCTCCGAGGAACTAGCGTCATGGATCACCTCGGCACCGGTGCATAGTCGGAAAACACGCCAAACACGCGCCCAACATTTGTACACGGTTGACATTAGTCACATGAGAACGGGTCGTTTCTACGACTCGTTCTTGAATTCAACAGCTCGGCTGTGGAATGATTCATGAGAGACCCATGTTCACTCCTTCCTCTCCTCAAAAATACCCTCCACACAGCATCTTCAAAGATGACATATGCCCCGAGGGAAATTATTTTTCTCGGGGCCTCCTGTGTGAAGTTAATGTAAAAAAAACTATTGTGTATAATGTTGATTTTTTGAGATAAACGAACTATAGAAAAATTACTTCAGAGTTCTCCTAAGGAATGTTTTTATTTTATACAAACAGAAATGCTTTCCATGCAGTTTTGAATGGAAACCAATGTCGCTACTGACTTAGTACATTTTGGATCTAGCTCATTTAGCACGCGTTGTCTCTCTTACACTTGTTTGATATCGCATTATGGCAATGCCATTTTAAATTTTAAAATGATTATGAAACACAGTGTTGTACTCAAACTTTTGGATAACCAAATACGCCCACATACAAATAATATTAGGCCCTACTTTCCTTCCGATTTGCAGAACAGCTTGCGGAACAGCATGTTGTATCGCCAACCGAATTATTATTATTCCGATGGCCGGAAAAAGGGAACAATAATAAGTCGACTGGCGCTTTTGCCTACTCCAATTTGCAGAACCCCAGCATACCGTCCTGCAAGTTGTTCTGCAAATCGGATTGTTAGTAGGGCCTTTGATAACACGAGAACTGCGTTGTGGGCAGTTTGATAATAAACATTAGAAATAATAGTCGTTGTTCATAACATGCATAGGTATACATTACAGTATGGTTATAAATGTTATTTTTAAAAGTCGAATAAATTCATAGATATGCAAACGTTGGAAATATAACCCTTCTAAAGGCCTTGGAGAGATCTCTATAGGGCTATGGTTGCCACCTCAGGTCATTGGATATTGAAGAGCAGTGAGAAGGACAAGGACGAGGGCAATAAGATGACAAAAAAAACCTGTCGACTATATAATGTAATTTTTTTTCTTGTCCAAGTCATAGATAACATTGCTGATATTAGCTATTTATACAAGGTGTTAAGGGACGTACTTGACTTACATTATCCAGTAGTTCCTGACATTATTTGGAGAAAAAAATGTAAATGAAATTTGGGTCTTTGATTTTTTTTCTACAAAAACATTAAAAAAATTGTAGGTTTGGAAATTTTGGGCGGGGTGACGGATTGGTCTGTATCTCGGCCGAGTGACCAGTGACAGAATTTTTATTTTTGTTTAATTTTTAAGAAAAATATTTGAAAAAAAGACCTTAAAAAATTCACGTGAGACCAAATTTCATTTACATTTTTTACTCTAAATAATACCAGGAATCACTGGTTAAAGTAATTCAAGTACGTCCCTTAACACCCTGTATAAAGAAAGGTGTCTTTGATCTAGAGATTGATGAAATCTTGCACACTTGACCTTCAAAACAAGAAGAAGGTCACCGTCTATACGAGATTTTGAAAAACCATTCCTATTCCATTTCCCATCCCTTAAAGCAAATTTTTGATACTTCTTGATGTAATTTTGAAAACTTGGCTTTCAAATCCATTTCAAGCCGAATGTGATATTGAGAGTATCTTTTATTCTGGAACTTGCCGCAAATTTACCTCGTATTATTTTAATTGATTTAATTGTGAAAACACAAATCATTTTTAAATAAAATTTAACTGCGGACGCCGAGCCGGGATTTGAACCCGCGACCTCCAGATCGCTAGTCGTGAGCCTGGCCCCTCGACCACGGAGGCCACCAGCATCTGATTTCTAAAAACTTTGTGTAAAGCCCAGGCAACGCTGGGGACTTCAACCCGTTAGTTAAAAAGTCTATATTTTACTGGGAGGCGTCTACTAATATCTACAGGAATTCCAAAAACTGAACAAATAGGACTAATATCTATTAGAACCAAAGTGGGGATGAATATCTACAGCTCAAACTGCTGACTAATATAATATCATATCATATCATATCATATCATATCATATAATATCATATCATATCAAGATCAACTTAACAAATTCTCTCATTTTATTTGGCAATAGAACACATAAAATAAAGTATGTCTCTCGCTCAACCAGAATTGAATGAGTCCGTTGTTCTGTTGCCGTGTACTACTGACCGATTACATGATTCTCGAGTTCTTCAAGATAAAATAAAGAATTTGCTGTCTATCAACATTTTAAGCAAAGAAAAGCGGACAACCCTAATGAACTATGTCAGTTGCATTATGGATCATCTGGAAGCTATGGCGAAAGAATATACCTCTTCACCCAAACCATTGGATATGGTTTTCGAATCCATCAAATCGCTCTCAACCAACATTAACGAAATCAAAGCCAAACTAGACCACAATATGACATACGCAAATATCACAGCCAGGCCGAGAACAACGCAACAGACTCACGCTCTAGTAATCAGCTCAGATGACCCCGGGAAGAAATCTGATGACTTGGACCTGCTGATAAAGAAACACGTCGATGTTAGATCCCTTGGTATAGGTGTAACGGACATGCGAAAAACTAATAATCAAAAACTCGTTTTTAAGATGGCCTCTCTACAAGACAAAAATAATTTTAAGGCTGAGTTGAGCAAAGGACTACAGGGAAAAATCACAGTCACCGACGGTAAGCAACTCAATCCCCTCTTAATCATAAAAGGGATGATAAAAGGTGCTTCCGACGAGGACTTACTTAACTCACTCAAAAACCAAAACAAAGATTGCGGTTTAGATTTTACACAAAATCTAAAAATTAAATACAAAAAAAACCACAGGAACAAACTTCTGTGCAACGTTGTCCTTGAGGCATCTCCGAAAAACTGGAAATCTTTAATAACCGCTGGACGAATTAACGTAGGGTATCAACGTCTTGTGGTTGAAGATCAGTCACCGTTGATGCAATGCTACCAATGCCTAGGTTTTGGTCACTCCCAACGTTTTTGCACAGAGAAGCTTAGTTGTGTTCACTGTGGTGAATGTCATAAATATGACACATGTCCCAATAAGGCGAAAGAACCAACGTGTTCAAATTGCAATGGAGGTACGAGAAACCACCGGGCAACAAATCCAGATTGCCCACTGTGGAAGCTTATGGATGAGCGCTTCAGAGAAAGGGTAGACTAAGTGGGCCACTGCTAAAGGCAACATCAAGGAAAAAAAATGTTTCAATATTCAAGAATACACCACCAAAAAGTCCTGTATGCGTATTATGTACATGAATGCTAGAAGCATCAGAAACAAAATTGATGAAATTGAAGAAACCCTAAAAAACATTACAGGAACGGTACATATTCTCGTGATTACGGAAACCTGGCTGCATAAAGGAGAGGAAACTTTTTTCAATATTACTGACTATTCTGGAATCTTTGCTTCCCGTGAGCTGGACCGAGGAGGAGGAGTCGCCATCTACATGCATAACACACTAAGCAATAAGAAAATAGAAAAATGTTGCAGTGAAAATACCTTTCTTGGAATTACGATCACGGCAAAAAATATTAAACCTCTCAATTTGTATGTTTTTTACCGTAAGCCCAACTCTAATATAACAGATTTTTTCGACTCTTTAGAAATAATATTAAATAAAAACAAAGAAGACACATTACTTTTTGGAGATTTTAATATCGATATCTCAAAAGATACTGATATTGCACGGAAATATGTTCACACCTTAAAATCGTACAACTTTTATTTGTGTAACACAATGTTTCCCACAAGGGAAAAATTTTTGTTAATTCGTGAGAAATAGTTTGGGTGCAGGTGAGTTCTCTAGTTATTGTTTTGTATATTCTTGTTAATTGACATCTGTATCTGTATTTTCTCCTAAATAAAAAAAAAAAAAAAAAAAAAAAAAAAAAAAAAAAAAAAAAAAAAAAAAAAGGGTAACAAATAACACCAGCTCGTTGATAGATCACATTATCACAAATAGAACAAATGTTTCTGGGATAATTTCAAATATTGATGATCCCCTTAGTGACCATAATATACTTATATTGGATTACGAAAACTCCCTGAAAAACCTCCCCAAAAACAGAACCTCAAACTACCTCTCAAACGCTTACAAAATAAATTATCAAAAATTAAAAACGTCACTTAAAACTTGTAAATTTACCCATTCGTCTGATGATGTAAACCAAAATTATAATAATTTCGCTGACTATCTACAAAATGCTGTAAATTCGTGCAAAACAAAAGTTAAAATTAATAAAGGAGACAAAAGACTGAACAATACGCCATGGTTTGATGCCCAACTTGATTCACTTATTAAAGAACGAAATCGCATATTTAAACTCTGGAAACAAAATCAAGGAAGTATTCCTTTGACAATAGAAAAAAATAAAGCTCGTAATACTGTCACAAATTACAGAAGATATATTAAATGCAAGTATTATACAAAATTGCTTAACGAAAACATGAACAAGCCACAGAGAACCTGGAAAACAATCAATTCCATTCTCACAAATAGCTCGCGAAACCCAAAAATAACTTGTAAATCTCTAGTCATAAATGACGAAGAAGTAAAGGGACCAAAGGAGATTGCAACTGCATTTAACGCATTTTTTCTTTCAGTTGGGGAAAGTTTAGCATCAGTAATAAAAACTTCAAATACTGATGTAAACACGATCTACACGGAACCTCAAGCAAAACAATCTCTTAACATGATCAGGACAAATAAAAATGAAATCCTACGTGTCATATCTAACCTTAAGTCCAAAGCGGCAGCTGGTTCCGATGGGATAACCTCTCTCCTTCTCAAAAATTGCAAGGAGGAACTGGCGGATGATCTTGTATTCTTAATAAATCTCTCTCTATCAAAAGGTATCTTTCCAGACAGACTAAAGATTGCGAAAATAATTCCTATTCATAAAGACGAATGCAAAAAAAATGTCCAAAATTATCGTCCAATCTCTATACTTCCAGCTATCTCTAAAATTTTTGAATGTATCATTAAAGAAAGACTATTGAAATATCTCGAACACAACAAAATTCTCACGTCAAAACAATACGGTTTCAGACCACGATCTAACACTAAATGTGCAGCTTTCGATTTTATATCAAATCTACAGAAACATATTGATCATGGGGATTTTACGGCGGCAATATTTATTGATCTAAAGAAGGCGTTTGACACGGTGGATCACAACGTATTGATCGAAAAACTGAAACATTTGGGTATTGTTGGTCCTCCTCTGGAACTTTTCCGATCTTACCTATCAAATCGCGTTTCGGCAGTAGAACTGGGAGGAGAAACGAGTGAGTTGGATGTTAAGGAGGCACTCTCAAACTTAAAGAAACCTCACTCCATCGGTCCTGACAATATTCCAACATTTATACTAAAGGGTTGTTCCGACGTTTTAATACCACCATTATGTCATCTCTTCAATGTATGCCTAAAAAACGGGATTCTCCCAGACATCTGGAGATTAACTAAAATAACCCCTATCTACAAAAAGGGAGACAAACGCGATATCCGAAATTATCGACCAGTTGCCGTTCTATGTTCCATCATGAAAATATTCGAGAAAATTCTACATAAATATATACTTAATCATATTACTCCAATTCTTGACGACCATCAACATGGTTTTAGATCCCAGATGTCAGTAACATCAAACCTCTTATGCATCTCAGATTTCTTATCACGAACTCTCGACAATGGTGGCCAAATACTGTCCAGGTCGAATGAGGGCCAAATCTGTACAGTGTGGAGTGTAGAGTCAATATTGAGAGTTGGTTGAACATTTTTGTACACAGATGAAAAAAAGGTAGCAAAACTATTTGCGATTTTATCATCAGTAGTCAATTCCTCTCCGTCAAAAATCATAGACTTAAATGAGTTGTTGGATTTTTTTAGATCCTTAATATACTTCCAAAACTGTTTGGGATCGATAGACAATTTTTCTTCCATTGAAGTTAAATGATTTTTAAAAGCTTCACTGATTTCACGTTTTACGATGGAGCGATAGGCTGAAAAACTAGCATAGTCCAAGTTGTGACGAGTTTTTTTCCATTGCTTATGAAAAATATGTTTTATTTTAATATTTGAAATAATACTATTGGTGTACCACTTAGGATATACTCTGTGTGCCGTATGTATATATATATACGTTTATGAGATGCCTCTGGCAAGAGGGTAACTGCATCGCCACCCGGTTGGGCAGCGGTGAGAGGCGGGTTAAGGTAGGGACTAAAAGGAAGGGAATGGGTGTTCCGCAAGTGGTCGTCGAGTTTCGTGTACGTTCATCGGTACAAAAGGGAACAATGCTGCTAGCGTCTTAGAGCTCCTTCGATATGGCATGGAAGCGTACTGACCGTTGCCGTGCTACGACCAAACTGCACGGACTAACGAGTTCGGCGTTTGGTTTGTAGGAAGACACAAAATACGGTGCCTTGCTTAGTTACTAGGTAGTAACATAGGTATTTTATAACTTTTCTCGAGCTTTGCCGATGATCGTATATCAAACTTAAGGGTGGTTTTGTGGGTTGATCCCGCCCTATTGTCATGCGAGCTACTTTGTTAATTAAATAACTCCGGTACTTTAAGCCATCACATCACATCGCATGTTGCGCATCATTTTGGCGTAAGAAAAGGGGCCCAATAAAAATTAACGACGCGTATGAGCTGAATTTAAATTGTGATTAAAACCAGAATGGCGATAACGTGTAGAAACTGAATTGGTGTCAAAACTGAATTGATGACTCGTACGAACTGAATTTAAATTGTGATTAAAACCAAAATGGCGGTGACGTGTAGAAACTGAATCAATATCAATATTATGATCAAATTAAAATGATGATGACGCGTACGAACTGAATTTAGATTGTGATTAAAACAAAGATGGTGATGACGTGTGGAAACTGAATTTAAATTTTGATTAAAACAAGTCTAAACCGGACTGGAGTTGAAAAATTCCGCGGTCGCCGGAAGGGCGCTGAGTTTGACTAAAGCAGGGAGCACGAAAAATGCTGGAAAGCGTGCAGAGAACAACATAAAACAAACAAAACACAATATTAAAGTATGGAGTTTGGTAGAAAGTAGGAATTTGACTGGTAGGAAAAAATATTCTCACCGAGAACTGCTTCTTTCGGAACTTCACTTGATACTGACGATGACGTTGCAAATGATTTGAAGTGTTGCCATAGAATTTTTTTTTTTTTTTTACTTTATGAAGAAGAAATTGCTTTGACCGGATATTAAGTGATGGCAACAATTTTATTTAGACGAAAATGATGCCACGATTGCAGCTTCTTATGAGAATTTATTATATTTATCTCAAATTAAATTAGATGTGAAGGCGTTATTAAGTTAACTTGGAATTTGACAGATTCTGCGGTCGCCAGAAGGACGCCGAGCTTCTATAATGCTAAAATGGCGGCGTCGAAAAAGAATTTTAATTTTTTAAGATGGACGCTTTGGAAACGAATTTAAATTGTAATTAAAACAAAGATGATGATGACGCGGTGAAACTGAATTTAAATGATGATCAAAACTAAAATGACGACGGCGCGTATGAGCTGAATTTAAATTGTGATTAAAACCAGAATGGCGATGACGTGTAGAAACTGAATTGGTGTCAAAACTGAATTGATGACTCGTACGAACTGAATTTAAATTGTGATTAAAACCAAAATGGCGGTGACGTGTAGAAACTGAATCAATATCAATATTATGATCAAATTAAAATGATGACGACGCGTACGAACTGAATTAAGATTGTGATTAAAACAAAGATGGTGATGACGTGTGGAATGAATTTAAATTTTGATTAAAACAAGTCTAAACCGGACTGGAGTTGAAAAATTCCGCGGTCGCCGGAAGGGCGCTGAGTTTGACTAAAGCAGGGAGCACGAAAAATGCTGGAAAGCGTGCAGAGAACAACATAAAACAAACAAAACACAATAACAAAGTATGGAGTTTGGTAGAAAGTAGGAATTTGACTGGTAGGAAAAATATTCTCACCGAGAACTGCTTCTTTCGGAACTTCACTTGATACTCGGTTAGGTTAGGTTAGGTTAGGTTAGGTTAGGTTAGGTTAGGTTAGGTTAGGTTAGGTTAGGTTAGGTTAGGTTAGGTTAGGTTAGGTAAGGTTAGGTAAGGTTAGGTTAGGTTAGGTTAGGTAAGGTTAGGTTATTTATAAACCAATATTACGTTATGCCAATATGCTATACATAATTGCAGATCAAACCTCTGCGGGTGCTGTAAATATTCGTCAACATAACCTGTTCCATAGATATTAATCAGCAGTTTGAGCTGTAGATATTCATCCGACATACAGGCTGTAGATATTAGTATCTGGAGTCATTTTACTGGAGTGGAGTGGAAAGCTGACGAAAAATATCTTTGAAAACGGGTGAATAAGC
The DNA here is from genome assembly GCA_917563855.2 of Limnephilus lunatus. NCBI lineage: Eukaryota > Metazoa > Arthropoda > Insecta > Trichoptera > Limnephilidae > Limnephilus > Limnephilus lunatus. The sequence goes on from OU830595.1 coordinate 100,009,289, forward strand.
GAAAGTTTGGCAAACTCTGATACAAACCGATATCTTCACCATTTATTTGAAGTTTCAATATATTATAATATTCAGAAATCTCACACCGTGATTATTTTCCGTTAAAAGCATATTCATGTAAGGAAATTATGTGCAAATAAAATTGACATCGTTTATTCAGCAGATTTGGGATATCCATATTTCGATTTGATTCAATTTGATCCTGATTTCCATTTGGAATATGTTGGCGAACGTCGCGCCGGAGTACCAACGTATCTACCTATCCACATTTACATAATATTTACCTACCTACATGTACCCAATAAATCACAATTTATACAGCGTCCTTTCCAAGGAACTTTTTAAATTTCATAAAGTCATTTACGAAGAAAATTTGACATGCATAATTTTTTTATTCTGATATTATACAGACTTTTACCTATTCAGTTAATAGAAAATAATGGTCTTTTTACCATCTCAACGCCCCCTAATTTTCCTCAAGGTCCCCTTCTCTGAGTCTTCTACCGCCCCCCTGGAAGTCTCAAACGCCCTCGAGGGGGCGTTATCGCCCACGTTGAGAACCTATGCTCTACATCTAGATGTATGTGTCTCTTTTTAGTGACGCTTCGTTTCATTGAGTTTCAAATGACGACGGTGCAGTTTATTGTAGAAAAAAAGTTTATTCTTATCCAAAAATCATATCTTCCGTTTTAATAGAACTATAAATCTGAATAATTATTATAAAATTATCTTGATTAGATCTTTCAGAATACTTAAAATTTTTTGTAAATTTATTTAATAACGAATTTTTAATTTTTCAGAAAAAATCCTCCGTCGTTAAGGTTAAACGTCACGTACGTTATAATCTATGCATTCACAGATGGCGCCAATCAAATTATTTTAGGTTTTTAATGCTTTTTGCATGTTACGCTTTAAAATATTAAGGTAATTTAATTGTTCGCGATCGTACATATTTAATTAGAATATAAATAAGTAGTTTTGTCCATAAACAAATCCAAATCTTCCAAGAAAGGCTGAAAAATACAATATTGGATTGAGTCACCGATACAAAATTGAATTTTTCAGCCTTTCTTGAAAGATTTGGATTTGTTTATGGACAAAACTATTTCTTTATATTCTAATTAAATATGTACGATCGCGAACAATTAATTTACCTTAATATTTTAAAGCGCAAGATGCAAAAAGCATTAAAAACCTAAAATAATTTGATTGGCGCCATCTGTGAATGCATAGATGATAACGTACGTGACGTTTAACCTTAAAGACGCACTTATTTTTCTAGAAATATTTCGACAACGCAGATCGATAGAGAAAAAAAGGAGAAAAATGACATATTTAACTCATTTATGGATTGATTGTGCTTTACAGCATTTCAAATTTCCGTTATTGGTACATATATATTACAGTGTGTTCCCACCTATTTTAATTTCTATTATTATAACATTTTGATCACAATCAAATACCATTTAATTGAGTGGTCGTTTGAAACATTATTTGAAATGCTGACTTCTTCATCCGAAAGCAGTTGTTGTTTATTATCGACTTACCTCCTTTCATTAAAGTTAAGCTTTGCACTGAAGTAAGCATTCGGAGTTCCGGAACAAAAGTTCCGACTTGAAAGTTTTTTTCCGATAATAGTGTAGATCTTGTTTTTAATTGGTTTTGGTAAGTGTTTCATTTGGAATACTAAATAAAACAATTTTCTCCTTCATTGGCAGAGTTTTAAAAGTTCCTCCGTATTTTTGTTTCGCGAAAGTTTTTTCGTTTTCGAAATTTAAAACGGGAGCGTCCGCAGTAACTTGCTTCCATAGCAGTATATTAAATAAAATACCGACCCTGCAATAAAACATGAAAATAAAAATATACCTCGTTATTTACAGCGCAAAGTTAGATTTTCTTTATGATTGGCATTGAAAAGTTTCAAAGTCATATTCGAGTCATAAAATTGAATTTGATCAAGATTATTTTTGGTAGTAATACGAAATTTCTTTTTCTGTATATAAAGTTTATTTTGTTATTTTTTTGTTTATATGATACCACACAAGAGTCCCAACTGCTCCCGTCTGAAGCCAGTGGGACTATGGCATCCCCAATTATAGGGTATGTTGTGAGGCTGAAGGTAGTGGGGAGGGGAAGGAGATGAGGATATGTCTATTAATAAGCCTAGAAAAAATAAAGTATTAGGTCTATAAAAAAACATTTTCAACTGAAAACTCTCTTACTCATAAACCCCTTTTCGGATATGGTTTTATTGTATAATGTGGCCAATTCAGTTTTTTGATATTTACGCCCGAACTTAACAAAATAAAATAAAATATGCATTTTCGCGTTGTTATTTTTGACATCAATCAATACGACCGGTACTCGACGAATTTGGATTTTTAAAGTGAACCTTATGCCGTCCACCTAAGGACCACATATTTGCCACACCCATTTTGTATCAGTTCGGCCCTCCCGCCCCGTCTACGATGGGGAATAGACGTCCCTAGTCTCCGCGTCGCTTGGTTCCGTGAAATCAATTTTAAATTTCCTTGTTATTACTATAAATAATGCGTAAGAAAGAGTTTATGTTTTTTACAGGCCTTTACGAAATCAACCTGTAAAAAACAACTCTCAATTACCTTTTCCAACCATTCCAAAAGCTTTTTCTCAAGTCTTGTCAAGTATTTTTAAATCCCTCCCACAAAGAGGCGTGGATTCCGATATCGATTTTTTTCTTAACTATTGGATCACCTTAAGGTGATGCACCACGTCGGCGTAGTGTAAAATTCGGGATTCGGTCGCTAGTAAAAATACCATGTAGATGGAGGTAAGGATTGAATTCCCGTATAGCACCAGCCGCCTGTTTTGAAGTAGTCACGAAAAAAACATCAGCAAAAAACAAGTTTTACGTTATTTGGCGAAGCTCAGGCAAAATATTTAAATGGTTTACGATCATTTTCTAAAAAATATAATTGTCCACATTACACAATAAAACGATAACCGAAAAGAGTTTCGTGCATTCAATTTTTTCCATTGTATTTTCCCAATAATTTTAAAAATCTACAAAACATTTATAAACAATTATTTTTTTTTATTTATTTAATTATTTTTTTAATATTACATCTGGTTATAATAATGACGTGTTGCCCACCTCACTAGGTTTAGAACGCCTGAATGGCAAATGACATAGGTATAAATTATAAAAATCAATATAAACGTAGGGAACCCACTAAATGCACTTACATCAGCTTCACACATGAGGCCCTGAGGAAAATAATTCCCCTCAAAGCCTATGTTATCTTTGGGGATGATGTGTGGAGGATGCTGTATCTTTTTAGTTCATCGCGTCTCTCAGCGAACACGAACTGTGTAAATCAGTGTGCGATAAATATATTATAAAAGTGAATTAAAAGTTAACGAAAAACGCTCAAACTACTTTAAAATGGTGCAGTGTAAAAAATATGTTGCTAAAGACAGTGAATTGGTCAAATGCATCGACTGTAATGGAACCTTCCATAAACTATGTACAAACCCCGCCATTAACGTGGGTAATGCATTTATTTGTTCAAACTGTGAAGTACAGCGACCAGTAAATGCGAACACAGATAACGCAACGGCCTGAGGCGGCGGGTCTCAAGGCCCGAACCCAGAAATTATCCCAGAAATGAAAAAAATTCTTAATGAAATAACTAATAAAATAAGCATAATGTACGTCATGAAAAAAGATATGGAGACTCTCACACAGTCAATTGAGTTTCTATCCAACAAATATGATGAACTGATATTGCTACATCTAGAATTGGGGAAAAAACTAAAAGAAAACGAAAATAAATTCAATGAAACAAAAACATATACCTTGAAAAATGTAATAGAGCATTAGAATCAGGATCCAAGAAATTAAACAAAGAGAAAAAAAACTACAACATTGAACTGTTTGGTATAGAAATGATAAAAGACGAAAATATTGAAACAACTATAAAAACAATTGCAGATAAACTAAATACGAATGGCAAAAATATTGAAAAGGTTTGGAGACTTCCAAATAGAAAGGACTCCAAACCGGCAAATGTTATTGTGAAGTTCACTCGTCAATCTCATCGAGATGAATGGCTCCAAAAAAGAAAAAAACATATTAACGAACCACGACATTTACAAGAACGGAAACAACGACCGAATATACATAAATGAAAATCTAACAAAAGAAAAAAAGATCTTCTATACATTACAAAACAAAAAATGAAAACAAAATTTTAGTACATTTGGGTACAAAATTCCAAAATATTAATAAGAAGTGAAGAAATGAGAATGATATAAACAGATACATTCAAATATTTAAAAAAAATCAAGACACCTTTTGACTCTAAACACTTACTTTATCAGTTACTAAATCCACGTCATGGAAGATTCTACACAATTCCAAACTCACAAATTTAAAAAGTGCTATAATTTGGATAACTGTTAACGATAAAAACATCAACATGAGGTTTGTGGCTATTCACCTAAATATAAGATCACTGAAAAAGAATTTTAATTCATTTATTGCACAAATAAATGTCATTCTGCAGTTTATAGATGTAATTTTTCTAACGGAAATAAATATTAAAAACGAAATAATAACTATGTTCAATATACCAAACTTCATCTCGATTGCAAATGCTAGAGAGAATAGAAGAGGATGGGGATTAATCATGTACTTAAAAAACCATCATACTTTTAAGAAAACAAACATTTCTTTTAAAAGCTGCAAGACAATATCTGGAGAAATAACCACCGTTCATCAAGATGTCATAAATATACTTGCAGTATATCGCCCGCCGAACAACAACAAGATTATATACTTGAGGGAACTAAAACAAATATTACAATTAACCTCATCTGATTCAAATTACTTGTACTGTGGTGATATTAACTTAAATTTATTGGATACCAAAAATAGTGTAATTACAGAATACCATAATCTACTCAGTGAAAATGGCTTAGAAAATGTGATATTAGATGTGATCTCCGTGCCCGGGATGACATTTTAAACGGTAAAAATGTTTATTCCTGTATCGACCATATTGCAATTCGTAGCCGTAATAACACTGTATTTTCAAGTATTGTGACTAACAAAATATCGGACCATTATATAACAGGAGTTGCGATAGGGAAAGAGGTACTTACAAAGGATTTAAATAAAAAAATGGGAAATTATTGATAATTAATTGGTATATTCTAAATTAAAACTAGTAAAATGGGGTAAATTATTACAAACTGAATGTCCCTCAGAACTGTACTATAATTTAAAAAATATTTTTGATAATATCTATGAGTCCTCGAAAAAACGCACGACAACCAATGGGTTACTGCAGAAGAAATTAAGAACATGATTAAAAAAAGAGATTATCTTTACCGAAAATGCAAGAATAGCCCTAATAACCATGTATTTCGTTTAGAATACACGCGATATAGAAACAAAACAAATAAACATATTAATATTACTAAAAACAAATGTCACAAAAACGTAATAAATAGTTTAAACGGCAACCTAATAGGAAAACCTAAACAAAATCTAGATAAAATAATCCTTCAAAATATGGGGAGTCAAGGAGACACAAAATTTTTTATGCGATAAATTTGCTACAACATTCGCAAATGAAATAAAAGACATAAGACATAACTGTACTACAAAATTCCTAGATCGTAACACGTATACAACTCCTGCTAGTATGTCAATGAGATTTAGACCGGTATCACAAAAAGATTTTAAAAAAAATTATTGATATGGATGTTAAAAAATCAGAAGGCAATGATCAAATAAGAATTAAAGACCTTAAGTTATATAATCCCAATATTGACTAAATTATTTAACCTGTGTGTAAGTAAAAGTATTATGCCTGGCGAACTTAAAACATCCATTATCAGACCTATATATAAATCAGTAAACCACAAAGATATCACAAACTATCGACCAATAGCGATTCTCTCATGTATTGATAAAATTATTGAAAGAGCTGTCTTTAACCAAATACAACTTTTTATAGAAAAAAATAAAATCATAAATCCCATACAATACGGATATCAAAAATAAAACAGTACTACACAATATTACTGTCTAAATTCACTGACCATATAAATTGTCATTTAAATGAAAAATATTGTGTTGGTATATTTTTTATAGACTTTAAAAAGGCCTTTATACATTGGACCACGAAACATTATTAAGGGCAATGGAGAAATGTGGTATTAGTGGTCCTTTAAAAAAATTGATTAAAAATTTTTTTTTTTTTTTTTTTTTTTTTTTTTTTTCGTTGTTAGTTTTTGGGGTGTTATGCCGTGTTGCGCTACCTCCTACTATAGCCGACGTTTCGGACAGCGTTGCAGTGTCCATCATCAGGGCAGATCCGGTAGATCCGACGTCGGCTATAGTAGGAGGTAGCGCAACACGGCATAACACCCCAAAAACTAACAACGAAAATGCTTTTGGCCGTGAAAATCTAAAAACTTATCTGATTAAAAATTATCTATTAAATAGAAAAATTAAAGTTAAAATTGACGGAATTTTTACTGATGAAATGTTAACAAATACCGGAGTAGCAACAGGGTCGATATCGGGGCCTACATGTTATATAATGCAAGTAAATTCTACATGTTTGCAGACGATACTTGCATTATATGTGCTGACAAAGATCCACTAAAAATTGAGGAAATTTTACAAACAGACCTTAATAACGTAATTAAATGGTCCCGCGACAATGGCATTATTATTAACGCAAAAAAAAACAAATATATGCTTATACACTCACCATATGCAAATTGTCAGGAAAAGGAATTGTATATAAAAAGTCATTCATATGATTGTTTGCACACAAAAAACCAATTCCAGCAGTGTAATTGCCCGAATATAGAAAAAGTGTACCAATATTCATACCTTGGTCTTACAATAGATGTCCAACGTTAACTGGTCAAATCATATTGAAAATGTATGTAATAGATTAAGGTCCATATTAGGAAAATTTTACCACCTATAAAATTTTGTTAATAAAAATATATTATACTGTATATACAACGCATTAGCAGAATCAATTATAGGATACGGAATAAATAGTTACGGATTAACATATACAAAACATACTTAAATAAAATAGAACAATTACAAATCCGTTTCCTAAAATTGAAATTAGGCAAAAAAAAGTGCAGTTATGTGAAAGTGATTATAAAAAAATGTTCTCCTTGTGTAATGTCCTCTCTATACGCAGTAAGGTAAATCACCAATTAACGCCAGATGAATTCTGGAATACAGAATTCAAAAAACCTGTAAACCACAACTACCCCATTAGGCAAAGAGAAGCGCAAATGTTTATTATCAATGAATCTCAAAATGTACACGGAGATAGAACAAAAAGGCATAAAATTCCGGAAATATTTAACGCATTAACTGAAAATATCAAAAAAAGACATCTTATTCAAAAATCAAAACAAAAGTTAAATCTTTCTACCTCCGAAGAACATGAAATCAAATAATATAGTTCCTTTCTATTTTTTTTCTCACCGTATGTTTGTACTGTGTAAAATATTTTTACTACAACGTAATTCATAAACATTATAAAAATTAGCTTGTCGTAATAATATGTATTTTAATATTAAGTATTATATTTAGTATTTACTATGTAAAATTGAAAAGTATACTGTATTAAATAATAATAAAAAAAGTGAGAGATTTCTTACAATCAAACTGATTGATCAGTTTCGTAAGATTTGTAAAATAAAATATTGTAAAATTAAAACTGAATAAACATATTTAAAAAAAAGGAAAGGAAGGAGAGGAAGTTCTAGTAAGAAAAAAGGTTATAAGGGGTGGGTAGAAATCTGGGGGTCACCGTGCAAGGCGATGTTCCGAGAGAATACGGCTGGAGGAGTCAAAGGGACTCCCTCAAACATTCTCTCCCAATCCGGCATGCCATGCTGGGCAGATGCGTACGCCGCCAAGACCCTGACAAACTTCAGTCCATGAACCCGGGCACCACTGCTAAGTCACCAAATGTAGAGAACCACTTGGGGACCTTGGGGTGACCTCAGGGGCGTGCACAGAGTTTTTGATCAGGGTAGGCAGTAAGAAAACATCAAGTTGCATATATTTAAATTTCCATATTCTATCAGATAATTTCAGAATTAAAGTATGACAAACGTTTTTGAACCGACAATTAGCATCTATGAAAGACAACTATTTGATAGAAGTAAATAACAACAGATGTTTTTGTCGTCACTGATTGCCATTTGCTAATTTTGTTCTAGAAAGCACTGCTTAATACTAACAAAAAAAACTCATAGAAGCAAATTCAAAATAACAGCTCTACTCTATGCTTTGTGCATTTCGTAAACATTGAATTATGTCTTGTATGAAGTTAGCTCAAGTCGGAAATAATTCCTGCTTAGACCGCATTTTAGTGAGGCAGTTGGAGGGCGCGCGTGTAGTTTCTAGTTACAGTTTATGCCGCGTTTGTAGTATGCCGTTTGATGTGTCGCTCGCGTAGTTTTCGGTTGCTCAGCTTTTTCGTGCTTATTTTTGAAAGTGTGTATTTATTTTTTGCAATAATTTTATAAATTATAATATTATTTACATGCTTATATTTTACAAAAACGGCAGGGTAGGCAGTGCTTATGTGCCTATATGGAGTGCACGCCCCTGGGTGACCTATGTCAGAGGTGTTGTTAATCAAATAAATAAATGGTTCCCGGGGCGGCGGTATCCACATCGCCTCCTAAATCGAGATACTCGTCTCCCAAGGCACTGCCTGTGTGTAATATAGCTTATTACATATTACTAATAAAATAAAAATATGCTTTTTAATATTATACTATACTACAACATCAAGTAAGTTATAACGAAATTTTACACACAAAAGTAAGAAAATAATTAATAAGTAATGTTAGTTCTGTTAAGTGACAACTGGAAGTGAAAGTGAAAACAATTACGAATAGTTAATAAGAAAAGTGTTTTAACATGTAAATCATGCAGTCATAGGTAATTTTAATTCTTTTATGTAATTTGATATCTTATTTGTTATTCGAAAATTTTTGGTAGTAGGTAGATTGAATGTACGAGGACCAATAAAACTGTTCTGTGTTTGCTTTAATTTGGTATTGGTCTGTGGGGTGTTAAATACATTATTATGTTCAGATCCAGTATTTTCAAACTCAAGAGTACAAATTTTTTGTGCGCTACACCGCCGGAAGATTTTTAATTTAAGCGAATAAATTCCCATCGGCGACAATGTTTAAATGATTGCATTTTATTTACCGGCCATAACCCGCGGCCGTAAAGCCTTATTACACTTGAGGCATTGAGCCGTTCTGAAAGTTTATGCGACAACATCATATTTCAGAGCATTAAAGTGTGTGCTCAAGGTGGCTGGAGTATAAGCATGAACATAATACACGCCAAGGTCTATAAAGCATTGTAGACTGTGGAATTTGCATGATGCATTGCCGTGTCAGGAAACATCAGGTCCTCGCAGGGATTCTCTTGTCTTTTCAAAACATCGATGTAAATAAGAAGCATTAAAAAAAATCTGATAGTGATCCATCATTGATCGAAAATTTCACGTTTAGACTGATATTTTTTAAATACAGATAAGTACTTTAAAAAATATCAATCTAAACGTAAAATTTTCGATCAAAAACAAATAAATTACGAAATAAACTCCTGTGCTTACATTAAAAAATACCTTTGTCGATTTTAATATGATTAGGTTGATGCAAGCAAAAAGATTGAAATCAATGAAGAAGTTATTTATTTAAATGCCCACTGGGCTTTTACGTGTAATGCAGAACCTTTTTGTTTAATTACAATGAAAATAAAGAGTTGACAAAATACAGGTTATATAAAATATAAGAATAAAATATAGGTCACACAAAATAAAAGGGTTGGCAAAAAGTAGGTAACATAGAATACAAGTGAAGTAAAAATAGATAATTTGCCAATATTCTCCCAATTAAAAATCATATTAAGAAAAAAAATTACGAAATGAGAAATAGTTCGCACATACGACATTTTAAGTTTGCTACATTCAAATTATTGTCAAATACATCCATATTGCTTAAGAATTTGTTACCAAGATTACGTAAACGTTGTATTGGGGAATGCAAACTATATTAGAGGTATATATATAAAATTTTAATTTTAATTTATGTGCTCTAATGGGAATAAAATTAAATTAAAGAAGAAGTTTTAATTTTTTTAAATTAATGTGCACAACAGAAAGAGGGTTAGCAAAATAATAATTACAAAGAAATAATAAAGTATAGTACAAAAACGATGTAAAATAATATGTAAATAAACAAAGTTCTGGGGGCTATCGAAAAAAGTCCGAAATCTTGCCGCCACAGTGGATAATAATCGACACCTTCGCTCAAGAGGTTGGAAGACAGTTAAATTTGTTCTTCAGGAATATGGAAAGTTTCGGGGTTTCTTAGTAGACGGTGTTGTTTGATTTTGATTCTGGACAAGATGAAAATTTCTACATTATACATTAAATTTATGGCACGGTTCATTTTGTAAAAACCTATAATATCGCTATCGGTGTTACAAAGATATCACATGTTTGATGTTCAGCTCATAAGATGTATACATTTTATGTTGCGACTGTTCATAATAATCACAAAAGGTTTAAAATTGATTTGATTGTTGCCAAAATAAGAAAATTTATTTTGCAACAATTGAACAAATAAATAAAAAATTAAAAAAATATCTGATTGAATTTTCATGGGATAAATTTCTATTAAAACCCCATATAAGAAAGAAAATAATTCTGGGATGCTGCCAGGTGTCTCGGTAGTATAAAACGTAAGTAGACGGAATGTTAATGACTAAATAAATAAATAAATCTCCGGCAGTAATTTGCACTTTCGATGCTTTCATGTATCGATGTTATTCTAACAACCCTACTCGTCGGGTGCTGGTTCTAAGCGCGAGGTGCTAGAAAAATCGCGGAGTGTTTAACCTCCAGTCGCGACCCGTGTGATATATCACCCCTCGAACATGTCGGGAAATTACTCCCAGGGTTGTTTTTTTGTCCCGGCTCACTTCGCCTATGAAAGTTCGCTAATAGCCCTCACATGCTCGAGGAAATTATATTTACTTAAGACGCGATAGAGTAAGTGCTGCTAGAGTGACTTTAGGAGTAGGTGCCTAACGTGTCGTGTACAGTGTACAGTAGCGTACCCGTACATGGATGTGGGATGTTTACTCTCTACGAAAACGTATTAAAAGTGTTTATGTTTACGTAGAACACTTCGTATTTTTATAAGTAAAATCGTAGAGATGTTGTGTTTGTACGCAAAAAATATTAAAAATACACAACCTAGAAATGAAATGGTAAACATCTATGATACATGAACTGTTTTGGTGATGTTGAGAAATGATAATAGGAAACTGTATCTAGGACGCAATTTTAAATAAGATATAAAGTTGAATAAGATCCTTCTTACAAATTATTTTTCTTGGTACCTACCTACAATACTATTGTCTGCAATTATGTGAATCACAAACAACTAATGGAAAGAGAAATATATTTAAAAATCCATACTTGTAATGTTCATTTTGAATTTTCTTAATTAAGTATATTTTTATTAAGAACATTTGAATATTCTTAATTAAGTATATTTTTAATTTAATTTTTGATTAAATATATTCAATATGTGACCTACACAAAATTAAAAACATTAAAACATATGATTAGTATTTTGGTCCCATACGTGTACGAATTAAATATTTTGTCAATAATAATTATTATATTTGATTAAATTTGAGAGGTTAAGAAATTAATTCCACAGGTGTGTATACGTATTTTACGATAGCGAATTGTTCTTGAGTTAAATAGAAAATTTGAACGCGTTTAACAAAATTGTTAAATAAACAATTTCATATTGACAAAGTTACTCCCTGTTTCTTGAAAACAACACTCGTAGTAAATCAGTAGCGAATACCAACTTCCAGTCTTATTATTATTAATTTACGTCTGTGGAAGAAAACAACCCTTAAAATTAACTTAGTAATATTGTCATTATTATTTTATTTATATTATTTTCGTTCACACGATATTTCATAAAGGTAAACATAATAAAAGCAGCCACCTACAAACTCAAACTTCCTTACAACAACTTTCAATACAGTTTAATAAAGAGCAATACAATTCTATTCCGACATAATAATACTGTCGTCAAATTCATATTTTAATTTGACAAGTTCTGTTTGCTATTTCATGGAATTCTTTTAACGCTTCAGTACTCTCCGTCTCTAATAATACTTGCACCTGGTTCCGTGGTACATGGTTCGGTACATAATATAAAATGGTTCTGGCTCTAGCGGACCGTTCACCTCAGGAATGAAGCAAATGGTTCGCTTGAGTTCATAATCTCTTTATTCCGTCGTCCATTCATCCCAACGGACACAATTAATGTTTGTGTGCTGAAACGTTCCAGGAAAACAAAATACCCCATGCAGAAAATTCCCTAAATATACACGCGGTTATTTTGATTTATGATCCGGTCTAGAAATATTGTTTTGACGTGTTTGAATTATACGATTTTTTGCCCCCCATCCTTCTCCGACCGAATTAAGATATTTGGTGGCTTTATCATAATGTTTATGAGATTTTCAATAAAAACAACATAAACAACCCCGATATATTTGTAGGCCAAAATATTACACTAGACCTGAGATATATTTGGATATATCATTTATTTAAAAATACTTCTGGTTTTAGCGGAAAATCAAATCATAATCTGTAATAAAAAATGTTCAGATTGTAAAAAAGATACTCGTTTAGTATCTATACCCTAGTCTAGAGTCCTCAAGATCTTTCTTCGAATTCATATCTACAGCTGCAAAATAAAAGATCGTGTGTAAGATTTAAATTGGCAACATTTGATGTTCTTTTAACGAGAAATCAGTATGTGACGTGAGAGGTGTATAAATAACAAAGCAAATAATGGTGACAATACGTCTAGGGTTCATCATAAAAAGTGATATATTTTAATACATATTGTGTACCTATAGACGTGTGTATTGTTCAGCTATAATAAAGGTGTTTTGGGGTAGCTTAAGGCTCCACAATGGCCACAATATTCTTCCATTGAATGGTTCGGATTCGTACTTTGTTCCTTTGAGTCCGCAGAATAAGAGATACGTCGGATGGATTGAAATAAGACAGTAATTGTATAGAAAAGAGCGCTGGGCGAAGAGGTAACCCAAATGAAACGATATATTATTGTTTGTAGGTACAAGGAAAGGTAACAATGGAAGTGTCCCAGTGCCATACTCCTTAACAACTATATAATACGAGAGGTAAACAGAAATGCTTGGCACGACTCACGCTGCGCGCCATCCCAATATACAGCTCCATAATAAAACGCCTAATGTCTCTATTGAAAGTAAAAAAGTTGCTCCTTCGACTGCTGAGAGATAAAACGTAAATAATGTTTCTTGCTTAAAAAGTCACAAGTGAAAAGAAAAGAGAATATCTGGAATAAATGTCTTCCGTCTCTCGACCTTGGCATCCGATAAAGGAATATTATTTTATCACGGCATCGCATCGGAGCGTGAACAATTTTGTTGTTGAATATTTGATGTTTTCTACTTTGATCGGAATATTTGTTTCCATGGGATCAAAAACATAGGCGTGGATCTCTAAAGAAATTACCCTGGAATTTGTGTTTCCCGATTTGTATGTTTGATCGCGTATTTGGAATAAATTTTCGGCTCACTAGAAGGAGCTCGTATAAAATACTATAAATTGGAAGATAGAAAATATCAAATTCGCTGTACTGCGGGATATTTTCCTTTTTAATATTCCCGTTTCCAGTGTAATTTTAATATAAAATCGGTAAACGAAACATTGGGCGACAATGCCGTATTGTGTATTGCGCACAGGCCTGGGGTAACGTTTTTAATCAAGCCGCGTTATGTATTTACGTTAAATTTCAGTTTCGTACAATCATAATAGCGGAACTTTTCATTAAAAATTATTATCACTACATTATTAGTACAACCACATTTATTTGATTAAAATTTTGAATAAATTGCCTATTCCGTAAATACATAATTTTTTTCGTATCTTCCTACTACCTAGTTTCAATTTACATAAAAAGGGGTCTTTACTATACTATCCAGGGAGATATCGTATGCACATCACCGACGAACGTCCTAAAAGAAGTTCATAAAAATGTTTCTTCTCACACGCCTTGTATGAAAACAAAGAATAATATACTACAATGTCAAAAAATATCTTCAATTATATTCGCGAAGGCGTATGTTTTTTTCGAATTGTAGAAGTATTACGGTATTTCCAATTACAGACATAAGCAAAAAAATAAATGCTTTACTTGATGTACATTGTGATGATCTCGCCTTTGGGCCTACGAAATAATTCTTTTAAAATTGAGAGATCAATTTAGAATTATATTTAATTTTTGTAACATGGAATGGTTTCAGCATACGATTCTCTGTTTCAATTCATGGGGGTGATTTATGGGTCCTTACCACTAAATAACCACATGTGTTTGCGTAGCTCAAGTGCATGCGAGCCCCGGCAAAGGCCATTCTTCACAAAACTAAGAAGGGACCCAGAATAACATTTAGAGGGATTTTTTCAGGTTCATTATCAAGTCAGGGGCGGCCGATGGATATTTGCCCGAGTGGTGACTGACTTTAACGCGAGCAAATTGATTTGCGAAACAATTGTCTTGTGAATTTTCTATGGCTGTAGGAAATTGAAAACTAGGCAATAAAGATTAATCTTGGTGCATTTAAATATACTAGAGCGACGCGCCGATTAGGGGTTAAAATATTTAACATATTTGTCAAAATAAGATTGCAGAATTCGTTAAATAGTGACGCACGCAGAAAGAACGAAAACGTGTACAGACAATGCTTTTATAATGTTATTATATAACCAATAAAGTCGACGCAAGTAATTAGGATGAGTAGTGAATTGAAGTGCGCCACTGAGCTCTTCTTTTAAGCGTTATTGGGATAATTTATGACTCCGGCGCAGACAAAATTAGTTTACACCGAAAAAAAAAAAAAAAAGCGAACATGGTTCCTACACAAAATTCTCTGAAATAATAGTTAAAGTGTGACATTTTTGACTATTAAAGTTGATATATGCATATTGGGAGATGTGCCCACTTGAGGTTTTAAAAAGTGACTAAGAAATTATTGAAACCACACAAGTAGATGGGTGGGAGTCGGGGCAGGGAAGTGTTAGAGGACAGTCGGGGAGAGATTCTGGAGACGCACGGGCTAGCGAAAAATCATCGAGGTTGAATACACGATAGAATAATAACTCTGTGCGCGTAAACCGGGAATAATTCATAAAATTAAAGGATAATAGTTCACGCGATTGAGGGGAGTCAAGATTTGGAAGGAGTCCACGCGAATAAGGAAGTCAGAGATTGCGGCTTGAGAGTTCATATCTGTGACGTTAAATAATATAATTTGTAAATTGAGGCGGTCAATTATCAATACGGGACGTGCTTTCGGGGCGTTTATCAGGGTCAGGAAAAATTTTACAACGAATCGACGCGAGAATTGTGTTTGACGGCTGCATCTTGGAATAAATAACTGCATGACGGGTTGTGGTTTAGAAATGCTTGTTTGAGTTAAATATTAGAGTAGTGAATTGATTTGTGAAATTATTTTGTGCAACATGGCGAATTTGGTAAGTTTGAAAAATTGAATTAATTATTAACAACATTAATGCTTGGATTTCGTACAAAGCAGGGTTAAAACAATAGAATCATCATTACTCCCCGAGTATTTTAATTGTTTATAATTGTTCGTCTAGCTTGTAGTTTTCTAGATTTAAACATGTATTATAGGTTATATAGCGCCCTTGAGGTGATTTTCCATAAAAGCGGTGCTATGTGGATCGTTCAAATATTAGTATTATTATTATGGCTACCTTAATGGGGCCTTTAATAAGGAACCATGTCATCTAAGTCGGATGATTTAATCGGAAAATTATAACGGTAACATTTAAAAAGCTATCGGGTAATTATCGGTAATCGTAAAAAAAAAAGGAGCGTTCCCTCCGTAAGTCGATCCGGAGCTGCCTGATGTTGACCGGCGACGATTCTTGAGACAATACCGTTGTAAAATAATAATTTGGGGTTCAATGAACTAAAATACTATTTGATGCACAAAAGACACTTTCGGGCAATAAATCTTATACGAGAGACTTCATTTAAAAGACGGGATTTTGAAACCACAAAACAATAATAAAATCCTTTAAAAGTGCTTTGTTGGTGATCTAGAAAACTAGGTTACTGGGTATTCTCCAATACATAACGGGTAACAAAATACATAGGTGTAGAATATAGGTATAAATGAATGTGTAAAGCGCCTTTGAGGTGTTAATTATTATTTACGAGTTTCGTAATAATATTTTTAAACGTAGCTAGGGGACTATATTCAGGAAGGTTTTTTTTTGAAAAGGCATTGGGTAATATAACGGTTTATGAAGGGTGCGTAGCATGGGCATTTTTGATTACTAACAAAATCTGACATAATTGAATTCCCATTCCAAAAATTTCCCACACCTTATTCCAAATTTTAGGTATCACAACAAGTCTACTACATAGGACTTTGCATAAACTTGGTTCGATATCTTATCATATAATCGCCTTTGGTTCACGGTAGGTATTCACATTTTAGCGTGATGCGCTATATCCACCTACTTAATGAACAAACTCTTTTTCTTCAAACTTAATTGAGCGGGTGACGACTCGAGAATGGACGGCGGTTGTCGAATGGATTAACGGGTCCGGCTTTCCTATTCCACCATGAGGAAGTATCTCACGCGACTCTATCGGGGGCGATGTGATCGAAATGCAGGTGGGCTTACACTATTTTTCTAATGTGGAGGCGAAGTAAGCGATGGTCGTGTCTGGTCCGAGCAAATTGGAATCCCTTGTGATCACATCTCGGTAACGTGGATCTCGTACCCGCTCTAGACTGGATTGGAAGCGTGGCCGGAGCCATTTCATGATGTCGACGTATGTACGTCACTAAGGCATTGGGGGACTTCAGGAGAACAAAGGACGTGCACCCATTTCCCCCTCCCTCTACCGCCGCTCCGAGGTACCAGCGGATAAAAGTTGTCGTCGCGGGAGGCCAGTTTGATGCAGGACGAAGATTACGATCTGGCCGGACTACCTTCGTCATGGGGGAAACGAAGTGACGAAATTTGCGTGGGCTTCACTACCTTTTAGGTTACGCTCGTGTGGGGTCTGCCTTGTCGGCGGAACGAAGGGAACATGACATATGGAATCGTTTGGCAGCCGATCGGCGGTTCTTTGTTGGAATCCGGATAAGTTTTCTTAACTACCTTTTGGTTTACGATTTAGGTATATTCGATATTCGATTTAGCAAAAACTTTCACATTGTCGGTTGAATGAAGCCGGCGGTAGGTAATCATATTTTTAGCGTAATGCGTTATATCCACCTACATAAGTAGCAAACCTTTTATTAACTCCCTCACACTAGGAATAGGGATCATCCAGCATCAGGGTGGGAATGTACTCTGGACGAAAGCGCAGCGGGGGAAATAGAAGGGAGGGAAGCCAGATTCACGACCTGGTGCCTTTCATTCTTGGACCCGGCACCCTGGAAACCGAGCTTGACATTCCTTCTTTGAGCTGATTTTTGAGTTTGAGCTTGGGGTACGCCTATCGTAGAGCATATGCCCGTGACACATATAGGGGAAGGTCCCAAGTTACGCCTGTGTATGCTATGCGAGAGGATGTATTTTTCATTCAAATCAAACATCGATGACCATCGCGATTGTAGGCTGGCGCATGTTTTTGTAGCGTGCCTAGGAAAAACGTAATCATTATTTCTACTGGTTCGAGGCGGCGTGCCGGACGGAGAACGGGACTATTGAGGACATGAGTGACTGCCAAGGCGAGGATCGGTGACATCAAAATCTTCCTTAATTAAATTCATACATCGCCAGATCAGAGGAGAGAGCGGCCCCACCGATCTCCTGACATTGCCGATTGTCTAATCAACTTCGGTTTAATGTTTATGCCGGTGCTTTAGGAGTTAATGGAACTCAAGTCATCGGCATGCTGAAGAACTTCAACATCTTCATCAATCCAGAGTAGGATGTCACGTTCCAAAACCTCGTGCCACCCACACATTTCCTGAACAGTTCCTGACATCGGCTATCACGCCATTAATCGGAGCAGACCCTCATATCAAACGGTATGAGATGACCTCTCATCATCATCATCAACACATTTATAATTTGGCGGCGTAGTGGTCGATATTATTCCCATTACCACTCTATGATCCAGAAACACACATCAAACCCTTTCCCGACAGAAGGCAAAACATGTCGATTTTCATTCGTCGCTTGCGACCTTAACATTCTCCGGAGGCGTTGGAATTGGAAGCTGATTCGGCGGTCTATGACCATCACCTTATCAGTTGGGCTATGGAGGAGTCCAATTATTTAAACAGCACATGTTCTGTCTCATGTTAATCCAAAATACCTACCCGTAGAATCAAATTAACAAAATAAAACAAGCTAGCTAGCTAACAAACTGCATCTAGAACTGTAAGTGTAGAATTATTGCACTCCGTACTGCTTGAGTGTAAATCTTTTGTTAGAATGTACATAAATGTCAAATTATTTTCATGATAGCATTTTATAGAGCTGCAGAGAGTACGTGACATCGCATCGAAAGGTAGGATCTTCTCAATTCGCCGTTTGAATGTAAATTTATATATTAGATGCTAGGAGGGAAAATGCAGATTACTTCAATAAAAATAGTCGTCGATGAGCGTAGGTGTATAACAGGTGCTAGGGGAGGAAGCTGAACGAATATAGATAGATAATTAGTTAATTTTCAAGCTAGTCAGACTCAGTCATTGTTATTCGAAGCCTTGCAAATTGTAACACGCCATATCTAAAAGAACAAGGGTTTACCACAAATAAATTATTAATTAAATTGGATTAACTATACCAAACCACTAAAACAAAAAAGTACACAACGTTGTGGGGTTAATTACAATTGATTAATTGAGAGCATCTCGTCACGTTTGCATAAAAGTATTACGTGATGGGGTTGAAAAGGCGCTGCAAAAGAAATGCAGGGGAGAGACGCGAGAACGGGCGAGCTACGAGCTTTTAAAGGCCGACCGGGGTTGCGCCTGTAGCTGTAGCAATGTAGCAGCATTTGGTAATCAAAAAGTATAGCCTTTTCTACTTAGGGGGGGGGGGGGGGGTTTATCACAACATTATGGTTATTAAATTAGCATAGGATGAGAAAAATATTAATATTAATTACATACTTATTCGTTAATAATTTTTACATACAAATAATATAAAAGTTCCTGTGCGGGACGAGTTATTTTTAGACTTTTAACACTTCGAATCCAAATTTCACGCAATGAAATGTTAGGTGACCAGTGACCACCCAACCTTGAATATAGGAATTTATATAAAACGTAACTAATTAAATGTTATTTCGATTCAATTTTATGTTTGTATTGTATTCATAATTATTTCTTGAGGTATTTTCGACTGAATAAGTAAATATTACATATGTGCATTTTGACTGTCCTAAAACGGTTAAATTTCCTAGTTGGACAGCCAAAGATCATTTTAATATGCAATATGTTATGTTTTTAAGAAATAAATAAAAAAATATAAATAAATTAAGTTCTTGTACTAACTACATAGATAAATATACAACTAACTAGCGTTTTTATTTAGATTCAAAAAATTTATTAATCTATGCATATAAATAAAAGATTGTGCATCTGAAATATTGGTGCAAGTACTTATTGATACTACGTTTTTAATATAAATATATTATATTTTAAAGGTCCCGTCAATTATAGAAAAGTGGTAATTGTCACTTATAAATATGTAGAATAGGTTGTTACAACATATATACGCTGATTTCGAATGTTCAATGATGACGTGGATATGATCTCTGTCTAATTTTACACTGACTGTAATATATCTGTGCTCTGAAGATGTAAAACATTCGATTAGTACTGACATCATTAAAGTTAGGTTTACAGTATTCTTATACATGTTTTTGTCCTCCTAACCTTTTTCAAAAAATAATATTTGTTAAAATAGTTACAAATTTAAAACAAGAAAAGTTGTAGTTGAACTTGAATCCGGATATTAATTCGTAGATCTTTTTCTCAATTCGTTTGTACATGATGGACGTAGTAACTTGACAAAATTTTCCTTAATTCAACGATTTCAATACAAACAATAAAGGCAGATAGATACCTTACGGGAAATAAATGTGATTAATTTTGAACAAACCTTCGTCATTTTCGGTTCAGGCAACAGACAGCAGTCAAAACCATTGATGAGGAATCGGGAAGTATAATAATTATATGGCTTTGAATTATTCAAAGGCACCGATTAAAATAAGTTTAAATACTGGTATTTGTTTAATTATGATTGACAGAAAGAACCGGCTTTGAAAGGTTCAACGGGTTTAACTATGAAATAACTTTTGTCTGCGATTTATTTTAAATTCCTCGAGTTTGATAATAATCACATTAGGTAGGTATCATTAGTGAAAGTCTTTACTGTTACGACGGAAATAATATAACAATTCTATAAGTCGTAAATAAGACTTTCTCTGGTTTTATCTGTTAATAAATATGATATTACCTTATCTCTATTGACAATAGATGGACAATATGATTGATCAAATTGATAAAAGAAATTGTTTCTATAAAGGGAAGGTTTATTTCTAAGAAAAAAAAATAATGCTGATATTCCAGTCCAGTCAAATAGACAATAATTTATTTTGGTCTCTACGAAACTAAAGATTGCATAGGAAAATAGTTTGGATGATTTTTTTTTGTATGGATGAAGCTGTTCGTACAAATTTAGCCAAGCGCACCTAACAACGGCCTCCGTGGTCGAGGGGTAAGGCTCTCGACTAGCGATCCGTAGGTCGGATGTCCAAATCCCGGAGCGCGCAAGTGAATTTTATGTGAATGATTTGTGTTATTTCATAATTTAATCATCTAAAAATAATATAAGGCAAATTTGCGGTATATTCCAGAGTGGAAGATACTCTTAGTATCGCCCCGGTGCAACCACCATTCAGAATTGAAACTTTGCTTGAAATGGCTTTACCCATGTTTGGTGACTGTACCTGAATAGTTAGGTACTTCCTCATCTTCCTCCTCCCAATCTCCTTCTCTTCCCCTCTATTTTCAGCCTCAAAACATACCCCAATTGGAGATGCCATAGTCGCACTGGCTACGGGTGGTTGGGAGCAGTTGGGACTCTTGTGCGGTTTCAGATAAAACATATTAAAAACAAAATATTGCATCAGTGTTAATGAAGTTTTATACATATCAAAATGGCTAAAAAGCTCTGCTTTAAATGATCACATCGGAGAATATACTCAGAACAATGGAGAAGACAAATGGCAGGAAACATTTTACGAGAAGCATCAAAATGGAGAAATACGTTTTTGCATTGTCACCTTCAAAGTTGCACCTTGCTTCTTGTTCAAACAAAACCGACGCTCAAAGTTGGAAGGGCGGTTTTTCAAACGCGGCGCATTTATTGGTTTTTTAAATTTTATATAAGCGAGTTTATAGCAATGAATAGTGTAACTAAATGTCTTTGTATTATATTATTGTGGTATATCACCAACAGTTCTCCAAGACACTTTGGGAGGAGATCTATTTAACCTTTTAAATGCCAGTAGGTAGAAGTGTAGCTGTGCACAGCAGGCCGTGAACTTTTAATCAAAATAAATCATTTTTAAATCTTATTAAAAAAAAAAAAAAAAACCAAAATCAAAAAAAAAATAAAAAAATAAAAATCATCCCAATAGATCTCTCTGTGTGTTCCATATTTTAAATTAATAAAATATGGGACAAATGTATGATACAAAGGCTCGAAAAGAGCGAGAATAATCGCTATTTTTCTATGGCCGGCCTGCTGGGCACGGCCAAGAATGCGAGATATCTCGCTCTTGGCACAGAAGCGGTTAATGGGTAGAGTAATTTTCTTTTAGTCTAAATCTGGTATATTGATACTTCGCGAATACAGTGTTGACACGATAGTCGACCTATCTAGGAACTAATTGGAATCCGAGGTAAGAGATCTGCTGAAGACTCTCTCTGAGCTGTTGGGCACTCTGTTGCCTATAGCTTGTACTAAGCTAGCTGCCCTCTCGCGGAGTCTTAGGACAGTTTTTAGTACTGCCATCTATGCGAGAAAGCCGGAAGCTTTTAGATTCACTACAATTACCTAAATACTAGGTAGTCATAAATACAGTCCTAATATATATAACGTATCACAAGAGCTAAAGATAGAATACAATTAGTATTATCAAGATGACTAAGCTTTCCCTCAAAATAATCGTCATGATGCTCGGTATAAAATGGTATCCCTTCGTGATCAATCCAAAATAAGTTACGAAGATTAGTATGAAAGGGGAAATTCTCCGGTAGAAGAGCATCAGGTGGATGGTCCCTTGGTGTGGTCTCTTGACAGTCTGCTGTCAGTTGTAAATTGAGCTATTGTTTGACCGCCTTCGTTTTTCATCCAAGGGAACGCGCACAAGATTTGAGGTGGTTTTAGAGGTTATCCCTTTTTTAGAAAAAACACTTATGTTTGTACTGGATATTGTTGTAATCGCTTTAATAATTCAGATGTATTTGCAATTTACAGAGATTTAATTTGAGTTACGAGTTCTTGGGCTCTAAACAGTGGAATGAATTGCAAGAAATGATATAAAAATTTTTATTATAACAAAAAAGAAAGGCTTACAAAAAGACCACAGACAAATGATAACGTAGACAACGTTGTATAGAAAGTCGAACGAAAGGTGACACCGACGTTGAATTTAGGGTAAAAGAGTCTATAGATGGAAGTTAGGAAAAAATGAATTAAATTTGAAATGCTAAGTAAGAAATTATGTATTAAACATAGGACAACACAACACTCAACACCAGGAAGACAATGTAAACAATGGGTGAACTTCATAAAGGAGTGAACCAGTATGCCGATGGAGTTTGAATCGATTTACATGTGAGAGGAAGAAAGCAGCACCTTGGGATCAAGCACATAAAAAATCGATAAATAAACAATATCGGATCGACAGGCGTATCTTCCGAAGATTTTATATCGATCTAAGCGAAACTCATCGAATACTATGGAGATCGCGCTAAAATTTATCAATCGTCATCGGTCGAAATATCAGTAAACAATCGTTGATTGTGCTCGCAAGTGTTTATGACGGATTTGGTCAATATCGCATTGATACAGGATTTATCGATCGTCCATGCTAGATCTCATGATGATTATTTAACTAAACACATCACATTTGATGACAATAAAATCAAAGAACAGCGCCATTAACATATTTTTCGGCTCCTTTTTTCACAGCTCCGAACTCTGATTTTCGGTCTGTGGCTTTTGATCAGATTGTGATCAAATGTCAAGCTCAATTTTAACGTTGTTATGTTTGTCAATTGTCAGCTGATCACAATTTGGTCAAATCTGAAAGTAAGCTGAAAATCGGTGTATAATAGGGACCGTCCAAATGTAAAATATTAAAAATGGCGCTGATTGTCGATTTGATGGTCACGTGATAGAATGTAAAGAATCCCATCCTAACCAATTTTGTCGTAAAATAAAGCATAATAAAGAAAAGCAAAATAATTGTTTGGTGCTTGTTTTTAACTCGAACGGACAAACGCGGCAAGGATCTTAAAAGGAAGACCGAACTCTCAACTGGCAATCAATGGCCCAAGTTGAAACGGAACGCACACAAAAGGGGCGGTTGTTCGACTATTCCAAATTTGATTCTCATTGTCGTTTCTTCCGTCGATAATGCTGTTTGATATGGTGTGTGGGCATTTTTGATTTATTTTATGAATGTTCCATTATGCATTTTTATCGCAGTAGGACATTCTGTTGAATATTTGAACAGATGGACAAGATTTATGGAAGAAATATGCGCAACTTTATTTACTCTAGAATTTAACACGGTTTTGGCGAGATTTTTTTTTATAACGCTTTACTGATCAAATTATCCTTGCATGTCGTGGTTTTTGTTAGATTTATCGCGGTTGTTGATATATGGGTAACTAACGTGATATATTCCTGCGTAATGATTAACATAAATCAAGGTCAACGATTTTTTAATGTTCAAAATTAGAACTAAGTACTTATTATCACATATCAGACAAGCGATAAGTAGGCACCAACATTATTTAATTAATGAATATTTCTTTATTCGAAATGCGTTTTTATTTTGTTCTTATAATGGTGAAGATATCCTAGTGCGACAATGCGCGTGATTTTACTAGGTCCAGTGGACATACTGTAGAGGCCCGTTCATTTACATATTTTTTGAATGGATGCTTTTCATAAGCGGTGTTTCATTATATAACGTGTCTTGTATTTTTTTTTATTTTTCAAATTACTAACATTTGACAGGTAAATTTCTTTTTTCGAAATGCAATGATTTTGTGGCATAAATTTTTTTTATAAATAATCTCAGCTTCACAAATCCTGTAAAGTATCCCTTTATTTTTCGGGTCTGCGCTATTTTCCGTAAAGTTAGGTCGATGAGATCATCAGAATAAAAAAATGGTTAGTTACACAAATTACTACCTCCTCTAACCACCTTGCTAAACAATTTATCACGGTGGAAGTCCACTCTTAATTAAACATCTGCCTTACCCACATTTTAACTCTACGCAAGCTAAAATAATACTTGTTAGATGTACAAAAATGTGTTTTTTTCCTCTCTCTTTGTAAAACAAACTCGGCATGACACGAGCGACGCCAGTTGTCATACATGACGTAATTTAATTAATTCTTATTATTTATCTATTTTCATGTTTTTTTATAACTTCGTTTTCGGTACCCTCCACAAGGGGTATCACACCTGATGCGTGACGACGGAGACAGCTGGCTCTCCGAAACGTCGTTTTATTGGTCGACTGTGGTTCGTGGTTGATACCATAAAAAATTGCTAGAAAAAATCATAGCCAAATATTTGTAAAATGGACAGGATGTTGATAATTGATTTATATGACCACCGGTCGTAAAAATCTGCTCCAATTAAGTAAGGTAAGTATAATGGATAATTGAGGAACGTTATCACAAAGCAAAATAAATACAATTTTTTTGTGGGACAGTTCTAAGTGAATATTAACTTGGGGTCAATATTGATAATAATGCACATTCAATTAACTGTTAGATATGATGAAAAATTAGAAAACGTAATTGATTTGTGAAAAGCCATCTTTTTAAAAAAAAACCGTCGAATGTTACAAATCTTTACAAAAGAGAAATATCTACAATTTTGAAAAAAAATGTTTTCACAAAGAGAAGTATCCCCTACATTTTACTTCAAAAATATCTATATTTTTTAATAATTTAAGAATAGATATTTGCTTTATCATTCTAAGTACCTAGGTAATAAAAATTAAAGTGAGAATTTGTATTTTTATTGTTTTTGGTAAAGGATTAGAATACGAGTATTATATATTTTGTATACCAAAAACAATAAAAATTACCGTAATGAATTCACCGGAACTGTATGTATGGAATACGGGAGGGAGGGGGGGGACTCGGGACGGAGGAGGGGAAATTGAGAGAGGGGTTCGCGGTGCGGGGGAAGCGGGAGAGGTGAGTGCGGAGAGGGAAGGCGGAGTGGGAACGCGTGAGGAGAATAGGAGAAGGGGATGCGCGAGAGGTAGGGGTGGCGAAAGGGGAACGGGACGAATGGGAAAGGACACGCAGGGACATTGGAGGGTCTAGATTCGGTTTAAAAATAAATGTAGCTTCCTTTCTACAAAAAAAATAGGCTAAGGAGGTTAAACAATCAGTTTCCTCCCACACCCGTTGGGAAAGTGGTGGGTCTCCTCCAATGTCTTTTTATAATAGGATTATTCACAAAATATATAAAATATTTTTTTAAATTGTTTGTACCTCATTTTAATCATATGACTATTAGAGCTAATACACTCAAATGCCTATTATTTGGTCAACATAATAAATAATGCATTCAAACTTTTTAGATAAAATAACTTTAACTAAAAAAATGTAAAGCTTTCGTGCAGTGTTGTTATGTTTGTTGTGGTTATATCCTGTACAGAGCACATTGGCCCGAAAGCTCTCAATTGAGAATAAAAAGCTTCGCTAATGGAAAAAGTTTCACTTCCTTCCACGTTCTGAAAGCCGAACAAAGCTCTGATTATTTTTCAGGATAAGCTCCCGTCAGATTATTGTGAATTCCTTTGTGAATATTTTGAATAAACAAGTTTGGTGTAAGCAATATCTTTATAGGCCCGTCTGGATCTCTCGATTTTTTCTGTTATATTGACAATCTTGTAAGAAGGAACCTATCCTATAATGCGATGCTTAAATCTATGTTCAGTTATTTAATTATTTTTTACTTAGTTGTAGTTTTGTGTTTAAACGTTTTATTCGTGATAATTTTCATGGTCGTCTTTGAACGCTTTATTTTTCGCTCAAATGACGAGTCTCCGAGGATTTTAAAGGTAGGTATGCATTAGAGATTACATATATTATTTTGAAGGTGGCAATTGCGTGGCAATCATTGGTTTAAAATTGTCTAAAATCTGATACAAATTGTAAAGATACGATTGAGTTAGTGTCTTAATGTGGTGGTGGAGACTCTCTTCCGGAGGTAAATCTGAACTGACCGACAGACTTAACTTCGGCAAACTGAAGAACTGGACATTCTTCTACGACGCTTTTTAAAAATATGTTCACATTAACAAAATTCGGAAATCTGTAGATCACGCATCGGATGCTATTTAGTGAGGTTCACACATTGACGTGGGTATACTTGGTCGAAGGGTTCACATCTTCCGAGGGAGACATAATCCTAATAGAGGTTATAGTTGAGTTTTTTATGAATTATTATTGAGTTATACATGAGTTACAGTTGAGTTATAGTTGAGATATTATTAGTTATAATTAAGTTATAGTTGAGATATTATTAGTTATAATTAAGTTATAGTTGAGATATTATTAGTTATAATTAAGTTATAGTTGAGATATATGGAGTTAGAGTCGAGTTATTATTAGTTATAATTTAGTTATAGTTGGATTATAGTGAGTTGCAGTTGTGTTATGGTAGAGTCATTGTTTTGTTATAGTTGAGTTGTAATTGAGTTACAGATGGGGTGTAGTTGAGTTATAGTTGAGTTATAGATGAGTTATAGTTGAGTTATGGTTGAGTTATAGTTGAGTTATAGTTGAGTTATAGTTTAGTTATAGCTTAGTTATAATTGAGTTATAGTTGAGTAATAGTTGAGTTATAGTTGAGTTATAGTTCAGATGTAGTTGAGTTATAGTTGAGTCGTAGATGAGTTATAGTATAGTTGAGTTATAGTTGAGCTATATTTTTCGTGAAAGTTGGGTTATAGTAATAATATTGTAAGAAAGAAATTGTTAACTTTTATGCACTAGCAAAGCAAAGAGAATGAAAGGTTACTGTCACGACCGGCATTGAAATTTGAAATCTTACGTTAACCTGACTACTTCTCTAAACCACTGAGCTATCAAGGTAACCTGCTACCCGTGAATATTACGCATGAGTGAATATATTAATAACGTTTCAAATTCTCTATCGCCATTTATTCATCATAATTTTTATCTCCTCCGATTTACTGATGAGGTTAGGCGGCCTTTACACCGATTAGATAGATCAATTTAAACCAAACCTTAACAAGGAAAGTACCCACTCAACTACCTACTTGATATAATCTTATAAAATTAAATCTAAGGACGCCTCAATAAGCAAATACTGTTAAAAAGTTAATGATGTTAACAAAGAATTAAATTTGATGAGCGTTATTTTTTGGCAATTAGAATTATTTGTTTATTGAGAATAACACAAAACCGGGAAATTAATTGATTGTTCAGGTTAAGTGAATTTATCAATGTTAGGTAATACCTACATTCATATTATGATGTCAAACCACAAAATGGTTGATTTCTAAGAAAGCATATCTTCAGATTACCATTATATCTACTCCGCGAACAGACACACCTTCTTAATGAATAACGTATAAATACGTCTTTCACAGTCAGCGAAACACCCGTTTATATCAATATCAAGAGAGCTTCGCAGAAATTACACATTATATTTAAGTGGATGTATGTTTCAACGCTTCCCTCTTAGAGATATTGTCTATTTTCTCGGGACCACTTAAGATTTAGTTGAGATATCTCTCTTGCCAGATTGAATTGTATACGGGAAGGTCTGGATACCTGGCGGAATAAAGCCAGGTA
This sequence comes from Limnephilus lunatus, assembly GCA_917563855.2. NCBI lineage: Eukaryota > Metazoa > Arthropoda > Insecta > Trichoptera > Limnephilidae > Limnephilus > Limnephilus lunatus. Next base: position 100,037,599 of record OU830595.1, read on the forward strand.
CAGATTCAGGTACCTACCGGGGCGGCATGCGGCATCTCAACAGCTCATCGGAGGGGGGTATTGTTCGCGGGGAACCAATATAAAACGTAGCCTTCCAATGAGAACGAACTTATCGTTCGCTTTGTGAAGAACTGCCCGGGCATAAAATGTGCGAGTAAATAATGACTGTGTTGTGTTTGAGCTATTAACGATTTGAGACATTCTGGAAGACCCATTGTTCAAAATATGGTTGATGTAAAAGATGCACGTCAATTCGCCCACGATATGCATTGATATTCATATTTACGAATAAATAAATAAAAATAAAATGGATTTCTTTGGACTTGGGCAGTTCACTGATTGAAATTTATTGTGAGAGTGTCCATGTACCCAAAGGAAGCACATCTTTTTCCTAGCATAAGTTTAATTAAAAAATATTGTTTTTGAAAATACAAACAGGTTTGCGACACCACCGACTGCAAATTTAACGATGTCATGCTGCAGGTACTCCAGACTCCAGCCCAAACCAATTGAGAACGAAAAAATTGGTCCTCCGACTAAAAAGGTTGACAATCACTGCTCTAATAAGAATATACTTCAGTCGAACCATGTCATTAGTCGGAATAATAGAAGAGTACTTATGAGTGTACGAGAATGAAGCAAAGAGTGTGTGCCAAGACAGATATGTATGACGGTCCATCCTCTCTGCCTAAATCTGCGGGGAAATGGATAGTCAGTCAGTTAATTACGTACGAATTTTTTTAAAACATCTTAGTTACTGAATAAATTGGTTCGGATCCCGCACACCATCTTCTGATTGTTTTCTAGTAAAAATCCCATTACAGGATAATCCCCCGACTACCGTCCCGGGCATCGCCGGGGGCAATATCACCCCTAATCGGACTATTAAATCCAATAAGCCATCTGGGTACTTTTTTATCTGAACCCGCAGTAGACCGATCAGGCTTCGAACGGTATTTAATTTCAGGGGAATATTATAGTAAAATAGGCTTTTGAACGATCATTGATCGGTACTAGGTAGAATCAATCGCAGATTTATCCCGATAATGCCTAATGGAAAAAAGGACAATAATTATTTTATGAAGCAATTTTGTTATACCGAAAGGAATGTTTATTATTATATTAAACAAGTTATTTTATTTATTTAATTCATCTTTTCTGTTTGAAATTTATTTCACGAGTCTTTCATCCTAATTTAATATATTTTAACTACAGGTCCATGACTATTGTAATTACATATTGTAACTACAGGCAGCATAAATATCCCAAGATATAAATTAGTCAAATATTACATCTTGGGGGCATATTAGTTGTAGATACTCTCAGTAACGCCCAGGTGAATTAAGAATTGAAATGGCTTTAGCCGCGTATGGTGACCAGATAGGTACTTTACAACCTTCCTTTTCGTCATCCCACTCTATTTTCAAAATATCAATAATAAAAAGCAGAGGCAAAAATAAAGTAACTATCACTAAATCTTATGTTTTCTGTCGTGTCAAGATAATTGACGCATGGATATAAAATGGCCAATTCGTAGGTATTTACTCGTATATTTATTCAATCAAGAGAATATTATTAATATTCCGATATGATTGGATTGTGAAAATTATTTTCTAGTTTGACTTTGAATTGTTACAATATTTTTTTCCATATGTTCGCTATTATCTTCGTCCTCACAACATATCTTGGGGATACCGTAGTATATAGCTATTTCATTCATGCATACATATAATTAGAATTTCTATCCTAAGGACAAATTAATCCATCCCTCCCTCTTCGGTGCAATGCGATGTGAGTCCTGCTGGAGAGGTAAAAAGGTCTCCCTCCTTCTCGATCCGGCCTGGAACGCAGTTGGTGGGCAGACATACAGTAGGCATACGCTGCCAAGATCCGGACAAACTTAACCGCATAAACCCGGGCACCCCTGACAAGTCATCAAACGTATCAAACCACTTGCGGTGACCTGTGACAGTGTGTTTGTAATCCAATAATTGATTAAGTAAGTAAATCTGACTTCCAAGAATCTGGGCGTCTTATGTAGGTCTAGCAGATTCTTCAATAGTGAACAGTTGCTAACCCTATGCAAATCTAAAGTAGGTCAACAATTTAATTTGGGCGTCATATTTGTGCTGGAACCCAACAAAACCCCATACAATACACCTACATGATTCTGTGCAAAAGAGGACGGTACGTCTGATTGACAATCCGTTGTTAAAAGATTGCCATATATAATGCACAGGCGCAATGTGAGTATAATGAGTATTTTCTACAGGTATTTTAATGGAGCCTGCTCTGAGCAGTCAGTATTAACATGATTAACAATGGGTGTTGGGTGGTATAGTATTCAGGAATCTGTGCAAGTGCGTGAAACTCGACGGACACGAGCGGAACTCACGTTCATAGTCGACGTAGGCTTCGTAAGAACGGGTCGTTTCTTCGGTTCGTCTTGGTTTAATCGAGTTACCTGAATCTGGTTTCCTCCTTCCGTAAATCCGAGACTCTTCAAAACCCGCAATAATCTCTTCCTACAGCTCCTCCTCACAACACTGGCCAACCCGGTGGCGAGATAGTTCCCATGCCTTTACACTGTACATACATACAGGGGAGCTCTTGTGAGGTGTCACATAAAAAAAGATAAGGTAAAATTACACATAAAAAAAAAATTTATGCATCAAAACAGTGGCATATGGTGTCGTGTTTTCACGATTGGCTGCTCTGATTCCGAGATACATAAAATTATTTAGGTTTATTGAAACATGCTGCAGTTCTTATCACGAATCGGCTAATCTAGATTATTGCAACATACTTCGAAATAGGATATCGAATACAATGAATAATTTCGAATGCTCGCCCTTTATACTTTATGTTATCATATTACAATCAAATGTCAAACACGAAATAAAATAAAAATGGCCATCCTTCCAACACGGTGAATTAAAAATGTAACTTGTTAAAAATAGAATAATATTGATAACCAATAACTTATATTGTTCCAGATAGGTATGTACATAAGTACCGTTATATAAATTAGACGCTAACTTTTTAGGTTTATATATTTTTTAAATCGTCACCTTTCATCTTGATGAAGGTATCATTTGAAGAAAAATCTCACACCGACCACTTTGGTACTGAAAATATTGACAGGTACCAGCACCAATAATACTTATACAGAAGTCGTGTTGGATAGTCAGATGTTTTTTGGCCTTCTTTACATAGTGCGTAACATGCCTTTATCTGTAGTGCATCTCAGGGGATTAACATGATTAACAATGGTTGTTGGGTGGTAGAGTGTTCAGAGCATAAATATACCAAACCACCCACTAGATCGATAACTTCGGGCTTTAGTACGTAAATATTTTGGTCACTATTTTACCACCAAAATGCAATAATTTTATCACCTGTGACGTCACACACCATAGACGAAGATAGAGTAAGCAACAACAGAACAATGCGCGACCATAGACAATATAATTTTCTTTCGGGGCCTACCCAATACCACCCAAATCATTAGCCTAAAATATTATTTTAAAAATAAAACTCGTAATTACATGATAAGAATTTTATTGTAAACATGTAGAAAAAAGAAATACAAGAATATATAATTAAAATATGATTATGCGTTCCTACAAAACTACTGAATTTAAAATATTTTCAACTTTTAACAGAAAAATTTAAAACTCAGAATTACATGTACATATATTACAAGGATACAATATAAGCAGGTCATATTTCTGTAGCAAAATTGCCACATGAAGACGTTGTTTTAAAGATAAATTTATCTTTTGGACGTACCTATTATGTCTTTCGGCAGGTAAAAATAAATTTATCATATTTCCAAGATCCACGGAGACATTAGTTTGCATAAGATGTTTGATTCTTCATAAGGGGCTCAAAAAAACATTATATTTGTTTATTTGCCTTTAAAGTAGCTCAGCTCACCATATTTTCCCTGAAATCATAAAAAATAGGATAAGTTATTTTTCTAAAAACTACATTGGTTCAGTTATGGAAATTAGTAAAATAATGCAATTTTTATTGTATTTGTGTATGTGTATTATAGTACATACCTATGTATGTAGTTACATTTCCTCCCATGTCTTTTAACTTTGAATTTATGATAACTCTCATATTAAACCAAGTTCTGGGATACCTACTTTGACTGACGTTTTTGAAAAATGAAAAATAATAATTACCTCTGCATCATGCACCATGACTGATAGTATTTCCCTTAACCTCATGTAACCATCTCCAGAAACAGAAGCGAACGTATTGAAGTGTGGATAAAGAATGTTATATTGTAAACAAGTAAAGTTTTGTCGGTTCAGATTCCACTGAAAAATATGAATAAATTTATTAATATACTGATATAAATATAAAAAATGTTGAAAATAAGAACAGAAAATGCAATATAGAAAACATATTTACCTTTTTAAGATGTAATCGTGATGTTGGATAGCGTCAATTATTAGATCCCAGGTGAAACATAAATATGTTCTGAAAACGGAAACATGTTCATCAGTTTAAAATACAATTAAGCAATACATTTCAAAAAATACTTTAGGAACACTGAAATAACAACCAAAGGAAGACTCCCACCTGTAATTTTGTTCCAATTGCGGGTCCTGTTCTCCCATTTTTCATTCGATCGTGAATTCCCAAAATTCATAATCGTTACTTATTGCGTATTGCGTCGGAAGTGTAAATGTCAATTGTCAATGAAACGTAAATAAAGCAGAAAAATGCAACAAAAACAAAAGATTCCCATTGGTTGATTTAGTAGCCGGTGACCATAAACAAATCGAAGTGGACTTGTGAAGTCACCCAAAGATTCTGACCACGTTTTGGCTCGGAGTTATACCCGCCTGGTTCAGAGATCTGTCAACATTTGACAGGTTAAACTCCATGTTATATGATAAGTAAGTTTTATGGTATCTCTTAAAGTGTTGCACCGTAAAAGAATTATGTCGGTGTTGTTTTTTGGGCATTGGAGTTTGTATGAGATCAGCGGATACCGCACATACACCGAAAGATAATGATACAAGAATAGGCATTTAAAAATTAAAATATGTGTATACAAGATTCCCAAGTGCTAATAGTTAATGGGTAGGTAAGAACCTATATTCAATCGACTCCAGATACTAATATCTACAGCCTGTATATCGGACGAATATCTACAGCTCAAACTGCTGACTAATATCTATGAGAACCAAAGTGAGGACGAATATCTACAGCTCAAACTGCTGACTAATATTTATGGAACAGTTGATGTCGACGAATATCTACAGCACTGGCAGAGGTTGGATTTGCAATTATGTACAGCATATTGGCATAACGTAATATTGCGTTATATATAACCTAACCTAACCTTACCTAACCTAACCTAACCTTACCTTACCTAACCTAACCTATCCTAGCCTAACCTAACCTATCCTAACCTAGCCTAACCTAACCTAACCTAACCTAACATAACAAAAATTAAGTTTTTTAAACTGCATACGCAATATTACTCTACGCCAATATGCTATACATAATTGCAAATCCAACATCTGCCAGTGCTGTAGATATTCGTCGACATCACTTGTTCCATAGATATCTATTGGTCAGCAGTTTGAGCTGTAGATATTCGTACTCACTTTGGTTTTCATAGATATTAGCCAGCAGTTTGAGCTGTAGATATTCGTCCTCACTTTGGTTCTCGTAGATATTGTCCGATTTGTTCAGTTTTTGGAATTCCTGTAGATATTAGTAGACGCCTCCTATGCAATCTCCATGTTTGTGTCCAACGGTAATGTTAAAAAAGTGATGTGAAGTTCTTCCATCCGAAAGGTGACTTTTTTTTGTCGTTCAAAATAGTGGGTCACATTTTTTTTATGAGATATATAATTAGTATAAAATGGTTCAGAGTTTTATTCGAAAAATTTTACAGGATGTTTAGTGCTTTCAACCGATAACAAGTTTTTGTCTCCGTGTTAAAATTCGAAGGTACCTATGATTTTTTTTATCTTATGAAAATGTCGAGCAAACGGAGAAAAAGTTTTAAAATGCGCTGTCGCTCCAGTGGTTAAATACTGGAGGGTTTTTGGCCATATTTTGGACCATTGTCAAACACCGTCAAGCGCTCGCATTCCAAAATATGGCCAATTTTAAACATTTATTGGAATTATATCAAAAGCTTCCGCGCATTGTAATCTTCGATTAATCACAAAGACAACTTAGTGTTTTCACTACTTAACAAGATTTGTCACGCATCTGCATAATTAATTATTTGTTGTTGACTTTTCGCGAAAAGAAATTATTGAAATATTTTTTCTTAAGAATCATTGATCATGTGTTACGTATTGAAAAAATGCAAGTTCGAATTAAAATTTATATCTGTGGTTATCAACACTAGGCTGTACATAAATAGACAAAATCTAGAAGTCATAATATTTATTACTATCCAAATAGGTACTACGTATCGTACGACAATAAAAAAAAATTGTGCGCAGTTTGAATATGGAAAGAATTGATTCATTTAGTTAATTTTTTTTGCAGTAGTATTGGTTAACCATATTAGTTTTAAAACGGAAAGAATTTGTTCATTTAGATTTTTTTAATGTGTGCAGTAGTATTGGTCAAGATAGTTTGAATACGGAAAAATTTTGTTCATTTAGATTTTTTGATGGTGTGCAGTAGTATTGTTAACAATATAGTTTTAAAACGGAAAGAATTTGTTCATTTAGATTTTTTGATGGTGTGCAGTAGTATTGGTTAACAATATAGTTTTAAAACGGAAAGAATTTGTTCATTTAGAAATTTTTAATGTGTGCAGTAGTATTGGTCAAGATAGTTTGAATACGGACAAATTTTGTACATTTAGATTTTTTGATGGTGTGCAGTAGTATTGGTTAACAATATATTTTGAACATGGAAAGAATTCTGAAGATGTGCCATAATATTGGTTAACAATATCGGCGACGCCAGGAAATGAAGTCTCACCCAGTAAGAATTGCGGATAGCACGCCACTTATATTTCAATATCTTTGGGTGCGTTCAACTAACGGCTCTCTAACACAATAAGCAGTTTACGTGTTTCTATATTAAAATTAGGAAGTATGCTTTTTGAATGAGGGCGAGAAATTTCCAAATCGGACGCTCAGAAACTCCGGTCTCTGAATGCGTATTTCAATTAATAAAGCGAACGCTCGAATGGTTACCTACAACTAAACAAGTGTTAATTCGCGAGGAAGGCGTAGAGATCAAAGCTAATGAAAAAAAACCTTCTTACCTATCCCTTTACCGGCGAGGACTGACTTTAAAAAGGAATAGCATACGCGGGTGATTCCTGACGCACCCTTTTTCTGTGGTTACTTAACCCCCTGCATCCGCTTCCACAGCTTCTCTCAGCTCTATATTCCATACCTCCGTAGATCTGCCTAACATTTCAATTCCAGCGCAAAGTGGAAGAGGATATTGCTATGTAATTAAAAGTGTAAAGGGAAAGGCGACGCTTTTCGGTTTCAGGGGTCAAAAGGGGCGGATTCGTTAAAACCCATCAAAATGCTTTTCTTAATAGTTTTTGTTCTTTATTTTAGAAATAGCGAGTTCCCGGTATGCGATGCAGTAATTAAGAAATTGTTTCTCCCTGCGTGTCCTATCCCATTCGTTCCGTTCCCCTTCCGCGTCCCCAACCCCTCCCGCGTCCCCTTCCCCTCACGCGTTCCCTCTCCACCTATCTCGCTTTCCATCTCCCTTCTCCCTCTTCCAGCATCCCGCGAAACATGCATTCAGTCCCGGTATATTCAATTTCAAACAGCTCGCGTTCCACCTCTTATATTTTTTTCATAAAAATTTCATAATGCCAGTGCTCTGCAATATATATATATATATAAACCATAACGGGCGTGCGCATAACAACTCACCAAAGATACATGGTAATCGGATAAATAGTATAGGAAATAATTTCATAAAGCAAGAGCTCGCCACTATATATAGAAACCAACGTGGGCGTGCGCATAACACCTTATCAAAATTTCATCGCAATCGTATGTATGATTTAGGGACTGGGGAGAAAGAAACATTCATTTTCATATAATAAGATTTCATCTTATTTTTATAATAAAAACAAAAAATGTATTTTAAAAAAAATTAACTTTTACTCAAAAATAATTGCCCAAGTTGACTCTAAAATCATTAAGTACAGAAATCATGTATGACCTATATTCTATAATTTAAAACAAAAATAAATGAAGTAGTACCTTTTGATTACAATAATAATAGTTTGTCAATGAAAAATGTTGTCGGGCTGAAGAAGAAAAGATAAGGGGATGATGAATGCCGGAACATTCCTGGCTATTTATTTGGTCTCTAAAGATAGCTTAGGTAATTTTTTTTGACAATTTCACATTCGTGAAACCGCTCGCGGCTATAAAATAATTATAAATAAAAATTATTAAAATAATTATAAATAAAAATTATTATAGTTATAATATAATTATTATTATAATTGTTTTATATTTATACATAAATATAAATTTTTATATATTTGGTACTATTTTATATTTATTGTTATAAAGTTTAATTTGTAGAATGACATTTTAATTTAAAGTTTTTTTTTTCTATTTCATAGTAATATTATAATTAAAGTTAAAAAAAAAGTGCGTCCAGCAAAAACTCAGAAACGAGTCCCAGTACGATCAAGGGAGTTATAAGGTGTTGTAGATCTCTATCCCCTCCTTAGGTTGATGGTTCCCGTTTTTACTTAAAGGGCGTGCTTTTGGAGATATAAGGGCTGGAAATTTCGCCCTGTCGAAATTTCTAGAACAGTCTTCCGGAAAGTTTTAGAAGGTTTGATAGAGCTCTAGAATGTTCTGGAAGGAGTGACGGAGTATGTCGTGGAATGTTCGGGAATAGGGAATCGAGAATCTGGAACATCATTACGGAACATTCCAGAATACTCTCGAATGTTGTCTTGAGCAAAACCGGGTAACCCCGCTAGTCTACTTCTACTACACTATATAAAGAGGTAATATTTGTTTGTTTGTTTGTGTGTTTGTTTGCATCGAATAGGCTCCGAAACTACTGAACTGATTTAAAAAATTCTTTCGCTGTTGGGAAGCTACACTATCCCTGGGTGACATAGACTGTATTATATTTAAAAAAAAATAGGAATCCTTACTAAAACTTCAATAATGTAACCCAGGGTGTAAAAAAATTACCTAAAATATTCTTTAAATCGCGTGCGCTGCGAAAACTATTGATGATAGAATAAAATAATGTACTACGACTTTATAGAACACATCATTATCTACAAAAAAATATATACAAATAGTAAACCATAATAGTTAGACATATGCTGTCACATATGTTATGCCATAAGAAGTATTCTTTTATTTTAAAAATTTAATTTAAATATCGCCGCTTGAAAAGCCTCTTTATTTGTATCTTGGTTTTAATCCTTATCAAAATAAATTACTTCATATTCAAGACAACTTCAATACCTTTATTTAACTTTTTGAATTTTTCAATTATGATATTTAATTAGAAAGATATCACGAGTTTAAAATTGTTAGTATTAGAAAAAAGTTTCGGCTACGGGCCGGGCGGGAGAGGAGTCAAGAAATGCAGTGCCAGGGGGGTTGGCGGGACGGGGGAGCGGGAGAGCGGTGGTGGGGAAGGTGGAAGTGGAACGCTGGAGGGGAACGCACGGGAAAGGACATGTAAGGAGTAACATTTTATTTATTTGAATATGGCTTATATTATAAAAGAAAGTCCAAAAAAACGTGCAGCTCGCAAAAACTCAGAAACGAGTCCCGGTTCGATCAAGGGAGTTATATGGTGTGGTAGATCTCTATCCCCCCTAGGGAATAAGGGTATCCGTTTTTACCTAAAGGCCGTGCTTTTAAAGATATAAGGGCTGAAAGTTTCGCCCTCTTGAAATTTCTAGAACAGTCTTCCGGAAAGTTCTAGAAGGTTCCATAGAGCTGTAGAAAGTTGTGGAAGGAGTGGCGGAGTATGTCGTGGAATGACCAGGAATAGGGAATCGGGAACATCATTGTGCAACATTCCAGAACACTATCTTATTGTCCTGAGCGAAGCCGGGTAACCCAGCTAGTATTTAATAACATAAAACTCCTTATTCATATAAAGGGTAGATATCTAATATAATAATTATTATATTCGATATCTACTAATGAAGACGGTTTGTAGGATCCTAAAATCAATAGTTAGATATTAAGTAAAACTGCGCATGTTACCAATTAGGGTAGGGTACCAATTATTCATGAATTAATAAGCTATATTTATTCAAATTAAAAGATAAAACCGTTTAATGCCATAGCTACTAATATCCTAATCCAGTACTGTACGCGCTGATGAAAGGAAAGTCCTTTGAAGGATTGCCATCAAAGGAAAAGGATATAGAACAATTAACGGCTGATATTTTTCGGAAGACAATCTTCCTCCTGTCTAGAGAAATACGTATCCTCATAAATATGTATATTTAAGAGGATATTACCAATTATGAAGAACAGTCTCTAAGGCCCGGTACGCCAGTCAGTCTGTCCTGGTTACGCAGGACATTTTTCGCTCAAATTTAAGCTGGCTAAATCGACCGCTAAAGCCTTGATAAACTCCAGAATAGTTCCCTTTTTAGACGTCCAGGAAGTAGTTTTTTAGAAATTTACTATATTTATTTAAAAAATAATATGAAATATAAATTTAAAAAATTAAACATCCTTAAAAATTCATTTTTGTATAATAATTTTTGTTATTTTGTAAATCGGTACATAATTTGTATATTAAAATTACACCCATCAAAATGAATTCTTTTATAAATTTTTTATTTTATGTTTTCAAATTTTTAAAATAAATGTAGTAAATTATTTTTAAAAATGTTTTTCATTTACTCAAAAATAATTATCAAAATTGCCTCTAAAACTGTGAAACACTAAAATCTTTAATGGCCTAACTTTATATATATATTTTTATATATATATATATATATCACACCGTCTATTTGGCGACCATCATGGGCAAATATGCATTTAAAGTGGCGACCACCGACATTTGGCGACCGATATACGGTCGCCACTTTATTTTTCGAAATTTTTACACAGTTCATTAATATATGTCGTCACAAGCATCTTGGCGAAATTTGTCCTGGTCGCCAAATTGGGCTTGAAGTGGATGATTTCGAATATTAAAGTTCCGGAGTCTGTCGCTACGCAGCTAGGCGCTAGGTGATATACATGGCCATGTATTCTTCATTTCATTACAACCCTTTAGTGGCGACCGACTATGACGTATTCCACATTTCATTCCTAGCATTTAGTGGCGACCAGAAACGACGTATCCTGCATTTCATAAAGTCCGAAATGGCGACCGCGAAGAACAAGATGTACCTACCTATGTTTCACGTCATTCCTAGCTTTTAGTGGCGATCGGGTATGACGTATACCACATTTCATTCCGAGCATTTAGTGGCGACCGGGTATGACGTATCCCGCATTTCATTCCTAGCCTTTAGTGGCGACCGGTGACGTTGGCAAATTTTGGTGGTGTATTCGGCATTTCGTACTAGCCCAAATTGGCGACGTTGCCGGTTCAAGTCAAATCCCGTACGAGTGTTGAGGTGCACACCCCGGCGGCGTGATTTTGCGACGTTGCCGCACGTATTTGGCCGGTTGCTGCTAATGTTTTGCCTTTTCAAAATTTGTCGCGATCAACCGTATTATCGTATACCGAGCATTGACGTCCATGCGGCTTAGGGTGTATTTGGCGACCGATCATTTTAGTGTCTTATTTACAATACAGTATTGATTACTGTTGATGCATTGAAATGGAACAAAATAATTGAAAGAATAACAGAATAGCCATACCAAGATTACTCTTCGGAGTCACACCAGCCCTCTGACGTAGAATTCAGATATTGTGAGATGTGTGCCTTCAAATAATATTTCATCTTTTCAATCGTTTTACGGTCAAATTTACTTCTATAAAATTCCCTTTTTATTATTTATTGAGTTAGTTATACTACATGAATATAAACTAATAAGCACAATGTATCATTTCATTTAATAAATTTAAATATTTTTAAAGTAAGCATAACATTTATTTTTAAATACATTCATTCTTTCTTCATCCTTAATACTTTCAGGCATTTCATCGTACATCTTTAGTCCTCTATATTAGGCAGTTCTGTGATTTTTATTTCTTCATTTGTGGCAATCGAACTCTGTTTATATTTCTTGTTTCGTAATTATGTACGTCTCTACTAAAACAATTTCATCCTTAAAGTATTTTGGCATTTGGTTTTTCACGATTTTATGCACAAAAATTAACACATTAAATTGTAGTCTCTTTTTTATTGGAATCCAATTTAGCTCATCACGTTTACAGCTCATAGCTCTGTTCTGTATAACTTCTAGTTTGTTCAAATTTCCTTCATTGGCCAAATATAACATCGTAGAGACGTAATCCAAATGTGGAGTAACGATAGTTTTATAAATGAGCTCCGTAGTGTTTCTATTTAATTTATGTCGTAGTTTTCTAAAAAAAATGACCTTTTTTGATACCTTTTTTATCACATATTCAAAATTTGCTATGAAAGTCAGTATTGAATCGAATATTGCACCCAGGTATTTGATTTCATTTAATTTTCCAATCTTTTCACCATTAATTGTCAAATTTAATCCTGTGTTACGCGTTTTATTGCCTATTTCCATATATTTTGTTTTGTTTATGTTCAGTTTCAACTTTTTTAATTTCAGCCATTTGTAATGTAATCTTCACACGAAATATAGATTAAGGTATCGTCTGCAAATAGTCTAATTTTGCAATTTTAATTTATAATTTACAGGAGTTCCACTTACTCTGAAGGTGATGGTGGGATACGACCCAAATCCCAAATTGACACCGATTTCAGTTTTTAGACAGCGGATGTGTGAAACAAAGACGAGCTCACCAGTTAATTTTACTCGAAAAAATATTAAAAAATTCTGATAACGACCATCGTACATTGTTTCCACCAAACTTCAATGTATTGACCAAATCCAAGAAGAAAATATAAATAAATGATATGTAAATAACAAACACATACACTGCGCAGTTCACACGCCATAGAAATGAAACTTCAGAAAACTAATGTAGACAAAAGTGTGTAGGCTACGAAGCACCGCACAAAGAGGAGACCGATTATTATCGCAGTGTAAATCCTATAGATTTATGTTTTTGTCCCTTTTTAGGGTCACTATTTTTCGTTTCATCGAGTTTAAAATCACAAAGAAAGATAGACTAACATTGTTGGGTTACGAATAACCCAATAATGTTTGAAAATCTCTTACTACCACCACAGAAAGCCGAAAATGTTGTTTGTGTTGAGGTGGGACTTTTTTATATTAGCTCCACACAGGGACCCTGAGGAAAATAAATTCCCTCAGGGCCTATGTCGTCTTAGGGGATGCTGTGTGGAGGGTCTTTTAGGGAAGGGAAGGATAGGAGGTTCTGAAAAGGAAAAATGGCATGCGGGGTGGGTAGGAATCTGGAGGTCAGTGAGTCCAGGAGGGGACATATATTATAAACCCATCCCTTCAACTACGGTGTAAGGTGATGGGTAGAGAGAGAGCACTACTGGAAAGGTCAAAAGGCCTCCCAAAACCAGTCTCTCTCGATCCGGCCCACCACGCAGCAGGTGGTTAGACCACCGTCAAGACCTGGACAAACTTCCCCCCCCCCTGAAACCCGGATATCTCTGTTAACACACAGCTATAATATGCGTGGGATGGCGTTTTTCGGCATATCGCTTGCCGTACATTCCAAATTGGAATATAAGGCCAGCGTTATGCTGAAATATGCCGTCCCACGCATATTATAGCTGTGTGTGAACAGTGAACACGCTCAACCTCCAAAATACACGCGGCACGCGTCGTGATAAACCCGCCGCGCGCCGCCCCCTGACCCTTGACCCCAACCCTCGTACGGAAGAGTTCAAACGAACTGACAACGAGTTTTGAAATGCAGAATGCATTTTCCCTTCTTGTCGTCACTAAAAACTAGGAATGAACTGCAGGCTGGGCGCGCGTTTGGCGTATTTCCCGACTATGCACTGCCGCCGAAGGGATCAAAGACGCTAGTTCCTCGGAGCATCTTCCATTGAAATACCGGTAGAACAAGGGTAGCATTCCCACCCGACCCCTAAAGATTGCTCTAAAGATTGCAATCCTTTTGTATTGATGCAATCTGTTTGTATTGTTTGAAAGATTTTAATCCGTTATATTTTTTTACATTAACGCATGAGTAAAAGCGTACATCAATCAAATACAAAAATGCTATCTTTATTTCTAAAAATCGTAGCTCCGGGCACCCCCGAGGTTCCATTCGAATATTTTTAAAACCAGTAGCTAATTATTATTTACGAATCACTTTTGCATCTTTTGTTGATTTTCACAAAATAAACAATAAATAAAATTAAAAGTATTTAAGTTTGTTGTCTGTAGGTTACGTTAGGATTACTCTATAATTTTAATTATTTCCTCATCTTCATGTTTACGTAGCCATAATTTGATGTCTTTTTTTAACTTTTTTTTCTGCATGGTGTTCTTAATTTCAATTGGAAGGGCATTATATAGTTTTGTAGCATGGAAATTATGGTTTCTCTGCCCAAAAGATCTATTTAATTTCGGGATGTCTAGTAGTTTTGAGGATTTCATCCTTGTAGTGTAGGTGTGTTGGTCAGCAAGGTACTCATATTTTTCTTTAAATTTGATAAAATTGCATTTTTTAGTATAGTTAAGTAATGCTGAACACATTTGGAAAAATTGTTTTTCATAGATGTGTACATTTTGATTCGTTTTTTTTTTTTTAAATTTACTAATTTAAAAAATTAACAATTAAAATCTGCCACCTTTTTGAACTTTTACATTAATTTACCCCTCCAGTCCTCGGGCATGTTTTGTCGGAATGTCACATAATTTTCTGCTTCGCGATGAAATCCAAATAAATGGAGCATTTTCGAATGTATCCAAAAACGAAAAACTGGTTTTGAAAGATTTTTATTATTAGAAAGACATATAATTTTGAAAACATTAAATTTTTCAATGCAAACATTAAAAAGTTTTAATAACGGCTCACCTTACGTTTTTTCTAACTAAAACTACTTATAGATACCGATAAAAGATTCAATAAACACATATTTTGTTAGACAGATGTATTTTAAACGTTATTGCCACCTCAGATTTTTGTAGTTTCATATTTAAAAATAACTGAGTATGCGATTCACACGCCTTAGAAGTGAAACCTTCAGAAAACTAAAGTAGACAAGAGTGGGAAGGCTACGAAGCACCACACAAAGAGGACACCGATTACACTATCCCATTTTCTCGCAGGCTAAATCCTGTACATGAATTTGGTTTTTTAAGGTTTACACATAAAAAAGAAGTTTATTTGTAACCTTCCATCCCACATTCAAATTTTCACCGTAAAACGTCCCCCTGAATAAAGGGCGTTTTCAAGCACTCTGCGGGCAGCTTTTTGCTGAACTTCAGGTCATGCATATGCATTGTCATTTTAAAGACGCATTCATATAAACAAACATTTTTTTTGTTTGTTTTTTTTTTAAAAAGAAAGACAAACATTCCCTGTGGTTACGAATAAACCAACAGTATTTGAAAATCTCCTATTACCACAACAAAAGGCCGAAAATGTTGCTTGTGTTGTGATGGAGGACATAGCCATAGCCAGCCGAGGAATAGGGCACGCGACGCCCGCGGGTGGGACCCAAACGCGATGCCCACTCAACCACTAACTGGTATTTTTAATGTGCTTGTCTGTCTTGGTGATGCTTGGGATAATGCTCGCTTCCTGAACAGAAGACCTCTGGTTAGAATCCTACCCACGTCCGCAGATTTTGTCCTATTTTCCACTACCCAAGCGCTTAAGAGCCGTTCAAACACGCTATTTATTTTATTCGAGTGGGGAGTAAAGTAATATCTAAACGCGTCCGAACACCATCATTTTAGTAGAGTGGGTTAGTCAGCTTTTTAGTGGATTCAATCAATTTCGTTCTATTTTTAGAGCGTATAGGGACCCCCCCCCCCCTCGCGTCCCTGTGCACTGACATGCCGTTTTAGCAGAGTTCATTTGTAGACCCGCGGAAATGTCGAGGCATTGGAGCGAAGTTGCTACTCTAAAATTATTTATTTGTGCTGCTATTAATCTCTTTTTGTGGGCATTTTATTTATTATTATCTCACTAATTTATTCTTCCACGTCTTCTATAATAAGCATTAAAATCAGCTTAATTAGCGTATTTACTTTGCTTTGTAGCAGCCCGTCATCCGCCGTCATCCTACAACGGGCGGCGGGCATAAATGTATCTACTCTATTTGAAATTAAGGCGAACGGTTTTCAAGTCATGTAGCAAGCGTACTCTCTACTTGACTTACCACTTGACCAATGTGAACAAGCCCTTTAGCTATGCGTGGAAATAATGGAATTGAAATAGTACAATTTTATAAGATTTCTCTTTTTTTAAACATAATTTGCTTTCAGAGCCGTTAATACTCCACTATATTATTATTTAAAAAAAACTCAGAATAGAATTCTGAAAATTTAAAACGGCAGACGATTTCATGATATCATTTTATGTTGTATAATTGAACAGAAAAATAACACAAATCTATAAAGATCTTTCTTCTCGGGTGTCAAAATTATCAATCGATTTTGACTTTTATTTTAAAGCTCCGCTTTTTTTTGGTACCTAAATTGGTATAAATTTAAAATACATATAATTGTTTTTATATAAACAGTTGAAAAGTAAAGAATAATACAATTAGCAGATTAACCAAAAGAATCCCACACAGGCATTGCCAGTTCGTGGGTGTACTTGTGTGTTTTTAAAACAGTTAAAATTTTACTCATAAACATGCACTATCTTCGTAGAGATTAAAAAATAAAATTTAATAAATAAAAAATAAAATCATTGTGATCGTGATTACTGAATTACAATTCACACGACATGTTAATAAAGATTAATAAAATTTGTGAAGTTACATCGGCTCAGATGTTACAGCAAGTAAATGTCGGTTTCAATGGTATTTATCCAAGACTTTATACATTTTGTGTATTTTAAACATCGTACACAGTAAATTTTTCTCATCTCTTACAATTCAGCTTCTTGGAATAATTGCAGGAAGGGGTAGTTCATATCATTATGCGACATTATTATTATTATTATACACCCCCTCCCCTACCATCCAATTATTCCATAAGATTCTTATGATTGCACCAATGCATGTTACACAAATTTCATTGTTTTAATATCGACTCTTTAATTTAAACGTTTAAAAATATAAGTTAAATACATAAATTTATTTACAAGCTTTTCTATGTGATCTGTCCATTTGAGTTGGCTGTCTAATGTAATTCCTAAGTATTAAACTGTATTCAATGGCCGGTGTGGCCGGTGTTTAGCGGTGAGGCTATTAGCTCGCAACCCGAAGGTTGCGGGATCGAATCCCTGTCTAGCAAATAAACTTTATTTTGTTAATTTTGTTATATATCACAATTTATTATTTTAGAATAATATATGGTATATAATCAATAACAGATCGCTTTGTATAAACCACTATATGTATTATAAACAATATCTACATGTTTTTTTAATTTAATATTTTTCGTAAAGATACATATACAGATATATCCCTGTACATGAAACATCATCTATACATCATCATGATATATCATCTATACATGAAACATCTAATCATCCATATTCACAAAAATTAGCAGCTTTTCATACCTTGCTAAGTAGATTAATTAATGTTCCCTTATCTTTGCGTAATTTTAAAACAGAATTAAATACTATTAAACAAATTGCAATTAATAACGGTTATACTTCAAAATTAATAGACAATATGTTAAACAAAAAATATAAGA
The DNA here is from genome assembly GCA_917563855.2 of Limnephilus lunatus. NCBI lineage: Eukaryota > Metazoa > Arthropoda > Insecta > Trichoptera > Limnephilidae > Limnephilus > Limnephilus lunatus. Next base: position 100,055,511 of record OU830595.1, read on the forward strand.
AAAAGTTTTTTAGATCTTTTGTTTATCCACACGTTGTTGAAAATGATAATAATTGGAGAATTTTTTTTTTTTAAATAATAGCATTTCAAATTTAAAAATTAAAAACATGTCAAATAATGTACAACCAGCTTTTTATACAAATAACAAATTAAAAAATGATATATTAAATAATAAGGATAAATGTGATTTTTTGAACAAATCTGGGGTTTATAAATTAATTTGTAATGATTGTAACTTTTTTATTTTGGAAAAACTTCTAGAAATTTTAACATTAGAGTTAAGGAACATATAAGATGTTTAAATAATAATTATTATTCTGAATTTGCCAACCATATTTTGGAAACAAGTCATTCCTTTGATATTGATACAGGTCTTAAAATTAACACTACGGGCATACAATTGGATAATTTAGAAATTTTAGAAATTAGAAAAAGCATTAATAGTAAATTAAATTTTATAAATAACCAAACATTTTTTTAAAATAGCCATCTTTTAAATTTATTTTCTTATTAATACTTACAATAATTATAATTATTTTTTTTTTGATTTAGACAAATTATTTGAATTATTTGTTCTTAAAAGTTTTTTTATTATCTAAATGCAATTTTATTTTTCATTAAATAATTTTTATATTTAATTTTGTATAACTATTTTTATGATTTTTAAGCAATTAATCACCTCTACTTTTTTAATATTTTGTCTATGTTCTAGTTTATTCTAATTTGTCTATACTTGTTTGTCATTTATTTTTCTTTATATTAACATATCCTGATGAAGATAACATTGTTATGGAAACATGTAGATATTGTTTATAATATAGTGGTTTCTACAAAGTGATCTGTTATTCATTATATAATTAATGATGCCACAAAGTAATTTTGCGAAGTTTGAAGAAGTAAATATTTGGTATATTTGCGGCACGTTCCAGAGTGGAAAGTACACTCAGTATCGCCCTGGTGTAAGACTTTAGCCGTGTTTGGTGACCAGATCTGAATAGCCAGGTACTTCCCCACCTTCCTCTCCCTCATCTCCTTCCCCTCCCCGCCACCTTCATCCTCACAACATACCCCAATGGAAGATACCATAGTTTTACTGGCTCCAGACGGAGCACCTGGGACTCTTGTGAGGTATTCATATAAAAAAATCCCCGTATTCATTTCCGTACAGTTAGAGCATTAGACAGGATTGTAAGTATTTTTGTGAAACCTTATATTTAAGGGAGTTAAGGGTGTCTGTCGCCTTTTTGGTATTGTTAAATGGAATATAAAGAGTTTTTCCGCAGTTCAGAGTTATAAGGTTTTGATTGAGCCATACTTTGACAATGGATGTGCATTTATTTGCATTTTCAGAGACCAGATGTTAGGATTATACATATATAGGAATTATCCTGCGAAAGAATGACACTAATCTGTGCCCTCTTTGTGCGGTGTTTCGTAGAATAAAATAATTTTTACACTTGGTAAAAATATTACAATAAATAAACTCTACAATTATCCTACTCCTGATTCGTTTCATTCTTTCTAGGTTTAGTTTTATGAAGGCTTCACTTCTCCCTCGTGTGAACTTTATTTATTTATTTCTATATAAGTATTACAGTATTTATATATATTTGGCAATTTTATTATGTTGGGTGTAAGGTAGGTTTGTGAAGGTGAACTGCACACAAGTTTTATATATTTATTTTAAAGATAGAATCATTGACCGGTCAGTGGTTTAATGGGCATCGCGTTTAGGTTCGGGATGCGGGTATGGGTACCGCCACCCTAGGAACCATTTATTGGTTAACCAACACCTCTGCCGTACGTTACCCCAACTGGTTCATTGCGTTTGGTGACTTAACAGAGATACCCGGGTTCATGGGATGAAGTTTGTGCAGGTCTTGACGGTGGATGCGTCTGCCCACCTGCTGCGTGGTGGGCCGGATCGAGAGAAACTGGTTGTGGGAGGCCTTTTGACCTTTCCAGTAGTGCTCTCTCTCTACCCATCGCCTTGCACCGTAGTTGGAGGGATGGGTTCATACGTCCCCTCCTGGACTCACTGACCCCCAGATTCCTACTCACCCCGCATACCTTTTTCCTTTTCAGAACCTCCTATCCTTCCCTTCCCTAAAAGACCCTCCACACGGCATCCCCTATGACGACATAGGCCCTTTTGGAATTTATTTTCCTCAGGGTCCCTGTGTGGAGCTAATGTAAAAAAAGTCCCACCCCAACACAAACAACATTTTCGGCTTTCTGTGGTGGTAGTAGGAGATTTTCAAACATTTTTAGATTATTCGTAACCCAATAATGATGGAGATTTTCAAATATTATTGGGTTATTCGTAACCCAGCAATGTTAGTCTATCTTTCTTTGTGATTTTAAGCTCGATGAAACGAAAAATAGCGACACTAAAAAGGGACAAAAACTTTAATCACAAAGCACAAAGAGGAGAATAATCGGTCTCCTCTTTGTGCGGTGCTTCGTAGCCTACACACTTTTGCCTACTTTAGTTTTCTGATGTTTCATTTCTATGGCGTGTGAACTGCGCAGTGTATTTATTTTGTTATTTCTATATCATTTATTCATATTTTCTTCTTGGATTTGGTCAATACATTGAAGTTTTGTGGAAACGATGTACGATGGTCGTTATCAGAATTTTTTAATATTTTTTCGAGTAAAATTAACTGGTGAGCTCGTCTTTGTTTCACAAATTCGCTGTCTAAAACCTGAAATCAGTGTTAATTTGGGATTTGGGTCGTATCCCACCATCACCGTCAGAGTAAGTGAACTCTTGTAAATTATAAATTATCATTGCAAAATTAGACTATTTGCAGACGATACCTTAATCTATTTTTCGTGTGAAGATTACATAGATTCAATTAACAAAATAAACGAAGACCTACAAAATATAGCAAATGGCTGAAATTAAACAAGCTGAAACTGAACGTAAACAAAACAAAATATATGGAAATAGGCGATAAAACGCGTAACACAGGGTTCAATATGACAATTAATGGTGAAAAAATTGGAAAAGTAAATGAAATCAAATACCTGGGTGTAATATTCGATTCAAAACTGACTTTCACGGCAAACTTTGAATATGTGCTAAAAAAGGTATCAAAAAAGGTCAATTTTTTTTAGAAAACTACGACATAAATTAAATAGAAACACTACGGAGCTCATTTATAAAACTATCGTTACTCCACATTTGGATTACGTCTCTACGATGTTATATTTGGCCAATGAAGGAAATTTAAACAAACTAGAAGTTATTCAGAACAGAGCTATGAAATGTATACTGGGGAAAGGCAAATTCGCAAGGATTAATCAAATGAGAGATTAGCTCAATTCCGATAAAAAAGAGACTACCATTTAATGTGATAATTTTTGTGCATAAAATTATGAAAAACCAAATGCCAAAATACTTTAAGGATGAAATTGTTTTTAATAGAGACGTACATAATTACGAAACAAGAATTAAAAACAGAGTTCGATTGCCACAAATGAAGAAATAAAAATCGCAGAACTGCCTAATGTATAGAGGACTAAAGATGTACGATGAAATGCCTGAAAGTATGAAGAATGAAGAAAGAATGAATGTATTTAAAAATAAATGTTATGCTAACTGTAAAAATATTTAAATTTATCAAATGAAATGTTACATTGTGCTTATTAGTTTATATTCATGTAGTACAACTAACTCAATAAATAATAATAAAAAAAAATTAAAAAATAGGAAAACGGAATTTTATAGAAGTAAATTTGACCGTAAAAACGATCGAAAAGAAGAAATATGTGCGGCAACGTCGCAAATCACGCCGCCGCGGCGTGCACCTCAACACTCGTACGGGATTTGACTTAAACCGGCAACGTTGTTTCGCCACCGGTCACCACTAAAGGCTAGGAATGAAATGTGGAATACGTCATACCCGATCGCCACTAAAAGTTAGGAATGAAGTGAAACATAGGTAGGTACATCTTTTTCTTCGAGGACGGAGTTGAGGAAGGGGAGGCGGGGAGGGAAACGGGACGAATGGGAAAGGACATGCACGGAGAAACAATTATTTATTCAATGGCATAGCAACGCATGCCGCGTAACAGCTAGTTTAATATAAGTGACAGGTTATTCGTAACCCGAGAATGATTGTCTTTCTTTATAAAAATATTACCTTGCTACCTATCGCAAAATGGTAGCCACTTTTATTCTGATTAATCGGTAACTAAAATAACGATTGGATCAATGCAGAGATTTAAAAAAGAAGCCAAAAGCGATAGTTAATTTTGACACTTTATATTTTTTTACATTAGCTCCACAAAGGAGGGCCTGAGGAAAACAATTTCCCTCAGGACCTATGTCATCTTTGGAGATGTTGTGTTGAGGGTATTTTTAGGGAAAGGAAGGAGAGGAAGTTCTGGGAAGGAATAAAGTATGAGGTGTGGTTAGGAATCTGGGGTCAATGTGTCCAGGAGTGACCATCCCTCCCACTGTGGTACAAGTCGATGGATCGAGGGTCTGGCTGGAGAGATGAAAAGATCTCCCTCAACCAGTCTCTCCCGATCCGACCCGCCATGTGGTAGGTGGGCAAATGCTTAGGTCGCCAAGAGCTAGACAAACCTCACCCCGTGAATCCGGGCACCCCTGCTAAGTCACCAAACATATCTAACCACTTGGTGTTACCTATGGGAGGGTTGTTAGTTATCCAATAAATAGTTCCTGGGGCGGCGGTACCCACACCCGCCTCCCAAATTTATAATTTGTTTGATATTGCCTCCCAAATGTAAAACGTTATCATAATAATCGTTTACCGTTTTGAATTATTGGGATTCTGTTTTGGTTTCCTTCAAAATAATATTTGTAATATTAGCGGCTCTGAACGCTATTTTTTTTTAAATCATAAAAGACTAGCTGACCCGACGAACTTCGTACCGCCTCAGAATCAATAAGTGTTGAATTCAATTAAGTTTTTTTATTGAGTTAAAAATTACACAATGAAGCAATCATCAATGCGCAACTGTCCGTGTTTTGTTTTTGTCAGTATCAGACTCAAGAGATGACATTGTGTACGTATTTATATTTTTTGTGATTTTCTTATTTTTCCATTTACTTACGAGACTTTGGGAGGCGGGTATGGGTGCCGCCGCCCCGGGAACCATTTATTGGATAACCAATCCCCCTGTCATAAGTCACCCATAGGTCACCCCAAGTGGTTCGCTACGTTTGGTGATTTAGCAGGGGTGCCCGGGTTCATGGGGTAACGTTTGTCCGGGTCTTGGTGGCGGATGCGTCTGCCCACCTGCTGCGTAGCGGGCCGGATCGAGAGAGAATGGTTGAGGGAGGCCTTTTGACCTTTCCAGCTGGACTCTCTCGACCCATCGCCTTGCACCGCAGTTGGAGGCATGGATTCCTATCCACCCCTTATACCTTTTTCGTTCCCAGAACTTCCTATCCTTCCCTTCCTTAAAAATACCCTCCACACAGCATCCCCTAAGATGACATAGGTCCTGAGTCCTAAGAAAAATAATTTTCTTCGGGGCCTCATTTGTGAACTGATGTAAAAAAAATGCTTTTTATTTTCTTTAGACGTGTGAGGGATTTTTATTATAATTATTGTATCTTTCCTTTGGATGGGTGGAGACATACGTTCACCGTTTGTCTAATTTCCGACTATTGACATTTTGTGTGTAAGAAAGAGAAGCAACATTATATGTCTAAGAATAAAACAAAACCATCAGCGCATTGACATTTGACGTTTTTGAATTTTTGAAATTCACGCACAGTTCAATATTATAGGTACTTATCACAAAATGCCCGCAGCTCTTTCAAATATGAGAATTCGTTCCATACAAAATGTATGGGGAAAAGAATTTTCTTAATAACTATATTTTTCGTTAATTTTTGTGATTTTTTAATAGTTATTACTTATCCGGAGAAGAGACAAATCCAATAAATCAAAGATCATCAAAATCGGCCCGGCAGTTCTCGAGTTATAAATAGTGTAACTAACCCGACTTTGTTTTATATATTAAGATTGTACATGAATGCATTAATTTAATTTCCTCGCTAAACTAAGCGCTTAGTGGTAGAAGAATGTTGAAGGTAGAATCCTATTCAGGAAGCGAGCATTATCCCCACTCCCAAACACCACCAAACCAAACAAGTAAATTTAAAAAAAATGCCAAACTTTATTATGTCGTCAAGTTAGCCTTTGTATGATAACCAATCATTATGTACCTATGATACACCGTTGGCAAATCGCGACCGAATTAAAAGGATTCTGAAAGCGTCATAATATAAACGTAATGCATACAGGAATATACGGAGGTCGTCAAATGTTCGTAATGAACGGACGCCCTAAATATGGAATGAAGTGTGATATACGTAGTATATACGCGGTTACCAATACGACGGCAATATGAAAGGAAGTCCAAAAGACTCTAAAGTATACGTAACTACCAAAAATTTGAATACCCTTAAAACACAATTTCTGGATAATTCTTTTACTATCAATCTTTTCTTAAGCTAAAAACATGTGAACATTCACAGCAATTTTATTTAAAAACCTACCGTAAGCAGTGGTTGCCAAAAGGATGCGAAGTGAAAGGTTGCCAAATCTGTTGCGGGATGTATATATATATATATATATATATATATATATATATATATAAAAATCTCGCGTCATGATGTTTGTTCGAAACTACTTAACCGAATTTGATAACATTTGGTTTACTGTGTGTAATTTGGTCAATCTTAAACTTAAAAGATAAGATAGTTTTCATCTAGATTATTGTCCCCAATATTTATTATTGCGAATTAAATGTTTGTTATAGGGCAATCAATGCTTTGTAATTATTTGTTAAGTTCCATAAGTTTCTAACAGATGGCGGTGTGAGTTAATTATCGACACAACACTTAGTTATCTAGATTGAGTAATCATCCAGTAGATGGCTTTGTGTTTCGTTAGCCACAGCAACGCGTGGCCGAGTCAGCTAGTATTTAATAATTTAAATCATATACATAAAATAACTGACATCCGTAATAGATATTTGATGTAATAGATATATATTTTGACTACAAAAATAATTTTTCAGTTTGGTTAAGTATTTTGATCTCAAATCCAAAATTAAGATTTGTATGAAACGGTCCGAAACAGGCCGCGCAAGAAAACATTTAAATATACATATATATTTTTGTGAATGCACAATAGTTCTGTTTCCTGCCAACCGCGGTTGGGATTGGTATTCGAGAGCTGCCCCGACCACCGGGGTCGTCATATTTGGATAAAAATATTTATTACATAAATTTATAAATAAATAAATATGTTTATATCATCGAAGAAGCCAAAAATACTAATAAATCTAAAAGAAAATTGGAGAAAGAACAAAACATAGAAAAATAAAAAGGTAACGGTCGCAACCGGGACTCGAACCCAGTATGTCTCTTCTTACCATTGGAAATCGGGACACTTCTAATTTTATGTACCCACACTGTGTAGCACCATGAGATGAAAGACTACGAAGAAACAGTACCACAAACATAAAAATGATTTGGGTTAAGATAAAAACACACATAAATAGATAAAGTTTATATTACAATTAGTCGTTTTACACTTTTTGTTTGAGTTATTATTCGTAAAATAAATAAAAAAACGAAAGAGTTTTTATTTCACCATTCCTTCATTTTACAGCGTAAAAGCGCTGTTCAATAAAAAGCTAATGGCGTTGTTATTTTATTAGCTCATTAGGACGGTTTACCCGTGACATTCTTTTATGACTGGAATATTTTAACAAATTAAAGTTTTACTGCCGGGAAGCCCCATCGAAACCAAATTAAGTGATAAGTGCGCTACAAATTAACAAATAAATACCAAAGGCAAACAATTCCGACAATAATTGGCCCAATTAAATGGAGATTTCTTAGGCAGCCAAGGGATCTTTGAAAATAAGTTATGGTCGTGAAAAACCGCTGTTGAAATTATTTATGCCTAAGTTGTTAACATAATACGTGTATTTGGTAGGGACAATAATTTATTTCTAAAATCTCTGTATTTTCACAAAAAATATTTGAAACCGTTAAATATGTGAAAAAATGAAATTGAGGAGCGTTTTTAGAAAGAGAAATATCTTATAAAACTTTTTTTATGTGAGACAGTTTTAAGTGAATAATCTCTCGATATCGATATTTTTCGAAAATGTATGCAATTTTTTTTTCCGAAAGAGCATGTTTTTTTTTTTTTTACCGCATTTTAGAAAATAATGTGTCCCTACTGAGGTACACGTTCTAGGTTCGCGTTGCACATGGTTACTTGCTTGAATTATAAGTAACTGTTAGATAGATGAATAATAAGAAAAATCAATTTATTTTTGAAAATCTTCATTTAAAAATAATAGTATTTTTTATGTAACTAGGGGACTACTCAGAAATATTGGAATAAGATAATACAAGTGTGCAGTTCATACGCGGTAGAAGTGAAACCTTCAGAAAACTAAAGTAGACAAGAGTTGGGAGGCCATGAAGCACCGCGGGAGAGAGATTATTCTATCTCATTATCTTGCAGGCTGAATCTGATAGACGTATGTGGTTGTCTCTTTTTAGTGTCGCTTTTTGGTTTCATCGAGTTTCAAATCATAACGGTGCTAAAGAAGTTTTCACTTCAATGAAGGTTCTTTTACATTACATACCCATTTAGTTATTTCAATTTTGTATATATATAGGTATCTTCATACGTTCAATGTCCATGTTCAACTGCATTATACGATCAAAATTAGAATACGCTTCTGCTGGGCAGAAGAAATACATAGATTTATTGAAAAAAATCAAAAAAAAATTTTCTAAGGTGTCTCTATATGAGAATGCATGGTGAATACCGGCGATGCATGCATCATCTGGATTTACCAGAAAAAATACATAGATTTATTGAAAAAAATCAAAAAAAAAATTTCTAAGGTGTCTCTATATGAGAATGCATGGTGAATACCCGCGATGCATGCATCATCTGGATTTGCTATCTGAAACGCGCTTCGAAAGTCTTCAACCTAGAAGGAATGGGACCCTAACAGAAACAGCTTTCAAAATTATAAACTATTACATTGACAGCTTATACCTCTTAGAATGCTATAAATTGTTCGTACCGAACAACTTCTGCCAGGGTCGCCACCAAGACTTGCTCTGTATCCCACATGACAGAACAGACGTTTTAGCCCAGCACAGCATGACATGAGGCATGGTGCTGCTAAATGAAATCTCTAGGTCCCTTGACATTTTCAACATTAGTCTTGAAGGTTTCAAGAGTAATTTTAGGCAAGAACTCTGAAATATGTATTATTGTAATTTTTCTTTTCATTCTCGTTTAAAGTTATGTATGTATATCTTATGTGTATTTTATTAGGATTATATTAATCTGAAATGCACAAAAAAATGTAGAGAATTATCACATTTTCTATTACACTTGGCAAATGAATTGTTTTTTGAAAATAAAAATTAATGCATCAAATGAGTCGCAAAGGACAAGGTTATGTGAATAAATCATTGCATGATCAACTGGATTATATTTTATAATTCATGTCACGACTCGGCGGCAACTGTTTAATGTCGGATAATTATATTCATCGCACGATACGATGATGATTTGCGTCGTTAAGAAAATTAATTTATTGGTAGCCTGCCCTAAGTATGACATTGTGAATATTTCTCCATGCTCGTTGGCGCAAATATAGGTAGGTATTGCACACCTGTACACTGTACAAATTATGCAATACATATCCAAAGACAAAGGAATATTATTATTCATTAGCTGGTTGTTAAATTAGTTGCATAGTTGTCGGTTAATTAAACTATCTAGGAATAACGACCACGGTAAAACAATTGTATAACCTTGCATTGAATTTCCTTTACGTTTGGGTACAGTGCCCTAGAGGTGATTTTAAAAATAATAAATGGTCCAACAAATAATTATTACTTATTCAACTAAACTTGACGTGCCCATTGGAAGACTTGGTTTAAATTTTAACGGGTTGGTCCCTACACAGATAAACGATTCTTCCAAGGTATTCGATTGGTCCAGAAAATTCCAATTCTCGACAGTCAACCCTCAGGTCAGCAGCCTCATCAACTATCAAGTTAAAGGAATCAAAGCGCAAACCAGATACTCGTTGAGCGCGCCTTCGGAGTGTCCTGAAGTGGACCTAAAGCCTGGAATGGACTGCCAGACTACTTTTGCCACTAATCCTCTCATAAATGTAATTCTAATAGGGATGGGGGAAGAAAATTTGAAATCATACAATGTTCAGTGTTTTAATTATATTGCCCTCCGCATGCAAAGCCGTATCTTCTCCAAGCATAAACGTTTCCGGTTTATTGGAAGTGACCTGCCAGGTCAGTATGTTTTCTGTATTTATTTGTAAATAGTAAAATTAGATAGAGCCTAAGAATTTATTATAAATTGTACAATGACCCTGAGGCAATTTTTCACAAAAACGGCCCCCTACAAATTATCCAATTGTTATTATTATTGTGCTTGCACAAATTCCTAAGGATGTCGGTTCAATAAAAAAAAAATCCAACACGAATATTAGGATTAAATTTACGAAGCATGTGGGCTTGGAAAGTTGGAGGAAAAACCTGTGTTTTCAGGTAGGAGTGGATAGATATTTTGTATTTTTCATAGAAGTTCTGATACGGTAAATTGAAAAAATCGTCCGCCTAAAACGTTTTGATACAAATCACTAAATGTATGGAACATGCTTGGAACCCCTGTTTTCAAAAGCTATGGAGCGGAGTGGACTGATATTTTGGATTTGTGAGAAGATTGATGGTCTGAATACGATTTCACCATAAAATCCTCAAAAAGTAACACCTTTAGCCCACAAAAAATCACTGGAATATCGAAGACTTTTGGGGTCAAAAAATTATGTTGTTTTAAAACTATGAGACTTGGGTTCGCATTTTTTTTACATGAGCTCCACACAGGAGGCCCTGAGGAAAATAATTTCCCTCAGGGCCTATGTCATCTTATGGGACTCTGTGTGGAGGGGTTTTTTTTAAAGGAAAGGAAGGAGAGTTCTGGGAAGGAAAAGGGTTTAAGGGATGGGTAGGAATCTGGGGTTCAGTGTGTCACGGTCGTCCGCCGCCAAGACCTAGACTAACCTCACCCCATGAACCCGGCACCCCTGCAAAATTACCAAACGTAGCGAACCACTTAGGGTGACCTATGGCAGAGGTGTTGGTTATCCAATAAAGGTTCCTGCCGGTTAAAGGCGGTACCCATTCCCGCCTCCCAAATTGAAAAATGATGTCCGTAAAAATAATCCGTTATGGGCGGATTCGACTGAAATTTCTAGTTTATGCGAAGATATTATTTAGTCATTATTATGATTTCAATAAAAATCCTCAAAAAGGAATATTTGATAAAAAATCGTCTTTCCAGGCAAGACGCTTGCTTTGCCATGTCTAGTCACCAGATTTAAAAACCAGGTACTACTAATTATCTTTACTCACCCTCACGTCCTTCGGCTTTCAAATTTTTGAATGCACTCTACTGGTTCTAGGCAGTTACGGTTATATATAGATATCGCGTCGGGTATATAAGAACATACCGCCCTCAATATCTTGGGCCTAATGCCAGAAGTGCCTATGTCATATTTGTGAATCGATCAGGAATGAAGATATTTTACCGATTTCTTAGCGTGAAAAACGCAAATTTCATGAATCTAGAGCACCTTATAGCACTCAAATAAGGAACTTTTGAAAAAATAAATATACATCCAGAAAAGTCAAGAGACGTAGCATATTAATTAAAAATAAAAATGAATACAAAATTTATCAAAGATACTATCTAGATGGCATTTAGTTCGGGTTTGAATCTTACAATAATATTGGTATTTTTTAATACGGGGCGGGAACGGGGAACCGCCGCCCTGGAACCTTTATTGGATACCCAACACCTTTCGCTATATTTGGTTCCTACCCACCCCTTAAACCTTTTTCATTCCAAGAACTCTCCTCTCCTTCCTTTCCATAAGAAAAACCCTCCACACAGCGTCCCCAAAGATGACATAGGCCCTGAAGGAAATTATTTTCCTCAGGGCCTCCTGTGTGGAGCTGATGTAAAAAAAAGTCGAAGTATGATACAGTTAAATATGACCGAATCGGATAGGACATCGGTAGTTCAGTTGGTAGAATTGCGCCCCGGCAAGGCAAAAGTTCTGGGTTCGAGTCCCAGTAGACAGTATCTTTTTCTGATTTTTCGGTTTTCAGATTTTCGATTGAGTTTCACCCATAAGTTAATAGTTTAGTATTAACTTCTGGTGTTTGTTTTGGAGCAAGCAACATACGAAATGTATAATGTATATGAATACAGTTTATATTCCCGCAGCTATAGAGATCCGGGTCTTTTCCGCCGAGAAAAAGTCGCCTTGACGTTGTTTGCTTTTGTTTTCCCTTCCCGCGATTGCCCAACAAATCATCACTCAGCAGCGGGACTTACAAGTGCCCTGGGACTTGTTGGCTGATTGATGGCGCAACCGCTTCCTCTACCGGATGGACCGAAATTTCCTTCTCGCCTTCTTCTCCCGTCTTCTAGATCAGTCTGCTAGTTCAGGGGTAGGGAGCAGGCACCCTTCCAGGCTTTCGTGTGCTAATTAGGTTTTTAACCACAATCTGAACTCGATTAATACCTGTGAATATACAAATTGGAAAATAATTTCCCTCAGAGCCTTTGTAATCTTTGGGGATGTTGTGTGGAGGATCTTTTTGTGGAAAGGAAGGAGAGAACCTGGGCCTTGAAGAGACTATTTTTTGTAGGAGGGAGGATTTACAGAGGCCTGCAAATCGTTCCAAAACCGAGCTGTTTAATTCCATAATGGGTCGTACGAACGATCCGTTCTCATTTAACGTGTTTTTCGAATGTGCACCGGTGCCGAAGGAATCAATGACGTTAGTTCCTCGGAGCAACATCAGAACAAGGACAGTATTCCCACCCGACGCCTAAGCTCTAAAGATTGGAAAACCGTTTGTTAAGATAGGAGAATCCATCAAATGGACCACCCGTTTTTGCGCACAACTGAGCTTTTTTTTGCTATTTTGGCTCCTCAAAACCAGAGGTTGCTGCCAAATTTAATCATGGGATGTATACAGGATTAACACGATGTGTACAGGTTTAGCGGTTGTGTACTATTAAAGTATTGTGAGCCATGTACGATATGCCTAGCTTCTGAGAGGCTAACTTAACTCTGGCTTCGATGGAGCCCCCGTACCTGAGCTGGTTATTCGAAGTTACCCCAAGAATATCAATGAAAGGCCTGTTGGGAAGTGTGCTTCCATAGAAGGAGACTAGATTTTCATTTCAATCTCCTTTCGACGTAATCAGCCATGATTTGGTCTTTGAAACATTTAATTCGATGAGTTTATTCTTACCCTAAAAGGAAACACTTTCGAGGTAACCATCCACCATCTGCTTCAAAGTTAGAGTTTGTGTGCCCTTTGGGGGCTTGCTAAATAAAAATCTATCTGTGAATGAACTGTGCTCAACAATCATCCGCGTAACAACGAATTGTCAAAAGTTCATTTATGTGCAACAAAAACAAAGTCGGACACATAACCGATCCCTGTGGGATGCCAACATTTATTAAAAGCGAGGAATAGGTTAAACCGCCGGCAACCGCCTGAATCGTCCCCTTCCTTAAGAAGTCGGCAATCGTATTCAGGAATGAGACATATTTCAAGTGGTCAGTGAAAATTATTTCGAGGGAAGGGCATCGAATCCTAAATTGGTTCCACGGAAGAAAATAAAGCAAATTTATTATTCATAGTGCCGAATTCCTAGAGTTTTCTTTTATAAAATAAGCATATTTTCTTTTTGCAGTATATGACATTTGTACAGGTGTTCGGGTTAGAGAGAGAGTAGGAATCTGGGGGGTCAGTGTGTCATGGAGTGACGGACGTATAAATCAAGTTAAGCGACAGTGCGAGTTAAGGGACAGTGTTGCTTAAGTGCTTGTTATTATATTTTATTAGGAAGGTATAGTGTAATTGTTGTATGGTTGAAATAATATTTAAGTTTTTTTTTAATCTAAATGTAGAATATCTGCTTTATTCGAGATGTAACGCCAACGGCAGTTCTAGACGATAAGTCAATTTTTTTTCTCTATTTCCTTTCTTTATCTCTTCTTTTTTCAATACCCAGTATTGTCAATGCCGTGGGTCTTGATGAACACCGTTGACGTTACAAAATTATAAAATTGTTTAATTTAAGGATTACTAAATTTAAGATTTTATGTTTATGTGTGATTTACTTTGATTTGAATAAGTTTTCAATTTACAAAATGGATGCTTCGCAAGCCCAGCCATCCTGCCCTACGCTGGATGGGTGCGATTGGAGTTGCGGCACACCCATTCGTTGTAACCTATTTCTTTTGTTATTATGGTTAATGAACATTACTTGTTTTATTTTTGTTTTTCTAGCACCCTGGACCGACCTAGTATTATTTTGTTAATCAGTCGTTAGTTAGATAATGTTTGGGGGCAAACATTTGTGTATCGAGGGGGGTAATGTTATGAAAAGAATTCATAACATCTTTTATTTGGTCACTGTTTTGATTATTCTTAAATTCAGAAGTCGTTTATAGGGATTTATTTTTATACGCTGGCAACATTTTGGACAAGGTGGGTGGGAGAAAGTTCCGTTTCCTGACTTCTTGAATGTGGGACGAAGGGCAAGTACGTCTTACATTTGACATGGTCGGTTTAAAATCCATAAATTCAATTATAAATACGCAGTATTAAATTCAATCCGGTTCGCGGACAGTGAAATGTGTCAATAATAGTGACCGAGGGACTATTATTTCCCTTTTTAACCTAAATTTGGTTGGTTTTTGTCCCGATCCACCTATGTAGGTGGGTTAGAGGAAGTTTACCGCGTGCGGTAGTTGAAAAAATTACGGATGATCTCACATTATAATAGGGCTTGAGATTACTCATCGGCTGTACATATGCCTTGAGAACTCTTGGTTGCATTCCAGTGATGAATTATTACCCAGACGCGCTTGAAGTTGAAAACCTGGCTGCATCCACCAGGTCAAAGGCATCCTCGCTACACCTTGACCGAACGTTGCCAGCTCGTAACTTGCGGTTACGGAATTTGTACCCATCCTATTGAGAGAAGCAGCTAGAGCGAGACCTTCGCCAGGATGTACGCAGACGCCTCTAGGGCGTGACCTCCGCTAGGACGGGGACTTGGATTCGGAGCTGGAGCTCCACGGTTTCTCGGCATCGCACCCCAGAAGAGCGATGGAAAATTCTCCAGGTCTCCGTGTTCGTAATTAGATAGCTAGGTTTAAACCTGTCGGTCCGGGGGTGAGTACTATTTGTTCTTTGTATGTTCACTGTACATTCCATTTTCCAGAATACACTTATTTTACTTACGATGAAAATCTAGTTTTTACTCATTTTCTTGGTCTGCAAACTGGAGGAGAAACCAGATAGTCCCCACGATCCTTGTAAAGATCTCATGGTCTCATGTTTGAGCTAGTCAATTCTACCTCTTTTGATAGTGGCATTCTGCAGGAATCGCCTGCAGATTGGCGCGTGGAACGCCTAACGTTCTACAAAGCTGTTACCAAGGGAGGTACAATTAATACTCATCAATACAGTCCTCAATACTCAATAAACAAATAAGATTAAATTTTGACCACCAAGTAAACTCTATATCAATTTGACGCCAACGTGGTAGTCCCCCACAATATACGTATCATTTTGGCACTGCGGTGCGAGGTGATGGGTCGAGAGTCCGGCTGGAAAGGTCAAAAGGCCTCCCTCAACCAGTATCTCTTGATCCAGCAGGAGGGCAGACGCATCCGCCACTAGGATCTGGACAAACCTCACCCCATGAACCCGGGCACCCCTGCTAAGTCATCAAACGTAGCAAACCACTTGGTATGACCTATGGCAGAGGTGTTGGTTATCCAATAAATGGTTCCCGGGGCGGCGGTACCCATACTCGCCTCCCAAATTGAATTGGAATGACCCGAGCGTAAAAACTAAGCACTGGGAACTCGGAGCGAAACTTCTCTTCCTAACTGCTTACGAGCTAGAGCTAGTTATAACGTTGTTTAATTTATATCCAACAATAAATCTACTGTGTATTAAAGTACCTACGAGTTTTAATGACTTCCAAAATATCAAAGAAATACTGGAGATACAGGGCCTAGTATTTGAAATATTATCTCAGCGGATTATAAAGGACAATCCGCTGAAGTTCAATACATTACACTTTTTAAATTAATGTTGCCTCTAAGAATTGAGTTGGCGATCCCTGATAGACTTAGACTTTTATAAGTCTTGCTTTTCTCGGAGTTATCCTATGTTTTTTGTGCTTTCGTCTACTCCCTCCTCGCGGGATTTGTTAATCAGTTTATCTCTCCTGGCTTTGTATTTGACGTGGAGCCGCCACTGGAGAGGTTCGCGGGGAGTGGGAGGGGGGAGCAAGGCGGAATCGCGGAATCGGTGGGGCATTTTTAGAAATTGAAAGGAATGGCTTTTAAAAAGTTGCAGTCGCAGAGGTGGGGAAGAAACTTTTAAATTAATTAAAATTCACGGAGATTTGAGAAGAGATTCCAATTTTTAAAAATGTAACTCAAAGTTCTTGAGACATTCACCCAATAAATTTGGGTTGAATGGCTTTTGATATATTTTTTTTTATTTAGAATTCGTAGAAAATTGCTAACGGTACTAGTTCATAAAGAAAAACAATTTTCAACCTACAATTGTGGTAGATGTATTAGACTATTTACACTTGTTTCCACTTTTACGCCAAAAATATACACTAAAATCGAATATGTAATTTTTGTTTGCCTCGCGCGTATGACAATAATTAGCTGATTGGTTCATTAAATGATTTACATTAACAATTTACCATAAAACATGTTCGACAATAAATGTTAATAGCAGGGAGATACAAGTAATTAATTTTCATAGGAAAAATTCATCTTTTTCACTCTACAACCAGTGTGGGAAAATTGTACAAGAAAACACGAAAAATCCAAGCGAGGCGTTAACGCGATCAAAGTGGATTACCGCTCTAATGAACAATGACAATAATGGGTAAAATTGACATGGCGATGTTGGCGCTGCAAACACCCTGCAAAGATGTTCTTAACGAATTGGACAAACAAACATGGCCGAGAAAAGGGCGAGAGGAAATCACTTAAATTAGACAATTCTTTCAGGTTATTTCAGCTTCCACGGAGAGTTACCCGTCGCGTCGTCTCGCGTCAGAATAATATTGTTATAAAACAATTTTCGTAATGTAAGTTCCAGCATTGTTTGTTGGTTTTTATTTTTTTTTCCGTCAGAAATGTATCTTTTACTGCTGCGAACTACGGCGGCAGATTACCAACTTTCTTACGACGGATATTAACGAGTTAATGCGACTGAGAGCGGATGACGGGAAGTACGTCTAGATTCTAGATTCCCAGTATTGATGTCGGCTTCCGGATGGTAATTTGAATAACTTTGCTAGTAAAATTTTCGCCGATACTTTAAAAGTTATGAGGATGATCTCCCTACCGTCAATGTCGCCCGAATATCGTGCTAAAAGGTAAAGTTCACAGACTTTACAACAATGAAATAAGGAAATGTTGATGAAATTCTTATAGCATTGGTTATATCTTTGTTGCTGTTTAAAAGTGATGAGTGTTGTTAAATATTACGGGACTCGTCACTGTGTTAATATTTTCATAAACAATATTTAATTTCAATAAACTTTCTTAAGAAGGAATAACCAGACAAAACTGGAAATATATCATTTTTAAATAAAATTCTATCCGTGTTGACTCTTTTCCACAAAAAAGTATAAATTACTTATTATTCTTCTATTATAAGATTATATTTGTAGTTATGTTTTAAATTATGAGAAAATATGTTTATTTTTAGCATAATAGGTTGTTGGCAGATTTGTCGAATTTTCAAACCAAATTTTGTATAATACAACACACATTTCAAATCAAATAATCATGCAGTAATATATATTAATAAAGGAAAGCTGTGTTTCAGAATTTTAATTTTAGTTTAAATAAAATCATTAAAAAAAGATCCGCGCACATGTTTTGTGACGAAAATACTTCAGTATTTATTTACGGTCTTACCAACTAATAATATATTTAACATTTTTTTACATTCGTATTTTGCTCAGAAATTATTGAAAAATTATAAAAACTTATGATCAAAAAATGATTACAGAAAGTACATAATTTAAATAGATTTATCATCACGAGTTTGAGCATTTTTAAATGCCCAAACTCGTGATATGTTTATCAAAGCAAATTGTGCATGGAATAAAATCGATTTTGAGTTTTTATGTCAAAATACTGGTGTGGAAAATAACTAATCTTTCTAATCGATACCGCTCTGTACAGTTGCAAGGGTACGATCGCAAGATCATCGTTCGAAGAAATTTAAGCTCTCGGCCGCTGGTTCTTAATGATTTCACACTGGTACACACTCTTCTATACTCAATAGCCTGTTCTCTTAATTGGTGAAAAAATACATTAAAACAATCTATATAACTACTATTTTGTAACGCCACTACAGTGTAGTTTCTGTAATCCGAACCTTGTTTAATCTGATCCACCGGGTGAGGGGGCGGGTAGGTTGAAAAATGAAAAAAAGACTTTAATCGTTGAAGAAAAAGTGTAGACTCCAGAAAACCTCCATTTTATTTAATGTTTTATTTTTAGATTTTTAATCTGCTTAAAACACCACCAACATACTGATGGATATATCTAAACTTAATTTGGAATCGTTTTCTTTAACACAATTCAGGTATATGAACGTATCGCCAAAACACGTTCACCGTGAATCAATTCGTATTACGGTACGTATCGAGAGTGTATGAAGGGGAAACAAATTGATATCTCCCACCGGAGTTGTCAAACATTTTTTGTTGTTCCCCCAGAGAGGTCCCGATCAGTCAAACACATGTACGAGTATGTTTCAACGTTTTATCGGTCAGATTTAAATTAATCGGTGAGTTCGATTATTATAAAAAATGGATTATTATAACACAAGGTTCTATGAAAAAACAGATTGTTGAAAGTTTTTTTTTTACAAAAATAAAACAATAACTTTGTAAACACCACTTTTATTTTTTATACTTTATGCCGACCGGGTTTCGCTACAACCGTAGCTTCTTCAGGGCAGTACAATCTCTACTCTAATATAAGTTATTGTTTTATTTTAAATTATAATGTCACATCACAAAGTAACTGCTTCATATGAACAAAAAAATTTTTTTTTTACATTTTTTCCACACAGTTTTGAGGAAAATAATTTCTCTAGGGGCCTATGTCATCTTAGGGGATGCTATGCGGAGGAAATTTTTAAGTAAGGGAATGATAGGAAGTTCTGGGAAGGAAAAAGGTATGAGGGGTGGATAGAAATCTGGGGGTCAGCGTATCTAGGAGTGACTGACGTATCAATCCATCCCTCCAACTGCGGTGCAAGGCGATGGGTCGAGAGTCCGGCTTGAAAGGTCAAAAGGCAATCATTAACAAGTCTCTCTTGATCCGGCCCACCATGCACCAGGTGGCCAGATGCATCCGCCGATAAGACCTAGACAAACTTCGAGTCGAGAGAGGCTTAAATCAAAAGGTCTCTCGTAATCAGTGTCACGCATTAGGGGAGCATATACATCCGCTACCAAGACTTAAACAAACCTCCCCCTATGAACCCGGGTAACCCTGATAAGTCACCAAACAAAGCGCACCACTTGGGTTGACCTATGGCAGAGGTGTTGCTTATCCAATAAATAGTTTCCGGGGCGGCGGTACCCATTACCGCATCCCAATTATTAAAAGTTAAGAAAAACAAAATAGGAATACACTGTTAACTCAATCTAACCCAACCTAACGGAACCTAACATAAGGGGACCTAACCTAACGGAACTTACCTAACCTAATCTATTCTTTTAATAATAATATTAGAATTATTGGCCATTTTGTGAAAAATTACCTCATTATCTATGTCCTGCATTGTCACTTTTCTGTTTTATCTGGTTATTAGTAAGTACCTACGTGACTCTTTTAGAGATGTTAACTAGGTAACTAACAAACATTCACGCCGTTTCTCTCCATGGGTAGGCAGAGAGGAAGGACCGCCACACAATTCTGTCGTTTCACCCACTCCTTGCTTCATCCACATTCAGACATCGTCACATACACATACTATTCTGTTTTCTTGACATGACCTGACTCAAGTATTCGATCGTAGTACCATTAATTTGAACGTAGTACCATGTCCTCTTCGGGCACCCCCGACTTCTTCTATCACCATTATTCAGAAGCAACATACGATTAGAAAGTATACAAGTACAAAATAAAATCAAAAATGAAATCCCTGTGTGCCCCTCCTAACCTAACCTAAATAAACAGAAAGGGTGTATTTAGGTATCGGACAAATGGGGGAACTGTACAAAGAAAAGTTGCACTGGCGGTGTTGGGTTAGATCAGGCAAAATGCTATCGGAAAACTTGCAGTTTTACAAATAAAAAAGTTTGTTTCTTTAAAACCACTTGTTTTGATTTCTACACGGTATATTTTATTTAGACCGGTTTCGATTGAACTCAACCTTCATCTGGATAATAAACATATAAACTAATTAACAGTTTATTTATATTTATTGTCCTGATGAAGGTTAAGCTTAACGAAATCGATTAACGTGTGTAAATAAAATAAAGTGGTTTTAAACAAAGAAACTTTTTTCATTTGTATAATTCAAATTTGGAGGCGGGTATGGGTACCACCGCCCCGGGAACTATTTATTGGATAACCAACAACTCTGCCATGAAGTGGTTTGCTAAGTTTGGTGACTTAACAGGGGTGCCGGGTTCATGGGGGTGAGGTGTGTCCGGGACTTGGCGGCGGATGCGTCTGCCCGCCTGCTGCATGGCAGACCGGATTGGAAGAGAGTGGTTGAGGGAGTCCCTTTAACTTCTTCAGCTGTACTCCCGGAACATCACCTTCCAAAGCATTGGGAGGGATGGATTCATACGTCCGTCAGTCCTGGACGCACTGACCCCCAGATTTCTACCCACCCCTATTACCATTTTTTTTCCCAGAAGTTCATCTCCTTAATTTCCTAAAAAGACCCTTGACACAGCATCCCCAAATATGACATAGGCCCTTAGGGGAATCATTTTCCTCATGGCCTCTTGTATGGAGCTAATGTAAAAAAAGCCACAAAGTGTTTACTCTCTTCGATAACTCGCAGCTTTTTTTTCGATTTTGAATTATGTTAGTATAATAATCACGTAAGTAGTTAGGTACTTTTCAACTTGCTTTTAAAAATAAACGCTAAAATCATCAGTAAGAACATTAATTCAAAAATATCTTAAACATTTTATAAAACTCGAAAATTGATCTTAATGAAATATCAAGATTAACCAGGCTTGTTGGGGATAACTTCTTTCTTTACTTGGCGTAGCGCTAACCTTTGACATCAAACAAAATTATTACATAAATTTACGTTTGATACTAAACTTAACCCCTTACAATCCTCCTACTCGGAATGGTTCCGTGTTATGAAGGCAAAAAATTAATTAGTGGTTTCATTTGTATATGGAATAGACTACCAGGATAGCGCAGACAACAACCTTTTCACGAAACAACATTCGAAATTTGAATAATTGGCGTTCGGCCAGACAGTAATTTAATTCTGACAAACCCAGGGGCGGCGCAGGGCCGGGCTGATTATTTTAATTAACGGGGCTAGTTTAATTACATTCAATAGTCGGGTGTAATTAAACCGAACTGAATAATACAGACAAATGAAAAAAAGTTTGGGTTTGAGAGCCCCTTGATTATGTGCTGAGTACTTATTTACGTATTAAGAAAAATATCTTGCAAAAAAACCTTAATAAAAATATTTTTTTAGTAGAACCTTACTCTGGTTCATCTTCTTTCGGAGGTTGGATAGCATCAGGAAAATCTTCATCCACAGGCCTTCAATATCTTGTGCTAGTTAATTGAAGACACTAAAAACGACATAGAAGACAAATAAACCATATTTAAATAACTTTAGCCCGCCTCGGCACAGGACCCTCTTGTGAGGAGAACTAAGAAATACAATATTTTATACTTAATTTCACCATTATATTTTGTATGTAACAATTATTTTATATATAGTCGCAAAAAAAAAAAAAAATTGTAGTTTATGGTCTCTTGAAGGTCTCTGGAAATATATAGTAGGTCGTAAATCGAGCTCCTTGTGTGACTTCTTTCGTCTTCCAAAACAGGAGGTGGATCGCACATCAAGTTTATACTCGGAATAAAACGTTTGTATTAAATTTCTTGAATGCATATTGGTTAATTGAATATAAATAAAATAGTTCAAATAAACTTACAAAAAAACGTAAATAAAAACTTTTTTGGAAACGAAACGATTGAATTTTTGCAAGGAATTGATGACAATCATATGGTTTCCTAATGATTTGACACTTTTGCTTCTAGTGAAAGCATGCACAAAATGATACAAGGACATTTTTTTCTGTAAAAATTAAGATAAAATGCGATACAGACGTTAAATGAATCAAGATTAATTTAAATATAAAACGACAGGTAGAAAATGAAGTTAAATATTCCAAATAAGACGATACAACACTAAACTAAACAAGTAGTATCTTTCTGATTACATCGAAAAGTAATAACACGTCATTTGATGGGTCATATTTGCTTTGAGTAGGTAATAATAAGCGCAATGTACAGATATCGTCTTTTTACCCTACATTTAATATTGTATATATTATAATTCAGGAATTAAAAAAATATATTGTTTGAATTTAATTCGCCTTAGAACTGAATTCTGACATCGAACTGTTAATATAACAAGAAGTGACCGAATTTGATTAGCAAAGCAAGCGCGGCTCTTGGGGTGATTTTCTCACGAAACTGGCGCTATAAAAATGATCCAATAATAATAATTATTATTAAGGTAGTTTCCGGCATTACTCTTTCTTTTCTTCTACAATTCCTTACTTTATTTTTCCTTAAAAATTTCTCCGAATGTGTTCGTCATTGTTTCGTTGCCACCAGGCAGTTGAAAATACAGAACTTTAAAAATAATATACGTGAACAATAATAATCTAAACAAAAATATGAAAGAGAATAAGACACAGAAAAAGACAATGGCCGCAACTTACGGAGAAAAATAATTAGTTGATAATATACGTGATTTAGAAATATGTTTCGCTTAATAAGCGCTTCAAAATAAACGATTAATGGAGATTATTCGCCATCACTGGTAGCGGATATTTAATCAACGAGGAGGTACGACAATCTTCTGAACTGTGAGCGGAGTGGCTGCCGTCGAATTGGCAATTTCCCCTGTTTTTCCAAACACTTGTCGGCTGTGTATTGTCTTGAAATGTTCGCAGAAATATCAAGAGATAATACAACAACGATAGAAAATGATTAGGATATGCAAAATGTGTTCCTATTCTTCGTAAATATAAAGAGATTATTTAGAATATAGATCACGCAATCAATTTAATTTTTATGATGCCATTTAGGCAACATTAAACAAAATTTGCCCCGTAAAAAAATAAACCGTGAAAGAACTCATTTGTATAAATTTTAATTAGCATGTTTATGAATACGAGCACCGGTTTTGACACAACTGTATCTTTGTAAAGGCAGGCATGAAGTAATTTAATATATAATTTGCACATTATTATTGATTAGCCAAATATACAGATTTTAGCCGTTTAAAGCAGGACTGAGGCAGAGGTAGTGTGGAAAAAGTGTTTGCCTTAGTCCGGTTTCGATCCTGCAATATTTAGGTACAGAGTCAAAGAACTTACCACTCTGCCATGAAGGTTTCCATATCACGTTTGTAGTTTTAGATACCATTAAAAAAGTATCTACCGACTCTATAATCACAATCTTTATGTAAGGAAAATGATTCTGTACCTTAAAGGATAAACCACATATAACTATAGACTTAGATATGGACTTACGAGGTTTATCCTTTAGGGTACAGGATTAATATCTACTTTTATTATTATATTGTGGTGAATAGTTTTTGTTTTACATTTGCTCCATACGCAAATAATTGTGGCTCTGACGAAAATAATTTCTTCATAATGTCATCTTAAGGGATGCTGTGTGGATGGTATTTTTTAGGAAAGGAAGGAGAGGAAGTACTGGAAAGGGAAAGGGTATGAAGAGTGGGTAGAAATATAAGGGTCAGCGTGTCCGGGAGTGACTGACATGGAATGACATAATAATCCATCCCTCCAACTGCAGTGCAAGGTGACGGGTGAAGAGAGTCCGAGTGGAGAGATCATAAGTCAAAAGGCCATCCTCAACTAGTCGATCTGGCCCGCCACGCATTAGATGGACAGACGCATCCGCCGCCAACATCTCGAAAAACCTCACCCCATGAACCCGGGTACCTCCGCGAATTCACCAAACGTAGCGAACCTCTTGGAATGACCTATGAAATTGGTGTCGGTTATCCAATAAATGGTAGCCCGGGACGGTGGTACCCAATACCACCTCCCAAATTGATATACTTAATTTCATCCTGATGAAAGAACAACATTTAGAATCGAAATTGCTGGAAATAGATTTGAACAGATACTTCCCAACCTTCTTCATCGCCTTCTCTTCAGCCTCACCACAACTCACAATATTCTCCAATTGGGGATGCTATAAAATATGTTAAAGGACACTATATTTTAATAATTATACAGTTCCTAAACAGTAAAGTTGTAAGGTTAAAAATAAATTGCTGTATATATTATACATCTTGGATGAAACAATGAAGTTATCCATCAGACTGAAAAACGGTCAAGGTTCGCTTGGGACTAACCTTGGCTATAATTGGGGTTGCTCTATTTTCAGTATTTTATTTAAATTGTTCTAAACTACGTATTTTTTAACATTAATAGAATCGAGAAATTAGAATTCTGGTTTTGAAGGTTTCGTTAGTACCTCACCCTTGTAGATATTCTTGTTTTAAATTCAATGTTTTGTAAAAATTCTTATATCTCATGCTCCTTGGAAACGAACGATAACTTTTCGAATGTCTTCTATACATGGTTATTATGCTGACTTACATTGTGATCTTTTTAAAAGTATGTAATTAAATATATAAATTTTACCTGGTTTGTGGTTTTAAACACAAGGCTTTCCTTACTAAAGCTAATTATGTCCTTCATCGTGAGTCTAAAGACATGGTGTTTGAAAGAGAGAAAACTAAAATAATGTGTAATATAGTTGTGAATGATGAATACTTGGAGTAATTGGATGTGTATCTGGGTAGTTTGTTTACGAGAGATGGAAAGGCTGATAGAGATATTGAAAGAAGGGTTAATGCAGGTAATACTCCATTTGGTGGACTAAATGCCGTTGGCGCTAATAAAAAACTGATGTACCTATATCAGTGGAACTGACAGAGGAAGGATGAATGTTAACTAAATGCTTTTGAAATGAGATCCCTGATGCGTATGTGTGGTAAAACCATGTAAGATTTTGTGAGAAATGTGTATATCAGCAAATAATGTAAGGCTGATGTAAGCATGATAAGTACGATTAAGAAAAGGACCCTCAGATGGTTTGGGCATATAGAGCGAATGAATGAATAAAGTGGTGTAAGAAGAATATATGACACAAATGTGAATGGTAGGTCGCCCTAGGAAGACATGGCATGATCAAATGAATCAGATACTTGAGTCGGGCCATGTCAAAAGTCAGAATAACAGAAGAGTATGTATGAGACGATGTATGAATATGAGTGAGGCAAAGAGTGTGTGCCAATACAGAGTTGTTTAGCGGTCCGTCCTCTCTTCCTACCCCTGCGAGTACACACCGTGACGGTTAGTTAGTTATGTCCTTCATTCGGGTATGATATTATAAATAATCGAGACATCGCCATCGGCTCCAATTTTCATATCCACGGTTAATCAATGTATACTTTGATCTTCATCAATCAGAATCAAAAGAAAAATTCAGTGTTCTTACAAAAACTGTACAACTGTGATGTGATTCAATCTTTAAAATGATTAGTTCGCATTCTGGTGCTACTTAAACCGATTCCTCTATAATAATATTCTACGAGCTGGTCCCCGGCATGTGTTGCCATGCAATTCGAAGAAATAAATTGATTCTCCCTGCATCCCCGTTCCCTTCCACCTTCCCCGCCTTCTCCCACCCTCGTATCTTCCCTCTCCGCAAACCTCACTTCCCCCGTTCTCCTTTCCCCATGCCTTTCCTCCGTGCCGCTAAAATATATGAAGTATAAGCTAATTTCATAACGCCATAGCTTACCATTATATGTCACTTATATGTTATTCTGATGTATGAGCTCTATTATTTGAAAGTTTCATCAAAATCCATTCAGTAGTTTTTGCGTCAAAGAGTAATAAACATACATCCATACAAACTTTCGCGTTTATAATATTAGCAAGATGTTATAAGAAAATAAAATAAACCTTTCACAAGTTAGTTATTTTATTTTGTATTTATGAATGATTAATGCTTATATTGTGCTTTCTTTAAGATATAACTTTATCATTTTCCTCTTGTAATATTTTAACATAGGTAGGTATTTACATATATTTCAAACACGAAAACATTTTCAATATGACCATAGAACGGGGTATACAGGTAAAAATTTCGGACTACCAATATCACGGAAGAAATATATCGACAGAATTGTGGGCGTGTCCGTGTTACTGAAGTAACATAATTTTTTCTTTACTTCTGGTAATTTTTTTAATTATTGATTATTTTACTTTATTGTCCTAGGAGTCGAAAAGAACATAGGTTTTTTTTATATATCGGTGTAAAGTTACGTATATTTTGCGAGATTACCTATCTGTTAAGTGATCAAAATACAAGAAAAAAATGTTTTAAAAGTTCAGTGTTTTTATTTTAAGATATCAAATTGGCAATTAGGTCAGAGGGAAAGTCGTCGCCAGTTTATAGGTTATATTAAGAGTGTAGGTAGGTTTATTCTTCTTTTTTATATGGTACGGGATAGTCGAGGGAGAGACCGAAGAATACTTGAAGGTACCCTCGCTACTATTAGAGAAGCCACGTACCTATTAGGGGGCTGACAACATAAATAAGGATGTAGGCTTTTTTCAAATAGAATACGGTCGATCAGGATCCCTGATGGAATTGGCAATAAAGGAAAGTATCTTTTATGATACAAAAACTCGGAATTCGAAAAAAAATGGTCATAAAAATGTCAACTTTGCGAAAATCGCGAATAAAGTCTTGGGACACCATTTCTAAAAAGTAATCTCTTTTTTACATTAGATCCACACGGGAGGCCCCGAGGAAAATAATTCAGAAATATAAATAATAAGTTATAAATAATCAGAACCTATGTCATCTTTGGGGATGCTATTGGTCTTTTTAGGAAAGAAAGGTAAAAGGTATGTGTACGAATCTGTCATGTGTACGAACCATTGTGTCCAGGAGTAACGAACGTATTTTATTTTATTTATATGCACATAGGGCTTTTACATATAATATATGAGCAACAAAATATAAGTTACATAAAATATAAGAGTTGACACTAAGCAGGTAAGAATGTTAGTTAAGTAAATAAAGATAATCTGCCACATAATCGTATGAATCTAACCGTCCCACTAGATAAAAAAGCCTCCATTATCCAGTCTCTCCCGACCCTATTTCTATTCCTCGAAATTTCTGGTACCATGAAATTTCGAGAACAAATTTATTATTCACGATATTCAGAGAAAAAATTTCAAACAAAGCTTTTCCACATAATTTTTTTTTATATCACGTCATCGCTAAAGACTAGCGAAAAAGATGAATCTATTGTAGAGCTAGGACCACCAAGATAAGTTTTGACAACAATATATATATATACATAATTTATAATTTTTTTTTAAATTTGGAAATTAGATGATAATTTTCTAATTTCACTAGAACCCGCTTAAGTTTCACGGCATCACCATGAAATGGGATGAATATTATCAAATGATTATTGTAGGTTCTGCTGAGCAATATTATATTGTAAACAATAGTTGGCAGGTCGGATAACATCGTGTCTCATATTGAGGTAGTGTACGCACCTACTTAGCAGGTGTTATTAGAGAGAAGGGGGTTGATTGGAGGAGATACTTCGAACCCAAAGCCCTTTAAATGAGAACAGGTGTTCCTAGTATTAATCGAATTTAATATGAAAATTAATAAGGGATCAGATTATTTAATTGCGGAGGCGGGACTTGTAGCACGCTTTTGGAAATACCTGTGCTGGATGATGTGGACGTGAATATCTCGAAAATTACGATGGTGACCTCCCTAAGGACAGTATAAATTAAAGTTATTTTTGCTGTTCACATTTAAATATTGTAATATGTGACAGTTACGCTTCGGGCTGCCACGAGAGGGTACCGGCAGAAAAAGAAGTCTAAATATATTTAATTTTTGATTGGTATCATAGACATCTAAATTGATAGACTCGCCATAACATGAAATCTGTGTATCATTTGGTCACGTGATTGTATTTTTGGCACCAAGCGAGTTCGGGAATACCTTGAATAAACTACGACTTCAGTGGTACATTCACCACCGAATAGCGCTCATTGAAATAACCAAACCCTACGCAGGAAAGTAAAGTTTGGTAAAAGGCAAAGGTTTTCAGCGCAGTTAATTTTGGTATTTTTCTGCGTAGGATCTAAACGTTTGTTTTTAATCGAATCGCCTAGGTAGCGATGCTGAAATTGAGTGAGTTGGGCAAATTATAACACATTTGTGTGTCTAATAATTTTTTTCTTCAAACACAGTGAACATATTTGTAGCACTACTATAATTCAAAAATAATAAACACGTTTTAACCACTTTTATTGTTAAATAACCAACGTGTTTCACAAGCAATTCATCAGGGTTTACTCAAACCTTGGTGAAAAAGTGTTTAAACTAAATATTATATTTTGGAAACAAAAGCAACTAAATATTCAATTTTGGAAACAAAAGCAAACCACCCGAATTTTTGTTTACCTGATTTGGGATTTGGAATCAAGTTTTTTTCGCAACCAGCAATTCGTGCAGCATTGTAAAAAGGACTAGCAATTCGTTAGCATATTTTATTTTCGAGGACGGAATCGTGATAGCGCAATGCGGATTGTCTGTAGATTCATATTATTTGACAAATCACACGAAAGTTGACGGTTACCAACCGCCTCCCGCGCTCCACGCAATTAACTTTGCTCCCTTTTCCCTAATTTGCTGGTCTATTAATTTGAACGTCTAAGACTGAAATTTATCTTTTTTATTTTTTTTATTTGAACATAAAAATACAGTTTCATTTAAGAAATCTATGACTGTCCAATTAGGTTCAATCTTCATTGAACTCTTTGGCATAAATATTATTGAATGTAAATACTAAACCACACAAAACTTGGTACTTATGTACGTGTAGCTCTGCTCAACGGTTTTAATCCCAAGTTAAAAATCCATAAGAAATAAGATAATAAGTTAAGTATTTTGGAAGATATTTTCACTTTAGCCTTGAAATAGGTGACTTCCGTTAGAATATAATATTATTAAATCCTGGACTTATCAAATACAGGTTCAATAATTGAAAAGAAATTAAAATAACTTAAAAAAAAAAAAGCTTACATAACCTTCAAACAGGTGATAAATATTGATTTCTGAATCGAGTCCTCGAATACCTTTTCATCGCCAGATTTTAGATCGACATTTGGAGAACTGATTATAATTTTGTAAGAACGGTTTACTTAGCGTTTGATGTTTACTTCGAAATTCAATTAATTTACAAGAGAATAAGGAAATGTGCTCGTTTTCAGATAAAATACACATAAAATTAGTTGGAATTATATTTGAACGGAACTGATAATCATGACGATAATACAACATCAAATGTATTATATTTTTCGAAACGAAGGACACCGTGGTTTACAAAACAGGGTGGTTTCAGAGAATTTGTATAATTCACCAAATTTCAAAGTTAAATTTCAAGTTCTGTTAGTATTTTAACCCATCCTAAGCTAGATAAGCTAAACTATTTTATATTAGATATTTTAATATATATACAATGTACATTTATATGATATATTATTTAAGTGCATATGTTCAAATATTTTAATATTATTTTAGATTACGTACATTAGACAAGTCATGAGATTCGAACTCTATCCAAATTAATTATTATTTTTAATTGGTAAACTAATGTTTAAGACAAGAATTTTATGCATAGCACAAAGGGTTACAATTATTATAAGCAATAATTATTAGCCTGAAACACTCATCAACATTGAAAAAATCTCCCGAGAAAAGATAAATGCCGCCGACGGGACTTGAACCCGCGTCCTTCTGATATCCGGTCTACTGCTCTACCAACTGAGCTACGTCGGCTTATAGATGGCCTCGAGACAAATTAAGTCTACATTTTTTTGGTGAAATACTTTAACTTGTCAAATATTAATTATTATTTTTAATTGGTAAACTAATGCTTAAGACAAGATTTTTATGCATAGCACAAAGGACGCCATCTAGTGGGAGAGTTAGCACTTATAACGCCTTTCTCACAAAAAATAAAGTTGATTGTTTTCAGGTGAAAAATGTAATAAGCAGTAATTGTTGAATGAAACACTAGTATATATTGAATTATTTGGCGGGTGGGAGATAAGCCGACGTAGCTCAGTTGGTAGAGCAGTTGACCGGATATCAGAAGGACGCGGATTCAAGTCCCGTCTGCGGCATTTATCTTTTCTCGGGAGATTTTTTCAATGTTGATGAGTGTTTCAGCCTAATAATTATTGCTTATAATAATTCGTTGCCTAACCGCTAAACGAGCTTCCCCTGAGTAAAGGTGAAAAGATATTTCGCAATAAACACCGCGTAAAGATATTAGTGTGTGTATTTAAAACTATGATTATGATATTTTTTCATATGATATTATTATACATAAAAATATAATTTAATTATCAATCTTAATAGAAAATGGAAACAGAAACATCAGAAAACACCTCAGAGACTCGAACCCACGACCTTCGGCTATCCAGGCCGCGACTCTACCAACTGAGCTAAGGTGTCCCTATCCGATTCAGTAATGTTTAACTGTATCATACTTCGACTAAGAGCTCCCAACATTATCTTAATTTTCTTATCGCATATTTTATTGGCTGCTTTCTTTATATATGATTGCAAGATTAAAACCCGAACTAAATGCCTAGATGGTGTCTAGATAATTTTTTATTCATTTTATTTTTAATAAAAATAGCACCCAATAAAATATGCTTTAAGAAAATCAAGAAAATGTCGATAGCTCTTATGATACAATTAAAAATGACCGAATCGGAGAGTGACACCTTAGCTCAGTTGGTAGAGTCGCTGATGGTCCTGGGTTCGAATTCCACAGGTGCTTATATCTTTTTATAATAATTGTCTTCGCAAAAACGCTAATATTGTCTTCATTTAATTAAATATTACAATTTCAGGTTTTACTCATAGAGTTAAAATTAAAATATTATTGTACATAAAAATAATAGATATTATCTACATGACATAAAATTGTCGTTCAATTTAAAAAAATTTAAGCAACCCCCGACACAAAAAAATAGCTGATAACCTGGAAACGCCTCAACAGATTTTCATGAATTGTAGCTTAGAACCATCTCGATCACGTCAGCTTTCAAACAAAAAAAAAACGCATCGCAATCGGTCTGTGACTTAGCAAAAGTGCACGGGTTCATGGGGTGAGGTTTGTCTGGGTATTGGAAGCGGATGCGGCAGAACCTTTGACCCCTCTACCTGGTCTCCTTAACTCTCGACCCATCGGCTTCGTATTGTACCGCAGCTGGAGGAAATGGATGCATTCGTCCGTCACTCAGAACTTTTTCTGCTTCCATTCCATAAAAAAACCTCCAGACATCATCCCCAAATATGACATAGGTCCTGAAATAAACGATTTTCCTCAGGGGCTCCTGAATTTTAATTTTTTTTTTAAATATGAATACCGCACAAGAGTCCCAACTGCTACCGTCTGAAGCCAGTGAGACTATGGCATCCGCAATTGGGGTATGTTGTGAGGCTGAGGGTAGTAGGGAGGGGAAGGAGATAGGGAAGAGGAAGGTGGGAAAGTACCTGGCTATTCAGATCTGGTCACCAAACACGGCTAATGCTATTTCAAGCAACGTTTCAATTCTGAATGGTGGTCTTACACCAGGGCGAAACAGAGAGTATCTTCCACTCTGGAACGTGCCGCAAATACACTATATATTATTTTTATTGAATAAATTGTGAAATAACATAACTTAATCAGATAAATTTATTTACACGCCGGGATTCGATCCCGCGACCTAATGGAAGTGTGAAGCTATTGTAAAAAAAATAACCCGAAATAGTGACACAAAAGATATCAAAACTTACGCACGCTATACTTCGAATCTTTAATATCTTTGAGTAAACCTCAAACGATGAAAGACAAGCCTCAAGGAAGAACAAAAATGCAATTTAAAAATCGATGCATGTGTAAGTATCGTTTCATTTTTCCGACAAAATCT
Organism: Limnephilus lunatus; assembly: GCA_917563855.2. Lineage (NCBI taxonomy): Eukaryota > Metazoa > Arthropoda > Insecta > Trichoptera > Limnephilidae > Limnephilus > Limnephilus lunatus. The sequence goes on from OU830595.1 coordinate 100,088,044, forward strand.
TTTAGTCTTATTTACGGTAGCGCGTTCATCACTTGTTCGGTGAAAGGCATTCCCTGCGGGGGGATATTTTCTCATAAACATCGGAGAAATAATAACAACCTAGCGAGGGCAGGTCCTGCAGGAGCAAAGAGGATCTATTGCTCCTGTAGGATCAAGGTATCTGGAGATTGGTTTAGACTTTATTCAAGGAACGCAGAAAACGCCATGCAGTTGTAGCCTTGTAGATTTAAACCAAAAATGCAGCCTTCAGAAAAGATTTGTTTACGGTATGTATATATTTTGTTTTGGTATTTGATAAACATTAATTAAAATATTTATGTGGAAAAAAAGAAATAATTTTTTTTTTTAATTTTTCTTTATTCATAAAATACAAAATTGAGGTAACATTAGTGGATTTTTCGACCACCATGCTAGGCTGGTGCCCGTGTTATGGTGGTCGATAACAAATATAATATTTTCTTATGTATCTTGATTTAACCACCTCCTGGCAAAACAATAAGCTCATTGGCTTTGGACCCAGGCGTTGGGAGTTTGAAACCCGGGCGGCGTTAGAAATTTTATTCAACAATTTTTTTTTTTTTGTTTCGCTACTTTATTCAAAATACAATTAAACGAACATTTTCCATCAGGGTTGTATAAACTAGTTTGTTTATGCATTTTATTAAAAAAACTGTATAAAAACAAAATGATCAAATTGTGATAACGTTTAACCACAATGTGGTTGTTTCCTACGAAAGTTTAAATTTTTTCGATTTCTATGGTTATTTCGCATGTTGATTTCATCTTATCTTATCTTCCTATAGATATTATAAAGGCGAAAGTTTGTACGGATGAGTGTTATTCTTTCACGCAATAAACACCGAATAGAATTTAAAAATTCTTTCACTAATCGAAAGCTACATTATTTGCGAGTAACATAGGCTATATATATTGGAAAGCTCTGGCGTTATGAATAAGCTGTAGCGTTATGCAATTATTTTTCATACGTTTTCTGTCCCTAATAAAATCGAGTTATTGCAAACGTCAAACAAATTGTTACCTTGGAAACAATTTTTTTTTAAATTATTCAATTCACCCTAAAAATAGTGCTTTGTTGGCGTCATAGTTAATATCTACCTATCTCTAAAAATGTATGTATGTATTTATTATAATATTTATATTAATTATAATATTAAAACTACATTCCAAAAAACATAACAAACTACACCCACTACAACACACAGAATAACCGAACACAGAACGAGGGAGTTATCGTATTCATCAAAAATCATATATCTCACTCAGTGAACGAAATCAAAATCAACGACTCAAATTGTCTCAAAATTGAAATAGAAAACCATGTAACCATATTTTCTATATATCGATCACCAAGCACATCTAACATAACCGCATTTGTAAATTCACTTAATCAATCTCTATCATGTGTGAAAAATTGTGATAATATCTTTATTATCGGTGATCTCAATATAAATATAATTAATTCCGCACATCCTCAAGTCAATGAATATATAAACCTACCAACACTACAAGGTTTCGTCCCAGCCATTACAGCACCCACCAGGATATCTGGCTCGTCTGTGAGTTGTATTGATTACGTATTTTCAAAATGTAAATTAAAAACCATATCTCTTGTATACCAATGCACTGTCACAGACCACTACGCTACCATAACATCTCTGTCTCATAAAATACATAAACCACCGCAACACGTAATCACACAAAAGAAAATATCTTACAATACACTTTTTGACTTGGTCTCTCAAGAAAATTGGTTAAATGTTTACAAACAAACTGATCCCATTCTGGCCTGCAAATCTCTTGTTGACACACTACATATCCATCTAACCAACGCAACATCAGACACAACTCACAAAACTAAACGCCATGATTCTAAACTTAAGCCTTGGATAACTGTTGGTATCATACACTCTATTCGTAAGCGCGATAAACTCCACGCACTCTGTAAAAAAAATCCCAACGACCATGAATCTCACGTGTTTTACAAGAAATACAGAAATGTGTGCAAAAAAATTACTTTAAAGGCCAGAGAAGATTACTATAAAAAACAAAGAAATAACGCAGAGAATGACAAAAAAAAAAGGAATATCATTAAAGACATATCTTACACTAAAGTAACGACAACACCCATAAACAAGATTAACGTTGATGGTCATTTACTAACAAACACAGGTAATGAATCTGAAAAAATCGCAGATCATTTCAATGAGTTTTTCACCACAATTGGTTCTAACCTTTCCAATCATATTTTGACAAGAAATAGTGTTTCGGAACATGAACTTGCAAACGAAATATCCCTGACTCACCTGAGATATAGTCCCTTCCTTTTCACCCCCACTACAGAATTAGAAATTATAGAAATCATATCAATTTTAAAAAATACTCACTCAACAGGAATAGATGAAATCTCTACTAAACTTACAAAACATTTAAAAATACTTATAGCCAAGCCTCTAGAGCATAGATTCTCAACCTTTTTTTGCCCACCGCCCCCTTTACGAATATTATTTTTTCTAGCGCCCTCTAAATCGCAAAAAAAGCAATTGTCGTCGTATATTTACCACAACGGGGAGGGGGGGGGGGGGGGGGAGGGGGGAGGCGTAATAGGATGGGGAAAAATGGGATAAAATAATTATTTTTATTAATTTCTTACACCATTACAAATTTGAGTTTATTACATATAAGAAATATAGCCATATAAATATTTATACAAAAAAGAAATTTCAAGAAAAATTGCAATTAAAAAAAAAATTCAGGTGGTGGTGAAAATTTCGTCAATGTGGAGAGACTCTTTCAAGAATCAAAATAATTTCCCTTTTGAATCTGTCGTCACTGACACCAAATGCATCAATCTCGGAAGAGATTTGGTTCAGGAGCAATATTCTCCTCCCTACCATGAGAACCATTGGCTGGTTAGTTATACAGGCAGGAAGATATAACAATTTATAATGACGCTGTCTAAGATAGTCATCTGGAACATAGAGACTCGCGCGCTCCAAAATGTCTGAGTTCTCAATATAGCCTCGCAGCAGTCTAAATAAGTGGGTGGCGACATACCCCTCCTCTTCTGAGCTGCAAGGAGTGAAGTCCCAGCATGCCCAGAAAAAAGTTCGTCGGGTAGAGCCATAGATAGATTTCGGGATACTTCCTCATGTAGATAAATCTTAGAAAGTTTTTTGAACCCTCTCCAACATTAGGGAGCACCCTACCTCATGAGGATTCCAGATAAGCGAGCCACTCTCCAGCCTACTGCGGACCAGGGAGAAGTATAAAATCTTCGGAGAACGGGTATCCCGAAAAACTCTGATGGTTCGGAGAACAAACCCTAATACATTTAAGGCCGACTGGCACAGTCCTTCGATATGAGGGCGAAATGTCAACCTACTTTCATACACAATCCCAAGATCCTTTTTATTAGAAACTCGTCTGAGATTATGACCAAGTATAGTGTAATTGTCGTAGGTGAGACTAAATGCTCTGGTAAAAGTCAGAACTACGAATTTCAAGACATGAAGCTGGTTTCATTGACTCCATTCTGAAATATTATCAACATCAGCTTGAAGGCGCAGACAGTCTTCAATATTTCTCATTAGAAGATATAATTTTAGATCGTCAGCGAACAGCAAAAAGCGAGAAAAACGGATGACTCCAACAATGTCGTTAATGAAAATGGAAAAGAGAAGAGGCCCCAGGATCGATCCTTGGGGAACCCCAGAAAAAACAAGAAATTCAACAGATTGGAAGATTCCGTGTATGACAAATTGCTTTCTGTTCTTCAGGTAACTTTTAAAAAACTTTAACATACGAAGGGAAAAACCCATCTGGGCAAGTTTTATGACTAATGAATTTTATGACTAATCGTGATTCACAGAATCAAAGGCTTTGGAAAAGTCGTTATACTAACAGTCTACTTGGTATCCACTATCTAGGGACCTAGCAACATAGTCGGTAAAAACCTTCAGATTGGTTTAAGTGGATCTTCCTTTCCTGAAACTATGCTGTTCCGTGGATAATGTCTGAGGCGTAAGTAATTTATGAATTCATTTGCAGGAGCAGATAATAAATAGTTTAGCAGGAGCTGATAGTTTGGCAACTGGTCTATAATTTTTGATTAATTTTTTCGAACCTTTCTTAAAAATAAGACATATTTTGAAAGTTTTCCATACTTCAGGGAAATTTGAAGCACTAATAGATAGTTAAGTTAAAGATAAGACATAATGGCGTTTTTAGGAACTCGGCGAACCCTTCAATAAAAAATACGGGAACGAAGTTTGGTCCGATGAAGTGTGAGTTCTTCATGAGACTTATGGCACTCATAACGTCAGATTCCGTTAATATATCTAAATAGTCGTTTGAAGCTCCTCTGGTATTAAATATGGCCGCATTATTAATGTCTAGAAGTGGAGAGTCTTTATTGTAGACCGTTTGAAAATAATCAGCAAATGCATTAGCCACACCCAAGCCACGAAATCCCTGATTACCTTTCATCATGGTGTATTCAAGACCATTATCCTTCCGAAGGAATTTTATATAGTGCCAAAACATCTTGGGATCTTGCATGATGTTTTCCTCGATTTCAAGTATTTTCACGTAAGCTCGATAGGCCACTCGAACCTCGCGCTTAACTAACGTTAAAAACTTAACAAAACGTATTCATTCTGAAGGCCTCCAGCTTTCCAACGCTTATGAGGGCATGTTTGATATCTATATTCGAGATGATTTCTCTCGGGGACCACTTCGGGTACTTGCGACCACCACCGCCTGTCGTGGTGGTCGCAATATCCGTTAGGATAAACTTGTAAATGATTTTAATAATTTTAAAATTACGCGCGCGGCGAAAAAGACGTACGTCCTGCCAGCGAAATATCTGGAGCACTAATGGGGTGGGATGGGTTTCTCTGGGTCTCCTACCGCCCTCCTGAAAGGCTGAAATGCCCCCCAATTTTCTCTTGGTCTTCTACCGCCCCCCTGAAGGTCTGAAACGCCCCCAAGGGGGCGTTATCGCCCACGTTGAGAACCTATGCTCTAGAGCATATCGACGCTGGAAAGGATAAATGGCTAAAGCGCCATTATGCTAAATGTTCAGGAGAGCTGTTTGAAAGTTTAAAAAAATCATAACTCTGAAAACGATTATCTGATTTTGTTGCCGCTTGAAAATTATAAATGCATTTACCAAACCTAATCAATTGTAATACATATATTTTTAATAATATTAACAATTCCGAAGATAATGGCGCTTTAGTCAAAAGTGCCTAAAAATTTAGGCAGGAAAAATGACTAATGTGCATGTTTATGTTATTTTCACACGAGGATAAATAACTAAACTCTTTGTACTACACATTAATAGGAGAGGAAAAATACCTTACGCACAAATGTACCAATAATGTAGTGAGGAATAAAAGCTTATCGTTAGAAAAGTAATAGATATTCCAAGTAATAATGGCTAATGATCCACCGTAAGTGATATTTTGACCGACATAAAGACTTACGGACATGACGAATACATATTTAAACTATGGTCATAGGGGTATTATATTGGTTAAAAAAAGAAAAATATATAAAAAAACACGGATTTTATTATATTTTGATCGCCAAAACATTTGTACCATAGTTGCTTTCTACAATTTTAACTTTTCAATAATATTAATTTGAAATAAAGAATATAGTATCATGTTATAATGCGCTACGATGAGCAAATAACGATATATTAAATATTCTTTAACCTTTGAAGGGTAAAGCTAGAAAAAATGGAAACAAGGGATTAATGGCCTACAAATTAAACTTTTCAATTAATATAATTTGAAATTAAGAAGCCTTATTAAAAAAAAAACAATACGCTACGATGAGCAAATAACGATATGGTATAATATTCAACCCTTGGAGGGTGAAAGCCATTAAAATATGAAAAAATAAAAATGAATGGCCTACACTCTGCAGGCCTACAATTTTAATATAAATTAAAACAAGCTAGAAAGGTGCAGCTATTAATTGCAAATAATACAAAAATAAATAAAGACACTTTGATCGACTGTTAATTGTCATGATCTGGGTCTTCAATGTCTGATTCCAAAAGCATGTCTTTAAAGTTATTAATTTTGAATTGTTAATATTCATGGTGATAACGAGATGGAATGGTGTTATTTGTGCACAATTTAATTAAATCTGAATATTTCTTTGAGGATATCGGTAACATATCTGCGTAAATTGGCTCCGGTTTAAATGTTTTGTTTTTTAGTAAAATTTCAAATTCTTCCCCTGGAGCGTCGTCGGCCATGGAATATTTTACGAAAATTTTGTTTAAATTCTTTTTAAATGTGGAAATTCTAATTTTGTTAATTTTTCCAGCAATACTTTTGAAATACCTATCACTTATCTTGTCCAAGCCAATAAAGTCTGAGTAGGATACCACTCTTACACAATAACGAGATGGCACTGCCGGTAAGTTTTTTTATGTAATCTCTTGCGGACTGTAATAGAATAAATCGGCTTTTGTTTTATTAGCTGCAATTGTTTTGCCTCTCATATCCAACTTTGAAACTCCAAAGTCAGCATTGGACAGGGTATAGTGTAAGAATTTTTGGCTAATGTCTAAAGTATTCAGTAAGAATTTCAGGTAAACTTGACGTCGCCCTTCCCCTTCGTTTATAAAATAAAAGTACGTATGATTACGTCGGCTTAGCTCTTTGACTCTTTTTCTTTTGACTTCTTGTTTTTGCGCCATCGCAATGAGCCAATCACGCCTCCTGGTTGAAATCAAGCTCCAAAAAAATTTGAATATGCTTTGTCTTTTCTCGTCTGTAATTTCACTACAACTTTTACCACAGGGTTTGTCTTTGCAGGTATTATTTTTCATTTTTTCTGGTACTTCAGAACCATCTTTTCGCTCATATTTTTTACCACTTTGAATTAAAATGGACCTTTCCTTTTTTTATTGATGCGTTTTCTTTTTTTCGCATTTTCGCCAACCTTTCCATCTACATCGATTTTCTTTTTTTCTGAAAGTCTCTTTTTAGTCGATCCTTCTTCAATATTCCCAACTACAGAGTAGGAGCTTGATGAACCACTCCATGACTTGGAATCCCACTGAAAATCTAAGGCATATTCATCATCTGACAAAAAGTCCAAATAATTTTTTTGCATTTTATTTCTGAGGCTTTGGACTGACTGGCTTAGACAATACAGTATAATATTTTATGTATGTTTATTATTACTAAATATTTTAGTATGATTTTATAAATATACCCACCAACACATAATATTATAAATTGTACATCAGCACATGTGACGTAGGAAGAACTTAATTATACATTATCAAGCTTAATTTTGCTACTTATCACACTCGTGACAAAGCTTACACCACAGAATAAATATATCCGATGCTCGAACTCGTAACCTGTTAACAAAGAACCGCGCAGCAACGGACGTGCGTTCACCCGCACTGTTCTTGGAGGACTAAAGCGCCCGTGGAATCCGGATCTATATTTATAGGTGGGTGCTTCCGACTAAATTGATGGTAAAATGGTAGATCTAAGCGACATTAGCAAAATGACGATCAATATATTTAAAATGATTTATTCGCCAAATCAACTGTAAAACGTGGCAAGCATAATTAAATAAAGCGACAAATCTTTTTTTTTTTGGAAAGGAAAAATGGCTAAAGCGACATTGTTAGTGATTTTCTATATGACCTATTTGACTTAACAACAAATATATTATTAAAACGGGTAGGGAAGAAATACTAATCTGAATTATATACTTTATTATGGTAGGGAACGTGTGCTTAAGTAACTTCCATAGCCATTTCATGGTAAGGAAAAAAAGCTAATTCTACATTTTATTCTAAAACATAGAAGGTAAAAAAAGCTTACAAACAATTTGAATAAAATTCTGGAAAGGAAGAGTGATGTAACCTTCCATCACACGTAATCTAAGATGACTTAAGTCGCACTCATATTAAAAGACCATATTTGCTGTCGTTTAAGTCAATGAAATTTTTAAAAAGTAGCTATTTTGTGGTGACTAAAGCGCCATAAAAGTGCTCGGATCGCAATGAAACTAGGACCAATCGATGCAGAAAAAAAAACTAAGTTGGACTGCATATATAACTCATATTCACCCGATGTGGCGTTTTAGTCACTCTTCCTTTCCAGCGTCGATATTATAAATCTTAGCCTCCAATCCGGTATATTCCCAAACTCTCTTAAACATGCTTCAATCATCCCTATTTACAAATCAGGTGACAGATCTTCCCTAAATAGTTACAGGCCAATATCTCTACTGAGTACAATCTCCAAAATCATTGAAAAAGTAGTAAAACTAAAACTGATTAAGTTCCTTGAGGAAAATAAAATCCTTTCAAATAACCAGTATGGCTTTCGCAAAAACCGTAGTACTGATGATGCAATTGCAACCTTCACGAAACGGATATCCGATAACCTTGATAAGGGTAATAAACCTCTTGCTGTCTTTCTAGACTTATCTAAAGCTTTTGATACTATTTCACATCATATTCTCCTAAAAAAACTGCAACAGATTGGGATAGAAGGTACTGCCCTAAAATGGTTAAAAAGCTACCTTACACAAAGATCGCAAACAACTGTCCTTCACTCAAATCGAGCATATAGAAGTAAATATCTATCTATTTCCTACGGTGTGCCCCAAGGAAGTGTTCTAGGTCCGCTCCTATTTCTCATATATATGAACTCCCTATTGAAACTGGACATTGATGGCAATATAATATCTTTCGCCGATGACACGGTTATCATATTCACTAGCAAAACATGGAAGACATCAATAGAGAAGGCAAATTATGGTCTTAACAAAATTAAAAAATGGCTAGACTCCAACCTCCTCACCCTAAATGTACAAAAAACACAATACGTACACTTTTCAATCCGTAAATTCACACTCCCAGAAAACCTTCCTAAATTAATCATTCACACTTGCTCACAAAATCTAGACACATCTCCACTATCACCCAATAATAGCTGCTCATGCCCAAACCTTAAACCATCAAATGAAATAAAATACCTAGGTGTCATTATAGATAACCAATTACGCTGGGAGGCACATATTAACTCCATAACTAAGAGACTTCGTAAGTTATGCCATATTTTTTATTCTCTACGATCAATCCGTGATATAAACACTCTAAGAACTGTATATTTTGCTCTATTTCAATCGATAGCAACGTATGGCATTATAGGATGGGGAGGTTGTGCAGCATCCATCCTCTACCCTCTAGTGACCGTTCAAAAACTTTTGCTAAGGGTCATCTTCAAATATCCCCCCTCTCATTCAAGAAACTCACAGTCCTTGACATTCGCCAAATATATATTAAGATAGCTCTTATCCATATCTGGAAAAATGGATTGATAAACTCTACGCAAACGGACATACATACACGCTACTCAAAGCATGGAAAATGCATAATTCCTGTAACAAAAACCAATTTTTCACAAAGGCAGTTCTCATACATCGCACCCAAAATATTCAACACGTTAAATAACGACATCAAAACATCAAAAACACTTACTCACTTTGCAACCGGTGTGCATAAATGGATATCTGAAAAGGGGCGAAATTTCTTTAAGGAACATATGAACCTATACCACCAGTAAATAATTTAAATAACTTGTATATTACAGAACAATATATTCCTCTTTCATATTCATCATTAAAAAATGTTTAACACCACTGACATGTTTCTTATACTCAAGTATTTATTACGAAAAATATTGTGACAATAATTCCATATTTGAGTACATATTTTTAGCCTTAGCTTAAACGAGGATTTACACAAAAATTGCTGATATATATCTATATACCTATGTTACCATAACACGCACATGCAAATCACTCATCAAGATATAACTTATCCATACTTTCTTACCAAATAGTACTTTCTTTGATTTTATATTATATTTCTATTTTTTTACAAATACACTTGTACTTAATGTACTTGTATTTTTATTATATTTTAATTGTATTTTAATTACACAAATGTACTTGTACTTTTTTAATTTTTTTGATACATGCTCCTTGTATTATTTTTAATTCAATAATACGTATCTTCTTTCATATACTTTTCATATTATTTTAATTTTTCTGTTTTCCATACCTTTTTTTTTATATTCATATATCTTAAACGTATGTAGATATTTTGTATTATTTCTAATTCCTTTATACTTCATACTTGTTTTAGATGTATAAATTATTTTATTTTATTTTTATATTATTTTGTTTTTCATTCAACTTATTTTATACTTAACATAAAATTGGCCACTACAACACGGGCATGTGCCTAGTGTGATGGCCAAAAAATTACCCATTTTCTGTAATTATAAACTTTACTGAATAAAGAACATTAAAAAAAAAAATTCAAATTCACTATATTTTTTCTTTCTTTTTTTCTTGTTTTATGTAGCTCCTACAATACATCTTGAACTTTTCAATTGGTGAGGACTTTAGAGTTTCTGGTAGTGTGTTATATAACTTAATTCCTTTGTATAGCAAACTGTTTTGCGTATTCGTTTTGTCCTTTTTGTTTAATCTTATTTCCTTGCACGTCCTTGTGTAATGTCTGTGAATGTCCTTATTGTATACGATTTTATTTGAGAAGTATTTTGGTAACATGTTGTTTAATATTTTGTGAATAAATATCAACGTGTTCAAGGTCAGCATTTGTTTCACTGTTAACCAATTGAGTTCCTTTAACATTTTATTTATTTTCGAAAATCTATTTCTTCGGAGAATTATTCTCATTGCTCTGTTTTGGAGAATTTGAAACTTATTCTGTTCTCTTTCATTATACAGGAAAAGGATACTTAAACAGTAGTTGAAGTGTGGAGCAATAATTGAATTGTAAATGGTGATGGCAGTTTTTCCGGAAATTTTAGGCCGAATTCTTCCCAAAAAAGATATCTTTTTGCCAATTTTCTTTTGGGTATATTCAGCATGTCTGTTGAAGTTTAGTTTGGAATCTAATATAACTCCTAAGTATTTCATTTCAGTTACATTTTCAATAATTTCACCATCAATTTTAATTTTGCTTTCACTGGATGTCTTCTTATATCCAATCACCATATATTTTGTTTTTTTTTGTATTTAATTTAAGCTTATTTATTTTTAGCCATCTTGATACATCATTTAGTTCATTATTTAAAATATTTATTGTATAAATATATATTATGTTGATGTATACGTTGCTATATTATAGACAAGTAGTTTTTTCGTTGGTGCGTTTGAATGAAAGTATGTCTTATACTTTTGTTATTGTTATTCGGTGGTACATCCTCTCTGCACACTCTAAACACTTACACTCTTTTTTTTTGTAAGTAGGTATACCGTTTTTTCTCTAAACCGACAGCCCCAACCCAACCCCGCTCTTTCCTTTCTCCACATGCTTCTTACATTCTTCCGCTGTATGAAATATAACATTAGTGGTGATACCATATAAACATATCCGTTAATTCCATGTAATTAACAAAAAATTATCAGTAAATAACTGAATAGGTGGGATTTTCAGCATAAGTCTATGAATTTGTATATATTCTAGCACACTTGCAACCTGGATTAAAAAAAATTATCTTACCGTTGACGTTACTCATTCATTTAGAAAATAATTTGATTAACTCGAGGTTTAATTAAAATTTCCACATAAAATGTTGACATTGTTTGAACGCATTACCTATTCATCGTCGAATGAATGGGACAGTAAACTTTTATTCCATTGCATAATGCGATGGAATCACCCGTTTAGAGCGAATTTTACTACTGCGAATTTATTTCGCTGTGACTGCACGAATGATGAAAATGCTAAAGGTTATGTTTCAAAAGTAATTAGAAAAACGGTTAAGTTGTTTTGGTTTTTTAGATTTTATTGTTTTAATTTTAATTTTATTGACAGAGCTTAGCGAAGTCCTGTTACAAATATTGTGTTTTTAGTTTGCATATTTGATCACTTAGAAATACGTTAGATGCTTTCTTTCAGAAAGACAAGTCTTTTTTTAAGCCCAGAAATAAATAAATTCTCAGGCCTTTAAAATTCAAACTCTCCTACATACGAACCTATTTTGGAAAACGGTTTAATTGAATAAAAAATTAGAGTCTACAATTTGCACGCGGTAGAAGTGAAATCTTCAGAAAAATAAAGTAAACAAGAGTGGGGAGGCTACGAAGCACTGCACAAAGAGGATACCGAATATAATATCAGGCTAAATCCTGCAAGAGAATGAGATATAATAAATGTATTAAAATAAAATACTGTTTTGTTTAAAACCACGAGTTTTATTAATTTTTTGAACCGACCGGTTTCGCTTTACTCAAGCATCATCAGGGTACAAATTAATACTAAACAATAAGTCATAATGTGTGCTTATATAAAACAAAATATAGAGGGAGACAAAATTTAGAGAGAGACAAAATATAGAGGGAGACAACATGATACAAATATAACAAACACATCGACGGCCATAAAATACATTAACCTAAGTTCGCAAGTAATGGAAAAAACCGAAAGATAATTATGTGACTAATGGGTTACAGTAATAAATTTGGAGGAACAAAGCATCAACTGACATAGTGGTAAGGAGCACTGGGAATTTTTTTATTAAGGGTTTATTGGAAACAGACCTAATATTGGACTACTTGATATGTCTAGACATATCAAGTAGTCCAATATTAGGTCTGTTTCCAATAAACCCTTAATAAAAAAATTCCCAGTGCTCCTTACCACTATGTCAGTTGATGCTTTGTTCCTCCAAATTTATTACTGTAACCCATTAGTCACATAATTATCTTTCGGTTTTTTCCATTACTTGCGAACTTAGGTTAATGTATTTTATGGCCGTCGATGTGTTTGTTATATTTGTATCATGTTGTCTCCCTCTATATTTTGTCTCTCTCTAAATTTTGTCTCCCTCTATATTTTGTTTTATATAAGCACACATTATGACTTATTGTTTAGTATTAATTTGTACCCTGATGATGCTTGAGTAAAGCGAAACCGGTCGGTTCAAAAAATTAATAAAACTCGTGGTTTTAAACAAAACAGTATTTTATTTTAATAAATATGTCAAACCACAAAGTGATTGCTTTCTACAATAATATAATAAATGTGTTTGCCTCTTTCTGGTGTCGCTATTTTTATATCGAGTTTCAAATCACAACGGTGTTAAATAATTTTGCACTTCAATAGAAAAATTAGGTGCTTTAGATAATTATCGTAAAACATTTAAATATTTGTGTATGATCACGCTTTTTGGCGAAATAGGTCGCTGATGTTGAGAGGGAATTTAAACTTTATCGTTATCTTAATAAGGACTGTTATTGATTTCATTTGTCTGTAAATTTTTTTGCGAGTAGCGTTTTTGTCATGTCGATTGTGGCTATTTTAATGGCTTAGAAAAGATTATTTTCTAAATTTGAAATCTTTGTGTTTTTCTTTAAATGAGCTCCACACAGGAGGCTCTGAGGAAAATAATTTCCCTCAGGGCCTATAGCATCCCTTAACCAGTCTCTCTTGATTCGGCCCGCAAGCACTAGGTGGGCAGACGCATCCGCCGCTAATACCTGGACAAACCTCACCCCCATGAACCCGGGCCCCCTTTGCTAAGTCATTAAACGTAGCACACCACTTGGGGTGACCTATGTGGAGTTAGAGTAAAAAAATCGAGTGCAGTTCACACGCGGTAGAAGTGAAACCTTCACCCAAACGATCTTAACCAATAGCAAGCCTTGAAAAGTGAGCTAATAATCACAACGGCCAATGCGGTAAGGTTCTAATTCTATCTCATTCTCTCGCAGGCTAAATACTATAGATGTACGTTATGTCTCTTTTTAGTGTCGTTTCCGTTTCATGGAGTTTCAAATCACAACGGCGCTAAAGAAGTTTCAATTCAAAAAAATTAGAACAACAAATATCACGAGTTATACTTCAACCAGATCCTCTACATTTCCATAAGCAAAATGCACGATTCCGACGGTAGCCGTTCATAATGAAAGTCCAGGAAATGTACAGTACTTAGTGTATTGTGTTTGAGTCTCGAGTTGGTGGAACTTGTTCCTGGAGTCATAAAAACCCGCGTCCGGCGGCCGATGACTGTTGTGGTCACCCCAGCCGGGCAGTGGGGGCATTCGCATTCGGGCTATTATTGCCGGGGTGAGAGTGCTTCCGACTTTATGGGTACACAAATGCAAAAATCGTAATGAATTTCTGTGGTTTGAAACTTTTTCAATGACTCGATAGCACCCTGTTTAAATATAGGTCGTAGTGGTTTGCCAATGCGACAAAATGATATTGTTTAAAAAGTTAATTGAATACATGATTTGATAATTAATGTTTAATAAACTTTTTTTTAATTGATATTAAAAAATGGATCATATTATAATATTACTTATCGTCCATTAAAAGCATTTACTTATCTTCCATTAAAGCATTAAAAGCATTTGCTTGTGGCTGAAAGAAGAGTTTACATTTCACATATATACAGTTAATACATTCATGTGTGTCACATATTTAGGTAGGTACACTTCATATACATATATTATATATATATATATATATATATATATAGCCACAACAGGTACCTTGTATTTACATATTTAATATTTAGTTTACAGTATAATGTTATTTTTGTCAACAATGAGCATACTGCCCAGCTGTAATAATTATTAATTAGTAATGTTTAAATAACTGTACTCCGTGCTTCTTTTGTAGGTTTATTATTATATTTCTTTTAAGTTTAGGTATATGTATGTTTCTTTTTTTTTTTTAAATTACTTTATTGTAAAACTGCATATCTCGTTACAGGAATCCCCTAGTGAGATGTGCAGCTTATGTTTTCATGTATTTCTTATTTTTTTTCAATAAATAAATAAATAAATTTAATATACAGAAATCACATAATCAAGACCCTTTAACTTAAAAATTTAAGTTTTTATTGTAACATTCATGTGGAAATAGGGGAAGCAGCAGTTTTTCACTTGATTATTTCTCTAAAACACTTTTTTATAGAATTCAACAATTGTACTTTGTTTCTCTAGTATTTATGTTTATGCATGATTTAAAATATAATTCAGTCATTCAATTTAGGTACTCATTTTTGAAAATATTTTCAGATTTTTCGTTATTTTTTTTATTTATTTATTTTTATACATTTTACAAATACAAGACAAAAAAAGTCCCAATCGATTTTAATTTTAATATTAATAATGCTAATATTAAAATTAAAATCGCCCACAATAAAACAGGTTTTATTTTTAAGCGGTAGTAAAATATCTTTCAGTTGATTTATAAAATGTAAAATATTCGATTCGTGTGTTCTGTAAATGTCAATAATGTGATAAATATATTTATCGAGTTTTATTTCGATTTGAATACAGTTAGTCAATATTGGGTGTTCTAAAATCGTGACAATACTGAATTTGGTGTGAACGAATATTGCGATTCCACTATTTTTATTAATATTTATTTTGGTCGGGATGAATGTATAGTTAGGTAGCTGATAAGCTGGTGACTCATCATTTGTAAATGTCTCTGTTAATATTATACAGTCTGGTTGAATGATTAGGTTATTGATTTTAATAATAAATTCATCAACATTTTGGAAAATGCTACCAATATTTTGGTGCAATATGAATAAACCGTTAAATTTATGTGGGAAAAAATTATTAAATGATAATTAATACCTTTTGGTTTTCTTTGAATGTTACATAGTTACAATGTAGTCCCCCTACGTAGCTAGATAGAAGTTTGTCAACGGGTTCTTAAAAATAATTTATATTTTTAAAATTTAGAACTGATACCTACCGATAAATATGTACGTTTCCCCGCAAGAGTAGTCAGAGACCACGGACCGCCAAACAATTCGGTCATGGCACGCACTTTTTGCCTCATTCACATTTATATTTCGTCTCAAAAATACTCTTCTATTATTCTGATTCTTGACATGACCCGAGTCAAGTCTTTCCTCTAGCGTCCCTAACTTCTTCTTCCAATCACATTCGTGTCATGTATTCTCTTAACATTATATAATTATTTTAATCACAGACAAAACATAGCTATACAACTAAACAACAACAAAAAACATTCAAAATCAGAAAAAAAAATTTACAACAATTTACAAAGAAAATCAGAAAAAAAGATTTCTAGAAAAATAGATTAAGGAATCCAAAAAAAAAAATAATTAGAAAATATGAGGAAAAAAGATTTGTACAAATATTGATTGAATTTGAACGAAAAATACATTGATAGAAAAAAATGCAAAGTAAATCACAGAAAAAAAGATTAGTTCAAAAATTGATTGATGAGTCAGAAAGAAAAAAATACACAGTAAATTACAGAAAAAAATAGTTTCAAAATAAATTGATGAATCAGAATGAAAAAATAAAGAGTAAATCACAGAAAAAAAGATTTGTTAAAAAATTGATTTATGAATCAGAAATAAAAAATTACAGAGTTAAAATCACAGAAAAATTATAAGTTCAAAAATTGAGTGATGCATCAGAAAGAAAAAATACAAAGAAAATCAGAAAAAAAAACTCTTTCATGATATAAAAATATTTTCAGCATGTACCTGTTTCCTTCGGAAGATTATTAAATATGATAAATTACTTTTAAATATGTAATAAACTATGCAACGAAATATAAATCAGTATTGGTACACGCCACACGCCTTGCTTCGTTTAGTAGCATCGCCTATTACACAATATTATTCTTTTCCGTTTAACATGAACCGAGGTATTTGTTTCACTGATTCGATTTCACCGTCCATCCACTCTACGCGTCAAAACCAAGTAAACGTCCCTTTCTTTATTCATTAAATTTACGTCAACCAGCCAGTCGTAAAAGGTCCACACATACCTATGCCTCAGGGATCTCACGTGTCTACTGCATTCAATTTTCTAACGTCTTTCTTCAGTACCATCCTTCATGCACCAAGTTCACAAATACAAATTGAACGAATTCGCATAATTGAATCCTAAAAACAAAAACTGACCGTATTATTAACCTTTGAGTGACCAGCCAGCCAGGGTGTGAGATGCAGGGTCCGGGTGTAGAATATCTACTAAGTGGCTAACACCGGCTAACGCGGCTAAGGCGGCACGGGCGGCTGCGGGTCGCGGCCTTGCAATTAACGGCAGCACACCCCTGCGCATAACATTATCCGGAATTGATTTAAATTCCGGGCGCATTTCAAAACTTAAAGCTGTGACAAGTTACGATGACAAAAATTTCGAGTAAATTCAACGTAAATTCTACGTGATCAGCGGAGAATTTCGAAGAATTATGTAGAAGTCTTTTGAAATGTAGTGGTATTTTTCTATTAAAACACCAAATATGTCGATATCGGAAATTTGAAATTCTTCAGGAGAATTCGAAATCCAGAAATTATATAAATATGTCATTCTCCCCTTTTTTATTTCCCTTTCGATCTGCGTCATCGAAATATTTCTAGGAAAACAAGAGCGTCTTTTACGACGCGCATTTTAAGGGGATTTATTCCGAAAAATTAAAAATAAATTAAATACTGCTATTAAAGAAATTTATAAAAATGCTAGTAATCTGATAGATCTATTCAATGTTATTTTAGTCTAATAAAAATATTCATCATTATAGGTCTACAGAAACAGGAGATTTTGTGAAAAATAAAATAAATAAAATCTTTTCGCTCTCTTGAACAATTAATATTTTGTCCTTTATAGCATTTCAATTTTCCGTGATCGTTTTAATTACATATAGGTAACTGCCGCATAACTGAACAAACAAACCGATAGAGAGTAGGTACTGTGAACGTGTAAGTGTTTCCAAAGTGAGTCCAATTTATCCCACCTTTTGAGAATTCGGTCAAACATTCAATTCAAAGATTATCTATTAATAAACGAAACATTACCTACACAATCCTTTAAATTTTAGAAAGAAACAATACAACCAATGCCCATTTACTTGTATCATGAACCGAAAAGTTCATTGAACAGAGCTATTCGAATACAATTTGTAGCCAAGGGGTGTTATCGTTACCACTTCCATTCACTATCTCATCAAAAACCCAAAAAATCTAAAGCCGCTATGTGCATTAACAATATAAAAATGAAATAATTCATTTTATACCACTTCGCACACTACTCATTTCAAAAGTTTGTCATACAAGATGGCTGCCAGGTAATTTCTTCTCACCCGAGATTTGACTACAATGTCACTCACACAAAATCAAGCAAATGCTCTGTCCATAGTCTTTTAGGTTCATGTCTTGTATAGATCGTAACTTAGAGTAAAAATATGTATTGCCAGATAAATTGCGAAGTGTAAAATCAATTTTGATTATAATTATATTTTTAGGATTGCCTATTAACTATTAATTTATCTAATAGCGCAAAAATTACGGGATATTATAATAATAAAAGAATACGTGAAGCTGAAAGTATTTAAAAATAAAATATTTGTCTCGAATTCAGAATGACCCTGAGGGGTATCCAAAAAATCAATTAAGGGCTATCCAAAAAAAAAGAAATTGACCTGTCAATTGTTAGTAAACTTGAAAAATAACGACATTCTCTCCAACGACATTATAAAAATACAAGAACGTTACATGTACACGTTCAAAGTCGGATAGCTATTCAAAGAACGTGTGCAAATTATTATGAACGGGCTGCTAAAGTATGTGTAACACTTGTCTCAGAACATAACGCATCTTAACTATATTAATTCATCTATGTATCTGTCAAGCTAATGAAACAAACCTGAATCCAAATCTGAAAAATATCTGAATAAAATAAAATCGCATTTCTAATAAATAATTAATATACTCTTTTTGAAGAAGAAGAACATAATATGTACTTGTAAATCTAACGAAACATCACAATTGAACCCAGGATCTCATGTCTTACCTGGTCTGCGCCTTAACCGACTCGACCATTGATACCTATTTATTTTTCGAAATTTTTGTCGATCTCGTATTTCAAATTCAAAATTAATAATATTATAATCAAATAAATTTTCCCACATTTTTCGCTGCTATCTTTTTAAATGATTTCAAAGTTCTAACGAATTTATTTGTAACCTAAATAGTGTCTCCGATAAACATATTCGATTTTGATTTCTAAAAAAATCTAATTGAATATTGAATTATATTGGAATAATATTATATTGGTATATATGCAATACATCATTGTAGTTATACCCATCAATGTAATATATCATTGAAGAAGAAGATACTACTAATAAATCTAAACGAACATGAAACAGAACAATACATACAAATAAGAAGACGAATAAATTGCGACCGTTACCTTTTTTTTATTTTTTCTGTATCTTGTTCTATTAATGTTTCGTTTAGATTTATTGTTTGTATCTTGTTCTTCAATGATTTATTACATTGATGGATATAACCTTCAACAGTTATTAAAAAAGAAATTTGAGTAAAATTAAGGAATTATTTATTCATTGAATAATTTTGTAACCTACTCAACTTTTTTCTGAAGTTTAAAAAAAAAAAAAACTTTGTGAATACCTCAAAAGAGTCTCAGCTGCTCCCTTCTGGAGCCATTGAGACCATGGCATCCCCAATTGGGGTATGTTATGGGGCTAAAGATAGTGGAGAGGGGAAGGAGGTGGGGAAATGCCTGGCTAAAGCCATTTCAAGCAACGTTTCAATTCTGAATACACCAGGGCGATACTGAGTGTATCTTCCACTCTGGGACGTGCCGCAAATATAGGTACTATGTAGGTATATATTATTTTTAATGAATTAATTGGGAATTAATACAAATTAATCAAATAATATTTATTTGCCCACGCCGGGATTCGATCCCGCGACCTTTGGATTGCGAGTCATGAGCCTTACCCCTAGACTACGCTGGTCGTCAATACAGGTCGTGATATGATAAATACTTCCAATTTTGAAAAATAAAAGTTCATTGAACTTGAATAATGTTAGGTATCACGCTACTTAATATTTCACGTTACTTACTTACTCACGCACCAAAAACCGAAATTAGTAGATATATTTAATTAGCTAGATGGGAATGGCTCATGTTAGAGTCAGGCGAAGTCTGGACGAAGCTTACGTAGAACACATTGTTGCAAATGTGGAATTCCAAAATGAAAGTGCTCACCATCCCTGATATAGCAAACTGAAATAGCTTGAATACAAAAAAATATTTATTCCTTTAGTTAATATAAAAGAATCCTTCACTGTGAGAATGGAGTCATTCTCGGAATGGAGGCTTTCTAAAAAAACTAGTTTCCCGAGTTATTTTTACACCCTTTGGTCTGGCCATGTTTAAAACTTGATAAATGGCGGAAATCTGAATGTCTGAAGGAAAGGAGTATGGTAATTCACATATCCCAAAGCATTCTATTTTATAGTCCAGTTACCCTTTCGGAACACGGCATGGGCGTTACTGACTTCCTGTAGGGGGGGGGGGGGGTGGATATGGGGGATTGGTTGGGACAGTGGGGTAGGTCCTGTTTATGGGGATGAAGGGTTAGGAGCTCATCGGACGGTGGGGACTTTGGACTTTGTGGATTCATTTAAAATTTAAAATAAGAATAGAGTCGACTGCGAGACATTGTGCTTTCTCAACGATCTATAAACCGGACTATGATAACTAAATTATGTCCATAATAGGAAAGGGTGTGGGATATGACACCAAATTAATTTTCAGTGTTACCTTATTTTTGAAATGAAAACTTCTTTAGCACCGTTGTGATTTTAAACTCGACGAAACGTAAAAGCGACACTAAAAAGAGACAAATACGTATACATCTGAATTGACCTGCCAGGTAGGTAAATATGTTTTCTGTATCTATTTGTAAATAGCAAAATTAGATAGAACCTAAGAATTCCTAATAAATTGTAGAGCACCCGTGATGTGATATTTCACAAAAACGGCACTTTAAAAATTATCCAATTATTAGTATTATTATCTATAGGATTTAGCCTGCGAGAGAATGGGAAGAGATGAGAGTATTATCGGTCTCCTCTTTGTGCGGTGCTTCGTAGCCTCACCACTCATGTCTACTTTAGTTTTCTTAAGGTTTCACTTATACCGCGTGTGAATTGCATGCTCTGATTTAAAAAAAAAATTAAGATTTATTAATTAAATTAATATTTAATAATATTGATTATTTAATAAAAATCATTCCTTTTAAAGTTTTTGCCTGTTTTATGATAACTATTAAATTCATTCTGCAAACCGTGAAAACAGAAAAAAGTGTTATCAACAATCGGAGACTCTCCTTAACTCCTCCGGCCAATTTGTTCGCTTCTGGGAATAACTCATATAGGTCTCATATAAATCGCCTTGTGTCTCTTGTTATCATGGTGAGAAATATGATCTAAACGGCGTTAGAAAGAGAAAACACCACGCTCTATATTCAAATCTTAAAGTTAACCACAAAATAATTTTTAAAAAAGACCGGTCGGTTGCTGAGTGGGCATCGCGTTTGGGTCCCATCCGGAAGTTGCGTGTTCGATTCCTCGGCTGGATAAGTCCTCCATACGACACCAGCAACATTTTCCGCTTAATGTGGTGGTAGTATGAGATTTTCAAACATCGTTGGGTTATTCGTAACCCGGAAACGTTTGTCTCTTTTTTTAAATAACGAAAGAAATAAATAAAGAAAAATGTACGCCTTCATGAAAATAAAGTGTCCAGTCGCAAATTGTTTTATTATGAATTATGTTCACTTAAAACGTCAAAAAAGCGACGTGCCTGTAAAGGTTATGATACGTAATAATAACATGTTAAAACATGTGTTTTTTTTTTCGTTATCAGTAATTTAGTTAGAAAAAATATAGTGTGAGCTATCTTTAAAAAATTTTCACTTCACATTCAAAAGTTTTATATTTCAATATAATATGTTTATTTCGAAATATAAAATTTGAAAGCGTGCTGTATCACCCTTCAAAAACAGTTTTTAGTTGTCGGATATGTTGAGAAAAATTCAACTTTTTGGATTTTATTGTAAAGCGAAAATATTTTGAAATAACGAAATATGCCTGAGGTTCCTTCATTAGTGTAATTTTAATTCGATATAATTTCTTTTATTTTTCTACATAAAAAAGTGGTATCAAGCGCTATCTCCTAGAAATTTGGGAAAACAAAATTTTTCCATGCAGTAGAGTTTTTCTCCTATCGCTATATCTTCAGTTAAGGAAAATAGAGAAAGGAGAGAGAGAGAAAAAATATAAATATGTAGACAAAAACAAAAGTAAAAATGTAGCTCTTGAACTGTGAAGACTTTAAGATAACAATAGTTCAACGACACCTCAATGTTCGTTTACGAAAAACATTTTCTACAGGAAAAATAATTTCAGAATATTGTTAAAAAATTCATGTTTTCTGTCATTTCTCTCATCCTTCGGTCGTATATTTTGGTTTATCATATTACGGCAATCTAAACAGCAGTTTTGTATAAACTTAATTAAAAATGCACGAAAAACAACATTTAAAATTCATTTTTAGTGTGTAAACGAGTAAATGAAATGCAGCTAATTATTTACGGCTTTTTCAGAACATTCCTATTGTTGCCTTCACAAAATATTTGGATGATTAACACATTAGGCGCACGACCAAAAACCATTATCGTGGAATAAACCAAAGAATATTTAAATTAATTCAACACATGGCATTGTAAGGCAACACGGAACACATTGTTCGATACAAACATATTTGTTGGCAGAGTGGAAAATAAGCGGTTAATGAAACATACGCATGCAATAAAAAATGAAATAAAACAGTAGTAAAGATACTAAAAACAAACTGCGTACTTAATGGGTTTTGTATCCTCGCCTCGTTCGGATGACACCAAAAATAATCAAAACAACGGCAAAGCATAAAAAAAACATTTCATTTTTATTGTCCCGAAAATATATAACAATATTTACTTTTTCTGCTTTGTGATGGGGATAGAATTGTTTAATCGCTTTTGTTATTTTGACCTGTTTCAATCCCGCGTAGGTACCCCAATCCTTAATAAATAAAGTTGTAAATTGTCCCCTTCCAACGAAAGTGACCCCAACCGAGAGAGGCACATAAATTAATTACTAGAGAAGTCCGACTAATTTTAAATAACATATATGCATATTCATCTCGTATAAAAAAGCGGGAGGGTCAAATTGCCGCCCAATGGCGGGTGAGTCATATTTTTTATAGAAGGGTAAACTATCAAGCTGTGGGTACGGATGATATGAAACCATATTCCAAAAAGAGTAAAACCGTTTCATAAAAAAGGTGATATTGATAGCATTCTCAGCATTTTTCTTGAATATCATTTTTACGCTCTTTTTATGAAATGAATTAGTTTTGCATGTTTTTTTATGATCCACTTGTTGCTCTATAAAAAACGGCTTATTAATAATATCGTTTGAAGATTTTCAGAGTTATAAAATCCACTGCGAGTTTTATGATGGCCGGTCTACAGAGCGTATACCATAAACATTCACATCCATTCCAGGAATCAAATGGATATCTCGCCTTCCATCTTTTCTTATCATTTTTTCAGAGCATATTTCAAAGATCGGTGATGTTTTATATTTACGTTTATACGACCTGATGGTATAAATATCAGTAATAACTCATAATAAGGGTTGTAGAAACGGACAAATTCTTCAATTTTAAACGAACGCTGCGAGAATTCTTGACGGAACTTCACATGCTTTGAAATGGAAAACTATGATTAATGAAAATGTGACTTACTATTTTTTTTTTAATTTCCTATCATTTTAATTTAAATTTAAATGGTCAGCATGGCGGCCTCTGTGGTCGAGGGGTAAGGCTCTCGACTAGAAATACGAAGGTCGCGGGTTCAAATCGCGGAGTTTGCGAGCATTTTTTATTGAATTGATTTGTGCAATTTCTCAATTTAATCATTTAGAAAAACAAAAGGTATATTTGCAGGATACACCATGTTGAAGTTTCGCATGGTGTCAGACCACCATTCAGAACTGAAACGTTGCCGTATTTGGTGACCAAATCCGAATAGCCAGGTATTTCTCCACTTTCCTCTTCCCCATCTCCTTTCCCTCCCCGCAAAATTTCAGCCAATCAGCCTCACAAAATACCCCAATTGGGGATGCGATTATCTAACTGGCTCCAGGCGGTTGGGAGCAGTTGGACTGCAGGGGTGCCTAGGTTCATGAATTGAGGTATGTCCGAGTCTTGGCAGTGGATGCGTCTACCCACCAGTTGCATGGCAGGCTAGATAGGGAGAGAATGGTTGAGGAAGTCCCTTTGACTTCTCCAAGAGCACTCTCTAAGAACATCGCTTTGCACCACAGTGGGAGGGATAGATTATACGTCCGTCATTCCTGGACACACTAACCCCGGATTCCTACCCACCCTTCATACACTTTTCCTTCTCAGAACTTTATCTCCTTCCTTTCCTAAAAATACTCCACACAGTCCCCAAAGATGACATAGGCTCTGAGGGGAATTATTTTCCTCAGGGCTTCCTGTGAGGAGCTAATTTTGGCCACTACAACACGAGCATGTGCCTAGTGTGATGGCCAAAAAATTACCCATTTTCTGTAATATATAAACTTTACTGAATAAAGAACATTAAAAAAAAAAATGTTAAAAAAAAACCGTCGACCTTTGCTTGTAGACCAGAATAACTTAGTATAACTGCACTCGTACCGAGGTTCAAGTCATTATGTGCAGCGTTTACTTACCACTTTTACGCCCTTTACAATTACAATTCTTCCTCAGGATTTTCGTACGGTTGTCTAAATTATTACTATTGTTTTATTCAATTTATCTCTTCGACACTTTCTGACAGAAATAAAATAGTATTTATTAATACTACGATGCTATTTACCCCTTCTGCTACGAGTAGTTCCCGTTACCTCATTACCGTTTTGACAATACCGAAATATTATGTCCCTTAAATAATAAAACGTAAAGTAGTTTTGATGTCTTTATTCACAGGTGATATTCTCTGGACTTTATATTAGGGTCGAGTCAGATTAATTTATGTCTTTTTTAGTACCGGTGCTATACCTATTTATAATAAATTATACGGGCTATTAAGGAAAACGATGCCCAACAAAAATAGGAAGCACTTTGTAAAAAAGTTACAAAGCTTAATGCAGATATTTTATTTCGTACTCTTTATGAATCGTACCTTTTAATGGTGGGGTATGATTACTGGGGAATTAATGTGTTTATTAAAGTTCATAGGCGCCGAGATAAGCATTGTTGTTATGGAAATAATAAATTTAATACAAAATGCGGGCAATTTTCTACGGACTATGATTACGTGACAGGTGAAATATGGAGCTTAACGAAATGGAAGGGGCAGGGTTAGTAAAATAAAATAGAATTTGAAAAGATTTTTTTAAAAATGAAAAACAAGCTTTGACATGAGATTGAAATGCATTGTAACTATCTTTGAAATAATATTGTCTTGTAGTTTATTCCGCATAAAATACCTATATATACTCATACCTATGTTTTTTATGTCCGAGAATCCGAAGGACATAAAATTTCATACGAAAACATTCGTTTTGAATCGTAGGCTTAAATAAAAAATTTGGTAGGTTAAAAAATTTACGATTAAAGTATAGTTATAATCTGATTATATGAATATGAATATTTGAATTCGGAAAATATTTATTTACCTTTTTCTTCTTCTGACAATTCTTGAGAAGTTAGAAAATGTAACTTTTTATTTTTACATTACATTAGCTCCACACAGGAGGCCCTGAGGAAAATAATTTCCCTTAGGGCCTATGTCATCTTTGGGGATGCTGTATTTAGGGTCTTTTTAGGAAATGAAGAAGATGAAGTTCTGGGAAGGAAAAGGGTATTAGGGGTGGATAGGAATATGCGGGTAAGTGTGTCCAGGAGTGATGGACATATGAATCCATCCCTCCCACGGTTGGAGAAGTCAAAGGGACTCCCTCAACAATTCTCTCCCGATCCGGCCTACCATACAGCTGGTGAGGACGTATCCGCCGCCAAGACCTGGACAAACCTCACCCCATGTACCCGGGAACCCCTGCTAAGTCTCCAAACGTAGCGAACCACTTAGGTGACCTACGGCAGAGGTGTTGGTTACTTAATAAATGGTTCATGGGGCGGCGGTACCCAGATCCGCCTCCCAAATTAAAGCTTTATTCAAAATTTATATGTTTTGCTCTTGTTAGTGTGATCTTTGGGTTCATGATCAAAAAGCTTATACTCAATGAGGTATGTCACGAAAATTCGCTTAAAAAATACTGGGATTTGGTTGAACGTTTAGAGTACCAAGTTTTATTTTTTTTTTATCCTGGCGTAAAGTTTATCCAGGAAACGGCCTTCACAGAAAGATAAATCGCCACACCTGATTAAAATAAAGTATTTTAAAATTCCAGAACATTTAGGCAATTTTATTTGGCAATGGTGGGTATTTTGCCCCGGAAAACGAACAAAGCAAAACATTATTTTAGCTAAACATAAGGGTATTCGAAAGTCAATATAAAATCCAGAATTGAGAACTACCAAAATTGGTATGCAAGTTTGGGTAGCTAGTTAATTCCCAAAAGCTTGCTGCCATCTAAACCAACAAATTAAAGGCCGGTTCGTTTGAACAAAGCAAAGGTGTATGGGATAGAAGTGATATTAGTAATTAGAATTTATTGGCCGCTACCAAAAATGGCCTCAGTCTATTGACTAAAGGATATTAGATAAATCTTATCCTTTGTGTTGCCTACAGGGGACAGCATGGTAATATGCTAGTGGCTGTGTTTTTCAACAAGAGTTGTTTGTAGTAAAAAATCATGTTTTGTAAAGTCGGAAATTGGTCAGTAAAGTTTCAATTCGAATATTCAGGTGAATATTCGCCAAAATTTATACATATTTTGTTTTTGTTTAGGTTATTAACAACTACAACATCATTAAAAATGCACATTTTTCAAATTCTGATATTCAATTTTTCTTTCAGTAATGATTTCGATGAATTTTAGAAACCTCAAAGAGAGTGTTGTTTCTTTAAAATTGCAATGTATTTGAGGCATGTCGTGTGCAAATAATAGTCCACTCGAGCGATTGGTGTTCAGTTTTTGATTTGGCCATTCGATTTAATTAATATCATTCCTTAAAATATTAATATTGAAACATATAAACTGCTTACTGAGGTTTAAAGCTAATGAATCCACCTAGATTTCACCGTTTATCTCATATTTCAATGCAAGTTTCTTAGGTTTATAAACTATAAATTGCATATTCCTGTACAAAACATTGATTACAATTACATCCTGGATAAAATATCACTATTGAAACATTCAGAAAGAAGAAAAAGCACAGATTTAATACTATTACATAAAATACTGCATTACAAAATTGACTGTCCGAATAACTTCAATTTATCAATATCCATGTTCCCAAAAAATCATGCCGACATTTATTAACCTTTTACTTCAATAACACCAGGACACTAGCTTATCAAAATTCTCCGATTCCGAGACTTCACAGTTTCGAAAATAAATATTCTGATCTGGGCGATATATTTCATCTCAAAACTAATCAGTATAAATGTTGTTTATTTTATCACTTTTATTCTTTGACACAAGTAGACCAGAGTATAGAAGTTATTTGGTAGGTACATACTACCAAATAACTTCTATGCTGCAACGATTTTGTTTTAGAGAATCTTTTCAATTCATTTGTGAGGATTATTAGTTTCTGTTTACATTTTTATCGATGTATTTTGTTTTGTGTTTTGTTTCAACGTTTTTTGTCATTATCTTTATATTTTTCTTTATTGTTCAAATTTTTAAGTATTTACTTTTATACAAATAGTTTGTAAAAATTTTATAAGAAAAGCTCTCTAGGGCGTGTAATATATAAATAAATAAATATTTGCAGGTTCGTTAAATGCTGTCCAATTTTGAACCGATATCAATCGCTGAAAAATAAAAGCGGTTCAAATTTGAACCAATATCGCTCCAGTGGAAAAAGGATTTTAACAGATTATACTCATCTAGATATAATGTTAGATGACACCGTCAAGTGAATTAAAAACATGGATCAAGTAAAAAATCAGAATAACACGTTAAAAAAAATAAATAAAAATAAAACACTAGCTGAAGCACCTGGCAATGCCTGGGCTTTACACAGAGTTTTCGAAATCAACATCCAAATGAAATCCACACCGCCCGATTGCCAGCCAGCTCGTCCGCCACATACAGACATTCTCCTTTATATATTTCCTCATTAATCACTCTATTAGTGAAAACCGCATGAAAATTCGTAAAGTAGTTTTTAATTATTATTATTTAATTGGTAAACTAATGTTTAAGACAAGATTTTTTTATGCATAGCACAAAGGGTAACAATTATAATAAGCAATAATTATTAGCCTGAAACACCCATCTACATTGAAAAAATCTCCCGAGAAATGATAAATGGTTAAACGGGACTTGACCCGTCGGCGGCATTTATCTTTTCTCGGAAACATACAGACAGACAGACGCGGCGGAGGATTTTAATTTATAATATGTAGAGATGATATTGATTTACATTATAATGACATACATTCTCCTGGTAAAACAGATGCTTGTGCTTAGTAGAGAACTTATACATTACAACTATTTGTGTATATTATTGTGTAAGGCTATAAAGTGAAAATTTTGAAAGCGAAGCTAAGTTGCAAAGTGAGGTTTTAAAAAGGTTACAGAGTGAAGTTAAGTGAAAATTTTGGCATCAAAATAAAATTTGTAAAAATTGTAGAATAACGAGACGATGCTTAATGTCAATAAAGCAAGAGACAATCCGTTATGAGTGGCGGTATACACGGCACTTCCTCTTCCGGGGAAACACCGTTAAGTTGATAAGCAACTTAAAAAAATACAATTTTCTTATTTATTTTTTTAAAATTATTTCAGTTGTGTTATTAAGATGAAAAGGTTTTAACATGAGCAGAATCTTTGTAACTTACTAACTAAAACCATCACACCATTTTCTGCAGGGACAGGCAGAGATGATGGGCCGCTAAACAACTCGGTCTTGGCATAAACTCCTTGCCTCATTCACATTTATATCGTCTCATACATACTCTTTTATTATTTTGACTCTTGACAAGTCCTGACTCAAGTATCTGATTCACTTGATCGTGCCATGTCTTCCTCGAGGGTCCCCGAATTCTTCTACCATTCAGATTTGCGTAATATATTCTCTTTACACTCCTTTGTTCATTCATTTGCTCTACATGCCCAAACCATTTAAGCGTACCTTTATAATCTTACTCATTATGTTTAAATCAGCCTTGTGTTCTCTTCGGATCTCCATATTTCTCACATACAGAATAGAATCTTTGTATTTTTTTTTCTCATAGATTTTTTTTACTCACACTCCCGGCAACCTTGTTTTATAAACCGTCCAATCCGTAAATATTTTAGATGGAGGTGATATAACCGCGTAGCCCCGGCAGTCTATTACCAATAAAGTTAAGATAATAATGTTATTATAGCTCCAGCCAGAACAGCCCCTACAGCCTGGGGCAGGGGTGCCACATCCTACACGGAAGGTACTGTAGTAGGTGTCATACACCTATCTACCATACATACTCCATACACCTTGGGGGTAGGTACCTCCGCTGCATGGTAAGGGGCGCCCCTAGCCTTCGCTCGGACCAACAACCCCCGGAAATGTGGACATTATGCATTTTAATGTAAACCTAACATGTGAGGATTAAAGGATCGGGGTGTTTATTTAGTGTTTTTTTGGTGTTGAGGTATATTTTTACTCCATTTTCATAATATTTTATTGGTTCAAATTACTTCATTACTTTGATCGCGCAATAACTTTTATACCAGATATATCTTAATATATAAAACGTCGGGTTAGTTACACTATTTATAACTCGAGAACGGCTGGGCCGATTTTGATGATCTTTGATTTGTTGGATTTGTCTCCGCCCCGAACATCTAAAAAATTAACGAAAAATATAGTTATTAAGAAAATTCTTTTCCCCATACATTTTGTATGGAACGAATTATCATATTTTGAAAGTGCTGCGGGCATTTTGTGATAAGTACCTATAATATTGCACTGTGCGTGAATTTCAAAAATTCAAAAACTTCAAATGTCAATGCGCTAATTGTTTTGCTTTTATTTTTTCAAACATATAATGCTGCCTCTTTTTCTAACACACTAAATGTCAATAGTCGAAAATGAGACAAACAGTGAACGAATGTCTCCACCCGTTCAAAGGAAAGATACAGTAATTATAATAAAAATCCCTTAGACGTATAAAGAAAATGAAAAGCAATTTTTTTGCTCACACATGAGGCAAGGAGAAAATTACTTTCCTCAGGACCTATGTTATCTTAGGGGATGCTGTGTGGAGGGTCTTTTTAAAGAAGGGAAGGATAGGAAGTTCTGGGAAGGAAAAAGATATGAGGGGTGGGTAGGAATCTGGGGTCAGTGTGTCCGGGAGTGACGGACGTATGAATCCATCCCTCCAACTGCGGTGCAAGGCGATGGGTCGAGAGAGTCCAGCTGGAAAGGTCAAAAGACCTCCCTTAATCAGTCTCTCTCGATCCGGCCCGCCACGCAGCGGGTGGGACCCGGACAAACGTTACCCCATGAACCCGGGTACCCCTGCTAAATCACCAAACGTAGCGAACCACTAGGTGTGACCTATGGGTGACGTATGACAGAGGTGTTTTTTACCCGATGAATGGTTCCCGGGGCGGCGGCACCCAAAATCCGCCTCCCAAATTCCCGTAAGTTAGTGTAAAATAAGAAAATCACCAAAAATATAAATCCGTACACAACGCCATCTCTGATTCCGACAAACAAAACAAGGACAGTTGCACGTTGATAATTGCTTCATTTAACTTTGTAAAAAAACTTAATTTAATTCAAAACTTATTGATTCTGTGGCGGTAAAAAGTTCTCCGGGTCAGCTAGTTCAAGATAAATCAAAAACAACAAACAATGAGTCTTTATCTCATATGTACGGATACGTCATCGGCTTGGGCATCAAACTAAACATATTTATTTGGGAGAGCCAAATAAATATGTTCAGTTAGAAACCAATAAATAAAATTGTTATGTAGGTACCTCTTACCCATAAGTGGAACCTGCAAAAACTGATTTTTAGATATTCCTAAATTTGCTCTTCGTCTTGACAAAATTGTATATAAAGTAGAATTTTTGGCATTTTTTTATGAGATGCATAAAGGCTTTGAAGAAAGTTTACAGTCAACTGTCGGTATTTTATATTATAGATATAAGCATGTACAATGCAAATTTTCATATTGGTGACCAGCCAACTCAGAATAAAACCAACTCAGAACCACCGCGTGATGATAAAAAAATATTTAAAAAATTGGTTTAATAGGTTAAGTTAGGTTAGGGTTACCGGCTATTTTAAAATTATTTTTTCATGGCTTTTAATGACCTTTCTGAGGTGGTTCTGAGTTGGTTTCATTATGAGTTGGCATGGAACCGTTTATATTACCCATGTAATTAACTATTATTATTTTGAAAAATTTTCACCCGTATTTCGCAAATGTGTGTAAATATATTACGGGATGTGTGGGATTGCGCTAACTCTCACATTCCGGAAAAAACACTAAGATAAAATATACATCGCACCATTTAACGGATAACCTAAACGTCTGGCAAAGGTATTGGCGGCCGATGTGTCTGCCCACCTGCTGCGTGGCGGGTCAAATCGAGAGAGATTGATTGAGGAAGTCTTTTGACCTCTCCAGCCAGAATCACTCCACCCATCGCCTTGCACCGCAGTTGGAGGGATGGATTCATACATCCGCCACTTCTGGACATTCTGACTCCCAGATTCCTACCTACCCCTCATACCTATTTCCTTCCCAGAACTTCTTCTTGGCAATCACCAATTGAAATTAATTAATTAATAATATTCTTAAATTTGAAGAGTTGTACAATTTTTTTTAAATTTTATTAAATACTAGCAGACCAGGACACACGTTGCTGTGGCTAACGAAACACAACACCATCTACCGAAAACGCCATTACCCAACCATTATAACCAATGCCATCTATTAATTTGCATACATATCAAATCCACGCCGCCCGCTTGCCAGCCCGCTCCCTTTATATATTATATATATCAACCAATTTACACAAAACCTTGACCAATTATATACATAAAAACGTTCCTCATGAATCACTCTATCTGTTGGTGAAAACCGCATTGAAATCCTTTGGGTAGTTTACAAGATCTAAGCGTACAGACAGCGGGAGCGACTTTGCTTTATACAATCTACCTAAATATATCTACTACTTTAGAAATGCCATTATTGCATCATGTCACCATTCCTCATGTCATGCTGTGCTGAATTGAACAAGTCATTGCGATGACTACGACTGAAGTTTTCAGGCACAAATAAGTCATGGCATTCCAAGAGGTGGATAAATTCCATCCACGTTGACATTTTAAAATCCGTAACATTGTATCACTGTCGCCTTGGAAGACCATCCCCTAAAAAAATAAAAAATTCCATAGTCTCATAATATTTCACTCGTCTACCTGTCAGCCACTAATAACATAAAACGCACTCCACTCCTTGGTTAGAATACAAACAAACATTAGCCACTAGCGTGTTGCCGTTCCCATTTCCTCACCATAAAAAGATATATAAATTAATATAACTACCCACCTCGTTCCTATTTAGAAATAAGGAAATCCCCTGTGGTTTGTTGGTGGGTATTTAACCTGTTCCTTGCTAAATGCTGTTTGCAACCCATAACACGTTACCATGGTAAATATCGTTATCAGGATACCAGGTTTTCAACGTTAAATTAATTATTATTTAACAATCATTTTATATACTCATATGCGGTTTTGCGAAAAGAACACGAGAGTAATTTTATTAACCTTACCTATGCACGTGCATTGGTCTCTCAGACCGACAAAGCAATAATTCGTTGTTTTCTCAAAAATTAACATCGATGGGACTTTGAGGTTTTTAGTAGCTTCTTAATTCGTTGTTAGGCATTGTCTAGTGCGTGCGTGAGTGGACGTATGACACCTATTTACGGTTATCGGTATTTTAGGTAAGTAACAATTACTACCCAAAAATCAAAATAATGATTAATTCTAATTTCAATAATATTGTATTATTCTTGATACTTTTATTTATCAGATTTCGGAGTTTTTTTTAACTAACATACGAAAAAGTTTGTTTTTGTTATAAGTTAGAGTACAAAAAATTGTTTTGTTTTTTAGAGGCTGAGTAAAAAGTCTGTTTCTACCAAATAAAGTTAATGTTTTAATTTTTTTTTAATTCAATTATACCGGCATTAGAAGTGTGGAGGAGCTATTCCGGGTAGAGCAAGACAGAGAGACATTTTCCGGAGTGATCTCCAACGTCGGGGGACTTGATAGGGCACACCAGGAAGAAGTAAACATAAGCTTTAAAAAATATGAAGGATTATTCATAATTGGATCGGTCAAAATTTTTTATTATGAAATACACATTTCAGATAAAAAATAATTTTGGTTCCTACCTTATCGCTTGTTTCCCACGTTTTGAAAATTAAAAGTTCGATGAACATGAATAATTTTGCACATTGGGTAGGTACATCACCTAAATACGTATGTTTGATTATAAAAGAATCACCTTTTTATATGCCGAAAACAAATCTACCTTTTTAAAATTTCCAGGTTCACAACATCGAAGTGGTTAACACTAAACACGTATTTTCTAGCGTTAAAAATTTGACACGCGATATTTTTTTACTGCCTCTTTGTGCTTTTCGTTTTAATAGGCTTTAACAAAAAGAGCTTATAATTTTTTACCATGACAGACGACCGGAAGTACCCAAACACTAAAAAACATGACCAGAATTTTGTCATACAAAAGAAGCAAAAAAATCTTTTATCTACGAACGAAAAAAACGCTTTGTAGTTTTAATATAATCGAATACTGTCATTAGATTTTTTTTATAAATATTTTAAAATGTTATAAAATAACATAATATTTTATAATAAAATGTATACAACTCTTATGATTTCATAATATTGTATTTATCAAATGTAAAATTGGGAAAAATAAAAGAGGAAAAAAACCAGTATATTATCTCAAAAATTCTTGAAAACTTTTATTTTGAAATAGTAACATGATGGTCAGAACATGGATA
Source organism: Limnephilus lunatus (assembly GCA_917563855.2). NCBI lineage: Eukaryota > Metazoa > Arthropoda > Insecta > Trichoptera > Limnephilidae > Limnephilus > Limnephilus lunatus. The sequence continues at coordinate 100,122,181 of OU830595.1, forward strand.
TTAAGTATCTCCTCAGAGGGCGATTTCGGTTCTATTGAAGGATAACGAATTGTCCTCAATCTTAGAATCAACCACTTGTTCGCTGTCATTTAAGAGAACTGATCGTGGTTAACGAAAAAGTCGTTAATTATAAGGATAATGACAATTCCTTGTTTTAAGTAGAACGGAATTGCCCCTAGTCAAGGAGAAAATCATTGATTTTAGAGTTGAGGATTCAATTCTGCTCAATTTACTTCTTAATATCATGGTAATCGTGTACAATAAATTAAGAAATAAAGATTGTGTAGTTTGTAGGAATGCGTTTGTTATTTTTCTTCCTCTTTCTTCATTTTTCTTTAATATTCGTTTTGTCTTGGAAGCCAAGTACTTGGGGTTAACTAATTAATAGGTTCTTTTGTTTTTTCGGTTTGATTACAATGCCTTTTAACCATAGACATCTCTATGCGTTTAACATATTCTAGCATTTACAATAACGTGAGTATACAATTATATTCTCAGCGTGCAAACTGTATCTAAATTTCTTTAAAAAACAATTAACAGTCTTAATCTCAAGTGACCGCCCACTCGCCCAGGTAAGTTTGGTCCTATATATTTTGTGCCTGCACACCATATATGTAAATAAATAATAACATGTGTACATTTTAAAGCAGCTTCACGTTCATTGGTCAAATGCTTTGTACATATTATAGTTTTGTATTAATGATCGACGAACCGGTGGATGCAATCTATTTGTCATAAGTTGTTATAATAGTTTGTTTAGTCTGTATTAAATAGACCATTATAGAAATATATTATATTTTTATATTTATCAAGAAAACTACGCTATACAAATCATCCAATTATTATTATTACTATTTCCAAAATAAAAGACCCAGGTACTGGAATTATTTATGACAACATGACAGTTTTCATTACGACTTTCAACTGTGACTAGTTTCCACAAAATAATATATATATTAAGTGAATTTTAATTTCCTATGAAACTTTGTACTGATGTTATTATGACGTTAAACTGTATAGTTAACTCTGTGATATTTCAACTATTGTGACTATTAAGCTGCAGAAAGTATGTTAGTGGTAATAGCGAAATGTTTTAGAAATAACAACGCGCCTGCGGTACCTACGGAGTTAAAAAAAGTTGTTATTATTAGGTAGTTAAAAGTTGTTATTATTAAGTAGGTATCTATTGCTAATTACCTGTTTATTCACAATTCATCCACGCATATCATGATGGTACATAGCACGGTTGGCGGTTGAATATTGGCATTCCAATATAATCTGCCAACCTATTTTGAAAACGAAACAAAGGTCGCTCTCAGGTGAGATGGTTGGCTTTAGATGGGTTAAAACCACCAGGAATCAATAAAACTGGAGACCTTTTTGGGAGGTCTGTATCAAAATTTGGATATCTTTATTTTTTCACATGAATCCCATTTAGAAGGCCCTGAGGAAAAATAATGTCCCTCAGCGCCTGTGTCATCTTTGGGGATGCTACGTGGAAGATCTTTTTCGGGGAAAAGATTTAGATGAAGGTACAAAGGGTGGGTAGGAATCTAGGAGTCACAGTGTGTCCAGGAGTGATGTCGTTTAAATTCATCCGACAGGTCGAGAGAGACTAGCTGGAGAGGGCAAAAGGTCTCCCTAAACCGGTCTCTCCAGATCAGGCCGCCAAGACCCGGACGCACCTCACCTGATGAACCCGGGCACCGCTGCTAAGTCACCAAACATAGCAAACCACTTGGGATTGCCTATGGCAGAGTTGTTGGTTATCCAATAAATGGTTTCCGGGCGGCGGTACTCATACCGGCCTCCTGAATTGGTAAATAATAAATATCAATAATAATAAATCAGATAATAGAGATAAATTTTACTTTTCCCATCCCTTTTCGAAAAATGTTGAGGGGTCATTGCTTAGATGTTCAAGTTATCAACGTTCCTACCAACCATGTAAAAAGTGAAAAATAAAAGTGTGCGCGCTTTGTGTTTGTATTTTACCATATTCATTCCATTATAAAAAAACAGCACTAATGGAAATAATTCCGTACATATGGAAATCTTTATTTCATTTTAATTAAAACATTAAACCCGTTTTTATTACCCACTCCCTTGACCAGAAAGCGCAAATCCCATAATTTGCTGTTATTTGAAAAAAGCCAAAACGCCACACGAGATGTCAAGTTTGTAACAAAAACAAGGGTTATTCCGTTTATTTATTCATAAATGCAAATCGCGTTTTTAATTAAGGACGTATCTCTTATTTCATCTCTCTTTGACCGTAAACAAATTGTTCATACGTTTTAACGTTATACCCTGTTTGGTAATTCCCCCAACTGTTTACCTTTCGAAGCAGAACAATACGGATATTGGAATCAAGAAATTTATGATTGAAAAGGGACGCGAGAATATCTGTAGATATTTATTTTATATTTTATCTTTCTATTTTATCCAAATAATACTCAATTTTTCCAAGTAAGCAAAATAAATAAGATTTTAACAAAATTATATGCTCTCGTTAAATCCGCTATCTATGGCGTAATAACCAAGGAATTTATCGCTCTGGTTCAAATATGCCTAGAAGCAGTTGGTGACAAGTTGGTTGTTTCAGTTTCTCAGTCGAAAAATGCCAGCCTCCATTTGAGAAATTATGAATATCAGAAAACTAAGAGAACCATTAAAAAATGACGTTTTTTCAACAATATCCTGATAATTGTAAGAAAAAAAAATTGTTAGCCGGGTTTGATCGTATGTAAAGGTAATGTATTCCATTAAATTTTTAATTTTGCAGTGTTCCGCTTTGTCCATAAAAAACCGTGCTTCACAGTTAGAATGTAAACATTAACACTGACAAATTAATGTACGATGTGGAAAATAAAATAGAAAAACCAAGTGGGTGATATTGCGTCAGGTTTTTACATAACCAAACGAATATAGATGATTGGAATTAAAGGAAATTCAGTTAATAAATTTAAATTTCGTTTCTTTATTTTTAAAGAGCAACCCAAGTTTTTTATAAATCAATAAATTGAAAAGAATTGAAGTACAATATTATAAGCACATATTTGAAGTACACACTTGCTGTGATAAAAATATTTTTTATCATATAAGTAGAAGATAGCATTTAAATCTAAACAAAACAAGACTCGGGACTTCTGACCGTGACAACACTCTAATCACTAAACTATTGAGACCAAAGATATAAGAAAACCCATTGAGACTCAAGTATCAAGAATGTTTGTTCGTTAATGGATTATTACTCTCTCAATATCTTACCTAGAAAAAGAGAAAAAAATGTATTAAAACGCAGTGAGAGGTTGGAGGAATACTATAATTTCAGATTCAGACAGATTACAGAAGACTTCTGAAGTAATGACTCCCAGACCGAACTACTTAGACTTGATAGTTAGGTCTGGGAGTCATTGTTTCAGCAAGGGGTTACCAGACGCCCTTATCTTGCGCTATTTCGGTAGCCTCTGTCCTATAAAGTCTAAAGTCTTCACATAGTATGATGCTTTAATTTTCACCAGCTTTCCCCGACGTTTACTTCGGTAGTCGTTCTATTGGCATCCTGAGCACGTATCGCTTATATCCAATGTGTTTTTTTGTTATATAAAGGACAGGGGTTCGATACAGAGATCGTTCGTAAGATAGGTACGGTTAGTGGAGTTCTACGTCATTTGTACGGTGAGGTGATAAGGAAAACAGAACAAAGTGTCAAAACAAATTAAACAGAGTTTAAGTCAGTTTATCGTTCCACCGTTACGTACTGTTATCAAATCTGGATGATTTATGGGAGAGTGCGTTCAGGACCCAGGTTGCCGAAATGAGAATTTCGAGAGGGTGGCTAGATTAATATTGTGGGACAAGTAAGAGCTTCACTACAAGAGGAGTACTTACTTACTTTTTGTTTTATATTCTTCACTATATTTTCATAGAATGCTATCTATGAAAATATAGTGAAGAATAATAGTCACTTTGACATTAGATTTTAAAACTTAAATAAACAATTACTTCATATGTAAGCGCAGTAATGTTTTGACACATAGTTGCACATCGGTTTTGCTTAGATTTGTCGGAGTAGAATAATAACCTAATAAATCTTGCTTATTTATTATTATTTATTCTTCATTTTAAGCACCCGTTAAACTGCCAAAGGAGTTTGTCAGCAGGTCAATTTAACAGTACTAAATAACACTTTTTTTTAATTTATTTATTTATTATAAAGACAAAGTAATATAACATGACAGGAAAAAAATTTAAATATTTTACAGAAAAAAGAAAAGTCCCAATAAACTACTTTTTAGTAGTTTGTCAATGGGTGCTAAAGTACAAATATAACAAGTAACCACAATATACAAAATAGACACAGAAGAATAACTTTTAAGTAACTACAATACAGAGGCATAAAAAATACAGACAGAAATATTCAAAATATGGGTACGAGAAGACGATGTAAAAAAAATTCAAATTAAGTGTTTCATTTTATTGCCGTCTACCTCTGTGAAATACATAGTATCGACCATTAAAAATACCAGAAATGTAGATTTGTTTCTGTTTGTGTGTCTGTCTGAGCAAATAATTAAATAAAAATGGAAATACAGTGGGGATCATTTCTGTAGAAACCCATTGGATGGTTTAACGACATGTAGGTAGATAAAGGACAACGTAATGTCCTTTTCCATTCCACCCTGTATTGCTTACGGAATATAATTTAAAAGTATTAATCTGAATCTAGTACACCATTTAATCAACTACAATTAGCATATTGTAAATACGTTTTAGGCAAACGGCACGCGAATACAGGAACACGAGAATGCGGGAATATTAAACCCCCCGTTGCTAAAAGCGTCAGTCAAGTTAGCACGCGTTTCCTGCCCAGACTGGGGAATTATTATGAAAATGCAATTATACTGCGATAGTCGTGTTGGTTAATCAAAATAAACGACAACAGATGGCAGTCAACGCCAGGATTGCTAAAAAAACATCGAAATTTTATAAAAAAATACGATGTTTTTAAAAAGAATTTGTGAAGAAGTTTTGGTGACGATTTCATATCACAGCGTTACATGTTGCTGAGAAAATATTTACCTACAATGAATAATTGATACAGCGCAGTATATAAACTTCTTTAGCGCCGTTAGTGACATGAAATTCGGGTGAAACGGAAATGCGTCACAACTTAGTTCTACACACTCGGTTCTAATATAATACGATAAATTTGCACCAGGCGCGTGCCTTCCATAGCGTAGTGAGCAAGGTGCCTGACAAGTCTCAGTAATCAGAGAGACAGACATCAAGCGAACGGGGGTTCGAAACCTACGAAATCCGAAAAAAAAATCATTTTTATTTTGTGAAATCAATAACCAATCTTCAAACCACTTAAAAAAAATAAGCAAAAGAAAAAAAGCGACATCTAGCGACTTTCTAGTTTCACTTCTACCGCATGTGAATCACACACTGTGATTTTTTTTAATAAACGCCAACTCTGTGCAGAAACGGCCGGTCCATTTGATAGATTCTCCCGTCTTAACAGACGGATTGCAATCTTTAGAGCACAGGCGTCAGGTGGAAATGCTGTCCTTGTTCTACCGGTATTACAATGGAAGATGCTCCGAGGAACTAGCGTCATTGATCCCCTCGGCACCGGTGCATAGTCGGGAAACACGCCAAATATGCGCCCAACATTTTTACACGGTTGACATTAGTCACATGAGAACGGGTCGTTTTTACGACTCGTTTTTGAGTTCAAAAGCTCGGCTGTGGAACGATTTACCGGCCTCTGTGTTTCCTCCCTCATACAAGATGACATAGGCCCTGTGGGAAATTATTTTCCTCAGGGCCTCCTGTGTGGAGTTAATGTAAAAAAAAAACATTATTAGCACAACGGTTTTACGAAAATGCTGTCAACCCGGGCGTTTATTGTTATAGTAATATCTTATCCAACATTGCTAGTTTTATTATGCATGCATCTCCAAGCATAAACAGATCCAAATAAAAAAATAAATTGTAAATTTATATCACATGTTTATTATGAAAATAGTAAGATATTATTACAATGGGTAGCCTAATAAACGAGAATTGTACGGTAATCACGCCCTTCGACCAAAAGTAAAATTCTGGGTATGTCGGTGGGTATCTTATACCGAAAATTAATGTTTACCTACTACGAGTAAATAATTCAATTTGAAATGCCTTATTTTAAGCATCCGTATAATCTACAATTATAGAAATTTTATCTCATTCAAATATTAATTTATCAGATTCTAGTAAAAATTCATCGATATGTACAATAATGTACATACCTACCTGTGTATTTTAAAGGATTATATTTTGTAAAAGTTTTTAATCTATCTTGTTGGTTTTAAAAATTTTCTCCATATAATGATGTTTTTTGCGTCGGATTGCAGCCCTAGCACGGTCGCGGTGAAGATTATTTTCCCCGGAATAAATGTGATTTATAGCTTCATTTGATTCTCCGTTTGGGCGCTTGTCCATTTGCAGGGTTGGAAAGTTAATCATGTATTTTTTTTTAATTTCGGGTAAAAATGCGCCCGCTGGTTGATTGATAGACTTGCCCCGGAGAAGTTTCCGGATAAACAGAACATTAAACTATGAAATTGTGCTTAGTGATAAATTTGTTGTGTTGCTTTGATGCTGGAAACGTTTTTAATAGTCACACAATACTCGTATATTAAATTAAAAATTATAATTTTTTTTATAAGAAAAACTCTCTTTTTATAACTTTTAAAGGTTATTCCCATCAATGTAATATATCATTGAAGAAGAAGATAACATTTATAATCTAAACGGAAATATGAAAGAGACCAAGACACAGAAAAAAAGAAAAATATAATGGTCGCAGCTGGGACTCAAACCCAGAACCTCTCGTCTAACCGGGACGTGCGCTTTTACCAATTCTGCCATTGCCACCTTCTGTCAAACCATCTATTTATTTATTTATTGAAAAAATAAGAAATACATGAAAACATAAGCTGCACATCTCACTAGGGCATTCCTGTATCGAGATATGCAGTTTTACAATAAAGTAATTTAAAAAAAAAGAAGCATACATATACCTAAACTTAAAAGAATTATAATAATAAACCTACAAAAGAAGCACTGAGTACAGTTATTTAAACATGACTAATTAATAATTATTACAGCTGGGCAGTATGCTCATTGTTGACAAAAATAACATTATACTGTAAAATAAATATTAAAATATGTAAATACAAGGTACCTGTTGTGGCTTACCAGATGCAATAATAGGGTGCTCATACCACAGTAGCATTAAATTATTAACAAAAAATAAATAATAATAAACAATTATGTAATAAATTTATATAGTTTATGAAATAAATATAATATATTAAGTAAATATGTAGATATTAATAAATTAAACAAATAATATAATATAATATAATTATGAGTAAACAATAATAAACAATTTAATAATAATACTAAGTAAATAAACATAAGTAAATAAAGTACATAATAATTATGAGAAAATACCAATAAACAATTATAATATTGTATAGTAAGTAAATTATGATACGAAAGAAGTAGATAATAGTAAGTAAATACTTATAACAATAAGCAAATTAAAAAGTAATAAACAATAAATAAGTACGTACATACCATCATATCAATCAATCTCATATGTCAAATTTTAGAATTAATAAAATTATCTTCATCAATTTTTTTTCTATATTAAAGGCAACTACCCTTTTTTATCGGAAACAATCAATCAAAGAATTGAAAAAGAGATATTGTAATAAAAAGAGAGTTTTTCTTATAAAAAAATTAATATTCATTTAGACTTTTATAAAAAGTCAATAGTCCATTTAAATAAAATCGGATATATTTATCCGTGACGCTACCTATCTAGGTTACAAACAAATTCTTAGTATGATTGTTTCCAATAAAAAAAGGTTAGTTGCCTATAATATTTAAAAAAATAGTTTAAGATAATATTGTAAATTCTAAAAATTTGAATATGAGATTGACTAATATGACGGTTTGACAGAAGATGGCAATGGCGGAATTGGTAAACGTGCACGTCCCGGTTAGACTAGAGGTTCTGGGTTAGAGTCGCGGTTGTGACTATTATCTTTCTCTATTTGTCTGTTTCTTGCTCTCTTTCATATTTTCGTTTAGATTATTATTTTTATCTTCTTCTTCAATGTTAAAAATTATTTTCTACTATCTCTACCGAATGGATGAGTTGTCCATAGCGAGGCAACACCTACCACATACAAGCAAACCCGTAAAGTTAATCAATAACTCAGTCCCGAATGCAATCATTATTGCTGGAATTCAATTATGAGTAGAAGAAAACAAATAGATTTTTGCTACTCCCAGAGGGTGCGCTTCATCAACAAATTCTGGTATCAAAGCTTTCGGGAGAGATTCAATTAACCGAAGCGTCGATCACACTCGTGAGACGGTATATTACGTTGACGAGTTCACTCTTCCTTGAGGAACATAGCAGTACTGTTCAATCTCACTCTGGCAGTCTCTGAATAGGGTACTCGTATAAAGAAGACTGAATCGCATCTTCGATCACGTTCCTACATAGTGCACTGAGAATTTGAGTTCAATTTGATGGGTATAAATTGATAGTGAAGTAACAGAACCCGTCCGTAGTAATAACAAACAAACGAACTTTTATAATCACAACAAATTAAACATATTAAAATGAGGTGCCTTAGCTAAAAATACATTTTAAAGGCGACTTTTAACGTTCAACTTTCTGACCTGATATGGTGTTTAAATGGATGTGATTTCAATTTCTTTCAACATTCGCACATAACCATGAGTTTTACAACATCGTTTGAAAGTTAATAAAATTGCAATTTCTGCCAAAGTTGTGTACCTTCATGGTGCCTTATAATCAGGGTTGCCAGGTGTTCGGTTTTCTACCGAACCGTTCGGTATTTTAGCACCGTGTTCGGTATGACAAAAATACCGAAGTATGGGCGGTTCGGTATTTTTTTCTGAATAATTTTTCTCCCTAATAAACGATTCAACTGTCAGATTTGACGTAATCGGCAATCGATGTTGCGTAGCATCCCTACGTAGTTTGTGCGATGTTTCGCGGATTAGTTTTACATATCTGGTGGCTAATGTGATTATTCGAATAATTTCACTGCTTACATGTCCATGTTTCAAAGTCTGACAACCGCCACCCCCCCCCCCTCGATGCAGGTTTTGATTTGTCAGGGTACTACCAAAATGTAGGGAAATTCACTTCGTAATTTTTTTTGCTCTTTTTTTGTTAAAGGCCGGGGTTAAGTGTCCGGGAGGTGATTCTACATGATACTTTAAGTAAAAAAGATTAGTAACTTTTTTTGAAATTCCAACTTTTAAGGGTAGTTTTGTGGTAAAAAGATAAACTAAGACCGGCGTGTGCCGCTAGCTTTATTATTTTTCGCTGTTACGAGAAGGGTCAATCACAACCATGCAATGTTGCCACAATCGTGCCCGGCAGGCTCTCAGCAAGTAAGATCGTACCTCATACTGAGGATTTTGAGTCGGTACGTCTTTTTGTATGGGGAAAAAAAGTTGGAATATCGGAAAAAGTTCTTTATCTTTTTTACTTCCACCATCATGAAGAATCACCTCCCGAAGTTAATGCACTTTACCCTCGGACACCCTGTGTATATAATCGATTTATAGATATATTTATAAGAAAAGTTATATACTGAAGTAATGGAACAAATTGTTTCAGATACTTCGTATTGAATTTAGTAGAGATTGGGGTCAGAGAGAAGTTCCAGAAAGTATTAATTAAATCAGGATATTCTTAGAATGACATAATCCAGAGTCTCTGCTCGAACGAATTTGCTTAAATCATTGTTTTTTTTTTATTATTAATTTTTATTGATAAACTAATGTTTAAGACAAGATTTTTATGCATAGCATAAAGGGTAACAATTTTTATAAGTATCTAATAATTATTAGCGTAAAACACTCATCTAAATTGAAAAAATCTTCCAAGAAAAGATACATGCGGTTTTCAATTTAGATGAGTGTTTCAGGCTAATAATTATTACATATACCTAATAATTGTTACCCTTTGTGCTATGCATAAAAATCTTGTCTTAAACATTAGTTTATCAATTAAAAATAATAATTAATATTTGACGAGTTAAAGTACTTCACCAAAAAATGTAGACATAATTTGTCTCGACGCCACCTAGTGGGTGATCTAGCACTTACAATTTTTTTTTATTTTTTATTAAATAAAACATACAACGAAGTTGCACTCCCATGAGTTATCAAAACTCATTACAGGATCGCCAATTGGTACTTTTGAGAAGTTAAACCCAACTCAACCCAATATGTAGACACAATGTATGAATAAAAAATTTACAAAACATTTCACAGAAGCAACATCACTTTACAAATATTTCACAGAAACATGTCTTATAAGATTTTATGAATTTGTATAACCGACTCATTTGATTTATGTACTTTTGGTTTCAAAAAGTTAAAATAAAGTTTCCTCCATGATGGACTAATGAGATGGACTAAGAAATGCATAAAAAAAACAAAATCAGGAAAATACAATATAAGGTACGGGCTCAAAAATATACAGACCTAATTCAAGATGTTTATATAAAAAAATACATGACGAGATTTAAGAAAGGTATAAACCGCGCCCATCATATTATAAGTTTAGTATTTGAAGATAATCAGTGCTATCAGAACAGAGTTTGTACCTACTTATGACTCGTTTTCCAAATAACATTTGAAAAAATAGGTTTTCAATATATCATTTCTAGATTTGTTGAAGGCATATACCCTCAAATTATGGTGCTTACAGTATAAACAATATTGATTTAACATACATCTGACTCTGAACATAAGAGAAAAGTGGAATATGGACATAATATCAAATTTTCAGGCAGTTTGTTATAGTTATTGTAGGCAATGTATTCTCATTTAAATAAAGTAGGTTGTTTGCAGGTGGAAAAATTTAATACGTAGTAATTGTTGAATGAAACACTAGTATATATTAAATTATTTGGCGGGTAGGAGATAAGCCACCGTAGCTCGGTGGTTAAAGACCAGTTGACCGGATATCAGAAGGACACGGGTTCAAGTCCCGTCGGCGGCATGTATCTTTTCTCGGAAGATTTTTTCAATTCAGATGAGTGTTTCAGGCTTATTACTTATAATAATTGTTTTTTTCTTTACTCTTCACGCGAATTTGTTCGGTTTTCAGAAAAACTCAATTATTTTTTTTTAGAAGGAGAAAGAATATTTCGTATATGACGTGATAGTAAAAAATATTCGTCTCAAAGATTTCATTAAAAATTCAGCGATATGTGGCCAATTCTCTATGAAGGAAAATGAAAAGCCTTTCTGGTGAACGAATTTGGTGATTATCGCACAATGAATTAAAATATATTTTTAATTAACAAAATGCTTTCATGCTCCGTGACATTGAGAAAAAATATGCGGTTTTAATGTAAATATTGCGATTTTGAGGCATTTCAATATTGTCTACCTTTCAACATGAATTAAAGGCATTTAAGATGATGAGATTTAAGTTGATGAAGGGTAGTATTTATGAATTCCAGGCATAATCTTTACATAGTATAAAATGAAGTCGATCCCGCTGTCTGTGCCCTTAGATTTTTTAAACTACGTAACGGATTTCAACAATATAAGATAAATAGAGAGTGATTCATGAGGAAGGTTTTTAGGTATATAATTGGTCAAGGTTTTGTGTTAATTGGTTGAAATATATAAATAAAAGGAGCGGGCTGGCAAGCGAGCAGTGGGCAGCGGCAGCTGGCTCGCTAGCGGGCGGTGTGGATTTGATTTAACAGATGGCGTTGGTTACAAAGGTTGGGTAATGGCATGGCATTGTGTTTCGTTAGCCATAGCAACGTGTGGCCGTATCAGCTAGTTTTATATATTTGTATTTAAAACATATGTTTATTTATTCAGATTGTTAAGTGACGTTCTTGACTTACTTTAACCAGTGATTCTTGACATTATTTGGAATAAAAAAAGGAAATAAAATCTTGTTTAGTTGGACTGTGAGAGTCGGATTGAGAGGTTGGTTGGTTTCTCTATGTCATCTTAGGGGATCCTTTTAAGGAAAGGAAGGAGAAGAAGGACAGAGGTATGAGGAGCGGATAGGAATATCGTGGTTAGTGTCCAGGAGTGACAAACGTAGGAATTAACAGAGGTGCTGGTTATAGAATAAATAGTTAAAATAATACCCGCAACCCAAATTGATAGGAAAACGGAAGTACAATGGCTGATTTTTTTAAATAGACTGATATAGTCGGTATTTATTAATTAATCATATTGTAGCAAAGGAGGTGGGTTCGATTAATTGTTCGGATGTTTATTCGATTTATAATGATTAGATTAATACATAAAGCTCAGCATAGGCCATGAGTCAGGATTTATTCAACTAACGGGGAAGACTGATTGCATACGACATCAATAGGCATTAATGAAGTTTAATTATTCGGAATCACCCGCCGGTGGTGATAAGGAGCGAACTTATTTACAGGAATTTGATAAGTTGATAAGAAGATCGAGATGGAATCCAATTAGAAATGTTGGTCCATACCAAATGGAAAATTCTCTGGAGTGTCCAGTGAGCACATCTGGAAGAATTGTTTTTTGTTTCATTTTGAAGAAAACAATTATTTTTTTTTTTTTTTTTTTTTTTTTTATTGTTTATTTTATTTAGATATAAAATTTGACATCTTATATCTAATGTTTTCTTATCTATGACTACTACAATATTATTTACTACTTACTGACTAAAATTTGGACTTTACAACATTAAGACATAATCCACGAAAAACTGCAAGACTTTTAGCCTCCTTAACATTTACAGGGAGTTCATTGAACATTTTAAAACCTTTATGATAAATATTATTTTGTGTTCCCGATAAATTTGTTTTAGGAAGCCTAAAATCGTTGCAGTTTCTCGTAGGATAACAATGAACTGTACTGTTGATTCTAACATTATTCGACATATAATCTGGTAACATTTTATTTTTTAACTTATAAATAAAAACTAGGGTATTAAAAAAAGATATCGGAAAAGTCACAGGATACCAATATTTAATCTACATTTCTAATTCGTAAATAGTGTCAGGAATCGCTGGCGCTAGAGTTAGTCAAGTACCTACGTCCCTTAATAGCCTGTATATGTTTATTCCCTTTCCTAAGACACGGTGGTGCCGAAACCTGTTGGCATGATGTGACAGTAATAGGATACAAAGTATCAGTGCTTATTTTCAAATGTTTTTTTTTTCTAAACTTTATTGGCGGACACAGGGAATTCTTTGAGCCTTTTTGATTTTCTTTTTAATACTTCAGTAGTAAATGCTTTGCTTATAAATGATACTCGTATAATATGCGAACTAATAAACCCATATCAGTATATTATAGGCTTACTTGTGTGTTCGAAATAAGGCATATTTTATATTACTTTGTCAAATATTTTGATTATATCATTAAAGATCATTTTCAAATACCGACATTCTTTCTTGAACAACTCATCAATTCCATCGGCTTATTTAGGGTCTAGAATTATTTTCTTAAGTTCGTAAATAAATTGAAGATAGCAGTATTAATTGAAATCGTAAATTACACTTCTAAGAATTTTATTTTCGGTGTTTATGGGCAATCGAAATGACAATAGTAAAATCGATGCTGTTAAAATTTTTAATGTTGTAATGGCGTAATGAAATATTAAAACTAATTTATGGATGGTAGACTGTAAAGTCTAAAGGACAAAACTAAGAATAATGGGATTGTGTAGAATCTCCAGAGATGGGTATTTCAGGTGACAAATTTCCCACTAAACCGTATATCCTTTAGATATTTAAAGAATTACTGGGAATTCCGTTAGGGTAGAGGGTAGTTGAGGTAGTGCGGTAGGTGGCGCTATATCCAGTGCAGGAGCCCGTTTAATAATAGGGAATTTTAATATGTCTTTGCCACGGAAGCCGAACGTGTTATGGCGCCAGCTCATGATTTATTTTCACAGCCATTCCTGCATTAATATAATCCCTGAAGGATATTAATTATTAAACCGGAAGGCCGCGTGATACGGAGGCAGGGGGATATCTGCTGGATGAATTATCATTGTTCAGTTACTTGTTTTAGTATGGAAAGTTTGATTGGAAATAGGTTAAAGTTCTCCCCCTTCATTATTTAAGGGTTTTTATCATTTAATTTTTTTATTATTAGGTAAATATATTATTTAAAACGTAAAAAATACAGACTCCACAAAAACAAAAAACATAACTTTCACGGAACTGGCCATGGTAAGATGAAAGTAGACTTCAATTTGGGAGGTGGGTAAGGGTACCACCGCCCTGGGAACCATTTACTGGATAACCAACATCTCTGCCATAGGTCACCCCAAGCGGTTCGCTATGTTTGGTGACTTAGCAGGGATGCCCGGATTAATGGAGTGAGGTTTATCCAGGTCTTGGCGGCGGATGCGTCTGCCCACCTGTTGCGAGAGAGACTGGTTAAGGGAGGCCTTTTGACCTTTCCAGCCAGACTCATCGCCTTGCACCGCAGTTGGAGGGATGGAGTTTTACGGCCGTCGCTCCTGGAGACACTGACCCCCAGATTCCTACCCACCCCTCATACCCTTTTCTTTCCCAGAACTTCCAATCCTTCCCTTCCTTAAAAAGACCCTCCACACAGCATCCTCTAAGATAACATAGGCCCAGAGGGAAATTACTTTTTTCAGGGCCTCCTGTGTGGAGCAAATGTAAAAATAGAAAAGACTGAATGGCGTAGAGATCCCTAAGACGTATGTGTGGTAACATATTGAACGACCGTGTGAAAAATGTAGAAATTCATAAATGGTACAAAGCTGACGTGGGCGTAATGAATAAGAATAAGGAAGGTTTTGGGTTTTGGGCAAGAAGAATTAATTAATGAAGAAATGACCGTATGGAGATTATATTACGTGAATGTGTACGGTAGAAGAAGTCGAGGAAGCCCGAAGAAGATATGGTACGATTATGCGAACCGAATACGTAATACAGGCCACGTCAAGGGTAAGAATAGCATAAGAGACGATGAGTGAATGCGAATAAAGCATGGAGTGTTTGCCAATACCGAGTTGTTTGGCGGTCCGTCCTTCCTGCACTCCCTGTGTGGAAACGGTGTGATCGTTTTTTTGGACAAAAAACAAAATAATGTGATACTGGAAAGCTGCCACATGGCTGCTTGCCTGCAGGTTCTATCTTCACACATTGTATTAATCAATTAGTTATAAGGTGCATAATTACACATAATACACACAACAGCGTACAATTTGAAGTCTCAAATTTTTTATTGCAAACATTTTTATTTTTTTAAATGGTTCACAAATGGCCACTAATATTGTCCTCAATGATTATTTAATCATTTTAGCGACTGTCAAGCGAAAATTTGAAACATAAGTATCAGTGTCCCATCCAGGAATTGAACCCAGGGCATTGCCGAGCCCCGGCTTTAATTTCAATATCTATATTTTTATTTTTTATATATTTCAATAGGCAGGTTGAATTCCTACTTGCCACCGATTCTTTTTTTTATTTTTCTTTCAAATTTTCGTTTGAGAGTCGTTAATATTTTTCTATTCAATGATTAAATAAAAATCTTTAATTTAATGAAGACAATATTAGCGAAACTAAATCGAAGATCTGGAGACAGAAAAATCAGAAAAATATATTGGCACCTCTGGGACTCGAACCCAGGACCCTTTGCTTACATGACAAGTGCTCTATCAACTTAGCTAAGGTGTCTATATTCAATTGGATCACTTTTAACTGTATTATACTTCGACTAAGAAGTACCAATATTATTTTCATTCTCTTAACGCACATATTATTGGCTGCTATCTTTACATAAGATAATCATTTTAACAATTTTGTTTATTTATACTCAAGTCTTAAAACTGGGTATATTTAGCCCACCTAACATATTTTCTCATTAAAATTACTGATGATAACGATTAAAAAAAAAAAACTTAAATATTTGATTAGACGAATGTATTATAAATATATAGTTACCACACTTTTATGTTGTTCATTGTAAAAATAATTTGTGAAAAATTCTCGACATTTTTTTCTTTCAAATTCATCTCTGTGTTCAAATTGCGATCCTATACTTTGGTTTTATAAAGGTGTACATTTTACTTCTTATATGGTTGACATTTGATTTGAATATAAAGCGTGATGTTTTCTCTTCCTAACACAGTAGTTTATATAATTTTTCTTACTACGAAAATGAGGAAGACACAACGATCTATGAGACCTATATGAGTGGTTCCAAAAACCAAACAAATTAGCCAGATTAATTTAAAAAAATCTGCGAAAAACCGAATAACAGAAAAAAAATAATATTATTAATTTAAAATATTAATAATATAAATATAAAAGTAGAAGAACAAGGTGTCAAATTCCTAAATTTTTTGTAATACCTACATGAAAATGAAACGTATGATTAGATAATAAAAATAAAAGTCCGGTCATTCTACCTCCGTACTATAACTACGACAAATATAAAACTAAATATGCCCAGTTTTATTAGATATGTGTATAAGTATAAAAAAAGGTAAAATGATTATTTAATGAAAATTTGAAATAGAAACATCAGAAAAAGATATTGTCCCGTCTATGAATTGAACTCAGGACCTTAGCCTTGCTGAGCTCCGGCTTCAATTTAAATATTTTTACATTCTGTGTGTTTCTATTGGCGGTTTGAATTCCTCGATTCTTTTTCGGATTTTTCTTTCAAATTTTCGTTTAAGAGTCGCTAATATGGTTTTCGATGATTCAATGCTACAGTTTTACTTATTTAATTATTCTAAAAAACCTATATTTTTAAAATAACTTTGAGAACATTAATACATTTTTTTTAATAGAGATTTTTTACAATACTTTTTCTCTTATTAACCACAACTTTAAAATTTATGCAAGATGCCAGGTTCCTGATTGTACTCAAACGCAAAGTTATTGACCTTCGTTTTGGCCATAGAAAAATGAAAAAAATTGGTGTGATAATTTACACAAAACCTTTCAATGGGCATGCGATTGATATTGATTTTATGTTCAAGAAAGTTCGAAAATGTTTGAATAGTTAAATATTGGGTAATATTTCTATCGGATTTATATCCTCAGTGGTTTTGACACTAATAGGTAGGTTTGTTACTTTAGTATATTATAATAAAACGAATATAAAACGTTTTTCCACTTAATTATTACTTTACTTTTTACTTTATACTTTATTACTTTACTTTTAGCATCGGTTTATGAATAATAATGCATTTATATGTTCCGTTGGTTACCCAATCACTCTATGACTTGTACCAGACGTCCAAAACTCACGGCTATATTTATCAACACCTCTGTATTTTTTTTTTTTTTACAGTGAATACCGCACAAGAATCTCAACTGCTCCCGTCTGGAGCCAGTGAGACTATGGCATCCCCAATTGGGGTATGTTGTGAGGCTGAAGGTAGTGGGGAGGGGAAGGAGGTGGGGAAGAGGAAGGTTGGGAAGTACCTGGCTATTCAGATCTGGTCACCAAACACGGCTAAAGCCATTTTCAAGCAACGTTTCGATTCTGAATGGTGGTCTTACACCAGGGCGATACTGATAGTATCTTCCACTCTGTAACGTGCCGCAAATATACTATATATTATTTTAAATGAATTAATTGTGAAATAACACAAATTAATCAAATAAAATTTATTTTCGCACGCCGGGTTCGAACCCGCGACCTCCGGATTGTGAGTCAAGAGTCTTAGCGACTGGACTACGGAGGTCGTCAGGTCGTCATGTGTCAGTTTACAAACATTCATGTAGTTCTTAAACCTACCCAACTTCACCCTTATGCACTACAACGTTCATTTCCACAGGCAATAAAAATAATATATTGAATATCAAACTGGAACGCCGACTTCATCATAACGAATTAATTGTTTACGTGTGCTATAACTATATCAAATAAAAGAAAGAGTGATTTGGATCCCAAATCAGTTCTTCGGCAACATCTAACATTGAAACACTCCCGAACGAAGTTCTCAAAGAGGAAGCCGGTCCTATTTCAATTTAATATGCTGGACGTGATATGTCTCGTTCCGTCCAGAACCTACCTTTATAAATAAAAAAGGTTCTTAAAATATTAATGGGATAGGTACGTCTTTGAAATCGAAGTCAGTGTATATCATTACAACAACACACTCAGTGACAGTCAGGCGAAATCTCAGAGCAGAGATAAAAAAAACCAAAATAATCTAAATAGAAGCCATAATCAAATAGTAAAAAGTGAAGAAAATATTTAGCGTACTACCACCACATTTGCCTACGCATATTTTTGTATAAAAAAGTGATTCCGTTGCCAAAATCCATAATCCATAGTTGATAATCTCAAGTGAACTCAGTGATTAATAAAAAATAACAAATCACTATTATACTTGTGGCGGTGTAAATCTTAATCATATACAATAACTAAGTGAATTCCAAACTCAGTAAAGTGATTCTAGACTTATAGTGCAAAAAAAAACAATCTAATAAGTGAAAAAACATTCTTTTTCGGTGACATTAAGATCGATACAGCCTAATTCACAATCACATTTCATACTGCAGAACACTACAGTTTATATTGTAAATAAAAGGCGATACAGATACTTAGACTGGTGGTCCAGTGGTCATCGTATTCGACTCTGGTTCTGTCAACCTCAGTTCGAAACTCAGTGAATCCAAACAATTTTTGTTATTTTCTTCTTTTATTATTATAATTTGGAATTAATCATTTTATTAATATAATTAGAAATAACAATAGCACCATCTATCCACAAAACTAATCACATTTCTAAACTAAATATTACAAAAATGAGCAGACAAAGGAAACCAGCGACATCTTGCGACGCAGAGGAAAATGACGCACCTTTAAATAAGATTTCCAAACAAAAGACCAAGGACACACAACAAAATACAATTCCAAGTGACGTAACTAAAACTAATGATGAAAGTAATTTCCTCTACGAGCGTCTTACAAAACACTTCGATACAAAAATTACTGAAATTAAAAAAATGTTTACAGATGAAATTAATGAGCTGAAGAGAAGCAGTGATTTCATATGCAACCAATACGAAGATCTGATTTCAAGATTCAAAAAAATGGAGGACCTTCACAAGGAAACAAAATTCTTACGCGAGGAGAATGAAAATAAAAACATAAGAATCTCTTCTCTGGAATGTCGTATAGCAGAAATAGAACAGGAAAAGCTCTCTAATAGCTTAGAGATAGCGGGTGTTAAGTTGCAGCCGGGAGAACCACCTGTAGAAGCGATACTTCGGGTAGCCAGCTCCCTGGGAATGCCCCTACTACCGCAGGACCTACAAATGGTGACCACAACACAGGACCGGAGAAACAACACCCCAGACAAACTCCGTGCTGCATTCCACAGCCTAAAAACTAGGGACTCTTTTTTAACGTTAAAAAACACGGCTAAGTCACTAAATTCAAACTCCCCCATATATATTAGTGAAGTGCTGACACCATACTACAAAGAACTACTATGGAAAACGAAGAAATCAGCTCAAGACAAAAATTTTAAATTCGTATGGTTTAAAACTGGCAAACTGCTAGTCCGAAAAGGACCAGGGGAAAAAATTATTCAAATTAGACATGAAAATGATCTAAAAAAAATGATGTAACTAATAAAGGTCACTCAGACCTCATAAAATATTACCCTTATTTACATAACATCATGGCTGATCTACTCTCAATAAACTTAAATAGTTCTCACCAACATTATACAACCAATGACACAAAACTCTGTGATTCTATTTTTAACAATCCAGATTCTCTTACACTACTTAACCAAAATATAAGATCACTTAATCATAACTATGACGAACTTGACATACTCTTATACAACTTTAAAACAGATTTCAAAATTATAATCCTAACGGAATGTTGGATATCAACATCTTTTACAAAAAAACATAAGAATAATTATAATGCATACCACACATTAAAAAATAAAACTCAAAATGATGGGATTGTTCTGTACTTACATGATAGTCTTAACGCCTCTGTTTCAGAAATCGACTTGATAAATAATAACTGCCTACAAATAATCATCGACTCAGATACGTGTGTTCTCGCCATATACAGATCACCATCCACACATAACATTACACCATTTATAATAGCTCTGGATTCTCACCTAAAAAAACTCACTTCATACAAAAACATCATCATTGCTGGTGATCTAAACATAAACATACTTCCTAATGGACACCCTCAAAATATTGATTACCAACTGATGCTTCTAGAACATGGCATTATAAGCACCATTAACACTCCTACCAGAGTAACCAAAGACTCGGAATCGTGCATAGATCATTTTATGGTTAAAACAAAAAGTCAAATATGTAGTGCAGTATACGAATCCACAATTACAGATCACTACACAACTATGATAGGCCTGACTTCACCAACGAGAAACACAATTTTCCAAAATAGCACCACAAAAAAAATAATTGATTACGTTAACATAAATCATTGTTTAGAAAATAAAACATGGGAACATCTTACAAAATTTAACTCGGCGGAAGAGGCCTGGAATTTCTTCTTTACATATCTACAAACTCTCATTACCCAAAATACCAAAACTATACACATATCTACCCCACACCGCAAAGTTAGGCTTAAAAAATGGATTACCCAAAGCATCATAAATTGCATTAAAAAAAGGGACAAACTTCACAAACAAGTCAAACTGAGCCCATATGATACTTCACTTTATTTCTTCTACAAAAGGTACAGAAACATCTGTTCTCTAATAATACGTAAATCCAAAGAATTGTACTATCGCAACCAACTGATAACATCAAACTATGACCCTAAAAGCGTATGGTCAATTTTGAGGGAAAGTTCATATTCACAGAAGAAAAAAGATGATACCATAAAAAATCTACTCATTGATGATAAAGAACTCCACTTTCACGACAATCCTACAAGTATTCTCAATTATATCAACAAACACTACACAAATATTGGAGTTAGCCTAGCTGAAAATATCCAAACTACACAGCCTCTACGAGATATTCAGGAACCCCAAAACAATACATCTATCATCAACAATGAAAATTGTAACAGACACTTCAAATTACGATTACACTAGACGATACCAATAAAATAATTCAATCACTAAAGAATAACAATACTACGGGACCTGATGGTATAGATTCTAAAACTATCATAACTTTAAGTCAACAACTACTTGAACCGCTCACATATTTAATTAATCGTAGTTTAAAAGAAGGAATTTTCCCGAGCTTACTAAAAAAAGGCCTTATTATTCCAATTTTCAAATCAGGACAAAAAAACAATGTTAACAACTACAGACCCATTACATTACTAAATACCTTTTCAAAAATTCTGGAAAAAACTATTAAAAAACAGCTTCAACACTATCTGGAAACAAAACAAATACTGTCGTTGAACCAACACGGTTTCAGGAAAAACATGAGCACAGAACATGCAGTAGCTTCTGTTACAGACTTCATAACACATAATCTTGACGCTAAGAAAAAAGTTATTTCAATTTATTTAGACCTATGTAAAGCCTTCGACACAATCTCACACGAAAAACTTTTCAAGAAGTTAAAAAACATTGGTATTAATGGAGTAGAATTCGACTTAATTAAAAGCTTCATGTCTGACCGAACTCAACAAGTTAAAATTGACAACAAGACAAGTGAACCACTTCAAATTACATACGGAGTCCCACAGGGGAGTGTACTTGGCCCTTTATTATTCCTCATCTACATAAACGAGTTGTGTAACATTGATATTGAAGGTAAAATCGTGACCTTCGCTGACGATACAGTTCTTCTCTGTCAAGCTGCCACATGGAAAGAGGTATTTAAAATAGCAGAAAAAAGTTTGTCAATTGTTAAAAAATGGCTAAACAGTAATACTCTTACCATTAATACAATCAAAACAAAATACATCACACATAGTATTACACAAAGAGGTCAACCTCCATCAAACATAGACCTGTTTCTGCATGACTGTGAACAAACTGTATCCAATTGTCAATGCGAGCATATTGAAAGGGTCAAACAAACAAAGTACCTAGGGGTTATTATTGATACACACTTACGCTGGACTGACCACATAAACTTCATCACGAATAAACTAAAACGAGTCATGCACCTAATAAAATCCATTAAAAACATTTTCCCACTAACAATACTCAGATCCATATACTTCGCACTTTGTCAATCCATTGCCACATATGGAATACTGGCTTGGGGAAGTGCTACAAATATAGCAATTGACCCAATTCAAAAGATACAAAAAGCGATAATAAAACTAATCCTGCAAGTGCCATTCTACACAGATTCAAGCGAAATTTACAAAACATTAGAAGTCATGTCAATAAAACAACTTTATGCCAAAACTGCTCTGCTACACCTCCTCCAAAACAAACTCTATATTCCAATGCAACCGAAAACAATAAAAAAAACAAGATCCTTAACAAATGTAACCCTGAACATACCGATAACACACACCACACACGGACAAAGACATTTTCAGTATTACGCAACCAAACTTTTTAATTATATGCCCATAACTCTAAAACAACTACTAACTACACATACATACACAAACATACACAAAAAACATATCACATCCTGGATCAAAAATCAAGATATTCACTTTATACAAAATCTCCTAATCCCTAACCAAACATAACAAAACTATAAAAAAGTAAAATAAATAAACATATTTGCAAGAATTTAACAACTATTCATATATACATATATATTTATATATACTTTATAGATATTTTTTTTTTCTCTTCTAAATTATCCATTACCATTAAAATGTAAAAAAAAAAAAAAAAAAAACCAACACATAAATACCTGTACTTGTCACACTGAATCATAAACACGTAAACACCTCAGCACAGGTTCTCCTAGTGAGGTGTTCACGAAACATACAACATTATAAACCAACAGTTTCACCTTCTCAAACCTACCTTACACCCAACATAATAAAATGTTATTTTAATTACTATGTAAAAATGTTTTCTAAAATATATTATGTTAAAATATTAAATATATAAGGTAAAACTGTAATATATAGAAATAAATAAATAAATAAATAAATTATAGAAAGTCAGTACAAAAAAAAAAGTTCATATATACACATAGGTACAAAAGAAAACATTATATTATCGTAGAAAGCAAACACTTTGTGGCTTGACATTATATAGAATGAAACAAGTACTTTGTTTAAAAACCACTTTATTTGTATTTATATTAGTCGACCGGTTTCTGTTGAGTTCAACCGAAACCGGTCGACTAATATGAAAACATTATATTTTGTATTCGTAAAATGATTTACTTTGTTGTTTGCTATAGGAGTACAAACATATATATTTCAATACATATATTTATACAATACATACACATTTCAGGTTTCCGTGTCACTTTCCCTACAAAAAGGAGGCTTCACATTACTTTCCCAACCCCCGAAGGGAGCGTCCAACACCCTCCCTAATCCCGCATTTCCGGTCCGATTACCGGTTGAACCGTTAGAACCGTTCAGAACCGTTCTGAACCGTTTTACGAATCATTTGGCGCGCCTTCTAATTCGTGCGTTTCGTTTGTGCGTATAAAAATTTGATTGATTCTACCCTACATCTCGGATCAGAGATTTCCGCGTTTATTTTGCCTTTTATTTCATTAAAATACATCCCCAATTCGTTGGATGGGATTGTATTTTTTCGCCGGTGTTTAATTTAATGGAACGACATTCACGAATTTGCTCGAGGAAGAAATAAAGATTTAAACAAGAGAAAGACGTGCTAAAAACAAGAAAAGAATAGAAATTTGGGAACAAAAGAACCCAGGTAATTAATAAGATAGACAAAAATTCTACAGAAGAATAACAACGAGTTTTTGAATTATTTGTAAAGCCTCCTATATTATAGGCATAATGAATAAAAGTGCGTACTTCATGAATACTTACCGACTACTTACTGCATGAATACTTTCCTCAGGAAACCTTACGGATTTGGAGCTAGTCTATCGAATATCAATAATAAAATTACTTGAAATCTAGGTCATTATTTGTCTATGCATTCTGAAGTCAACGTACCTGCAGTAGAACCTGCCCAGAAGCTGTGATGAATGAACTAACGAAGAATTCCGAGAAGGGTTGCACCGCCTGAAAATCTTGAATGGTTTCGATTTATTTTAAATTAATGTGTTTAATGAACTTTTATTTTATGAACTTATTATTTGTTGGAAAATCTTATCCTACGATGAAAATTTGATTGCTGCATACAAAATTTAAGTCGCGTTTCTGAAAAATTAACTTTTTTTATTATTATTTTTTTATTAATATTTTTTTTGGTATAATATTACAATACATGAAGGTTTTTTTTATATATACACATTTAAAAATTAAAGAATAAAACAATTGAAGATTCTAACCAAAAAAGCCCACATAGGCATCGCCTGTTCGTGGTTATACTTGCGTGTTTATAAAACGGTTTAAATTTGACTCATATACATATATTATCTTTGTAGATATTAAAGCATAAAATTAAATTAACAAAAAATAAAATAAAATAAAGAATTTTTGTGTTTACTGAATTACAATTCAAACATGTTAATAAAGATATAAAAATTGTTAAATTACATCAGGTCATTTATTAATTACTAGCAGTTAAAAACCCGCCCGCAGGTTTTTTCTGCTAGGTCCTGCGGGCGGCCTTTGGATCGTCTTCGCCCAGTTTGAGTGTTGGTTACCATTTTGTAAATCCGGTAGGAATGGTGGTACCAAAAACTGGAAGGGTGGTTTCAAATCCTGGTTCCCAAAAAAACAAGTTCCTCGGATCCACTGGGATCCAGTAACATCTAGTTATCGGAACAAAGTAACCGTGACAGACAATGACGTTTTATAGGTATAATACAGACGCGTGATATTTTTATTCACAACTGCCAGTTACAATAAGAATAATATTATCTTCAATCCAATAGTACTTACGCCTGCCAGGCGATTAACGTATGAGGCGCTATTTTTTGGCATTGTTTTCCACTGTAGCGATCACGTAGGGAGAAATAAATTTGCCTCGATTGCTTGAGATTTCCCAGAAGGTCATTTTTAAAATTTTAACATTAACATTAAAAAAATCATATTTTCGAATTTTAACATGGAGATAGAAAAACTTATTATAGTGATATGGCAATATAGCCAATAAATTCACCTTTGTTTAACCGTTTATGTCATATTTGTAGGATTTATAAAAAAAATATGAAAACATCGTAAAGTTTATAATCGCGCGATTTTTGAGTGTTTTTCATTAAAACTGCCGCGAGGGATCTTATTCGGGACAACATAGAATATTTTCGGTTTCTGTATGTTGTCTGTGGTATACTTGATAATGAAAGGTGCATATCCATGGAAAAAGGACTTAATTTTATCCGTAAACAGCTGTTAAGAATTCGGTTAACATTGTTCTAAAATAGTATACGAAGTTCAGATTTGCCACATCTATGGTCATAATAGATAAAGCATTTTAATAGCTTCGTGTTAAAATAACGGCTGGCCAAGAAAATGTTTTAAATAATTACAATAAATGTTTTACGAATGGTAGGAAAATGTGGTCCATTTTTGGACCGAAATCAATCGCAGAAAAATAAAAGTGGTCCATTTTTCGACCGAAATCGCTCCAGTGGTTAATTCGGTTCTATTAATAAAGTAGATGTGTGTACAAACTCCACATACGAAAACTTACGTATTCTTGGCGGGATTCTTAAAATTTAACCGTACAGTCGCTTGGCTATTAATACTGTTTGATAATGTAATGTAAAGTAGGAAAATCATTTGTCAAGTTTCCAAGTTAATTTTTGAAGTAAACAAACACAGCTCATTCACAGCTTTACATGCATACCTTTTTCATCTTCCCTCATAGAGGTCATAGGATCATAGGGGACCATTAGGGTCATTGAGCTAGTTCCTCCCAGACATCGCCAAGTAGACCTAAATGATGTCGGTAAAACACATCAGGCATGTTTTTAAAACACATCCGATGTACAGCTTCTATGCAGTAAACGAATGTCTATCGGTGTAGTAATTATATTCTACTTTAGTCATTTCCTCATTGTTGAGGATCGTGACTCCCACTTCTCCACTCAAGACTCTTCCACTGGACATTGCGTGGAGAACCTTTGAAATTTAAATAAACCAACGCCTCGTTTTTCTCTTGCCTTCATTTTGCCAATATCCACGAGTTTCTCCATGTTCGAGTTCTAAGTTTGGTAAGCAACGTTTACAAAATATACAAAATCTATGAAGTGTTCCGGAAATCCATCATTGCTAGGCATTCCGTACAGTTATGATACCGAATGATTTACCTAGAGCCGGCGCAAGAGATGCTGCTTAATAAAATTACCATCTTAATGAGGAAGGCACGTCTTGCGAATTAAGATTAAACGTACTGGAGGCGCTTATTGCACATCCGGCGACTTGCGCATCGTTATCCTTCGGGGCGAATACTCGTTAAAGGATGTGCTCCATAATTCAATTAAGCGTGTCGTGCGCGTGTAGGAAATCAACTTGGATAGCGTATACACTAACACGGTGTCAAATAATATTGTTTCTAACTAACTATCGCGTTTCTTCCTCAAACCCTGGAAGATACTAACAGAAAACTTTACTATGAATTTAACTTTAACTTAAACTTTTCTCACGTTATTCGAGACAGTATTATTATAAACTAATTTAAGTATACACAGTTACATTATATATCTCTATAGTTAAAATAAAGACAGAGAGACAGTATATTAAAGGAGGACAGAGCATCAAAGAGGGGTCTCACCTACTCTCCCCCTATCCGCCCCCCTCCTCTCTGAAGCTCTGTCCTCCTCTGATACGCTCTCTCTCCCTCTTTATTTTAATCTTATATACCATAAAATTTTTAACTTCTTTTCTTTATTCAATAATATTATTAACAGTTTGTTTGTTTTTTTTTTATTTTTATTTTTATTTTATTTTATTTGGAAAACCAACAGTTTATAACAATAATGTTTGATGAAATACATATGAATAAAAATTTAACCAATAACAGGTTTTCACTGATGTATATTAAATTATTAAGTGCGTAGGTATAAAGAAAAATAGTTAAATTAGGTTATGTGGATGGGATGGTGGCAGGGAGGGGAAAGGGATGGATCTATTCTGTGTAAATAGTGGTATGTATGTGTAAATGTTATTTATTCAGTAAAAGATACGTAAATTACAAAAAATTTTATACAATAATTAATTAAATATACATATTTGATTTAACCCCATAAATAAGCAGAGCTTGTGTGCTTTGCTTTACAAAGCAGATTTAATAATAATATTTTTGATAAGAATGCCAGCATTCTTATTAATACCAACCAGGAATTATTAAATTCCTGGTCAAATAAAATTCTTCACGCAAAACACTTCAACTACCTCATCCAAACATATGTTGACAAACTTTCGTCAAACAAATGGTTGAGTATTGGAGAGTTGAGCGCATATATAGAAGGATTTATGCTTGCCATTCAAGATAGAGTCATTAATACTAAAAATTATATGAAGCGTATCATCAAAGATATAAATAAAATTGTTGATTTATGCAGAAAATGTATGGCTTTTCCGGAAACTATAGAAAATATTTTTTTTTTAAAGAAAGATAAACATTCTCGGGTTAGGAATAACCCAACAATGTTTGAAAATCTCCTACTACCACCACAGAAAGCCGAAAATGTTGCTTGTGTTGTGATAGAGGACTTAGCCAGCCGAGGAATCGAACATGCGACCCCCGGGTGGGACCCAAACGCTATGCCCACTCAACGAATCGAATGTTCGTTTATATCGGGATGTTCCTTATTAGCGCCGTCCGAGTATACATTTAGGCACAATCAAGTCTTAAAAATAATTCACCAAAGTTTGGTTATTAAACATAACTTGATTGACTGCTGTAATGTACCTACCATATTATGAATATGAACCAAATTCATTTTTAGAAAGAGAATTTTATAAAATTTATTACGATAAAACTATTCTAACAGACAGAACAATTAGTCATTATAGACCCGATACATGACAAAATTAAAAAAATAACTTATATCGTTGATGTCGCTATTCCAAATTCTGTAATATTCAGAAAACTGTTTCTGAAAAAA
The DNA here is from genome assembly GCA_917563855.2 of Limnephilus lunatus. NCBI lineage: Eukaryota > Metazoa > Arthropoda > Insecta > Trichoptera > Limnephilidae > Limnephilus > Limnephilus lunatus. Next base: position 100,150,422 of record OU830595.1, read on the forward strand.
TAAGAAAATATATTGATTTACTAAATGAGATTAAAAGAATTTGGCATTCTCAGACTATAAAAATATTACCATTTGTTATTCCGGCTACTGGTATTATACCTAGGTCTCTCATTCAAAATTTAGGCGTATTAGATTTGTCAAAGAATGTATATATAAATACATGTAGGATTACGAATGATTTTTTAAATATTTATATTGAGGGATCAGTAGGATTTATCGGACCAGATAGGATTTCATCAGAGCCGAACCCTCTGATATGAAAATATCTGGAGTCGGTGAAATATTTTCCTATTATGTTTCTGGTGGATTGACATATTGTTCTTGTATTGTTTTGTATTTATTATACTTATATAGTGCACTTACATTGCGTGGATTTACTAGATAATCATTTGTGGAAAAGTGTGTGGAAGAGTTTCGTCTTTCATTTAGGAAAGATTTAACCCGGACATAAAATCTGGAGCATCGTTATAAAATATAAAAGAAATTAAAATTAAAATATAGTTCTACCAAATTAACCCTATAACAATAAATAATACTATATTCTCTGTACTTAGGTTCGTTTATATAAATACTGTCGTGAAAAATATTAGAATATATATATATATTTTTTTTTACATTAACTCCACACAGGAGACTCTGAGGAAAATAATTTCCCACAGGGCCTATGTCATCTTTGAGGATGCTGTGCGGACGGTCTTTTTGAGGAAAGGAAGGAGTGAATATGGGTCTTGAAGAGATCCATGTTGTAGGAGGGAGGAAACGCAGAGGCCGGTAAATCGTTCCACAACCGAGTTGTTGAACTCAAGAACGAATCGTAAAAACGACCCGTTCTCATGTGACTAATGTCAACCGTGTACAAATATTGGGCGCGTGTTTGACGTGTTTTCTTACTATGCACCGGTGCCGAGGGGATCAATGATGCTAGTTATTCGGAGCATCTTCCATTGTAATACCGGTAGAACAATACAGCATTCCCACCTGACGCCTGTGCTTTAAAGATTGCAATCCGTCTGTTAAGATGGGAGAATCTATCAAACGGACCGCCCGTTTCTGCACAGAGTCAAGGGTTTTTTAAGGTATTTTGGAGCTTCAGACCAGAGGTCACTGCCAAATTCAACCGTGGGTCGCACTTGAGATTTGTACAGGGTTAGCAGTTGTGTACTATTAAAGTATCTGCGGGCCCTGTACAGTACGCCCAGTTTCTGAGAGGCCAACTTAAGGTTTCGATGGAGCCCCCGTACCTGAGCTGGTCACTTAGAGTTACACCAAGCACATCAATAGAGGTTCTGTTCGGAATAATGCTTCCGTTGAAGGAGACTTGATTATCATTTCGATCCCCTTTAGACGTTGTCAAACATGATTGGGTCTTTGAAACATTAAATTCGACGAGGTTAAAATTAGAATATAAGGTTAGGTTGAAAATATTATTAAAGATCTGTGAAGAATACGCAAATGACCACAACATGATATACAACCCCAAGAAGACGGAACTATTGGCATTCCAATCGCGAGAAGATGCTCCCAGTATAACTTAATGAGGAAAAGTAGGAGATTTTCAAATATTGTCGGCTTATTCGTAATCCGGGAATATTTGAATTTCTTTAAAAAAACACCATTACTGAAGACCTTTCGGATAATGGTGATATTGAACGATAGAGGAGAAGTATCACTATATTATCTAATTCGATTATCCGAAGATTATTCCAATGCAGCAATAATGTAAAAAAAAAACAATATTCAATGCATTATGCACTAGGTTATATACACGGACGTACAAAATATATGGACATGCCCTTACGTGTTAAAAAACGTGTTATTTCCCCCTCCCATTGGAACCATTTTTCGGAACCGGCTGGGCGTGTCCGGACCAGTGTCGTGCTCTCATCGTACATTTTACGCACGGACGCTGTATGTCTATGAAACACATACTTAGACATCGAGATACACAGCGACGCGAAACACAAAGCCGCTGTTTACTGGGTCAAGTAAATCATGAAACATTTGTAAAAGTGTCTACGGAAACAAAATATTCCACTATGAAAATACTCTGAACCTTACTTTGCGAATTTGGATTTTACACATCTGTTCATACCGTGGCATGCAATTCGCGCTCCCATATAAAAAGGTCTATTCATTCAAAAGCAGATTTTACTATCAAGAACTAAATAGTGATATTATAGTGCGAGGTGCCTATATACTGTTAGATTGATTTATTGGCGAATCACAAGTCTCTTTTCTCTCTTCGCCCCGCCATAGTTGGTTTTTACCCCTCATCTGTAAGTTCTCGTCTAGTTATTTGTATGTCTATGGTTATATACTTCAGAAAAATGGAATCACTACAGAATCATCTCGATGGAACGACTCCGGATCCAATAATACAGAATTATATATGGATATAATTCTGCAGCGCATCGACAATGTTTATGGAGCTAGGACTGCATGGAATCACCAACGTGGTCTTCCAGCACAAAGCGCCACTCCTGATTGAGCGATGGGCCCGAGCTCTCCCCGGACCACGCCCTGCATAAAAATTGATTTTTTATTTTATTTTTTAACTATTTTTTCCTAAGTATTTGATTCTGTACCTAAAATCTGTCGCGTAAATGTGTGTATAACTATATGGGACGTGTGTGATTGAACTATCCTGGAATAAAACATTATTATAAAAAATAAAACATTATTGGTTAAAAACAAAGTATTTTTTCAATAAAGGCACTGGAGTTCGAGATTAGATAAACAAGATTATTGATGACCTTAAGTATAATATTATGTAAAATGTATAACATGCGTAAATGAACCCATATTCTTTATTCTTCTCTGAGCTGTCCCAACTCATTGCCTAGGTAGGCTCTCGGGGTCGGCTCTTCTCGTTCACAGGTGGTTGCTTCTTCAGTTCTGAGATCGCCTTCATCCAGGCCGTTTCTCTGAAGTATTTTGGAGCATTGAGTCATCCAGGAGTTCTTTGGTCTTCCTCTGGATGACTGTCGATGAAGCTCCATAGACAATGCATGCTTCACTGTATGAACCCATATTCTTTATATTACAATAATAATTTAAAACTCAGAACAATGCCAAGCCACATTTTTTTTTTAATTCCAAAAGATTTTTATTCAGTTGTTTTTTTTTGTTTTTTTAATTATTTATATCTGTCCCAAATAGATTTACCAATGATTTGCTTGATTTGTATTAGTCATTTTCAGCGAATTTCAGTTGTAATATTGCGTTTTCATTGGAGTTTCTACCACGAGCTATGAACTTTAAAGTTTACATTGAAAATTACAACTTTACAATTCATTAAAAGTATATTGAAGAATTCATTTATACAGTCGGAAATTTTAAAATTTGAAAACTCGTTAAACTTCAATCTGGGAAACGGATAAGCTCAAATATATTTTTTTTTAAATGCCATGTTTCCAAAATGTAATTCGGAACTACTTTAGTGATTTTAATAGAACAGGAAAACGTTCAATAGTTCATTCCAGATTAGATATTTTATCATCTTTAGTGTAAATTATTGTTCTTCTATCATTTAGATATATTCTTTACATAATATCTTACATCATGTAGGTACACCTGATAGTGTGTCACCTAACTAGATAAATAATCATCACGTTTTTACTTTTGGGCTAGGTAGAGAGATGAACTTACACACAGTTTTTTCCCTGGTATACACTATTTGCTTCATTCACATGCATACATCGTTTTGTCCAAATTATTTTGTTATTCTGACATATATAAAACATATTTTCATTCAATTATATCCAGGAAAGATCCTTACCTATATATACTATGCATACCAGCGAATAAGTACCAAAAAAATTGATACTGAGTATAAATTCGTTAGATATTTAAACCAACTTATTATTGAGTGTATTTATGAAGTCGATTTTATGTTTGAAATTGGTAAATAATTAACAAAAAAATATAATTTAATAGTAAATTTCGTTTCGGGGGGCCAATTTTTTAATGTGAACACTGCACAAGAGGCCCAACTGCTCCCGTTTGGAGTTTGTGAGACTAAAGCATCTCTTTTGGGGTAGGTTGTGTGGCTGAAGGAAGTGGGGAAGGAAAGGAGATGGGGAAAGGAAGTACCAGGCTATTCGGATCTTGTCACTCGTGTCGCAAATATACTATAAATCAAAAATTATTCACGCACGCTGGGATTTGTACCTAGTTAAGAGCCTTAACCCTCCACCACGCAAGCCGTCATGATATGACATGACCCAACTCCAGTATTTGATTAATTCATATTCACTTGAGTCACTAACATTCTCACATACGTACTCTACCGTTATTCTGACTCTTGACATGATCCGATAAAATTTTTGATTCACTTGATAGTGCTATGTCTTCCCGGACTAATTGTACCATTTCTTTCGCGGTCTGACACAATCTACAAAACCCTTCCCATTCGTATTTAGCTAACATGACTTTTCTGCCAAAAGACATCCACTCAAAAGGTATCTATTATCCTGTCACACCGCTGCTATTGGTCAGAATTGAAAATTCGTTCGCAAGGTGAATGTAGTAAAGCGCGGTGAGGTTTCTCAAAGCAATTTACTGTACAAAAGTATCACGAAAAACAAATCCGGTTAAAGGCATATTTACAACATGAAGGACTCATGGTAAGCCAGGGTTAAGTAAAACTATTAAACGATAAACAAATATCATAATAATGCAGCGCAGATTCGTGAAAAATATCTAGGGCCTAGAGTATTATTTGTGTTCAAATAAGCTACATGAACGGCCCACCAAACTATATCCACTAAACTACTGTAAAAGCTCACGCGTTATCTCAGTAACGTATCTCCACTCTATGAATTCACTATAAGCTTCTAACAAAAAAAAATACATGGCGATTATAAAATATTTACAAATACTTGCGAGTACTTTCTCGCTTGTCTGATATTAGGAAAAGTTGTTCCAATAAATCCTTTAATTTTGAATTAAGAGTTCAATGAACATGAAGCCGGTAAGACTGTAGCAACCCCCAGTGGGGCATATTGTTAGGCTGAAGATAGTGGGAGAGGAAGGTAGGGAAATACCTGGTTTTTCAGATCTGGTCACCAAACAAAGTTATTTGAATTCTGAGATGTGATCTTTTACCAGGGCGATAGTTAGAGCATCTAAAAAAAACTTGTTACATATATAATATGATTATTTAATTATTAATTGTTTTTGTGTTTAATTCGTAGAACTCTATTTTTTAAATTAATTAAAATTAAATTTATTAATGTTATTATCATGTTCTGCAAAAAAAGACTATTTTGAATGAATAAATTGTGAAATAACACAAATTAACTTAAAGATTGAGCAAAATATAATTTACGCACGCCGAGAACCACAACCACTGAAGCCTTTAAATTGTACACAACATCTTAACTTGAAAGATTTTCCAATTCGCTCTATTGCTCTTGGGGCGGCATTCATGGTAAAACACATTATAAATAATAATTCTTCTAACAAAAAAGATTTTTTTTTTCGAAGGTATTTTTATTTTATTTTTATCTTGACGAAAATATTTTCCAGAACGATTTAAAAAGTGTCATTTTAGATTTGTTGCCAAAAAGACATGTTCCTTTTTATTCGTGAATTCGGCGGCGTTGACGTCACACCGGCAATGTTGGTAACAGCCATCTTATCAGGCGATTTCTACGTCATAATTACGCTGTAGACAATTGGACCTATTTCAGAATGGGAATCAAATAAATAAATATGAATGAACATATTAAAATGACGCATTCTTAGTAAAGTGTTCAGAATCAGAAAAATCAGCTTTAAATCTTCCACATATTTTTAACGGTATTTAATACCCCAATATAGACGAATCAATTCAATCCCCAAGCCTTTGTTTGTCTGCACCTGGAAAACACGCAGAGTTAATTAAATCACAGTAGATTGTTCCTAATTTGACCTAAATGTCATGGTAGCAATCAGCGAATGCGCCCAACGCAGCCCACACTGCACACCGCGCAGCGCTGGTTCCACTAGCTTCTACCTGCCTTGCTAGTACGAACTTTCATCTCGTGTATGTTTAATCTGTGCCGAAAGTGCAGTGGCTAATGGCGGCCTAAACCACTAACGCAGTGGACATTGGACGTCAATTTGTTCGTACACAATATTATAATGTACCGCTTTGGGCAACCAGCAGATTCGTGCGCAATGGTTTGCATTTGAACATTTCCGATGTGGTCAATATACTTACTAGTACTAGTTTACTGCTTGAATTTAGATATAGGTTTGAATGTTTCATCAAAATGCTGGTAAAAATGATTCGCCGTTCTACCGCCAGAGTACAGGAGAGAATTAAATTTTTTTTGTTATATACTTTTACATGACCGACAAGTTTTGCAGAATTCAATTTCGTGCAATAATTTCCTAATTTAAACTAGTACTTGTGTTTATTGTTTACTAGCAGACCCGGACACACGTTGCTGTGGCTAACAAAACACAACGCCACGCCATTAGTCAACCGTTATAACCAACACTATCTGTTAAATCAAATCCATACCCTCCCTTGCCAGCACGCTGCCCGCTGCCCATTTCAACCAATTTACACAAAACCTTGACAAATTATATATCTAAAAACCTTCCTCATGAATCACTTGATCTATTGGTGAAAACCACATGAAAATCCGTTGCATAGTAAGATCTAAGCGCACAGACAGCGGGAGCGACTTCTTTTTATATTACGAGTAAAGTACGTATGTAAAGATTGCTTGTGTTTTGTTTCTGTCACTATTGAGAACTCTTCATCATAAAGGTAAAAAGGAAGACAGCATTAAGTCATTCGGTTCGCCGTTTTAACACCTTAGTATGGTAGAGATTCGTTTTAATGTAGTTTCTTTTTCAAATCACTATTGTCCACTTGGTTTAATCTTTATTGGTTTTCGAGTTATCATTGAGCCAAATATGTGTCAGTGACTGATTTAATTATAGGTAGTACTCAAATAGAAACAATGTCGTGTTCGAAGCATTATGCAGCCAAATAACCGTTTAAGTTCACTTATCTAATGTATCTCGTGCTACTTCTCACCCAGATCTTCAACACAAGATAAACAGCCATGAATATACAATATACTGCAATGAATATACAATATACTGAATGTCTCTTATGATTTGTTTTCGCAACCGCCAAACAGTACCACGAACTTCTTGTTTACTATTCATTAGACATTTTGTGTCTATAAAACTGATCTGTCTATAATTATGAAAATTTTGCTTATTGTGCCTTTTAGTAGGCATGAACTGTTATTTGTTCGTTGGCGATCTGCAGTCATGGCCGAGAAAGATGACAAGTTACGACTAGTTCATGACGTCTTGTGTGTATCTTGTCCATGTAAAAGCTCTTGGAGTAGAGGAAACCTGTAAAAAACCGTATACCGGGGTAAAACCGTATTACCCCAAAAAAGCTTTATTACTTTAAGTATTCCCGCTACGCTATCCGCCCACGTACTACTCCGAAACCAACGCAAGTCAGCAGAAACTTGTCGGTACATGTCTACCACCATTTTCCGCGTCCTGATTGTAAATTTTACGGATATTGAATGATGAATAGTGAAGTGAAATGTCAAATACTATAAATATGTAGCTATATAATAGTTTACCAATTTTTACGTATAACTTTTAGGTGATTTTCGCAATATTTTTTACATTTCTGTAAGAATATCTGTATTTTTTCTCGGGGCACAACCGTACGGGGTAAAACCAGCCACGTTGATCCGGAATATTTTTATTTCAGATTTTATTTTTATTTGTTTACACGTGTTACAAACAAGCCGCGTAATTACCGAAGAAAAGCTACCAGACAAGACTGGGATACAGAAAAAACGAGGACAGCAATTTTGAGTGTAGTTGAAGAAGCAATGGGATACTTAAAAGCAGAAACCAGAAATATAAAATACCAGAAGGCAGAAAATACCAGAAACCCACGGAGTTCCAAAATTCACATTACAAGAATGTGTCAATAAATACAGTAAAATTAGGCCGTTTTAAGCCTGCATTTTAAATAATACAAGCCGGTATACGGTTTTACCCATCCCACAGGGCAAAATCTGAAATTTTAAATGCTTTGTATTTTTTCCATACATTTATGACTAAGATTTTCTGACATGTTTCTCTGATCTTTTGTTCCTTGGTAAATTCAATTTAAATTTATTAAACTACAGAGCATCTACTTTAGGTATACGGTTTTGGATAGATCTCCCCTGCGTAAAAGTATTATGTATAGTGTCTCAACCCACTACACGAAAACAAGGCCGATTGTGAACTACATCAGAATAATATTATGATGAATTAGATTTATTTGTTTCGATCTTGTGCGTGTAAAAAAGTGTCAATAATATGGTTAGTCCAACAAGAATCGATTTAAATTATAGTACCTACCTACCGCAAATATAGATGAATTTTCAAGTTAATCAATTATTGCTAAGTAAGTAAATTAATTCTTCCCTTCATTAAACCGGCATAAAATACCTATTTAGAAATACAAAGCCGCCGATGAAAGTCGTTCATTTTTGTTGCAAAACTTAATAATAAAGGCTTTAAGAAAAACGATTTTCCTCTGGGTAATTTTGCACAACCTTATTCGATTTTATAAAAGGAATTATTAAAAGCCTCCCTGCTCTCTTGATAAGGAACAGCCTGAATTAAAAAAAAAACTAACCTGTTTTAAATACCGGCTCGTCCCACTTAACTTTTATAATTAAGCCCCTAACTTGATACTCGGGGCTTTGAGTACATTAATGGGCTGTCCGAACTCATTTTATGAAAGAATTAATTGGAAAAGCAATAATATATCAACATAGGTCAACAGTAGTAACCTAGTTACACAGTGCGAGCCAGCATGCGAGTTGCCCGTTCTAGTTACTGTAGTGCATTTTTTGTAATTCGAGGACTACAATTTCAAGTTGGGAGGCGCGTTTGTTTTATTTCAAACCTTTTTCCTTCCCAGAACTTCCTCTTCTTTTTCCATAAAAATACCCTTCACACAATATCCTCAAAGAATGCATAGTCCAAAGGCGATTTTTTTTTCTTAGATCCTGTTGTGTGGACATAATTTTAAAAAAATGCGGTGGAAGTATACATAAATGAGAAGAAGTCAGTACAGGTGACAAACTAAAGTAGATTTTTTAAATGTCTTGACAGATTTTCCTTTTGGTTGTGAATACTTTGAGCTTATTGTCAACGAAACGTAGATGTCAAACGTCACATGGAAAATGTTCTCAAAAGTTATTTTGAAATTTGTCTTCAACAAATAAAAATAATAAAGTTTTCCTTTTTATGGAATAAAAAACAATTATAAATTTCTTCCTCTTTTTATTTATGACTGGACCATTTTTACCTTATAGAGGGCATCTCCAGATACAGGTTGTGCAATTTGAACTAAATATATAATAATTGGATAAGCGTCGTTTGCTCTATATTAATATGCATAGTATTTTACATTTTTGTGACTTATTTTGATTCATATTAAAAAACGTTTTGAAGGTGTTTTAATACACAAAAAAACTGTATAAAATAGAATCCCACCATGAATTAAGGGTTTAAAAATTAGAAATCAAGAATATAAAGTACATATTTCTTTTTTTGTTGTTGTTAAAAGCTCAAGATCAGTGTGAAAATTTGAAAACATACACCACCACACCACCTACCTAAAATTGTTTTATAGACTTTATTTTATTTTATTTTTTATTTATTTATTTATTTTATACACTTTACAAATACAAGACAAAAAGTCCCGATAAACTACTTTTTAGCAGTTTGTCTAACGGGTTCTTTACGTTAAAGATCTTATAATAGTGATTTAATAGTTACATTTTTAAAATTATATAAAATAAAATTTAATTTTTTACAGAAATATAGATAAAAATAATTTTTTGAAAACATAAATAACATTTTAAAGTCTTTAGAATAATATGTCACTGTAAGCTAATACAAATTAATTCTTTCCGTAAGCCAAGTCTTCAGTAAATTCATTAATTGTTTGTTTTGGGCACAGTTTTTAATTTCAGCAGGTAACATATTTAAACAACTGGGAATCATGTAATTTAACGTTCTTTCATCTTTGTCCATATTTATTTGTATGCTTAGGTAAAATTAGCCCTTCATTAAAGTTAAAACGAGTATTATGGTTGTGTTCCAGCCTGTTAATATATAAAGGATTATTTATGTGCTGAAATATAATTTTGTACCACAGAATTGCTCTCACTGAAAGAACTTTGAGACTCTGATAAAAGTATGGAATATTATGCCTTTCTTTGTATAATTTTTTTTCAGCTAATAATTTAACCAATGAATTTGAAACTAATAATAACTAATAATAATTTTTGAAACTAATAATAACGCAATTCATTACAAGAAGTATATATTATAATTAGAATTGTGTAGATTGGTAGGTACTGTGATAAATTTGTTTTTACACATGACAGCCATTTTTAAATATTTCTAAATCGTAAAATTATACTTAGCATAAAAAATATCACCTTTCAAGCTACAACGCATAATATTAGCAACGAAATTAATTTACTGAAACGCTTAAAAACATAAAGAGGGGGAATAAAAGATTTCCAAAATCATGGCACGAGTTTATTCAAAATGAATTTCCCGCAGAGTTAACCCAGTGTGTGATTTTTAATCTGTTTCAATTTGGTATCCTTTGTGTCTGCCGGGATCCCGCCGAGTTTATTTGTCTTTAATTATATTATATTTTCAGACCAATTATGATTCTTTGTTATTCGTGCTATCTTTCGCTCCTGCATTTCTACGTAGGTTGTACCTACTTAGATTATACAAGTAATGAAGATACAGTGTTTTATGAATAATAATTGTCGTAATTTTACGATTTCTAATTAACCTTGTACTTCAAATGAATGGAACATTGTTCTTCAAAATTAATGAAACATTGTACCTGAAATTAATGAAACATTATAATTCAAATTAATGAAACATTGTACTTCAAATGAATGAAACATTTTACCTCAAATTTTTGATACATTGTACTTAAGTACATTATTTTATAGAAACCGGTCGGTTCATAAATTAATAAAACTCGTGGTTTTAAACAAAAAAGTATTTTATTTTATTAAATATGTCAAACCACAAAGTGATTGCTTTCTACAATAATACATTATTTTATTTTCTGTTACTTATTTTTCCATGCTTGTTTATCACTTTTTTACATAAGCTCCACACTAGTCCTATGAAATCTTTGGGGATGCTGTGTAAAGAGTATTTTTAGGGAAAAGAAGGAGAGGATGTTCTTAGAAGGAAAGATGAACGAGGGGTGAGTAGGAATCTTGAGGTCTGTGAGTCCAGGATTGACGGACGTATGAATCCATTCCTCCCTAATGCGGTACAACAAGAAAAAAACGAGTGTGCTTTAAGATGTGCGTCCATCTACCCGCTCCGGCCACAACGCACGCACCGCACGCAATGGATTTTGCTATATCTTTATATGAATTAGTACAGCACTGCGTCGACACCGGCAAATACTGGTGGTCCGGCTTCGCAACGGATTTTTCTATGTAAAGATATAGAAAAATCCGTTGCGTGCGGTGCGTGCGTTGCGGCCGGAGCGGGTAGATGGATGCTCATCTTTAGACTACACGACTGATGTAAAACTTCTGCTCCATCTATATGATAGGAAGAGAGAAAGAAAATATGCGCGCGCACTGCTCTCTCTTGCTCCTACAAGTGATACAGACAATAGGCCTGCACTGTGTAACGTAACTGGCTATGAGATAAAGAGAGAAATAAAATGTGTGGTCGCACCTCTGACTCTCTCTCTTGCCCTTGCAGTAATATACGAAGCGTTCGCCTCGCTTTTCGTAACGCTCTCGTCATGCATTCGCCAGATTACCCTCAAGCAAGCGTGCGTAAAGAAAAATAAATTCCATACAGTCGTGACCCACCCTCATGTACAGTCACGTATTGTTGGACGGAACGCGGACGGAGTCCATACGGTGTAGTGCAAGCCCCTACAAATCTGTTAGGTTTTGTTATCATTTAAGCGAGTTTGGAATCTTGCATACATTCTTTGAAATACAAATCACATACCCGAGTCTACGAATAATAGTAATTTGTATTAAAAATAATTATTCAGCAAACTGAATTCAGAGAATTATACAATAACCTGTACTTTTGCGCACACACCCCGACCCACGAAGCAATTTCTACAACTAACATGGTACTAAACAACTCATGGTACTATCCTCTAGAGTTAGTTCATCTTTGTCTCGCGTTTACGTGGTTCTCTTTTAAGCCATCCTCGAGGACAAATTATTTAATGGTCAAAGGATACCGGAAGCGGATAGGGAGTGTTTGTTCCTTTTTCAAAAATAAGTGCCGGAAGGGAATAGCGTTTGAAGTTCGTAACCGTAAATGAAAGGTTTTTGACACCGCTTTATATAATACAATAATTTTGTTTGCGAATTTTGCATTTTTCTGTCATTTAATAACATACTTTTTAAATAATGGTGGCTAAGCTGGATAAAAACCTCATATTAATATATAAAACAAAGTCGGGTTCGTTTCAACATTTATAACTCAAGAACGGCTAAACCGATTTTTATGATCTTTAATTTGTTGGATTTGTCTCCGAAAAATATTACGAAAAAAATATTTTCCTCGTACATTTTGTTTGGAACGAATTCTCATCTTTTGAAAGAGCTGCAGCAATATTGTGATAAATATAATATTGAGTAGTGAGTGAATTCCAAAAATTCAAAAAGGTCGAATTTCAATGTGGAGATTATTTTGCTTTTCTTAATTATAAAATTCTGATAAAACAATTGATCGTCGAAAAAGGTCGTGCAATAATTAGTCACCTCACCCAATATAATCCTCTTATCCCATTATTGTTACCTCTACCTACCAACCTGAAATTTTTTGTCAAATATTTCTACTTTATTGAAAAATGCATTTTATTTAATATTTATAAAATATTTGTAAAATAGTCTGTCTCGACACAGGATTTCCTAGTGAGACAGGCAAGGCCAAAAAAAAGTTAATTGTTTTGTATAGATGCATAAATAAATAAAATAAAATAAATAAATAGACGAATATGTGACAAACGGTGGACATACGTCTGCACGTCTAAAATAATTATAATAAACCCCCCTCACATGTTCAAAGAAAATAAAACGCAATTGCCATAAGTAAGTGTAAAAGTAAGAAAATCACATAAAATATAAATCCGTGCACAACGCCATCTCTGCTACTGACAAAAACAAAACACGCACAGTTGCGGATCAATAATTGCTTCATTGGTAATTTTTAATTTAATAAAAAAACTGAATTTATTTCAGCTAATAAGTTAACACAACAGTTATTGATTCTAAGGCGGTACGAAGTTCGTCGGGTCAGCTAGTAGTTTATAAATAGAAGGGTTTAGAACTTGACTGGATTCAAAATTGTTATACTTAAATGTCTACATAAATTTTAGAACAAAAATTTTATTTTAATATTTTTTTCCCAGTTAATTTTCCCAATGTTGCCATTATTTAAAAGTTTCAAAGTTTGTGGCATCTTTATTCCATAAAAAAAGTTTGAACAGTTTTTTTTTTCAAAAGGTGATTCAATTATTTTTATAAAACGAAAATATAACATAATAGTAATAACTTATTCATGCAAAGGATTCGGGTTTTATTTTTCTAACGGTTAGGTTCTTAGAAAATATGTTGGGAAACCGATATTTTAATATATATACAATAATGAAGTTGGCACTCCTACTCTGGATTTCACCGAATTCAGAATAATTCATAATTTCATAAAAACTTCGAGTTTTTACCGGCTGAAGTAGGAGAATAGGGAAGAGATTTTGTGGAATTATTTTAAAAGCGCTTCACAAAACCTCCAAAGGGAGAGGAAAACATTTCCCGAAAAGCTTCTGCGATTATAAATGATTTAAAATCGCAGAAGTCTTTCAAATGATTTAATTTCTTTAATATTTTCATTTCATCAATAATTGCAAAATTTCTTTGTGGAGTAATTTAAAACTAAATTAAAATAATCAACTATGTCAACAACGTAATAAATCTATTCAAGGGCTCTTTTCTTTAAATAAATTACAATCTAACTCAAACGACGACCTCCGTAGTCCAGTGGCTAAGACTCTTGACTCACAATCCGGAGGTCACGGTTTCGAACCCGGAGTGCGCAAATAAATTTTATTTGATTAATTTTTGTTATTTCACAATTAATTCATTTTAAATAATATATAGTATATTTGCGGCACGTTCCAGAGTGGAAGATACTATCAGTATCGCCCTGGTGTAAGACCACCATTCAGAATTGAAACGTTGCTTAAAAATGGCTTTAGCCATGTTTTGTGACCAGATCTGAATAGCCAGGTACTTCCCAACCTTCCTCTTCCCCACCTCCGTCCCCTCCCCACTACCTCCAGCCTCACAAAATACCAATTGGGGATGCCATAGTCTCACTGGCTCCAGACGGGAGTAGTTGAGATTCTTGTGCGGTATAAACTGTAAAAAAAAAAAAAACATAAAAAAAACAACATGTTTGAAACCCAAAGGTTTCTTTATTTTGTTTATTTATTTCATCACGATAGAAAGTATACTGGATATTAAGAGTTAAGATACAAATAAACAAAATTAGGTATTTTAACTTACTCTAAACATTAATATTTTCATGGTTTGATACAGATTGGCTGGTTCAGACTACAATGCCACATATGTGACACACGTAGTTCGTGGAGAGATATTATAATCATCTCCTCTCTTTAAATACCGAAAAAACAAACTTTATCCCATTCTCTATCAATAAATTTAAATCTAAACCAGAAATAAAAATTCTAATACATCAGAGTAAATGTAGTGGAACTAATTGCACTCCAGAATGTTCTATATTTATTTCAACTTCCAAAATTAAATATCTTGGTGTATAAATGGATCAACATTTTAAATGGAAAACACATATTTGTGAACTTGTCAAAAGAATTAGTAAATGTTTATATATATTTATAAGACTCATAAATATTCTTAGACTGGAAAACCTAAAAAGAGTGCACTATGCAATTGTTCAATCTATATTACAATGCGGTATTATAGGATGGGGAGGAACATATGATGTTATTTTAAATTCTCTCAAAATAGTTCAAAGATTAATAATTAAGGTTATATTGAAAAACCATCTACATTTTCTACTGAAAAAATCTTTTCAATATTCAAAGTATCTACAATAGACAATTTATATTAAAAAAATTCAATACTACAAACTTTCAAAGAAATACAGCTAAAAAAATAACATTTCAATATATCAGCAAGATATCAAACCAATATTAAAATCCCAAAATTTAATACCAAGCACATCCAAAATTCCTATCTGTATCTTGGCATAAATTATTTCAACAAACTCCCATTAAAAGTAAAAATTATCGAAAATAAAATTAAATTTCAAATTAAATTAAAAAATTACCTGAAACAACTGTAATAGTTACATTACTATTATTAATATTTCACTTTATTGAATCTGTTAATTGATACATCTCAAGCTTCTCTTACTATATTATATCTATTGTTAATAGTTGCAATATTTTTATTCACCTACTCAAATGATAACATAATTGAGTATGAATTCACTCACCAAACACAAGAGCCTTGTCTCTTTATGGCGAGGAAAGGCTTTTATTACATTAATATTACAAATCTGTTTAACATGAAAAAAAAAGTATAATTATTGTAAAAACATACAAATATTAAATTAAAAAAAAAAAAAAATCTTTTACTTCTTAAAAGTAGCAGTTAGATAACCTCCGTGGTTAAGGCTCTAGACCAGCAATCCGAAGTTACAAATTACAAATTAATATACGTGAACTCCTGCGGGTGGATCTCTTATGTAGGTACGTTACATGCTACTTTCTTAACGGCGATTTAACCTGCTTGGGTTAATGAGACTAAGACTGCTAAGAATCATCCCCCAGTTATTTTCAATTTGGGAGGTGGGTACAGGTACCGCCGCCCCGGGAACCATTGACTGGATAACCAACGCCTCTGTCATAGGTCACCCCAAGTGGCACAGCAGGGGTGTCCGGAATAATCGGTATCTTTACGGTGGATGTGCCTTTCAAACAGCTGCTTAGCGGGTCAGATCTGGAGAGGCCGGTGTGGGGAGACCCCTTGACCTCTCCAACAGGTCTCTCTCTACCTCTAGGTCTGGCACCGCGGCGGGAGGGATGAATGCACACGTCCGCCACTCCTGGACACACTGACACCTAGATTCTTATCCACCTCACCCACCCCTACTTATAGTAGGTATAACTAGAGTAGGTATCGATCGGTCAGTGGTTGAGTGGGCATAGCGCTTGGTACCCAACCGGGCGACGCATGTTCGATCCCTCGCCAGGCTAAGTTCTCCATCACAACACAAGCAACATTGTCGGCTTTCTGTAGTGGTAGTAGGATATTTTCAAACCTTGTCGGGTTATTCGTAACCCTGGAATTTTTGTCTTTCTTTAAAAAAAAAAAACTTCCTCTACTTCCTTTCCTTAAAAAGACCCTCCACAGAGCATCTCAAAAAAATATTTTTCTCGGGGTCTCCTGTGTAGGGTTTAAAAGTAAAAATATATTTTCACCATTTTTGACAAAATAGACGCCTTTTGTTGATTTTGTATTAAGAATTTGACGTGGCTTCAACCATGAGGTAACTTGTTTTTCAGAAAGATATTTATTAATTAAATTGTCCGTAATAAAATTCTTACGTTGCATCTTTCACTGAATAATTAAACAAAGATACTTCATCAAATAACAGTTCACTCCCAAGGTATTCCTTTGTTTTTGAACCACGCAATGCTTTGTGAGGTAGAAAAAGTGGCCATGACCGCTGCTGGCTGGGGTGATTTGACGTTTATTAAAATACTTGACTGATTATAAAAGATGACTGGCAGTTTGTTACTCAAATATAGAGGTCCGCCACAGTTATTATTGAAGTTATACCAACCCGCCTCTTGGGGCCCTCGAGGTGGGGAGAGTTTGTACATTCTGCTTCAAATAACAAGAGCTGCGTATACAACTTTCAGCAATCAAGAACGTGATTCAAAGCGGACAATGGAGAATTAGTTGCTCTCACAATAAGTAGGCACAGTCTTTTGTGTAAAACATACCCATACGAAGAATTATTAACGAATATTAAATAGGGTTACTTGTTATACAAATATTATTTAACTCGTGTTCATGTTAACAAGCTTTATTCAAATGATTTTTTTTATTTTTTTTTATTAAATAAAACAAACAACATGAATAAAAAATTTACAAAACATTTTACAGAAGCAACATACAGATACAACATATGAAGAATCACTTTACAAATATTTCACAGAAACATGTCTTATAAGATTTTATGAATTTTTACAACCACTCATTTGATTTATGTACTTTGATCAGAGTGATACTATTTATCAGAACATATTTGTACCTAATTTTGAGATGCCTCTGTGCGACGAATGGTGTGTATTACAGAAAAGATTCTCGTTACATTTGTTTGATATCGAAAATACTTGTTCCATCCACCTCTAAACCTCTTGATAATTATGTTCCATGTTAATGGTAATCGTCATAATTAATGTTCTATCCATTTCTAACAGAAGAATTTTCACTGACTTGGTATTTCTACATATATAAAATTCTAAATGATTTAGTTGATTGTCCGGTATTGCTTATATTGACAAGCTTTTCGGATTCCACAACGCAATACTAGAAGTCAGGATTTATTTCAGTGCGGAAATTCTGGGACTAACTACCACATGTATTCCTCTTTGCCCAGAATACGGATCTTTGGAGCGAAACAATTATACCAAGTCAGTGGACATCCTCAATCTATATTTAAACAAATATAAAATATTGTTACTGAGACAGTTCAGTTATGTACAATGAATGCTGTGTATTTCTTATAGTCCAACAGCCCGTGACGATCAGACCTTCGTTATTTTATAAAACTTGAAAGTTTCTCTGTGAATGTCTCTAATATAGGAAAAGACGATCCCCGACTATGAAGTTTTAATCACGGTGGCTTTGAAAGATATTATATTAATTAATTATAATTATACTTACGTTAAAGTATAAAAGCTGAATTTTATATATGTTACTTGAGGAACTATCAGCATGTGTTTTCTCAGTAATCAGACAGTTTCGATGGTTTTTTCACCTTGTCAGACACATTAAAAGTCTTCCGTAGGTGCGAGCGCGATACGAGTATATACATGCAAGCGGGTGGGAGTGAAATAGTGCGAAATTTCGACGCTAGCAGACTAGGTACTACCTTGTAAAAGTGCTAGCAAAATGCTCTTGAAATTGTGGTGCAATTTTATATACCTTTGCAACCTGCTATCTTTCAAGTCCACCGTGATCCAAACTTCATGGTCGGGGATCGTCTTTACCTGTATTAGGGCAATACATAGAAAAACTTTCAGGTTTTATAAAATAAAGATGGTCTGATCTTCACGGGCTCTTGCTCTATTACTGTTCATTTCTAATGTAAAAACCCCGAAAAAAGGCGTTAATAAATAACTAAATAATTGGGCATTGTTAAATGAAGACCTCTACAAAATTAACTTTTTTATTAATTTTCACAATTAAAAATAAACCACCCAATTTTAGTTTTTTTAATATCATATTAATTAGTTTTATAATAAACTATTTAAACAGAATGTTCAAAACCGATCGCCTGTCACTTTATAACAACTAAGTTGTTCCCAAAAGCTTTGTTGTCTAAAAAGCTTTCAGAAATTTCTTTTGAAATTACAAGAAACAACGATTTCCTGAGATTATTTAGTTTGCTAATAGCGATTGCCAAGTTCCGATAATGTTCATATCAGAAGGAAATTGGTCTCTTTCACTAAAAAAGGAATCTCAAACCTTTTCGAAACAAGTTTTTTTCGGTTTATAAATAAATATTGCAAAATGAACAAAAAAATATTAATTATTATTTTTTTAATTGATAAACTAACGTTTAAACAAGATTTTTATGCATAGCACAAAGGGTAGATAACAAATATTATAATCAATAATTATCATTTTAATAAAAAGACAAATAACTTTGTTTACATCACTTTTATTGGTACACAATCAACATGTTTCGTAAACAATATAATGCCATCACAAAGTGAAAACCTTTCCGAAGAAGTTTTCTTCGAAAAATCAATAATTATCAGCCTGAAACACTCATCTACATTGAAAAAATCTTCCGAGAAAAGATACTGGCCGCCAACGGGAGTTGGTTGTTTTCAGTTGGAAAAATGTAATAATAAGTAATTGTCGAATGAAACACTAGTATATACTGAATTATTTGGCGGGTATTAGATAAGCCGCCATAGCTCAGTGGTCAGAGCTGCTGACCGGCAATCAGATGGTCACGGGTTCAATTCCCGTTGGCGGCCAGTATCTTTTCTCGGAAGATTTTTTCAATGTAGATGAGTGTTTCAGGCTGATAATTATTGATTATAATATTTGTTATCTACCCTTTGTGCTATGCATTAAAATCTTGTTTAAACGTTAGTTTATCAATTAAAAAAATAATAATTAATATTTGACAAGTTAAAGTATTTCAGCAAAAAATGCAGACATAATTAGTCTCGACGCCACCTAGCGGGAGATTTAGTATTAAAAATACCTCTCTCACAAAAATAAAGTTGGTTGTTTTCAGTTGGAAAAATGTAATAATAAGTAATTGTCGAATGAAACACTAGTATATACTGAATTATTTGGCGGGTATTAGATAAGCCGCCATAGCTCAGTGGTCAGAGCTGCTGACCGGCAATCAGATGGTCACGGGTTCAATTCCCGTTGGCGGCCAGTATCTTTTCTCGGAAGATTTTTTCAATGTAGATGAGTGTTTCAGGCTGATAATTATTGATTATAATATTTGTTATCTACCCTTTGTGCTATGCATAAAAATCTTGTTTAAACGTTAGTTTATCAATTAAAAAAATAATAATTAATATTTGACAAGTTAAAGTATTTCAGCAAAAAATGCAGACATAATTATGTACTATGTATTAAAAGTTCACACTTCTAAACACATAACCTAACATAACTTCATATCTTTATGTTTTAAATCTTATTGTAATTCCTCCATCTTGTTATCAGGTACCTGGTTTACACTTTTCAATACTACTAAGTTATTTATTTATCTCATATTCTGTAAATCTGAATATATTATTTGTTATCAGATTAATTTGGTAAATCTGATTATAATATGTGCTACCTGATTACTTTTTCTACTTTATCACAAAAAATATATATATGTGTGTGTGTGTATGTATGTATATGTGTGTGTATATATATATATATGTATACATATATGTATGTATGTGTGTATGTATGTATGTATATGTGTATGTATATATGCATTTATATACATCTTCTTTATTGCACAACTTAGTTTCAGAGAAAAATGAGTTTTTTGTTATGTAATTATGTACATTTCATGAATAATATGAACTAAACATGTCAATTTGTCTGTCCTAGAACGGGAAACTTTCCTAGTTGGACAGGCAAAACTTCCTATTATGTAATGTATGCTCTGTTTTTGTATCTATGTATAAATAAATAAATAAATTAGTCTCGACGCCACCTAGCGGGAGATTTAGTATTAAAAATACCTCCCTCACAAAAATAAAGTTGGTTGTTTTCAGTTGGAAAAATGTAATAATAAGTAATTGTCGAATGAAACACTAGTATATACTAAATTATTTGGCGGGTATTAGATAAGCC
This sequence comes from Limnephilus lunatus, assembly GCA_917563855.2. Lineage (NCBI taxonomy): Eukaryota > Metazoa > Arthropoda > Insecta > Trichoptera > Limnephilidae > Limnephilus > Limnephilus lunatus. Next base: position 100,171,148 of record OU830595.1, read on the forward strand.
GCCATAGCTCAGTGGTCAGAGCTGCTGACCGGCAATCAGATGGTCACGGGTTCAATTCCCGTTGGCGGCCAGTATCTTTTCTCGGAAGATTTTTTCAATGTAGATGAGTGTTTCAGGCTGATAATTATTGATTATAATATTTGTTATCTACCCTTTGTGCTATGCATAAAAATCTTGTTTAAACGTTAGTTTATCAATTAAAAAAATAATAATTAATATTTGACAAGTTAAAGTATTTCAGCAAAAAATGCAGACATAATTAGTCTCGACGCCACCTAGCGGGAGATTTAGTATTAAAAATACCTCTCTCACAAAAATAAAGTTGGTTGTTTTCAGTTGGAAAAATGTAATAATAAGTAATTGTCGAATGAAACACTAGTATATACTGAATTATTTGGCGGGTATTAGATAAGCCGCCATAGCTCAGTGGTCAGAGCTGCTGACCGGCAATCAGATGGTCACGGGTTCAATTCCCGTTGGCGGCCAGTATCTTTTCTCGGAAGATTTTTTCAATGTAGATGAGTGTTTCAGGCTGATAATTATTGATTATAATATTTGTTATCTACCCTTTGTGCTATGCATTAAAATCTTGTTTAAACGTTAGTTTATCAATTAAAAAAATAATAATTAATATTTGACAAGTTAAAGTATTTCAGCAAAAAATGCAGACATAATTAGTCTCGACGCCACCTAGCGGGAGATTTAGTATTAAAAATACCTCTCTCACAAAAATAAAGTTGGTTGTTTTCAGTTGGAAAAATGTAATAATAAGTAATTGTCGAATGAAACACTAGTATATACTGAATTATTTGGCGGGTATTAGATAAGCCGCCATAGCTCAGTGGTCAGAGCTGCTGACCGGCAATCAGATGGTCACGGGTTCAATTCCCGTTGGCGGCCAGTATCTTTTCTCGGAAGATTTTTTCAATGTAGATGAGTGTTTCAGGCTGATAATTATTGATTATAATATTTGTTATCTACCCTTTGTGCTATGCATAAAAATCTTGTTTAAACGTTAGTTTATCAATTAAAAAAATAATAATTAATATTTGACAAGTTAAAGTATTTCAGCAAAAAATGCAGACATAATTATGTACTATGTATTAAAAGTTCACACTTCTAAACACATAACCTAACATAACTTCATATCTTTATGTTTTAAATCTTATTGTAATTCCTCCATCTTGTTATCAGGTACCTGGTTTACACTTTTCAATACTACTAAGTTATTTATTTATCTCATATTCTGTAAATCTGAATATATTATTTGTTATCAGATTAATTTGGTAAATCTGATTATAATATGTGCTACCTGATTACTTTTTCTACTTTATCACAAAAAATATATATATGTGTGTGTGTGTATGTATGTATATGTGTGTGTATATATATATATATGTATACATATATGTATGTATGTGTGTATGTATGTATGTATATGTGTATGTATATATGCATTTATATACATCTTCTTTATTGCACAACTTAGTTTCAGAGAAAAATGAGTTTTTTGTTATGTAATTATGTACATTTCATGAATAATATGAACTAAACATGTCAATTTGTCTGTCCTAGAACGGGAAACTTTCCTAGTTGGACAGGCAAAACTTCCTATTATGTAATGTATGCTCTGTTTTTGTATCTATGTATAAATAAATAAATAAATTAGTCTCGACGCCACCTAGCGGGAGATTTAGTATTAAAAATACCTCCCTCACAAAAATAAAGTTGGTTGTTTTCAGTTGGAAAAATGTAATAATAAGTAATTGTCGAATGAAACACTAGTATATACTAAATTATTTGGCGGGTATTAGATAAGCCGCCATAGCTCAGTGGTCAGAGCTGCTGACCGGCAATCAGATGGTCACGGGTTCAATTCCCGTTGGCGGCCAGTATCTTTTCTCGGAAGATTTTTTCAATGTAGATGAGTGTTTCAGGCTGATAATTATTGATTATAATATTTGTTATCTACCCTTTGTGCTATGCATAAAAATCTTGTTTAAACGTTAGTTTATCAATTAAAAAAATAATAATTAATATTTGACAAGTTAAAGTATTTCAGCAAAAAATGCAGACATAATTAGTCTCGACGCCACCTAGCGGGAGATTTAGTATTAAAAATACCTCTCTCACAAAAATAAAGTTGGTTGTTTTCAGTTGGAAAAATGTAATAATAAGTAATTGTCGAATGAAACACTAGTATATACTGAATTATTTGGCGGGTATTAGATAAGCCGCCATAGCTCAGTGGTCAGAGCTGCTGACCGGCAATCAGATGGTCACGGGTTCAATTCCCGTTGGCGGCCAGTATCTTTTCTCGGAAGATTTTTTCAATGTAGATGAGTGTTTCAGGCTGATAATTATTGATTATAATATTTGTTATCTACCCTTTGTGCTATGCATTAAAATCTTGTTTAAACGTTAGTTTATCAATTAAAAAAATAATAATTAATATTTGACAAGTTAAAGTATTTCAGCAAAAAATGCAGACATAATTAGTCTCGACGCCACCTAGCGGGAGATTTAGTATTAAAAATACCTCTCTCACAAAAATAAAGTTGGTTGTTTTCAGTTGGAAAAATGTAATAATAAGTAATTGTCGAATGAAACACTAGTATATACTAAATTATTTGGCGGGTATTAGATAAGCCGCCATAGCTCAGTGGTCAGAGCTGCTGACCGGCAATCAGATGGTCACGGGTTCAATTCCCGTTGGCGGCCAGTATCTTTTCTCGGAAGATTTTTTCAATGTAGATGAGTGTTTCAGGCTGATAATTATTGATTATAATATTTGTTATCTACCCTTTGTGCTATGCATAAAAATCTTGTTTAAACGTTAGTTTATCAATTAAAAAAATAATAATTAATATTTGACAAGTTAAAGTATTTCAGCAAAAAATGCAGACATAATTATGTACTATGTATTAAAAGTTCACACTTCTAAACACATAACCTAACATAACTTCATATCTTTATGTTTTAAATCTTATTGTAATTCCTCCATCTTGTTATCAGGTACCTGGTTTACACTTTTCAATACTACTAAGTTATTTATTTATCTCATATTCTGTAAATCTGAATATATTATTTGTTATCAGATTAATTTGGTAAATCTGATTATAATATGTGCTACCTGATTACTTTTTCTACTTTATCACAAAAAATATATATATGTGTGTGTGTGTATGTATGTATATGTGTGTGTATATATATATATATGTATACATATATGTATGTATGTGTGTATGTATGTATGTATATGTGTATGTATATATGCATTTATATACATCTTCTTTATTGCACAACTTAGTTTCAGAGAAAAATGAGTTTTTTGTTATGTAATTATGTACATTTCATGAATAATATGAACTAAACATGTCAATTTGTCTGTCCTAGAACGGGAAACTTTCCTAGTTGGACAGGCAAAACTTCCTATTATGTAATGTATGCTCTGTTTTTGTATCTATGTATAAATAAATAAATAAATTAGTCTCGACGCCACCTAGCGGGAGATTTAGTATTAAAAATACCTCCCTCACAAAAATAAAGTTGGTTGTTTTCAGTTGGAAAAATGTAATAATAAGTAATTGTCGAATGAAACACTAGTATATACTAAATTATTTGGCGGGTATTAGATAAGCCGCCATAGCTCAGTGGTCAGAGCTGCTGACCGGCAATCAGATGGTCACGGGTTCAATTCCCGTTGGCGGCCAGTATCTTTTCTCGGAAGATTTTTTCAATGTAGATGAGTGTTTCAGGCTGATAATTATTGATTATAATATTTGTTATCTACCCTTTGTGCTATGCATAAAAATCTTGTTTAAACGTTAGTTTATCAATTAAAAAAATAATAATTAATATTTGACAAGTTAAAGTATTTCAGCAAAAAATGCAGACATAATTAGTCTCGACGCCACCTAGCGGGAGATTTAGTATTAAAAATACCTCTCTCACAAAAATAAAGTTGGTTGTTTTCAGTTGGAAAAATGTAATAATAAGTAATTGTCGAATGAAACACTAGTATATACTGAATTATTTGGCGGGTATTAGATAAGCCGCCATAGCTCAGTGGTCAGAGCTGCTGACCGGCAATCAGATGGTCACGGGTTCAATTCCCGTTGGCGGCCAGTATCTTTTCTCGGAAGATTTTTTCAATGTAGATGAGTGTTTCAGGCTGATAATTATTGATTATAATATTTGTTATCTACCCTTTGTGCTATGCATTAAAATCTTGTTTAAACGTTAGTTTATCAATTAAAAAAATAATAATTAATATTTGACAAGTTAAAGTATTTCAGCAAAAAATGCAGACATAATTAGTCTCGACGCCACCTAGCGGGAGATTTAGTATTAAAAATACCTCTCTCACAAAAATAAAGTTGGTTGTTTTCAGTTGGAAAAATGTAATAATAAGTAATTGTCGAATGAAACACTAGTATATACTGAATTATTTGGCGGGTATTAGATAAGCCGCCATAGCTCAGTGGTCAGAGCTGCTGACCGGCAATCAGATGGTCACGGGTTCAATTCCCGTTGGCGGCCAGTATCTTTTCTCGGAAGATTTTTTCAATGTAGATGAGTGTTTCAGGCTGATAATTATTGATTATAATATTTGTTATCTACCCTTTGTGCTATGCATAAAAATCTTGTTTAAACGTTAGTTTATCAATTAAAAAAATAATAATTAATATTTGACAAGTTAAAGTATTTCAGCAAAAAATGCAGACATAATTATGTACTATGTATTAAAAGTTCACACTTCTAAACACATAACCTAACATAACTTCATATCTTTATGTTTTAAATCTTATTGTAATTCCTCCATCTTGTTATCAGGTACCTGGTTTACACTTTTCAATACTACTAAGTTATTTATTTATCTCATATTCTGTAAATCTGAATATATTATTTGTTATCAGATTAATTTGGTAAATCTGATTATAATATGTGCTACCTGATTACTTTTTCTACTTTATCACAAAAAAATATATATGTGTGTGTGTGTATGTATGTATATGTGTGTGTATATATATATATGTATATATATATAACACCGTCTATTTGGCGACCATCATGGGCAAATATGCATTTAAAGTGGCGACCACCGACATTTGGCGACCGATATACGGTCGCCACTTAATTTTTCGAAATTTTTACACAGTTTATTAATATATGTCGTCACAAGCATCTTGGCGAAATTTGTCCTGGTCGCCAAATTGGGCTTGAAGTGGATGATTTCGAATATTAAAGTTCCGGAGTCTGTCGCTACGCAGCTAGGCGCTAGGTGATATACATGGCCATGTATTCTGCATTTCACTCCTACGCTTTAGTGGCGACCGAGTTTGACGTATTCCACATTTCATTCTGAGCATTTAGTGGCGACCAGAAACGACGTATCCTGCATTTCATAAAGTCCGAAATGGCGACCGCGAAGAACATGATGTACCTACCTATGTTTCACTTCATTCCTAACTTTTAGTGGCGATCGGGTATGACGTATACCACATTTCATTCCGAGCATTTAGTGGCGACCGGGTATGACGTATCCCGCATTTCATTCCTAGCCTTTAGTGGCGACCGGTGACGTTGGCAAATTTTGGTGGTGTATTCGGCATTTCGTACAAGCCCAAATTGGCGACGTTGCCGGTTCAAGTCAAATCCCGTACGAGTGTTGAGGTGCACGCCCCGGCGGGGTGATTTTGCGACGTTGCCGCACATATTTGGCCGGTTGCTGCGAATGTTTTGCCTTTTCAAATTTTGTCGCGATCAACCGTATTATCGTATACCGAGCATTGACGTCCGTGCGGCTTAGGGTGTATTTGGCGACCGATCATTTTAGTGTCTTATTTACAATACAGTATTGATTACTGTTGATGAATTGAAATGGAACAAAATAATTGAAAGAATAACAGAATAGCCATACCAAGATTACTCTTCGGAGTCACACCAGCTCTCTGACGTAGAATTCAGATACTGTGAGATGTGTGCCTTCAAATAATATTTCTTCTTTTCAACCGTTTTTACGGTCAAATTTACTTCTATAAAATTCCCTTTTTATTATTTATTGAGTAAGTTATACTACATGAATATAAACTAATAAGCACAATGTATCATTTCATTTGATAAATTTAAATATTTTTACAATAAGCATAACATTTATTCTTAAATACATTCATTATTTCTTCATCCTTAATACTTTCAGGCATTTCATCGTACATCTTTAGTCCTCTATATTAGGCAGTTCTGTGATTTTTATTTCTTCATTTGTGGCAATCGAACTCTGTTTATATTTCTTGTTTCGTAATTATGTACGCCTCTACTAAAGCAATTTCATCCTTAAAATATTTTGGCATTTGGTTTTTCACGATTTTATGAACAAAAATTATCACATTAAATGGTAGTCTCTTTTTTATCGGAATCCAATTTAGCTCATCACATTTACAGCTCATAGCTCTGTTCTGTATAACTTCTAGTTTGTTCAAATTTCCTTCATTGGCCAAATATAACATCTTAGAGCAGTAATCCAAATGTGGAGTTACGATAGTTTTATAAATGAGCTCCGTAGTGTTTCTATTTAATTTATGTCTTAGTCTTCTAAAAAAAAATGACCTTTTTTGATACATTTTTTATCACATATTCAAAGTTTGCTGTGAAAGTCAGTATTGAATCGAATATTACACCCAGGTATTTGATTTCATTTAATTTTCCAATCTTTTCACCATTAATTGTCAAATTTAATCCTGTGTTACGCGTTTTATTGCCGATTTCCATATATTTTGTTTTGTTTACGTTCAGTTTCAACTTGTTTAATTTCAGCCATTTGTAATGTAATCTTCACACGAAATATAGATTAAGGTATCGTCTGCAAATAGTCTAATTTTGCAATATTAATTTCTAATTTACAGGAGTTCCACTTACTCTGAAGGTGATGGTGGGATACGACCCAAATCCCAAATTGACACCGATTTCAGTTTTTAGACAGCGGATGTGTGAAACAAAGACGAGCTCACCAGTTAATTTTACTCGAAAAAATATAAAAAAATTCTGACAACGACCATCGTACATCGTTTCCACCAAACTTCAATGTATTGACCAAATCCAAGAAGAAAATATAAATAAATGATATATAAATAACAAACACATACACTGCGCAGTTCACACGCCATAGAAATGAAACTTCAGAAAACTAAAGTAGACAAAAGTGTGTAGGCTACGAAGCACCGCACAAAGAGGAGACCGATTATTCTCGCAGTGTAAATCCTTTAGATTTATTTTTTTGTCCCTTTTTAGGGTCACTATTTTTCGTTTCATCGAGTTTAAAATCACAAAGAAAGATAGACTAACATTGATGGGTTACGAATAACCCAATAATGTTTTAAAATCTCTTACTACCATTACAGAAAGCCGAAAATGTTGTTTGTGTTGAGGTGGGACTTTTTTTATATTAGCTCCACACAGGGACCCTGAGGAAAATAAATTCCCTCAGGGCCTATGTCGTCTTAGGGGATGCTGTGTGGAGGGTCTTTTAGGTAAGGGAAGGATAGGAGGTTCTGAAAAGGAAAAATGGCATGCGGGGTGGGTAGGAATCTGGAGGTCAGTGAGTCCAGGAGGGGACATATATTATAAACCCATCCCTTCAACTACGGTGTAAGGCGATGGGTAGAGAGAGAGCACTACTGGAAAGGTCAAAAGGCCTCCCAAAACCAGTCTCTCTCGATCCGGCCCACCACGCAGCAGGTGGGTAGACCGCCGTCAAGACCTGGACAAACTTCCCCCCCTGAAACCCGGATATCTCTGTTAACACACAGCTATAATATGCGTGGGATGGCGTTTTTCGGCATATCGCTTGCCGTACATTCCAAATTGGAATATAAGGCGAGCGTTATGCTGAAATATGCCGTCCCACGCATATTATAGCTGTGTGTGAACAGTGAACACGCTCAACCTCCAAAATAAACCCACCGCGCGCCGTCCCCTGACCCTTGACCCCAACCCTCGTACGGGAGAGTTCAAACGAACTGACAACGAGTTTTGAAATGCAGAATGCATCTTCCCTTCTTGTCGTCACTAAAAACTAGGAATGAACTGCAGGTTGGGCGCGCGTTTGGCGTATTTCCCGACTATGCACCGGCGCCGAAGGGATCAAAGACGCTAGTTCCTCGGAGCATCTTCCATTGAAATACCGGTAGAACAAGGGTAGCATTCCCACCCGACCCCTAAAGATTGCTCTAAAGATTGCAATCCTTTTGTATTGATGCAATCTGTTTGTATTGATTATACTATCCGTTATATTTTTTTGCATTAACGCATGAGTAAAAGCGTACATCAATCAAATACAAAAATGCTATCTTTATTTCTAAAAATCGTAGCTCCGGGCACCCCGGAGGTTCCATTCGAATATTTTAAAAACCAGTAGCTATTATTATTTACGAATCACTTTTGCATCTTTTGTTGATTTTAACAAAATAAACAATAAATAAAATTAAAAGTATTTAAGTTTGTTGTCTGTAGGTTACGTTAGGATTACTCTTTATTTTTATTTATTTCCTCATCTTCATGTTTACTTAGCCATAATTTGATGTCTTTTTTGAACTTTTTTTTCTGCATGGTGTTCTTAATTTCAATTGGAAGGGTATTATATAGTTTTGTAGCATGGAAATTATGGTTTCTCTGCCCAAAAGATCTATTTAATTTCGGGATGTCTAGTAGTTTTGAGGATTTCATCCTTGTAGTGTAGGTGTGTTGGTTAGCAAGGTTTTCATATTTTTCTTTAAATTTGATAAAATTGCATTTTTTAGTTTAGTTAAGTAATACTGAACACATTTGGAAAAATTGTTTTTCATAGATGTGTACATTTTGATTCATTTTTCTTTTTTAATTTACTAATTAAAAAAAATTATCAATTAAAATCTGCCACCTTTTTGAACTTTTACATTAATTTACCCCTCCAGTCCTCGGGCATGTTTTGTCAGAATGTCACATAATTTTCTGCTTCGCGATGAAATCCAAATAAATGAAACATTTTCGAATGTATCCAAAAACGAAAAACTGGTTTTGAAAGATTTTTATTATTAGAAAGACATATAATTTTGAAAACATTAAATTTTTCAATGCAAACATTAAAAAGTTTTAATAACGGCTCACCTTACGTTTTTTCTAACTAAAACTACTTTTAGATACCGAAAAAAGAATCAATAAACACATATTTTGTTAGACAAATGTATTTTAAACGTTATTGCCACCTTAGATTTTTGTAGTTTCATATTTAAAAATAACTGAGTATGCGATTCACACGCCGTAGAAGTGAAACTTCAGAAAACTAAAGTAGACAAGAGTGGGAAGGCTACGAAGCACCACACAAAGAGGACACCGATTACACTATCCCATTTTCTCGCAGGCTAAATCCTGTACATGAACTTGGTTTTTAAAGGTTTACACATAAAAAAGAAGTTTATTTGTAACCTTCCATCCCACATTCAAATTTTCACCGTAAAACGTCCCCCTGAATAAAGGGCGTTTTCAAGCACTCTGCGAGCAGCTTTTTGCTGAACTTCAGGTCATGCATATGCATTGTCATTTTAAAGACGCATTCATATAAACAAAGATTTTTTTGTTTGTTTTTTTTTAAAGAAAGACAAACATTCCCTGTGGTTACGAATAACCCAACAGTATTTGAAAATCTCCTATTACCACCACAAAAGGCCGAAAATTTTGCTTGTGTTGTGATGGAGGACATAGCCATAGCCAGCCGAGGAATAGGGCACGCGACGCCCGCGGGTGGGACCCAAACGCGATGCCCACTCAACCACTAACTGGTATTTTTAATGTGCTTGTCTGTCTTGGTGGTGCTTGGGATAATGCTCGCTTCCTGAACAGAAGACCTCTGGTTAGAATCCTACCCACGTCCGCAGATTTTGTCCTATTTTCCACTAACCAAGCGCTTAAGAGCCGTTCAAACACGCTATGTATTTTATTCGAGTGGGGAGTAAAGTAGTATCTAAACGCGTCCGAACACCATCATTTTAGTAGAGTGGGTTAGTCAGCTTTTTAGAGGATTCAATCAATTTTGTTCTATTTTTAGAGCGTATAGGGACCCCCCCCCCCCCCCTCGCATCCCTGTGCACTGACATGCCGTTTTAGCAGAGTTCATTTGTAGACCCGCGGAAATGTCGAGGCATTGGAGCGAAGTTGCTACTCTAAAATTATTTATTTGTGCTGCTATTAATCTCTTTTTGTGGACATTTTATTTATTATTATCTCACTAATTTATTCTTCCACGTCTTCTATAATAAGCATTAAAATCAGCTTAATTAGCGTATTTACTTTGCTTTGTAGCAGCCCGTCATCCGCCGTCATCCTACAACGGGCGGCGGGCACAAATGTATCTACTCTATTTGAAATTAAGGCGAACGGTTTTCGGCGAGTCATGTAGCAAGCGTACTCTCTACTTGACTTACCACTTGACCAATGTGAACAAGCCCTTTAGCTATGCGTGGAAATAATGGAATTGAAATAGTGTATTAGTGTACAATTTTATAAGATTTCTCTTTTTTTAAACATAATTTGCTTTCAGAGCCGTTAATACTCCACTATATTATTATTTAAAAAAACTCATAATAGAATTCTGAAAATTTAAAACGGCAGACGATTTCATGATATCATTTTATGTTGTACTAGCTGGGTTACCCGGCTTCGCTCAGGACAACATTCGAAAGTGTTCTGGAATGTTGCACAATGATGTTCCCGATTCCCTATTCCTGATCATTCCACGACATACTCCGCCACTCCTTCCAGAACTTTCTACAGCTCTATGTAACCTTCTAGAACTTTCCGGAAGACTGTTCTAGAAATTTCAAGAGGGCGAAGCTTTCAGCCCTTACATTATATTATATCAGGACAACAATCGAGAGTATTCTGGAATGTTGCACAATGATGTTCCCGATTCCCTATTCCTGATCATTCCACGACATACTCCGCCACTCCTTCCAGAACTTTCTACAGCTCTACGGAACCTTCTAGAACTTTCCGGAAGACTGTTCTAGAAATTTCAAGAGGGCGAAGTTTTCAGCCCTTATATCACGCCCTTTAGGTAAAAACGGATAACCTTATTCCCTAGGGGGGGGGGAGAGATCTACCACACCATGTAACTCCCTTGATCGAACCGGGACTCGTTTCTTAGTTTTTGCGAGCTGCACGTTTTTTTGGACTTTCTTTTATACTACATGCCATATTCAAATAAAAAAATGTTACTCCTTACATGTCCTTTCCCGTGCGTTCCCCTCCAGCGTTCCACTTCCACCTTCCCCGCCACCGCTCTCCCGCTCCCCCGTCCCGCAAACCCCCCTGGCACTGCATTTCTTGACTCCTCTCCCGCGCGGCCCGTAGCCGAAACTTTTTTCTAATACTAACATTTTTAAACTCGTGATATCTTTCTAATTAAATATCCAAATTTCAAAATTCAAAAAGTAAAATAAAGGTATTGAAGTTGTCTTGAATATGAAGTAATTTATTTTGATAAGGATTAACACCAAGATACAAATAAAGAGCCTTTTCAAGCGGCGACATATTAATTAAAATTTTAAAATAAAAGAATACTTATTGTGGCATAACCATAATAGTTAGACATATGCTGTGGCGACTTTTTTTGTAAATAATGATGTGTTCTATAAAGTCATAGTACATTATTTTATTCTATCATCAATAGTTTTCGCAGCGCACGCGATTTAAAGAATATTTAAGGTAATTTTTTTACACCCTGGTTATGAAGTTTTAGTAAGGATGCCTATTTTTTTTTAAATATAATATAACCTATGTCACCCAGGGATAGTGTAGCTTCCCAACAGCGAAAGAATTTTTCAAATCGGTTCAGTAGTTTCGGAGCCTATTCGATGCAAACAAACACACAAACAAACAAACAAACAAACAAATATTACCTCTTTATATAGTGTGTTAGATAATTGAACAGAAAAATAACACAAATCTATAAATATCTTTCTTCTCGGGTGTCAAAATTATCAATCGATTTTTTTAAAGCTCCGCTTTCGATCAAACATTATGTTAGTTAATTATTCTGAATGCATGAAAATGGACACATTTTTGCGCTGGGTAGCAATTTGGATCGAGAACTGCGATGAAGCAATTATTTGAAGTGAAAAATTCTTTAGCAACGTTGTGATTAGAAAAAAACTCGAAAGGAAACAAGCGACACTAAAAAGAGACAAACAGTATAGGATTTTTTTTTGGTACCTAAATTGGTATAAATTTACAATACATATAATGGTTTTTATATAAACAGTTGAAAAGCAAAGAATAATACAATTAGCAGATTAACCAAAAAAATCCCACACAGGCATCGCCAGTTCGTGGGTGTACTTGTGTGTTTTTAAAACAGTTAAAATTTTACTCATAAACATGCACTATCTTCGTAGAGATTAAAAAATAAAATTTAATAAATAAAAAATAAAATCATTGTGATCGTGATTACTGAATTAAAATTCACACGACATGTTAATAAAGATTAATAAAATTTGTGAAGTTACATCGGCTCAGATATTACAGCAAGTAAATGTCGGTTTCAATGGTATTTATCCAAGACTTTATACATTTTTATATTTGCTGTACGAGGATATATTTTTACTTTCAATTTCTGTAGTCTTATAGAGAGCATTATAAATTTCTGGTGTAATAAAATTCGCATGTCTTTACGCAAGCCTAGTTTTACACAATGGAATTTCAAATGCATTATTTAACCTATTACTAAATCGTTTTTCATTTTTTGAAAAAATTATATTTCTAGAAAATGTGTATTTTAAACATCGTATACAGTAAATTTTTCTCATCTCTTACAATTCAGCTTCTTGGAATAATTGCAGGAAGGGGTAGTTCATATCATTATGCGACATTATTATTATTATTATACACCCCCTCCCCTCCCATCCAATTATTCCATAAGATTCTGATGATTGCACCAATGCATGTTACACAAATTTCATTATTTTAATGTCGACTCTTTAATTTAAACGTTTAAAAATATAAGTTAAATACGTAAATTTATTTACAAGCTTTTCTATGTGATCTGTCCATTTGAGTTGGCTGTCTAATGTAATTCCTAAGTATTTAACTGTATTCGATGGCCGGTGTGGCCGGTGTTTAGCGGTGAGGCTCTTAGCTCGCAACCCAAAGGTTGCGGGATCGAATCCCTGTCTAGCAAATAAACTTTATTTTGTTAATTTTGTTATATATCACAATTTATTATTTTAGAATAATATATGGTATATAATCCATGACACATCGCTTTGTATAAACCACTATATTATAAACAATATCTACATGTTTTTTTTAATTTAATATTTTTCGTAAAGATACAGATATCATTATACATGAAACATCTAATCATCCATTTTCACTAAAATAAGCAGCTTTTCATACCTTGCTAAGTAGATTAATTAATGTTCCCTTATCTTTGCGTAATTTTAAAACAGAATTAAATACTATTAAACAAATTTGCAATTAATAACGGTTATACTTCAAAATTAATAGACAATATGTTAAACAAAAAATATAAGAAAAAGTTTTTTAGATATTTTGTTTATCCACACGTTGTTGAAAATGATAATAATTGGAGAATTTTTTTTTTTTAAATAATAGCATTTCAAATTTAAAAATTAAAAACATGCCAAATAATGTACAACCAGCTTTTTATACAAATAACAAATTAAAAAATTATATATTAAATAATAAGGATAAATATGATTTTTTGAACAAATCTGGGTTTTATAAATTAATTAGTAATGATTGTAACTTTTTTTATATTGGAAAAACTTCTAGAAATTTTAACATTAGAGGTAAGGAACATATAAGATGTTTAAATAATAATAATTATTCTGAATTTGCCAACCATATTTTGGAAACAAGTCATTCTTTTGATATTAATACAGGTCTTAAAATTAACACTACGGGCATATAATTGGATAATTTCGAAATTTTAAAAATTAGAAAAAGCGTTAATAGTAAATTAAATTTTATAAATAACCAAACATTTTTTAAAAATAGCCATCTCTTAAATTTTTTTTCTTATTAATACTTACAATAATTATTTATTTTTTCATTTAGACTAATTATTTGTTCTTAAAAGTTTTTTTATTATCTAAATGCAATTTTATTTTTCCTTAAATAATTTTTATATTTAATTTTGTATAACTATTTTTATGTTTTTTAAGCAATTAATCACCTCTACTTTTTTAATATTTTGTCTATGTTCTAGTTTATTCTAATTTGTCTATACTTGTTTGTCATTTATTTTTCTTTATATTAACATATCCTGATGAAGATAACATTGTTATGGAAACATGTAGATATTGTTTATAATATAGTGGTTTCTACAAAGTGATCTGTTATTCATTATATAATTAATGATGCCACAAAGTAATTTTGCGAAGTTTGAAGAAGTAAATATATGGTATATTTGCGGCACGTTCCAGAGTGGAAAGTACACTCAGTATCGCCCTGGTGTAAGACTTTAGCCGTGTTTGGTGACCAGATCTGAATAGCCAGGTACTTCCCCACCTTCCTCTCCCTCATCTCCTTCCCCTCCCCGCCACCTTCATCCTCACAACATACCCCAATGGAAGATGCCATAGTTTTACTGGCTCCAGACGGAGCACCTGGGACTCTTGTGAGGTATTCATATAAAAAAATCCCCGTATTCATTTCCGTACAGTTAGAGCATTAGACAGGATTGTAAGTATTTTTGTGAAACCTTATATTTAAGGGAGTTAAGGGTGTCTGTCGCCTTTTTGGTATTGTTAAATGGAATATAAAGAGTTTTTCCGCAGTTCAGAGTTATAAGGTTTTGATTGAGCCATACTTTGACAATGGATGTGCATTTATTTGCATTTTCAGAGACCAGATGTTAGGAATATACATATAGGAATTAGCGTGCGAAAGAATGACACTAATCTGTGCCCTCTTTGTGCGGTGTTTCGTAGAATAAAATAATTTGTACACTTTGTAAAAATATTACAATAAATAAACTCTACAATTAACCTACCCTGATTCGTTTCATTCTTTCTAGGTTTAGTTTTATGAAGGCTTCACTTCTCCCTCGTGTGAACTTAATTTATTTATTTCTATATAAGTATTACAGTATTTACCTAATTATTAACATTTTTACATAATATATTTGGCAATTTTATTATGTTGGGTGTAAGGTAGGTTTGTGAAGGTGAACTGCACACAAGTTTTATATATTTATTTTAAAGATAGAATCATTGACCGGTCAGTGGTTTAATGGGCATCGCGTTTAGGTTCGGGATGCGGGTATGGGTACCGCCGCCCTAGGAACCATTTATTGGTTAACCAACACCTCTGCCGTACGTCACCCCAAGTGGTTCATTGCGTTTGGTGACATAACAGAGATACCCGGGTTCATGGGATGAAGTTTGTGCAGGTCTTGACGGTGGATGCGTCTGCCCACCTGCTGCGTGGTGGGCCGGATCGAGAGAGACTGGCTGTGGGAGGCCTTTTGACCTTACCAGTAGTGCTCTCTCTCTACCCATCGCCTTGCACCGTAGTTGGAGGGATGGGTTCATACGTCCCCTCCTGGACTCACTGACCGCCAGATTCCTACCCACCCCGCATACCTTTTTCCTTTTCAGAACCTCCTATCCTTCCCTTCCCTAAAAGACCCTCCACACAGCATCCCCTAAGACGACATAGGCCCTTTTGGAATTTATTTTCCTCAGGGTCCCTGTGTGGAGCTAATGTAAAAAAAGTCCCACCCCAACACAAACAACATTTTCGGCTTTCTGTGGTGGTAGTAGGAGATTTTCAAACATTATTGGATTATTCGTAACCAAATAATGATGGAGATTTTCAAAATTTATTGGGTTATTCGTAACCCAGCAATGTTAGTCTATCTTTCTTTGTGATTTTAAACTCGATGAAACGAAAAATAGCGACACTAAAAAGGGACAAAAACTTAAATCACAAAGCACAAAGAGGAGAATAATCGGTCTCCTCTTTGTGCGGTGCTTCGTAGCCTACACACTTTTGTCTACTTTAGTTTTCTGATGTTTCATTTCTATGGCGTGTGAACTGCGCAGTGTATTTATTTTGTTATTTCTATATCATTTATTCATATTTTCTTCTTGGATTTGGTCAATACATTGAAGTTTTGTGGAAACGATGTACGAAGGTCGTTATCAGAATTTTTTAAATATTTTTTCGAGTAAAATTAACTGGTGAGCTCGTCTTTGTTTCACACATCCGCTGTCTAAAACCTGAAATCAGTGTTAATTTGGGATTTGGGTCGAAATCCCACCATCACCGTCAGAGTAAGTGAACTCCTGTAAATTATAAATTAACATTGCAAAATTAGACTATTTGCAGACGATACCTTAATCTATTTTTCCTGTGAAGATTACATAGATTCAATTAACAAAATAAACGAAGACCTACAAAATATAGCAAATGGCTGAAATTAAACAAGCTGAAACAGAACGTAAACAAAACAAAATATATGGAAATAGGCGATAAAACGCCTAACACAGGGTTAAATATGACAATTAATGGTGAAAAAATTGGAAAAGTAAATGAAATCAAATACCTGGGTGTAATATTCGATTCAAAACTGACTTTCACGGCAAACTTTGAATATGTGCTAAAAAAGGTATCAAAAAAGGTAAATGTTTTTAGAAAACTACGACATAAATTAAATAGAAACACTACGGAGCTCATTTATAAAACTATCGTTACTCCACATTTGGATTACGTCTCTACGAAGTTATATTTGGCCAATGAAGAAAATTTAAACAAACTAGAAATTATTCAGAACAGAGCTATGAAATGTATACTGGGGAAAGGCAAATTCGCAAGGATTAATCAAATGAGAGATTAGCTCAATTGGATTCCGATAAAAAAGAGACTACCATTTAATGTGATAATTTTTGTGCATAAAATTATGAAAAACCAAATGCCAAAATACTTTAAGGATGAAATTGTTTTTAATAGAGACGTACATAATTACGAAACAAGAAATATAAACAGAGTTCGATTGCCACAAATGAAGAAATAAAAATCGCAGAACTGCCTAATGTATAGAGGACTAAAGATGTACGATGAAATGCCTGAAAGTATGAAGAATGAAGAAAGAATGAATGTATTTAAAAATAAATGTTATGCTAACTGTAAAAATATTTAAATTTATCAAATGAAATGTTACATTGTGCTTTTTAGTTTATATTCATGTAGTCCAACTAACTCAATAAATAATAATTAAAAAAATTAAAAAATAAGAAAACGAAATTTTATAGAAGTAAATTTGACCGTAAAAACGATCGAAAAGAAGAAATATGTGCGGCAACGTCGCAAATCACGCCGCCGCGGCGTGCACCTCAACACTCGTACGGGATTTGACTTGAACCGGCAACGTTGTTTCGCCACCGGTCGCCACTAAAGGCTAGGAATGAAATGTGGAATACGTCATACCCGATCGCCACTAAAAGTTAGGAATGAAGTGAAACATAGGTAGGTACATCTTTTTGTTCGAGGACGCAGTTGAGGAAGGGGAGGCGGGGAGGGAAACGGGACGAATGGGAAAGGACATGCACGGAGAAACAATTATTTATTCAATAGCATAGCAACGCATGCCGCGTAACAGCTAGTTTTATATAAGTGACAGGTTATTCGTAACCCGAGAATGATTGTCTTTTTTTATAAAAATATTACCTTGCTACCTATCGCAAAACGGTAGCCACTTTTATTCTGATTAATTGGTAACTAAAATAACGATTGGATCAATGCAGACATTTAAAATAGAAGCCAAAAGCGATAGTTAATTTTGACACTTTATATTTTTTACATTAGCTCCACAAAGGAGGGCCTGAGGAAAACAATTTCCCTCAGGGCCTATGTCATCTTTGGAGATGTTGTGTTGAGGGTATTTTTAGGGAAAGGAAGGAGAGGAAGTTCTAGGAAGGAATAAAGTATGAGGTGTGGTTAGGAATCTGGGGTCAATGTGTCCAGGAGTGACCATCCCTCCCACTGTGGTACAAGTCGATGGATCGAGGGTCTGGCTGGAGAGATGAACAGATCTCCCTCAACCAGTCTCTCCCAATCCGACCCGCCATGTGGTAGGTGGGCAAATGCATAGGCCGCCAAGAGCTAGACAAACCTCACCCCGTGAACCCGGGCACCCCTGCTAAGTCACCAAACATATCTAACCACTTGGTGTTACCTATGGGAGGGTTGTTAGTTATCTAATAAATAGTTCCCGGGCGGCGGTACCCACACCCGCCTCCCAAATTTATAATTTGTTTGATATTGCCTCCCAAATGTAAAATGTTATCATAATAATCGTATACCGTTTTGAATTATTGGGATTCTGTTTTGGTTTCCTTCAAAATAATATTTGTAATATTAGCGGCTCTGAATGCTATTTTTTTTTTAAATCAAGATTGTACATGAATGCATTCTTTTAATTTCCTCGCTAAACTAAGCACGTAGTGGTAGAAGAATGTTGAAGGTAGAATTCTATTAAGGAAGTGAGCATTATCCCCACTCCCCAGCACCACCAAACCAAACAAGTAAATTTAAAAAAAATGCCAAATTTTATTATGTCGTCAAGTTAGCCTTTGTATGATAACCAATCATTATGTACCTATGATACACCGTTGGCAAATCGCGACCGAATTAAAAGGATTCTGAAAGCGTCGTAATATAAACGTAATGCATACAGGAATATACGGAGGTCGTCAAATGTTCGTAATGAACGGACGCCCTAAATATGGAATGAAGTGTGATATACGTACGATATACGCGGTTACCAAAACGACGGCAATATGAAAGGAAGTCCAAAAGACTCTAAAGTATACGTAACTACCAAAAATTTGAATACCCTTAAAACACAATTTCTGGATAATTCTTTTACTATCACTCTTTTCTTAAGCTAAAAACATGTGAACATTCACAGCAATTTTATTTAAAAACCTACCGTAAGCAGTGGTTGCCAAAAGGATGCGAAGTGAAAGGTTGCCAAATCTGTTGCGGGATGTATATATATACATATATGTATGTATGTGTGTATGTATGTATGTATATGTGTATGTATATATGCATTTTTATACATCTTCTTTATTGCACAACTTAGTTTCAGAGAAAAATGAGTTTTTTGTTATGTAATTATGTACATTTCATGAATAATATGAACTAAACATGTCAATTTGTCTGTCCTAGAACGGGAAACTTTCCTAGTTGGACAGGCAAAACTTCCTATTATGTAATGTATGCTCTGTTTTTGTATCTATGTATAAATAAATAAATAAATTAGTCTCGACGCCACCTAGCGGGAGATTTAGTATTAAAAATACCTCTCTCACAAAAATAAAGTTGGTTGTTTTCAGTTGGAAAAATGTAATAATAAGTAATTGTCGAATGAAACACTAGTATATACTGAATTATTTGGCGGGTATTAGATAAGCCGCCATAGCTCAGTGGTCAGAGCTGCTGACCGGCAATCAGATGGTCACGGGTTCAATTCCCGTTGGCGGCCAGTATCTTTTCTCGGAAGATTTTTTCAATGTAGATGAGTGTTTCAGGCTGATAAAAAAATATTACCTATATGACAAACAGATTCGATGAAATTATAAATTAAGGCGCCGCAACCGGGCGCAAAAAAGAAGAAGATGGAGAGATATGAAATTATGAATGTTAGAGGAGCGCGCTAATATTTAAAGCCACAAAATCGATGCGATAATTGTGAAAATGTTTAATAAAACACGACTCAAAATAAATTAAAATTATCAAAAATAATACCTTGACATAAAAAAAATATGTATTAGCTTCAATTTGGTTCACATGATCCGAAAAGATAGGAACTTCTCAATATTCTTCTTCTCCTACTCCTCTCTCACTTCTTTCATTTTTTAAACATTCCCCAAATGACTCAGTTTCACAGAATGTGTGCAGTCAGCACTCGATTTGTCATAAAATTTTAATGATGTGGATATTTAAAAAATCAATATGTTATGCTCACATGTTTGATGGTTGCCAGTTTCTGTCCCATAGAAAGTCGTGGCCTTTCTTACCCACTCATTGAGAAGTCCGTAAAGGCCTAGGTACCTTCCTGTATTATATTATAATTACTTCGCCAATATAATAAATTATTCCGGCCAAGACAAAATGGGGAGTAGCTGTTTCTTCCGCGGTGAAATGAATAAAGGACCCTCAATGCCAGCGGCAATGTAAAACGCGTTTTGCTGCGATTGGAGAACTCGTAATATTAAATACTCTTTTTTGCCCTCTGTGTTAAATGGGTACAGATGGTAGATTAGATCCCTGGGAAAATGTGTATGAATGGATTTGGTTTTAAGCAGCCGTTTTATTAAAAACTCAGGTAGGTAGTTTACATAAGGGAGCCTTGAAGTGGCCTCGATAATAATCATAATTTGAAGTTTATGCAATGCAATTCTATGGATTTTTTTAAAGTGCACTATTCCGAATATCCATAATTTGGTATTTTTATTGAAAATCTATTCATGGATTCTTTTCTTAAAACAAATTATTACACCCAAACTATAATAGTATGGTTACACAGAAAAAATACAATTTACTGTAAATAACTTTAATATAAATCGAAACATGCAACATTTAGTATTTAAGTATATTTGATAAGGTAAATGAATAAAAATCTTAAATGTCACCGGAAACCAATAATTCATTTACATTTTTTACTACGAATAATGTCAGGAGTCACTGGTTTAAGCAAGTCAAGTGTGTCCCTTAACACCCTGTCCAACCGTACCTCATAACATTTGCCTAATTTTCCGCAATCACCGTTTTTATTATTATATTTTATTTTAATTCATCTCATTTTATTTTTATTAACTTTAACTTATTATATTATTATGTATTTTTATTAAATTGTAAAATAGGGGCTTCGACACGGGCAAAGCACCCAGTAAGGCACATATTATCAAATATTGTTTGAAAGTGCATAATGCTATTGTACTAATCTTACTAATATTTTAAATGCGAAAGTTTGTATGGATGGTTAGTTGGATGGTTGGATTTTACTCTTTCACGCAATAAACATCCGATGGAAATTAAAAATTCTTTCACTAATCGAAAGCTACATTATTTGCGAGTAACAACGCCTTTATATATTGGTAAGCTCTGGCGTTATGAATGAGCTGTGGCGTTATGAAATTATGTATCATACGTTTTCTGTCCCTAACATTAAACCTATTGCAAACGTTAAACAAATTGTTACCTTGGAAACAATGTTTTTTTTTTTAAATTTTAGGCTTAAAAAGAGTGCTGTGTTGTGATTAAAAAGAGAACTTTTTTGGCGTCGTAGTTAATATCTACATATCTCTAAAATGTTTATTCTCCGAACAAAAAGCATAACGTTGCTATAAAGCATAGCGTTTGAAGTGGACTGTCATTTTCTTATTTTTTTAGGTTACTCTGGATTCAAATATGAATAAAATACTAATAAAGGGAGTAGGTACTTAAAATAAATTTCTATTTCTATAATATAATAATATGAATATGTGCGGCAAGCAGTGTATTGCGTCCTCTCTACAGCTCAGTAATAAGAAAAGCCGAGCTTAGCACCAAGACAAAGATGGCAGCGTTTAAAACGGTATACCGCCCAACGCTCACTTACGGTCACCAGACATGGATGCTAAATGAAAGAACACGCTCCAGAGTCCAAGCTGCCGAAATGAGATACTTGAGAGGAGTGGCAGGAGTTACGAAATGGGATCATATAAGAAACTCGACGATCCGAGATGATCTAAACATTGAACCACTGCTACTCTTCATAGAAAAATCACAATTGAGGTGGCTTGGGCATGTACTAAGAATGTCTGATGACCGAATTCCGAGGAAAATACTGAGTGCGATTCCAGAAGGAAGACGTCCAGTGGGCCGCCCCAGACACAGTTGGGCGAGGCAACTCCTGAAACTGTGTGAGGAGAGGATGGGTCTACCATGGACAGAAGCCGAACAATCAGCACAAGACGGGAATTATGGAGGAGCCTTGTCGATGCAATGGGTCCCCGACCCGAATAGGACAAGGGGAAGAAGATGTATGTATGTATGTATGGATAATTTAAATATTTTCTGAAATAGAATTTTTATTTGCGAAATGTCATTCTCAATTTAAGAAATTTTCTATTAAACAATAATTATTTTCTATTAGACAAAAAAGCAAGAATAATAACAATTATGCCAATAATTATGCCAGTAATTTCCCACCAATACTATGCGAGCGAAGCCGTGGGTAAAAGCTAGTATCTAATAACAAAAAAAAAAAAATTTTGGATACTTATTTTTCAACAGTGATAAAAAAGACTTTATAGAATCTATTCCATCAGTAAATTTCTATAAATAATTAATGTTCGGTTATCAGGGAATAATACCAATTTTGCCCAGTTTTTGCTCAAGTTTATTTTTCCACGAGCATGTTTTAAAATATTCATTATCTTTGTACACTAAATAACAAACATTAGTGATATAAATTAACATGTTGTTTGCGATACTATTTGGAAAATAATTAATAGCCGGTCAATTTAATCCTTCTAAAATTAAATCACCTATTCGTAATGTTTCAATTTTGATCACTGTGTACGATACGCAAATATTGAGTCCACTGTTCATTTTGGCATGACAACAATAACGCAAAAGATCCGGACAAATAAACCTTATTGAAAAAATTCAATTTCTGCAAGTGGCATCTAGATTGTATTGACGTCCTTTTAGTATTTTTTAAAACGCATTCAAAGCAATCGAAAGCCCAGTCTCTTTTAAAATGGCCAACAATTAATAAAACAGAGGAAGGGTCGCTTGAATGGAAGTAATAAAAAATGTCACCACAGACTGCTCGTGGAACAGGCCGGGAAAATGGCGGAGTCGTCTGTGAAGTTTTTTCCTACATACAAAGTATCAATATGCACAACCTCATCAAAAGATCCCAATCATCTAAACAAGATTCAAAATCAATTACGCTTTGGTTTGGTGAATTTTGTTGAAGTGGTTATGGGTCTTGCATTTTTTTGAAAAGTCGTGGACCAAACTTCGGAGCAAATCAAACACAATGTGCTGCCATCTGTAAGGAAAAAAATAAGTACCGTGGCGCTAGGCGGGAAACTTGCGCAATGGACGTAAGTTCCTTTGTTTTGAAATGTATGCCTTGTGATTTTAAAAGACATATAGATTACAGGCACCCTGCTGCACGATAGGTCATTTTAGATTTAGATATAGTTATAGATTTAGTTATAAATATTCATTGACTGTTCAACTAATATTTTGGTAGATAACTGCAGATATTAGTGAATATATAGGTACCAAAAAATATTTGTGCTTTATTTTAAAAATATAAAAACGCACACGGTAAAAAGCCTATTAATGTTATAATTATAATATACTAGCTCGTTCCCGGCATGTGTTGCAATGCCATATTCAAAGAAATACATTGTTTCTTCCTGAATCACCTTTCCTGTGCGTCTCCGTTCCCCTCCTGCGTCCCCTTCCTAGCTAGCTTTATAAATGATAACTTATATGTTATTCTGATGTATGAGCTATATTATTGTAAAGTTTCATAAAAAAAACAATCAGTAGTTTTTGCGTGAAAGAGTAACAAACACACATTCATACAAACTTTCACGTTTATAATATTAGTAAGATCTTTACTGAAAGAAATTTGCAACCATAACTAAAAATACACAATAAGAATTATATAGTGTACTTGGCTGATGAACCTATTAGAAAAATACTTAAAATTAACAAGGGGAAATAACATACATCCAAACAGTAGGTAATATGTAAAGAAGATTGATTTTGTAAGTTTTAAATTTTTAATATCTCTGAACACACCAACACTAATATTAAATGCTTATATCCGTTTCAGATTTTTTTTAAACAGCTAGCCAAGTTAGTGTCAGCTTCAAACAGTAAGACAGTGTCATCGGCAAAACTAACGATTTTCACCTGAGTGTTAATGTTGCATTAGTCGTTAATACACAACAGGAACATAGACGGTTCTGATATTCTTCCTTGTGGTGGTATACTGGAGTAACACAGTAGTTTAAAAATATTAATTATTTTCTGTGCTTTTATGATTGGGTCTAGTGCAGAGAAAGTGCCTTCTCCCCATGCAAATGATACCATACTCAATAACAGATTGATATATTGCAAAGTAAATCATTTTAAAATGCTGTAAGTTGAGACAGTTTCGTTTTGTTCTGAAAAAGTGCATGTTTTTTTATTATTTTGTTTGAAATTATTTGAATATGAAGATTCCATTTGAGGTATGGATCAATGATGAGGTCGAGGTATTTCATATGAGTAGTGGACTCA
The DNA here is from genome assembly GCA_917563855.2 of Limnephilus lunatus. Lineage (NCBI taxonomy): Eukaryota > Metazoa > Arthropoda > Insecta > Trichoptera > Limnephilidae > Limnephilus > Limnephilus lunatus. The sequence continues at coordinate 100,195,508 of OU830595.1, forward strand.
ATGTATGGACACTGACAACATTAATCGAAATTCAAAAAATGTGATAACAATTGTGATAGAAAATTCTAACAATAGTAATTATACTTGCAATACGCGCGCCTATGAGAAGTATATAGTAAAATTTCGGTCAATATCAACTTTATGACATTGATTTATTTTGATCACGATAAATTGATTAACTATTTGACAAATCGACGACGAAGTTAGAGAGTACTTCATACAACAGGAAGAAATTTCAGACTTTCAGTAATGATAAGATATTGACCAATAACAGAAATTACACTGACGAATAATCATGATCTCATTCAAAATCAAGATTCTAATTGGGTATATATACACGGTGTCTGGTAACTAGTGGCACAAGCGGGAAACTGTGAGTGTATAAGTTGAGAATATATATTACAAATGCATTTTTTAATAGTACCTTTGTTCTTGAAAACCCGTACTCGTCGGTAAGTCCCAAATGCTACATTTGTAGGTTGGAATATTCCGGTGGAAAGATAATGAGAGGATGAAAAGATTTCTATGTTAATTTTTAAACAATTTTCCCAGACGAATGCAGCTTCCTTGTAGTTATCCATATTTTATGACTGCCGGAGGAATTTGTGCGATCAGAACAGAATGGTTTTATTCTTCCGGAGTCTGACTAAGCAGCCCTCTGCAATTTTAGCCCAAGGGTGGAGATATAGGAGAACAATAATAATATCAATAAATTGATCACTTCCATACCGCCGTTTTCGTGGGAAAAATAATTCATCTAAATTGCTTTGCAACTAAATTTATCTAAACTATTCCTTTTCACAACTTATAACTATCAACTAAACAGCTAAAATTTATTACTAAAGGGCATATAGGTATACTACTAAAGGCTTACATCTAAAACTTACAGCTAACAACTAAATTTCAAATGAAAGAAGTTTCAAAGTAGAAGTCATATGATTTTCAATGATTTTCAAACTAAATGTTTATCTTTCGTTTGTAAGAATGCAAGCAATATGGTTTGGTGTAAGGTAGGTTTGTGAAGGTGAAACTGTGGATGGGTATTGTTGTATTTTTCTTGAACACCTCACTAGGAGAACTTGTGCTGAGGTGCTTACGTATTGCTTGTGATATTTTCACAGTATTAAAATAATTACTTTGAATAAAAACGTTTAAGGCGATCCACTAGTACAGGAAAAAATCGAAATCGGAATTCCCGCCTTTTTATGGGAGGAGTTTAAAAATAGTTGAGAAAAAGCTTTTGGAAAGGTTGGAAAAGATATTTGAGAGTTTTTTTTACATGTTGATTTCGTAAAGGCCTGTAAAAAACATTAATTCCTTTTTTAGGCATTGTTTATTGTAATAAAACGGAATTTTTAAATTGATTTCACGAAAACAAGCAGCGCGGACCCTAACACGTTGTTTCTCCGCTCCGTTTGGAGGAGTAATGACGGAAGAATGGGGCGGCTGACAGTCGTACTTCGGTGGACGGTATAAGGTTCAATTTGATATAACAAGTTCGTCGACTGCCTTATTGTCGCCGTGATGTCAAAAATACCAACGCGAAAATGCATATTATATTTTATTTTGTGAGGTTCGGGCGTAAATGTCATTTTTTTTCGCGATAATTATATAAGAAACTGAATTTGCCACATTATGCAATAAAACCATATCCGAAAAAGTGTTTGTAAGTAGGAGAGTTTTCAGTTAAAAATGTTTTTTATAGATCTAATACTTAATTTTTTTCTAAGCTTATTAAAAGACTTATTAAAAAAAATGACCAATATTTTTAAGGGCCAAGGTATGTTGTACACGCAGTATTTAATTAAAGCAACTATAATACTTCTAAGCGGTCAAATTTTCAAAACAAAAACATATGATTTTGTATGATTTTGCATTATTTAGTATGGCTTCATCTTAAGTTTTATTTTGCGTAGGCGAAATTTTTTTCTAAACCGATTTATGATTTGGCGCCAAAATGGCACGTTTGTTTGTTCATGAATATGGCGTTGTTGACATAGCGTTTACCAAGAACAGTGACAGCCATCTTACTAACCAATAAAGTTACGTACATCATAATGACTCCGTAGCCCGTTCAAATATTTATATAACACATTTTCAGTTGGATGATTAGAATAAACTCTGCCATAGGTCACCCCAAGTGGTTCGCTGCATTTGGCGACTTAGCACGGGTGCCCGACTTCATGGGGTGGGGTTTGTCCGTATCTTGGCGGTGGAGCATCTGCCCATAAGCAGCGTAGCAGGCCGGATCGCGAGAGACTAGTTGGGAGACACCCTTTGATCTTTCCAGCAGGACCTCGGAACATCACCTTGCACTTAGTGGGAGGGATGGATTCACACTCCTGTAAACACTTACCTTCACATTCCTACCCACCCATCATACATTTTAGAACTTCATCTCCTTCCATTTCTCAAAAGACCTTCCGCACAGCATTCCCAAAGATGTTATTTTTAAAGAATTATTTTCCTCAGGGCCTCCTGTGTGGAGCTAATGTAAAAAAAGAAAAGTAAACTTTAAATCTTCCACATTTTATAATTCATATGTATTTACTTCAGAAACGTTAAATTATTAGGGTATTATTTTTTTCTGTTTATATGTACCTACTTGTATAATATAATAAAAAAAAATTAGGTTTCCAAGATCTGTTTACAAAATCTAACTTATTTACGATTCTTACTCGATCCTTTGAAAGACAAATAATTTTTTTCTAAATTCAATTTCTTAATTTTTCTAACGTAAGTTAGTAGACTGATCACAAAACTACCTAAATATGTATTGAGAAGAACAAGTCATCTTAAAACGGTCCGTTGCCTCAAAGGACGGGTTAAAATCTCCCCTGACGAACCTTACACGCAGGATCAATTCCTAAGAATAGCTACATAACTAATAACAGTAATAACTAAATAGAATAATGTTTTCACCCTCCAAATAGTACTGATCGCAGTAGGTGTTGCTTTCTATACAGCCACACACATTCCATTCCCCCATTTCCTAACTGAGGTAAAAACAAAATTTGCGGTGCACTTTCGTAATTAAAAATAACCAAGGCGCTACATGGGCTGGCGGTTTCACGTCATTCGCATTTCATTTTGTTGGATAACATTTTTAACACTTTACTACTTTACTGAATGAGTGAATTTTATCATTATTTATATTCATGCCGCATTTAAAATATTTAGAAATAGCCAAAATGATAATGAAAAATGTATTTTGTAAATTCACAATAAAACTCCATTAATGGAACTGTACAGATATAAATATAAATACCACGTCACTGCGTTTTTTTTATGAACTGCGTGGAGCGACCGTATTCCCATGGGTAGCAACTGGGAACTTTACGGGTCGTCATGCCGTTGCAATCTACCCTTTGGATTATATAATGGTGGAAAATACATGATACGTTTCCATCATAAGATGGAAAGAGCAGTTATACTTATGAAAATTCAGCATCAACAACACAGTGAAATTTGAAAATAAAGGTGTTTAAAATGGAAGGGATTTTGTTAAAAAGACATTCGCAATTCTTTTTAGCCGATATTAAAATGAAATTCTTTAAACAATTTTAAATTGTATCATTCGAGAAAATTGTACAAAATTAAAAGGCATATTCAAGACACCCATTAATAAATTTCTTCCTTCCTTATTCCACATCAGAACCTAACCCATCCAGTTACCAATACATTCCCCAAAAGTTATTTATAGAATAAGCAGGAGTTTCTATCAGGTGTCAGGTGTTCCTGCCTTCGATGATGTGAAGAGATTGCTTGTGCAACGTAAATCACGCAATATAAATCAGAGAATTAAAAAAAAACTTTAGCGACTGCAAAAAGCGGGAAAAAAATTATTTAAAAATGTGCAGTTCACACGTGGTAGAAGTGAAACCTTCATAACACACATAACACTAAAGTAGACAAGAGTAGGGAGATTACGGAGCACCGCACAAAGAGGATACCGATTAGTCTCATTATCCCGCAGGCTGAATCATATAGATGTATGTGTTTGTCTCTTTTTAGTGTCGCTATTTTTCATATTGGTGCTAAAGAAGTTTTCACTAAAAAAATAACAATTCAATAATAAAAGTAACATTTAGCAGTAATGTATTTAAAGCGCCGCACCGTGCCATACTGTGTTCAGCACTAATTTTGTTCATGTAAATAGCGCACAAGAGTTCCAACTGCTCCGGATCGTGTGGAGCCAGTCCATCAGAAGTATACCCAGTGGAGAAATGTTGTAAGACTTAGGGTAGTGGGGAGGGAATGATATGGGGAAGAGGAAGGCGGGGACGTACATGCAAATCATTTTAAAACGTGCACGTTTTAACGTACATATGTACACACCGCGATAGTATCAAAAGTTACGAAAAAAAATTCTAGTTTGGAACAGCCACCCGGAGGCCCCCTCTTTCCCCGTAGAGGCTCTAAGATAATGGGTGCGTAGCGTGATTTATAAATTAATATGTGTATCAAGAATATAATAATTAAATTAAAAGTAATTCTATTCTCTGAGCATCAGTACTTACACAAGTACTTTTAGAAGTACACCATTTAATATTAACCTCGCGATATGGATTTATATAGGTTGATATATGTACCTACATATTAACAATTTATAATGACCATATTCATATTTTTAGATATACAATATATTTTTATTTACCATTTATTTATTTATTTAAAAAAAATGCAAATAACCTGACAATGGTTTGAAAATCTCTTACTATCATCGTAATAAACCCAGTTTTTTTCCAGTTTTTTCATCCAGTACACCACTATACAATCACGAATCTCTGTAAAATGAGTTAATTTCACCTCTTTTTTAAAAACTGTTTACAGCATTTTTAGCAACGTTTCGATTCGGAATGATGGGTCTCTTATCAGGGCGATACTGAGTTTGCTTACGATATTTATTAATTTATTTATTTATTAACGGACTTACGTCCAATTTATAATGAAGGAACCTGACATTTGGAAATGTGCATTGTAAAGACAAACGATGGTACATGTCAGCAAAGATAAACAGAGTCATGTCAAGACTTTGTAAAAATTAGAGTAAATGTGAAATATCTTTAATTGTTTAAAGAGCGACAGAAATCATTTAAGCTAATACCTAAAAAACAAGGTCTTGACGTGAGTCGACCATACTACACATTCTGGACAGTGGTGAATTATAACCGACTATTACAAATAACAAACATAGGTTAGAAATCAACATTTTAACATGATTTTTAAATAAGTAACCTTTTATAATGAACAATAATGTTCAATAATGAACCTGTCATCTCTAAAACGGAATGTAAAGACCTTTTTGTTTACCTTGATAGCAAACTTATATTTAATAATCACATCGACTCAATCGTTCACAGCTCATATAAAATGCTTGGTTTTTTTCTTCGTATAAGTAAAGTGTTCAGTAACCCGCGTACAGTAGTTATGTTATATTTTGCATTAGTCAGATGTATACTGGAATATGCCTCGCCAATTTGGAACCCGCAGTACATAGGTAGCATAGAACATATTCAAAACAAATTTATAAAATATCTTACCTTCAAATTCAACAATAACTTCGACATTTTCTCCGATTCACTGCCCAAATTTAAAAAGAGCATCATGTCTAAAATATAAATTGTTCAATGCGCATACTTACATACATACACACCTACTCACACATACAAACACAAACACACACCTTCCCACTACACAAATTACCCGGTAATTACTTTATATACACACCATAAATAAGACACTACAATGAAAACTATAATAGGTACCCACCATGAATTATATTTATTAATTGTAAATTTTTTGTCACCAATGGATAATATAATGTACTGTTTGTTTCTGTTTATAAATAATTAAATAAAAATGACAGTCATCAATCCATGTCCTTTATTTATTTTCCTTCAATTTCCCCCAATCCGTCCTTATTGAGTGCATTTGGATAATTCACGACATAAATTTGTTAAGTTTCTATTACGCTCTAGCTGTACGCTGAACGTTCCGCGTGTCGACTCTGACGTCATCGGAGGAAAATTTCCTCCGTTCCCACTCCCCCCGTCCCAAGGGGGCAGTATCACGAATTTGGTAATGTTGAAGCAATTTCTGGGACGAAAGTAAAATGGGGAAGTATATAAATGGCTTAAGTACGTGAATCACTTAATATTATGGTGTAAGACATCTGATTTATTTCAAGACAATTTTTCTTGCAGAGTTTTGTAGATATAGCATAATTTGATAATAAATGAAATTTCCAATTCAATCGATTTAATCTTTTTAAAAACATTACAAAATTGTACATTTTAGTGTGTTTTAAAAATACAATTGTAAGAGGGTATTACGTCAAATATAAGCAGTAGGCATATCAACTACACAAGTATTCAAACACGAATTAAAGAATTAGGTTGTACATAAGTAAAGGACGTCGCACTATTGCAAACATCTTTAACACAAATCGCACTTAGATAGGAATGTTAATTTATTTCTAAAACCTAATCTAAATAAACTAAAATAATATAGACCCTATCCAATCCAAATTACGTAATTACTATTTCAATATCTATTTTCCCTAATTTTTACCTAAATTTTCTTTAGTACTACTCCTTATAGGATTAACCCACACTTCCAGTTACCTTTTTTTTCTTTTTTTTTATAATAATTCTTTTAACCACATAGAAAGAATTAGAGATGCCACAAATATTCGTCTACTATTCGGTATTCGGCCTATTCGGCTACTTTATTTACTATTTGTCGGCCGAAGGGTTCGCAATATTCGGCCGAATACCGAATACCAAATGATGAATATTCGGCTGCCGAATATTCATTATTCGGCCGAGAGCCTGGAAGAATATTTGGTATTCGGTATTTGGCAAAATCAGTATTCGTGGCATCTCTAGAAAGAATCTTAAAATGTATTTAAGACGATCCCATAGTACTGGACCCATTCGGAATCAGGCAGAGCAAGTGACTTTAGGGCGTTGATCAATAAAAACCATAATCAATAGGCAACAACAACGGTGTTTTGTTATTCCACTAGTATATTTTTACAGAACGAAGCGACGCGAAGAGCAAGGCTCGTCTATTAACTTCGAAATCTGGGAGGCCACAGCGTGCGAATATACGACGCGCTATCGGCCCTTATGCCGATGGCACAAAGAGTAAATTCGCAGTTGGGTAACGCCTCTTTTAGCTCCTTTTTTTCGCCGGAAAAACATTGCCAAAATATTGGTTTATTTTATTTTGTGAAGTTCAGAAAAAATATTAAAATATTTTCCGATTATTTTCCAAGAAACTTAATTAGTCAATTATTCAATAAAACCATATCCGAAAAAGGGTCTGCAAGTAGATTTTTAACTTCAAAAGCATTTTTTATAGGCCGGATACTTTATTTTTTTCAAGGCTTATTAAAAGACTTATCAAAAAATGACCCAATTGTTTCAAAGGCCAAGATGTGTTCTACTTGAAGAATTTAATTTCAGCATTTATAATATTTTTAAGCGATCAAATTTTCAAACCAAAACATGATTTTGAATGATTTTTCATTATTTCTCATAGCTTAATCTTAACATTAGAATTTATGTATGCATATGTGTACGCATTTATGTACCTTCTACGCCTGTCTCGACACAGGTATATTATATATCCTATAGAGACAGGCATCGAAAAAGCACATGTAACCAAACTTTATGTAGATGAATAAAAAAATAAAAATTAATGGCATTGATCCTGTTTAAAAACAAGATTACTCTCCCGACCAGCATTACTATTGGCAGCTTAGTCCTGCAGGCTGGGAGATAGACAAGTGCCGTCGGTGGCGGAGATAACCATCGAGAACATAGAAATGAATGCTCTCCATGATAGCCTAGTTTTCAAACCATTCGCAAATCAGTCTGAAGAAATATGTAGCAATGGGTATATCCCTTCTGAATCTTCTGACCCGTAGATGGTTCATTACCAGCGTACCCCAAAAGAGTCGTTAGGATAGGGCCACGGGTAGTAGTCATAGCCATACACCCTCATGTACAGAAAACGCACAATATACCCACCCAATTCCTTCACAACGATTTTTTTCGCCATGGTGTAAAAGTATAACTGTCAGTACTTGTATGTATCGTAACAGACAAAAGTACGTCTTGGAATTAAGTATGATAACATACGTCGTTATTATTTCTTACCCATGGCGAAGTGATAATAATATATCGCTTGAACTAGACCTCAATAATGGGCGCTTTGTGCTACTTTTCGCCCGCCGCACATTAGGCGGAATGAGGAATTATTGTCCTGCCTAATGAAAGACCATTGTATTATTATTTCCAGAAATGTCTGGTGATTGTGCCCACGCCGTAGTCAGTGGTGAAGACCATCGTGTAGAGTGTAGAGTGTAGAGGATGTGTGATCGAGGGCCTGTCCAGGGCGCCTGGCGCTACTAGCCATAAAGGGTGCGGTGTTAGATATTATCAGCGCTTGGCTTCTTGGCTTTGGCGCCCGGAGTGGACTACTCCAATTGCACCTTCTCAGGGCCGGCCCTGGTGAGGTTTGTAGATTTGGTGTTGAAGCAAATTTACCTAACAAAACTGCTTTAAGTGGAGGGAAAAGGTAGGGGAGGGGGGGGGGGGGGGGGGGTTCAAAATCTCTTGTAGATCGTTTTGAAGGTAAAGCGTGCAAAATTTCAACAAACCGTAGATTTTAATGAAAACAAAGCCACACCAGAAGCTATTCTTTATATATTAAAAAAAAAGAAAATAGAGATAGATAAAATTTTTCATGATACCGTCAGAACCAATTGGACTACTAGTAATTATTTTTTAAAGGAATGTTGTGGTTGGAATTGGAAGATCACTGAATTCATCTTTGAACGGTCAGTGGCTGGGATGGCATCGCGGTTGGATCCCAATCAGGCGTCGTGAGTTCAATTCATCACTACCCATTTAACATTTTCCACTTACTCTTGTCGTAGTTGTAAGTTTTCCAATACAACTAGGTTATTCGTAAACCAGGAATGTTTGTTTTTCTTTAAAAAATCTAAAGACATTTCAAGCAACGTTTTAATTTCAATGGAAGTATTTCTCACCAAGACCACCATGGTCTAGGGGTAAGGCTCTTGGCTAAAAATCTGAAGGTCGCGGGTTCAAATCTTGGCGTTATTAAAATTTATTTGATTGATTTGTGTTATTTCATAATTTATTCCGTTAAATTAATGTATATTTGCGGCACGTACCAGAGTGGAAGATACTCTCACGATAACTATAAGACCATTATTCAGAATTGAAACGTTGCTTGAAATGGCTTCAGCCGTGTTTGGTGACCAGATCTGAATAGCCTGGTACTTCCCAACCTCTCTTTTCCCCATCTACTTCCCGTCCTCACTACCTTCGGCCTCAAACATATCCCATTCGGAGATGCCATAGTCTTACTGGTTCCAGACGAGAATAGTTGGGTCTCTTGTGCGGTATTCACATAAAGGCGACATTAACAATATCATCCACTCTGTAAAGAACTGCTCGTATTATTTTTATAACCCTGAGAGAATAATGCTATTCTTTCGTTTGCCCGCGTCGGGTTACGAATCCGCCATGTTTGGTTCTGCAGCTATATAGCTTACCGCTCTATCAGGGATGGTGGAAATTTGTGCTATGATGTTCGAAATAAAATATTCAACCAAATAATTTACACAATATCACTTCATTAATGCAGTCGTGGTGCCGTTGCTACAGATTTTGCGAATAAAGATTTGAGATAGGCAATTCTCTCTAAAAATAGTGCTTTATATATACAGATTTAATCGTGATAGTTTGGTACAGATTTTAATTGATTTAGTCAGTTCGTTCGTAAGTTCCTCATATGGTCAATTTCAAACCTAAATATATATACATGTTCTCTGATTTAAAATAATGTATCATAGGTAAACACCCAAGTTTTCGCTATTCATCCTGATTCTTTGTAGCAAGTTTTCTAAGTATTATTCTACGGAAGGCACCCATTGCCTACTACGACCACGGTTGGCTCGCCATTACTTTATTACCAAATATATGAAGTCCGGTAGGTATTAAACTGTCTACTCAAGGTCCGTTCACACAGGTCCCACAAACGGAATTAAATATGCCACCTCTCCAAAAACTCTAGAAATATCCCACGGACTTTTTTGTGAAGGGCTATTTCGGTTAGTCCTTTTTGTAGATTCTGTACTTGTTTTGCTCTACTGTTGAGGTCACGATGTCATGTAGATAGGACTTAATGGATGATGGCTGTAATAAAGAGCCTGAAATAAAATTTCATGTGTTTGTTTCGTTTATCTTCTCCTCTGTGCGTCATTATTCCGACTAATTCTGATGAATCGAAGGGAATAAAGAATCCTGAAGGAACCCCTTTTTCCTGGTCATTTTGGGGTCCATTACGAAGGAATTATAATTTTTTTCTTTTTACTAGGCTATTTTGAACGGCTGGATTATTGTGATGTTTTTTTCTAACCATTTTATGATTAATTTTAGCTACAAGCGACGTAACATATAAATAACCAAACGAAAACTTTTAAACATTAAAATTACTAACCTTAACTTATTGAAATCACAAAAAAATAATTAATTATTAATTATTTTTTATTATCATTCAAACCTGCTGAACTACTTAGGTCAACAGAAAACATTTTCATGTAATAAGGATGTACATTTTCAAACAGTGCATATGTAGAATGATGCTTATGATAAACTAACAATTAGATCATTTGGTTAAATGAACAGATTAGTTACATGTAAATAGCAATAATAAATAAGTACAAATGAATAGTAACACCAATAGTTTCGTAGACATAGGACAAAATCATAAGTCGCAATGTGATTTCCAATTAGCAACACAAGGGCTTCAGTGGGGCATCAAATAAATCAGATGAATCCAATATCCATTTTCTTTGGTTATTTTTGACTTTAGCAGTATAAATTTTTAATTTTCAATGGTGGTTTATTACATATTTTGGGTACAATAGAGTTTACGGTTCTTTAACCGTATTTATTGGCACACTTCGGTACCACCAATCCTTCATTTTGTCTGAGTCTTGTATAATGTTTAAGGTAAACTCTTTCCCTATATAAGAAATAAGAAAATATAATATGTGGACTTACAATATTATGCAGTAATAATCCTCTAATAGTTAAACATTCAGAGATTTTAACATTAGTTTAATGTTACTTCTGTTTGTATTAGCGTATTTATGGATTAACAATTTTGAAATGGAGTTTTGTAATAATAATAAAAATCGGATTATTTGTAGAGCAGCGTTTTTGTGAAAAATTACCTCAATGTTGTAATGTTTTGTTATAACTTAAAAAGAATGTCCCCAAGAAGTAATTCCACATCTGATGGTGGATTTAGCCAGAGGTAAATAAATTAATTTTAAAGTACTTGTAGGCTCGAAATATTTTAACTTTACCCGGGTAAAGTGCGCTAACTTCAGGAGGGGTTCCTACATGATGGATGATGGTAGAATTAAAAAAGATAAATAACACTTATATAAAAATATTTTTCCATAGAATATTATTTTTTTCATACAAATATATTAACTATAAAACCACCTTAAAACGTTGGAATTTTGAAAAAAGGTAATATTCTTTTTTACTTGTACCATCATGTAGAATCACCCACCAAAGTTGGCGCAGTTTACCCTCAGACACCCTGTATATAATTTTTGACAAAAATCAGTAGTTCCAGATGAACAGGGTTGCACAACATTTTTAACGTATGTAGTCAAATGTGTGTATACAGCAAAGGCATTACATTATATCTGGCATTGGAGATCTTTTGTGCATCGTTTTCTTTTTTTTTGGCATTTATTATGATTATTTGCCTACACTACACAAAATGTCCAACGAATGATAAAAATTGACCTCTATGCGACACCTCTGCGTTATATATTTTATTTTGCTCAATTTTGAAAGAACCTCATGTTTGAACCCGTTTTATGTCACTTGGTTTTATTAGGGGTGAATGATTATAAAAATGATTATCATCTATTATATTATGTCATCCAGTGGACTTAGTACAGAAAATTCTTTGATTCTTTCAAGACTTATTGAAAAGTTTGATTATTTTTCGAAGCACTTTGCACAATTCATTCAAGCTATCTGGGGAAATGCACGGTTGGTAAAATTACCGTATTTCATCCTTTGACGGATTTTTTTTTCATCACAGATGGTAAAATAAACATCTCGTAATAAATTTATTATCTAATTTAATCTTTATAAAAAGAAAATATAAAACCAAACAGAGCCGGACTTTTTTTTTTTTTTTTTTTTTTTTTAATTCCTTTATTTTTCCCATATTTTACAATTTATATTTACATATTTGAAAATCATAACAATAATGTGGGAACCCACTAAGGCGCAGCCTGTGCGTGGGTAATTAATATATTTAAAAAAAAGTTTTTTTTTTAGTACCTAGAAAAAAACAAACAGGGGTATATAAAGCAAAAACAAAAATTGTTTAAAACATTTTGTACAAAAAGTGTATACAATAGTGTATGGTTAAATAAGTGTAAGTGTAATTAATGATATACATTGTAATAATAGGTGTAAAGTTTGTGAGAAAAGTGATATAAAACTAAATAAATAGAGTTTTTAGAAACATAAAGTGAAATAAAACTAAATAAATAGAGTTTTTACATCTGTATGGTTTAGCCATAATTTTAACTCTTTTACGAAATGCGGAAGTTTTGTTGCAACTTGAATATGTTTTGGTAAACTATTGAAGGTACGAGGTCCAATAAAACTACTGTGAGTTTGCATTTGTTTTGTGTGTGGTTGGGGGGTATAGAATACATTATTATTTCTAATGTTGATTCTGTTTACATTTTTTTCGAATTTGTTTACGTTTTTAAAGATATATTTCATAGTTTGCAGTATAAATAGTTTACGGAGACTGAATAGTTTAGATTCTTTGTATAAAGCATCTGTCGAAAATGTTTTAATTCTATTATACATAACTTTGATAATATAATTTTGAGTTGTTTGTAAAGGTTTTATAAAAGTATCAAGGGCACCACCCCATCCTATTATTCCATACATGAGTGAAGATTGCACCATAGAATAATAAATCATTTTCAATTTGTCAATATTCAATACTTCTTTGAGTCTGTAAAATATGTATGTAAGATATCTCAATTTAGAAACGGTATTATTTATTTGTGAATGCCAATTTAAATTTGTATCAATACATATACCCAAATATTTTATCTTTTCAACTTTTACAATTTCAGAGCAAGATGAGCATATTACTTGATTACATTTAGTATTATGAATTCTAATTTTAAGGTTATTGGGGGGTTTGTTTTTACTGTTTTTATAAAAAGGTAGGTAAAATGTTTTATTGTTGTTTAGGAAGAGTCTATTACTATTTAGCCATGATGAGACATGTGCAATACATTTTGATGCATTTAAATAAGTTTCAAGCCAGGATTTTCCGTTTACAATTTAAAAGATCTATAAAAGTTTAAATAAGTTTCACCTGATGTATGAAAACATAAGCATTATATTCAGGATTAATATTTCGATTTGGTATTTTTTTTAAGTGCATACCTCACAAGAGTCTCAACCGCTCCTGTCTGGAGCCAGTGAGACTATGGCATCTCCAATTGGCGTTGTGAGGCTGAAGGTAAGTGGGGAGGGAAGAAGATAGGAAAGAGGAAGGTGGGGAAGTACCTTGCTATTCAGATCTAGTCACCAAACACGGCTAAGGCCATTTCAAGCAACGTTTCAATTCTGAATGGTGGTCGTACAGCGATTCTGAGAGTATATTCCACTCTGGAACGTGCCGCAAATAAACATTATTTTAAATTTTAAACGAACATTCTCACGATAGATTCAAACTTCCGTAACTCTTGGACGCACTTCCCTATCCACCCCTCATAAATTTTTCTTACCAGGATTTTCCTCTCCTTTCTTGCATTAAAAAATACCTTCCACACAGCACCCCAAAGATGAGCTAATGTAAATATATTTTTTATTATGATGTACCTATTTATAAAAATACAAATATTTTCTTAAATTATTTAAAGGTGATACATAATTTTTACAGTTCGATGTATATTATTTCTTTACTCCATTTTATTTGGCATCCCACCATTTCTTAAGCTTGTCCAAAATTTTTTTTTCGGTTTCCCCCTCTTTATTCTATGCATCCCTTCAGGTGGTTTTTCACAAAACGGCCTGAAGTCATCCAAATATTATTTTTATTACTATCCTCGTATTGATTTTTTGTGGAAAAATCCAAACATTTAAACATTAATCACTATTTGATAAATTTGTTGCCTCTTTTTAAATTCAAGCTTATTTTTACTACAAATTTTAAATCAGCGTTGAACTGTATTCCGGTAAGGTTGTGTAATTCAACTTACGCTCTTCGTATCCTTTCTGCCTATGGTGGATTTGGTTATTTACCCGAGGCTTTTTGCTTTTCGTAATAATACTTTCCCAGGAGAGTAGCGTGCACACGAGTTCCATAGAGCTAGAACCTACACCCCCCCCCCCTATTGTAATTTTAGAGGAAGGGGATGCTCTCCTACATGATTCTGCTCCCCCTGCACTATCTCTAAAGCAATTTTGATTTTTTGAAGATCATTTTAAAATATGTACCTTTTAAGAATTTTTGACAGAAATGGAAAATAATGATGATTTAATTTAATGTCGGTCAATATTAAAAACTTGAGAGGTGTGTATGGGTACCCCCCACCCGGACACCATTTATTGAATAAAGAATACCCCTGCCGTAGGTTACCCTAAGTGGTTCATTACGTTTGATGAGTTAGCAGGGGTGCCCAGGTTCATGGGGTGAGGTTTGATAGGTCTTGGCGACGGAGCATCTGCCTAACAGCAGCGTGGCAGGCCGGATGGGGAGAGACTGGTTGAGGGACTCCTTTTGGCTTTCCGGCAAGATTCTCTCGGTACATTACCTTACACCGCAGTCATGGGAGGGTATTCATACGTCACTCCTGGATATACTGACCCCCAGTTTCCTACCTACCCCGAATACCTTTTTCATTCCCAGAACTTTCTCTCCTTCTTTTCCCTAGACCCCAACGCAGCATCACCAAAGAAGGCATGGGCCCCGAGGTAAATTGTTTTCCTGAGGGCCTCCTGTGTGGAGCTATTCTAAAAAAATATATTGGAATACGAGGTAAATTGTTTTCCTGAGGGCCTCCTGTGTGGAGCTATTCTAAAAAAATATATTGGAGTACATAATTGGCAGAGATTGGTGGAAAAAGTGAACATCAAATAAATACCTAAAAGTGCTGGGTTTCTTCTTGATTCGCCGATTTCTGTGATTTTAACTCAATCTTGCTGAAGTCTACTTATATTTACATCTTATATTGTGCATGTACTTGTAGGTATCTCTTACTTTAATGTCCTTCTAGAGTTTGTTTTCATTTTATGATTTCTGATCTCATTTTACGATCAAATGCCACACTAAATTGTTTTTTTTTAAATAAATACTTACTTTTGTCGATATTATTTGCTTATGCTAGTGTTTAACCCTAAAATTAAACTATTTTTTTCAGAATTACTTTATTTATATCGTGGATATTAAATAAATAAATACATGACGCTAGGAGCGTGTGCCCAGACCGAGATATTTTTATTTTTTAATAGTATTATCTAATTTAAGTAGGAACTTGGCTAATATTTTTCATTCCCAAATAAAAGTTTATCTTCAAGAAAATGTATTGATTACTCATGTAGTTTCAGCTTCCTTCATTAGATGTCGATAGCTTAGTTTTTAATTCGAAGTTCTGCTATATCCCAACAGATGGCAGTTGAATAGGATATCAGAAGAGTACCATCTAGCATCGTTCGTGTCTTACTTTCGAACGGTTACGATGATGGCCGAAGGCATCGGCGAAATTGGGCAGGCTCCTACAGCCCGCTCCGTAGCGAAAGAACTACCTAGGGCTGGCTAGTCTAGTAAGGCCGTGTCGGTCCAGATTAATTCGTTGTTAATATTTACTATAGCCAAATGAATAACTAGATATATCTCGAACCTATAACTTATTTGGAAGATATCCAATACATTTTAAGTTTTCTTAATATTGGAAATTAAGAGTCAACAACTAATAACCTCAAAAACCAAATCTCATATTTTTTACATCTTCTACTTGATAGAATATTATTTCCCATGTATTTATCAGATGTTTCGGAACACGCCATTACACCCTTTACCGTGAGCGGGCGGTGAAAAATGATGGCTAAATTATAGGATAGGGTTTTGGTTATTCCCCTGCTCTTATGCCTACGGTTAGAAGCTTCAAAGTACAGGGGGGTCCGGCGATCAGGCGCCTCTCACACCATGTTAACAACCCTGCTCCTTCGAAACCTCACACTTACGCGTAATCAATATTGACGTTTATTTCATTACCATGAAATAGGGGTTGACCCGTTCTAAGACGATGTTGAAACCAAAAAGCAGCATTACATAAGGAAAGTGATACATTACTCAAATCGTATAATTCAGAAATTCTGAGTATAAGTATCACGCAGCAATAAAAAACTCTCAAACAATCAGCTCAGGCGCTGTGAAATTTTCAAGACTCTTCTTATCTATGGTTTCTATTTTTACTAGGGTTTCAGCCAGACACACAATAGAATTTAGCACTTTTGTGAAGATAATAATATATATATTTTTTTTAACCTAAAATTGTATTATTTAATTAATGGAAACAATTTTAACGAAACTCAATCGAAATTCTGAAATAGAAAAATCATAAAAAGATACGGTCACATCTAGTGGGTTCGAGTCCTAGATGTGACCTTATCTTTTTCCGATTTTTTTTTTTCAGATTTGCGATTGAGTTTCGTAATTAAATAATAATTTTTATTTAAGAGGTTACCCCGCCCAAAGAACTAAATCCTGGAACACAGATACCTAGATCTTCTTAAAAGAAAATTAAGAGTTCATTTCAACGTAATTTATAATTTATAACTTATTACATTTCTCTAGAATTGACCTACAAAATAGTTTAGAGTGCAAATCAGAGTTGCTTGCATAAATAATAATATCTCCGAATACTTTCTTGCTTTATTTAATGCAAATAGAATTCACATTTCAAATGAAATTAACGCCTCTTTGCTATTATTCCATCCGCTCAAAGGGCAACTGAAAAATAAAATAGTTGGCAACTCAAGTCGCTATCCTGTGTATTGCAAAAACGGTACGCACACTACGCGAATTCTCGAAGACCAGTTTTCAACGCCGACGCAACCAGTCACTCGCAACATGCCGTGCTAGTCGCCAGCACGTTTCGGTTGCCAGGTTGCCAGGTTGCCAGGTTGCCAGGTTGCCATGGGTGCTTCTCACGAGATATTAGTTTTCGAGTAATTTACGATATATCCGAGCAGGAAAATATCGATTCAGGGTTCAGGGGCTAATAAATTATCTTGCATTTATGACTATAGGCTTCCTAATTATGCACGACAGATACAATTGTTATGATTTTAGTATTTTGTGAAGTTAAATTTGTAATTTTAAATACCTATTATAAGAATAACATAAATACCTACAAGCTGATAAAATTAATGAAATCGTAAAATTGAGTTGCGCCGTGAGAGAAGCTTGGTAGCCAACCCATTAGCAATTCGCAGTTTTTGTTGAAGTCAAACTAGAAGTCGATAACATTAATAACATTTTAGGTTCCAAATATATTCTGTGTTCTTTTTTTTTTTAAATTAATTTATCTTTTTTTCTGAACAGAAAACATATTATAGAAACCTGAAATTTGATTTATATACATACATAGATTTACAAAGCTCTAGCATTTTGTGCTGGAAGCTATCAGCACACTGAATATTATACACCAGCTCATCCCGTAAAAAATCATGGGATATTATATATGCTCTTTTAAAAAAATAATTTTCTGTTATATATTACGTTATATGAGTAGGTAGGTTCATTATCGCTTGTCCGAATTCTCCAAATAATACTCCCGAGTGGAAAAATGACATTAAGATTCCAAGTAAAGGTTCTAGAGTTCATTGAATTGGAGTTACAGACAAACGGTGTAACAACCGAAAATAGTATCGGTTAAAAAATCAAGGGAATATAAATAATTTTTCAGGTCGTAAAAAGTTTGAAAAAATTAGCATGCTTCTTTTTGATTGGCGATCCAAACCTTTTTAACCTCAATGTTTGTAACATGAAGTGTAGTCGAAGGCCTTTGCTATCATGTAGCTGTCATTTGGATAAATTAGCTATTGGTGTTCCATTCTTCATTAAATAAAAAAGTACCTGGAGATTTTTTGCCAAGCCAACATCTATCCCAACACTTTATTTGAACCCTTTCGCCTTTGTTGACAAAAGTGCGTAAATTATCTTACACTCGTTTTTACAGCAAATAAACATATAAGTGTATCGGTCGCAGTAAGTACTTACCAAAAACTTGCATAAGTCGTAAGTTTAACTTATGAGTGTAAAGCTAGACTAAGAAATGTTACTGCCTTGAGTCCCAGATCGTATGTATGTGAGTCACGTAGCGATGCTTTTTTTCGTCATTGCAAAATCACATATCTAAACTTCACTTTCCCCAGTCCATGCTATAAGCACTTACTGCATGTTTCATTTAAATCTCACATATAAATATTTATGTCGAGAACAATTATTATTTAATTTAATTTCTGAATATAACTGTATTTTACTGTCATTCATTATAATTTATTCATTGTATCAAATATAACTCACCGAAAACCTTTAGCATCCATTTACGAAAGCTTTTATTACACTATAAAACGATACTTTCGTTAAAAATGCATACGCAGTGCACTGCCCTTCGAACCGAAGCGGATGTCAGTTCGGCCATCATGGCGTCATGATCATCCCCCGTATCTATTTCCTGCTTTTACTTCCATAAATACACCACCAAATGTTGCTTTAGGGGGTGACCCTGGCAAGTTTAATGCCCGAATATTTATTTATTTATATCTAAATTTGTGATGTAAATAAAAATGTTCAGCCGCCATTTTGGGGGCGGCATGAATTTATAACGCTCATGGATGGATTCACTTTATCACGGAACATGAAAGGATGAGGATTTTGCTCACAAAACTAGCAATGCATGTTTCCTTTTATGTATCAGATTGAAAACTGTATTTTTTAATTTTATTTTTACAATTTAAAATATTATTTGATAATGTGGGTCTCACTGGGTACTTTACCCGTGCTGAGACCCCCTTTTTACAACTTAATAAAATTCAATTAAATATGCAATAGTACATTTTAATAAAATAAAATAATATTAAGATGAAATAAAATAAAATATCTAAAGGTGGCAATTATTGTGAGATACGGTTGTATAATGTTTTTTTTTCTTCACATTAGGTCCACACAGGAGGCCCTGGGGATAATAATTACCCTCATCTTGGGGATGTCATCTTTGGGGATGCTGTGAGGAGGGTCTTTTTGGGGAAATTAAGGAGAGAAAGTTCTGGAAAGGAAAAAGGTATGATGGGTAGGAATCTGGGGATCAGTCTGTCCAGAAGTGACGAACAAATGAATTCATCCCTTCCACTGCGGTCCACATCCTGCTGAGAGTCCTGCTGAAGAGGTCAAAAGATCTCCCTCAACCAGTTTCTCTCGATCCGATTTGCTACTTGAAACGCAGTGCAGACGCAGAGCAGACGGGGAGCAGATGCATCCGCTGCTAAGCTCCGGACAAACCTGACCCCCATGAACCCACGCACCCCTGCTAAATCACCAAACGTAGCGAACCACTTGAGGTGACCTATGGCAGAGGTGTTGGTAATCCAATGAATGGTTCCCGGGGCAGCGGTACCCATACCCGCCTCCCAATAGATGTGTGTATTGTAATGTTATTGTGTGTGTAATGTGTATATATTTTATTCTTTAATGTTATAAATTATAATTATCTATGCTGGGTGTATCGGCATAATATAACGGAAAGATTTTAAACAGCAATCACTTCCCATATTTGGAGAGCAGAATATAAATGTCATTTTGCTGCCCGAAGACTTTTTTTTTTCAATTTATAACGAAAAAAATTGTCTATCACCCGTCGGAGTCGCCACTGATCACACTGCTACAAGTCGCGACAGATCTGCCACTCCGTCACCGTGTACAGTGCTGATGGAATGAGACAGATTGAGTATCACGTAATTTTCACTGATGATATTTAAGGGTTGAATGAGAGCAAAATGACATTTTCATTTTTTTACTTCAAATATGATAGGAATCGCTGGTTAAAGTTTTTTAGAGTATGTGTAACACTCTGAATAGTTAAAATCATATACTTACATTTTTGGATTTTCACGGCCAAAAAATTTTTTTTTCGTTATTTGTTTTTAAGTTGTTATGCCGCGTTGCACTACCTCCTTCTTTGGCCAACGTTTCAGGGTAGATTCGGCAGATTTGACAGATCTGCCGGATCTGCCGGATCTGCCGGAACTGCTGGATTTGCCAGATCTGCCCTGATGATTGGACACTGCAACGCTGACCGAAACGTTGGCTACAGAAGGAGGTAGTGCAACACGGCATAACACCTCAAAAACAAATTACGAAAAGTTAAAATCATATTCTTCTGAAAATACAAGTAAGTAATTTTAGATCCATATTTTCTGATATTTAAAGCACCCCGCCACATCAGTAATGATACTACAAATAACGATTTTTTCACTCCAACAATTTTGCGGAACAATTTAGTCTTCAAGCGTGAAAAAAGTCGGCAGTCAAGTCAACATTATTCGTAAAAATTTAAGATTATAAGCTTTGATTCATGTGGCTTGGCAAAAATAATGTTTGATCTCAACTCATCATCGGAGACGCTTTCTTCTCTATAAACGTTTCAGGTTTAATAAGTTTGATAAACGGTTCGGAAAGCCCGTCTTAAGTGAATGTGTAAACATTTATAGAGAAAAATTTGGGAGAAATTCTCCAGGAGGGGAGAATAAAAATTTATGCGCGGCCCCAAGGCGCGGCCGGGGGTGGGTCAGGCCAATTTATCCTCCACCCGGCGCGGCGTGGCGTGCTAAGAACATGCTTTTACATTGGGTACAATGTATACAGCGCTGGAGGTTATAGTACTGACGGAGTGCTTGGAGGACGCGAATGGGAATCAGTGGGACTGTGGATGACCTAATTTGGGATACGTTGTGGGGCTGGAAGTTCTTATAAAATTATAAATTACGCTTGATAGTCCAGAATTGCTTGCGAAGCTTTCGGATATTACCACGTAATTTTAGAAGTCGGGTTTATTTCATTGCAGAAATTCTGTGATGTAATATTATATATATTCTTGATTCCCCAAAAAATTTTATTAAAATTGTTCAACTTTAAATTCGATTACAGTGAACTCCAGCATTTAATAAATCTACACAAACAACTAGAAAAAAATAACATTTTATAAATATACACATCATTCCAACTATAGTTTGCATTCCCCAATACAACGTCTATATAGTCTTGTTAACAAATACATAAACAATATGGATGTATTAATTTGACAATAATTTGAAGTCGGCAACCTCAAACGCCGTTTGTGCGTATAACTATTTCTACCTAGACACGTTTTTAGATTTTCACGGCCAAAAGTATATTAATTATTTGTTTTTGGGGTATTATGCCGTGTTGCGCTACCTCCTTCTTTAGCCAACTTTTCGTACAGCGTTGCAGTGTCCAAAAGGTTGGCTAAAGAAGGAGGTAGCCCAACACGGCATAACACCCCAAAAACAAATAACGAAAATATTTCTACCTAGTTCAAAAAATATTGTAAAATTTTAGTACATTTATATCAATATAATGATTGATTTGGAGGATATTGGCAGATTAACAATATATTCTATCTTACCTATATTTTGTCAACTCTTATTTTTAATGTTACCTGTAGTTAGTTTCTTTTATTTTTTTATGTTACACTGCGCCCACATTTTTCACGCATCATTCCAAAAAGTAATGTAGCACTTTGGAATTGTGTTGTTGTTGGTCGTTGGTATTTAAAAAAAATATATTTCTTCATTTTTGACATGTAACCTAACCAAACATCTACTCACTGACACCCTAAAAAGCTTCAAACACCCTGTTGAAATAGGCGCAAAATATATTTCAAAACGGTGTCCACAACCTCCTTGGTATATACCCACTAATGGCATAACATCACCTTATTTGGAAAAGGTTCTAACTGAAATTTTAGGCAAAAACTATCATTGAATGCCAATCCATTTATTTTGCTCACTAAGCAATCTGACCAAGCAAAATAATATTTAGAGCAATCTGTGTTGTATTTCCGTGGAAAAGTTTTAACAAGTTTTTGAAGCTTTCATTCATTTTACAAGGCTTTGACATCACCTTGAACCTTTTGCAATTGCCATTTTGTTTATATCTGACAGTTTATCGTTTTTACGAAGCGCAGTGTTTATTTATTATGTGTCTATTCTTGAACACGCATTTTACAAATAATTTTAATGGTTTATGTAGTAGTACAAAAAAAAAACAACGATAATATTCAGTATTTGTATGTATGTAAAAAGTGTAGTTCATCACTTTAGTTGGATAGGGTTTTAACTATGCCTTACCATGTTCTGACGTGACAAAGTTTGCAAACACGATTTATCATAATCCATTTACTGGTTTCTAATTACGAGGTACTATCTTGAGTAAAATATTTTGGTTGAATATATTTTAAAGGAAAATATTTCATTAATTTAATCTTGCAATAGCATGTAGGTAATGTAGTTAGAACCTTGTGCCCTAGTTTCATATCTGTTCTATCTGCACATTTAGGTATGTTCTAAAATGGTAAGTATGCATTTAAAATAATTTATGGTGTATTTGCTGCACGTTCCAGAGTGGAAGATACTCGCAGTATCGGCCTGGTGTAAGACCACCATTCGTAATTGAAACGTTGCTTGAAATAGCGTAAGCCATGTTTGGTGACCAGACCTGAATAGCCAGGTACTTCCCCACCTTCCTCCTCCCCATCTTCTTTCCCTCTCCACTACCTTCAGCCTCGCAACATAACGCAATTAGGGATTCAATAGTCTCACTGGCTCCAGACGGGAGCAGCTGGGACTCTTATGAGGTATTCATATAAAAAAACGAGTGTGCTTTAGACCACACGACTTAAGTAAAACTTCACTAACTTATAAAAGAAGAGAGAAAGAAAATGTGGGCGCGCACTGCTCTTTCTTGCTCCTACAGTGTGATACACACATTAGGCCTGCACTGTGTCTTAGATATACGAAACGTAACTGGCTATGAGAGAAAGAGAGAAAAAAATGTGTGCTCGCAACTCTCTCTCTTACCCCTACAGTAATATACGAAACGAACTCTCTCTCTTTCTATCTTCACTAACTTATATCTCCCTCTCAAATTCCGTTCGCCTCGCCCAATCACACTATTCGTAACGCTCTCGTCACGCATTCACCAGCTTACTCCCCAAGTCAAGCGTGCGTAAAGAAGTTTTACTTAAAAAAATACGTCCTATTGAAATATGTTAAACTAAAATACCTCAAAATCAGAAATCGGTAAATAAATTACGAGAAATCGTCTTTGCAAACT
This sequence comes from Limnephilus lunatus, assembly GCA_917563855.2. NCBI lineage: Eukaryota > Metazoa > Arthropoda > Insecta > Trichoptera > Limnephilidae > Limnephilus > Limnephilus lunatus. The sequence goes on from OU830595.1 coordinate 100,219,040, forward strand.
TTGTCACCTCATATCTCAAACAAGGTAAATTGAAGTTAGAACTCTGTTCAACCAAAGTGGCGTTAAGGAGGTAGGCATCTGGTACACATGAGACGGGCTTTACAGCTTTTATGAAAGAAATTTCTCGTTCACGCTTGACAGTGTAGGACTAGCAAGGCGAATAATACTAAACCATGATATCCCGGCCAATTCTTTTGTAAATCTTCGTCTTTTCATGCGGTTCGACATCATGAAACACGACCTGCGATCTGCGAAATCCTGAATGTGCCTCTTTGACAAACCTCTGTTTCTCTTGGCCCGAACTGGATTTCTTGGGTTCTGGAGGTGAGATCGTTGGTTGATCACTGATTTGGACGGCCATAAGTAATAACGTGATTTATTATTCTCCATAAAACCCTGAAATATATTTCAAAATATTCGTTTTTGATGTCTGTCTTATAAGATACGTTTATTTATTTTGTATAGAAACCATCTTAGGTATGCGTACATCAAATCCCCAAAGTTTCATCGCAATCGAATGAGTGGTTAGCAACGCCTAATTTTATTATTCTAGAACTCACTATTGTATATTTCTATACTTCTACCATCGCAGGCATGCGCACATCAAATCCCCAAAGTTTCATCGCATGGTTTAGCAACGCATAGCATTCATACATGCGTACATATACGCATGCATACAAACCCAGAAACAAACATATTTTGATTTTTGTGTACATAGATAAGTGTATTTTCTAAAATATTGAATTGATTATTTTACTTTTCATCATATATGGATGGCCTCAATTTGGTACTGCCGCCTTGGAAATCATTTATTGGATGACTAATATCTCTGCTCTAGGTCACCCCAAGTGGTTCGCAATGTTTGGTGACTTAGCAGGGGTGCCCGGGTTCGTGGGGTGAAGTTTGTCCGGGTCTTGGCGGCAGATGCGTCTGGGTGGTTGGCCGGATCGAGAGAGACTGGTTGAGGATAGCCAGACTTCTCCAGCCGGACTCTCTCTACCCATCGTCTTGCACCGCAATTGGAGGGATGGATTCATTCGTCTGCCACTTCTGGACACTGACCCCCATATTCCTATCACCCCTTATCCTTTCCTTCCCAGAATTTCCACTACTTCATTTCCTTTAAAAACCCTCCTCACAGTATCCCCTAAGATGACACAGGCTCTAAGGGAAATTATTTTCCTCAGGGCCTCCTGTGTGGAGCTATCATTTAAAAAAAATGGTTTGCTCTACTTTTATATCTGAAGCCTTCTTAGGAGTTTTAAAGGCTATAGAAAGGTTCATACGAAAAATATTTAAAAAATATATAAAATAGGTCAATTTTTTAAATGGATAAGGTGAAATAATAGACTTTAAAATATAAATACGCCAAGTGTGTGGTAAGGTTTAGTGTATAGTACCTACACAAGAATGTATTAATAAGTCAAATAATATTATACCGATTACCCGATTAGGTACATGTTAAAAAATGTTGATCATGGCTACCTTTCGTAATAAATTCATCGGGTACATAGAATAATATTCATCTTCTAAAAGTTTTAAAACACTCACCAAACTCTCTTTAAAATTAAAGGAACCTAAGAGCCCTGTAATTTTTCGGGAATTATGTCTCAATGTAGTGAAATCCAAATGTTCTTAGGGAATATAACAGATTATTTAATTTATTAGAATTACTTTCGAATCGAATTTTGCCGAAGAATCTTGACAAATTAAATGAACATATAAAATTCTTCTCAAAAAGTCTGTAAAATTCAAGTACTTTAAAATATAAATCAATCTTCTTCACAAATTATATCACGAAACCCCTCAGGCCTTCGTAGAAGGATGGTCTTGTAAAATATATTTTTCATCGTAGAAGGCATCAAATTAAAACTTCATTATGCATTTCATCGTTCGTGATACAGGAATCGTTAAAAAACCTGCCTAGCAATTAACACATAAGTTTTTTTTAACTTTTTGAGCTTTGTCAGCAGAATGAGTCAAGTCAAAAATAATTTATCAACATTATATATTACTTATTCTAAATATTATTACAAAAATTCAAAATATGAATGTTTATGTTTTATGACGCTTTATGAATTCAAATAAACCCTAAAGGCAATATTTAGAATCTAAAATACTTTACAGAAATTGTTAACATTTCTCAAATATCACACTTATTCACTTAAAATATGAAGTTATCAAATAAAAACACTGTTACTAGCTACCACCCTAATAAAATTAATTCTGTTTTTTCTTTTAATTTTTATCAGGAATATTTACAGAATATTGCAAAATACGTAGAAGATTTCTTGTATTTTTAGTGAATAAAGTGAAAAAGAAAACTTTACATTTTATATAGCGTCCATAGCAGTAAGTCCAGTTTGTAACTTTAAATTTAAAAGCCACCAGCGTAAACACATTTGGGTGAAAAACAATTATTGATCCCGTTTGTTTATCACCTAAAAAGTATTGTAAACTGTTTGTTAACCAAATAAAAAAAATAAAAAAAAAACATTTTAGACTTGTAAGTAAATAGATTTTTCTTGGTTAACCGAAACAGATCAGCGATAACTCGGCTAATAAAGTCTTCTATACCGCCCACTTCCTGTATTTATTCTTGTTGCAATAGTTAATACATAATTCTTGACGTTAATTTAAAAAAAATGCTCACTCATGGCTCATGGGTTGACTTACGTCTAAGTAATGCATGACAAATTGGACAACTGCAAGAAGTCGACATCGACATCTTCAAGCAGTGAGTACCTAGAGCGATCTGCAGTTCTCATATGATAATAGTAGCTGCTTGGGAATTATAATTCTAAATTCTCATTCAGCCCTAAACCCAGTAACTCTCGACAACTCAGGGCTACTTAGCGTATTGGGTGGAAATGCTTAATCTGAGCCCCGTACGAATCATCGTAGGTACATTTTTAACATTGAAAGAATTCATAAACATGGTTTTAGCGCCTTCATGGAACGTATTCGTATTTACATCAATTTCATTTGATTCTAAGTACGAATAACTAAACTGACTATCAAAATGTTTCAGCACATGGTAGAATCCAAATGGAGAACAATTAACAAGGGTGTGCCACAAGGAAGCATTCTTGGACCTCTCCTCTTCCTTATCTATATAAATGAACTTCCAATTATTGCTGGCACAGAATGTTCAATGTTTGCTGATGACACCGCTTTGTTATTTGAATGTATTGGAGACGTTGACGAATTTAACAAACATGTTAACGAGACTTGCCAATTAATAGCAAACTGGCTGTTATCACAACATCTGTCACTCAACACAAACAAAACTCAAATTCTAAAATTTTGTCCAGTGCAAGCTACACGTATAAACATAAATGTAAACTTTAATAATAATATTATCGAACCCTCCCAAACTTGTTCGTTGCTGGGAATACAGCTAGATACGAATATAAACTGGAAAGCACATGTATCAGAAATAGTAGCAAAAATCAGTAGCTTTTCTTTTGTTCTAGGTACACTGAGAAAAATATTGAACATCGAATCAGTACTAGCCGCATACTATGGTTATGTATATTCAATAATAAAATATGGTATTATTTTTTGGGGAAACTCAGTAAACGCCAAAGATGTTTTTATCATCCAAAAAAGATGCATGAGAAAAATTGCAAACTCTTCTCGTCTGGATTCATGTAGACCTATGTTAAAAAATCTGAAAATTCTGACAGTCACAGACATATATATATATATATATATAATGGAATTATGCATGCTAGTGCGATCATCTACAGTCAAGTTTTCACAAAAAAAACTCCACACACAAATACGCTACAAGGTTCACAAAAAACTTATTAATACCAAAAGCGAACAAAACAATATTCCAAAAAGGACCATATTACATGGCCGTTAAAGTATACAATAATCTTCCACATAACATCAAACAAATTCAAGACACACACAAATTTAAGTCATCACTAAAAACATTTCTTCTAAACGAATGTCACTATACTCTTAAAGAATACCTGATGTAAATCAACTCTATTTAGTTTTTTTTTTTTTTTCTCAAATAATGCAACATGTAATTGTTTGGTTTAACAAATGTCTTATAACAAATGTCATTACACCTTTCTTTGTATTTTATTTGTATTTTTATATGTGGTTAGCTGGAAGAAATGGAGTGTACCCATAAGCCACCCTTTGTATATCATATGTACAATAAATATTTTTTGATTTTTATTTTGATTTTATCATTTACTGGAAACGGATAGATGAAGGTTGCGTGATAGAATCCCGGCTCAATTTTATTTGATTACTTTGCGTTATTTCACAATTAATTCGATAAAAATAATAAATAGCGTATTTAGCCACCATTCAGAATTGAAACGTTAATTGAAATGGCTTTAACTGTGTTTGGTGACCAGATCTGAATAGCCAGGTAACAAGGTAAAAACCCACCTTCCTATTCCCCATTATGTAATTTTTTAGAATTTTTATAAACATATCAACTTATTATTGAAAGTATTTTTGAAGTTGAATGTTTGTTTGATTTTAGGATTGAAATTGGCAAAAATGCAAAAAAAAGTTATAATTTTATAATAATTATAATTTCGGGGACCAGCTGCCGGAGGATCAACTGTCGGGTCACCTTCGAGGACGTTGACACAACTTGTAGTGTCGTTCAAATCTGTATCAGAATTCGCCCATGGGGAGAGCGGCCCGCTCTTTGAATATGGCTGATGATAAATTCGACGTATTTTTCGATACCTACTGTGACTTTAAAAGGTTTTTGGAACTACATGCTAAATGTATCAACACTACTTATATAACCTGCAATATTGTCATATAATTTACATACGTGCATAAAACAAACTAGCCGTTCTGTGTACAGTAAACAAGACAACAGTGGACAGATATTAAAAAAAAGTATCTATCTAATTTTCTTGGTGACCTGATAACTCAAAACAGCGGCAAACCAACAAACCTTTGAAAAGTGGTATAAGTGATAAAGTGATATATTTATGATTAAATAAGTTACGTTAGTTTAGGTTATGGGCTATTTTTTTAAACTTTTTATTCCACTTTTCAAAGGGGTGTTGATTTGCCACTGTGTTGTCATTGTTGAGTTGACAAAGAACCAATTTGCTCTCATTCAATATATTAAAACGAAAATTTCCTTTCAAATCATAAGTAGGTTATTAAATGACTAACTACATTATTATAAATCATAAATTTTTGCAGTAATATTATTTTATTTCAAGGAATTTTACAATCTTAATGGTAATTCTATTTTAAAATTTTCTTCGTAATTACTCGTAACGCTCATACGAACTCTGGCGGGATTAACAACTTGGCCACCATCTTGAACCGGAAACAAAATGTAACAAACTTGCACACAGGTAAAATGACAAACGGTCGAGTAAAAACAGGACTCGCTACGCTTAATACGCTTCCAAGACATAACCCATGTTAAGACTTCTCATGATGATATAACATCTATGAAATTTACACAGACCACTAGCGAAAATTTTAACTGGCAAACTTTTGATTGTAATCGGGCAATTTGTGCTTACTTATACTATTAGGGCGATCATATTTCAACCCTATCAGGAGAATAGGACTGTAGGAAGGTACGGAATGATGTGTTTGGTAATCAGTAGAAGTTTCCACAAGTATTCTTGGAATTGTAGTTGGTTTCCCATAAGCCCCATTAGCCCTACACATTGTGACAATCGTTCGCTTACCCGAACCTCTGTACTTTACTCTGATACGATCATATCCGGTAATATCAGTTTTGATTATTTCGTAAGTGATGTGGGAATAACATGGTATACGAACTTGGGTGTATTTATTTAAAATATAGGTTGGGTGTCCCAACGAGAGTGCAATATTTTAAATTTCGCGCAATGTTTTAGTAATAAAGTTGGCAGCTCTAAAAAATGTTTTGCGTCAATTAGTAAATAATGTAACTTGGTCAGATTTTACCTAACCTCACGTTTTGACAGCATCAATCCTTGAAGGCCTCCATGGTCGAGGGATAAGGCTCTCGACTCGCAATCCGAAGGTCGCGGGTTCGAACCCGGCGTGCGCAATTAAATTTTATTTGATTAATTTGTGGTATTTCGCAGATAATTTATTTAAAAAAAATGAATAATATATTTGCGGCACATTTCATAGTGGAAGATACTCTCAGTATCACCCTTCTGTAAGACCATCATTCAGAATTCCAACGTTGCTTGAAATGGCTTTAGCCTTTAGGTGACAGATCTGAAAAGCCAGGTACTTACTACCTTCCTTTTCCCCATATCCTTCCCCTCCTAATTACCTTCAACCTCACAACATACCCCAATTGGGTATACCATAGTCTCACTGGCTTAAGATGAGAGCAGCTGGGTGTCTTGTGAAGTATTAACATTAAAAAAAAACTCGAGTTTACTATCGTAATGCATCTCCTAATCTCATTTAAAAAATACAGTCTTAACCCTGTCTCAACCAGAGTAATTTTAAAATGACGTGAAATTTGAAATGTTTTTACTAAGTAACTAGGTACTGAACCAATTTATTTGCGGTTTTAAAAAAAAAAATTGGTGAATCCTTCCTAGCAACATTATTATTTTTCGTTGCGTTGGCTGTATTGAAAAGCTATGATCCGAGGGAATTGCAGTATTAAAATGGATAAGGTATTATGTTTTTTTCATTTATTTTTTCCATTTTTACTTACAGTAAAACGTACAGTCTTTCATATTATAATGAAAATACAATAAAAAAATTGATACAATATTTGTTTATAGCATCCTAAAGTATCGTGTCATTTAAAAACGACACTGGTCGTTTGAGGTTATACTATTGTGGCGACCAGAACGGTCGCCCCCTTTTGCCACAATCCTTGCGCCGCCACTGATATACCAAGCACATTCTCGAAAGGTACAATCTACCTACAGTTGTAGTGTGTCACGCCGCACACGGCTAAACATTTCCACACCATAAACGCACACATATGAGAACACTTTTCAAATATTATGACTATTTTATCTGATAACATATTATTATTTTCATTTTATATTTCTTTTGATGAGAAGAACACATCAATAATACTTTTAAGTGATATAGTAGACATGGTATATTTTTATTATTTATTGAGTTAGTTTATACTACATGCATACAAAATAATAAGCACAATGTAACATTTCATTTGATATATTTAAATTCTTTTACAGTAAGCAAATCATTTCTTTTTAAATACATTAGTTCTTTCTTCATTCTTCATACTTTCATTATTGTCTTTAATTGATGTATTTTTTGAGAATATTCTTTGCAGAACATGGTCCATTTTTATACTAATACTCGGAACCTCGGTACCACTGTCGTTTTAAAATGATGTTGAATATTTCATAAACTATTAGTTAAAAAACTTTAAAAAAAAATCTAATATTTCAAGTACACATAATCATATGTTATGTATTTTTTATATCTGTAGGAATTAATTTGGATGAGAAAGGGTTAAATGTATATTAATTGGACTGAAATGGTATGTATGAGCATTGTATATGATTTTCCACAAATTTTTATTTATTAGAGTCGTCACCGTGACTGAAATGGTACAGGCTTTGTAAAAATTATATAGAACAATTCTACGGAACTGCACCCATACCGTGCGAGCACATAATATGAATTATTAGAGCGAAATGGAGTTATAATTTCCATTCTGTACGAGTCTCATTCTGAAAGTCGTTGAAATATATTTTTAATTAACTAAAATGATTTTGTCGATACCCTTCTGTTACAGCACAATTTCATGATCCCAATTATTGCTATCCGTTCAATACAATGCCAAAAATTAACCAACCCTTATCTGTTCGGTTCAGTCAGTATTTTAACGTTCCCTGATTGAGTGTCAGAAACACGAGGTCGAACTGAACAAATAATATCTGGAAGTGCGATCTGTACCAATTTGATAGAAAATTGATGATAATAATTAAAAAAAATTGAAGTGAAAATTTCTTTAGCACCGTCGTGATTTGAAACTCGATTAAACGGAAACTAGCGACACTAAAAATCGACCAACTCTTACATCTATAGGATTTAGCCTGCGAGAGAATGAGATATAATGAAACCTTACATACGTACCAAAGATATTCAAATACAAAAGAGATGTGCTATGATGCCCGCGCGACTGTTCGCGGACTACTACTAAATCGGAGTAGTTTGCAAACGAAAATAATTTTTTTTATTTTATTAATTTTTTTTACGGTGTGCATTAGTATAGTTTGAATACGGAAAGAATTCGTTCATTTAGTTTAAAGTTCGTTTAGTTTATTCGTTAATTATTTGTTCATTTAGTTTATTAGATTGTTAAACAATATTGGCGACATCCGGAATCGCAGTCCCACCTAGTAAAAACTGCGAATAGCACATCTCTTATATTTCAATATCTTTGCTACGTAAAATACCTCCGAAGCGTCGTGCTCTGTCAAGCTGCGCGCATTGGCCGCTTTGATTATGAGCTCACTTTTTAAGACTTACTTAAGATTGTGTGGGTGAAGGTTTCAATTCTACCGCGTGTGAACTGCACACGACTTTTGAAAATTATTATTGACCATTAAAATAGGTATAGGTACAGAGTACAGTCATTTATTCACAGATCTCATCACTAGTTATTCCTGTTCCGAGTTGCAACATAGGTTGGTCATGATTTCCACATCTTCATGTTTGTTGATTTCTTCATCTTCATGTTTATTGCTTTCCTCATCTTTATGTTCATCTCAGCCATAGTTGATGTTGTTTTTAAAAACTTTTTATACAATTTTTTTTTTAGTATCATTTGGAAGCGTTAGATATTTTTTTGGCGTGGAATTTATCATTTTTCTGGTTAAAAGATGTATTTAATTTTGGGATGTTAAATAGATTTGAGGCTTTCGTCCTTGTAGTACAGGTGTTTTAGTCAGTAAGATACAATTTTTTTCATGTAAATTTTAAAAGAGTATATTTTGAGTTGTGTTTTGTAATATTTCATATAAGACCTTTCGATTCCTCTCGACCACAAACAGCTAAATGAAATAATTAACAGTGATCAAGGAAAAATTTTGATATTCTAAAATGTTGATCAATTTCCCCAGAAGTAAGATAAATCTGTGCTTACTTCAGATATACGAACAAACCTAAAATGCACTTCTATCGGCTTATCTCTTCAGAGTGACGTTGCCATTCTGGGCTACCGATTGGGGGAAGTTTTGACAGTAGGCCGGCCAATGAATGACGATAATAATTTGTCGAGTGGCTTATGCTTTGATTCAGAAAGCGATCGTTTAAATACGAGGAACTTTGACATGTTTAATATGTATCGATCACTTTATTGATGGGTTCCTCTGGTGACGGTATCTATCTAATATTGGGAAAGGTAGGACCAACAAATTGAATGGGCAAGCGTCGCATATCCACAAAGTTTGTCTTGTTGTACTATTTGCATATAATTCAACGGAATGCGCGAAATATATTCGTTAACTATAGGTAGGTATTAGCCGATTTTCCTTTTCCTAATAATATTTCTCTAAAATTTAAACACCCTTCTTCGAAACATTATTTTCACGTGGAAGAATTGCGAAATTTCGACTAAACTCTTCGGCGTTTTATTTTATCTTTCTATGAGAATTAAAGTGTGGTGAACGTATATCTTAAGGTATGAAAGAGACATGCGTGTGTGAGTGATACAGCATGAGTAACGTATAAAAGGGTATGATTGTTGTCCATTCTTTCTCTTTGCAAATAGGCTTCCTAGAAGAATAACACTGTGCAGATCTCCAGATAAACGTAACTAAGTCTATCCACGACTCATTATTGTCCCTTCTCTCTGTACTGAGATTACCATAAAAGGAAACTGGATCCATTATAGATTGAAAGTCCAGAATATCATAATAAATAATTAAATTTCTTAAGGCAAATCTATTTAAAAAATATATATTAATTGGTTCAAATTGTTAATGGAATAGGCCTTAAAGCTTTTTCTTCAATCTTTGCAAAATCACTTTGTGGCATCATTAATGAAATGAAAACAAATAACTTTATTAAGTAATTATATATTATTTTTCATTTAAGTAAAAATTTTCGTCTACTTGTTTTTCACATTGTTTTCTCAATATTTTTATTCTATTATAACTGTTAAACATTTTCATAAAGTTGTTATTTCCATAATATTCTCGTAAATTTTCTTATTGCTACTTTGGTTATTGTCTTCTGTTCATATTTTTAGCATTCTATTTTATAAAAAAATATTATATTATCCGAGTTTCTAACACCATGTAACATGCCCTATATTCCGATAAAACGATCAATCGGAAAGAAAAATCCTATTATGCATTACTGGATGTATTTTTTTATCGATTTGCGCGAAGCTACACAAGATCACATTCTTAAAAGCTAACAATTCGCGGTAGCTCCACTCAGTGCAAGCTCTGCTTCCCCTTTCCGGGTAAGGAAGGGCTGACCACTATGGTAGCTCGTTGGCAGACCGTTATTTTTTGTTTTGCGAGAGTCTTGTGGATTACCAGAGGAATTCAGACTCTCTTCTTTTTCTTTCTATTTCATTAGGGATGTCCACTGCGTTGACTCATTGTTTTCTTCTTTTTTATTGGGAAAACAATTAACATTTCTGATGCTTGTCTCACTGGAATATAATTTATTTATAAGTTTTGATTAAAGTTAACGATGTCACCGAGTAGAAATTTGTATAAGCTTCATTTGCGTTTTTAAGGCAATGGGTCAATCCATCAAAATACTTTGTTTTCGCAATTTAACAAAGAGATACATACGTTTTAAGGTGTATTACCACCAAGTGATGACATTTTTTTTTCAAAATTTGATTGTTTAGAAACTTGTTAGATGCTTTATTATTGAGTAGAATATTTATTTATTGTTTAATGTGCATTACATATTAATGTAATCCTATTAGAATACACATGTCATATACATACATAATTTTAAAGGAAAAAAAATACAATAATAGATGTTTTAGAGGTCTGACCTAAAATGACTTTTGATACCCTCAAGGCCAATATTGAAAATGTCAAGAGACCTAGAGGTATTATATGGAATCACCATACCTCTTGTCATGCTATGCTGGGCCAGAATGTCCGTTCTGCCATGTGGAACGCAGAGCAAGTCGTGGAGACGACCCTGGCGGTAGTTGTTCGGTACGAACAATTTATAGCATTCCAAGAGGTACGGGCTGTAATAGTTTATAATTTTAAAAGTTGTTACTGTGAGGGTCCCATTCCTCATTCGGGGTCCATAGTAGAAGCGTATTCTAATTTTCATCGAAAAATGCAGTTGAGATGCATCGATGTCATTGCTTTGATTTTAAAAAATTGTTTACTTATTCGCGATGATGCCAACTCCACTATATGATATGAAAAATTATGTTTGGAATCAAATATAACCACGAGGTCCCTTATGGAATTCACTGATGACAATATATCATCATTTAGATTAAAAGCAAATTCCTGCCGACGAGCTACTTGCAGTAGCTTTGCAGATGTAATGTGAACAAGAAAAAAACATATTTACTGTAAAAAAAAAAATCAATTAAGTCAATTTGTTTTTATGAAATAAATAAATCTTGTTACTTTGATTTGATAAATATTTACAATTTTTTTCATATTATAACTCACAGGAATGTATATATTGAATAGCTTCGAGCTTGTCTCCTTGGAACCTAAAAAGTTCGCTGCAGCAGAACTCTGCGAAAACATTATTTTACAACAAGGTGGATCGGTACTGACTGCTACATGGAATAAGCTTTCAAAGTTTTCTTCAAGTCCCTTGTCTGGGAACTTTTCTTTCACAGAATCGAACCGTGTTTATTTCTCCACAAAAAAAAACATTATTTAATTTAATTAATACCGAAGTTGATGCTTTTAATGCTTTCTCTCTTTCATTTTTTAGCTTGATGATTTTATATTTGTAACACACAACGGATTGTGTAAGAAAATTGAAACGATGTTCGAACCCACGACGAATCTTGCTTTTTATACCCCTACCAATGTGTGGCCCCACCCATACAAAAAAGTGGTCCACAATGTTCCAGACCATTCCACAAAATTTTAGTGTGTTCCGGAATGTTCCATAATGATCTTCCCGATTCCTTATTACCGAAAATTCCACAACATTCCAGAATGTTCCGGGATGTTCTGGAATGTTGTGGATTGCTCTCGAATACTCTCGAATGTTCTGGACTATTAGACTTATATCTTCAAAAGCACGCCCTTCAGGTAAAATTGGGAACCTTCTTCATGGATAGGGGAATGAGGGCTATCACACCATATAATATAATATACTCCCTTGATCGTACCGGGACTAGTAAGCACATTTTATTAACACTCCGTCAGGAGCAATGCAAATCCTAACACAATCAGGCGCCATTCATCTATGAGATTATATCATAAAAAAACAGATCAAAATAGATTTTTCCCTTAAATTTTTTGAGATGAACGGAAACTGGCCCTCTGTTAGTGACGGGGAAGGAGGAAAAGTCAGGAAGCCACGCCCCTAGATCTACGATATTTACCCTTTGGCACATAAATAACAGATCACTTGATATCACAGATTAGTTAAACTGTCTTTTATGAAATATATTGATCAAAATGTTTTTAAAGTAGTTTAGGGGAGAAGTGGCATGAAGGAGCCATGTTTTGAAAGAGCCACTTGCATTATTTTGGTAGTTTAGGAACGGTTGTGGTTGGTAACTTTATTTTTAAGAAGCAACACTGATTTACCGTCACCCACAAACATTTGACAACGGACGTCGTACATCGAGTCAAAGTTTTTGGCACTAAAAAGTAAGTATTTTGCTTTATTTAAGTTGATTTTAAACAAATGTAGGTAAATGTCTTATAGATTGAGTTTATGCATATATTTGGCATTGCAGTTGCGTAAAAGCTGAGCCACAAAATTTTTGATATTGTTGTTATTTTGAAGGTTATATTTCTTTTAAGAATAAGTTATAAAAGAGCCGGGTGAATGGGCCATGAAAGAGCTTAACGTTTTTGATAGAAGACATTATTTGTTATTTTGTTTAATTTTAGAAATTTATATTTATAAAAAATAATCCGCCTCTGATGTGTTAAGGTTATATACCTATATACTATGTATGACTGAATAATATATTAAGATTAAAGCGTTTGTTAGAATTACTTAAAATGACTTATAGAATTATATTAAATATCATTAGTTTATATAAAAGATTTGTCAGAATTGTCTTTTTTTATTAGGGCAATTATTTTTAGTTTGCGCAATTATTATTAGTTTGCACAATTTTCCCAATTACTTTATAAAATAGACTGTCTATTTCACAGCTATTAGTAGCTCTTTCAATACCGATAGGTTATGAAAGAGCCAAAGACACATTTTTTAAAAATGAATGTTTCATTGATTTTTTTATAGTGTTGTAGGTTTTTTCGTATGAAATTACCTACTTAATAAAGTGAATAATAATTGAAGAAAAAAAAACATCACTTCTTTCGTTAAAAGCGTATTTTTTTGCTCCGTTTAGTAAACTGGCTCTTTCACGCCACTTCTCCCTACACACATTTTAATTTGTTGGGGGCGTACATGAAGTACCGTCGCAAAGCGGAAAGAAGGGAGAAAATCAGGAATTCCGACATACCTTATTTATTCTTTTGCTTGTCTTCAATTGCGTTGATTCCTTCACATTAGCCATCACAAACTCGCGAGCTCACGATAGATTTACTAGTTTTGACACGATCGAATAAGGGGGCTTCGTAAAACAGACCCGCAGGACAGGTAACAGGATAAATTTTCATTTCGAACTGAATAAAATCACACATGATTGTACTCTTAGTCGGCGTAAGGTAGGTAGATGGACAAAAAATATTTGTAGGTAGACGTTGAATTAGGAAAAGGTATAAGGATCAATGCTAGGCACCAACAAATTAGGTACTTCAACAGACCTTTCTTACCAAGTTCCTCCCGTAGAAGACTATCATTAATCGTTGAAACTAGGTACATTACGTAACACCCTACGTAAATGATACTTCATAGCACGAAACATTTTCATGTTAGCTCCTCATTGTAGATATTGTGGTACAAAATTAACTACAGGTCATAAATAATCCACTAAGTATACTTTAACTGTCCGTGACCATGTAAAGATATCGTTTTAATATACGTGTTTTCAGATATTCATCGATAACGTATTTAAAACAAGTAACGTTAGTTGAGTTTGCAAATGGCCAGGGAAAGAAAACTAATGTGCTCGTAAATACACCATGCTTAAAAAATCTCAACTCATACATCTAGTAATTTAACGATATAAAAAAGCCTAGTTTTCGAATCCCATTATAAATATTAAAGTGAATATTTTTTTAGTTATTCTAATCAACTTCAAATGCAATAATGTCATCAATAAGTAATAGGGAAGGTTATGGACACCAATTGGTTTCAATTTTAATAGCACCAACCTAAAATTAATTTTTTTAAAACATTCTAGAAGGATGGGAACATTGTTTTAAAGAAACTGGATTTTCATTTTAGTTGAAGAAGAGTCCAATTTGGCAGTAATTTTCAAGAAGGCAATGGTGTTACGATGCATAAAATTCGTGTACTTGTGTACCTGTACTGTAAAATTCCTTCGGAAAAAGTTTTTTTTTACATTTACTAGTTTTTTTTTGGAAGAAAATCAGTCCATTCAAGTGAATATATCAAAGGAACAGTTCTTTTTCTATGGATATGACGTATATATAAACATATCATTTTTATTTTTCTACTCATTGTCGCTGGATAAAATCTTTCGGTCTGATACGCCTGCATGTGTATATATGTATATACCTAAATTAAATGTAAAATAATATATCGTCAGTTCTTAATTGTCCAAACGACCATTTGAATATTTTACAGGAGGAGAAGGTTTTCTGTCATTATTTTAATGAAACATTATGATAGGTGTTTAAGATAAAGCTATTTCCGTAAAGGTAAAGGTCTCATTAGTTTAAATGAATGTTAGTTAGGTGATTAACTATAATTTTTAATACTTTATTTTTAGTTTTAAAATGGAGATTGAACAAAAACTAAAATGGTCGTTTGGACAATTAAGAACTGAGGTGACGATATAGCTATTTAAATTGTATACCTTTGCACTTCAACTTTGAATTCACAACATTTTGATTCTATCGATGAGGTCATGCCCCAGTATGTTTTAGGGATGAAAAAACTATTAAGAATTATTATCTAAAATTGCGTTATCGTATTTGAATAAAATGGTAATGCTTAGGGAAGAAACACCGTTTTCATCTTTTGAAAAAAAATGGATTCTTTTAATTTTGACAAACATTTTCAAAAATGTAATTTCTTTTAGCTATTATTTATATAGCCTGGGATATAGTATCGAGAAAAATCTCCAGAGGCGAATAGTGAGGAGGGGTGGAAACGCGGAAAGCTAGAAGCCAGATTCCACCACGCTAAGTTTCCATGTAGTCTGTCCGCATGAACGGGTCTGCATCCGAACTTATTGGTGCATGGATAGGATGTACTGTAATGCTTGTGAAGTGTCTATGCGCTTATGTTACAAAGTTAAATTTATATTGGAAGGCAATGAATCAAATAATACGTAAATACATAAGTCATATCTATTACTACGACACGCAATTTGTGAATGCATAAAAACGGAGTGCCATTTAGCTTACTAGCAGGTATTTTAAAAATAAATATGTCAAATACCGCTCAAAAATTCCTATTGTCTTGGGCTAGTGAGAAAATATCAAATTGGGGTAAGTTGTGAAACTCATAGTAGTAGGGACTATGGGGAGGGGAAGGAGATGGGGTATAGGAAGGTGGGGAATTACCTGTACAATACAGTTTGGATCACCAATTACAGCTGAAGCTATTTTAAGCAACGTTGAAATTCTGATTGGTGGTCTTACATCGGGGCGATACTGAGAGTATCTTCCGTTCTGAACCGTGCCATAAGTATACTAAACATTTATTTTTATTTGAAATTTTATCACTAAAACCTCAAACTGTAGTATTTAATTCAATGAGAGACAATATTAGCGAAGCTCAACCAAAAATCTGCGGACAGAAAAATCAGAAAAAAATTTCTGTTTTAAGATTTTCGATTGAGTTTCGCTAATATTGTCTTCATTAAATTGAATACAATATCTTATATTTAATTAATAAATTGTAAAAAAAAACAATTTAATACAAAAATATATTATTTGCTCATTCCAGAACTTGAAGCCGTGACCTCCGGATTGCTACTCGAGAGCCTTACCTTCAACCAAGATGTTAATTTATCGATAGTTACAACATAATACAATTATGAAATTATAAAGAAAATCTTGCATTATTCTTAAATATGAATGAATTTATTTTTAAAAAATTCTTCAACGAGGTTCATGTAATTCTTTTCGTTATGGCTAAATATGTATCCAATATTATTTTTAGCCAACTGGTTTGCCTTAACATTATCTTGTGCAGACAGCTGTCCCGCCTTCGTAGGAATGTCTCCTTGATCTAATCAGCCGACAGAGGAGCTATTCCGAATTGGCGTCCCCCCCTAACTCGATTAGAAAGCCTTTCGGAAAGTATGAAGAAAATTGCCAGTGAGATATTATATTAGTGATTGAAGCTAGTAAATCTTATTGGAACGACCCTTATAAGTACGTACTTGGGTTTACCTTTTCCATAAATAACTTTTTGTCCTGGATTTTCGACTGTTTGATAAGGAAAAAACAGATCATTACAGATAGTTTTTAATAATCTCATCTCTCTCAAAATTTTGTACCTGGTAAAGCGTTTACCGTACAACTCGTTTCTTACCAGTGAAACACAAATGATTAGGTATCTATACTATTTATTTATCTTACAATTGTATTTGAGTTTTGTCACACCAAAACGGGTCGTTTCTACAAGACGTTATTGCGTTACAGCTCAGCTGTTGGTGGATTGGTTGGCCTCTATGGTTTTATTTCAAGACTTCTTTCATTCGGGTCTCTTCTAGACCCGTGTTCACTACTTCCTTCCTCAAAAAGGACCCCACCAGTTAACGTACAAAATATTAATCTTTTCAACAGATCAATTTCTTTCAGGAGCAGGCAAATTTATTTTTTTTCATTTGGAATAACATAATGAGTAAAACCTCGAATTATACCATTTAATCATTGAAGAAAATATTCGCGACTCTCGAACGAACATTTTGAAACGGAAAAATCCGAAAAAAAATTCATAGATGCGACCGAACCCTATTCTGTTTCAATTTTTAATTTGGGAGTCGCTAATATTATCTTCAATGGTATCGTATCCCCGCTCAAAAAGAAGAAGATGAAGAGATATATAATTAGATACGAATGTTGGAGAGAGCGCGCTAATATTTAAAATGATAAAATTGAAGCGTAAATTGTGAAAATGTTTAATAAAACACGACTCGTTTAAAATGGAGCAAAAATCTCGTGGGGAACATCTACAAGAGCATTTAAACCATCACTGAATTTTTTTATACGTATAACATCTAAAATAAGTGGAATGAAAGTGTTTATAATAATTTTCGGAGCATTGCGACTTTTTTCTACCTAGGGAATTTCATATAATTTGGGTTTCAGCGTGGAACACGTCTAAATATTATCTTTAAAAATAGCATATATTTTTTTAAGGGCTTAAAAATTTCAAGTGTTTAAGGGAGATAATATGTAAGAAATCGGTAGAAATTTGGGTAACGGCGCCTTAACTATAAAGTGTTGATCGTATTAAGTCTTGAAGTAACATGCAACCATAGAATTACATAAAATAGAGTAAGGCCATACAAACGGAGACTTTAAACCATGTTCAATTTCGTTCGATTTTTTTATTTTATTTTTTATTTATATATATATATATATATTTTTTATCACAAACAAGTCCTGCTAAGCCAATTCAATTGGCTTGTCAGCAGGTGCTTATAATTAAGTTACATATACATTTTAAATGTTATAATTTTACATCTTATATCTACAAATTCAACATTATTCATACAAATCAATCTAAGTATAAATATTTTTTTTCCGATAGCCAATTTTTCAGCATATATTTAACCTTATTCATAGAATTACATTTGCTTTATAGTATCCGGTAATAAATTAAATATTTTCGGTATGTTGTATTCAAACGTTCTCTGTCCGTACTTATTATTAAATTTCGGAACTATTAACCCGTCGTTGCGCGTGAATCTAGTGCTGTATTTATGTTCTAATTTCTCTTTATGCTGCTGGGTAAATATATACTGAATTATAATTTTGTGCCATAGTATTGCCTTAACAGGTAAATTTTAGCACTCTGATACAGTAATGGTGTATCATGTCTCTGTTTGAAAATATTCGGAACAACTAATAATTTTACAATTGCGTTTTGTACAACTTGGACTTGTTTCAGATTTGTTACAGAAGTATTTCCCCATATTGTTAATCCATATCTTATAATGGATTCTGCCAGTGACATATACATTATTTTTAGTGTTTCAATGGGTAAGAAAAATTTCAATGTGTACATTCTGCCAGCAATTGATCTGAGTCTTTTACAGGTTTTTTTAATATGAAAGTATATGTGGTGCGAAGAGAGGATTCTCGCATTCTCCAGCCGAAATGGACACGCCGACATTAGCCAAACTTACTATACGTCCAAACGCAATGTTAAAGTTGTTGTATTATGCGATCTTCGGGATAAGGGCAAAAAATACTATCTTCATTTTTCAGTAATTTTAGTGATATAAAACAGACACTTTTCTGGAGTAAGTAACTAAGTCGACCTTACTAATTTTTATATGTTGTTTTTGCGGTAACTTAACACACAGTAAAATGCATTTCGATATGTATACGTCTTACGTCAACCAACGTACCATCCTCCATCAAAATGGAGCCACTTTTTTCGCTCAGTGCCTCATCTTATATAGATCTATGCCTCCTACAGTCTATGTTATTGTAATCACAACGGATTCTTTTTTTATTTACTAGAGCAGACCACACAAGATTTAATAATTCTTTTTTTATTTACAAGAGCAGACCACACAAGATTTAATAAAGTTACCGTTTTTATTTTAACGTGAAAACTTTTTTTAAAAGTCTCATATCCAGGTACCGCCAGAGTTAGCGATGAATCGTTTTTAATGTCACCAGATATTTAATGGCCCAAGGATTGTGGTTCCAAGATGCGTGTGTTTTCTAGAAATAGAACATTATCCGTTGTTTGTCACTGTGCTTACGTTATTGGGCGCTTACTTCAACGAACGTGGAGGGGAGCCAGATAAGAGCAGCGGAACTGACTGTGAGATCAAATAACATAACTCCACATCAGAACGCATTATAGGTATACGTTATTCGTACGACGTCGTGTTGATCTTGGGATGCTCTAAAAAATATACTGAGCAGAAAAACATAAATTATGCCCAGTGACGAACAAATAACGAACAGTAACGCAAAAACAGAATAGTTCGACGAGAGGCTTCGAAGTTGTGGAGGTTCAAGAAGATATCAAACATTTTGATTTTTTATCATAATGCATTCAATGAAACATGATGCCAAAACCAGGATTTTTCCGATACCCACTCAAAGTTTCAATTAAAATAGGCATATCCTATGAAATCCATTAGTTGATATTAATTATTTAAAACGAGAGCGGCGCATGTTGGCACTACGTATCGACAAATATATTCACACACAAAAACGGTAAAAAAAGTCCTGCTAACTGTAAATAAACATAGAATAGCGCATTTTGTAGCGATGGGAAAACTGTTTACGTCGCAACAAATCTGCGGAATAAAAATGTCGGATTTAAAGAAGTTGCACATTTTGCATCCAACGTTTCAACTGATGGCTCCATACACTATTCATGTGAGATTTGAATTTCGAATGGACAAACGGTTATTTTCTACACTTCCTTTGCTCGGCCCGAACGTACATCCGAATCAAAGGCCCTCTTTTCGACGTTTAGTTTTGCACTCCAAACGTAAATTTCTGAAATACACCCCTTTGAGAATTCGTCCTCCATTCTGAGTTTCGTTTAGCCGTACAGATTCACATTTTTGAGCCGGTGTTTCTTCAATACACACCTGTAATGCACGGGATAAATGATCTTTTGAAATGTGCACTGTAGCACGTTTAGCTTTAAACTGCTTTGGAAGGTTCTCAAAGAAAGTTCTTGACACAGAAACAGAGAAGCGATTCTTATGCACCAAGATAGAAACTGGAAGCTAAAATATTTGTACAGGGTTACTGTGGATCCTTGATGCTAAATATTTAAGTTTACAATATATTTTAATGCAGGAGAAATGTTCAAATAAAAAAAAACTGAAGAATTAAATACTGACTTTTTGTCTATTGTGATTTGTAAGTTTTATCAGATCTAGTGATTTTTTAATTTGATAAGAAATTTAGACTTTGGTTATGTAATGCAATTAATTAAATACAATGTGATTGCAGTCATAAAAGTTCTTATTAAAATTAAGATTTTTCAATGAATGATTTTAGTCATCCATCAAATGGGTCTAAGTGTCTTAGATTTGTTTGAAACAATATTATTGATGATATTTATGCAATCGAAAATAATATATCTACTAAGAAGGCATAATGAAATAAAATATATTTTTAAAATTTGATCATTTTCATCAAGGTTTCATATTGAATGACCGATGGAGATAAAAAAGTAATATACTGCTAAAAAAGTTGACCAAAGGTATTATGGGGAAATTTTTATAGCTTTATAGTGTAGACTGTGTAGAGGTTAGTGACAGTTAGAGAAAAATGATTAATGGTGTTAGTTGTGCAGCTCATAATCCTTAAATCAATGGAATTTCTAAAAAATGACATTGAAAAGTCACTCCTCATTTCGTTGTCGATTATTAAAAACTTTTTTGGGAAGCGGGTATGGGTTCTGCCTCCCCAGAAAAAAATATTGGATAAACAACGCCCCTGCCATAGATCACCCCAAGTGATTCGTAACGTTTGGTGACTAACGGGGGTGCCTGGGATCATGGGGTGAGGTTTGTCTGGATCTTGGCGGCGGATGCATCGCCCACCAACTACGTAGCAGACCGGATCGGAGAGACTTTTTTTGAGGGAAATGCTTTGACCTCTCCATCAACTCTCTCGAAACATCGTCTAACACTGCAGTGGGAGGGATAGATTCACACATCCATCACTCCTGGACACACTGACAACAGAAGCGGTTCCTACCTTCCTACAAATCCCTCATACCTTTTTCCTTCCCAAAACTTCCTTTCTTTCTTTTCATAAAAAACCTTCACACGGCACCCCCAATAATGTCATGGGCTCTGAGGGTAATTATTTTCCTCGAGCTCGGCTTACATAAAAAAAATATAAAGGATATAAAGGGGAAATGCGAAGATAAAATTTTAAAATTAACCTGCGAAATTGGTTAGATTAATAAATTGTCTGCAGTATTGCTGCGATAAGCGATGTCACAAGTTGAGGTGGGATCTTCACTCAACTCTATCCGCAACAATAGTTGATTTTTTGATTTAGTCATTTGAAGGCTGGTCCATCATTAACGAATATTTGCTTACCTATCAAATAGTCTTGCTTTTATTAGTATGATCGCATCTCAATAAACAGTCATCAATCTGCAGATAGGTTTTTTGTTCAATGAAATTCATCTCTTTCAAAGCAGGTTATAATTTATAATTAGTAAAAGTATTTTAATTCGTGATCAATATTATATTGGATAATAAAGGTACCTAATTTTGCGTAAAATTTGGCAACTTGATCGATAGTCATATTTCATGCATACACAATAATCACATCAATATAATTACGAAACATTTTATGAGGTGAAAATGATTGAATTAATGAATGATTACCAACCTGATAAATTATTTTACTCTTTTGGGTGATTGGAAACATTACTAACAGTACGTGCATTTGCTTTAACTGATTTTTTAGGATTTAAAAAATAAATTGATAAAAATCATAAAAATAAAACTATGTATTATGATATCAGTGAAAATAATAAAAATCATATTGTAAAAATAATTCAACGAACACACCGTCATGGAAATTATTTTTGAATATTCAAAATCATGCATCGTAAACAGTAACAAGTTGTCCATATAAATAAAAATCAAATTATGCTCGCTTGGGTATATGTATTTATGAGTATATGAGATGTCTATTTAATGCTATAGCATTGGAAATGTTTGAAACTTTCAAAATACCTTCTTTCCATCCCCGTTAAGGTTTCTGGATTATTACAACCACATGACAATACATATAGAAAGTTCTTTAATCATTGCAAACTGTCAAAATTCGAGTATAACATTTTGCAAAACAATGATTGTTTTATCAAAATTCACATTAATAAATGTATTTAAATTACACGCATAATATTTTGAATCTAATCAAGAATAATTATAGATATTTTAAATACGTACTTCTGTTAGGTACCAAATTTGATTGATTTTTCTTATAATATAGAAAAATTAATGTTTGTAATACTTATATGACAAATAAAAATTCGTAAAAAAATTGCAATTGTTGGCACGCGAGCTGTTTGAAAACTGAATGCACTGAGACTGAATGTATGGAACGCGGGAGGGGGTTGGCAGGACGGGTGAGCGGGAGAGGGGAGAGGGAGGGCGGGGAAGATGGAAGGGGGACGCGGGAGGGGAAAGAAGAGAAAGATAAACATTTTATTTCTTTGAATATGGCATTGCAACGCATGCCGGGAACCGGCTAGTTCCTTTATAATAATAATAGGAAAGCGTAAGCAAGACACGAGCTATTTCTCGGTGACTTTAGTCACGGAAATCGCTTTTGGAAGTTTACATAAATTATGAGAACCAATGTACACGATCTTTAGTGTGTGCTGTTTGGGTCAACTCTAATTATGCGACCTACAAAACTACATGTATGTAAATTGTGTCAGGAGATTCCATTACGGCATTATCGCTACTATTATTTGGTTCAGCTTTAGTTGAGAAATTCACTGAACTAATGTTTATAAGAAGTGATTAATGCAGTTTTGCCTGTGAATTTTCCTAAAGTTATGTTAACAGGCGTAATACGAACGGCGAATATTTTCCGGCGAACATTCTGCCTCGTTAAAGGAGCAGCTAATTCGTGTTAATGGTCGCTTATAGCTGAACAAAAAGTGAAATGTATACACTTTAAATGTTGTGAGGGAGAAATAATTTTCATGGAATGATAGTTAAGGCAGCGCAAAGTGTGGAACATCCATTAACAAAATGCCTCTCCTTGAAAGCCTTAAGGAAACACTAACTACAGGGAAACTCGTAAACACTTGCCACATTTTGCTGAAGTGAAACCAGTTTAAATTTGAGATCAAACCTTGTTTTAGTCCTCACAATTGGTACTCAAACACAATGAGCACCGCAGAAACTAATAAAAAGCGGTTTTGTGGTTGCTGGCAACCAGACCTAAGAACCTTTTTAGAAATTATTAAGTAGTTTAGATTCTTTTCGTGACCCCGTTTTATTCTTTGGCGGCATTTACTAATTGTTTGAGAATGGCAAACTAAAAGACTAGAAATAATTCACAATAGAGAAAAGTAGAAAATAAAATGGAAAGTCAACTAAATATGCTGTGTAAAGTGTGTGGAAAAGTTTCTATGATACCGTAGAATTTATGTATGTGTTAAAGAATATCTATTTATGTGTCAGAACATCTACAAAAAAATTATATATGGAAACAAAACTATTAACATTAAGAAAACTATATGAATACAATACATTATTAAATTGTTTATTATTGTTTACTCATAATTATATTATATTATATTATTTGTTTAATTTATTTATATCTACATATTTTCTTAATATATTATATTTATTTCATAAACTATATAAATTTATTACATAATTGTTTATTATTATTTATTTTTTGTTAATAATTTAATGCTGCTGTGGTATGATCACCCTATTATTGCATCTGGTAAGCCACAACAGGTACCTTGTATTTACATATTTTAATATTTAGTTTACAGTATAATGTTATTTTTGTCAACAATGAGCATACTGCCCAGCTGTAATAATTATTAATTAGTAATGTTTAAATAACTGTACTCAGTGCTTCTTTTGTAGGTTTATTATTATATTTCTTTTAAGTTTAGGTATATGTATGTTTCTTCTTTTTTTTTTAAATTACTTTATTGTAAAACTGCATATCTCGATACAGGAATGCCCTAGTGAGATGTGCAGCTTATGTGTTCATGTATTTCTTATTTTTTTCAATAAATAAATAAATAAATAGAATAGGGAAACAAAGCGAAAACAAGAATCTTTCGGTTGTAGCCTCTATCACGACCCAATGGAAAAAACATCTTATACTCAAGAACAAGACAAACCTCCCGTCAGGTATTAATGTGAAAGAAGATTACTCGAAGGAAATCCTGGAAAAACGGAAACAGCTATAACCTCAACTAGAAGATGAGAAAAAGGAGGGAAACATTGCTTACATAAGATATGACAAACTGATAGTGTTAAAATCGAAGGACAACATTACCGAAAAGAGAAAACGAGGAACTTCGGATTCTCCCAAGTCATCACCACAAAATAAAGTAAATAAAAACAAAATATTGAGCATTCCCTCCCAATCTCTACCCAAAACTAGCACGAAAGAGATCACCAGACCTAACATACTGAACTATCTCAACCAAACAAGTTCTGACTCACAAATAAATACTCCATAAAAACTAATAATTGCCTCGGAAAATCGGAAACAAACAATACTAATACCAACGAGAATTAACAATCAAAACCTATTAACAAAAAGTCTTCCAATTCGGCTGGTCCCCGCGGAGATATAGACCACCACCCTCTAACAACAAGAAGAAACAAAACACTCAATATTGCAACCTTAAGTACGAGAGCCCTTAGAACCGAGGAAAGAAAGAAAATAGAATAAAGAAAAACTACATGAGCTTGAAAAAGCTCTCGAAGAAATAATGTTAGAGGAGGCCTATGCCAAGAGGCAAACTGAGCTTCGAAATATTATAATAAACAAAAACATGTCTAGTATTTATACCTATCAGAAGTTCAGAATAAAAGGCTTATTATTATTATGTAAAATACCACAAAAAGGTGACCGGCCAACTCAGAATGTAGCCAACTCAGAACCACCTCAGAGTAACCTCAAGAGTGATGATAAAATTTAAAAAAAAAAAAAATGGTTAAATAGGTTAAGTTTGGTTAGGGTTACCGGCTATTTTCAAATTATGTTTTCATAGCTTTTAATGACTTTTATGAGGTGGTTCTGAGTAGGTTTTATTCTGAGTTGGCATGGAACCACCAAAAAGATACCTACTATAAGAAATTCTGTCATTTTTATTTGTTATAATATTATGAATTTAATAAGCTTAGAAATATTATATTTCTATATTTTACTCAATGAATGTTCACCGCTTCATATATATTTTTTAAATTAAACAATATTTTTCAGAAAGAAAAGTCTTTGCGACAATTTTAGAGTTCGGCGGGAATGCAATGTACGGGTATTTAAAAAGAGCCATATTAGGTCCCCGAAATCTTTATATTAAATTCCATTTCTGGTGAATTGGTTTAAATATCTCTATTATACAACTACAAACACACATTAAGAACTAAGGACATTGAACATTATTTACGTGGCAGTTTGTAATTGCAAAGTTATAATATTTCAGATTTACATGAATTATGGGAGTACTGCGTAAAATCACTGAGAATTAATAATTTAAATGTTTTGTGAACAGAATAAAATTTTTAATAGCGGTTTTGAATCAATTGAATTAATAATAAGTCTTGAATCTGAAATAAAACATTAATGAATTTACATGAGTTGTATTCAATTTTGGTTTGGCTACACACATGTCAATCTTAAAGGAAAATTAAAGACTATAGCTTCTTTCCTAAGAAGAGTGCATACCATTGTAAAATAATTCAACTGAAGGGTGTACAAAACATAAGCATTCTTTAAAAGCTTTCTTCCTAAACATCCTGTGCGCGCAGTAGGTTTTGTCTGTCCCGCGGTTTGGATGTAAGGATGGGCGTTTACTTTCAGATAAATTATCATTTACAAAACAAAGCTCGCGTACAAGAAATTCTCGACGCCCTGAATGTTTTAAAATGAATTCCTCGTTTTGGAAGTCATGAATTTTACCGGTGGTTTATTTTGATTGAAAAAGTTTGCGTGAAAAACTCGAGGTCGGGAGAATTTAGTACCACAAACCTCTGAACACAGACTTATTACTTCTTTCTTATCCAGTGTCTTAGGTAAATTATTTAGTAATCTGACCATGAAATCTCTTGAACACTTATCTGGAATTGAAGAAGAAGGTAACACTAATAATCTAAATTAAAAAATGAAAGAGAACAAGACATAGAAAAATAGAAAATGATAATGGTGGCAATTGGGACTCGAACCCAGGACCTCTTGTCTAACCGGGACGTGCGCTTTTACTTATTCAGCATTTGCATTGATGGGAATAAAATTCAATAGTTATATAAAGAGAATTGTTCTTAAATAAATTGAATATTTATTTAGACTTCAATAAAAAGGTCGATATATGTTCCATATAATAAACAAACCAGTTATTAAAACGATTGTTTCCAATGAAATAGGTGGTTGTCTATGGGTATGGAAAAATTAGACGAAGAGTATTGTTTAAAAAAAATTAAACTAAACTAAAATTTGAAAATATGAAATTGACAATTTTGACGGTTTGATGAAAGGTGACAATGGCCGAATTGGTAAAGGCGTCCGTCCCGGTTAGACGGGAGGTTCTGAGTTCGAGTCCCAGTTGCGACTATTATCATTTTCTATTTTTCTGTGTCTTGTTCACTTTCATATTTTCGTTTAGATTATTAGTATTATGTTCTTCTTCAATGATGTATTACATTGATGAGAATAACCTTCAAAAGTTATAAAAAGAGAGTTGTTCGTATAAAAAAATGACTAATCTGAAATTCTATTTGACATATTATTTGTACTTCCACGTGCAGTATTATACAGTATGCATATTAACGCGTAGGTAATATACTCGTAACTAACTAACTAAGCATCATGCATATAAAAAAAGTACAATGAACAGTCGCATCAAAAATTTCACAGATACAGATAGGTATCTACAGAGGTACTCGTATTAAAAAATTAAAATATGAATTTCAATTATTAGTGTTAGTAATACAAGGACTTCAGTAGGGCAACAATATACACAAAGTATAATTAATATACTTACAATCAATAAAAATAAATAAAATAATAAAAAATTTCATAAATTATATGTTTTTTTTTATTTTTTATTTTTTTTTATTTTATACACTTTACAAATACAAGACAAAAAGTCCCGATAAAATACTTTTTAGCAGTTTGTTTAACGGGTTCTTTCCGTTAAAGATCTTATTATAGTGATTTAATAGTTACGTTTTTACAATTATATAAAATAAATTTTAATTTTTTACAGAAATATAGATAAAAATAAATTTTTGAAAACATAAATAACATGTTACTTTAGAACTATAAATGATATTATTTTTGTTGGTAGTTTATTAAATATTTTGGGAACAATATAGTTCTGGGTACATTTCGGAACAAACCAATCCTTCTTTTTTAGTGAATTTCGTATTTGGTAAACTCTTACCCTTTTCAAGGAATCTTACAATAATACATATTATAACATATTGACTGACAATATTACTCAATAATATTCATCTTACAGGTAAAATATTCAAAGACTCTTAATTTACTTCTGTATGCATTGGTATATTTATGGATGAACACTTTTGTAATGGAGTTTTGGACTTTTAGGATGTTACTCATAGTAGTTAACTTGATTTTATAAATTAGATACTTATTGATAAATTATTATTGTATCTCCATTGAACTGTCTTTTTAATTAAATTGTATTATTATACCTGCTTCCTGTTTTAGTCGCCGAGTGCAGGAAGCAGGGACCTAAACTGTTTAAAACTGACATTGTAAAAGCGCTCCTTTCATAATTCCATTTACCATATTTCTATTTTTGATTTGTGATGCATCCCATTATAATGGTTTTATTAAAAACTTTATCAACTTTTCTTAAATTTTAGTTGGTTAGAAACGCAATATTTAAAATCAGGACATAACAATATTTACTTTAATACAATTTAAAATAATAATTGTTTCCCCCCTTTGATATACCTACTAAAATTTGTATAAGCCATGGTTTAAGGAAAAATTGTACCAGTCTGTCTGTTGGTAAAAATGGTCGTAGGAAGCTAAAACCGGTAACGGTCTAAATAAAAAAGTGGACAAAAGTTTTAATTTGTTTTAATCATACACCAAATTAATAACACGTTCCCATTCCGTTAAACCATGCTAAATACGGTTACATCTTCCTACAATTATTCCAAGAAGCTGAATTATTAGAGATAAGAAAAAATTACTGTATACAATGTTTAAAACATATCTATATTTTCTCTAAATATTATTTTTACAAAAAATGAAAACCGATCTAGTAATAGGTTAAATAACGTATTTGAAGTTGCACTGTGTAAATTGTTTGGCGGTCCTTCCTCTCTGCCTACCCCTGCGGTAAAACCACGTGATGGTTAGTTAGTTAGTTAGTTTTAGTTAGTTATAAGACTACAGAAATTGAATGTAAAAATATATCCTCCTTCAGCAAATATAAAAATATAATAAAGTCTTCGATAAATACCATTGATACAAACATTTACGTGTTTTAATTTCTGACCTGCTGTAAGGGCTCGTACACATCAACATGATACGACGTCGCACACTGGGGCAAGAGTGATGAAAAACGCCCTTTATTCACACGGACGTTTTTTAGAGAAAATTTCAATGTGGAAAGGAAGGTTATAAAAAAACAAAAATTTTAAATACATAATATGTGTAAACTTTATTATGTACATATATACGATTTAAATAAATAAATAACAAAAAAAAAATTCAGTTCCCTTGATCTGACTTGTTTGAGCCAAAATTACTATCATCATCCCTACCATCATCACCACCATCAATACTACCATCATCACGATCATCATCATAATCGTAATCGTCACTATCATCATCATCATCATCATCATCCTGAGTACTTGAATAATTTTCACCTGTCGGCTGTAATGATGGAGCCTTTAGCAGTTCTACCGCTTCTTTGGGGAGTGTGGTCAACTTTTTTTTGGCATCTTCCTTTTGCTCGTTATCAGAGGATCTGATGACAACAACAACAAATTGAAAACATCAACATTGGATTTTTCACGACTGCATTTTCGTGAATGATGCTCCCTATATTTTTTGAAATCCTTATTTCGTGCTTCTTGTGCCTCTTCTGTCAATTGACCTATTGGCAATAATGCGCTTTTTATTATTTCTGGCCCGTGGATTAAAATTTTATGAAGTATGGGCGGCATGACGTACCACGGATACTTTTGTAAAAAATACCTGGCCGAGTCTAGTGCATACATCGATTTCATTTCCACATGATATAACAATCAATACGGTATGCAATTAATCAATAAAATCCAAGTTTGTTATTTCTGCAGATACTGCGGCATTTTTTAAAAATTGCCGCGCGGTGTTACCATCATTGGTGTTACCAAATCCTGGTTTTGGCTTGTCCACGATCAAACCTAGTCTTTGTTTAAACTGCGCCTGAAATTGCCTGTTGATTTCTGCAACCTTTTCTTTATCCGAGCCTCGAGCCTGCCATTTTTTTAAAGGTAGTTTGTACGCCAGATGAAGGAGACATTAA
The DNA here is from genome assembly GCA_917563855.2 of Limnephilus lunatus. NCBI lineage: Eukaryota > Metazoa > Arthropoda > Insecta > Trichoptera > Limnephilidae > Limnephilus > Limnephilus lunatus. Next base: position 100,248,728 of record OU830595.1, read on the forward strand.
AAAAACGTATCCATCCGTGCAAGACCGAAATACAAAATTTCAAATACCAATTTCGTTTTTTATTCTCCAGAAATCTTACTTCAATTCGGTGCGCTGTTACCCATCGTGAATAGTGTTCCGATTTATCCTTCTCGAAATATGTTTTCTGGGATCATCGATGCATCCTGTCCTCAATTCCATTTCCTATTGCAGCGAATTCAGCTGATCTGGATTTTTTGCCTGTCCAAATTTCTTCATTATCGTGAATAATTGTTGTCTTGTCATGAATAAAGTATCGGAATTCGCACCTGTGTGAAAAAAGGAAAATGAATAAATTTCTCCGCTCAGTTCACGTAGTGCTGTATTTGTCATGAAGCATCAAAAACCGCTGATTCGAGTTGTGCTTTTATCTGTCACCAACTGACATGACTTCATGTCTCTCAGAAAACGCATTCTATCTTTTTCTATTATGACCAGACACGTGGTATAAACCGTTTTAGGATGGGGGAATCTGAAATTTTATCTCTGAGTTTAAACACTTTACCACTATACTATACCTATACCTTACGTTCAAAAATTGGAAATTGAATGTCGGTAACGATTATTTTGAAATAAATCTCTTTTCTAACAGGTTTTGTAACTAACATGATATTAAATTGTCTGATCCCGAGTTATTAAAAAAACCGTTCATTTTATTTTTAGCTACCGATCACATAAGAATAATTAATTACTTCAAAAAGTGCAAATATGTGCAAGATTTTAAAAGTGATTCGTTAATTACAATAGTAACTGGTCCTAAAAATGTTTGAATGAAAGCCCGGAGGTGCCCGGAGCTCAACTAATCTCTAAAAGAATATGATTTTTTTTTAAATCACGACTATTTTTTTGTATATATTTGATATACAAGTTTTCCTATCAAAATAATTAATTATGTTAAAAAAAAAATTTAAAAAAATAGGATAAATACCTGAAAATGATGGTTCCATAATCAGTTTTGGGATTCGTAATAAGTATCTTCCGAAATAAATACTTGAACTTGAGGTTTACGCTGGCACTTGTAAACGACTTGTTTTCTGCACGAGTGTTCGCTCTCTACTGAGCGGTGTCACAGCTAGAAGGGTAGGGTGAAGGGTTTTTTCCTGCTATATAATAATGCTACAACTATCGAGGTATCTCAAAACAATTGAAGTGACATCGTATAATTGAATTTTATTTTTTTGTTTATTGTATCGACTTGTAGTATTTGGCCCCAGTGTGCGTCGCATCGTGCTACGGAGAGAGACAGAGCTAGTCAGACAAAATGCTTCATCTCTCTCCGCGATGCGACGTCGTATCGTGTTGATGTGTACGAGCCCTAATATCTGACATGATGCAACTTAACAATTTTTTAATCCTTATTATCACGTCGTTTGAATTGTAATTCAGTAGATAAACACTGATTCTATTTTTTTTGTTTATTTAAGTTTATTTTTGAATCCCTACAAAGATAATGTATGTATATGAGTACAAATTTTAACTGTTTTAAAAACACACAAGTATAAACACACGAAATGGCGTTGCCTATGTGGGATCATTTGGTTAATCTGCTAATTGTATCTTTGCTTTTTAACTGTTTATATAAAAATAAAACTTGTTTTTATTATAAAATTATATCAATGTATGTACCAAAAAAATTACTAATAAAGGACAAAAAAACCATAACCATGAATGTACGAAACATTATTGGACATTTCGCTTAGGAAAGCCTCATTCAAAGTAACAAAGATGGAATACGCACACATGTACATTTTACAGACTCACCGCCACGAATTGACTTTTTTATTATGGCATTCCATTGTTTAACCACACCTTTCAAGATAAAATAACACATAATATATAAAAAAATGTCTTAGTCGTAAAATTTCTCAGTTGACTATAATTTTATGGTGCTGAGCGTAAAACCAATATGGAGTAAATCCAACAGTGTGGAGAATACAATATCTTAACCTTGTAGATTGCGTGACTAAAAAGGTGCCGTAAAACGACCCTTAACCTAAATAGAATCTACAATATTATTTTACTCGAAGAGATAATCGATACTAAAAATGAATGATGGTTCACGCAAGAATCATTCACTGATTAAAAATATTCACAGGTGGGAATGGTATCTTCGTGTCGGTTTCCAAGGCTTTACTACAAACATTAAGGTGATTTTTCACAAAAACGCCGCTGTGTAAATTATACAATAATTATGATTAAATTGCCATGCCAAAACTAGTAGAGCAAGAGCCCGTGACGATCAGACCTTCGTTATTTTATAAAACCTGGAAGTTTCACTGAGTATGTCCCAAATACAGGAAATGACGATCTCCTACTATGAAGTTGGGATCACGGTGGCTTTGAAAGATATTATATTAATTAATTATAATTGTACTTGCGTTAAAGTATAAAAGCTGGATTTTATATATTATGTTACTTGAGGAACTATAAACATATGTATTCTCAGTTATCAGACAGTTTCGATGGTCGCATGTATATATCGCGCTCGCACTTACGGTAGACTTTTAATATGTCTGACAAAAGTGAAGGAACCATCGAAACTGTCTGATAACTGAGAAAAAATATGTTGATAGTTCCTCATGTAACATTTTTTTATGTAATTTAATTTATTTATTTATTTTATCTTCTTATTTGTGTGCCCTATAAGGTCCCCCGACGTTGAAGATCACTCTTGAAAATGTCTCTCTGTCTTGCGTTGCTCGGAATAGCTGCTCCACACTTCTAATGCCGGTCCACTCTCGTACATTTTGCAGCCAAGACATTTGTCTCCTACCAGGCCCTCGGCGACCCTCTATATTGAGCAAGTGATACTTCTCCCCTCGAAGTATATGACCCAGATATGAAATTTTCTTGATGTTTATTAATGTAAGCCGTTCTCTATCTGCTCTAGCCCGCCTGAGAATTTCTGTGTTGTTGATTATGTCGGTCCTTGGTACCTCGAACATTCTCCGGTGAAGCCGTTTATTTATTGTATATTAATTTAATTTTTTTAATTTTTTTTTTATATTGGAGGCACTGCTGAAAACCAGCTGCATTCTAGGAAAAATCCTGAATTGTATCTGAGCAGTGACCTTTTCATCAATAGACTCAATTATAAAAGAACTAAATATATATAATACTGTAAAAAATCTTTGGATGAATAAACGTTTTATTATTATTAGTATTATATATATATAATTCAGCTTTTATACTTTAACGTAAGTACACTTAATTAATTAATATAATATCTTTCAAAGCCACCGTGATCCAAACTTCATAGTCTAGTATCGTCTTAACCTGTAATAGGGACATACACAGAGAAACTTTCAGTTTTATAAAATTACGAAGGTCTGATCGTTATGGGCTCTTAGACTATAGACGGAGAATGAAAAATTATTTTATTTAGAAGTCATTGATAGTGGATAAGAAAATAATCAATACGAGTACTTATTAAACATATTCGTTCTTTAGTTAAAGTTTAGTCTTCGAGAGCTTAAGTTTTCCTATTAAATTTTCCTTTCAACTACATATTGCATATTTATATCGATGCTCCTATGCAGGCTTTTCATTTTAGTTTTCGGCCGCCTAAAATCCCAACTATCTCTCAAAGAGAATGTGGGCACATTAAAATTATACGTGTTGTTTTTCGATATGTATTCTGAAAGCTTTTTGTGATATTCTTTTCTTTTTTTTTTGACCTAGTATTTTTAAAGAGATAAAGAGGGGCTTTGACTTTTTTTTCAGAGGTAAAGAGGAACTTATACTGTAGCTTAATACAGTCCCACCTGAATTATTAAATATAAATGTGGGGAAACACAGTCATTACGTATTTAAACGATTTACAAATAATACAGAACAAAGTTATTAAAAAACTTTTCAATTATAACCCAGACACTCCGACAAAAGAACTATACCAGGAAATGAATCTACTGAAAATAAGAATATTTTACGAATATAACATACGTCTTTTAACTACAAAATACAAAATGGACTAATACAGAAAAACACAACATTTATAAAAACGTCACAACTACACGAGCATTATACTAGACGACATAATGAATTGTACACAAATACTGTCAAGACTGAAAGTGGTAAGAGAAGCATTGGCCACGAGGGCGTACACATATATAATCTACTTCCAGATAACGTTAAAATGGAGAAGAATTAAAAAAAAACTATTTAAATTTAACTTGTTAGAACAAAATAAAAAATATTATTACTATAATATACACTACTTTATATATACCATATAGGTAATATACTCTGTACTTAAGTTAAGAAAGCGAAATATTATATTTATTTTAACTTAATAAATAAATAAATTAATGTCGAAAAAAATACCAGCAGAAGAAAACTTCAATATTTTAGGTAAGATGTACTAGTTCAAGTAAATTTATGAAGAAACTTTTATTATTATTTGTAATGTGTGTTGATATTTCAAAGCCTTCTAAAAATATCTTTTCACTAACAACAGATTATTTCGAATTCACCTTTACAATACAACATGAATAATCAGGATATAACAATACTCACTGAATAATAAATATCGTTGTCCATCCCTTATGTATATCCTAAAAATTGTATATAAGTACCATAGTTGGAAAGAAAAGAAAAAGTGCCCACTGTAAGAAAAGGATATTTAAGAATTAAGTAAGTAATTGAAATTTTTTAAATATTCACATTTTTTCTTAGAAATTTGGAGGAAGGAGGAAGTTATCTGAAAATTCTCTTAGTGGTTTTTTTTTATAGTTTAAATTCGTGGAACGTGAATTGTCTGGGGTGCCTTTTTTCGAATTCAAAAATTAAATTACGTTTTTTAACCTCCGACGCAAGGACCGGGTGTTATAAGTTTGACTTTCTGTGTGTCTGTCTGTGGCATCGTAGCGCCTAAACGAATGGACAAATGTGATGCGTTTTTTTGGTTTAAAAGCTGACGTGATCGAGATGGTTCTTAGTTACAATTAATGAAAATCTGTTCAGGCGTTTTAAGGTTGCTTAAAATTTTGAAAATTTTACTTATCGTAACGTTTGATGTAATACTGTAAAAAGTTACAAGCGCCCTTGAGAATGAAAAATTCGTAGAAAAAAGTGAAATAAACCGCATGAGAACTAACGTAGTCGAAATATTCCAATTTGAAACATATCGATTGTGAAATAATTTTCTTTATATTTTACATCTTCATAAAAGGTTGGGGCATTAAAACTCCATCACAATTGTGGCCCAAAAACGACCACAATTTAAAAAAAACTGAAGAATATTAAACCGTCAAAATGGCGCTGTTTGAAATACCTGAACCAATAAAGATTTAAGTAAATTTTTATATTTACTTTTTTATGCGAATACCGCACCAGAGTCTCAACTGCTCCCGTTTGGAGCCAGTGAGACCATGGCATTCTCAATTGGGGTGCGTTGTGAGGCTAAAGGTAGTGGGGAGGGGAAAGAGATGCGGAAGAGGTAGGTAGGGAAGTACCTGGCTGTTTAGATTTGGTCACCAAATAGGCTAAAGCTATTTCAAGCAACCTTACAATTCTGAATATTGGTTTTACAGGAGGGTGGTAATGGCAGTATTTTCCACTCTTTAACGGGCTGCAAATATACTACGTATTATTTTTAATGAATAAATTGTGAATTGACACAAATCAATCCAATGAAATTTACTTGCGCACACCGGGATTCAAACCCGCGACTTTTGGAATGCTGGTCGAGAACCTTACCCCTCCACCACGGAAGCTCTCTGACCGCTGAGACCTGTCGACCGCTTTGCCCAATGCGCTATCGAAGGCCAACGCCGACGCGTGAATTTACCGCATTATATTAGAACCGAGGACCCAAATAATAAATTTCAGTGACGCATTTCCGTTTCATCCGAATTTCAATTCTCTAACGGGGCTAAAGAAGTTTCACTTCAAAAAATATTACATTAGAACATTAGTAACAATGATAGGCAATAATATTTCATATCTAACCAATCAAAAACGGAATTACATTTCCGAATTCTTCTTTCTAACAGGTTCGTTTATCGGTCCCATTTCAAAACCAATTACCGACCACCAATGGCGCTTGTGAAATATCTCCTGGCATAAATCATTTCGCCTGTTTATTTGTTTGGTCAGGTGTAACAATATTTTAGTACTTAATCCGCTTATTAAATCTAATTTATGTTCACCGCTGGAGGATTGAAACTGTGTTTGGGAGCGGTGCATTTAGAGTTCTGTTTAATACTAATGGAAAACATGGGATACAAGCGGCTCATGCAGCGATTCTATAATACCGATATTAATATCTTTTTTAGGCTGGTGGTGTGAAGCTTGAGAGAAGTTGATAATATAAAGGAAAAATAATTTAATTTTAAAAAAACTACGGTTTTAACTAGACACTTGCTGTGGCAGTTGGGATTGTTGTGTGGTATTTATATAGGAAATAATTTATTTAATAGGTACGCGTTGGTTTTACTACCTACTTATCATTGATAATGGTGGAGTTTGGAGATAAATTCAACTCGGGAGTGGCATTTTATTCTAACCGATGATAACCGAAGAATAGTATTTTAACATAATATAATATGTAAGACGAAAATTGCTTCCACAATTATTATTAAATAGCGCAGATTCGTGAAAAATCACGAAATATTGTAATTGTGGGCTTTATGAAGATAAACATATTTATAAAATACTAGCGAGTTTCCGGCATGCGTTGCAATGTAACTTAATGAAAAATTGTTTCTCGCTGCTTGTCCTTTTCAGTTCGTCCCGTACTTCTTCCGCCTCCCCTTTCCCTCCCGCGACCTCTCCTCCTCACGCATTCCCACTCCTCCTTCCCTCTCCCGCTCCTCCAACGTTCTCCTCCCTCCTTCCGCGTTCCATAGATTTTGTCCCGGTGCATTCAGTTTTCAAACAGCTCGCGTGCCTCCTATTGTAATTTTTTTATACAAAATTTCATAATGCCAGAGCTCACCAGTATATAGATACAGAAACCTTCGCGGGCGTGCTCACTACAACTCACAAAAGATTCATCGCAATCGGATGAATAGTTTAGGAAATAATTTCATGACGCCAGAGTTCACTATTATATATAGACACTATCGCGGGCATGCGCATATCAAATCACCATAGTTTCACCGCAATCGGATGAATGGTTTAGCAACGCATAAGGTTCATTGTATACATACATCGTAGGTATATATATAATTTGATATGAAGGCCGTGTCTGAGGTTCGAAATTGAGATAAAAAATATTCTATGCCGAAAAGCACGATACATGATCGACCCTTGAAAATCGCTTGGTGAAAACAATTAACAGAATAGAAGCTGAGAGATAGGGGAGTAGGTAGGTACTGGCTAAATAGTGAATTTCCGAGGATGCTCGAGCACTTTAGAATCAATAAACTCTGAGACAGCCGGAAATTTGGCAGCCGTTTCAGGAATTTCTCCTTTCGATCATGAAAGAGTTGTTCGGAAAATTCCTCGCAGAGAAGAAGACAACTCTGAAGCGAGTAGCATACACCAATCTTGGACAGAAGCCTTTACATCTCTGCTGGAGCATGCTAGATCAAGTAAGCCTGTTAAAAAATCCCAATTTGCATAGCACAATTTTATATTATTTCATTTTATAAGAAAAACTTTCTTTTTATAACTTTGTTGAAGGTTATTCCCATCAGTGAAATATATCATATTAGAATAAGTTAACAATAATAATCTAAACGAAAATATGAAAGAGAACAAGACACAGAAAAACAGAAAAAAGACAATGGTCTCAACTGGGACTCGAACCCAGACCTCTCCGTCTAACCGGGACGAGCGCGTTAACCAATTTCGCTATTGCCACCTTCTGTCAAACCGGCATATTTGTCAATCTCATATTTTCAAATTTTAGAATTAAAATTATTATCAGCTAATTATTTTTCCATATTACGGGCAACTACCCTTTTTCATTGGAAACAATCATTCTAAGAATAGGTTTGTAACCTGGATAGCGTCTCGGATAGATATATCCGAATTTATTTATACGGAACAATTGACTTTTTATAAAAGTCTAAATGAATTTGTAATTTTATAAGAAAAACTTTCTTTTTATAACTTTTTTGAAGGTTATTCCCATAAGTGAAATATATAGATAAATAATAAGTTGATAATAATGTTAATTCTAAAATTTGAAAATATAAGATTAACAAATATGACGGTTTGACAGAAGGTGGCAATAGCGAAATTGGTTAACGCGCTCGTCCCGGTTAGACGGAGAGGTCTGGGTTCGAGTCCCAGTTGCGACCATTGTCTTTTTTCTGTGTCTTGTTCTCTTTCATATTTTCGTTTAAATTATTATTGTTAACTTATTCTAATAAGTTATATTATTTCACTTCAAGTGCGCACATTAAATTACTATCTAATATTTAGCTATAACTAAAGGCAATATGCTATATGGTAAACACGGTTTTAATACCCACATTGGATGCATTAACGTTAGCGTAATATGCGCCACAATTATCAGCCTTGAGCAATGCAGGTTAATCTCCTTGAAGGCGTGGAGCCTCACCACCGTAGTCCTGTACACTATATATAGTACCAATACGTACAGTTTATGGGTGAAGCGATATTTAATAAGTACTCACCTATTCACAGCAAATACAAACTGTGGTGCGCGAGTGACCGCAAGGTGGTCAATTTTAACCCTTCAAAAATTTGGCATTTTTTTCAGATGGTCAAAATATTTTTGCTTTACAATAAAATGCAAATATTTGGAATATTTCTGAGCACATTCAAAAACTAAAAACTGTTTTAGAAAGGCGATGAAATACGCTTTGAAATATAATTCGAAATAAACATATATTTTTTAAATTAGAAAATTTTTCATACAAACATAAAAAAGTTTTAAAAATGGCTCACCTTACGTTTTTTCTAACTTAGGATACTGATAATAATTAAAAAAAACACATACATATTTTATTAGACAAACGTATAGCAAAAACATATTGTAATCTCACTTTTTGTCGCAAGGTAAAAATAATCTATAAAAAAATCCCAAAATTTCAAATTCTTTTTTCAATTTTCGATTCAAAACTTTGTGTACATAAAAGTGTAAATTTTCCTTTTTTGGTTGCTATTTTTTAGATTTGAATATAAAGCGTGGTGTTTTCCCTTTCTAACACCGTTTAGAACATATTTCTCACTATAATAGCAAGGAAGTTACAGCGTTTTATACGAGACCTATGTGCGTTGGGACAAATATGGTCTCCTGCCATTCTAAGGGTTTATATGGTGCAAGTAAGGAAGAAAAATTGCCTATTGAAACATAGCGTAATTTAAGCTCAGTAGTACGCAAATAGTTAATATTTTGTCATCATTTCGCTTAGCTCTGAACAGTACTTCTGAGTAGATTTTTGCTTTTAAAAATAAATTTACGTTGGTTTATACTTTATACGTCCAAGGATGTACGATAAAAAATCACGTGTGCACTTCACACGCGGTAGAAGTGAAATCTTCAGAAAACTAAACTTCGAGAGAATGAGACGAATGCGGAGTATCAAGAGTAGGATAATTGTAGGGTTTATTTATTATAATATTGGTATCAAGTTTAAAAATCATATTATATTTTATTCTACGAAGCACCGCACAAAGAAGTCACCGAGTATTCTATCTCATTCTCTCGCAGGCTAAACCATATAGATGTACCTGTTTATCTCTTTTTAGTGTCGTTCGTTTCCGTTTTATCGAGTTTCAAATCACAACGGCGCTAAAGAAGTTTTCACTTCAAAAACTACTTATGAATACCTCACAAGAGTCCCAACTGCTCCCGTCTGAAGCCAGTGAATCTATGGCATCCCCAATTGTTGGTATGTTGTAAGACTGAAGGTAGTGGGGAGGGGAAGGAGATAGGGGAGAGGAAGGTGGGAAAGTACCTGGCTATTCAGATCTGGTCACCAAATACGGCTAATGCCATTTAAAGCAACGATTCAAAATGGTGGTCTTCCATCAGGGCGATACTGAGAGTATCTTCCACTCTGAAACGTGCCGCAAATTATTTTAAATGAATAAATTGTGAAATAACACAAATTAATCAAATAAAATTTATTTGCCACGCCGGGATTCTATACCGCGACTTTCGGTGTGCGAGTCAAGAGCCTTACCGCTGGACTACGCCGGCCGACAAAAACTTCAAGTGAATACAATTGTTCGATTCATGAAACTGAAAGTATTTAATAAAAAAATCTGAAACCTTCAGAAAACTAAAGTAGATAAGAGTGGGGAGGCTACAAAGCATCGCACAATGAGGAGACCGATTATCTCATTCTCTCGCAGGCTAAATTCTATAGATGTATGTGTTTGTCTCTTTTTATTGTTGCTATTTTCGTTTCATCGGGTTTCAAATTACAACGGTGCTAAAGAAGCTTTCACATCAAAAATATTTGCCTAATCAGGATTGTTGCCTTTCAAAATCAAAAATTGACAATTTTACACAGGATCGGAAATTTTGCTTTCGAATGAACACAGTTGTGTGTTTTTTTCATATAAGTGTTAGAAATACTCATGATTTGAAGGAAACTTGGCTAGCCCAAAAAAGTTACTCACATTATCTCAGCAGGATAATGGAGGCGTCAGACGATCAATTATATTGAGCAATATCATGAATTGTTCAATATTATTGACCGTTTGGGGTTAATATTGAAGATTGAACAAAATCGCAATCTTTAATATTAACATTTGATTGAACAAAAGTTTGAGCGAGTTTAATTTTTTTTTGCACCATATTTTTCCATTGCATTGTGTAGGGTCAGTATTGCGCAATATTTACTCAAAAATACTACTCTAAAACATTGCGCAATATAATTGATCAATATTTTTTATTGTTTATTTGTGCAATATAATTGATCGTTTCGATTCTAAGCGCCTTTCTTATTGAACAATAAAATATATCTTATTGAACAATAAAATATATTGTACAATGTTATTGTAGCGTCAAGGCGCGGCCTAACTTTGTTCCAATCCTAAAGCTCTCAGTAAATCAGCTAGTTTTCATCACAAAACTTGGAGTTAAATTAACCCTTCAAAAATTTGGCATTTTTTTCAGATGGCCAAAATATTTTCGCTTTGCAATAAAATGCAAATATTTGGAATATTTCTGAGCACATTCAAAAACTAAAAACTGTTTTAGAAAGGTGATAAAATACCCTTACAAATTATATAATTCGATATCGATATCAAAATACCTTTTTTTAATTATAAAAAATTTGCATACAAACATAAAAAGTTTTCAAAATGGCTCACCTTACGTTTTTTCTAACTAAAGTTACTGATAAAAAAAATACATATTTTATTAGACAAATGTATAACAAACACATATTGTAACCTCACTTTTTGACGCTGTATGTAAAAATAATTTATTAAAACTTCCCGAAGTTTCAAATTTTTTTTTCAATTTACGATTCAAAACTTTGTAAACATAAAAGTGTATATTTAAATTTGTTGGTGGCAATTTTTTAGATTGGAATATAAAGAGTGGTATTATTCTTTTTTAACTCCGGTTAGAACACATTTCTCACTATGATAGTAAGTGAGTTACAGCGTTTTATATGAGACCTATGTGCATAGGGACAATATGATCTCCTGTGATTAAACGGGTTTTAATAAATATTTAAATAATACAAATGATCTCACACACGGATATCACTTGTTTGAAGTCTTTCACTGCACAAAATTTTTGACATTATTGTTTTTACAAATTTTTTATAAATTGTTTTAAGAATTCATTGACAAACTGCTATCTAGCAGTTAATCGGGACTGTAATAGGCCACTTGCATCACATTTTTTTAAAAAAATTCCGGGAAAGGCAAATATTCTAAGACATTCTGTATTTTTATTTTTTTTTAAATCGTATTTTTGAAGCCCTGGCGATTTTTTGAAAATTTAAATCCGAAAAATCAGACTATTTTTTATAAACCGGAAAGACGGGACATAATTTTATGAGTGCGAAAAAATGATAATTACATACACAGCCGAAAATCATTTTAAAAAAAGAACGTTTTCCACACGAATAGCAATAAATTGTACGGGGTTCTCTTCGTAACATCTGTAAAAACACCGCCATCTTTATAAAAAAATCAAACCAAAGGATAAGTTCGCATATAACAAACGATAAATCTAGTGAACAATTCAAAAATTCGCCGGAAATCAAAGTGTTGCCATATAAAAAAATAGTTAATCAGTGTGGAATTTTTCAATATTGGAGACGGGAAATTTTCATGTAGTGACGTCACGAGCTCAAATAATGGATTTATTCATTTAAAAAAAAAAAAAAACTATACATTTCTAAAAAATTTTACTAACATTTTCGTAATCTTAGTAAAAAAATCTATCCACACGATTTTTTCCAAGTCGTTATGAAATCCATGCAAGTGGCCTATTATACATCATTAAAAAAATATATAAGAGATATGTAAAAAAAAAGCAACCGATGTGATGTTAAGGATCCCTGGTGAAAGGTTGTATAGTACAACAGGGTATAAGTATGTTGTTTGCATGAATTCCACGTTGCTAATGAAGCGTATAGGTCGTTTCCTTCTTGGCTGTTGGCTCTGTCATTGGACATGCTTGCCTTCAGGGCCTTGGGTCAACCCTTTAACTCTGCAGATCTTACGTGAATTAAGGAATCAGGATAATATTATTTACATTTGTAGGGGTTTATAAATTTATTTATTATAATTTTTTTTTTTAAAGAAAGACAAACATTCTCGGGTTACCAATAACCCAACAATGTTTAAAAATCTCCTACTACCACCACAGAAAGCCGAAAATGTTGCTTGTGTTGTGATGGAGGACTTAGCCAGCCGAGGAATCGAACATGCGACGCCCGGGTGGGACCCAAGCGCTATGCCCACTCAACCACTCAACCACTGAAATATTATACATGTATTATTAGTATGTTATTCATTGGTGTTTGTTTGTATCAAAGATATTGAAATATAAGGAGATGGGCTATCGGCAGTTTTACTGGATGGGACTACGCTGGTGTCGCCGATATTTCCAATACTACTGCACACTTTAAAAAAATATACTAAATGAACTGATTCTTTCCGTATTCAAACTATATTGTTAACCAATAGTACTTACTGCACACCTTAAAAAAATAACTAAATGAAAGAATTCTTTCCGTATTTAAATATTGCTAACCTATTATAATCTTTATTTATCAATCTTTATTTATCAAGTTACATAGGTGATTGTGCTGCGCCTGTCTCACTAGGAATTCCTGTGTTGAGAGCAGGCGCATTTTAGCATAAGTAGTTTAACACAAAAATAAGGATAATTTACATTTAAAGTAAAAGTATCGACAAGGACAATCAGCATTGTGCCAATGGGAAAGCATGCATTAAGATGTTCTAAAAATATTCTTAATATATGATCTGTCTTTGCTAGTGATCCAAGACTTGGTATCTGATTTGTATTTTACATAATTAGTGTGCTGTCCATAAAAATATACCAAACCACCCACGTACTGTCTAATGGTCAGTGGAAGTGTATTATAAAGTTCTCATAGATATATTCATTCGTCCGTCACTCCTGGAAATATTGACCCCAGATTCCCACCCACCCCTCATACCCTTTTCCCTCCCAGAACTTCCTCTCCCTCCTTTCCCTAAAAATACCCTCCACACAGCATTCCCAAACATAGAGAAATCGAAATGGAAACGAGTGACAATAAAAAGAGACAAACACATTCATCTATAAGACTTAGCCTGCGAGAGAGTGAGATAGAATGAGATCTTACATTTTATGTAAAGTACATACGAAGCGTTACGCTCTGTCAAGCTGCGCGCAATGGCCGCTTTGATTATGAGCAGACTTTTCAAAGCTCCTGTTGGTTGAGATTTTGTCGGTGAAGGTTTCACTTGTACCGCGTGTGAACTGCACTCATTTTTTTCATTCTCAAGGCTTCCTGTGTAAAGCTTTTATTAAAAAAAATGTTTTATCTGAAAGATAGCTTAGTTAGCGTATGTAAAACATATTTACAACTGCTATTGGGGTTTAGTTTTTTTTTATGTTGCAGAGTGAAAATGTTCGCAATATCCATATTATACTAGCTGAAGTTCTCGGCGATGTCCGAGTTTTATACAGAGTTTTAGAAATGAAATGTAGACAGTGTCTGAATGAGATTGTGTGTGTAGAGTGGATTTGATATGTGTGAAGATTGACTGACGAAGGACCTTGATTGTGTATCACTGTTACTGCTTGGAATGAGGAAAAAACATATGCTGCATATAAAGGAAAGGACTCACCGAACAGGATAAAGAACTTGTATGCTGGCAATTTTGTCTGCTTCCTCCCCGTCCAATAGGCACAGAAACAGCAATAGGCGTGCGTTTCGTTTACACGGCGAACACGGCGGAATTATGTCAATGTCGATTCACAGGTAGCGGGAGCACCATGGCTATTAGGCCTATAGCGCACTAGCGACCTGGCAGCGCGGCCACGACGCGCGGCCTGGCCGCAGGGATTGCGATTTGCAACGCGGCCAAAACCGCGGCTACGATCGTCAGTTGCACATACAGCGCGCTTCAAAATGGACGTTGACGAAATAGCAGTGCTTTTGTATCTTATAAGTAAGAAGCGGAAAAAGAAAACGAAAAAATATTGGGTTCATCCCTTGCTACGTGAAAGGCGAACAAAGGGATTATTTCATACTTATTTCACCGACCTTCAGCAATATGATGACAAGTTCTTTAATTATTTGCGGATGAGCAAGTCTTCGTTTGAAGAACTGTTAAGAAAATTAAGTCCATCAATCACCGGCACTGTAACTACATTTCGCCCCTGCATTTCTGCCAAGGAAAAACTTGTAACTTTAAGGTAAGCCTATGCCTATCTACTTTTATTCAAATTATTTCTTTATCTCAGAGTCTGTTTTATGAAAAAGGATGAAGGTACATAGATAAGTGAAACAATTAGGTACATAAAAGTATTTAAGTACTGTATTATCATAATCAAAAGTGCAGTTGTTCAATAATTATTAAAAAATGTTTCAATTATTTCTGAATCTTGCGAGGCCTGAGAGTAGTCTGATTCGGGTGATTGGATAGAATTTTCTTCTTTTCCTGAATCCAATGGCGGCGGCAGTTCACTGGGACGTGACAGAGAAGGGCGGCAGCTCATTGTGGCAAGTGGTCCATTAACCGATTGCTTAGTAAAATATCCCTGCTTTGAGGGTAAGTAGGTTGGCTGTGCCTGGTCATAGGTTCATAGTGGCTTGGACCATATTTTCCACTTTGAGCTCGGTGGATTAGATTTATAATTTCCATCTTGGTTGTCAGCTTCGCGGATTCGGGTATTTTTTTGAAATCCTTTACTAAGGAAAGCATAAATAATCTGTCATTGTCGTCTTCGAGAACTGATTCACGTTGAATTCTTGAATTTATGCTTTCTTTTAAAACCGAAACAAGATCTTCTTTTTCGAAATTATTGTCTTCCTTTTTCTTCTTTGATCTTGGTTGTCCTTGAGACACTGATTCGGGGGTGGGAGGGACTATATTTTCCGCATCATTTAAGTTCGATTCTGTTGTATTCGGTTCAACCGTATCTTTAAGGAACATCAGGTGTTGAAAATATACATAGGGAGATTTACGTTTCGCTGCGGCGCCACTTTTTGCGCCTTTGACACGTCGTAGCTCCCTGAGGAATGAGTCCCTTATATTTTTCCACTTTTTTTGGAGTGACTTACCTGGAAATGAAAAAAAAAAGTTATCATAACGTGTGTGTTTGTTTGTTCCAGATACCTAGCATCTGGATGCTCCTTCAGAGAACTAAATCATTCATTTCGCATTGGACACACAACTGTTCGAGAAATTGTACTTGAGGTTTGCGTCGCCATATGGCAAAATATAAAAGACATTGCCTTTCCACAACTTGATAGAGACAAATGGCTAGAAATAAGTGAAGGATTTAGGGACAGTTCGCAATTTCCTAACTGTACAGGAGCTGTGGACGGAAAGCACATAAGAGTCATTCAGCCGACCCATACAGGGTCACTATATTATAACTACAAAAACTATTTCTCTGTTGTGCTGATGGCTATATGCGATGCCAAATACAAATTTATATGCATAGACGTCGGTGCATATGGAAAATGCAGCGATTCATCGGTATTCAAGAACTCGCATTTTTATGAAAAACTTACAAATAATGATTTAGACATGCCAGACAAGAGACCGATAACTGAAACAGGTGTGCCTCTGCCTTTTGTCATAGTTGGCGATGAAGCATTCTCTTTGTCAGAAAATATAATGAGACCATATGCCGGAAGAAATTTGACAGACAAGAAAAGAATTTTTAACTACCGCCTTTCCCGTGCGCGCCGGTACATAGAATGTACTTTCGGGATACTAGCCAACAAGTGGCGAATTTTTCATCGTCCTCTTGATGTGCACAGAGAATTTGCTGTTGCAATCATAAAAGCATGTTGCGTCCTTCATAACTATGTACGGGAGCGAGATGGGTACAAATTCGAAGACACGTTGTATATTCCCCCGACTATTGAAGAAATACCTCCCTGCCAGCCTTCAAGAGGAAATAGAACATCTACACAAAACAGAGATCTATTTGCTGACTACTTTGTGGGTGAAGGACAACTCCCGTGGCAAAATCGAGTAGCTCTGAGAACACAATAAAATAAACATTACTTACCGAGTTCGTTTTTTTCTGTTATTGCTAATTTTTCATCACCAAATATTTCTATGATATCTTCCCACATCATCCTTTTTAAGTCTCGGTTGGCGTAGTCTTCACAGGACATGTCCCACAACGCCCTCCTTGTCTCAATCTCGGTTATAAATCTTTCCGTGTCGAAAGACATCGCGATGATCACAAATCACGCTGTAGTTCCACAATACGTGCGGCCGCCGCGGCTAGTGCGCGCACACTAGGGATGGACGATATACATCGATGTATTGTAAACACTCGATGTATTTTAACGATGCATCGTATTGAAGCGATGTATTGTCAATACTTCAACATCGAATATACATCGATGTTTTTTATTCGATGCATCGAATACGCTAACTTTTTTTTGTGTCTATGAATGACCATAAATAAACCAATCCCAGTAAAACCAACACTACGACTGCAGTGTTTCACGTCGTTTCGTAATCAGTTCGGCCAATACAATAAAACCAAAATAACAATATGGCCGACAGAGTTTCCGCTGCATGCCGTATTTATTTATGTTCTGCTGTGTAAAGTGTAAACATTAGTTCATTTATGGTGTAAACAGTAAACACATTAGTTCATTTATGTGTGTAAATTAGAATACGAGTCAACTTATATACGAGTGTTTGCTTCGATTTATGAACAGGTGTGTGTATTAAATAGAATAATTGGTAATTATCGGTTCGGACTGGACACGCTTATTACGAATAATTTTTAGAAAAAAACTTCAGATTCGCCTTAATTACTATAAAAGGAAACTTTTTGGCTTGGGGGCGGCGGAAAATAATGCATTTTAATTTTCAATTGCGTAAAATTAAAACTCACTTCGCGAACCGATCGGTGACTGTCAGCGGCCATTAGGCACGTCGCTTTTATGTTGGTATCACTGATACATTGCAAAGAACTAACATTTGTTTTTATTTCACAGACAATCAATCATAATTACACAAACCCGCTAGACAAACCCTGCTTTGCCAAACAAACCATTCAAAACCTGGGATGTTTTTTTATAGTTTGATGACATGCAGCTTTCGTAGTTTAACCGTGTTTTTACGTATCCCACGAAGTTGGCCACAGAAGTATTCAGTTATTTGCAATGTATCAGGGATACCAACATAACAGTGACGTACCTGATAGCCGCGATTTGACATCGTGTAGATTCGCGAAGTGAATTTTAATTTACGCAATTGAAAATTAAAATGCATTATTTTCCGCCGCCCCCAAGCCAAAAAGTTTCCTTTTATAGTAATTAAGGCGAATCTAAAGTTTTTTTCTAAAAAATTATTTGTAATAAGCGTGTCCAGTCCCAACCGATATTTACCATACTTTTAAAGTATTTTTAATTGTTTTAATGAAAATAAATATACAAAATTCAATACTAATAAACTATAAAGACCAACATATTAAATTACAATATAATATTACACTAAAATATTGACATCAGCGATGAGAGATAGCCTCGTATCATTCGCCCAGTACAGGTGAAATGTCAGATACTTGAGGATACCCATCAGCGGTGGATTTGAAAATGCCATATCGCAGTGAGAATCCAAAGGCTCGTGATCCTTCTTAATCCACCGGAGATCTGCTCTCCGTCCATGGGAAGTTGTGGCGTCAACGGGCTGTCTTTGGGGCACGATGCAGGACTCTGGCTGTTGCCTCTCTTCCAAACTCTATAATTGAAAACATAATACTTTCATTTAAAACCCAGCTACGTTTTTAGCGAAAACAAAATGAAAAAGCAGTGTTTTTGAATGGAAATCATATTTATCTATCAGATTAGACATGTATATACAGTATAATAATTATTTTCAACAGAAAAATTCTATATCTTACCTGTAATGTTATGCAGAAATCCCCGATAAGTCAAACTGTCAAACCGTTGAATGCTGTCAGACGCCTTTTGACTGTGCTGCCAGTATGCGATTTGTTATATTCCAACAAGCGATACACAAAATACGGGGCTGTTTGTTTCAGAAAAGCGTATTTGATGAATAATAAGCGCGTAATTATTTGAATAATTTGCATGCTTACATTGTTTCAAAGTTCGACTCCCCCCCCCCCCCCGACGTGGGTTTTGATTTGTACCACCGAATGTAGGAAATTTCACATCAGAAATACATCGATGCATCGGAAAACATCGATGTATTTCTCAATACATCGTATTAACATCGATGCAACCGTTCGATGCATTACATCGGAAAAAACATCGATGTATTTTTTCAATGTCCATCCCTAGCGCACACTGGTGATTTAACTACAATGCAATAGATCTCAGTGGCCGCAGCGGCCAGCGACTGAACACGGGCCGCAAATGCGTCGCTTCGATCTCGCTGGCCGCTGCGGCTTGGTGTGGCCGCTGGCCGCGTGCGGCCAGGTGCGCGTGCTCTATGGCGATTTCATATTAATGTATCTATCTCGATGGCCGCCGCGACCTGGCCGCTGCGGCCTAGCCGCTAGTGCGCTATAGGCCTTATAGTATATGTTGCGGCGCGGGCTGTTGATTGCAAACTGGAGCACGTGGTGATAATATTTTTAGGAGCGGATTTTGGAACAAGGTAGGACAGGATTTGCAACAATATTAATACCAATCCCAAGCAGTAACAGTATGTATGCGTGCTATGTAGGTGTGTGTATGTGTAGGTATGTGTATTGGCGTAACCAGTGTCTTTCCTCTTCTTTTGAAGGTGTGCAAAATTTCATCAACCGCGGCATAAAATTGTGGATTAGCATAGGCATCAAATCCACACCGCCCACTTGCCAGCACGCTCATCCAATTATATACCTTCCCCATGAATCACTCTATCTATTGGTGAAAACCGCATGAAAATCTGTTCAGCAGTTTTTGAGTTTATCGCGAACAGACAGACAGACAGACGGGGCGGAGGACTTTAATTTATAATATGTAGAAATGTAGAGATTTATGCGATTGACTCATTCATTACATACAATTATACACAGTACACAATATCAAAGTACTAGTACATAGACGTAGAATATTGAGTGCGGTAGATAGGGAGTAGACATGTATTATCTATCTTATATATGTCATGTTAATCCTGTAGAAGGCGCTGGACCGGCGGTAAAGGATAATTTACGCTTCAAGTAATATAGTGTTCATAATGTGTGGTATGCTGTGAATCATTGGAAAATTATTTATGATGTCATCCTATACGCATTACTTCATACTTTGTACCCATTTTGCTTTTACTGAAATACATCGTTATTGTATGAAAATAATATAACACCATCGACGTAAATTGCGTTGTTTTTATGTTTTCATTTGAAGATTTTTTTTTTATTTTACAAATAAAAGTAAGTTTTTTTTTTTAAATTTTAAAGAACATCAAATTTTATAGTGTTTTTTATTAATTCTATTAAGTATTTTAGTTTTCACTAGCTGACCCGGACACGCGTTGCTGTGGCTAACGAAATCTACTGTATGCTTCTTTTAACTCACACCGACTTCTGTTATTTGCATACAAATCAAATCCGCAGCGCCCGTTTGCCAACCCGCTCGTTCATCACATACAGACATTCACCTTTAATTATATATTTCAACCAATTTACACAAATCTATGACAAATTATAAACGTTAACCATGTAAAACTCTATTTATTGGTGAAAACCGCACGAAAATCCGTTCAGTAGTTTTTGAGTTTATCGCGAACAGACAGAGAGACAGAAGCGACGGAGGTTTTTATTACTGTTTCGGCGTTCAATGCCATTATCAATATGTGGTTATGTCACTTTGAGACGACTTGTTTAAATGATTTTTTTAAGCTCACTACTATTTTTTTATTTTCATAATGGGAAGGGAGGATATAAAGTAGGATGGGAAATGCCTGGCTATTCTGATATGGTCTTCAAATACATTTTGAAGTTAATTAAAGCAAAATTTCAATTCTGATTGGTGGTCTTTAATCAGAGCATTTCTGAGAGTATCTGTAGTCATCTTATAACTCTGGAAATATACCTAGTACTACAAATATATCTACTAAACATTAAGTATTAATTTTATATTTATTAACTGAAATAAATCAATAACTTTGTTTGCAACCACGAATTATTTATTTTAATTTTTAATTCTGACCGGTTTCCCTTAAGCCAGGCATGATCAAGGTATAAAATTAAACTGATTAATTAAACTATTAAAAAATTAAATAAATTATTCGTGGTTACAAACAAAGTTATTGTTTTATTTCAGTTAATATGTCAAACCACAGAGTGACTGCTTTCTACCAAAATATATTCCGTTTATTAATTGCTAAATACCAGATTGGAAAAAAACATTTGCACACGTCAGGATTCGAAACCGTGACCTCCGGATTCGTAGTCAAAGTTCATAACCACTCAATCACGGAGAAGGAACAAACAATTTTGCACTAAGATGAGCAAACTCTATGCACTTTTTAATGAATTCGATCAACAAAACCGTAAGAAAGAAATTTAAATACCTACTTGATTCAAGGCTCTTCCTCTATCCCTTATCGGGTTCGTTGACTCTGTGAATGCTAAAAAGGCTTCTACTTATATTCTAAGTGCGAACATGGGGATGCACTCAGCTCCTTGGGGGCGGCTGTAGTCTCTCCTCAACGCCCTCAGTCGCTTGAGAAGAAATAATGAGCGGTCATTATTCTCCCGCTCGTGTGAGAAAGACGGGCCCGTAAGCTCAATCCACTCTCTAGGTACTCTACTCACCACACACTTTTAAATTACACAGATTCTAAGCTATACATATATTTTTGTCAGTTGGAACACAGATTTTGTTACCGGAATATTAAAATTGTCTGTTTATGGGCTTGAGGATTAAGAGAGTTGTTCGTCCTCTTTTGTGAGCTATTGGTGGTTTATTCCTGACGATGGTGCTAACTGTTTAAATATGTAAGAAGACGTATTGTAGTTGAATAAACACTTGTATAATTTATAAGTCGCGTGGAATAGTAAAATTTGAAAAAAAGTGAAAGAATTATTTCAAGAAACAGATAATCTTGTTTTTTTTTTAATATTGTTAGGAGCTGTGAAATAAAAAAAAAAACAAGGAAAGGAATATACACAGATATCATTTACGTGGACAGGCCTTCTAAAAGACACTGTATTCTTGAATATGGTGACAATTCCATTGATTCCACATTACATTACAAATAATTGAGGTTCACGTGGTGAATTACAATGTATGCCAAGTTATTTATTTATTGTTGTTATACGCCCATAGGGGCTTTTACATAGATTATAAAATAATATTTAAGTTATCGAGGATTACACATACATAGAATTTATACCAAAAGTTATAAAAGCGTAAATTTTAAAGTAGTTTTTGAAGAATATAGCGTAAAACCGTGAAATATTTTAAACAATGAAATATTTGACAATAACACAGAACAAAATATAATATAAAACATAACAATAACACGTCAAATCGTTATATATATCATACCCACGTTACAATAATTTGTAGGATTCCACAAAGTGTTGGTTTAAATTGAATTTAGATTATAAAGGGAATCAGCGAATATATATACAATATCAACAAACTTGTTGCCTAAATCATGCATTCTATTGGTAAGTGAGTGTGATTGATAGTTGGTTACGTATGTGTTGCAAAAGAATGTTATATTTTGTCTAGTATTCCTTATCGATACATGGAGTTTAATAGTAGCAACGATGGCAGGGCTGTCAATTAGGTTGTTCATGACTCTGTATAATAAAATTAAGTCGATTCATCATTATTCTATTAAAGTTGTCAGTGTGAGCTGTTAGTCTAAGTTATTTTATTATACAATTTTTTATAAGAAAAACTCTCTTTTTATAACTTTTGAAGGTTAAAAAACATTGAAGCTAATATTGTTAATTCTAAATTTTTAAATATGAGATTGACTAATGTGACGGTTTGACAGAAGTTTGCAATGGCGGAATTGGTAAACGCGCATGGCCCGGTTAGACGAGAGGTTCTGGGATCGAATCCCAGTTGCGACCATTATCTTTTTCTGTTTTTTCTGTGTCTTGTTCTTTCATATTGTCGTTTGGATTATTATTGTTATCTTTTTCTTCAATGATATTTTATTATAATTTCCATATCTCTTTACACGCTCTGATGTATTGTCCATTTCAGAAAATATTGTAACCTTTATTTTGACTTTCCGGGTCCAGGAATTGCGAATATCATTGTAATTCTTCAAGTAAAACTTCCATCCAAAATTACATGTTTTACGACCCTCAATAAATAATCCCAAGTTATTTAACCAACTGGTTCTCAAAGTGTCAAGCCTCCCCTCCCGCCCGTCCGCCCGACCCACTGCATCTCAAGGGCGTGCTGTAAGAAATTACTTCGCACACTTTGCTACCCTTCCCTCCCTTTATGGGAGCAAATACTACCCTCAGGAACAACCAAAAACTTAACGCACTTTGCTCCAGGCGTTTCTGTTCATCCTTTCTTAATTTTATTTATTTCAAGCAGTCTCGGAAGAACTTTTATGAACCAAGGCACTTTGATTCAAATTTGATGCCATAAGAAGTTTGAAAGAATCGTCAGATGCTCGATTATTTTGATGAAGCGAATGTCGCAAACATTGAAGAGGTAGGATCTGCCTTGAAAATTGAATAATTATAAAACATGCTTTGTTAAATTACTTATTTAATACGTAATACTTCATTATAAGTACGAACTCATTATGATGTTATCCCACCAAGCAGATAGGTACCAACAGTTTTTTTTTAAATTCAGCAATTTAGTTTTTTCTCGCTACCCATTATATTTTATGTAAAAAGTTCTAAAGAAATATCAACGTAGGAGTTCGATGACAATCTCTCTGAGAAAATTAAGTTAACTTAATTTTCTTGACGAAAGATGTTTTTGGTTTCATAGTTTATTAATGCGTTCAATGAAAAGATACATTTTTTTTTGTTTATATTAGCTCCATACAGAAGTCCTGAGGAAAAAAATCCCTCAGAGCTTATGTCATCTTTGGAGATGCTGAGTGGAGGGTCTTTTTAGAGAAAGGATGGAGAGGATGTTTTGAAAATGAAAAAGGTTTAACGGGTGGGTAGGAATCTGGGGTTCAATGTGTCCATGATGAATCCAACCCTCCCACTTTGCTGCAAGGCGAGAATTAAAAAGGTCTCCCTCAATCAGTCTCTCCCGATCCGGCAAACGCTTCCGCCGTGAAGACCTAGACAAATCTCACCCCATGAAGAATGTACCAAGACAAGATTTTGATAAATGTTTTGTCCCAACACTAAATTCTGCGTATAGTAAATAGTAAGAATAATAATAATAATTTGACAATTTGTAGAGCGCCGTTTTTGTGAAAAATCACCTCAAGGGCGCTTGGCCATACATTATAAAACCTACCTTATACTCAACATAATAAAATAAAAAATTGTAATCATTTGTAAAATGTGTGTTCAAGAATAGAAATAAATAAATAAACATTGCTTTTCGAAAAAATTAAAACAAATGAATCATTGGAATTCAAGTCTTAGCCAGCTTGTACACGTATGTTTTTTTCAACGGACAAAGGATCGTTTTTTTGCCGGAATCGTAGTGTTGTATGGCTTGTAATGAACGTACGGGATAAACTTTATGCCGGACCGATATATTCGGTGTGTGTACAAACATTCATTATAAGCCATACAAAACTGCCAGTCCGGACGTGTACAATCGGGCTTAGTCATCGATACATACCACATTCTGGCATCGAGGTTCAATAAACTCCTTAGGGGTGATCTTAGTTCAATGGTTAAAAAAAGAGATTATGCAGTTTCTTAGATTTATTACTTTCGAAAAATCCAAAATGCATACATTATTGTTTACTAGTTGTCAATTTCGCTTCGTCCTTGAATAAGTACTAAAAGAATGCGAATGAGTAAAATACAAAATTGACAGCTAAATGAGAACACTGCTACAAAGTAGTCATAATTCCACAGCATCCAAGCTCGTCCGGTGTAGTATCGCCCTCCTCCCGAATAATAAAACAGACAATAAAATGCAGCCGAAGTAATATAACTGTCATATGCAGTCGATAAATATCTGAAATCCTCCCATAAAACCGACGATGATTTAATGGGTGATGTCTGTACGGTGGAGGCATTTTTACCGTTAACAAAGATTCGGAATGCTCTGTGACAAGATCACTGTCTTACGGACGTTGTTTCTAACCTTTCGATCAATCTGAGTCTCCGATCAGCTAAGTGATTTGTTAAGTAACGCTCGATTCGTGTGTTGGTCGATAAGTTGCGTTGGGAAGAGCGTATTTGTGCATTTGAGGATTGCTGAGCCAAAATTTCGGCTTAACAGTTGATCATTTGAGGTCATCCACCACTTACGCGCCCATGGTTACTCCTTCAAGGCTCTGGCAAGGACTCAATTATTTTGAAAGAACGAATGTACATTTAAGTTTCTCAGTTAAGTTTCGAATCTAGACCTACAGTGTCTCTGCATATGGTGTTAGGAATCAGTATGCAACGTACGGTGAATTACACCGTACGTCCGTATATGTGCATTTGAGGAGTGTTGAGCCAAAATTTCGGATTAACAGTTGATCATTTGAGGTCATCCACCTCTTACGAGCCCATGGTTACTCCTTCAAGGCTCTCGCAAGGACTCAATTATTTTGAAAGAACGAATCTACATTTAAGTTTCTCAGTTAAGTTTCGAATCTAGACCTACAGTGTCTCTGCATATGGTGTTAGGAATCAGTATGCAAGTGCTTACATAATATACACAGTGCGAATACGATCAATAATATAAAGTATTTCAGGCATACAGTAATTAAAACCATAAACATAAAAAGCTGCTGCCCGCAAGGTAATGGCAACTTGCGTATGCTGCAAGCATCTGCAAGAAAAGATAATTAACAGTTGATCAGTAGGATTGGGAACAATCTTTCACTGTTGATGTCGTCCACCTCTTGTAGTTGTAGGTGGACGACATAAATATTATACGTGCAGCTGAAGTAATTTTGGAACTTTCAGTGTTGGATATTCATAGGTAAACATTTTTACTCTCCATAAAAATTAGATTTAGAAGTCTTAATTTATGCTTTCTTTCGGTAAAGATTTTCGCAAGGTAAGTTTATTATTACATTTGCGAACCGAAGCGCGAATCGAACGTTGGTTCGTTCCTTTACCGTAATTCGTGATTCGGTTCGCGCTTTTGTATCTCAAATGTTTATTTATTTATATAATATAAGAATATTTTACATTGTATATTATTTTTGTGTTATTTCAACCACCATGCTAGGTATGTTTCTGTGTTATAGCGGGTGAAGTTTTCAGATAGGAAATTATACATGTTATGATTGTAAAATAAAAATTTAAGTTATACAAATTAAATCAAATTGCAAATATTATATATCATGGTTTTTAAATGTAATAATAATTATATTTTATTCTATGCAGCATGCTTGATCAAAAATATCTTAAGTTTTATGCTGTAGATAGGTAGGTAGGGCAAACAGTAGGGCAACAGTTAGGGCAAACCTACATTGTTTTGATGCGTATTATAGTAGAATAACTGTGAAATAAGTTTCTTAAAAACACAAATAATATACAAACGGTATCTGAAAACTCGTAGAATAATGGAAAAATGGATTTATACACATTTTCAATGTTGAGAGTAGATATTGTAGTAAAACTTTTTTTTGGATTTGAACTCTCGTTTTAGAGTAAATCGAATCTGTAAAACAAATCGGCTGCTTGGGGTTCAATATCAGCAATTTAGTGTCTTTTAATGGATCGTAAAGTAGACACGAACTCCAAAACTTTTTTAACCCTGTAGTTGCCGAAAAAATGGAAATGAAAAAATAATAAGTTATTTGGGTTCTCTTTGTTGTGACGTAGATTCCCCAGTATCCTGGTTTTTAAAAAAAAATTTCGGACACCGTGTGTTTCTATATCGATCGTCCAATTAGTCAGACATCTCCAAAAAATCGAAATTTGAGTTGAAGTGTACTATCTATCTGGAAAAATACTCAAATTGCACATAAACACCTCATATTCAATTATAATGCAGAAAAACTCGTAGTGAAATAACAAAATTTTGATGTTTTCTGGATTACTATTAGGGTATTCCAAAATGTCTTACTAATGAATCGGAACGTAATGCCGACTAGTATTATTTTATAGCATATTTAATATACAAAACAAAGACGAGTGTAAATAATATTTTACTTATGGCGGGCATTCGAATATTGCTTTCCTCATTATCTCAAAGCTTAGTATTTGGAAAGGACGGAGAGGAGAGTTTTGGGAAGGAAAAGGGTATACGGGGTGGGTAGGAACCTGGGGTTCAGTGTGTCCAGGACATCCGCCTCCAAGACCAAGACAAACCTCACCCCTTAAACCCGGGCACCCCTGCTAAATCACCAAACGCAGCGAACCACTTGGGGTGACCTATGGCAGAGGTGTTGGTTATGGTTATTATTATTATTATATATATATTGCTAGATTTTATATTTTTATTTAAAAAGAAAAAAAAAAAATATACTAATTTTGGAACTCCAAAGTCACATTTGTCTAAACACAACTATTTTTGTTATACTTTTAATTTATTTGCTTATAATAATTGTTACCCTTTATGCTACGCATACAAATCTTGTCTTAAACATTAGATAATCAATTAAAAAAAATAATAATAATGTTCATAATCTTATTTGGATTACTTTGTATTTTGAATGTAATCTAAATAAAGCTTTTTCATAAATTAAAAAAAAAACGCTAAAAAAATATTATGAAAGCATCATGCCGTCGTAAAAGATTAAAAAAATAAAGTTTTCAGAAATGTGAGAGCAAGAATAGGAATCTTGCCGAGTAAGGCACTGAACCTTTTAGTGTCATTTGAATACACTTCACTGGAGGCGAGGTCCCAATAAATTAATAATGTACGAGTCTAAAGCATTATTAATACGAATCTGTCATAAACGTATTCGTTCATAAGATTTAGTTCTGAGATAGCGCCGACAAAAAAAACGTAATTTGATACACCTAGCTCCGCACAGCGCGGGATTAAAGGCTGTACCGTGATCAAAGTGATCCACCAGGGGAGCAGAACCTTTTTATGGTGTAGAAATGAGATCTCTAAGGCGTATGAATGCTAAATCCTTTAGGCTTTTTTTTAATTATCTCCACACAGGGGGCCCTGAGGAAAATAATTTCCTTCAGGGCATATGAAA
This sequence comes from Limnephilus lunatus, assembly GCA_917563855.2. NCBI lineage: Eukaryota > Metazoa > Arthropoda > Insecta > Trichoptera > Limnephilidae > Limnephilus > Limnephilus lunatus. The sequence goes on from OU830595.1 coordinate 100,276,589, forward strand.
TCTTAGGTAATGCTGTGTGGAGGGTATTTTTAAGGAAGGGAAGGATAGGAGGGTTCTCCTAAGGAAAAGGTATGAGGAGTTTGTAGGAATCTGAGGGTCAGTTTATCCAGGAGTGACGGACGTATCAATCCATTCCTCCAAGTGCGGTGCAAGGCGATGGATCAAGAGTCCGGCTGAAAAGGTCAAAAGGCTTCCCTCAAGCAGTCTCTCTCTCTAGATCCGGCCCGCCATGCAGCAGTTGCGTAGATGCATCCGCCGCTAAGACCTGGACAAAACTCACCCCATGAACCCGGGCACCCCTGCTAAGTCACCAAACGTAGCGAACCACTTGGGGAGACCTATGGCAGAGGTTTTGGTTACCCAATAAATGGTTCCCAGGGCGGCGGTACAAACACCCGTATCCCAAATAGAAAGGCATGACCATGATAATAATGCATAAATGCCAAAAAACTGGTGTAAGTGTAGCGACTAATATTAAAAAAGAGACGCCAGATGGTTTGGGGGTACAGATCTGAAGTGAAGCAAATATTTGGTCGGGTCATGAATGTGAATGAGGATAGGAGTGTGTGCCAAGACCGCGTTATTTGGCGGCCTGTCCTTTCTGATTTTTGTAAATGTGAACCGCACAAAAGTCCCAACTGCTTCCGTCTGAAGCTAATGATACTATAGCATATCCATATCCCCAATTGGAGTGTATTGTGGGGCTTAAAGTTGTGGAGAGTGGAAGAAGATGGCGAAATGCCTGGTTATTCAGATCTGATCACCAAACACGGCTAAAGCCATTGCAAGCAACTTTTCAAATCTGAATGTTGGTATGACACCAGGGCGATTCTGGGAGTAGCTTCCACTTCCATTATGGAACGTATCGCAATTATTATATTATTTTTAATTAATTAATTGTGAAATAACACAAATTAGTCAAATAAAATGCAGATAAGTTTTTTGATTTTCACGGCCAAAAGAATTTTCGTTGTTAGTTTTTGGGGTGTTATGCCGTGTTGCGCTACCTCCTTCTTTAGCCGACGTTTCGGACAGCGTTGCAGTGTCCATCATCAGGGCAGATCCGGTAGAGCATAACACATCGTCGGATCTACCGGATCTGCCCTGATGATGGACACTGCAACGCTGTCCGAAACGTCGGCTATAGAAGGAGGTAGCGCAACACGGCATAACACTCCAAAAACTAACAACGAAAAAAAATAAAAAAATAAAATGCATTTCTTTACGCCGGGATTTCGGAACCTTTCGATTACTAGTTGAGAGCCTTACCTCTCAAACACGAAGTCCGTCAAAACTCTTATACGCCCACCCCTGCCGGAAAACTGCCTGTGCAGAACCTTCATAGGCTTTTATCTATATGTAAACTAGTTTTTGTTGTTTGTTAACGCAGAGCAAATTTTAAAGAGGATTATGCATTACCGATTAACGGAATCGGTCAGTTAAACAAAAAAAGTTTTTCGTATAACATTTTTGTAAATTTTCCTATCGAATAATTTAGCACATTGAAATCTGCATCAAACGAGTATGAATTTAAAGATATTAAACGTTCATATAATTTTCTTGCTAAAGACAAATATAGTCAGATAAAATTTTTTTTAAACGCACAATATAATTGCTTCTTGTGTTATTTTTTGGGAGTCAATTAATTTTTAAAAGTTCATTCAGGACTCACAAAATTTTAGCCGTAGTCGTCGCCGACTTGTTCCTCATACCACCTGGTAGAACATGCGTTCTAGCAATGCGTGCCAGGATGAATGGTGCTATTGAATGAAATTTCTAAAACAGTGGATATATTTAATTACTCTTTTAATAACCTTAATATTTTTTTGATTAACTATCTTCCATAAAACATTCAGTTGAACAGTCGTGTTCACCTAGAAAATCTCGATAAATACTACATATTTCACTACGCCATAACTCACCGTTCTAGATGGTTTGCTGCTTCAGACAGATTTTATGATTTTCAGCTCTTTTACTCAAACGAAAAGGAAGAAAAGTTTTTTGTATTTATTTGTACTTTCTACAGCTATTGACAATAATTATTATTGGTATATTTAGTTGAAATCTACAGTTCACCTTCCCTGAAAGGCGGGTTATTTTATAGACGCTTGCACATTATTAACGTGACGTTAAATGTAAAAAAATTATAGACACCTGCTTTAATCAACACAAGTATGTTAGATGTAGGCGACCTGTATGTTATTAGTTCTGAAATTTTTATGTATTACAGATTTACCTATTAGATTATCCTATATTATACTACAATTTGTAACAATTTACAAATAAAAAATAAATATTTGAAAAAAAGGATGTATTTTACAGTTTTTGCCAAGTCGTGGTGCCGACCCTGGCGGCAGTTGTTCCGTAACAATTTACAGCGTTTCAGGCTGCTAATGAAATAGTTATTTTTTTGCAATGACTTTACTAAAAGCGCCCTTTTCCTCCCATTCTAGAGACTTTCGTAGCGCGTCCCAGAAAGCCAAGTAACCCTTGTGATGTACGGGTACTTACCAAGCATTCGTACAGTTGGAAACTTTTTTCGATTTGTTCCACTTCTTTATGAACTTCGAATATACATAATATAGTCCAAGCCACGATTACAAGGCGGTTTGTTGGAGGTTTAGTATCTTTCATAATATGAAGGATTAATAAATTTTACATTAGGTTATAATTCAAAAATAACTTATTTTTATGATGCATCGTCTAAATTTATATGTACACTGGCTGAATCACCCGGCGTTGCCGGTTTCATTCTGCTTTAAGGATTGGGAATAGTGGATGGAGTGGTTTTCGGAAATATAGAGAATATAGAATGTGACGTTTTTTACACATTGAAGGACAAGTGTGCAAAATTTCATCAATCTTGGAATACAACTACAGATTGCCTACCCTCCAGCGATAGACACCCTTCTTTATATTATATTCAAAGATATTATAGCAGAAGTGTACCCGACGTTTTTCTGTTTTCTTCTGAATGATTTGGAGTTATGTTTAGAGCGAGCTTGGACAATGTACCTCAACAGCAATTTTCCTCTTATTTTAATGCCAAAATTTCATTAAAAATATCAAAATACTGCTTTAAGGGGTTAAAATGGAGATAGAAAGTAGTTTTTTCAAATGTCATGTAAACAGTGACCTTTCCATTGTTTTGAAGTCGAGTGTGAAAAATTCCATCAACCTCGGAATAAAACTGTAGATTTATATTCAAATCAAATACACGCTGCCAGCCACAGACAACGAACTTTATACTTCAGATAATGGGATTTTCAGCATACTTGAATTTAAATGGAAAATACTATTTATTTCTACCTACCAAAATTTACAATAACTAATTAATCGATTAGTGTCATTTGACCCTAACCATTTGACAAATGAATCGGTTTCATAACTAATCGTGGGTTCAATTATCTTCTCGATAAGTCTTCCATCATTATACAATATACAAGTAATATTTTTACAATGATGGTATTAAAAGTTTTTCAAATATTATCAAGTTATTCGCAATTCAGGAATATTTATCTTTCTTCTAAAAATTAAAAAAAAAATCATCTGCATCGGCACGTACTCCTCGCTTCATTCCAATATGACATAATAACCAAGTGCTTCAGAAAAACTAAACCAAAGTTCAACTTCTTTCTATTTTTAAAATGATATTATTATATGAGAGTTATGATATATGAGTTTTACACTACTTGCCAGAATGTGGGAAACAAGATCAAAATCCTATAGAGCCATTAACCTCTTGTTAAATGCTGACATTTTGACCTAAATATCAGCTCACTTAATTACGTGCCGTAGAAAGCTGGCTGAATCTTTGTCGCTAAAAAGGCGTCACACATAAATCTTGCGTCATCTGAAAAGGAATCATCCATCATTCTATTAACGAGACCGAACGCAAACAACTTCCTATATCAACTTACACGACACTGTTAATACGTGTACACTGTACAACTCTTAATCTATTACACAGATCGCTATTATTTCTTCTCGCGCTATTACGGAGAATGTCTTGTTCCCGTACTAAGACGTGGGCAAAGTGCCGACGTGTTTCTAGAGTATCGGCTTTCAGTATCGCTTTACTTCCAGCCAGTTTATCCTGGAAATCCTTGAAAACCTGATTTTGTCTGCTTATTATATCACTGACTAATTATGAATAGCTGTATTGATAAAGACCCCAAGTAATATAATGCCAGTCTACAACCAAGAAGGCAATTTTTAGACAGATCAAATACTGTTGTAGGTGGGTGTATGTAATTCCGAGGGGCAAGGCTCTCGACTCTCGACTAACAATCCGGAGAACGCGCGTTCAAATAAAGGCGTGCGCAAATAAATTTTATTTGATTAATTTGTGTAATTTCAACATTTTATTCATTATATGTACATTTGCGGCACGTTTCAGAGTGGAAGACATCCTTAGTATGAGACCACAATTCAGAATTGAAACTATCCTTGAAATCGCTTCAGCTGTGTTTGGTGACCAGATCTTCATAGCCAGGTACTTTCCTATCACCATCACCTCTCCACTTCATCCAGCCCCACAATATACCCCGATTGGGGATGCCATAATCTCACTGGCTCCAGACGGGAGCAGATTTGGGTATCTTGTGAAGGTATTCACATAAAAAATCGATTAATCTAGACTAGATAACTTTGCCATAAGAAAATGTACATAATTGCAATCACAGAAGTAGAAGACTCTCACAAAGGATCTTACGAGAATGCATCGCTGTTTGCTGTGAAAACACTTGATTATTGCATTAGTAAATATGGTTTTCGATAGCTGCCTACTAAAGGCTTCAATATACTGTGAACAATCATAGTTCCATTTTTATTCGTAAACACGATTAATTTTAATGAGTTAATTCCAAATTTACTCGTATAATGCGTGTATTTGGTTTAGTAATTATTTTGCTTTGTGCTGATGCATGTCCAAGTTGATGAATGATTTAATGCTATTAATTGCAATTACGGTTTTAGGAATAAAACAGTTTTGATGTTGGATTTTGGATGAATGTAAAAGGAAGAGATTTTTAATATAAATTATTGATTTATTGAATGCCCGTGAGACTTTATTTATTTTTTTGATATTGCGCCCAGTTGCACTTTTGCCTAGGCCCTAGATTATAAGAAAATATTAAAATGAGCTACTCAAAATTACAGAAAAAGAGTTCTTAAAGCATACAGTAAAGTAAAACTGAAAAACTAAATATATAATATTAAACAATGTTATATCACATGATTTTTTAAAAATTTTACGCTGGTGCACGGTGTATGTAGGTTTAGTCTTTTAAATTGAAATGGTTTTAGCCGTATTTGGTGACTAGATCTGAATAGCCAGGAACATTTTTCACATCCCTACTACCTTCAGCATCACACTATACCAAAATTGGGGATGGGGGATGCCATAGTTTCACTGGCTCGAGAAGTTTTTTGCTAAGCCAACTGCACGTATAAGTATGTCGTATTTTGTTATTGCCGCATTGTTGTAAGTAAAAATATTTTACAGCGGGTTTTCACTCAAGATGCCTTCAGATGTAAGTATTAGACTTTGGTTGTACGGCCGTATATCCTCTTTGCGTACTTACATGAAGAAAAAATCTTCTAAAGGATCAATTGTCGGATGAATCAATTGTCGGCCGGACCAATTGTTGGCCGGACCAACTGCCGGAAGGATCAACAACTGCCGGAAGGATCAACAACTGTCGGAAGGATTATCTGTTGGCGGACCAATTGTCGGATCACCCGTTCTTATACAATCTAAGGACTTGAAATCAATTAGAAATATGCAAAAAAAAATCTCGAAAAATCGATTCTTCTCCAGATAGTTGCTATGAATTTCATAAGTTTTAAAGCTTGTTTTAATTCAACTGTATTAATATCCATATCAAAATTAAAAAATGTAACTACTAACGCCATCTATTAACAAGATTGTTAAAACCTTTTATTACTAATAAAAGCCAGTCTTTTGCGAACTGCATAAGCGTGTTGTCATTCTAAGAGGTTATGGGCAAATATCCATTATATTTTTCGGTTTTTACTGTGTGAATTTAGTATAAAACAGTCGAAAATTGTTGATTTTTCGTTGAAATATGGCCGTGAACTATTTTCAAAGCATTGAGAAGTTGACAGGACGCCAGAATTATGATCAGTGGAGTTTTGCAGTCGAAAATCTGTTGGTGCTTGACAATCTGGTGAACTATATCAAGTCAGAACCAGATGCCAATTTTGAGAAAAAAGCATCAGATGACGCAAGGGCCAAGGCGAAGCTAGTTTTAACTATTGATCCTGGATTGTACGTGCATATTAAGGAAACAAAAACAGCTTTAGAGTTATGGATTAAACTGAGGTCTATGTTTGACGACTCAGGTTTTTCTCGTAAAATATCCTTACTAAGACATTTAATCTCGTTACGACAAGAAAATTGTGATTCCATGACTTCATACGTCACACAAGTGGTCGAAACAGCTCAGAGATTAAAAGGCACAGGATTTGCAATTACGGAAGTATGGATCGGATCATTACTTCTAGCTGGTTTGCCAGAAAAATTCATGCCGATGATTATGGCGGTGGAGCATTCGGGTATGCAGATTACCACCGATTTAATAAAATCTAAGTTGCTTGATTTGGAGATTTCACAGAATGACGTGAATACCAGCGGCGCTGCATTCGTTGCAAATAATAGCAAAAAGCATAGATTTAAAAATGGTGCGGTATCATCGATAAACTCAAAAGTGACGGTTGACAATAATGTCACTTGTTACAAATGTAAACAGATGGGTCACTATCGAAACCAGTGTCCATTGTTAAAGAAAAATACAAGTAAATGTGTTTTTAATGTTGTTTTCCTGAATGGAAAATATAACAAGAATTCATGGTACATCGACTCGGGGGCAAGTGCACACATGACGGCGAAGAAAGATTGGGTAAAAAATATGAATACAACGCCATATTTGCCAGAAATTACTGTCGCCAATGAATCTAAAGTACAAGTTGTTTGTTCCGGAGATGTCGAAATTGTTTCGGAATTAAATTATCATATAACAGTTAAAAATGTGCTATGTGTGCCTAGTTTGACAACCAATTTATTATCCGTAAGTGAACTTATCAAGAATGGAAATAATGTCATTTTTGAAGAGAAGCATTGTTATATTCGAAACAAAAACAATGATTTGGTTGCAACTGCGGATTTGTCAGAAGGTGTTTACAAATTGAGATTACAATCACAAAGTTGTTTGTTGACTGTTCCTGTCAGTGGAAAATTATGGCACAGAAGACTAGCACACATTAACAGTCAAGATATGCAAAAAATGAGAAACGGTGTTGTGGATGGTCTGAATTATGAGAGTACTATTGACATAACCAAGTCTCAGTGTATTATTTGTTGTGAGGGAAAACAAATGAGATTACCCTTTTCTCATGTGGGTGAGCGGAGTACAGAAACGCTTCATAGGATTCACAGTGATGTCTGCGGTCCGATGGAAACAAATTCTTTAAATGGAGCTCGATATTTTCTGCTATTTATAGATGATTATAGTCGAATGACGTTCATATATTTTCTGAAGCAGAAGAGTGAAGTTTTCAACAGATTTAAAGAGTTCAAATCAGTTGTTGAAAATCAACTTAGTAAGAAAATTAAAATATTAAGAACAGACAATGGTCTAGAATTTTGCAATAAGGATTTTAAGAGTTACCTAAACCAGGCTGGTATAATACATCAAAAATCAAATTGTTATACACCAGAGCAAAATGGACTTTGTGAGAGAGCTAACCGTACAGTGGTTGAGAAAGCTAAATGTTTATTATATGATGCAAAGTTAGAAAAAAAATTTTGGGCAGAAGCAGCTAATACTGCTGTATATTTGAAAAACAGGTCTATTGCATCAGGATTGGATAAAACACCATATGAATTGTGGTATGGATCAAAACCTGACTTAAGTCACCTGCGTTTGTTTGGCAGCAAAGTCATGGTGCATGTTCCTAAACAAAAACGTTTAAAATGGGATAAGAAAGCCACAAAACATATTTTAACTGGATATGGTGAGGATGTAAAAGGTTATCGTGTGTATAATCCTACTAAGAACTCCGTTATTATTAGCAGAGATGTCATAGTGATGGAGGATGAGACAGATGGGATGTTAACCAATGAAGAGTCGGCCGTCTGGATTCCTAATGAGGAGACGACAGAAGACAATCAGGTGGAAGAGAGTAGTGATTCAGTGGGGGAATTATCTCAGAATATTCCAAAAACTGAGGATCTTTTTGATTGCTTTTCAGATTCTTTAATATATGATGATGGCAATGAAACAATAACTGAATTTCCAACACAAGATGTCTCAGAACACGTAGTTCAATCAACAGAACCACCCGAACAAGTGACAGAAAGCAGCACGCGTCAGAGAAAGAAACCAGAAAGATATGGTTTTAGTAACATGTGTGTTTCCAGTACTTTTCCAGCATCTGAAGAGATTGTATTCTCAGAGGCTCTTGAGGGGCCAGAGAAGGAGCAGTGGAAGCAGGCAATGGCTGAGGAACTGCAGTCATTTGAGGAGAGTGAGGCGTGGGAGCTTGTTGATAATCCGGGTGATGTGACGATAGTGAAGTGTAGATGGGTGCTTGATAAAAAATTTGATATTGAAAATAAAGTGCGTTTTCGAGCTCGGCTTGTGGCAAAAGGTTTTTCACAGAAAGCTGGTGTCGACTACACAGATACTTTTTCACCGGTAGTGTGACATTCTACCATATGATTATTGTTTGCCCTTAGTGTAAAGATGAGAATGAGTATTACTCATTTAGATGTATGTACTGCTTTTCTAAATGGAAACTTGAATGAAAATTTATTTATGTCATTACCTGAAGGTTTTGTAAACAAAAGTGGGGGAAAGGTATTGAAGTTAAAAAAGGCCATTTATGGATTAAAGCAATCTTCCCTAGCATGGTATGAAAGAGTTAAAGAGGTTTTAACTAAATTAGATTTAAAAAATAGTCAATATGAACCATGTTTGTTTACAAAAATGAAGGCTAAAATTAAAATAGTTGTAGCACTGTATGTAGACGATTTTCTAATTTTTTCTAACAGTGAGGTTGAAACTACTAAATTAAAAAATGTATTAGGTTCAGAATTTAAGTTAAAGGACCTAGGGCCTGTTAGACAATATCTAGGCATGAGAATTAATTTAGATAAAAATAAAAATGTTATTACTGTAGATCAACAACAATATATTGAACAGTTAGTTTCTAAATTTCAGATGTCTGATTGTAAAACACAAAGTACTCACAATTGAGCCTAAATTGAATTTGGATAAGTCAACAAATAAATGTTTACCAGCAGATGTACAGACCAAAGGTTTATGTTATAAAAACATTACAATTTCATGAGTTTGCTTGGCGTTGTATGCAATGAATAAACTGTATGTTTAATTTATTTTGATAAGTGGGGGTATTAATATCCATATCAAAATTAAAAAATGTAACTACTAACGCCATCTATTAACAAGATTGTTAAAACCTTTTATTACTAATAAAAGCCAGTCTTTTGCGAACTGCATAAGCGTGTTGTCATTCTAAGTTTAGTTTTATTATTTTATTTGTACCATAAAATTGCCCCTAGTGAGAAAAGTTTTCAACTTTGTGAAAAAAAATGTTTAGATACATTTGAAAGAAAAAAGTTTAAAGCGTCCTCGTGGAATGGCTGGCGATGTTCAGCAAATGTAATTTGCTCCAGATGCTAAAGCTTAATTTAGTTTTGTTGAAAGTTTTCAGTTTCGAGAAAATCCCCTTCAAATAATATCATGGCTGCCGTTTTCTGCCAGACTGTGAACCTTCATAGAGTAACCGGGTTTTATATTTGTCTTTGGATGGGCAACTTAAGAAATGCATCTATACTATTTAAACACAAGACTAATTTCTTGTACAAAAGGATTTTTTGAGCACGTGACAAGTATGCAATTGTTTCGTGATTTTCAAATGTTACAAAAAGTTTTATTAAACTGTAGTTTATTAATTTTATTGGTCATCAGGAATTTATCATAACATGACGTATACTTCTGTTCCATTGTAGATATAACACTCTCAACTTTACTTTGAATCGATTGAAAGTTGGAGAGCAAAACAAGTTGACCGCAATCAGTTTTTTTTTAAATTTTAAACGGGAAGTTTAACAAAACTAATTTTCTACTAAAATAATTAATCAATCAAGAAGAAATCAAATATTTAAAATCACAAAAAAAAGACAATATCTACTAATTATTAAATGCAAGCCGCACAAAAAAAAAATTTCCCAAAATTAAATAGATAGGTACTTAATTTCCCTAATTTTTTTTTAATTAATTCCACACATGAGACCCTGAGGAAAATAATTTCTCTCAGGACCTATGTCATCTGAGAAGCTGTGTGGAGGGTCTTTGTGAAGAGGGGAAGGAATGATCATTGGTCTTGAAGAGACCCATGTTGTAGGAAGGAGGAAACACAGAGGCCGGCAAATCGTTCCACAGCCGAGCTGTTGAACACAAAAACGAGTCGAAGAAGCAAACCGTTCTCATGTGACAAATGTCAACCGTGTACATATGTTGGGCACGCGTTTGGCGTGTTTCCCGACTATGCACCGGTGCCGAAAGGCTAAATGACGCTAGTTCCTCGGAGCATCTTCCATTGAAATACTGGTAGAAGAAGGATAGCATTCCCACCCGATACATGTGCTCTAAAGATTGAAATCCGTCTGTTATCAAGTTATCAAGGAAGATCCGTTTTGTCAATAGTATTAGAAGAAATTAGAAGCACAACGATAATATTCAATTATTTAACTTCGATAAAAAATATTTAGAAGGAGTAATGCATGGAATAATATTTATTTTTTTATTTACTCATATAAATGCTGCGCTCTATCTACTGTGGATAACCAATTTTTATGCATTTTGAATAATTTTCTATGCTTTTATTATAATATATAATCTACATAACGGTTACATTCGAACACCCATATATATATTTTTAACCCAAACTATTTAACTTTCTCTTTAGTTATTGATAAAATCTCACTGATGTATACTCCTATTCTGTGCACAAGCAAATGCTTCAAGTGTAAATAAATTCTGAAAACATATAAAAAATATTTTGTGAATCATTACTTTTATCTCATATACTTAAAAGCTATGTTAATAATAAAAATAAAATGAAGAGTTATAAGGTAAATGAAAGTTTGTGAATAGAAGGTTGCCGTTTATTTGAACAAAGTTTAACAAAGTTTATGTTATGACGTACACATTTCAAAATATTCGGTTATCTCTGTTCTACAAAGCGAAACAAAATAAAATCGTTGTCAGTGGCAAAAAATATATATATTAAGTTAACTCCTTTATTACCACGGCTTAGTCGTCTTTGTTAGTGGTGCATAGCTTGGATAAAACATTTACTTTCCAATGTATTGAATATCTCTAACAAATGTGTATTGATGAGGTGGTCTACATATTTAACGACAGCAAAATGGATTTTTCGATATCTCTAAAATATCACGAAGCTATGAGCTTTTACAGTAAACTTGTGTAAAATGTAAGCAATGGTCTGAAGACGTCACACGAGATACGATTAAATTCAGATAAATAAATAATTCAGATAGACAAATAAATACAGTTCATAATTCGACTGGCAATGCTGCAGTACCGCCGCATATGCATCGTGATGTGACACGCTTTTTCGGCGGCCAAAAATATCAATATTTTCAAATAATTCAAATAGTTTTATCCTCAGCCTGCTCTAATTAACATAAAATTTATTTGTGGGAGACAATATCGTTATAAAGACACGTAACATACATCGTTATTGTAATGTCCTTGTTAGACTTTGAATCAAGACAAAACTAATGTGTTTGTAATAATGAGAATAGGATCGTAATACGAAGAGTTTATTGACGTTATAATGTACAAAGTATAATTGTATGCCCTAAGCAACACTCTAGGAGAGAATGAACGCTGAGCGGCCGATACACCCCGCGCTGCCTGCCTCACCGACCACCGACTTCGGGTGCCATCGGAAGCGTTCGGCTACTTACGTTAATATTGCCACACTGAAGCAAGCTTGCGAATACTTCAGTTATGATACTTATTCACCAAACGAATGTAAACAATAAATTATTCATTTTATTGATTAGAATTACACAATTTATCTCTAACAGATAATGCGTAATGCCTGTCATCGTCCTTCAACGGAATAGTTTTCCCTAAACCATCTTATTCCCGTCTATTTATCCTTCATCCTTCCACATTTCTCAATCCTGAAGACCAACAAACCCTGTAGACAGAATGTAAGTTTTAGGAATTTGAAGGTCAATATTACCATGACATTGTTATGCTTGGGAACAATGCTCAACACATTGTTAACCGAGTCTAAGGGAGACTTTGAAACCATAACAAGATCATCTTACGTAAGTCAAGTTATCTTATTTTCCTAGGATTTCGGATCATAAACTGGAGATATTAAGAGGCGAAACAACAGACGTAGAAATGTTATTTGAAATTCTACGGCCCAGATGTAATCTGAAAGACGGAGCGTGGAGCTGTTTGCTAAGGAAATATGCGGTCGGTTATTATTCTGCGTTCTGTGAATCGTAGTCATAAATGGTTCATGAGATTTTATCAGGTTTTCAAAACGTGATTTTATTAAGAATATGATTGTGTTTTTGATAAGCTGAATAAAATTTTCGTCAGTCTTGTGTGAACATAATATTTATACCTATTTTTTCGTAATATTTGTTGGATCACAATCCGGAAGCACATTATCGTCAACTTTTTTAGCCTGGGGTAATTTGCATAACAATTTGTTTATATAAAGTTCTACTCTTCGACCAAGTGTTTCTACTATAAAATTTTGGGTCACCATTACCTTTTACCTAACAATAATATCGTTTCCATCCCAACATAATAATACGTTCTTCTGGAATTTCTACGAAAACAGTAGGTAACTACGAATGTTAATTAATCGAATTATTTTTCATTGTCAGTCATATCATAATTCAAAAATCTTTGGTGAACACCTAATAATCGTTAAATGAAGAGTGTTATTAATTTTCCGTCGATTTTATTTTTATTTTTTATTGTTCCTTTCTTCTTTTTGGCGGGAAGTGGAAATGTGAAGAGATAATGACACGTGAAATTGATGTCGTAATGGCGCCTCCGCCTTACCCAATGGTAAAGAATCCTCTAGGGTGCACCTACTGGAAAATAAATATGACCTTCATGGAGATATGGGCCACGCATTTGACTTTTTGATTGGAGTCAGTAGGTTGTCGGTTCAACTATTCAATTATGGCTACCCAATACCACTTCTTTCTTTTCCATATTTATCACAAAAAGCCGTTGAAGTGAGCGAAGCACGCAATATGGATTTAGATCCAAAAAATAAAAACGACATATGTAGAAGACAAATAATATAATGAAATCACTTTAGTCCGCCTCGGCACAGGACCCCCTAGTGAGGAGGAGGTCTATACTTAAATTCATCATTGTATTTTGTATGTACAATTATTTCATATATTCACTAAAATAAAAAATAAAAATAGTAAAGTTTGTGTCACTTCTGATAACGCGTCTATTACCTTCTATATCACTGGAATCTCCACATTTCCCGGTGGTGTTCCGCTGAGAGAAGCGATAAGAGTACCATAAATAATGTGATAATTTACACATTATTGACTTTTACAATATAATTTTCAACGGTTTCAGTAATCGTTATGAGACGGAAACCTTTGACGTATAATTTATTTATTTGTAGATCATATTAACGCCTTTCGTCTTTTACATAACATAACACAGTATAAGGCATATACTACAACAAAATTAGAATTCTGTAGGTAATAAAGGGCCATCAGCGTGTAAAACAGCAAACAATAATAAATAGTAGTTAGGAAATGGTTATTTTTACATAATAATTTCTCTCAGGACCTAGGTCGCCTTTGGGGATGCTGTGTGGTGGGTTTTTAAGGAAAGGAAGGAGAGGATAGTTCTTGGAAGGAAAAAGGTTTAAGGGGTGGGTATGAATCTGGGGTTCAGTGTGTCATGGTCATCCGCCGCCAAGAAACCTCATCCCATGAACACGTTTAATTCTTATTCTATTTAATTAAATATACACATGGTGTCCGGAGGTAAAGTGCATCACTTCGGGGGGTGATTCTATACGATAGTATAAGTAAAAAAAGATAAATAACTTTTTTCGAAATTACAACTTTTAGGGAGAGTTTTGGGGTAAAAAGATAAAATTAGTCCGGCGTGTGCGGCCAGTTTTATTATTTTCTGCTGTTACGATACGGACCAATCACTACCATGCTATGTTACTCACACTAAGGATTTTTAGTAGGTACGACTTTTTGTATGGGAAAAGAAGTGTTGGAATTTCGGAAAGAGTTGTTAATCTTTTTTTTACTTCTACCATCATGTAGAATCACCTCCCAAAGTTAATGCACTTTACCCCCGGACAGCCTGTATACAGATGAAGATGAGGGTTAAGTTTTTAGATTTTCACAGCCAAAAGCATTTTTGTTGTTAGTTTTTTGGGTGTTATGCCGTGTTCTGCCCTGATCGGCGGATCTACCGGATCTGCCCTGATGATGGACACTGTAACGCTGTCCGAAACGTCGGCTATAGAAGGAGGTAGCGCAACACGGCATAACACCCCAAAAACTAACAACAAAAAAAAGATGAAGATGAGGTTCAAGTGTATGCATATACCCTTATCAATGGAGTTTTTATAATAAAATAATATTGAAGAACAGTTAAATTAACAAATTTATTAATTTTTGTATACTAGTAATTCCTTGACGGCATTTTTTTTATTTAACTTTTTTTTCTCTTTGTATTGACAATGTAAGACAAACAATTTCGGGTTACACATAACCATTTTTTTTAAATCTCCTACTACCAATATAATTAGCGAAAAATTTTGCTTGTTCGGTGATGGAGGACCTAACTAGTAGAATAATTGAACCAACGGGACATGGGTGAGAACCCGACGCATTTATATTTTAAAATTTTAATGGTCGTGGAAAATATATCAATCCTCCACAGTTTGTTAAGGAAATTTCATTGGCGGTCTTATATAGTCACATTGACCAAGAAATTCCTTATTGATAAAGTATTGCAATCTTAATGACAGCAGACCTTGCTATTTAAGAGAATTTCTGTTTCACATATCGTCATCTCAGTTGGAAAAGGTTCTAACTGACATTTCTTTTCAGATATGAACTTTGAATGCAAAACCATTTCTGTTGCTAATTTATCCAACCAAAATAATTTTCAGAGTTATTGGTATTGTGTTTCCGTATATACTTGTAAGAAGAAGTTCTATCATCAAGTTTTGAAAGCTTCCATTCATATTGTAACAAGGTCTAACATCACCTTGTACCTTTTGCGATTGCCATATTGTTTGTATCTGACAGTTGATCGTTTTGACGTGGCGCAGTGTAGATCGTCACTTTAGTTGGATAGCGTTCTAACTTCGCCTTACCAAGTTCTGATGTATCAATTTTTGTAATGATAATTTTTCATAACACATTGAACAATTTTTGATTTTAAGGTTGAATTTTGTGTATTAGTATTTTAGTTTAAAATATTTTAAAGGACATATTTAATTAGAACGTGGTCATATATTGGAATGGCATTAAGAAAATATAGTTAGAACCCTATGAATTGAATTATTAAGACCTAGCTGGTTGCACATGGTTCTGTCTGCACATTTAGGTAAGTTCCAAGTGTTAATTAAAATTTTCCAAAATATACGTCCTATTTAAAAATGTTCAGTAAAATGTGTTAAACTAAAATATTGTACACAAGATTCAACGTCTGATTCAGAAATCGGTAAATAGATTGTCGTGAAATCATCTGTGCGAAATCTGACACCTCATATCTGAGAACAAGAAATATTGAAGTTATCTCCCAATTCTACCAAAGTGACGATATAGTAAGTGGATAATTTAAATATCACCAATATCACCTCAAGGGCGCAAGCGTCAATAACGATTTAAAATATAAATCATGTCAAAAATACGTTATCTGGATGTAATTGTTGACAGATTGAAGCATTTTAATGTTTTCTAAGCAAAACGACAATACGAAAGCATGCTCATTTAATTTTGACAAAATCAGAAGAGTTGCTATGAAGTTATTGAGCATCGTGTGAATGCTTAAGGTGCATTTCTTGTTAAAGTTGGTAACAGTTTCTAATGTTTATTTATTTATGCCGGTTAAAATGTGATGTATTATTCTTGCTTTTACGAGATTTAATTTACATTACAATGGCGTAGTTATAATGAAGCTTGTAAACCAACTCTAATTATATTCATATTTTCTCCAAAATAAAATATGCGTCCGATCTCTTTTTTACAGAAGCGATAACTTTCGTCCCCGGAAAATTAAATTCTTTTGAAATGTCAACCTTAATAGTATGAGAAAGGCCTACCTAATGCTTAAGGAATTTAGATTTTCATCCCTTAGACAGTGTAGCACCATAGCGTCGCTGCCAAAAGGGGATATAACTTTTTGTTATTAAATCGCTGAGGTGAAATTTCAGAGGATCAGGTTGAATTAAAACATCCCATATATTCATTACACTGACCTGAGTTTTGCATGGCTTACCTGAAAATAATTTTAAATTTCTTTAGTTACATTAAAAATAAATTAATTTGCCATTGAATGTGACCACGTTACCGTGTCACTTTCTCTTCAATCTTTCAACATTTTAATTGTGAGGTTGCGATAGTTCCACTAGGATCACCCAGAAAGGGCATGCAAATTTTCTTCTACAAAGTATTGCGAAAATATAAAAATATGTGGTGTATGTACTTTGTTCCAGATTTTATTTTCAGGATTTCAAAGCACTTTTTTCAGCTTTATTTTCAGCCACCCTAAATGTAGCAGGCTGCGGGTGACAGGCGATGCGAAGGTAAATAGCTTGTTACCTAATAACATAATAAATAAGGAGCTACGTTACGTACTAAGGTGTTATATGTTTGTTTAGGAAAGCTCTCTGCAAGGCTAAAGATTTTTTTTTTATATTTGCTTTGAATAGATGTCGTTAGGTATACAAATTTATATCGCAAATAGTTATTGGAGTTAAAATATTTTTTTGGCTTTCACTAAGTACGTATTTATTCGTACGCCACCAAAGAAAATTTCTTCAATCAAGTCAATGAATTCTCAGAACTAAGCACTTTTTTTTTCTTATTTAGATCGATGGTAAAATAATGTTATTCATACTGTTGAAAGATTCGTAAAGAACTCAGATGATGTTATATTGTGGTGTTCCATTCTCTCTGCTTACCTTGTACATATGGCGTGGGGTTAGTTCTCTTTTTTCTTTATTTCTTCCTAATGATTTTACAACACAAAGTAATTTTTTTTAATGTAATTTTATTCTTCATCTAATGTTATTTTATTTGAATTTTTTTCTTAAGTTTCAAAATTATCTGTGTTTTAAAATTGTACTACCAGTCACATAAAAGCCCTCTGATAAATTTACAAAACAATTACTTACGTTAAAATTATAAAATATTTAAAATTATAAAATACTTACGTTTCTTAAAATTATAAAATAAATTTAAGTAATGGGTATCCACTAAAGGGAGCCTGTGTGGGTAGTTTAACAACAAATTACTAATACAATTCAAATAAAAATAAACTTTTTAAATAAAATAAATTACTAAAATACAACATCCTGCGCTGCAAATAAATCAACCATAATTTTAATTCTTTTATGTAATTTGATATTTTATTCAACATTTGAATTTGATTTGGTAGAAGTATCACTTTAATTGTTATATTTACACTTTAATGTCTACAAACCTGTCAAGTTGATTCTGTATTGTATGATAATACTAGCGAGTTCCAGGCATGCGTTGCTAAGCCACAAAATAAAGAAGTTGTTTCTCCCTGCGAGTCCTTTCCCATTCGTCCCGTTCGGCTTTCGCCTCCCCTTCCTCTCCCGCATTCAATTCTCCTCACGCGTTTCCACTCCGCCTTCCCTCTCCACACTCTCCTCTCCCGCTTCCTCCGCCCCGCGAACCCCCCCTCTCAAGTTCCCCTCTCCCCTCACGAGTTCCCCTCCCTGCTCCCGTTTTCCATAAATTCAGACTCGTTACATTCAGTTTTCAAACAGTTCGCGTGCCACGTATTGCAATTTTTTATACAAATTTCATTATGCCAGAGCTCACCGCTTCTTTTATACAAACCTTGTCCTGACAATAAAGGACACAAAAAAAATAATTATGCAATACGGTGCAGTCTATCGGAAGTAATGCACGTACATACATTTCGGCGATTTATTTTTATTTATATAGTAGACAGGTAGATAAATCTCGAATCAAAAATGTTTTACAAAAAAAAATATTTTCTAATATCAATAGTGAATTTGACAAAGGTACTTCGAATGGCTCCGATATTGATTTTGCAAATCACCTGGACCGACAAAAAAGAACCAATCATTTAAAAAAACCGGATGAGAAGCTCCGTGATATAAGATAATATTTTCAAATTTTTTCCAGACCATTATCAAATAAACATGTCAATAAAAATATAGTGTTTAGACGCTTTGGAGGTCGAAAAATGTTTTGAGCAAAAATAAAGATGTCGTTAGCGAAGAAAATTGCGAGTTTTTCTTAGGAAACTGTAACGAGACAGATCACTAGGAACCAATAGGCCGCGATGAGAAACGGCTTCAATCGAATGCTTAGTCTTCTGACAAGTTTCATGGGAATAAAGTTCTGATATCAAAGGACTTGGAAACTTTTTACTTTGAACGCGACTAAAAAACACATTCTTCGCGACGAAGAAAAAAGTACTTAATTTTTATCGCCGTAGGTATTTTTATCGCCGCGGTGTAGGCCATGATTATAAAATGGGTTTTTGCATTTTTACCTGACACTCTTGAATTGGCTACTCTTCGATAAATAAGTTGAAAATTGTGATACACAGCAATTAGCGAAGAGCGAGTCGTTTCTTCGAATCATAAATGACAGATATTAAAATTTTTTGAAAAATAATCATTTCTAAAATTGCTTTTGTAAGATTAATAAATTATTTTATCACACAGAATCTTTATTAGACCCGTTTTACGTTAAACGGCAACAAAAACACAACTCAATATAATGTTTTCCGTTGCTATTATAGGTACAATATATTAAAATGTGTAAACTGTCGATGACATGGTTGTATTTCATCAATCGCCACTGTGAAAAATCATTGACCTATTTTTTGTCACATAAAAAGGTGTCACATAATTTATTTTATTTTTATTTTATTTTATTTCTATACAATTATTACGGTACATACCTAAGTATTAACATTTTTCATAATGGGTATATTTTGAAAACATTTTCACATAAAATATTTTGCAATTTTATTATGTTGGGTGTAAGGTAGGCTTGTGAATTTGAAACAGTGGATGTGTATTGTTGTATGCTTTGTAAACACTGCGCTGAGATGTTTACGTGTTTATTTATTATCAAGTGTGACAAGTGTCTTTCTACTACAACATGTGTTGTAGTAGAAAGTTTTTTTTACAAATACACTGTTATCGCTGATCACTCTCATTGAATCAAAATAAAATGGATAAGGCTGGTTATATGCTGAGATGCAGTTCAGTGCAGAACAGAGTAGGGCAGATTTTGAAATATATGAACGAGTACGAATCGATATACGCTGCTTTGCAGATGCGTGCGGCGCAAACACGCGTCTGCACCACTAGCGCCTAATCCGCGCTGCACCTCATCTCATCTGAATCTATCTGCATCTCAACTGCTCTTCCCTGCGCTGAGTTGTGGTCTCAGCGCAAATTATGTTTTTCAGGTAATCAGAATCTTATTTTTTCAGGTAAACACTTTGCTGAATAGTTTTCGGGTTTTGACAGACTATAAATCAATGAATTTTTATTTATTTTAAAAGTCACAATCGGAACTCAACATTCATACAAACGACCAGCGCCCAAGTAGGCACAAGCTATACTAAGCGGTATCGCTTGTATCGCAGCATGTGCTGACCACCGTTTTCTGCCTCGTCCATCCTGCGCAACATTTCTGCTCCGATCTGCGCTGTGCGGCCTGCGTCTCAGCGTATGCCTAGCCTTATGATTGCCCGCTTAAGAGCGCGCAGGAGCGCCGAGAAATTTTAACGATAGGTATTTGTAAAAATTATTTCTATTTCGTTCATCTCAGCGGGGACAGCAAAAGCGCTATCGGTGTATTGGTGAACCCCAATGCGTGTGTGTGCGTGGCTGCAGGTGTTGGAAGCACGAATCGCCGCGCCGCGCCCGCCAGCGACTTCGCGTTCTTATTATTTCATTTACTGTTATTCATTTATTCCAAAAATTAAGTAGGTGCCTAGGTACATATTCGTAATAAAATAGCGAGGTCTACATTATTTAATACTGTATTGTACTTAACTTTATTATTATTATTACTTACTACAAATACATGTGACTGCCTGCTCCGAGCTCATCTTCTGCACACGCACAAGTCAATGAGACTTGTGGGTGCGTGTATACAGGTTGCTGCCTGCTGCAACAGATAAGTCAATACGCGTCGCGACTTGAGCGTGCGTATTCCTATATAATAGATATCTTCTGCGCTCATAGTTCATTCATCTTGTTACTATTAGTAAAGTAAGATGCACGCTGTTTTGGTTTAGTAATATCGGGAGATTCATACTATCTTTTTTTATAAAACGGCAGCATAGGCGCAGTAGGTACATCACGTACTTTGTGATTGTATAGTGTTTTTATTTTTCGCTGGCTGCATCACTCTACTGTTTTTGACTAGCCTTTTTACTGGAAACTATTCTACGTCAAATACAGACCTTCGAATTTTGACCCTGAAACCCCCTTGAATATTGAAATCTGTTTGGTCATTTCTCACGATTTACACATATAGGACATATGGTGAGTAGATACCTACTAAACTATTCATAAATTATTCATAAACTATTATTATAAACATAAACTATTCATTCATAAAAACTCAATATTACAACACAATTTCCTTTTTTAATTAAAAATATAAATATCGCTAAAAATATTGTTGTTTTTTGGCTCTCCCTGAATAACGTAAATTCATCAGTTTTGACTGTATGCATAAAGTGCATTAGTGCAAGTCGGTACATTTGTTAACATATCTAGTAACCTATAATAAATATTATTCTACGTCTTAGGCTGCGTATACACACGCCAGCCGAACAACGGATTATGGGAAAGGAACGAAGCAAAAGCAAACTGCCCGAAACGCTGCGCCGCTTGCGGTTGCTTCGTACCTTTACCATAATTCGTGGTTCGGCTCGCGTCTCTGTCCGCAAAGAGTGGCGTGCACTGATTTTTCAGTGGGCTAGAATCCTAAGATTGAAAATACGACATTAATGATGTTGTCGAAGCTGAAAATTATTTTTTTTCCGAAATTTCAATTTTCAAATTCTGTGCACGCCACTATTCGCAAATATATACGTAGCATAAGATATGTGTATTTAGAAATTGAGTTACATAAAATCGACTACTATATTACCTACCTTCAACTCAAAAAATTTTTTCTTACAGATAAATAATGGGTAAAAGAAATGGAAACAAAGCGCGTTTGTTTTTATCTACTAGACGAAAAAACCCGATTATTAGTATCAAACGACAGATTCATGTTGCACCACGTTCGACATCTAGGTAAGTCGAAATATCGCTTTCCTGTCACTCTTACTACTGAACCTTCCTAAGGTTACCTTTACGTACGTAAAGTTTTTTTTCCCGTAAGTTGCTCACATAAGAGAGTTATGGCAAAATTACCAATGGGTATCGTTTACATTGATAATTTTGCCATAACTCTCTTACGTGAGCGACTTACGAGAAAAACCTAAAGATTTATGCTATGAGAGCCGTGTATTATGTAGCATGCATAACGGGAAAATGGGATGGACAAATTTAAATAAATAAATCATTTGCATTTACAGGGATATGGATGTCATCGATACTACTTTTGGAAACTTAACTACATCTTCACTAATGCATGAAACTTCCACGGATGAATCATTTGCTCCAAATATAGACGAAAACGCAAGTTCATCATCATCAACAACGCTTGATGATTTGGTGATAGAACCAGACCATATTGATGAAACCGATAATTTCGAAGGTCGCAGAATTGTGGATATAAAATATTTGTTTTCGGAGATATCAAATATAAAGCACGAACACACCAACTGCACATTTTCCGATTTAAAATTTATGAAGGAACGACGAAATGGTCTTCTAAGCCAGTATGTTTTCGAGTGCAAAATGTGCAAGAAAATAGAATACATTCACTCCAAAGACCCGAAACGGAAAATGTCTATAAATACTGCTGTCGTCGAAGGAGTGATGTGTACAGGAAATGGGTATTCACAATGGAATGAAATTTGTGGGGTTTTAAATATGCCAAATATGGATTGTAAGACTTACACGAACATAGAACAATGTTTAGCGCCAACAATTGAAGAATGTGCCTTAGAAGAAATGATCGCAGCTGGTGAAGAAGAAAAAAGGCTAGCCATTTTAAACGGTGACGTAGACGAGGGTGGCTATCCTTTGGTAACGGTGGTTGCAGATGGCTCCTGGGCAAAGAGGTCGTACAAAAGTGGATTTAGCTCCTCATCTGGCGCAGGGTGCATAGTTGGACTACGAACTAGAAAGGTTTTATTTCTGGGAGTGCGAAACTCATACTGCTGCATATGTGCTAGAGCTACTAAACTACACATAGTTGCTTCTGAGCACAGGTGCTTCATAAACTGGCGTGACAGTGCTAATGCCATGGAAGCCCACATTATAGCAGAAGGGTTCTCGAGAAGCATGGAAATGCATGGATTGAAATTTAACAAACTAGTTGGTGATGGCGACTCCAGCATCATGAAAAAAATAATGCAACAAATGCCATATGGTCCTAACCTTATAGTACAAAAAATAGAGTGCAAAAATCACTTACTCCGCAATTTTTGCAACAAAATGAAAGCACTTGGAAAAAAAACCAACAACGCTAAAGGCTTTGTACCAGTTCATATAAGGAAAAAGGTTGAAGCAAACGTTTTACGCATGAGAAGAGCTGTAGTTGGAGCAATAAATTACAGGAAAGAGCAAGAAAACACAGTACAAAGTGATAAAATAAAAAATTTGAAAATGGACATAAAAAATACCGCAAATCATGTGTTTGGTGATCATAAAAATTGTGCATCGTACTATTGCAAGCCGGAGAAGTATACTGATGATCCAAATTTAGTAAGCAATCTTCGAGATTGTGGAATATGGACTGATATCCAACAATTCTTATTGTCTCTAATAGCAAATGCAGAAAGTCTTATTATTGACGTGACAAATAACACTGTGGAGCAATTCAACAACGTTATCGCCAAATTTATAGGTGGAAAAAGGGTAAATTTTACTACAAGAGGATCTTACCAAGCAAGATGTTTTGGAGCAGTAACTTCGTGGAATAGTGAATTGGCAACCCATTCAAGAATACAAAAGAAAATCCAAGGCCACAGTCCCGGCAAATACACGAAGCACTTTATAGAGAGAAAACGACGTTCGAAGGAGAATAAACAAATGTGTCGAAAAAAAAAACTAAAGTATAATGAAAATACGACAGAAAAAAGAAAAAAAGTTACAGGGCCCGATGAAAATTATGGTCAATTGGAATTAGAACCAGATATGCCACCTGAAATATTTGAAACGAAAAAAGAGGAATTTCTCAAAGAATTATCTTCAACCAATAAGGAAGAGCTCGAACGGAATACGGTAGGCCAAAGCAATAACAATCTGTGGGCAATTGAAAGACGTAAGCGGATAACGGCGTCTAACTTTGGAAAAATATATAAGCTTCGGCAAAAAACTTCAGTTACGGGAGTACTAAACTCTTTACTGTACTCACAATTCAAAGGAACTATGGCCACAAATTATGGAAAAGAAAATGAAAGCCTAGCAATAGAGCAATTTTCAAAAAAAACAAGTTTTCAGGTATCCGCTTGTGGGCTATTTATCGATAAAACCAAAAACTTTTTAGCGGCAAGTCCGGATGGCCTTATCGGTGAGGATTCTATAATTGAAATTAAATGCCCTTATAGTATAGCAAATATGTCACCAAAAGAGGGAATTGCACAAAAGATAATTGATTACTGTAAATTGGAAGACCATTCTTTAACATTAAAACGGAATCATAATTACTTCTACCAAGTACAAGGCCAGTTACATATTACTCGTCGTAATTATTGTTATTTTGTTGTGT
Organism: Limnephilus lunatus; assembly: GCA_917563855.2. Classification (NCBI taxonomy): domain Eukaryota; kingdom Metazoa; phylum Arthropoda; class Insecta; order Trichoptera; family Limnephilidae; genus Limnephilus; species Limnephilus lunatus. Next base: position 100,300,848 of record OU830595.1, read on the forward strand.
GGAGTCCAAAAGGTTTGCTGTATGAAAAAATTGAGAGGGACGATGAAATCTGGCAAAAAATCGTTCCACTGTTAGAAAATTTCTACCACCAATGCCTTTTACCAGAAATAATTGACGGTCGCATACCAAGAAATTTACCGGCGAGGGAAAGGTCTGGACCAAAAATTGTTTTAATTTCATTGTGTAGATGTTAAACAGTATTTTTTTTTACAATAAAGCGTTTAAAAACAAAAAATATTAGATCATTGAAGAAGATTGAAAATGTCAAGTGATGTAGGAGGTATTCCCAAAAGCGCATTTTTCTGTAATAATATAACGTATTAAAAAAGTTAAATAAAAACTAAACTAGTTATGTGTATGTACCTAATATGTAGCACAATAAACAATATGGTGCCTCTTATACATAGATTTCAATATTCATTTGTATAATATGATATTATAATAACATAATCGATTCAACAACATGTGGTAGATGCATGTACCACTGAACATACGCTGTACCAGCATTCCATCAAACGATCAGTGGTGTATGTACTTACCATCACACATTTTCTTGTAAAATATAATTTTTTTGAAAAAAAAATCTAGAACAATATATTTAGTCAAATATAAAAGTTTTTTTTTGGTTCGGTAGTTGTATCTTAAAAAAAGTGTCCTATAAAGGGATAATATTATGTTGAGTACAACCTTCAAAAGTTATCAAAAAATATTTTAATTAATTTTTGTGTTCCATATCCAACTCGGCAATACGGAACGGAATCATCTCGGGGTCTGTCTGTAACAGGTGTTTTTTTTTCAATTTTTTTCCATTAATTTATTTGACGTAAACAAATTAAATTTGTCACAATAACTTTAGTAAATAAGCTCGGTAAGTATTGGCACACTCAAAATAAGTCACCAAACAGAAAAATAATTTTAAAAAAACATCGATAACTCGGGACATGACAACACTAGTGGACTAGTGTATCGATATAATTATTGAGAATGTCACATCACTTCGTTGACTGTATACGTATTCAACAAAACCCTCTCCGCCCCCCCTCACCCCCGAATACTGAGAGAAAGGGACACATGCACCTCAGCCTGATAATACCTAAATAAAATTGTCAAAATCGAGGTTTTGTAGTCCTCATTTTTCTACTCCAAAACTGAACCAATTTCCAATATTTTTTTTACCAAATGTATTGGAAGAAAACATTCTATGTCTGTACCTTTTGCTTTTTTTAAAAATACATCGTCTAATTTGTATACTGAACGTTTGTTGATGGCTTTAAAAAAAGGCAATTTTAACAATTTTTGAAGGGTTATAACTCCTATAAAAAGTAACTTATCAAAAAAATCAAAACGTACCGACACGCTTGCGGTCAATATTCATATTATGTAAAAAAAATATTTTCTCTAGTGTCAAAATTCAGAGAGGGAAATGAGGAATACGTTTGTATGGAAAAAACACCACCCGGTTTCCTCTTAAGGAAAATTTGAATTTGAAAGGGTGCAGTATAGGTTTAGACCTAACCGCCATTTTAATATTTAATTAATTTTCTGTCAAATCTTTCCATAGCTAATATTACAGCATTACTAAATCACTTTATTTTAAATCAACAAATAAATGTACAGTGATTGCCACTTGTTTATAGTGATTGATGGTGATTGCCACTTAAATGATTACATAAAAATCGTTATATATTATATAAAACAACCTGAAGGTGGCAAATAATTATTGTTTTGTTTTATTTTCAATATTCACCAACTGAGGGTAATCAAAGTCTTTAGTTTGCTCTTTGTTCCGTAATATGACTTCAAAAACAATGGTTCATTCACAGTAGAACAGGTTTCATATATTCTATCCTTGTTTTAACTTTAAATAATAGTATTTTCTGGTGTATAAGAAACCGAGGGCGCTGCAGATAACAGGAATTGACTATGTTCCGTCCAGTAGAAAGCGTAATCTTCGGGTGATTAAATTGAATTCCTCAGTCTAAGCTTTTCAAATAATATTCTTAGGGCAATAAGATGAAAGGGGTAATCGTTAAGGCGAAACGCGACGGACTATACGGAGCTATATATGATGCGTACAATAAAATCAAATGGAAAAGCTATTTCCTTTGTAACGTTTTCCCAACGAATGTTGCGCTCAAATAATCACTATCCCAAAGACATTTTCTTATTTGGCTCGCGAGTACAAAGTATTTATTTCTTTATAAACAATTTCAGGGAATGTCTCTGGGAATCGTTTTTCTGATAACGACTGCTTTGGCCGATTAGCATTTAAGACGCCACGATAAGAACAGATTGAGAGAATAAACCGGAAATGGTTTCATCTTATTATTATGTTTGGTATAATTAATAGTTTCATAAAAGAAAACAGATTGTATTATTAAAAATAACTTGACACGTTATTTGCGTGAGACCATCTCAAGATTGTGAGAGGTTGGTTCCGTTGTCCAAAAAGAGGGGTTGCGAATTACCTAATCTAAAATAAAAAAAGTGGCTACCTTTTATAAATAAATTAGTAAATTTAAAGATTGGTGCGTTCAAAATAATTTATTTTTAGAAGTAGAAAAGTGTAAAACCTTGACTTTCTTTAGTAATAAAAATCCTGTTTTATTCGAATATTCCATCAATAATACAGCTTTAGAAAGAGTCACGGAAATGAGAGATCTTGGAATTATTTTGGATGAAAAACCAAGTTTCGCCAATCATATCCACCAAATTATGAATAAAGGTAAATTAAAAATAAAGGAAAACCCTAGGCTTCGTATTAATAACAACTAAAAACTTTAATTCCATAGAAGCAATTAAACTATTATATGTATCTCTAGTTAGAAGCCAAATTGAATATAACTCAGTAGTTTGGTCTCCATCTTACAAAATACACTATTCCACTGCAGCATTTATAAGCGGATTTACATTGCCCACTCTCCGATACAACGATTTCAGACGATGGGAAATCATTACTTAGGTGATGTTGACATTTTCAACATCAACTTGGCGAATTTTGTGGATCATGTAAAAAATTTATTCCAAAACTATTCCTAAACATACATGTATTTTTGTAAACTTATCAAATCGCTGTATTTTTGTGACTTGTTTGTATTTTTGTCTAATTTTATTTTTATTATTTCTTTATCTGTTTAAAAATCATCTGTCCTGTATTAATTGTACTACCAAATATGTAAAAGCCCTCTGGGCGTTGAATAGAGAAATAAATAATATATTTTAAAATAAAGATATCTTATTAGTAAATAAAAATTTGGTACATTACGATAAGTGTCATGGATATAAGCAAATAATATGATGTAAGGAGCGTTGTGGCTATTTGTAAATTATAAAAATTATGGTAGGAACATACCTGAGGACCATTTGTAATCTATGCTAAACTAATATTTGGAGTATGTTGAGAAACCACTGGAACTGTAATTCCTCCGGTCAGCTAGACCATTGGGAATTTTCTGCAGCATTACTTGGAGGGAAATCAAGTCTGGTCTCCAAAGACAGGCCTTTTCATGAATTGAGGGCAAAATTTCCCGTACTCAGTGATGGCATCACCAGCGACGCCGTCAGATAAGGTGTTCTAAAATATTCGGTCCGCGAAAGGGTCAAAGCAATATAAATGCGCCTGTGCAATTAATATTTGCAACGCAAGACATTTTAAAAAGCGGATGTCTTTGATTAAGTCGATCCCACGGACAACCACGTGTGAATTCTATGAACACCTCACACTTTTGAAAAAACAAATGAAGAACAACTTTTTTTTTTACATGAGCTCCACACAGGAGGCCCTGAGGAAAATAATTTTCCTCAGGGCCCATGTCATCTTTGGGGATGCTGTGTGAAGGTTTTTTTAAGGAAAGGAAGGAGAGGAGAGTTCTGGGAAGGAAAAGGGTTTAAGGGATGGGTAGGAATCTGGGGTTCAGTGTGTCACGGTCGTCCGCCGCCAAGACCTAGACAAACCACACCCCATGAACCCGGGCACCCCTGCTAAATCACCAAACGTAGCGAACCACTTGGGGTGACCTATGGCAGAGGTGTTGGTTATCCAATAAAGGTTCCCGGGTCGGCGGTACCCATTCCCGTCTCCCAAATGTCACTGTTTTGATACTGCGAGTATCTATTATAACCGGCACGCGGTATGTTAATCCATATGCCACGATAGGATAACTTAATTTAAAAAATCAATACCTCGACTTATTTGATATAATGCATTCGCGGTCGCGTGTCATACGGCCGTCACTGCACAAGTGTTATTCCGGAAACAGCAAGTAATATTGTGAATGAATAAATTAAAAGCAAGGCGATAATTTAATTATTAACTGGTTAGGGAAATCAGTAACTTAGATCGAGATTATTAATTGAGAATATTAGTTTCATATAGGAATAATTATTTTCGTGACAGAAAATAGGCCACCTGCAACACATTTACAAAAAAAAAATCCGGTTTTGGCAAATGTTCTAAGACATCCTCTATTTTTTTAATCGTATTTTTAAAACCCTGGTGATTTTTTGAAAATTTCAATCCGAAAAATCAGACCATTTTTTATAAACCGGAAAGACGGAACATAATTTTATGGGTGCGAAAAACGATAATTACATAGCTGAAAATCATTTTTAAAAATAGAAGTTTTTCACACGAATAGCAATAAATTCTCTTCGTAACATCTGTAAAAATAGTGTCATTTTTATCAAAAAATCAAACCAAATGGTAAGTTCGCATAAAACAAACAATAAATCTAGTGAACGTTAAACGCAAATTCAAAAATTCGCCGGAAATCAAAGTGTTGCCACATAAAAAAAATAATCAGTGTGGAATTTTACAAAATTAAGGGAACATAATCGGAGACGGGGCATTTTCATTTAGTGACATCACGAGCTCAAATAATGGATTTATTTATTTAAAAATAAATAAAAACTATACATTTCTAAAAATTTTTACTAACAATTTCGTAATCTTAGTAAAATCGATTCCATACGATTATCCACAAGATTTTTTCCAAGTCGTTATGAAATCCATGCAAGTGGCCTATTGGCGAAATCACACGCTTTACGCATATGGTGGTAAGGTTAAAATTCGCGCTTATTATCGGCCTCCTGTTTTGATTTATGTAAAAAAAACGTCCCTAAATTGCATGTTTAATTTCATTTTGTGAAGTTCAGGCACAAATATTAAAATGTTTTCCGATCAAATTCCAACAAAATAATTTTCCACATTATATTAGATCTGGGTCTAAGCTTCAACATATTTTAAATGAACAGCTGATAGGAACCACGTAGCGACCGAGTAATTTGAATTTGAAGGAAAAAATCCATCTTCGGAATCGAAATTCTCAAAACGAGAGCTCAAAACCAAAAAGGTTTAACCTGCTTTTCACAAAATTGATTCCAAATTTAATGTAGATTTACAAGTGTCCCCTTGTAACACTACTTTTTAGAAGCAATGCACCTATATAAAAAAGATCTATTTTGGCAATAGGTACAATTTTTTTAACACAAAAGTACGTGTATATAAATAAATAATTTCAAAACCATATTGCCTAGCACGTATTTGAGTATTTCCCGTCCCATAGTTTAAATTATCTTAATAATCGTAAAAACGTTGCTATTGAGCGCTTTTTACCGTGACGATCCACGATTACGTTACCGTGATGGCACAAAACGTACGTCCTTTATCCTAATAATGCTGCATCTCTTTCATACACATTAAATAATGGTGAAACAAAAAATGAGACACACCATATACGTGTGTCTGTTTCCTCCAAACTAAAAAAAGTAGTACTTTGGGGGAAAAAGACGCATGCACATTGTGTGCCTCATCCTTTGTTTCACGATTATTTAATGTGTAATAAAGAACTGCAGCATTATTAGGATAAAGAACATACGTTTTATGTTTTTTTTTGTGCCGTCACGGTACCGTAATCGTGGATCGTCAGGGTAATGATAAAATTACGTCACGGATGAAAAAACTTTTTATGCTAAAAGATACTCACACTTTGCTACTCTAGCGATTTTTTTACAAGGAAGGAAAACCGTGAATGCGACTTTCGGCAAATATTGTCCAAGCCCTGCAAAAGTGCAAATAGCACAGGAGCTCAAAATGCACCATAACCTACCGATACGCGATATAACTAACTAACTAACCATCACACCGTTTCCCCGCAGGTGTAGACAGAGAGTAAGGACCGCAAAACAACTCGGTTTTGGCATACACTTTGCCTCACTCACATTCATACATCGTCTCATACATACTCTTCTATTATTCTGACTCTTGACATGGCCCATCTCAAGTATCTGATTCATTTGATCGTGCCATCTTTTCCTCGGGCTTCTCCGACTTCTTGTACCATTCACATTTTTTATTTTTTTATTATTTTTAATAGTGACTATTTAATTACAGGTTTATTGAGAATTACAAGATATGATAATGTATATAACTATTTCATGTGTTTGTTCTTAGTCCTCCTCAATAGGTGGTCCTGTGCTGAGGCAGATTTGAGTCATATATTCTCCTTACACTCCTTTCCTCGTTTATTCGCTCTACATGCCCAAACAACCTGAGGGTCCCCTTTTTAATCTTACTCATTACGCTTACATCAGCCTTGCATTCTTTGCGGATCTCCACATTTCTCACATGATCATACATGGTTTTACCACACATACGCCTCAGGGATCTCATTTCAACAGCATTCAGTCTGCTTTCATCCTTCCTCTGCCAATTCCATGCCTCACTGCCATACATCAGAGTAGGTACCAGAACTCCATTGTGGACTGCTAACTTCGCTTCTTTTGACAGTTTTTTTATTAGCGCTAACGGCATTCAGTTCTCCATTAATGGAGTTACCTGCATTTACCCTTCTTCCAATAACTCTATCAGCTTTCCCCATTTCTCGTAAACATACTACCCAGTGTTATGTATTAAAATGTCTTTGACAAAATTGTCTTTGTCGTGTATTAAATTGTCTAATGTCACTTGTGTATTCTTTCTTTTCAAGTATGTCGACAAAGATTCCTACTAAATTTTATCTCAAATAACAAAGACTTTTAATGTTAAAACTAATATTATAATACCCAGATACACAAACTCATCCACCTATACGCGATATGATATTGTAACTTTTTAAAGAGACCTACTATTTTGATGTCCCCACAAGTTGAAACGTGGTGCAAATCGATCTATAAACTCCCCTAAATAAAAACAAAGAAGAATTATTATTCTTCAACCACCAATTTTCAACACTCGAAACATTCAGCTTCCAATGCATTGTTAGCCAATATCCATCCTCCATTGGATTACCCACGGGCCATTACCCTACTACCCTTTGTACACTCGGTGTGATGTCGTTTTGCTAATGTTTGTGCAGTAAAGCTGTACACCACACTCCATTGATAACCCATTAAAGCCAGTGTGTCCACTTGTTCCGTCGTCATGGATAATTGATAATATATTTCGCTTCAATCAATGACCATTGTGTACAATACACGAAGAACACGTTTAATCGAACATGTGGATTTAATCATGCACGGTGTTATCGGATAATCGATAATGATACACGTACGTTGTAGTTGTTTAACGACGATTGTAATAATATTAAATAGGTAGGTACTTACGTACATACGAAATACACTTTCTTGTTCATGCGATATTCTTAATTTTTATATCAGAAGTAGTTTCTACCCAGCGTCAACAATGTTGCGTATTATAATACTCCTCTAGAAAACCTTTTTCTTGTTGAACGGTTCAAAAATCAATTTATATATCAAAATATGCAATCATATAAATCAAAATATGCTTCCTTGGGTGTAGGTATATATATATGAGTGTATGAGATGTCCATGTATTGCTATATTAAGCATAGGAAATGTTTGAAAGTTTCAAAATACCTTCTTTAAACCCCCGCGAAGGTTTCTGGATTATTTCAACCACATGACAATACATCTGAAAAGCTCTTTAATCATTACAAAAACTCTTGTGAAACTGTCAAAAATGTCAAAATTTGAGCATGACATTTTGCAAAGCAATGATGCAAAACTATCAAAATTCAATTTTGGAAACTCTTTAAATTAATGAATTTATTTGAAGTACTCGCCTAATACTTTGAATTGAATCAAGAATTAAAGATATTTTAAGTAGGTATGTTATGTAGGTACCAGATTTGATTGATGGTTCTTATAATATACAAAAATGATTGATTTTGTAACATATGGGAAATAAAAATTTGAAAAAAAATTTTGTAATAGGTGGCACGCGAGCTGTTTGAAAACTGAATGCACTGGGATTGAATATATGGATCGCGGGAGAGGAGTTGGTTGGACAAGGGAGCGGGAGAGGGAAGAGGGAAGAATGGAAGGTGTAAGGGGAAAAAGGGGGAGGGGGAAGGGAACGTGGACGGGGAACGGGGACGCACGGGAAAGGATATGCAGGGAGAAAGAATTTATTTCTTACAATCTGCCATTGTAACGCATGCCGGGAATCAGCTAGTATGATATACTTTCTAAATCTTAATCTGAAATGTCTACAGGAAACTTAATGTATTAAAGACTTATAGCTGTCAGAGTAAAGTTTGAAATATACGTATGTACAATAGTCATGAAGAATTAAAATTTCACAGATAAAGGTTGAACTCGTAGCTTACTGTTTGAGAGTTTTCGCTGTTTAATATTATACTTTTTTTTAAATATTTGAATAAATAATTAGTTGCGGGGAGAAAATACAGTTTTTTCTACATACTTAGGTACCTACCATTTATGAAGTTTATGGCTAATCAAACAATTAGATAGTAAAAGTAAAAGCATTGAGGAATGAACGAGTAGTATTTAGACTAGTGACCCTCCAGGTAAGTATGGTCTTGTATATATTTTCTGCCTGTACAGTGCATTTTTACAGCAGCATCGCGTTCATTGGTCAAATCATTGCACATATAGTTTCGTATCGGTGATCGATGAACCGATGGATGCAATTTTTAGCCATAAGATGTTGTTGTATATAGTTTAAAATAAGATTGTATAAACGTTTTATAAATTTGTACAGCGCCCTTGAGGTGATTTTTCACAAAAACGGCGCTATACAAGTCATCCAAATATTATTATTATTATATAGATAGAGTGGTGACCGGACAACTCAACACAGTGGCAAATCAACACATGTTTGAAAATTGATATATAAACTCTTGAAAATTGATGGAAAAATACTATGTCATATAGGTTACATTCGCTTAGGTTACGGGCTATTATTTGAATGACTTCATATAACTTTTCAAAGGTGTGTTTAAGGGGAACGTATGCGCGGCCCATTCCTGCCCATTTCATACAAATCTCATTTGGATTTGAGATCAAAATACCCAACCAAACTGAAAAATTATTTTTGTTATAAAAAGATTTATCAAATATCTTGTAAGGGTGTGAGCTAAACCATTTATTTTTGCTTTAAATTATAAGCTATAGGCAACTAAAGATTTTAATGTTTCTGGATTTTAGAGGCGATTTGAGCAATTATTTGTAAGTAAATGAAAAACAATAAAAAAATTATTTTACCAAACTTATGATGTAAATATGATTAAATATAAAATAAAAAACAAAAACTTATAAAAAAAATCATTTTGATGGATGTAAATTAAAAATACCCTTTTTACGGGGGAATAAAAAATAGTGGTATATATATTAAAAAATGCACTTTTAAGATTTTTTTATTTTATTTTTCATTGATTTTTATAGTAAAATAGTAAAATATAGTAAAATTATTTTTTAATGTTTTTCCTTTACTCACAAATAATAATAATAATAATAACGTAATATTTGTATAGCGCAGTTTTGTGTCATTTCACTTCAAGTGCGCTTAACTATAATAAATTTAAAAATAATCCTACAGTGTTCCTTACGAGATCATTACAAAATATTTATAAAATAATACCTATGAAATAAAGAATATACAGTATTTACAAAACAATGCAATTTTTAGCCAATAATAATTGCCTAAGTTGCCTCCAAAATCATGAAACGCTAAAATCTTTAATGGCCTATATCTTATAATTTAAAGCAAAAATAAATAAAGTAGCTCACATCTTTACTAGATGTTTGATAAACCTTTTGATATCAAAAATAATTTTTCAGTTTGGTGAGGTATTTTCATCTCAAATCCAAATTTAAGATTTGTATGAAACGGGCAGAAATGGGCCGCGCATACGTTCTCCTTAAGTACCACTTTGTTAGATGTCGTGGAACCATTTCTCGAAATCACAAACCTTAGTATTTTAAACAATACCCATTATTTAAATGCCTTTTCATTTTTGATTTGTCCAATCGTTTTAAATAATATTTGAATACGTATATTTTTTTTGATCCCTTCTACAGCTTTATTATGAAGGTACATATTTTTATCTCTTTCTTGTTCGTCAATTTTATTTTTGTCAGTTGTGTATCATCTTTATAACGTTCAAGGGCGTTCAAAGCCGCAATTGCTTTTACGAGCTACCTTTTATTCCCTGATAGACCGTGGAGGGTTATTAAGGGTTTATTGGCCCTTTGTTGTTTGTGGCTAGCCGACCTACAGCGGTAGGCGGTAGGTAGTCCTAATGTGACCGCAGAATACTTGGCTAACGCGGACTTCTAAATCTATTTATGATAATGATTCGTATTTATCGACCTATTGCTGCGAAAATCATTTAAAATTAGTTAAAAAAATTATTAGGTTTCAACAACGGTGAGTGAAATTTGAACCATTGTGCCATAGCCGATCTTAAAATTGATTCGAATTTACCAAATATTTGAATAGAATTATGAAATTTGTAACTGAAGGAATAGTGATTAAAATAATTAAGTAAGTTTGACTCGTCAACAGGCACATAACTCGGAACTTGTAATGGAATTATGTTCAGGTTCAATGTAAGTGTAGTGTAATTAATACGGCAGAACAGAGACCACAGGTCAGGATTATGGGACTAGTTTTCTGTCAAGTAGGTAGGAAATTAGTAAATAAAAGAAGATGAACTTTATAAAACTATATTGTCGCCATCAAAAAAACAAACATGGGAGTGCAAATTTATACCAATGTAATAATAAGAATGCAAAACATAAACATACTAGATGGACTCCTGGACACGCTAAGCTAACTAAACGAAGCCGAATATTGAAGGAAAACACCGGATGACGAACGAAAACTTGGTTCGTAGAGAGAAACGGTCCCGGGACGGGACTTCCGGCCTCATCCCTGGACGGCGCGGAATCCAGGGAGCCTAGGTCTTCCTTCTATTTGGGAAGAAGGCCGCTACACCTCCAAGGAGCGTCTCCATGCCTCAGGCTGTCTCAACAATCTCCATCCGAAAGGCCCGTGGCCCAACCAGTCTCCAAGATTTACGGATTCCGGAAGAACTATCAGCAATCCGTGACTTCGCGACGCGGGGTCAAAAAGGCATATTATTCTAGTCACAACAAGGACCAATAACTTTACAATTACATGTCCAAAAAACATTTCCACAAAATGGCCAGCTGCCAATACCGGAAAAAAGTGGGATTCACATATCATCCACTAAAAATAATACCGTACACGAACTACTCGTGTTACAAAAAAACACTCCGCGCCTTTTTAAAGATAAAATCAACTCGGATTCACATGATTTACAGTGATTGAAACACCTCCATGGTGAGTGACTAATTCACGAACAGCCAGCCCAACGCTGTCCGGGAGGAAGTGACCATTAACAAAAAAACCATTTCTCTTCCCCAAAAAATTGCCAGTCTCCAAAAAAAAAACCATAGACAAAATATCCAAATAGGCAAGAACTGCACTAGTCACATAATATTTATGTGACAAACTGCCTCCGTGGTTGAGGGGTAAGGCTCTTGACTCGCAATTCGAAGGTCACAGAATCGAATCCAGCATGGGCAAATGAATTTTATTTGATTAATTTCACTATTAATTCATTTAAACATGTTATATGTATATTTGCGGCATGTTGCAGGTGTCGTGTCCTCTGTGTTGTGATTGTCCTATTTCATATTTAAATTCATTCTCAGTATCTATCTCGATGTGTACAGTCCTTTACTTTTAACTTTTTATGTCTATGCCACCTCTTACTTCAAATATTTTTGTTTATGCTACTTCATAGTGTAATATTGTCATTAATTCTCATCTATATTGTCCTTTCTCTGTGGTTACGTCAAGTCTTGATTTGTTGATAAATACGAGTGCATTTGTTTTGCAAAGTCATTCTCTCTCTAAAGTTTCTCTCTCTAAAGTTTCTCTATAAAACTCTCTCTTACCGACTCAATTAACCGACTAATTGCCAGTCATCTCAATTGTAAAGTTCTCTAATAAAGTTACAATTATATCCAAAAACACAAGTGTTTTAAGGATAACCTCAACAATCTCCCTCCCAGTACGCCCATCCTGGCGTTGAAACAAAAGAAGTTAAAAAACACAGCGTCAGCCTTACGACCTGACCGGAGACTTCCTGAGACCACACCAGGACGCCTACTTCATGGTCCTTCGAGCCGGATTGCACATCAGCAATCTTTACCCAGGCTACCCAGTCTACCGGAGTAAACAGCATTTCACCACAGCAACCAGAGTTAAGTCATCCCTTCAACTTTCCCTCCTTACTGTGTAAAACTGTTGCTTTTCTCTTAATATTTGCAAGCGCGGATCTCTGATCATCTGACAATGGCGGATAACCTGAAGGCTCTCGTAGCTAGAAGGGGCCAGATCAAAGGGCTGATTACTAAATTTCAGTCATTGTTGGATGAGAATCAAACAGATCCGTCAATCATCCAAGCGCGATTAGCCAAAATCGAACCGCTGCATGACTTATTCATGGAAGTTCAACTCAGAATCAGTGTGTGTGATGAAAGTTTGGATCTCGCTTCGGATGATGAAAATGACCGCTTTGAAACAATGTATTTTCGGGCAGTCACCGAAGCAAAATCGCGTCTGACGATCGACTCCAAATTTCATTCACAACAATCTCATTCAAATATTATTTCTAAAATTCAGTTACCAATTTTAAAGCTACCTACATTCTCCGGGACATTGTCTGAGTGGACTTGTTTTGAAGAATCATTTAAATCGTTAATTGAAACAAACCATGAATTGTCTGCAATCCAAAAATTTCACTATCTCAAATCATGCTTAACTGGAGATGCATCCAAATTACTAACATCTCTGGAAATCTCATCAAATAATTATCATATTGCATGGGAATTATTAACAGATCGATACGCAAATAAACGTCTAATCATTCAAAATCACATTCAATCTTTATTTGATATTACAACAATAAAATTTGAACCTTCTAAAGAAATTCAATCTTTTTTAGATAAAATTTTAATTAATTTACGTGCTCTTAAAAACTTAAACCTACCTACAGAAAATTGGGATGCCTTACTAATTCATTATTTATCGAAAAAACTTGATCCGATAACATCTCGAGAGTGGGAAAGAATTCCTATTCCAGAACCAAATATGTACGTACATTCCATGGAAACATTCATAAAGTTTTTAACTGATAAATCTAATATGCTTCAATCAATTCCAAAATCATCTGTAACATCTCATAAATCTGATAACAATAATAGCAAAAAACCAAATCTCACATTTCTAACATCTCAAAATTATTGTTGTAAGGTTTGTTCTGAAAATCATACAATCTATCAATGCCCTAAGTTTCTGAAAATGACTCTTCAAGACAGAATAAACTCATCTAAGGATTTAAAATTATGTTACAACTGTCTAGGAAAGGGTCATTCTTACGAACAATGTCAAAGCAAAATACGTTGCAAAACTTGCAACAAAAAACACCACACTCTGCTTCACAAAGAGATTCAAAGTGAATCTGAACAAAGTCCAATCATCTCCGCTACATCCATGGCAAACGAATCTCATGCATTATTATCTACTGTCGTCCTCAATGTGAAGAATGCGCAAGGAAATTTCATCCAAGCTCGCGCTTTACTCGATTCTGGGAGTCAAACCAACTTCATTACTACAAAATTAGCTACGCAGCTAGGCGTTGAGCTAATAAAATCTAATAGTCCAATTACTGGAATAACCGGTGCTTCATTTAACAGTAATTTCAAAACCAATATTACCATTGCTTCAAGACTTAATAAACATTTTGTAAAAAAATTATCTTGCATCTGTTTAAATTAAATCACTCCAAACATTCCAGTACACAAGATCACCAACAAGGCCGCAGCTACGCTCCCATCATACATGAAGCTAGCAGACCCAACCTATCATCAGCCTGCATCAGTCGACATCCTTCTTGGCTGCGACATGTTCTGGAGTTGCCTAGAACGCAAGCGTACAAACATCCTAGGAACGCAACTTCAACAAACTGCATTCGGCTGGGTAATTACACACACCGACACACCAGCTAGCCAAGGTATTTCATTATTTTCCATTAAAGACAATAATGCCCTTCATGATCTCATGAGTAAATTCTGGCATTTGGAAGAAAACCTTTCTCATCCACTTCAGTCTTTAGAAGAAAAGGCCGTCGAATCACACTTCATTGATACCTACTCCAGAAATGAAGATGGTAGATTCGTAGTGGAGCTTCCGCTCAAGGGAAACCCACAAGACTTGGGTTCATCGCTGAACACAGCTACAAAACGATGGCTCTCCGTTGAACGGAGACTCTCAAAATCACCTACATTACAATTGCAATATTCTGAATTCATGAATGAATATATTCAACTAAACCATATGTCTGAAATATCTATTGATGACAACAATGCATTCACTAATCATCATTTCTACTTACCTCATCATTCTATTCTACGTGAATCCAGTGAAACCACAATACTGAGGGTCGTGTTTGATGGATCTGCAAAAACATCCTCAGGGCTCTCTCTAAATGACATCCTCATGGTTGGACCGACCATTCAAGACGATCTACTCTCAATAATCCTACGTTTCAGAACTCACAGATATGTAATATCTGCGGACATAGAAAAAATGTACCGTCAGATCCTAATTACTCCTAAACATTGTGATTTTCAAAGAATTGTTTGGTCAAACCCTTCTTCAAACAAATTGTCTCATTTCAGACTCAACACAGTTACGTACGGCACGGCATCAGCTCCATATTTAGCGACAAGATGTCTACGGCAACTTGCTCTGGATTCACAAGAATCTTCGCCAGACGCAAGCCAGCGCATCCTGCATGACTTTTACGTAGACGATCTCCTTACAGGAAGTAATGATTTTGAGACAACGCTTCAACTCAAGATGAATTTTCAGATTTTTTTGGTTCTCACTCCATTCAATGGCATTTCATTCCGGCTAGGTCTCCTCATTTTGGCGGGTTATGGGAAAGCGCAGTTAAGTCAGCCAAGCATCATTTGACCAGAGTTCTCCGTAACTTGTCATTGACCTTTGAGGAAATGTATACTGTTCTAACACAGGTCGAGGCATGCCTCAATTCTCGTCCTCTCACCCCCCTCTCAACTGATCCATCTGACCTCTCTCCTCTCACCCCTGGTCATTTCCTTATTGGCGAATCTTTGGTTGCTGCACCACAACTGGACTTGACCGCTACAAATCCTGGAAGGCTGTCCAGATATGAACGTACCACTCAGCTCGTTCAACATTTTTGGCAAAGGTGGTCTAAGGAGTACCTCTCTCTCTTGCAGGAACGAGCTAAATGGAGGATGAAGACCCCAGACATGCTGCAACCAGGCTCCTTGGTGCTGCTGTCTGAAGACAACCTACCTCCTACCAAGTGGGCCCTTGGTCGTATCCTGAAGCTACACCCTGGCGCAGATGGCATCACACGAGCAGCTACTGTCGCCACCGCTAAATCGACGGTGACAAGGGCTGTCAACCGACTCAGTCTACTGCCCATGGAGCAGACATCATCAGCATCATCATCTTAATCTTTATCTTTACAATAACTTTCTCCAGTGACATTTCTACAATAACCTTCTCCAGTGACATTTACAATAACTTCTCCAGTGACTTTCTCTAGTGACCTCAAACACCATGACATTCTTTTACAAGTGACTTTCATAGAAGAATTATTTTGTTAACAAACTTGGTTTGTCAAGGCCGGGAGTATGTCGTGTCCTCTGTGTTGTGATTGTCCTATTTCATATTTAAATTCATTCTCAGTATCTATCTCGATGTGTACAGTCCTTTACTTTTAACTTTTTATGTCTATGCCACCTCTTACTTCAAATATTTTTGTTTATGCTACTTCATAGTGTAATATTGTCATTAATTCTCATCTATATTGTCCTTTCTCTGTGGTTACGTCAAGTCTTGATTTGTTGATAAATACGAGTGCATTTGTTTTGCAAAGTCATTCTCTCTCTAAAGTTTCTCTCTCTAAAGTTTCTCTCTCTAAAGATTCTCTCTAAAGATTCTCTATAAAACTCTCTCTTACCGACTCAATTAACCGACTAATTGCCAGTCATCTCAATTGTAAAGTTCTCTAATAAAGTTACAATTATATCCAAAAACACAAGTGTTTTAAGGATAACCTCAACAATCTCCCTCCCAGTACGCCCATCCTGGCGTTGAAACAAAAGAAGTTAAAAAACACAGCGTCAGCCTTACGACCTGACCGGAGACTTCCTGAGACCACACCAGGACGCCTACTTCACCAGGGTGGAAGATACTCTTAGTATCGCCCTGGTGTAAGATCACCATTCAGAATTGAAACGTTGCTTTAAATGTCTTTAGCCGTGTTTGGTAACCAGAACGGAATAGCCAAGAACTTCCTAACCTTCCACTACCCCCATCTACTTTCCCTCCCCACTACCTTCAGCCTCACTACTTACTCCAATTGGAGATGCCATTGTCTCACTAGTTCCAGACGGGAGCAGCTGGGACTGTTGTGAGGAAAGGACATAAAAAAACTTGTAAGACGGTGTTCGGATTTTTGGCAAGGTTATTATTAAATTTACTTTACTTGTTAACATACAGAATTATGTTACTGAATTTTCTTGAAATAGTTTCTTGTTTCATCGTTAATTTTTAGTTCTTGCAATCAATAGCCTATAATAGCTGGAATATAAAAACAATCAATCGAATTTATTATTTAAACATAAATTAAATACCTATATCAGTTTGCACATACAGACAAGAACTTTAAACAAGTTAATTCAATTTAACACGAGTCTTCCTGTATTGGCCTCAAGCAATAATCAATAATCATTTACCCGACAAACCTCTGCTGGCAATTTCTCGACTGCAAATTATAACAGGTTAAAGATGTTTTGCATAAGGCGTCTAATTAACTTGTCTGTTCGTATCACAAGCCACGGGAGGAGATACCTACTCCCTTTGATAATTAGAGATGGTACCTACAAGGTATCTATTGTTTTTGACAATTACATGAGAGAGCTAATGTATGTGCGGATATAAGGATGCGTAATTTAAGATTAAATTAATAAATTAAATCTAATTATAGATAATGTGTATGTTAACCTTCGTATTTTATAGCAAGTGAGGTTGCGCGTAGTCTATTCGACCAATGGAATAATATGGTTGATTTAAAGTGAAATACTTACATCCACGTTTCATATAATTTTATTTATTCGTGTGCGTTTTGTTAATACTTTTAACAAAAGTTTGTATCTAGTTTTCAATTAATATAATTAAAAACTCTTTTTTAAATTATTCTGATGATTCATTGTCTTCATCTGCATTATAGAACTCGTTGTAAATTATCGTGGCAGATGTAAAGTGGGTTTTCAATCACCAATCACCATCCTTTTTTGCATGACGCTATATAGTCGGTTAGGCACTCTTCGTTCAAATAAATTTAATTTTACACACAACCCGGAATTAGGTGTGGGATAGATGAATAGTGTATTAAAAGACGATCTCGTAATCGGGGGGTGAGGGTTGGGCACGGTTGTTTCGACGGTTGAAGGTTAAAGAGGCTTATTAAAGTTAAGAAATGTAATTCAGTTAATCTAAAATAATATCGCGTTAAGAAGATCAATTCTTAAGAAGGAGACTCATTATTTGACACATTTTTCTTATCATATTAATATATATTTTTATTGTGGTCTACGCGTAGACGTCTCATGTATGAGACTTATAAATTTATTGGAAATAGGAAAAAAAACTTAAAAAATTATAACATATTGTTTTATAGGTAAATTCAGGACTTTCTCTCTCATATTTAGCTCTACTCTACCCATTGCTAGAAGATATACCTAAGGTCCGTTAATTAAATAGTATGCTACCATCACGCAGGTTCTGTTCGTGTATTTGATTTTTTAAAATTCATTTAAAAGAAAACTCAAGGCGGAACTGCTATGTAGAACTTTGAGAGTTTCAAATTAAACATCGATATTCAAATTATTACATCGCCATTGGGTAGACACTTATTTGGTTGGTAGTTAATATTTGATTTGACGGGCTGGCAGGTGCAACATATGTACCTTGCATTTCAAAATAAGTGAAAGGGTAATATAGGTTCGTGTAACCGGTGGAATTACTTTCAAAATTAGGGTCTTAATTAGACTTGGGCCTTTAAATAAGGTGTTTAAAAATGTGTGCATGTAGGCACGGAGTTTTCGTTGAACTTTAAATAAGAGAGCGTAAAATAAAACACTTAACAATATTTGTTATCAATATTCAAAATCATCTGTGTTTTTATAGCGTCCAAATACCACAAATAAGTCACAATTAATAGGTAGGTAATTATCAATCAACCTGATACCTACTCGAGAAATTTGCAATTAGCAACATTATCGTCAAAAACTTTGGGGTTTGTATCGCAAAACACAGGTTAGCCAGTAAGTACAATCACTGTATTTAAAAGTTTGTTCCGGACCCAAAATTTAATGGTTTTGAGACATCTGCTCCTCGGTGCACAGTGTTGCCAAGGCATTTTCTCGAAGTACCCTAGTTTTATTGAAATTGTACTGAAAACGCTGGAAACTATGGATCTGCTCTCGTTGTTTTTAATTAATTATTATTTACCAGTGATAACTAATTCATTTTTTATTTGACCTAGCTCCTGAAAAATTCAAGCTTTAATCTAGAAATTTATTGTTTTAATTTGTAAAAAAAAATTTGAAACTTAAGATTCTGAAACCAACAAAGAATTTTGTAATCATTTTATAAGGAGCGGAAATATATAAGTATTTTTAAACTTTAATTAGAGTTTTAGTTGTAATCATCGTTTGCCGTTTTGGGAAATTACTTGAATTGTATTGGTATAAGTATTTAATAGTAGCTCCTGTAAAAAACAGGTGATATTTTTGTAATTCCGGTAGTGAGGGCGTTCGTCGCTCGCACTGTGGGTTCCATTAATGTTTTTAGTGTGTCTAAACCTATACTACCCTTTGAGGAAACCTAAGGAAGTTTAACAAAAAATAATAAATATGTGTGGATTATTTTGTAACCAATATTGTTATTAAATTAAGGTTCAATTCTTTAAATGCCTGTATTGAAATTTAAATACATATCTCTTCACAGATCACAACTTCAAACAGAACATATTACATATTAATATTAAATCAGGATTAAATGTTCACGATTATGTCCTCTGCGTGCGAAATCTACTTAAATTTCTTTAAATAGACAATAAACAGTGTTAATTTCAAGCGACTTCCCAGGTTAGTACGGTCCTTTATTCGTTCGTTTTTAGGCAGCATCGCGTTCGTTGGTCAAAACATTGTATGTACACATATATCGGTGATCAATGAACCGGTGTATGCAGTTTTTAGCCATAAGTTATTTATAATTGTTTATCTAACTTGTAGTTTATCTAGATTTTAGACATCCATTATAAGTTAGTACAGTGCCCTTGAGGTGATTTTTCACAAAAAACGGCGCTATATAAATCGTCCAATTATTTATTATTATTATTATACTTACATAAACCTATATCATGTACATAATACATATCCATCACCCGGTAATTACTAAACACACACAAAAAGAATAACATGAATAAACGAGATATTCAAAGTATACCCACAATAAAACATTATTTATTTAGTTTTTAGATTTTCGCGGCCAGAAGTATTTCGTTGATTGTTATCGCACATCTGCCGGATCTGCCCTGATGATGTACTCTGCAACGCTGTACGAAACGTTGGCTAACATCGGTATCGCAACACGGCATAACACCCCCAAAACAAATAACGAAAATATTTAAATTTAAAAATAAACAAATAAATTACGTGATCAGTTAATATTAATTAATGTTGAGTTATTAATACACTGTTTTAAGTATAATTGAAAAATAATAATAATACTTACTACAGAATAACACAAAAACATGTTTTTTGTGATTTTTTTTTATTTAAAATTCCTTTTACGAAAAAAAAATACTGTTTTATTTCCTCCGCTTTATTCTATATAGAGGCAACACTGTGCGAAGTAAAGGACTGCGAAAGGACCTGCGGAAAATTATGAGACTAATTTACGAATCACAGTTGTCATTAAGGGGATTAGCAAGGCCTACGGATGTTCGGGTTTGATTTAATTCCGTCTACCTTGACGACCTAGATGACTTCAGGATGTTCTGAGATTGTTGTCATTAGCATTTTGACGCTATATCTACATACCTTTAAAGGTTTGTTCGTGGTAAGTATGTAACCACTTTGTAAATAATCACAAATGAAATTTTAATTAAGGGTTCTGTAGTGTTTATGATTAGGTATGTACGTAGTTTCAAGGTCCTCTAACAGATGTCATTAGTACAGGTAGTTAGTTTTATATAGTTTTGGGGTTTCTCAACAGATGTCATTAAAGTAGTACCTTAGGAGAGTGGCAACTGTTGCCGTTCGTGTCTAATACCCGAACGGTTACGGAAATAGCCGATGATATCTGATTGACAGCTGGGCACCTTCAGTCGAGTTCCCTCGCTTCGGAAATACACAGAGAATCCATTAGAGGGAACGTTTGATCCAGTTACATAATCATTGTAAATTACACGATAACGTAAATAAAATAACTTGTAATCTCGACGAACTATGAGCTTTATTGAATATTCCCGAACGTACATTAAATGATCCCAATTGAAAAACATTACAGGTCCGAACATATCAAATAAAACTTAGGCAAAGAGGGTTGTGTCCCACAAGGTCGTTAAAATCGCTATTTTGTTCGAATTTTTAAAATTCTTTTCTCTCTGTCCACGTTTCAAGTTTTTTTTATAAATCTTTGAAGTTGCGGATAGTAATTATTATTATATTTATATTAAATTATTTTCCAGATTGTGCAGCTAATACGTGCTCACACTTTTAACACGTGTGTATCTACTAATTGTACAATTAAATCGACTTTATCAACCTCTTAACATTAAATGCCATACATTTTATTTTTTTTATTAGCTCCACACAGGAGGCCCCGAGGAAAATAGTTCCCCTTAGGGCATTTGTACTCTTTGGTGATGCTGTGTGGAGGGTCTATTTAGGGAAGGAAGGATAGGAAGTTTTGGGAAGGAAAAGAGTATGAAGGAGGGGGGGGGGGTATGAATCTGAGGGTCAGTGTGTCCAAGAGTGACGGATGTATGAATCCAACCCAGGGACTATCCCGACCATTCTCTCCTGATTCGGCCTGCCAGGCAGCTGGTGGACAGACGCATCCGCTGCCAAGATCCGAACAAACCTCACCCCATGAACCCGGGCACCCCTGGTAAGTCACCAAGTGAACCACTTGGGGTGACCTATGGCAGAGGTGTTGGTTATTCAATAAGTGATTCCCGTTATATTATAATCTAATTTTAATAATAATTTTTCTGGACTAGTTCGATGCTTTGTACCTAACAGAGGCAAATAATTTTAATGACTCACAGTTCATGGTTAAATTCCAACAACACTTATTCAAATTCATTCTTGGTACTTATTTACATAGAAAATTACCATATTATGCAGCTACGTATGAATATTTAATATGAATAATATCATACCATCACGATTCAACTATGTAACATCGAAGATTTGTTTGGCATCTCCGGTCTAGTTTAAAAAAAACATTCCTCAAAAGCAAATGATCTATCTTTATATTAGTGTCACGCCCCGCTATAAAAACATGATTTAACTTCGCAATTCAAATGAATTCAGAGAATCAATCCAATAAAATTGTATTTCTAAATCACCTGCCTCTGATAATTTAATCTCAGCCATCTTTTTATCTTTCTTCTATGTTAATAAATTATTATTATTTTTGAATAATGACCTATAAAAGCGCACTGCGGAACGTTCGTTAGAGGGAGGATATATTAACTCTTCTTCTATCCTAACAAATTATAGGGTATAGTCACGGTGCCTGTATAATTCTGGGTGCTCACGTACGAATGAGCGTGTAACCAATCAATTGTAATACGCATACCCCCTATACTTATATTATTCATGCTCTCCTGATACAAAAATCTGAAATGTATTCAAATAAGACTATTTTTTTGTGTTTTGTATGGAAATGTGTTTTTAAAGATAAGGTAAGCACAATTAAACGTGTAATGAATGAATGTTATCGTCTATCGGTTTGATATCGTTCCACAAACCTTTTATGAACGTATTCAAACTGATTTTGTTTGTTTTATAAACATATCTCCTGTGTTAAGTGTGACTTTTAAATAGATTTGTAGATCAAATTGTTAAACATAATACTATTTTTTTTTTTTTTTTTTTTACATGAATACCTCACAAGAGTCCCAACTGCTCTCGTCTGAAGCCAGTGGGACTATGGCATCCCCAATTGGAGTATGTTGTGAGGCTGAGGGTAGTGGGGAGGGGAAGGAGATAGGGAGAGGAAGGTAGGGAAGTACCTGGCTATTCAGATCTGGTCACCAAACACGGCTAATGCCGTTTCAAGCAACGTTTCAATTCTGAATGGTGGTCTTACACCAGGGCGATACAGAGAGTATCTTCCACTCTGGAACGTGCCGCAAATATACTATTAATCTATTTGATTTGTTTTTCCATGTAATCCATAATCTAGTAATCTAGTCTCCTTCAACGGAAGCATTCTTCCGAACAGGACCTCCATTGATATGCTTGGTGTTACTCTAAGTGACCAGCTCAGGTATGGGGGCTCCATCGAAACCAGAGTTAAATTGGCCTTTCAGAAACTGGGCGTACTGTACAGGGCCCGCAGATACTTTAATAGTACACAACTGCTAACCCTGTACAAATCGCAAGTGCGCCCCACGGTTGAATTTGGCAGCCACCTCTGGTCTGGAGCTCCAAAATACCTTAAAAAAACTCTTGAATCTGTGCAGAAACGGGCGGTGCGTTTGATAGATTCTCCCATCTTAACAGACGGATTGCAATCTTTAGAGCACAGGCGTCAGGTGGGAATGCTGTCCTTGTTCTACCGGTATTACAATGGAAAATGCTCCGAGGAACTAGCGTCGTTGATCCCCTCGGCACCGGTGCATAGTCGGGAAACACGCCAAACACGCGCCCAACATTTGTACACGGTTGACATTAGTCACATGAGAACGGGTCGTTCTTACGACTCGTTCTTGAGTTCAACAGCTCGGATGTGGAACGATTTACCAGCCTCTGTGTTTCCTCCCTCCTACAACATGGGTCTCTTCAAGACCCATGTTCACTCCTTCCTTTCCTCAAAAAGACCCTCCACACAGCATCCTCAAAGATGACATAGGCCCTGAGGGAAATTATTTTCATCAGGGCCTCCTGTGTGCAGTTAATGTAAAAAAAAAAAAATTACTAAATGCAATAATTCGCAAGTTACCTGTTTTTATTCATACTTTTTAATTCTTAATGAAAAAAATTTTTTTTTTGGGTTTTTAGTTTGGGTTAATCAAGTAATTCATGCATTTTTACCTTCTCAGTACATAACTTTTATTTCCACGTATAGACTATATTTTAGGCTTGATTACACCTTAAATAGTTACATGTAAGATATATTTTTTTAAATATCTTTTACAAGCGACATGCAAGATACGGGGCTATTTGTTTCACGAAATTCAAGAGATGTTGATTTTTTACTTCGGGTTCCTCAGGTAGAACTCTGGTATTGAAAGGATTAAGAATTATATTTACGCTAATGTCAATTCATACAAAAAATACAAAATGGCGGTAAAGGATGTGTTTTAAACGGGAAATTTGGAACTTGCGTTGAATAAAAATGGAAATTAGAGCATCTTTTACCGTCTATCCAAACAAAATTAGTTATTTCTTAAAGTAATTCAGTTGAAACGAAGTATAATTTCCATAATCTGGGCCTATTAAAAGTGCGGTGTTAGAGAAATATTTACCAAAAAAAAACTTTGGCACGCACAGGCAGGCGCCCCTACAAAAATATCTATCATGTAAAAAATGCTAAAGGTTTTCGACTCACAATTTTACCTTTATAAAAAAAAACTTATTAAAATCATCACGCCACATCCCCGCAGTATCTCGTAGGTATAGAGGATGAAACGCAAAACAGCTCTGTCCACTTATACCTACCCTTTTTGCTCTTGACATGTCCCAACAAACGTTTTATTGGTATGTTTACTTCGTCGTCTTCCTGTGTCATCCCCGTCGATCAACTTGCGCTTGATATAATCTCCTTCACTCATTTCTCCGATCATCCGCTCCCCCTGTCCTAATTCCAAAGCCTGTTATTTGCGCTTCCATTGGAAAAGCATTATTTTTTAATATCATGTTTTTAGTACCTTCAGCTTGGTATGGTTTTAATAGTTTTATTATAAATACCACCCAGGGAACTAATTTATAATTCGTAAAATCAACTTGTGTCCTTTGCTAGTACCATGCCTCTTTATTATTTTGAAATAGTACCTACTTACTTAAGAAACCAAATATGTATATATGGCGAAATACCTAAATAATACCTATATGTGGGGACTGAAATTACATTAGTTCAAAACGTCATCTTGTTCTCCCGGATTTGGTTTGTTCGATTTGGGGCCATAAGTTCCACAAGTTTTTGTTGGTAATTATTGCATAGACGATAGGTCAAGTCACTTTTAGTATTTTAAAGGCATGGGTTCGTAAAAATAATTTTAACTTTTGAATTTTGTTATGATCATTATAATCTAAACTCTAAACATATTGAAATAGTTTAAAATACTCCAAAAGAACAACTCTGATTTATCTTTTACGAGAACAAATTGCTATAAACCAGTCCCAGCGAGAGCTAGCATAGACGTCATCAACGCTCGTTCTCTTATATCTTGTTTGAAAACAAAAAAAGAATAAGGCACTAGAAGGCTGACGTTACGTACGATAGCTCGCTGGGACTTGTATTCTAATCTGAACAAGTTATTGAAAGCATTTCTGAATGTTTTCCATTATCTAAAAACCACATTTAATTTAGCTATTTTTAAATCGATTAAAAAATAATAAGGGTATAGTAAAAACAAATAACTTAGTATGCACCATTATATTATTAACAATATTCGACATGTTTCAAAAACAATGTTTTCTTCGTCAGGATAAATTGTTAATAAGCTGTGGTAAGTGGTTATCCTGAAGAAGAAAACATTGTTTTTGAAACATGTAGATATTTTTAATAATATAGTGGTACATACAAAGTTATTGAAATATATCAATAATGACGCCACAAGGTATATTTGCGAAGTTTGAAGAAATAATAAGGGTTTTGCTCGTACTCCATTTAGAAATCGCTATGAGGTAGTGTCCTACATAAGCACCAACACACAACAGAAATAAATAATATTAAAAAAAAAAAACAATACCTACAAAAGAGCACTTTAATGACTACCCATGAATCTTCACCTGCTCGTAGGATGTTAAATGTATTTTGCCCTTGCAATTTTATTTCGTCATCGGAATCCTCGTCAAACGACACGCGAGCCTTTCTGAAGGCACCTACTACGTGCATTCACCCAAAAATGACAAGGCTAAATCATTACTTTTTTAATAATGCTGAAGCACGCGAGGTTGGGGAGAATCGTATATGTTTAGCAAGCTTCTGGTTCTTTTATCAATTTTATATACGAAGCAACCAAACGCAATTCAAATATTAGGTTTAGTTAGTAGATTTCAAAAGTGCTAAGACTCCATAAATGTTGTTTTTTTCATTTGTCAGAAGTCCATTGGAGTATGCTTCCTCAATAAAGAATCCCCAATTAAAGGCAATTACATTGATTTAGTAGAAAGTACACAGAATAAATATTAGATACATTTACTGAAGAAATATAACAAAACTACGAATAATAATATGTCAACTTTACAAAAAAGACGCACATTGTCAGATCTGTTGTTTCTACATAATCTGATTGCCCGAATTGCTATCCGCGATTGGTTTAAATGTTCCAAGGAGTCCTAGCAGGCACACTTTGCTTTTTCATTTAGAAGCCATCAATACTAATGCAGTAAATAACTCACCAATTACTCGCGCAATCACAACTTAAATCCAACACGAAAACTTACTACTCTTAGTCATTTTTTGTGATTCTTCGCTAACATACAAAACCAATTTACATAATTTCTGACATAAATTATTTTAAAACCACTTGCACATAATTTTTCCGTATTTTTTAATAGTTTTTTAGTCCATTACAATTCGTGAGGACATAATTCTTGGTTTCAAAATTTCTCTTTAACTCTCCACACATTTTCTTCCTTTTTATTACCATTACTCATACGTTCATTAGTTAAGTTTTTAGAACCAGTCTCATCTCAGGGGAAATTACCTACTGATATTCCATGGACTTACGTTATAAGTAATAAAACAATGTAATAATTTAATTTAATATACATTATAACTTATATCATAATGAACTGTGTCTGTCATAACAAACAAATAAACGCACACATTATAGACCTAAAACGAGAGAGATGAAAGAAATAGGAGTGTTGTTTTAAATTGTTAAAATGACTGTTTATTACATATTTTTAATGGATTGCGTAAATTTAATGTCTTTCTTTGGCAGAAAGGAGGCTAAAGAAGGAGGTAGAGCAAGACGGTTTAATAAAGCAAAAATAAATCACGATAATACTTTTGGCTGTGAAAATCTCAAATCATATTATCAGGTTGCGTAAAGTTTAACCAAACAAACACTTTCCTAATATACCTATGTGTTTTAAATTTTACACTACTTGTAAATGACCACTTAACCTATTTCAATGGTTATTTATCTGTCGTTTAAAATTTTAAATAGGTTTATTATTAAGGGGGTAAGAGTATCTACATATATTGGTGCGAATGTGTACACTTCCATCACTGAGAAACAGCCTTGTTCTTAAAATTAACTTTTAATAATATCATAGGAATTTTTTTTGGTCTACTAACAAGTTCGAAGCATGATGTAGGCAAGCATTGCATATGTGTGAGTACTATCGCTAAGATACCTACCTATATATACTGCAATCATTAATGCAAAGCAGGATTTTTTTTAGCTCCACACAGGAGGACCTGAGGGAAATTATTTTCGTCAGGACCTATGTCATCTTAGGGGATGATGTGTGAAGAGTTTTTTTATGGAAAGTAAGAAAAGGAAGTTCTGGGAAGGAAATAGGTATGAGGGGCAGGAATTTTGGGGACAGTGCGTCGTACGAATCTGTCGCTTCACCTGCGGTGCAAGCAATGTTTACATGAACAGATGAAGTGTGTAAGATTGTTTTGATCAAGAACATTTTATTGAATTATTATAATAAAAATATTATGATTAGACCGTGTTGTTTGTTATAAATAAGATGTTTGAAAAATGACATTTCGAGAAGCAAGAAGATAGCATTGAAAGAATGTTATTATTTTCATGAGTAGCTACAACGTACGCCAAGCTGTCAGTTTTCACTGGTTAACCCCTCAGATGCCAACTTATATAATAATAATATATTACAGTTCTCTTGTTATTTTTCTTAGATCATTAATCATACTCATTTAAACCCTCCCTTCGCCGAGTATCACGTGGTAACTACATGCGATATAATTCTTAAATCTGCTTGACCAAAACAAAGGCTTTATAGTAAAAATGTATAAATAGACATCTCATAATGAAAACTAAACATTAAATCGAGCCTCCCTTTTGGCGTTCTGACTAACAAAAAACATAATTTCGAATGCGTAAACTATTTTTATGCACTTCGACGAAAGTTCCATGTTTTTTACTAGTAGGTGATTTTTAAATGTTTGTGTACAGATTTTATTCAATTTGTTCATATTTTTTTACAAATAAATACATAAAAATATATTTGCCTAGGAGTTTTGTGATTCGCTTACAAATTATTATGACTGAAAACTAATACCTTACCGGTTACGAAATTGTTATTATATTAGCCATTCGGACCCATAAGCTTGTTTTCACCTAACCTAACCTAACCTAACCTAACATTATCAGACTTAAATGCATGACGAATGAGGCTTACCTAACTTATTAACTACTAGCTAAAATCACCGGCGTTGACCGAGTTATAAACATAGTTTTCCGGAATGAGAAGGAGACAGTGACATTTCTCTTGATTTGAAGGTAAAGTATGTGAAATTACGTCAATCTGGGAATAAAACTATAGATTTGTATAAAAGTAAATACACGACGCCCGCCCGTCCGCTACAAACACTTTTTTTTTCAACATAAATAATCCATTTTCGTTAGATATGTTTCTAGATTTTCACGGCCAAAAGCATTTTTGTTATTTGTTTTTGGGGTGTTATGCCGTGTTGTGCTACCTCCTTCTTTAGCCGACGTTTCGGACAGCGTTGCAGTGTCCATCATCAGGGCAGATCCGACAGATGTGTAATTGTTAGTGGTGAATGTGTAAATAAATAATCCATACTGTTTCCCAAAGGGTAGGCAGATATGATAGATCACCACATAATCTGACTTAAAACAAACCTTGTTTCATTCACATTTATGTGACGTCTCATCAAAGATATTCAAATACATACGTCTCATACATAAATAATCTTCTATTATTCTGACTTTTAAAACAACCCAAATCTAGTATTTGTTTCGTTATGTCTTCCTCGACATCTACATCTTTTCTACTATTGCTTTCATGTCATGTATTCTCTTTACCCTCCTTTCTCTATTATTATTCCATCTCATTATATTATATTATATTTTATTATAAAGGAACGAGTATATTGTTGATAGTCGAAATGTCTTCTTAAAGATTACAAATTACAACCAGGAACAATTTAGTTTTTTTTGCAAAATGCAATTTAATAAAAAGTAGGTGACTGACCTCAAAAAACTTCTATCCACTTTCACAAATTCCGAATCAGATTATTCGGATTTACAAAAACTCATAAAATTTTACATTCCTTTCTACTCCGTGAAACTACTAAGTCAACCCAGGGACTGTTAAATTATCTTTTGCGCTCCACTATTCATCGACTGCAATAATACTTATATAACGGATGAATTGGGCATACTTGACTAAAGTTTTGCAAGTTTTTAAAAATATTTTCATCTGGGTCTTCAACTTCAATCAGCAGTTCCCACTGTTGCAAGTGCTTCAAACTGGCTCCCTATTTTATATCTGGCTAAATTTTCTAAAGCGGACCTCTTACTCGGAAGTTTACAATAAAAATATTTGAAACAAATTATATTTCTAAGGTCTGATAATCAATGCAGCCGGTTTCTATTTATTTTTTTATGCAGACAAGGGTTGAAATTCATTTTAAAATTTAATAATGACATAATCTTCCAAATTCCGAATAATCGACACGCAACTATAGCCGTAAAAAAGGTATTTTAAAGTTTTTAACAGTGCCCACCGCCTTGTTGCGTGTGCGATGAAGATATTTTCTAAAAAAAAATCAATGATTTCTGCGAGAGTGTCGGAACCTTCTCAATATCTTCGCGGACCCAATTTATGGACATCCTTATTCAGATGTTTCCCTGTTTCAAAAAAATTGTTTTCTGATAGCTGATAAAAGTTGTCTTAAAATATCACAGAGATTAAGGTTGACAATTCACATAAAATCAATTGTCACCTTCGGCATTCAGTAGTCATTTTAGCTTCAACACACGTCATTTCTGCCTTAAAGTTAAGATATTGTGTGATATGGAAATTAATGCAGTTTTTTTGTTATTTAAACCTGTTATAATTTGGTATTTTTTGTTAAGATTGTGCTATTTTTTTTACAGAAAACCTTTATTCACTGTAACTTAATTTGCTTGTCATGTAGATACGTTTCTAGTTTGTTAAATATATTTCTAAGATCAAGCAGACAAAAAATTGAGATGCCAAAAATGTCCCAAATCTGCCAGTGGCGTTGAGAGTTTTTTTTGTCCATTTGCCAGTGAGCTTTTCATTGAATTACAATAGGGGGGTTCAAGAGGTCGCCTTAAGTGTGTCCGAGGTTCAGACAGTGGAGTTCTTGAAAGCTGCTGATTGATGGTCCTCTTGACTTGGGAATATCTTCATCAGAAGTCGCGTAATGTGAAGGAAGGTCCCTCATCGGTGAGGCTAATTAATGGATCTTCCGTATAATAAAAACAAATAATCCGAAAATAAAAATGTACCTACAGCCTGTTTTCTATCGTCTGTTCCGGTTCTTTACATAGTTAAAGGAAAGTCGCTCCCGCTATGTGTACGCTTAGATCTTTTAAACTACACAACGGATTTTCATGTGGTTTTCACCAATAGATAGAGTGATTCATGAGGAAGGTTCAAATCTATAATTTGGCAAGGTTTTGTTTACTTGGTTGAAATATATAATATATAAAGGGAGCGGCTGGCAAGCGGGCGGTGTGCGTTTGATGTGTATGCAAATTAACAGATGGCGTTGGTTATAAAAATTGAGTAATGGCGTTGTCAGTAGATGGCGTTGTGTTTCGTTAGCCACAGCAACGTGTGGCCGGGTCTGCTAGTAGTTTTATAGGTCCGAAAAAGTATTTGATTCATTACGAACAAAAATGTTTTTATTAAATGAAAAAACACACTTTGTAAAACACGTGTTTTTTCATATAATATAAAATGTCACATCAAAAAGTATTTTCTTTGTTCGATAAAAAAAAATGTTTTTACCTATTTTTCATTTTATATTTTAAAAATGTTTTAGTATTAACATAATTTGTTTTAGACCTAATTAACATTTTTATGTATAGGTACTTTTCCACGGCATAATGTCACAAAAATTGCTTTATTGTTCAAATTTTTTCTTAATTATTTATATCTACGTGTTGTGTATATGAACGGTGATAACAACAATTTATCAACAACACAGGATTCTAATGCTGTTATATTTGTGGTGAAAACTTTTATTTTATTTTAAATACCTACATCAAAGTTTACCACTAATTATAACTTACGTAATAATTAACTATAAACCTTTTTTATGGTGGCTCTTACAATCTCTCTTGAATTGAAACATGCACTAGTGGTAAGACCGCCATCTTTGATGTCCGTGTCTAGGCTTTTATGAATATGGATTTGGCTCAATCCTTTGCAAGCTACTATTTATTCAAGGAGATATTTAGAACAAAGCCATTTTCGCCATCCTTATTATGAATGGAATCCGACGGTTTCTATGAAGGAATGCACACACGGGAGGCTAAAACTCCGGCGAGTAATCCCCTCGGATTCCATACAAAATCAGGATGATTAAAATAGCGACCTGCTAAAATAACCCATTTTATGAATGGGAAATACGTCTTCCATCATCAGCGTGAGTTACATTATTGTATCAAATATGTGTACTAGTACATATATTTTTACGTGGGTATTCCTTAAAAACAATTACTTCGTCGTAATAATAATATATATATATTTTTTTATTTAATTTTTTTTTTTTATTAGTAACAAATAGATATATAAATTACAAATAAATTTTATACAGTAATTCATTACATAGTAGATATATTTGATTTACCCCCATAAGTAAGCAGGGCTTGTGTGTATGGGGGGGTTATTATATGTTTAAAAAATTGTATTAAAACACATCTTCACCGGTTTCAGAAGTGCCATTCCCTCATCAAGAGAACTTGTGTAAGTATTTAAATTTTTTTTAAACCATTTTAAGCACATTGATGATACATTGACTAAATATTAATTAAATATTGGTGCAAACTAAACAAACCTTATCTAAAAATTAGTACAAGCTACATTATAAGATTTTTCTGATTTAATCAAACGTTCATCTAACAATATTAAATTAATTAACTCTCTCCGTCAATGAAAATAATTCTCTTGGTATTATTTTTTCTATTCAAATTTTACTTTCACATATTACTAATTCAGTTACTAATAAACTTAATGGAATGCAGATACTTTAAACATATTTCATCATTAAAAATCTTATATTCTTCTTTGGTTCGAAGTCAAGTTGAATATAACTATCCCATTTGGTCCTCCCACTTTAAAATCTTTTCCGAATCAAATGAAAAAAAAAATAGTATACATTCCTAAGATATATTAAACTATAAATTGGGTCCATCCATAGAAACAATAAATTACAACCACTTGATGAAATAATTATTAAAACTCTCATACAGAAGACTTATTTCCGGGTTGACTTTTATTTTAAAAATTGTTAGTGGTATTATCGATAGCGCTGATTTATTAAGCTTAATCCATATACTCGTACCAGCAAGAACTACATGATCTAAAATTCTACAAAAAAATCAGGATTGAGGCATTTACATATTCGCTTCTTTCTAGATTGCATTTAGTTGGAAACGGTTTCTAAGAAGTAGTAGATATGTTCAACTACACGGAATATAGTTACAAAAAGGCTGTAATAACATTCCTCAACAAATCAATGTTGGCATAATACCTACTATTCATGTGCGTGGGTTCTATATAATTTAATTAGCATACTTTACCTCAAGATTACTGTCCCAAATAATAATTATTTTTATCACTTTTTTTTTTTAAATGCCCGTATAGGAGTATATGAATATAAATAAATACATTTTGTACTAACATTGCAATGACCTAGATGTTTGTGGTGAGAAAGACAGCATTGTAAATTTTATGACACAAACGCTAATATACCTTATTCAAACTTAGCAAATACACTTTGTGGCGTCATTTTTAATTGAATGAAAATAAATTAATTAAATGAAGACAATGTAAGCGAAACTCAATCGAAAGTCTGGAAACAGAAAAATCAGAAAAAGAAATTTGGCACCTCTGGGACTCGAACCCAGGACCTCTCGCTTTCCGCGCCCGGAAAGCGAGAGGTCCTGGGTTCGAGTCCCAGAGGTGCCAATATCTTTTTCTGATTTTTCTGTTTCCAGACTTTCGATTGAGTTTCGCTTACATTGTCTTCATTTAATTAAATGTTACAATTTGAGGTTTTACTCATAAAGTTAAAAAAAAAAATAAAAAATTACTTTGTATAACACCACTATATATTAATCTATATTATCGATATGTTGTAAAAACAAGGTTTTCTTCGTATTAGCTAATATACCTATTGAGACTTTAGAACAGGTTTTGGCTGTTGAAGTGTTGTTAGGAAATTCGTGAAAATTTTACAGGTTCTTGAAACACGTTGAACATAGATTAGTCGATTTTTTCGGTTGTTTATTTGCTTGCAGTGAGCTAATCCATACATGAAAGGTAGAAATGACAGCTGTAATGTTCATCAAACTTTAAAATGTTAACTTCCAAATTAACCCTTAATTCCCTGATGGGACCGAATCCTTTTCTGTTTCATATTTTTCGCGTGAGTATGGTTATAATTGCATTAAATGATTAAAAACATAAATGTTTATCTTTAATGATTAAAAACAAAAATTTTGGTAAAAAATAATTTCACCAAACAGAAACACTGGTCTGTTAGTGTTTCTGTTAGACAAGCCTACAAAGAAAACATTAAAAAAACTCCGACGGTAAACACAAGCTTTGGACAAAGACACCATTGATACAAATATTAGGAAAACAAAAATAAATTCATATACAAAATTAAAAGATGGATTAAAGAACAAAAAACAATATTACCATAACACACAAGACTATTATAAAACACAATCATTCATACACATACAACTTATAATATATGCGTATTTTTATTTTTTTTCATTACCGACTTTATATGTTTTATTAAAATTTATTACGTACTTTCATTTTATTGAATTTTTTTACATATTATAAAATGTAAATTATTGCTTCATCAAACTTTGCAAATATATTTTGTGGTGTCATTTTTAATTAAATGAAAACAATTAACTTAATCAATTAATCATTATAGTGGTTTTTACAAAATTATTTGTTTTCATTTAATGTAAATTATTGTTCCAAATAAATAAATACTAGTAATAAACCAAATGCCAATCTTACTAATATTGTAAACGCGAAAGTTTGTATGGATGTATGCTTGTTTGTTACTCTTTCACGCAAAAAATACAAAATAGATTTTAATGAAACAGCTCATACATCACAATAACATAAAGTCTATATGTTTATAATGGTTATCTCTGGCGTTATGAAATTTGTATAAATGAAAACGTGTGTATTTCATATATTTTAGCGGCAGCGGGGAATGGCAGGGGGAAGGGGAACGGGGGAGGTAGGCTTCGCGGTGAGTGAAGAGACGAGGGGGAAGGCGGGGAAGGTGGAAGCGAACGGGGATGCACGGGAAAGGTCATGCAGGGAGAATCAATTTATTTCTTTGAATGGCATTGTAACGCATGCCGGGGACCAGCTAGTTAATTAATAAATAAATACTGTTAGTTACTTAAATTTTACGATACTACTGGGACCGAACCTACGGAGTAATTAAGCCATTACACTACGAAGGTCTTTATATAAAATTTTCTCTGCAGAACTTTTTGAGTAATTTTATAAAGAATTAAAACGAAACTGCCTATTTTTGTAGTTCATTGAAACAAAAGTGTCTAGAAATTGTATTTTCCACAACCGTGCTTCCATGCAAACATTTTTTCCTTTCAATTATGTGTTTTTTGCTAAACAATAAACTGTATTTCAATTACGTAGCATAATGAAAAATCTCTTTCAATATAATTTTTTCACAAAACAACATTTCATTTCGGCGGGTCGTTCGCGAAAAGTAATCCTGGCGTTTTACAATGCTAGTTATTTTAAGCCGATGAAAGAAATAATCAAAAGCAAGCGCTAACACGAAGGCTCGTGAGATTTCCCAGAATGATACCTACCAACCATTTTATTCTTTATTCTTTTCACATATTTAAGGCATAAAACGGGCGATGTTGGAATACAAATTTATAAAAATTCTGCTAAAATATTGTTTAAAGATCAAATGAGGATGTGTTTCACTAATATTTGCCACCATTTCCACTGCGGTGCAAGGTAATGTTCCGAGAGAAAAACCGAGAGAGAAACCTAAAAACCTGCTGAAGAGGTCAAAAGATCTCCCTCAATCGGTTTCTCCCGATCCGGCCTGCCACGCTGTTGGTCGGCAGACACATACGCCGCCAAGATCTGGACAAACCTGTTTCCATGAACCTGGACACCCCTGCTAAGTCACCAAACGTTGCGAACCACTTGGCTGACCTATCGCAGAGGGGTTGGTTATCCAATAAATGGTTCCCGGGGCGGCAGCACCCACACCCGCCTCCCAAATTGAATTTATAGGTAAGAATAACATAAGCATATTGTTTGAACGAATTAATAAAATATACTACAAAATCTGGATGATATACGACAGAATACTTTTGACGGTCCAAGTTGGCGACATTGTAATTTTTTAGAGAAGTGGCAAGAGTTAGATAATGGAATTAAATAAGAAGCTTGATGATTCTGTAGAAAAATCCCACTTTAATTAGCTTGGTCTTATATTATTAAATATGCCAGAAGACCGAGATCCACTGAAATGAATTGAATGCAGTTTTAGAGGGAAGACGTCATGTGGGCCACCTGTGCATGGAGAAGCTGTGCTTACTATGGACGGAGGTTGTCGAAGTAGCGCAAGGCAGGTACTATTGGAGGCGCATTGTTAAGGAGCGTTGGGTCGGCCCCTAACCCGAATAAAATAAGAAAAACTACGAGATTCGTTTCGAAATTCTTTTAATGTTGAAGAAAAAAAAATCACTTCTGGTCAATATTATAAAGTTGGAACCAAATCATTGCTTAAAATGGGTGCTTAAAAACGCGCTATAATTTTCTAAAGAAATGCGTTTGGTATTATAGGTGTATTTGGAAGAGCAGCGGTAAGGCTAGTGTACTATTACTCGTCATTCATTTCTTTTCGAATGAAAGAAATAGTTTAAATATTTCCTAAACGGAATGATCCGTTTAGGAAATATTTCACGCGGAATGATTTATAGATAATAAATAATTTATTGAAGTAAAACTTCTGTACGCACGCTTTACGCAGTAAGCTGGCGAATGCGCGACGAGAGCATTACGAAAATCGAGGCGAACGGTATTTGAGAGGGAGATATAAGTTAGTGAAGATAGAAAAAGAGAGAGTTACGCTTCGTATATTAACTGTAGGGGCAAGAGAGCGAGATGCGCGCGCATATTTTTTTTTCTCTTTTCCTATCATATAGATGGATCAGAAGTTTTACTTCAGTTGTGTGGTCTAAGGCACACTATTTTTTTAAAATCGTTCATTTAAAAAAGGATCCGCGTGAAAGGCGGAATGTTCTAATTCGAAAGACTTCTTTACTTTTCAGAAATTTAGTTTTCAGGATTTATAAAAAATATTTTTTTTTTCATGGCTGGTCACCCCAAAGGAGTGTTCCGGCCAGTGTCGAGTTGAAGCTTTTGTGAGTAATGTGTGTAAGAGTAGTTTTGGGTAATTACAAATTTGGTATTAAAAACAAACACTTATCTTTATTATAATAGTTTACATTACATATTAATAAAAATTTGATCTATATTACAAATAATAATAAAATAATTAAAATTATTCGCTATACAAAATGATTTTAATTACGGAAGCAACAGAAAATTAATAAATACGATGAAATAATTTATAAAAAATGTTTTTAAGGTTTTCTTGTAACTTAACTACATACTAACCTGGCAGGTCACTTCAGAACACTGAACATTGCATGACTTTACATTTGCTACCCCATCACTGTTTATATTACATTCTTAAGAAGATTAGTGCCAAAAGTTAATATTTATTTTGAAAGACTGAGGAATTTAAGACTCTTTATGAATGGAGAACTTTTATGGAATAATTTTTACAATTATTGATAAGAATTTGCTTACATTTTAATTTTTATTTATTTTATAAATTCAATAATATTATTATCTAATGTATAAAAACAGTTTATTATAAACGAGTTCTGCTTCGTAATTATTATTATGTGTTACAGCTGTTTCGCCATCTAAAGGCATTATCAAACTATGCCTTTAGAGGGCGAAACAGCTGTAACACATAATAATAATTACGATGCAGAACTCGTTTATAATAAACTGTTTTTATACATTAGATGATAATATTATTGAATTTATAAAATAAATAAAAATTAAAATGGAGTTCTACAAAATAAACTTAATAATAACAATAAATAATAATTTGCTTACATTTTTACACAATTTTCAAAGTTGTGGGCTGTGAAGGTGAAGGTGAAAATTTTTTGACTTTATGGATACGATTGTCTGAAAAGGTGAGTTTGTATGTTTTATACAACTAATTCCTTGCTGTACACTCTACAATTGTGTGTTCCAAGCCAAAAAATAAATAAAAATATCTCTCCCACAGGCGCGGGTCGTGGCGAAGTCTATAAAAATACACGAACCGTAGACGGAAAGTGATTGTGATAGC
This sequence comes from Limnephilus lunatus, assembly GCA_917563855.2. Classification (NCBI taxonomy): domain Eukaryota; kingdom Metazoa; phylum Arthropoda; class Insecta; order Trichoptera; family Limnephilidae; genus Limnephilus; species Limnephilus lunatus. The sequence goes on from OU830595.1 coordinate 100,338,403, forward strand.
GGGAATATGGCGAGTTGGGATAAAAACGCAATTCCGCCGTGTGTTTTATAGGAAGACACATTGCGACAAGGTGAAGGAAGGTGAAGGGGTAGAGGGAGTTAAAGGATGATGTGTGGTAGCGGAAGGTACTACAGAGAACGCGTACGTTTTACCCTACGTGGGCAATTGGTGATGAGGAATAACAAACTTTTGCGAAAGGAACAATGATTTGAAATGAGATTACATATTTACGAATTCTTCACGTTTTGATTTTCTACCTTTTTGATTAATTTATTCTTGAGTTAACCTCTCAGGCTAATTTATTCTTGAGTTAACCTCTCAGGCTAATTTATTCGGTTTTAGGAACAACTCACATAGGTCTCATAGAAATTGTGTCTCCCTTACGTTGAGCAATATGATCTAAATGGTATTAGAAAGAGAAAACACCACGCTTTATATTCAAATCTAAAAGTGAACCGCCAAATAATTAAAATGTACAACTTTATTAATCCAAAGTTTCCGCCCACATTTTGAAACTTCGGAATTTTTAATTAATTATTTTTAATTATTATTTTTAATTTGTAAACTAATGTTTATTTTTATGCATATTTTTATGCATAGCACAAAGGGTAACAATTATTATAAGCAATAATTATTAGCCTGAAACACTCATCAACACTGAAAAAATCTCCCGAGAAAAGATAAATGCTAGAGCAGTTGACCGGATATCAGAAGGACGTGGGTTCAAGTCCCGTCGGCGGCATTTATCTTTTCTCGGGAGATTTTTTCAGTGTTGATGAGTGTTTCAGGCTAATAATTATTGCTTATAATAATTGTTTAATTATTTTTACCTGAAAAAACTAAATAGGGAATTGATGATAATATTTATAATACATTAGCATAATAAAATATGTGCGAGTGTTTATTTTTTTCATTATCTGTAATTTTAGTTAGAAAAAACGTAGAGTGAGCCATTTTTCAAACTTTTTTATGTATGCGTTCAAAAAATTTATAAGTATTTAAAAAAAATTATAAGTTTACTTCGATTATTTCATCACCATTCTAAAACAGTTGTTAGTTTTCGTAGGCATTCGGAAATATTCCATTCTAAAATTATTAAGAAGGTGAGGAAGTACCTGACTCTTGAGATCTGGTCACCAAACGGGGCTCAAGCCATTTCAAGCAACGCAAAGTTTCAATTTTGGATGATGGTATTACACCAGGGCGATAGTGAGAGTATCTTCCGCTCTGGAACATATTGCAAATTCACCTTATATTATTTTAAATGAATAAATTGTGAAATAATACAATTTTCTTACGCATGCCGGGTTTGAACCTGTGACCTCCGGATTGCTAGTCGAGAGTATTTGCCCTCGACTAAGGAAGCCGTCATGCGTTACGTTATGATACAATTTTTTTTGACTAAAATTGACTCCTAATTTCTCCCGAAAATGAACACCAGGTAATTAGAATAATATATGCCTCTCTTTAATTTATAAAAAATACATGTTTCAACGATTAAATCCAACAAAAATTGTAAACATTGAGTTAGACTCAGAATTATTAATTTAACGGGAAGCGGCTTATAACACAAATCAGCAAACAAATATAAGTAAACTTTACTCTGGCTTGGAGCTTTTCTTGCAAAATAAACTTTTGTTCGAATTTTACATTAATAAGCGACAAGCCTTGATGACGCAACAGGTCATTCGGAATGATGTGGTAATTTTTCGAAAGGATATCATACCTGTATCCTGTATCCCTGTATGAATGTTAATATATTTCAAATGTTCGGTATTTGAGGTGTGTCCTTTTTATACCCACCCAGTTTTAAGGAAAGTGGCGAGTACTGTAGCCATTTCGCCTCAAAATTAATGTTTGAATACAAAAAAGGCGTTTTGTCAACATCGAGCACTCGGTAAATTGTAAAGTCTACGTGAGCAGAATGAATTGGCTCAACCACGGTTAGAGGTAAACAATCTGAAAATTAGATAAAACCACGTTTTATTTTAATTTTTATTGTAGTTTATTTGTACAGAAAAGACAGAGGGTTGACATAAAAAAGTACAAATAATAACAGTCATACCAACCGTCCAATAAGAACTGTACATAAGCGAAGGTAAATCGTTCATCTTTTCGTGAAGCTTTCTTAAACGATTCACGAGAGTTTCGGACTCGTTCACACGAATTCGTTCATACGAGGTCTTATCTTCATTAGTTAACTTTTTGAAAATTTGTACTTTGTTAAAAAATTAAAATTTTAGAAATTTGAAAATGCTTGAAAATCGATTTTTTTTCGAAAACTTAATTATTTAAAATTAGATTTTTTTTGAAAGATGATATTTTGTGTATAAATAACCATAATGCTTGGGATCGTACCTCGATAGACTTTTTTCATGCCCTGTGTCACCGAACCGCCTGAAATTTTGGATTCTTATTAAAAACTAAGGTCTTTATTAGAATCAAGCAAAAATCAGCCAAAAGTAAAATTTGTGAAAAAAATTACAATTTTATACGGGCGTAATGTAAAGCTTGGGGTTGAACTTCAATAGACTTTTTTACAGGCTCTATGACACCGATCCGCCTGAAATTTTGGACTTTTTCTAAAAACTATGGTCTTTACATAAAATAATTAAAAAATCTGCAAAAAGTCAGATTTTTGAAAAATCTTCAATTTTAAGGCTTGGGGTCGAACTTTAATAGATTTCTTTTCTATTTAAATTTAAACTATTGAAATATATATTTTTTATGGTAATATAGTAATATTAAGTTATTTTATGTCCAATCTGGAAGAGTAAGTCATCAACGACCGGCTATAAATATATTACTTTACACGTTGTTCGCCAAACGAACAAAATCAAACTCAGAGAGATGTCTTTACACCAAAATACTAAATATAAAAATAGCTGAAGCCTTTTTAGCTTTATTTCAGTCCTAAAAGGTGCAATCCCAAGAAGTTTTGAATTAAAATTAATTATTTAACTTTATTATTTAATCTACTCCGATGTTTTAATCAGCGTCGGAACACCGATATTATCACACTACCAAACCTCACTTTTTGCGCCCAAATTTAAAAGTATTCAATTTCTATTGTTTCTACATCATCCAAATGTTACAACATTTAGCTGGAATGATTAAGTCTCAATTTTATCCTGTTTGAATAATGTATCTTATAAACTCGAATAATAAATATGAGCAGATTATTCGTCTAAAAACTCCGTATTGTCACACCTAATTAACATCAGTAGATCAGCATTGGCGCAGCAATATTATAACGTCTTGTTTTATTAACTCATTCGCATTTCGCAACTCGACTTATTCGCTAAACGTCTTCATGAATATGAAAAGCCTTAACTCGGGCTTGTTTTAATTTACATGAATGATGAAAACAAAAACCCAAGTCGAGTAAAATTTCTGTCTTATTTTGAATTTTATTTGAGTGCTTACAACGCGGCCCCTTTCGCCAGAGGGCCGGAAGAAAGGAGAAAGGGGGGACGTTGTGAAAAATGACATCCATACATCTGTTTACGTGAAGGAAAAGAATGTAGGCCGAACAATTTTACGAAAAAGTTGAATAATGACAAAATCGTACAAGATTTCAAGCATGATTCGAATTTTTCAAAACAGGGGCGATTTGATTTTTCTTATCAGAGCGTTTTTTGCGCCCTCCTTTCGCTATGACGGACATATTTTTACGCTTTCCGGGGAACGTGTTTTATAATTGAGAATTCTTCTGCAGTAAGATGAGGATGAGGAATTAAATAATCTTTACTTTTATTAGCTCCACGCTGGAGGGCCTGAGGAAAATAATTTCCTTCAGGGCCTATGACATCTTAGGGGATGCTCTATGGAGGTTTTTTTAAGGAAAGGAAGTAAAGTAAGGATTCGGGGGGTCAGTGTGTCCAGGCAGTGGTGAACCTAGCATTGGTTGCAGGGCGGATAACGTGGTGTCACCCTCCCAACCCCCATTAAAGTTGATAAATTTTGCAAACACTACGCAAATTTCGACTTTGATAAAATTGGTCCATCCAGAAGGGGGGGGGGGGAGGGTGATGGCTAGAGAATTGTTCTCTTGGGGGGTGAAACTTGTACGGGTGTCACCCCCCCTAGCTATGCCACTATGTCCAGGAGTGATGGACGTATGAATCCATTCCTCCAACTACGATGCAAGGCGATGGATCGAGAGATTCTGGCTGGAGAGGATAAATGACGTCTTTCAAATACTCTCTCTCGATCCTGTCCACCACGCAGTAGGTGGCCAGACGCATTGACCACTAATACCTGGACAAACCTAACCCCATGAACCCGGGCACCCTTGCAAAGTTACCAAACGTAGCGAACCACTTGGGGTGACTTATGGCAAAGGTGTTGGTTATACAATAAATGGTTCCCGGGGCAGCAATACCCATACTTGCTTCCCAAATTGCATCCATTAAAAAATTATCCCTGATATCTGACAATTGATACATATTTGAACTACGATCTGACTATGAGTTTACAAGTTTATATTATCTATAATGACTGGGGCCTGATTGGGCTGAAAATAGATTTAATAATACAAATATATGCACAAATTTATTACATATTCATAAGTAATGTTCCACTATTTAAGTGCTTTATAATAATGTTTTCCCCACTTTTAAAAATCCGACAAGTAAAATTCTTCAAAGATGTAACTATAAATCCTTCATTTATTTGAACCTGTTAATCGCTTTCCGGTAAGCGATTTAAATTTTCCAAGTGAAGAAATGTTTAGTCGTCTATGAGGGTTTTAATCTAAAAGCGTTCTGCGTACTCCCACCCCGGATCGGCGGGGGATGCATCCCTTAGTGCACTTAAAAGCGTATTGGTGAAATAAATTGCCACCCCTTTAGCCTATAACCTCAGACCTCGATTTACAGACACTAACGACTTGGAATTTTTCTCCTTTTCTCGGGAAGTAAAGCTGTTTTGAAGCGCAACTTACAATCTGGTATATTATTTTCCCGGAATTACAAAATTTTTATTATTGGTTTTCTCATTTAATATTTATTAGTTTCTACCACGCTTTGTATTCTCACTTTTAAAATATGAACAAAATATTATAATTAAAATTTTGACCGATTACAATCTTCAGAAAAACGACGTTTGGTTGAAATGCTGTATTTGTTCTACTAGTATTTAATTGCAAAATGCACCAATAAAACCATAGTCATTGACCAAAGAAATCTTTTTATTATTTTACTAGAGAGTTCCCGGCATGCTTTGCAATGCCACTTAAAAAAGAAATTATTTCTCCCTGCGTGTCCTTTCCCATTCGTCTCGTTTGCCTTCCGCCTCTCCTTCCTCTCCCGCGTCCCCTTCCCCGATGTGACCAACCCTCAGTTTTCAAACAGCACGCGTGCCACATATTGAATTTTTTTTTTCAAATTTCGTATTGCCAGAGCTCAGCAATAACTCATTAAAGTTTCATCGCAATCGGATGAACGGTTTAGACCACAGTCACGACGCTAGAGCTCACTATATTATATATATACAAACCATCGCTGGCATGCACACATCAAGTTTTATCGCAATCGGATGAATGGTTTAGCAACGCATAGACAACCCACACATGTATCTTACTAATATTATAAATGCGAATGTTTGTATGCTTGGATGTTTGTTACTCTTTCACACAATAAATACCGAATGGAATTTAAAAATTCTTTCACTAATCGAAAACTACATTATTTGCGAGTAATATAGGCTATATATATTGATAAGCTCTGGTTATGAATAAGCTGTGACGTTATGAAAATATTTATCATACGTTTATCGGCAAAGCGTGCTGCTAAGTAAATGTTTGACGTGGGCTGTCATTTTGTTATTTGTTTAGGTTACTATGGAGATTTCTTTGATAGCAAAAATTCAAATACGATTATTATAATATGAATAATATGTACAAATATAAAATAGGTACTAATATACATTTTGACCTAAGCCAACAGCTATACTAATATTATGATTGTGAAACGGGGCGTATTTGATTGTTGATTGATATTGGGGGAAGGGGAGGGGTAGGGTGGGGGGGGGTATTGCAGGGGGAGTGTGGTGTGTGGGGGGGGGGGTGGAGTGGGAGTGGAGTTGGGAGAGTGGGGGGGGGGGGGGGGGGGGCAAAAGCTAGTTATATATCCAAGCATACTTTTGATTTTTATATAATATATAAAAATTTTAAATATTCAACTTTTGCTGCATTTACTTTTGTTTGTATATTCTAAATAGTTCAATATGGGAACAGTGCACAGCACAGTTCCAAAAAATAGTATAATTAGAAGGGCACTTAGACGCCAAGCTGAGATTTCAAGGGTTTTTTTTTTTAGAGTGTTTGCAATGCATTTTAATTGTTTTTCATTATTATTATTAGACATTAGTGTAGTGTTAGAGGTAAAAAACGCTGTATAATGACAGATTTATATTTAACCATACCTAATAACGTTTCCATCAATTCTATTACGATACCTTTTGACTTTTCTTTGAACAAAAATGATATTTATGTTTCTATTGGTACAAAAATAACACCTCTACCACGGTACGTTAATGGCGTAACGTAAACCAAATCAGTGAACGATTGTTGAAACCGTTCATTAACCGAAAAAAATACATTTAATAAATACACAGTTATTATCTTATATATAGATTAATATAGTATTAATATTAATAATAATATGATATAATTTATAGAATAATTTACTGAATTTTTTGTATTTCTTGGGCATGAACTATGTAACAATTTCTAGACATTTTGTTTTGAAGAGTTTTAATTTTCGATGTACATTTGTTACTTAAATTTTAAAATTTCTGCAACAGGTTTCGACACATCCGTATCATTCGCGAGCAAACTTAAAACTTTTAAGAATGACACGGATGTGTCGAAACCGGTCGCAGAAAATTTAAAATTTAAGTAACAAATAATTTACTGAAATTTACTACTTACATTTGGTAATTTATAATTTACAACTGAAAAATGTCCTCTACAATATAGGTGAACTCTTAGTGTGAAGGACAATATACTATACCTTTGTAATGTAAATATACTAAGAATAAATAAATAAATATATATATTTTTAAGAATTATAAACATTCTGTCCGATACAAAATCTATATTTAATCTACTATGCCTTAGTTCAATCCTCTTTACAATACGCTATTATTAGTTGGGGATTCGCGTATAAATGTAACCTTCTTCCAATTGAAATTGTACAAAGAAAAATGATTAAAATTATATTTAAAAAATCCTTAGACTACCCAACCGAATGCCTGTTTGAAGAATTTCAAGTACCTACATTTAAAGATTTATATATTAAAAATTCATTAATACAAATTATAAAAGAAAAAGAAAAAGATAAATATAAAATTTTATATGAAAACCGAACTAGACTTAAAAATGTTTTTCTATGCCCAAAACGAAATACGTCTTTCGCAAAACATCATTAAACTTATCAGGGAAGAACTTTTTTCAATCGTCTACCAGAAGAAATCAGAGGCATTAAAGTTAAAACTCGTATACTGCTCTCTGTCAAGAGACATTTTAAAAATATTCTTAAGAAAAAAACTACTGTCACTTAATTAATCTTACAAATATCCTTAGTTTTCCATAACATTCTATCTTTTTTTAAACACACACTATTATCAAAATAAATACTACAGCAAACATATATTATATTTATGTACAATGAATTATTTAAGTACTCAACTAATAAAAAAATTTATATACACTCCCCTTCCATACACAAGCAAATGCTTTCAATGGAAGAGTAGTTAAAAAAAATCTAAGATGTAAAATTATCATTGTGTACCATATAAAATATATTATTAAAAAAATATATATATCTGTCTCATAGACAATATCTCATGTAATATTAATGTATACGAAAATTTAAAAAAAAAATAGTTATAAGATTGCATCTCACGACGAGATTATTATTTTTGTTTTATAGTCACGTAAATTATTAGTTTCATAATACATCACATTCAATTTGTCTAGGTCTAGGTTCAGAGGCCCGGGGAAAAAGCCGTCGTTTGCTAACTTATGGAGATGAAGGTAGAAATAAAAAAGATAAATACCTAATTTTGCAATTTTACTAAATATTATGGTAAAAAAAACTGGAAAAAAATAAAAAGCCATTGAAAAATGCAATGAATTTCGTGTAAAACTGTCCAACGTTTACGTACCTTTTTGATCGTTTTGTATTCTTGTTCCCGTTTGCTGGGTTTCGCATTATCTTCGTTGACTTACCAGGAAGGGATTCAGGTACTATTATTAGATTATTTGACTTTATTTCACAGAGAGATTAGTAATATAAGCAAGACAAACATCAACAATTCGTTACATTGACATTCGACGCAGTAGGTGGGCAAACGCATTCGCGGTCAAGACCTAGAACTCACCCCCATGAACCCGGACACCCCTTCTAAGATATAGATATATTTCCCATAAAAAATATTTATCTTAATTATCATAATCTGCAAAAGTAAAACAGCAAAAAGGACGTTATAGCGGATGGGGGCTGCACGCGTACAACGCTTTTGAGTCACTTCCAACTTGAATATTGATGGAACGGCCTGAATACACTGCTGTAGTCACAATTGGTTTCATAGACTTTAATTTATCTCTTTTGATTGCTTAATTATACTTTGCTAGATGGGAGCGTCTTATGTGTGCTTTACAACCCTGGTCTGCCTGGAGGCTACTTATGAATACTTTTAATGATTTTCAATATTCTTTTGATGCAAAACTAATAAATGTTTAATGGTTTATAGTTTTCTCTTAGTTTTTTCTCAGGTACAAGTAGAGTAGTTTATAAATAAAATAAACTCATCACCCTAGTTTACGCGTACTTGCAACAGAGTAATCTGAATCTGCAAATAGCACAGCTTCTCAGAGAGACGTTTATTTTTACACATGCATATTGCATATCCTCAGCTCCTGCTAAATGCTTTGAAATACGTCGCAGACTCGAGGCGGTGGATATCTGTATTTCTACATTTCTAGACCAGAGACACTCAAACTATGTCTCCTATAATACTATCAAATTATATTATATATTTTTAAAAAAATGTAACCAGGAGACAAAGCCTATTTATCAACGACAAACCTTGTGAACTTTATCGAAAGGACCGGATTACTGTCAAATAAATGAGGTATAATGAGAGATAGCAAAGTAGTGCTCATGGAACCATAAAAACGTAAACCGTCTAACTTTTATTAAATTAGTTAATACATTGACGGCCAGTCATACAATATATACAATTAGTCTACCGAACCCTGACAAATGCCACTTTTAGGTCTAAAAGACAGAGGTACTTTCTTACACACTAGATTCTGACTTCGCTTCCACTATACCCTAATGTTTTTTTTAAAACATTTTCTATCAATTTTGCAACACCCTTCTTTGCCATTTTAATGAAAAATAAGTATTCTGATATTCACCTTGATGAAAGCCACACATATCATGGTATATCTTATATACATATTAAAATATACAACCTAAATATCTCCTTTATCAGACACAAGAGCCCCTCCCTTTTGATAAGGTATGCATGACCAATGATGGACTTTACATATAATATCGACCACCATAACACAAGCATCACCCTAGCATGGTGGTCGAAAAATCCACTAATGATGTAACCCTATTTTGTATGTAATGAATAATGAATAAAGAAAAATTAAATAAAAAGTGTTTTGTAAAATGTATACGTGTGAATGTAACCGATATTCTTTATATTACAATAAAAAATCCTACCAAAGTAAATAAAACTTATAGTGCAAAGGAGTTAAGTATTCTCTAATTTTAAGTTGAAACAAATAAAAATATCGCATAAACGAAGTAGATTTATTGTACACCTTGACCGCCTTGACGTGTTTTACGGTGATTCTAAAAACTCAGACACAAAGATCAATTCCTAGGCTAGCTAAGTGTTATGTTGTTATGTTATTCGTGTTTGTTTTTATGAACCATTTATTAATATCTGTTTGCCGTAAGAATCGAAGGGTTTGAAGATGCTAAAAATTGATTTGTGTTTTTTTTCAAATATAAAAATTGTATTAGGATCACTCATGGTCGATTATATAATATGGTGTAGAACTACAACATTATTTCCCACAAAAACAAATATTATACAAAAACACGTAATGGGAAGGAAAAAGAAATTATCATAATTCTCGACTTTCAATCGCGTTTGATCGATATCGATGTTCAAATCTTCAAACTATTCTCTTAACTGAATAAGAACGAGTCAGAGGATAGATAACATTCCTCTCCTGGTCACGGCACCGTTGTAATAAATCACCTTTCGTTAGTAGAAGTTTTGAGAAATGAAGACCGTGTCTTTCAAATTTGTTGTTACCAATCTACTTTTGGAAATGGCGCCAACAAATGAAGAATCTATGGGTGATACTCAATTGTTACAAACACCACAGATATCGCACATTTCACTTATTTCGCAACATCAAATGTTTGCATGCCTCTGCTCTATGCTATCATCCTGGCATTTTTATTGTCAAGCTCGGTCTCCTCTCTTTGCCTTAGTTGCCATGTCTCCTGTAGCTATGCTGAGAGATCGTTCAAAGCGGTTAAATGCGTTCATTCGCGGGTGCATTTTCTTGAAAATAAAGATTTACGGTGGAAAATAAAGGTATTAGGAATTGGATACAAGTGAGAAAAGTAGCTAGTTTTTCTTTTGACAAGTGTTAAAAACCCACCTGGCTTTGGTTTCCTTTGAATAGATTAGTTAGTGGTTGAGGATCTACAGAGATTTGGTAAGATAGTATGTTATAAATATAATATATAGTGAGCATGCAACGAAAAGTGGCCAAGCCCACCTTTTTTCATAAAATGCTAGGTTTCCCACACCATTTTTTTATTTGAAAAAAAGCGGTAAGGGAAATCTAAAAATTATATGTTGATTTTTCTTATCCAAGCAACTATGTAAGCAAATATATGGAGTACTAGCTTTTGCCCCCGTCTTCGCTCGCATATTCGCCCCCCCCACTCCCCACCCCACTCCACCCCCCACTGCCCCCGCAATCCCCCCCCTACCCCCATTCCCCCCTCTTCCCACACCTCCCCGCTCCCCTTACCCCAATCAATCAACAATAAAATACGCGCCGTTTGGCATTCATAATAGAAGGTCAAAATGTAGATTAGTACCTATTTTATATTGTACACTAAATATTCATATTAGAATACTCGTATCGCAGAAATCTCCACAGGAACCTAAACAAATAACAAAATGACAGCCCACGTCAAACATTTACTTAGCAACACGCTTTGCCAATAAACGTATAATAAATAATTTCATAACGCCACATCTTATTCATAACGCCAAAACTTACCAATATGTATAGCATATTTTACTCGCAAATCAAGTAGCTTTCGATTAGTGAAATAATTTTTAAATTCCATTCGGTATTTATTGCGTGAAAGAGTAACGAACACACATCCATACAAACTTTCGTCTTTATAATATCTATAAGATGGTTAAATATTGAGTATGGTTAAATCATATCTATAATAGCAATGCCAGTCAGCACACAAAATATTGTACATCCAATTTAGGAGGCAGGTATTGGTCCGCCGCTCTGGGAACCATTTATTGGATAACCAACACCTCTGTCATAGTTCGCCACAAGTGGTTCGTTACGTTTGGTGGCTTAGCAAGAGTGCCCGGGTTCATAAGGTGAGGTTTGACCGGGTCTTGGCGAAAAATTCATCTCTCCATCAACTGCGAGGTAGGCCGGATTGGGAGAGACTGGTTTAGGGAGACCTTCTGACCTCTTCAGGAGGACTCTCTTAGAACATCGCCTTGCAGTGGGGGGGGGGATGAATTCATATGTTAGTTACTTTACTTCCCAGAACTTCCTCTCCTTCCTTTCTTAAAAATACCCTCTAAATAGCATCTCCAAAGATGGCATGGGCCCTGAGGGGAATTATTTTCCTCGGGGCCACCCGTAGCTTATGTAAATTGTTACATATTTATTCAAACTGCTTCGCAGACGGTTTGATATCTCAACTCTCATGGAGAGTATTCATTTCTATGTTCCTGCCACTGAGTTATCTATGCCACCGAGAGCATAGACTGTTTTATTTCACAGCCTGCAGAACTAACTTGCTGATGGTCATGCCGATCGGGTAAGCAACGTTGCTGTTGAACAGAATCAATTCGGACATCCACACATTTAGCGTCAGCAAAGCTATCTTTAAAAGCAAACTCCACTAATTCTAATGTAGTTGACACACCTACTACTTATGTTTTATGTAACATTTTTTTACAAATGTATTTTAAAAACGCACTAAAACCTACAATAATATCATTTCAAGTTACGGCAAACAAAATTTGTATGATTATTATTGTCTGCCTTATAAGGTATGCGAACATCGCTGTCGCTTGACACATTAAATTTATGTCTAAAGATTTTTAAAAAATCCACGTTCAAATATGATTCAATTGGCTTGTGGGAATCTTAACAAATGCCATAGCGCCCCGACGCCGATGCCCTGGAGGGGTTGGGCCCAGAGCGAGGGCGGCCGGGGGAGGGCGGGCGTCGCGGCGGCTTGTCGCATATGTCTTCCGTCACCCTCAATAAGAGGAGACATTAGCACTTTCCATACATTCGTGAGACAAAGAAATGCGTTAGCCTGGTGGCGCAATACGAAACCTTTCTCCGCTATATGTAATTAAAATGTTGCTCTGGATTACGATGGCGGGTGTTACGAGTATTTTCATAGTTACTTAATCCCAGCGCAGACTCATGAAAATTGAAAAGTCACGAAATATTTATTATAATGCTAATTTTGATAAAAAACTAAAATTTTAAATCATTATGTTTAGGCAGGTACTTACTTTATCTCTTGTTTTTTTTCACATGATCATTTAAAATTTTGAAAATTATAATACATTTGATGATAAATAAACAAGAGTAGTAGTTTTGATTAATGAGAACTATTAAAAAAAAAACTAAAATACTCATGAATCAGATTACCATTCAATTTCACAATAATTTGTCTTATAACTTAGTGGAAAATAATATGAAGACGATCATTTAGTATGAGACAGAAATCTCTTTTGAAGCAACACCAGGTATGATATCATGAAACTTACAGTCTTGCTGTGTGGAAAATCGAAGCCAGTATTGTGACCCTCTATTATTGTTAATACTAGTTAGTATGTACCTCTTCAGAGCCTTCAGACTGTGGTAGAAATCATTATATTCAACCAAAGTATTTGTTTTTGCTTATTAATAATATCTTCTTTGCAAGGTGCATCGAGTTTTAAAGCTTCCAAAAAAATACTAAAAAACTCTAAAGACAGCCATTATAAATTATTGTCAATGTGCTATAATGCTCATCGGTGCGACTAATAATTCGTTTATAGAGGAAATTTGAGCCTTTTCCTTTTGAGAGATCTTATGTACGGCGAATGATTAGTTTTTGAATGAAGCAACTATTTATATTAACCGTCTCCGGGGTGCTTTAGACTGGCACCCATATTATTTTGCATCACAAAAAGAAACTCATCCGAAAAATATGATTTTAAGTTAAACATATTTTGATAGCTCGCGGTGTTTGAACGCATACCTTCCCAATTCCTTTGATATTCCTAGAAAGATTTTTTTCTTTCATAGTTCTTAGTCAAGAGAGGTTTTTGTCTTAGTTCGTTACCATAAAATTTTAAATACACAGAACTGCCGCAAGCGGTCAAAACGACCACTTCATTATTTTTCTTGAGCATACCTGCAAGCACTTATTGCAGGTGAATTAACGTGTGCTCGGATCTTGTGATGGTTGCGTGGTTGGATTTTCTCAAATAAATTTATTTATACAGAGAACGTTCTAGAAATTAGCCGTTTATAAATAAATTTATTATGAACTTGGTTTATTTGCAAAACATAATTTTTTGTTAATATCTCACTTTTTAGCACCTGAATAGACTTAAAAGATTACCTCACCTCATATAAAAAAAATCGTTTGAATCGGTCCTTAAGTAGGTAATTCGTACCCAAACACAAATATTGAATGAAAAATAGCATTTACATATTAATATTAGATATTGCGGGTACTGAATGTGTCATTATTATATGTATATAAGTTGCATAACTAATAACTACTTTGATGAGTAATATTCAAATTGTCAAAGGGCTGAAGTAATAGTAATACGAGAATATTCCTTTCAAGCGACAGTAGTAAAAATAATTCGATTAAATTTATAATTCTCAATGTCTAGAAGCGAGGCCTAAATGTCAAGACAGCCTCGGTCTGTTTAGCACGTAGCACGCGTACCGAGGCACCCTCGTTCCAAGGAATGTGTATTGGCTATGACGTTTTTATGTCACATCTGTGAATTGAGTGTCAGGCGATGCGCACCCCAGTATAAATGTAACCTCAGAAATACTCTCATCAATCTGTCTGATCTCACTTGAGAGGGTGGAAATTGTTTCAGTAAAGTAACATATAAATATTATGAATTATTTATGTTTCAAATTTAAATATGTTTGTACAAGTACCTCGACATCACACTTTATTATAAGGATTTTATTTACATAGTAGCAAAATGTTGTTTTATGAATCAACTGACAACTATTATGGGATAACTGAAAATATCTTATAGACGTGCATTTAATATATTTTCTCGTATTGTTCATGAAGAAAACTAATGGCTTCGTTGTGAAAACATATTCAAGCCAATTTTGAAGAAACAATTGTTATGAACAGAGATTTTTTAAAAATAGATAGCTGGTTGTATAAACTTCTATTTTAGCGAAATCAATATATGATAATGATCGCGGAATAATCCAGTCTACATTTTTAAGGTATTTCAATTTTCAAGACAGTGTATTTATCGTTTTGTCGACCACCTCGTTTAATTTTGATCAGGCCTTGTGTTTTAAAGAACCAGTTTTTTTCTTGTTCCAGTAATATTCTGATGTTTCCCCTCAAAGCTTAAAAAGAAATATGAAATACTATTTGTTTTAGAACTTAAGAAATTATAGAAACCAAAAAATAGAATTTATTATAGAATTAAAAAAAAAAAATTAAGTGACAACTTCTCCAGCACTGTTGTGAGATGAAACGAAAAATACCGACACTGAAAAGAGACAAACATCTGCGAGAGAATGATATAATATTATCGGTCTCCTCTTTGTGCGGTGCTGCGTAGCCTCCCCACTCTTGTCTACTTTAGTTTACTGAAGGTACTTCTACTGCGTGTGAATTCAGTTTATTTTTATTACAAAGTAAACAAACGTTGAAACAGTTTTATATCCACTTTAACTTGCCTAGTAATAATACCAATTTCGGAAATTTAATAAAACAAATATAAACCAATTTTGGATTGGCATTTTACTTATTCATCAAAAATGTTTTGAAAATTTCATCGGTAAATGCGATAGAATTTTACGTTTGGTTGCACTGAATACCATATTAAAAGAATTTAGTGTAAATATCTTTTGAAAATCATAAATAAAAAATGTTTTATAAAGCGTGCCTTATTCATGGGATTAAATATAAGATAAGTCTTCTGAATTAGGGATTGCCTGGGGTTGCCTGCATTAAAATATAAATTATTACCTTCACGGCCACTCCATGGCAATGCACTTTGCCTAATTCCTCAAAACCAATAGTTATGCTCCTGTGAGGGCATCCCCGCCCTGTTGGCTTCGAACCCTAATCCCGTGAACCCTCCCGGTAAAAAGGGAGAGTCGTTTATTATTGATGACACCTAGAGTTACCAAAACAAGAACCGGGGATGATGTATGGCACCCTGTCTCGTCTATGTGCTCCTGGTGTTTCGGGATATGATCTTAAACAAAGACATTACTTGACTTTAATATATTAGACCTATTAATAGCTGCTGTCTTTATGCTACCCCTGGTCTTCAAATAAAATATGACTGACAATCGATATAATATTATACAGGAAAATGATACTTATTTACTTATAGTACACAACAACGCGAAGTAAAAAATGTGTATTAAAATTGCTTGGTTTTGTGTTTATTTTGAGCAAATGTTCGTTATTTAGGTTTAGTTATTTTATGCATGACATTTATTTACAACTTATGTAAATCTTTAAAATGGCGTTTCTTTAAAAAATGCTTGTACGATAATGTTACATTATCTACAATAAAACATTATTCTTCTACCACTGAATTTCCATTGCACAGTGGTTTTTAATTTATTTATTTCTTTGTAAAGACAGTGTAAAACCAATATATTGCAAAAGCGGTAAAAAAGATACATAATAACTACATTTACAGTTAAAGTAATACATTTAGTTAAAACATAAGTGCTATTTCTCCTTAAAATCGTTTTATGATATGTGGAAAATATCCACATTTCCTCTGGAGGTAGTTAATCAACCTAGTGCGTCTTCCTAGGGGCATCACAATTGATAAGTTAGTTTTGCATTTGGGTAGAATCAAAAGCCCGTGTTGGCGACCTCGCGTGAAATTATCCGGGTCATAGAATCCTATTTCAGCCAGAATATCTGATACCGATATAAAACTATTTAGAAGCTTATAAGCCATCAGGAGTAATGCGATATCTCTTCAGGAACTAAGGCTGCAGATACCCAGCATTCCCGAGACAAATGCTGTTGGAAACAGCCATGGGTAAAAACCTAACTTTCTCCTATAGAGGCATCGTATAAATTTCCTTTGTATTTTCTCGACCATTACCGTATAATAAAGATGTTACTCGTAGAATATTGAAATTGAAAACTAGAGTCTCTAGAATGGGTCAATCGATGATACTGATTATAAACAATAGATGATTTAAAAAGCATTACAAAAAAACTTTCTCCAAAAATATCACATTGAACGTTTGTGTTTGAAGTGGAATAGACGCGCATTGATAGTTTTGGTTCATTAAATGCTGCGTAACGAGTGGATACTTTTCAATATAAGCCTTTATTTTTATTTAATGAGTTACTTAATACTTTAAGATACCCTATTAATAAGAGCACGAACCGCAAAGAAAATGGCCAAAAACAAAATCCCCGAATTTTGTTAACCCAACAAAATTACACAAATTCTCCTAGCAGCTCTTCAGATCACGAGACAAAAGCTCCCCCAAGAAGCCGAAATTTATCACAATTTATAATTAATCACCGATGTTCATTAATTTATGTTGAATGTAACCGGCTTTCATCTGTCACTCGCCGCGAACTATAAGAAACAAGACGATGTACAACACAAAAAGAAAGTATTCTTGTAGAATGACTTGGCAAACCACCGGATGAGGGAACTGTTGTGACTAAACACAAGGATGAAAGCATATGTGTAAAAAGATATTATTAATACAGTTTATTAGATTCATTATTAACTTACTAAGATATTAATTTGTGTTATACAGGATTGCGAAATGAGATATAATGCTTGAGACCTTGGCCAGTTACTCTTGCATGGTGCGAACTATCGATTTAAACCTAAACCTTCTCGAGAGTCAGAAAATAAATTGTCCACTTTAACAACAGTTAATTCAGTCAACAGCGCACTAATGTAATTAACTAATGTAATAACTAAATGTACAGCAACTCCATTAATTTCAGTTGTAAGGTTGCTTTAAATGGCTTTAGAATTTTACGTTTGATTACGGGTTTCGTGACGAATTCTGAATAGCCAAGTACTTCCTCAACTATTTCTCCACCTTTCTCTTTTTCCTTCTCCTCGCCACTACCTTCAGCCTTATAACATACCCCAATTGGAGATGCCATAGTCTCACTGGCTCCAGAGAGGAGCAGTTTGGACTCTTGTGCGGTATTCACATAAAAAAATCCTCTTATAATCTAACCAACCACCTAGAATAGACGTTTATAGTACTCGTATATATAGACGTTCTATAGAGGTAGACTTCATCCCATCGGTCGAAAGAGGAGTCGAAAACTAAGATGAAAAAATTTTGGAAGCATTCATAAAATTTCACCGTGATCAATGTACACGAGTACATTATGTTGATCCATCGCCATTTCTTCATAAGAAGATTTAGCCAATAAATATCCATTTTATCTCGTAGAATCAATATTTAATTTCACACACACATTTCATCAAAAGCGCGATAAAATGTTGATTTTTATTATTTTATTGAATTATAGAAACGTGTCCTCTGTGGTGCTTTTGTCGTGGGGAAAACATCCCTGGTCTTGATCTCAATGGACATATAAAAAAGGGATGGACCACCTAGGAAGATGTAATGCGTAGTAAAAACAAATTTCATGACGTGCGTTACGAAGTAGCGGGGAATTGGTTGGATGGAAGATCATTTAAAAGAAAAAGAGACAATTATTTTGAGAAGTTGATTTGTGTAGAGGGAAGCTATTTCACATCTAACATTTTACGATATTCGTAATATAACAATATCTTAATATATTTTGATAAGCACTCGCAATGAAACGATTCGTTTAATGATCACAAATAAGTGCTAGGTACCATTTTACAAATAGTTTTTTCTCTCAAGACCTATGTGATCTTAGCGGATGATGTGTGAAAGGTCTTTTTACGGAAAGAAAGAAGAAAAAATATGTAATTACCGTAACTAAATAATTACCTGTTTTTCTCTTTCTTTCTATTTATTATTTTTATTTATTTATATTCTCACCATACATTTTGTTGTTGTGTTTTTTTTTTACATAAATTAACCTCACTAGGACTAATGCCTGTATTGAGGTTAATAATTATAATTTGAGGATGCATTTTACATACAAAACACAATATAAATACACTACTTTCAAAACACTAATATTACATACTAATTACCCATCTATAATTACCATTTAAATAGTTTTATTGACTTACTGTAATATGATAATATAATATAATAATATGAAGACCAGATGGGTAATTTGAGAATGATTTGTAACAATATTTTATACCTGCCAAAAGCAAAGTAAGTTCAAAAAAACTAGGGTGACACTTCGATTTGTGCAACTGGAACTCAAATATCTTATTATTTAAAAAAAAAACTTATTATTTAAAAAAAAATCTTATTATTTAAAAAAGGACAAGGATGAAAATATAGTATGCCAATCCTCAGTCAACATAAATTTCTTAACATTATTTTTAAATTTAGTTAATGAATTGGAAGACTTAATGTAATCTGGCAGAATATTAAACATAAGTGGAGCCTGATATAAATAGTTTCTTTGGCCAAAAGATGTTTTAGTATGTATTGCCACAAAGTCCATTGTTGAGCCAATTCTAGTGGTATGGGTTTGTTGGGTTCTTTCTGCAGATTTAGTATTGATAAAAAATCTACAAATTATTTTAATGATGTACAGCTGTTTTATACACATAACATTAGATTCCTTGTAAAGTAGTTTAGATGGATAACGAAATTTTTTTTTGTACATGACTTTAAGAATTAATTTGTGAGCAATATTTAGTGGTTCTACATTGGAATTTAGACAGGATCCCCAGCATACTATATTGTAAGAAAGTCGAGATTGGACTAAGGCATAATAGACAGATTTTAATTTCTCTTTATCCAATATATGACGAAGTTCTTTAAAAATATAGGTAAGTCTCCTGATATTTTTTGTTAACATATCAATATGGTCGTTCCATCTCAAATATTTATCAATAATTACACCTAGGTACCTAATACAGTCTACTCTTTCTAAAGGGTGGCAATTACAATTTTGCAGACAATTGTGTATAGTTAGATTATGAATGTAATGTAATCAATCTAAATTATATGAATGTAATGTAATCAATCTAAATCTAATTAATATGAATGTAATGTAATCAATCTAAATCTAAATTCATCAATATTTTATTTAGACTTTTCAAATTTCTAAAAGTGCTCAATATTTTAGTATGTAACCGTATCCTATGTATGAATGTATGTACACCTACACATATAGATGGTCCAGTAGTTTCAATTGTTCCTATTATATACTTACATATTGCCTAATGTTATTCTATTTCTGTTATAATTAGTGTAACTCGCTCATCAAGCACAAGAACTAGCTTTTTATTTGCCTTTGGTGAGATTGCAATTTTAAATAATTTCTGTACCGATATGTAATTTATATAACACCACTGTACACTTATATATCTATATTAAATAAAAAAATAAAATAAAATAAAGTTCTGGAAAAGCTAAAGTTATGAGGAGTGCGTAGGAATCCGGGGGTCAGTGTCTCCATAAGTGACGGACTTATAAATTAATCCCTCCACTGCTGTACAAGGCGATGGGTCGAGAGAATCCCGCAGGAGAATCAAAAGACATCCCAAAACCAGTCAGATTCATCCGCCGTCAAGATCCCGACAAACCTTACCCCATGAACCCGGGCACCCCTGCTAAGTCACCAAACGTAGCGAATCTCTTGGTGTATTGGGATTTTGGTTATTCAATAAATTATTCCCGGGGCAGTGGCCGCAAATTGGTATCTTATTATTTTACGATAATTATTATGATATAAGATAACATATTACGTTTTTGGTATATACTCGTATAATGTGATGCTACGTGAAATTACCAAGAAAAAGTAATTTTCTTAGAAAAAACTAATATTTGATCGTTTTGTTATAATGCGTTAACATCGATTATTCAGCTCGGTTTATTCAATTCGGTCGGCTCAACCTTAATTACTTAGTTTAATCAATACTAAATTTGATCATGTTTCAATTAAGCTTTTATTCCCGTTAAATTAATTTTAAAGAACATTTAATAAAAGCAAACTTTTGTTATAACCCATGTTGAACTATCCAATGGCTAAAATTATGGTGAAATAATTGTTTTTCATTAATTTTTACTTTATTTTAAAGTTTATTTTAATTAAATTGAATTACTTCGCAAATACACTTTGTGGCGTCATTATTGATTTAATGAAAACAAATTTAATAATGTTATTATTAAATTCTGCAAGTATTTAGGTTTTAGATATTATAGGTAAGTACCTACATTTTTTGTGTGTCGTTTTATGCAACTCATTTGGTGTACGCTTACTTGGGAAATAAGTCCCTCATGACAATAAGGGACCTTTTATGCTGTGAATAATAGCATACAAGTGATAATATTTTATTTTTTCGTTGGTGCTGTGTAATTTTTATTAAATAAAAAATAAATTATTTTAATGGTTGTATTATTCTATCAAAAACTCGGGTTAATAACAAACAACTCAAGACAAGTCGACATAATTTCTATATCAATCAAATATATAAAGCTATTTTCACAACCGTTTTCCTCACTTTATTGCCTTCTGAGAAATATAAGAATAATATATCCTTCGTTGAATGTCATAGCCAAGATTTCATAATTTCAATGTCAACAAAATGTACAATGCTATATTCACAAGAATTTTCCTGACTTTTTTCCCTTCCAAGAACTACATAAAAACTTCACAAAGAATAACAAATATTATAATCAATAATTATCAGCCTGAAACACTCATCTACATTGAAAAAATCTTCCGATAAAAGATACTGGCCGCCAACGGGAATTGAACCCGTGACCATCTGATTGCCGGTCAGCAGCTCTGACCACTGAGCTATGGCGGCTTATCTAATACCCGCCAAATAATTCAATGTATACTAGTGTTTCATTCGACAATTACTTATTATTACATTTTTCCAACTGAAAATTTTTCAGGCTGATAATTATTGATTATAATATTTGTTATCTACCCTTTGTGCTTTGCATAAAAATCTTGTTTAAACGTTAGTTTATCAATTAAAAATAATTCACAAAGAATATTGTGTCCTTTGAATATCCTAGCCAAGTCTACATAATTTCTATACCAACCAAATATACAGCGCTACATTCAAAACCGTTTCCTCACTTTTTTCCGTTCTAAGAACTACGTATATAAGAATATTATGTCCTCCTTTAAATGTCCTACCCAAGTCTACATAATTTCTAAATCAACCAAATATACAATGCTACATTCACAGCTGTTTTCCTAACTTTCTTCCGTTCTAAGAACTAAGTATATAAGAATATCATGTCCTCCTTTAAATGTCCTAGCCAAGTCTACATAATTTATAAATCAACCAAATATACAATGCTACATTCACAGCTGTTTTCCTAACTTTTTTCCGTTCTAAGAACTAAGTATATAAGAATATTATGTCCTCCTTTAAATGTCCTAGCCAAGTCTACATAATTTTTAAATCAACGAAATATACAATGCTACATTCACAGCTGTTTTCCTAACTTTTTTTCCTTTCTAAGAACTAAGTATATAAGAATATTATGTCCTCCTTTAAATGTCCTAGCCAAGTCCACATAATTTCTAAATCAACCAAATATACAATGCTACATTCACAGCTGTTTCCTAACTTTTTCCCTTCTGAGAACTAGAATACTATGTCCTCTTTTGAATGCCTTACGCAATCTTGTTCGCATCGCATTCATATAAAACGCCTCGCTTGAATAGAGTTTAGACATAAAGGATGCATTTTAAGTCACCCATGTCCAGAATAATGACCAACCCTTATGTTCAGCCAAACTAAAATGACACATCTCATGAAACTTTGAAATTTTCTCCACAGTCTTAAGGTTACTAGGCGTAACTGCCATGAACTGTATACAAATCCCATTAAAGTTTTCCAGTTAAATAATAAAAATTCTTTCGTGTAATTATACATTACATATTTATAATGTTTTATAGAGGATTGTCGGTATGCATTATAATTGCACGAAATATCTAAGATCTTACTACCACGTTATTAAAAAACTTTACGACTTGGGGTTTGAAATCTAATATGTATTACAATTTAGCCATCAAATAAAGGAATGTTTCATTGTTGTCTCGTTATTATTTCCTCCCTGGAAGTTTTATGTACAAAGCGGAAGCAATATGCAGCAAAGGCTGGCTGTACGCGTAATTTTATTCGATAGATTCCTTAAGTGCAAGCGGGGAGTTCCCCCAATGCGAAAAACTTACGGGGAAGGGGTAGGGGAATGGAATCGGGTGAAGTGGGGTGGCTAAGAACGGAATTGACAATTGACGCAATTGGGGGTAGCTTACGCTTTTTGGGGTTGCATTAAACACGACTCTTTGGGTTTGACAGCGATCCTAAACCCAAAGTCGTAACATTAAAGATATTTTTTAATTTATTATTTTTAATTGATAAACTAACGTTTTAAGACAAGATTTTTATGCATAGCATAAAAGGTAAAAATTATCATAAGCAATAATTATCAGCCTAAAACACTCATCGACATTGAAAAAATCTTCCGAGAAAGATACTGGCCGCCAACGGGACTCGAACCCGTGTCCCTCTGATTGCCGGTCAGGAGCTCTACCACTGAGCTATAGCGGCTTATCTAATACCCGCCAAATAATTCAATATATTCAAGTGCTTTATTCAACAATTACTGCTTTACCCTTGAGGTGATTTTTCACAAAAACGGCGCTCTATAAATTTTCCAATTATTATTACATGTTTCCACCTGAAAACAACCAACTTTATTTTTTGTGAGAGAGGCATTGTTAATGCTAAATCGCTCGATAGGTGGCGTCGAGACAAACTATGTCTACATTTTGTTGGTGAAATATTTTAACTTGTCAAATATTAATTATTATTTTTAATTGATAAACTAACGTTTTAAAACAAGATTTTTATGCATAGCACAAAGGGTAACAATTATTATAAGCAATAATTATCAGCCTGAAACACTCATCTACATTGAAAAAATCTTCCGAGAAATCTTGTCTTAAAAATCTTGTCTAAAAAAGATTTCATATTAATTACATACGTGCCATATTCTCATAATATACTACTATGTGGGCTTGGCCTGATTTACCATATCATTATTATCCATAATAACGACATCTATTAAGAAATGATAGTCTTTCGAAATAATGTCTTAATAATAATTTCGAAGGTTACGCATTTTTCAAGGACTTGATTCCGAACAATAAATATGTGCGTCGCTAAGACTTCTTTAAGGAAATCGGTTAGACTTAGCGGATACCTAGGAAAACCGGATTAAATTATTATAAATGGTTTGTAATTCCTGCGAAACGTGCGAAGGTGGTGGGAGCGCGTCTAATGGTTTGCCCTAACATCTCGAGGGTGGTTTTCGCCAGTGGGGGCGGCAAGGAAACGCAAACAAAGATTCCGCTACCCTTATTTTATTTAAAAAACGTTTTGAAGAAACGCCATTTCAAGTGGAGTGGTGATTTATCGAAGTGAAATATGAGTGTGATTAAATTTCCGTGAAATGTTTTGGGATTTGTGGTCGAGTCCAAAATATAATATCAAAAACAAAATTAAAAGAATTTCGCTTAAAGGGCATTCGAAATTCGAGAAATAAATATAAATGTTTTTTTTACGGTGTTATCTTTGCACCGACCAATGGTATTAAAATAATAGGTTTTTTTAAGGCGTTAGTTTTTCATTCAAAAATAAAATAAAGTTATAATGCTTTATTTAAAGTACACACTTACGACTTACATAATACAGAGAAAATAAAATCGAGTAAACAAACGATGTAATTTCGTCTTCAAACTTAGCAAAATTTATAGATGTAATTTCGTTTTGTATAGATCATAGATTCTCAACCTTTTTTTGTCCACCGCCCACTTTGAGAATATTTTTATTTCTAGCGCCCCCTAACACTAGAATCCGACAAAGCAATTGACCACGACGAAGGGGGCGTAATGGTATACCACGACGGGGTAACGTTTGCCACAATGGAGGGGGCGTGATGGGATAGGTAAATATTTTTGTGAATGGGATAGGGCAAGATAGGATGGGTTTCTCTGGGTCTCCTACCGCCCCCCTGAAAGTCTGAAACGCCCCCAAATTTTCTCTTGGTCTTCTACCGCCCCCCTGAAGGTCTGCAACGCCCCCAAGGGGGCGTTATCGCCCACGTTGAGAACCTATGGTATAGATCATGTTGGCTTTTAAGCTCTTATACTTTTTTTCAATATTATTAAAATTTTTCAAAACAATGCAGCATTAAAATAATTCACCATTATTTTTCATTTAATTGTTGGGTTTCAAAAATTTTTTATTGCTTTTGACATTTATAAATGAGCGTTTGTTTAGTAAAATCAAGTAAATACGACAGTGTTTCGAAGGAAATATACATATAAAATAAGGCAGATGGAAACGTAATAAACAATATTAAAAAGGGTACATTATAATACGATTTGGATATGTATTTATAGCAGATGGACGGATGGAGTGTCAAAAGAAAATATAACCTGCAGGTGGATGAAATGCGAAGTCGGCAACGCTCAGGTAAGACAACGGACCGATCAAATTAATTAAATTCTAAAGTTCAGTCATGTTACGATCTGGCGGAGCAAAAGAGTTTGTATGAATGTTAACAAAAGTTTAAGCTAAGAAAGAGTTGGGTAATTTTCCTAAATCTCTGTCTACCCTTGTCATAAAATAATCAATTGGTTACAATGTTTAATATTTAATTTAAACCATTTTATTTCTCAAAATATTGCAGATGAAATTCATCATCCGAAATATTATTGACGTTACATCGCAAGGAGAAAAATTATTATTGTGTGCAAGATTCTGTGTGCACATTTATTATTTCATTATTGTGTCAATAGGGCTTAACAAGGAGGGTCTTATATCAAAGGGTCCCGCATCGATTCCTCGCGATCACGCCGGCACTGAAATTAAATTAATATTTCATTCTTTCATTGTTGCCGCACACCGCAAATATTTCCATCCCTTAAAGTAAATCGTATGGGTGATGCATTAAAATGTCTACTTTCATCCCCTTTGAACGGAAGGAAGGGCTGATAACTATATTGTTAAAGCGCTGAGTAATACTGGAATGGTGTGGGTTATTTTTTTTTACAATACAAGCATAAGTGTATTTTTTTATCGCTAACAAGCCGGCTGTTTACGAACGGATGTGTTATTTATTTATTTTTATTTATTTACGCCCTAGTGGGCTTTTACAAGCATAAAGGCAAAAACATAATAACAATAATAATTATTTACTCAAATTGTACTTAACCAATAAAAGAGAATAAATAATAAATCAATCATCATCACAAGGTATAGAACATCATAACAGAAATTAAAAACATAAAAAAAAATAAACATCATAAAAGAAATGAAATAGTATGAGTAATAAGAAAAAATCAGTAATAAGACCAGAAATACAATAAAGTGCAATGCGTAAAAGCTAGTTAGTAGGTATAAACAAACAATTATATGTGTATAATAATGTACGATGATAAAACAGAACTAAATAAAACAGCAAAATAAAATAAAATAAGTTTTTAAATTACTGGTAAGATTTTAAATGAGAGGAGGTTTTATGAAAAGAACAAAAATAAGAAAAGTTAATTATTAACAGATAAAATAGAGATGAGTTGTCTCTTGAAAATTGCAAAACTGTCAACACCAAATATATCTATCGATTCACAATGTTTTTTTCAAGGCTATGCATTCTAGGGATTGGTGAATTAATAGAATAGTTAGTATTGAGGGTATTGTTAAAATTGAAAATATCTTTATTGCGAGTTAGTCTGGCAGGTACATTAATACAGATTAATTCTAATAAATTAGGGCAGTCAACTAAAGATTACTTTATGTTTTTTATTATTACTTTATGTCGTGAATGAAACTGATTCTATTTTTGTTGTAGGTAGATTTCGCATGAAATTAGTGTGATCACAAAAATTTTATTTTTTTTATTTCAAAACAGTTCTATTTTGCTAACAATTTCATTTATTTATTGTTTGATACATTAACACAGTGTGAACAATTATTACATTAATGAAATTACCATTGGGATGAGCATAGATATTGATACTCCAATTAAAAATGTTCATAGCCTGTGTAAATCAAGACAGATTTTACAAGTGATGTAATTGAAATAATAAAAACCAAATAATATATAGAACATAGTAAGAATATAGTCCAGAGAAAAAGAATAAATAAAATGAATGAAATAATAATAAAGAAACGAAATTACATAATTTTTAGTTCAAATACTTCTGTTTACCATGACGTCATATTAGCTTATAGCTAATTGCTTCATTCGAGGTCTTAATTCATTTCATACGATTTCTGCTGTTATTACGACGATTATATTTCTTCTATTTAATTCACCCAATCGTGCCATGCCTTTATGGGACATCCTGGATGTCGTTTTTCATCTACTTGCTCATCATATATTATACTTACATTATTTTTTCCATTTACACTACTTCATTGATATTCAATCATTACAGTGTTTCTATCATAATTTTGCAACACCTGCACTTTTAAACTTGACCCCTTCTTCTTTTAAATGGTTTCTACCTACTCTAGCTAGAGCGTTAGTAACAATTAATGTTATCTGCAATATTTATTTAATGTTTTATTCCAGCAGGACTGGTAGGATAGTGCAATCCCTATCTGCCATATTACATGAGATTTAATGTTTAAAAGTAATACAAAGAGAAAAATTAAAATAATAAAAATAGAAATTAAATAAAAAAAAGGTATAAGATTACAATAAAAAAAAATGGCATAATATAAATAAATAAAATAAAAAAATATATAGGATCGTCTATCACTAGGATGAAGCCAAAAATCTTAGTTGACTCCAGAAGCTGGCCAGTCAGTGGCGAAGAAAGGCTGGGAAAGAGTGCACCCTCCCTTCAGTGAACAAAACCTTGGAAGTTGCATAATTTCCTATAGGCATTATTGTAGCACACTCTCAGCCTGTCCCATAGCGTTGCTGGGTGTTATGTCCACAGCCTAATAGTGTACAGGGCAGTGCAGCATGTCTTAAAGAGTTATTTTCTTACATCGTCATTACTCGCCCTTCTTCTCTCATTACTCTCTCTACCTTTCGTCGTTCCTTAATATATATATTCTTCATATACTCGGATAAAATATGTCCTAGGTATTTAACATGTCGTAACTTCAGTTGGACAATGTTCTCACTTTTTTTTTTTTTCAAAAATGGCCTTTGAACGCAAAACCATTTTTTTGGTCATTACTATAATCAAAATAATTTTATAGAACCATATATATGTGTTATATTTCCGTAGATACTTGCATAAAAAATCTAAAATCAGGCTCCATTTATTTTACAAGGTTCTAACATTATTTGCACTCTCTATGTTGTTTGTGTCGATCAACCTGATGTTACGAGGCGTATTCCTCACATTGGTTGGATAGGTGTTAACTTCGCCTCACCATGTTCTGAGGTTTCAAAGTTTGCAAAGATAAATTTTCGTAGTCTATTTAATTTTAGATTTTGAGATTTATTCTTGTGTAAAGTATTTTAGTTTATTGTATTTTAATGGAAAATATTTAAGTAGGACGTGGCTTTAGCTTGGAATTGTATTAGGTAAAGTCTTGTGATGGCAGCATTCCACTTCTGGCAGGGTCCCATCTACAAGCGGTGGAGCCACTTCCTGATGACATAGATTTATAACAAAAAGTTAACTTAATTCAAATTTTCTTATTTTGTTTTGTATTATTATCTATTATTTTCTTTTACCATGTATTTTTTTTTTCTCTCATCTTGCAATATTTTTATTTTACTTGATATATTGTATATGTATTATATGGAACTCGTGGGACTGCACCACCCTCCCCGAGATCTGGAATAAAGAATAAAAAAAAAAAAATAAAAAAAAATGTAATTAGAACTTTATGCAATGAATTATTATGCCCTAGCTCCCCTAGCTAATCGTGCATATGGTTCTATTTGCAGATTTAGGTATGTTCTAAAATGTTAAGTAAATGTCCTATATAAATATTTTCTTTTAAAATATCTTCAATTAAAATATTTTAAACAAGATTCAACCTCAAATCAGAAATCGGTAAATAGGTATTAATATTGGTAAAAAAAAAGTTTATGAGAAATCGTCTTTGCAAGCTTTGACACCTTGTATCTCAGAATAAGGGATTGTGAAGTTATAACCCTATCTAAATGAGGTGTGATTGTGAGGCCACAAGTAGTACATTTTGTTCTAGACAGATTGGAGGAATATAATTTCTCTAATGCTGTATCACTTATTCCACCAAATTTAATGTTCGTATTCGGGATTACTCTGAGGGAAATTGTTTACACACAATGTAGCACTTAGAGATACAGGTAAATATTTTTTTAAATGTAAATAACGTTGACTTTTTAATATGATGTTGTCTCACTGGTAGTTGTAGTTAATATATTACAGTAATAAAATAATATGCGCTGGAAGTTATGAAAAGAGATTTGATAACATCTATTTTATACGAGCGAGCAATTTAGTCCTGGAAAAGCTCGACATAATACTTTTGGGATCCATTTTCCTAACTACAGCGTCAGGCAATAAATACTAAAGTATGCCGCAATAGCGACAACGGCCGTAGTGTTTTATTAGAGTAGCCTAAAAAAGGCACTAGCTAAAATGCCTATATTTTTTCCAAGGCACTATATGCGCGACTACTAATTTACAAGGACGAAAATTTTAAAATGGGATGAAACTTTATTACGCTAGTTTGCCGTTCAGGGTTAAAAAAACTTGGCATTTTCAAAAGTGGGTAGAAGGGGGAAGTGTACCAACCACTGTAATGTGTACTGTTCCTAGCAGTAGATAATGTAAAGCTCCCTTGTATTTTTTAACGCGATATTTCAAGAACGCTCTAAAAATTTGCTATTTTACCAGTTATGGAATGTGTTCGTGGAATGGTGACGAGATGTTGCCACTAGATTTTCCATCCAATTTTCCAGGGAGAATACCTTTTTTTCTTAATGTTTGGGGTATAATTAATTGAGTCAGCCTTTTATAGTTTCTGGTTCACTTTTGTAGTCCCTATCTATTTTAACCGCATGTTATCTTATCGTGAAAATCATAAACTTAATTTATGATACATCATTATGTAAATACTTTGTTAGTAAACAGAAGAAGGCAAAAGAAGCATAGGAGGTCACCAATTCGATGGGGTGACTAAGTATCACCGCATGCAGCGCAGAACCCTAGAGTAGAGGAGCCTTGTCCACCATGAAAATTGGAGTAGGGGTCACAATCCCCAGCAATGAGGAACCGATTTAAGAAAAAGATGTAATTTCCAGCAAAAACCCCTCAAAAAAGTTTAATAATTTTAGATTATTATTTTTAATTGATTCACGACTCTTTGGGTTTGACAGCGATCCTAAACCCGAAGTCGTAACATTAAAGATATATTTTTATTTATTATTTTTAATTGATAAACTAACGTTTTAAGACAAGATTTTTATGCGCAGCACAAAGGGTAACAATTATTATAAGCAATAATTATCAGCCTGAAACACTCATCTATACATTGAAAAAATCTTCCGAAAAAAAATCTTGCCGCCAACGGGACTTGAACCCGTGTCCTTCTGATTGCCGGTCAGGTGCTCTTGATCACTGAGCTATGGCGGCTTATCTAATACCCGCCAAATAATTCAACGTATACTAGTGTTTTCATTCAACAAATACTTCTTATTACATTTTTCCACCTGAAAACAACCAACTGAAAAGAAATTTTGTGAGAGAGGTATTGTTAATATTAAATCTCTCGCTAGGTGGCGTCGAGACAAATTATATTTACCTTTTTTCCATGTAGATGAGTGTTTTAGGCTGATAAGTATTGCTTATTATAATTGTTACCCTTTGTGCTATGCATAAAAATCTTGTCTTAAAAAAACGTTAATTTAACAATTAAAAATAATAATTAATATTTGACAAGTTAAAGTATTTCATCAAAATTTTTTTGATAATTATTGCTTATAATAATTAATAATTTTAGGATTAGTGGAAGGAGAAGTATTTGCCACAGGATTGTAGCCTTTCAAAAACAATTATTGTCAATTTTTTTATTTAACAATAATATTATTTTGTTTTAAATGACGATTTCGAGTAAAGTTGAAAAATCGAGTGTCAAAAATAAAATAAAATATTTTTGGTACCTAATCGTCTGAATTGTTCCCATCATCAGTTCTTGTTTTGAAAATTAAAAGTTCATTAAACCTGAATAACTTCACAACGGAATTTTTTACGTCATATCACAGAAAACCTAAATTGATTCGTTCGAAGATATTAACAAGTGAAGTAAAATAAATTCCCAATTTGGTATAGAAAAAAAATATTCTTTGAAAAATTAATGGAACGTTCCGAAGTGCATAATCAATATTGACCATCAAAATGTTTTGTATCGTAAACATTAGCTTACGGGTGCACGTTTTGTTTTTGTTGGTATTGAAATTTGTTTCATTTCATGTAGGCACTAACATTTCCTGTACATATATATATATATATATATATATATATATATATATATATATATATATAACAGTGAACCGTAGTCATATGACTTGATCGAAGCTTAATAAATCTCTACCAACTGTTCTACAATGGTTGAAATAAAAAAAATGACAACATTAATTGAATGCAGTTTTTTAAGTTACCAGCAAGAAAATTTTTAAACTCTTCACAAGTTCATAATTAAAATCTGTAAGTTAGTTTAGACTGTGCTGAGGTGGTGGTAAAAGCTTATAAATGTTCGAATCCGCAAGTGATTGCAGTTACCGCAGTTGGCCCCCCGATATTGTATTATTATAAGAATATATTTTTTTTGCATTATTTACCAATGTCAAACCTAAAATCGACTTCAAAAGTATCTTTAATAATATATCACTTGGTATGGATATTCTATTTTTGATACGTTTTTAGGTTTTCACGGCCAAAAGCATTTTCGTTGTTTTGTTTGTTTTTGGGATGTTATCTGTCGGATCTGCCGGTTCTGCCCTGATGATGGACACTGAAACGCTCTCCGAAACGTCGGCTAAAGAAGGAGGTAGAGCAACACGCCATAACGGTGTGGATTTTTTGTGCTTATACGCTGGTGTATACGATATACAGCGAAGAACGTTTTTTCCTTGATGCATTTGAATTAATGTACGTTTTATACTTTTGTTAATCGGCGATACATCCTCTATGTACCTACACCCCTTCGGAGACACTAAGTTACAAGTAGTTTTCCCTAAACCGACTGCATATAGTATATAAGTATGTCGGGGAGTCAACTGTCAAGGGATCAACTGACATGGAACCGAATCCGCAACTCCTATGTTTAATGTTTATGACCTGCTCTTTTAAACCATTTAGCAAATAAATAGTTAGTAAATCTTCATAATAAAGCCACAAATTAATTAGTCTGAAATTTTTTAATGCATTTGAAAGAAAAACAGCAAAAAATAATTTATTTAAAAAAATGCTGAAATTTCAAACGTGTAAAACGCGTTGACATTACATGTTTAATTTACTCCCATTGAACAAAAACCAAAAACATGTTTTTTCATCTCATATTTCCAAACCTTCGTGCCCCTCGTATCATATTTTCATCACTGCAGCTTCATCACAGGAAGGACCGGTAGGGACGCAACCAGCCAGTACCTGCAGCATAATAATTTGTTTTAATAGCATCGTTAACATGCGCACTTAGTGGTAGGTGACGTGCCGCACCGTGTCGGGGGTAGTTCTGTGTTCGTGCTTTGGGGTATGAACTGTGCACGTTGGGGGGCGGAGTGCAAATTGGGAGGCTGCAGAGTGGAGGGTTGCGGTTCACAGTTGTTTGGGAAATTTGCAAAGAGGTCTAACACACATAAAAAATATCATCACATTTGTCATTACGAGATGGCTCAGCCCGAGATCAACTTTTGTTAAATTAATTTTTCTGTTGAAAAATCAGTCAAATTAGCAAGTTGGTGTTTTTCCTATTTTTTACTGTAAATCGGTTTTTCAATGCCTCCACAAATCAGGTAGGAAATAATGGTGTGTTGATCTAGAAACTGCAAAAAGGGAAGGCTGTGCGAAGTCCGGATTTGTAAGACGCTAGTGTCAGTCTCGTTCCGGCATGGCAGATACTCTCAGTATGTCCCTGGTGAAAGAAAGCCATTCAGAATCCTAACTTTGCTGTAAAATAGCTTTAACCTTGTTTCATTCAGGTTATGGGATATTGAATGACAAAGGAGAAGTATCACTAAACTGTCTAATATAATTGCCCGAAGATTATACCAATGCAGCTATAATGTTGATCATTGTTCAATGCATTTACCAGCCTTTATACTTGTGAAACATGGTGTCACTATCGTATCAGCTCGATGGAATGACTGCGGATTCAATATAATATCGCCCACAGATTGGATACAGAAGGTATAGCTGCGCATCAATAATGTTTAAGGAACTAGAAACTATCAGCCAGCCTCATGAGACACCGGGTCACTGGAGCCAGAAGGCGACTAACGACCTCCGACAACACGGTGGCACCGCAATCTTCCAGCACCAAGCGCCACTCCCGAAAGAGCGCTGGGCCCAAACTCCCTCAAGACCACGTCCTTCATAATTCATTATTGCTTATTTTAACTTTTTTTCTATTCTACATGTTTATTTACTTAAAAATTACAATATTCAAATAATTCCCTATAAACGTATACAGTTGGATTGTGTGGGATTGCACTATCCTCCCCTCATTTGGAAATAATAAATAAACAAATTATTATTATTAATATCTAAATAGCCAAGAACTTTCCAACCCTCCTACTACCTATATACATGTCTCATTCCCTTTCCCAATTCCTTGGCTCTGGACATTAAGGAGTAGTTGTTGAGACTCAAAATAAAAACAGGTAATATTACTTTTACGTTAATATACCTTTTATATACTTTCATTATATTTATGTATCTATTGTATGTATTGTACCAAAAGAAAATTTTTTAAAAAAAAAAAAATAAAAAAAAACAAAAAAAAAAAATATATATATATATATATATATCCAGACACATGTGCATGCCAAAACAAGCCACCCTATGTAGGTAACATCTTTTTCATTTTTCATGAAAAGTAATCCTCCACTTTTCATCAATATCTATTTGCATTTTGAGATGTATTTCGCCGCAATTCTTCAATTTCCAGGACGTTTTGGTACTAAAATCTCATTCTGCGGTGTTATACAACTGCAGTATATCGCCACGCATCGCCATATTAATAATATATTATATACATAGCTCACTTTTGGGCGGAGTTTGCCATTACTACTCTATTAGTTTTAAAAAATATCCAAAGTTTAACAGTTCACCATAAATAGATATTGTATTTAAACTTATTTTATTTTATTTATTTGCAATATAAACATACATACAAATTTGCAAGTGTTAGGAGTGCTATGTATATCACTGACTAATAAAATAACTACATTTAAAGTAAGCCAAAAATAAAAGAAAGGGCAAATATGTAATAAAACGATTTCAGACAATAAGCAGGAGTATGCTGGTGGTGTATGGACACCACCCCAAAGAAAATACATAAATTTACTGGAACTAATCTAGAAAAAAACTTTTCCGAGATTCATGCACCACATGGACTTAATTTGAGGTAATCTAGAATTACCCTAGAAATCAGACTTATGCGTATCTTGCAATACTTACATTTAATATTGTGTATAACTCCATTGATCACCCGTTCCTCATGGATTCTCCTATGGCTTAAACATGCCTGAAAACTTTAGCCGTAATCGTCACTTGTGCAAGATACCATAAGGCAGAACAGATGTTCTAGCACATCGAATAATGACCACAGGAATATTTATTGAACTTTCGAAAAGTAGATATTATATTTAAATAACTTTTTAAATAACCCTAACTCATTTTCATGTACTCGTACCTATCTTCTCAATCGTTAGAATGTTAAAATAAGAAATTAAAATAAAAGTTTAATCCGCCATGCAATAAATTTAAAAAAAAAATAACAAAGATCTTACTATTCAAATGATATTCTCCTGATTTTTTCCTACGTAACGTATCATTTTGCTTTGAAATTTTTGAAAAAGAAAAACGAATGTATTTTAATTGTTTTTAGCGTCAATTTCCTTTGAAATATAAACTGATTTGATTGACGTGTGACCTCAAACCATATTTTATTTAAACATTCTTGAATGTGGAAATTTGAATAAACAAACATTCTGAACCTTTCCACTGAATTCACAAAATTGTTAGGTTGATTTTAAGAATAGATTTTACACTTTTTATATAACGAATTTTCGGTAAGGAAGCAAGATAAAATACTCATCTACTTTAATTTAAATGCCTACCTATCAGAAAAAAATGATAACATTTTACGAATTCTCCGGGAGCAAACTATTTATTGTGTTATTTATTCCGCGACAAAATTGTATCGTTTGAATATCTTTGGAATGCGTTATTTTTGTGAAAATGTAGAAAATTTTGTGAAACTTTACTTGAAAAACTGGAGTCAGTCTTGCGGGTGTATGAAGCTAGACTGACTGAATGCCTATTCATAATTCAGAGAGAGTTGACAGGGGTGGTAAACGCGGGTCGGTCAACAAAGGATTAGTGTTTAGGCCGTACACGGACCGCGGGTTGCGCTTGACGTCCTTTGAAATATGAGATGGATTATCCGGGAAACTCTTATTTCTGGAGCTTTTAAATGCGAGAACAAACGGAGAAATAAAAGCGTCGTGGTTTAGCTATTTTTTCTTCATTCTTCTTCTTATTTTATTGCTGATGGTCGTGATCCTCACACCAACAATTATTATCAACATGAACTAGGCATCTCAACTACACACGATCCTTAGTGCATATAGAGTCAGGGTAGTCGTTTCGTTCTAACTTTTGATTATTTTCGAATGAGCGGCTTCAACCGTAGAGAGTGCGAACTTATTACGTTTTGTTTTAAAAAAAACGAAAAATAATATTTTGTTTACATGTGGAATAAACAGACTTTTGGTCACATGTTCAGCACTTCGTCACGCAGCTACAAAATCTTTGTTGAATATTGCGGAATAGGAACTCATTTGCCAGTGAATAACTTTTATGTGCCACGCCTAATATTGAATGAAGCGATTTCTTATCAGCTTAAGCCTGATTCTATTGTTGGCGGTTTCCATGGTGGAATTTACAGGGCTCCTAAATAAAAACGAAAACAACAGTAGTGCTATTTAAAAGTTGGTAATAAACGATATTTTTTAAATACATGTTTTTTACAATAGGCCTATAATTCTCAATGTTGTATTCATCCCCCTTCAAAGGTATTAAAATATTTTCCAAATAGTTGGAAATACGTCTTCTTTGATATAAAGTGTAATCAGTAATGTCGTAGGGGTAACAAGTTGTTAGCACAATTAAAAATAAAAGTTCTATGTAATTTATCACATCCAACACTTTTTTAATGTTGACATTTTTCAGATATTTTAATACAAAATTTGTATCAATATTAATCGAAATCAGATGTTTTGAACTCATATTATTATTGTTGATTATATGTACACACTTTGGGTATTTTTTTTTTGTTTGAGAGAGGACAAAAATAGATTTAAAAAAATCGTTAAAAAGATAGCAAATTTTTTGCTCATCACCTGAAGAAAAGTTTCCGTAAAACGTGTTAATAGGTTTATCAAAGGAGGTGGTTTGTTTCGATTTTACGAAAGTCCAATAATATTTCACATAACTTTTTGTGTTTGACTTGGCATTATTTATGTAGTTTGGGTAATATTATTTTTCCAGTTACTTTTGGCGAGTTTAATCATCGAGAATATAAGATAATCAGTAAGTTGTGAATATTTTTAAATTTACAATGAAATTTTAATTTCTTTGATAATTTTTATCAGTCTGTAAGCATACCATACGGGATATTTTGGAGACAGATTAATGGTTCCTGATGGTACGTAACGGCCGATAGCTTCATAGATAATTTCATAGAATTTATTAGCAGCTTATTCCATGCGGTTATATTGTTCTAGAAACCGATTAATTTTATTTTAGTCAGCTGAGCTAACATGGCTTTCCATGGTGAATGTTTTAAACTTGGGTCTCATTGAAGAATTATCTCGACATGTAAAAATTTGTGAGGTGAATATTCGGTAAGAAAGGGAGGACAGCAAGGCTGTAATGCACAGATAAAATTGTTGTTTAAAGTCAATGTGTTGTTATATAAGTCACAGAATGGTATAAAATCTATCACGTCAGTGCTGGCTGGATGTTGGGTGGCTGAATATTGAATCATTTGATTTAAATTAAGCTTTGGAATCCGGACAAGTTTTGAGATTCTTAGTCTCCTATAAGGACGAAGTCTTCGTTAGCATTATTATCGATAATAACTAGCGTATTAAAAATTATTTAGATTTTTCATCTAGGTTTTTAAAAAACCACTGTCAAAACCGAGGTGGTATTTCTCGAGATCTGTAAAAAACCCGGATGCAACCCCATAGCGTATTTATGGGGTTCAGGAAAATAAGCTTTACAACCGTAATGGTAATTTTAGGATTCTAAAAAAAACGTTACAAAAGTCCTTAAAAAACAACCATACAAACGTAGTTGAATTTATTGGTCCTAATTTCTACGATATTGAAAGGCAAAAATAAACGGTTACAATCACAATATTAGAGCGTCATAGATGTCATTTTCAACAAACAAACGCGGCGCTTTAAAAAATATCCGATTAATATATTTTTTATTATATTCCATCAAAAATTCGGAAATTGACGCCTACAACCGTGTTAAATACGCGAAAGTGTGACGTGATCGAAAAACCTCGATGACTACTATTGAAAAGCATGCAAATATAGGGCATCGGTGAAATTTTCATCTCTTCGTGATGCAGTTACGAAATCCTCGCAGTTTATCACGATATGTATCGACGCAATGTGCAATAGATGGAACGGATACCCAGTATGTGCAATGTGCAAAGTGATTTGTGCAACGCGCATTGTTGGATGAATTGTGCATGTTTGCACGGCGCGGTGTCGGCTTAAAGCTTGTCGGCATCCGCGCCCGATTCAATGGAATTTACTAGCACAGCAATAAATACATCACCTCCAATCCACGGTAAATGTGACGTATTTGTTCGGCCACCGATTCGATAACGGAGCTGGAGATGAAGGGGTTTGCGTGTTCGCGAGAGCAGAGCGGCGCGTCGCGATGTGCTTGCCGCGTTTTGGGTGAATAAAGCATAATTCGCGTCTCATCATCGCAAACTTAGTCATAATTTTCTTCCCGTTACTCCAAGTCATCGGGTCTAGGTCAGAAACCTTAAACCTGATAATTATCTCAATTCTGTTCAGGGCCGTACTTTATAAGAAGAAACTACGGAAAGTAGTAATAAATATCTTCCCATGAAAACTAACTTTAAATCAAAATACGTTTATCTGTGTACCCACCTATGTACCCTACTAAACCTATGTACCCACTTAAGATTGTCTTGACGTCATGTTCATCTTCAGATTGATTTTTTTACCGATTTTGTTAATTACTGAAAAAATAACGAATTATGGAGCCATTCATTTCTTTAATGGATATGCTGAAATAGGTTAAGCTTGTTGCCGCGTGTAGCGTGGTCTGACTCAGCTATTAGCTTAAAAATGAAAAAAATATAAGTTTTTAACAAATTAAGTACACATCCCATAGTTAAGCTAAGTTTTACTCAACATTCAACATGTGACTTATCAGGGAAGCCCGGGATGATGGGTTGAGGTTTACCTAGGTCTTGGCGACAAATGCGTTTGCCCACCTACTGCGTGGTTGATGGAGAACTTTTGACCTCTCCAACTGGTATTTTTCGACCAATCGCATCGCCTTGCACAGCAGTGTAAGGGGTCGATTTTTAAGTCCGTCACTACTGGATACATTGACCCCCAGATTTATACCCACCCTTCTTCATCATACCCTTTTTCTTACCAGAGCTTAATTTTCATTACCCTCCACACAGCATCCCCAAAATCGGAATATATCCTGAGAGGTTTTTTTTATCTCCGGGCCTCCTGTATGGATATATGGATGAGTTTAGATAAGTGAAAAGAAAAAAAGCGTTTATCCAAATTTTTCGCAAAAAATTGAAGTGAGCCTCGGAATGCTCGTAATGCAATACATTTATTTTTAAATGTCTATGTCTGAAGGGTAAATAGAACGAAACATCAATGTCCGAGAAAGTTAGTTTTGAGATAATCAAATAAAGCTTTCTAACTTGTTTTGTTAAAAGGTTTTTTTGTATTCAGACTAGAAACTTATATTCTTTACATATCATTCCACTAAAATTACATACGACATGACAGTATATTTTACATTTGTTTTAAATTATTATAGAAAACGCCAGGCTCTGGGGATAGAAATTTTTTCAAGATTTGTAAATCATTGACTTCTTTTTACCAATTGGTAGTAAATCTTTGGGTGGCGGTTCTAGAACTTCAGATTCATGCAATGTCCGTAATTCCATTTTGAACAAACATTAGAATAATAAGGGCTACTGTAATTTTTATCCATTCCGGTTTCATGACAGTTGATCTGCCGACAATTGCCCCCCGGTTTACTTATATTCTTATAAACATGTGCAGTCGGTCTAAGGAAAATAAAGTACATCTAATTAAACAAAATATAACATATTGACACCGAAGGGATGTGCAGAGAGGTACCGCCGAATATCATAAGTATAAAACATATTGTCATTCCAATGAATCAAAGAAAAATCTGCTTCCTTGTATTTTTTATAGTAATACCTCACAAGAGTCTCAGTTGCTCCCGTCTGGAGCCAATAAGACTACGGCATCCCCAATTGGGGTATTGTGTAGCTGAAGGTTGTGGGGAGGGGAAGGAGGTGGTGAAGAGGAAGGTGGGGAAGTACCTGGCTATTCAAATCCGGTCACCAAACACGGCTGAATCCATTTCAAGCAACGTTTCAATTCTGAATGGTGGTCTTACACCAGGGTACTGAGAGTATCTTCCACTCTGGAACGTGTCGCAAACATACTATAGATATATTATTTTTAATGAATTTGAGGGAGTGGGCAGCGGATCGGCAGAGACGGGGACGTTTAAATGAAAGGCGTCATTCGATGTATGAGTCAGTCTTTATTGCTGCTACGTAGCGATGGTAAGTTTAGTGTAGAGTAACAGTGTGCAGACAGGAGCGATGATGATGATGAGGCTCGTAGGTGTTGCAGTGATGAAGATCGGTGATGCAGTGGTATAGCAGACCTCGGGTCTGCATGTCGCCAGCATGTAGTTCTGCACCGTGGTGGTGGAGAAGACCTTGACGTCCAGGATGGATGCTCGACGCAGTGAGTCGCGGAGATGAGCTGCGGTAAACTTCGTGAGGAGAATGAAGTCTCAGTGGCTGAGAAGTTGCTGCCTGCGTGACAAGAAGGCCCGCCGTGGGACTTGTCGTGGGCAATTGTGTCTCTTGAGCTGATGGTGCGATGGACCATGTAACAGCGACCAGCAACAGCTACTATCTTCGTTAGTACTATTCAATATCGTAAGACTGTTACGCTGTCCGTGTTTGTGTGATTACAAATTATAATTATTGTGGGAACTTATTAAAGGTTTTTCATCACGCAACCTCGCTGTTCTTCATTCAACCACCAGCCTACACTGAGTACCTACAAATTAATTGTGAAATAACACAAATATTATGTAGGTATATTACAATTTTTTTATGAAAATTGATTACTCTCCCTTTCACCGTCGATTTCCTTTTTATTATTCTACTTGTGCAAGCCTTGAGGCATCAATAAGTGTAAGTTTTATTACAGATTCATCAAGAACTACCTACCATTTTATTTATGTTGTAATATTACTATTTTTTATAACAATTGGGAACAAATTAAGTATCCTACCAGTGAAATAAAAAAATAAGGTAGATGTAACAATATTAAACATTTAAATTTTTTTTTTTTTACAAGAATATATGATGATTTCCCCACTATAAAAGTATATGAACCCACTATAAAAATGTAAAAGAATTCAAGAAGGAAAACCATTTACTTTTGTTAGCCCCTCGATAGTGGATTTATTGTTTATTGTTATCGAAATAATGTTTTGTAGCATCAAATATACATACTTTTAATGTATTATTAAATATTTAACTTACGCCATGTAAAAGATGAGGTCTTAATTTGAGGGATCGAGATTTTTGGTGATCTAAGTTTGTTTAGTTTAATAGTTTACTTTGAAGATTCATTTTAAAGGAAATACTAGAATGACTAATAAACTACAAGAGACGACGTAATAAAGAAGAAAGAAGGATATTTGTCCTGTCTGTAAAACATTCCGAAATTCGGGATTTTCTGTGCTGTTGATTAGGAGGTCGTAAATTTGATTTTTAGAAAAATTGATTTAAAGGAAAATTAGATAATATCTAACTGCATCAATTCTAGAGCGACTCATTAATTGTGTTAATTGCAAAACTCCCTTTAACGAGCTCCCATCGATGAATACGATTAAGAGAATAACACCCCGAGAGATCCCAACTCCGCACCATCCTAAATTTCATATATAATAATGGCCTAAGCTCTGTCTGATTGCCTGCCGAGGCGAAATTACACTTTGCTCATTGTCCGTAATGCTATCTTCTAGTTGCGCCATAGAACGCTAGAACTTCTAGAAGTGTCCTATTTTCTGGAAAACAAACCAAATGGTAATGTGTAAGTCTCTTTCAGAGAGAATGTAATCCATAATGCGAGATTCACAAGTTAGGATTTACAAAGACCTCTCGTGGTAATTGATCGACCGTTCGATTTTGAAACTCGGCGTGGCGGGGGGAATCTAATATTTCTTTTAAATAGTTCGTTGCTTCCAAAACTGCTTACGAATTATAGTTTCAGATTCACTTGTAATGGACTGTAAATACTACAACGAAACAAGCTACAAAAAACATAACTTCACAATTTCTTGTTTTAATCCAGGCATACATGGAAAACCTTTAATATATTCGCTTATACCTAGATTGCATGCAGTTGGGAATGCTTTCTCAGAAGTAGTAGATATGTTCAGCTGCACGGAATATAGTTATAAGAAGGCTATAATAACATACCTCAATCATAATAATCAATGATAGGCATGGTAATATTTATATGTAAGGCTTCTTTATCATATTTTACTAGAGATTCAGAACTACTCTTAACCATCAGACACAAGTGTCATAGCTAATAAGTGCACTATTTTAATAAAATTTATTATTTTTAATCCATAACTATTATCAAATCTCCAACTGACAGCCCTGAAACCAAAGAGCTAATTTGCTATCTATACCTGCCCAGTCATTTAAAGCAAAGTTAATTTTTAAGGTAACATTAAACTCTCTACAAAATTATTCTATTTATAATCAACTCCTAGATTTGAAAATAAATGCGAATGTGTGAATGTATGATATACCAGACTTTGCTCGATTCTACTTACCAACAAGCCACCTTTATTTTACGTATTTTTATTGTGCGCAAATTTAATGTTAATGCCCACATTATTTGTTTGGTTGTAACAAATACTTGTTTCATATACCTATGTATATACTAGCTTTTATCATACATACTTCACATTTTTTTTATGTTAGGTCTTTTATAAACCTCGCATATTATTTAAATATTGCTTAACTATTTTATTTCTGTTATTTTTAACATACTGATATCCTCCTGTGAACCATTGTATCATGTATCACTTGAATGTAAAAGCCAAATTTATGGCGTTTAAATAAATAAATAAATAAATAAATATAACCACGGATATTTAATTAGGTTATTGAACATTTTTTCTAAGGTTTCGTAAAAAAATTATGTGCACTACTAGTGTATTAACGTTCTCTGTTATCTTTAGGGCTGGATAATAATTCATGGTAGCATTTTGGCCGCTCTACTTCTTGTTACAATAGTGTATGGAGAACGGCTCAGCCCCTCGACATGAATTTTGCCAATTTAACAGCCGCGCCACTCTCCGCCCTAACAACCCTTCGCGCAATATTTGCAAATCAAAGGACACAGGATGATTACAAAAACCCATTTTATTATTACGAAGAGTAATTTTTAAAAATTAATATTAGCAAATAATTTACTTTTTTTAGATATTTTACTGACGTACGAATGTATTTTGTCGTAAAATCTATGTGTTACCATGCTGTCACAATTTTGTACGTTATTTGTAGATCACAATTTTATTCATCAATTAATAATAATAAACTTGCATGACTTGCAGAGCGCAATTTTTGTAAGAATTCACCTGAAGGGCGCTGTAATATTCTTTCACGTTTTTGTTATTACATCCTAACGTCTCAATGTTTTTTACAGTGTGAGTTGAGCATGAACTTTATGGAGAACCTTGGATAATTTTTTTTTTGGATAGACTCTTTGGATAAAAATGCCTTTGTATTACAGTTAGTATACTAACTAACTTTTATTTTATGATACAAATTACGAAGATGTTAGTAATCCTAAGAAACGTAATAAAGTATTTACATAGATATAAAAAAAAAAACTACACTCCACTTTGATGAAATTTACTTGAAATAATTTTTCTTTTACATCCCATTCCTTAATGATAATTATATTTTAATGAGTTTTAATGTAATTTAATAGTTGTGATGATTCTTGAAGCCATTTGAATAATTATTGTAAATCGCCCCCGAGGCGATTTTTGAAAATAGCTGCTAAATAAATTATTCATAACTTATTGTTATTATTATAAGCTTATGTACTCGATTCGCTTACATTTCATAACTTGCCAAGGGAAACCTGTAATAAACTCATCCCCGAACAACATACTCGTATCACATAATAACTCTAAAAGCTATGTTTTATCTTTGTTGTGAATAAGTGCTTTCCATACCCAACGATATAATATACTCAGCCTCTTCAATTAAGACCATACATATTCCTACAACAATGTTCGGTTTTATTGGAAAATTAATAATTCAGTTTGTTTGGGTTAAGCTCACCAGGTCCCGCGGGAGAACATAAGTATGATTCTAGTTTTGCCCTCCTTTCAAAATATTTTGAAATTCTGTTAAAATTTACGGTTAGTAACAGCAGATCAAGAGTGGTTCTGTTATGATATGACTTCATTATTTAGAGTGACTATTTACCTTTAGTGTCGTGAGAGAGTTGTAATCCTACAGAAGATTGTATCTTTGGATTTATCTCGTCCTATCAGAAAAAGATTCACATTTCAATTGATCAAACTTGCTATAAAACCACTCGCAATAATGACTTTTTCAGACACGCTTAAAAAAGTTCTTGTCTAATTCTTGTTCAGAGTCAAAATTCGTACAGTATTTTGGTGTTTTACGACAAATGTCGGAGAACATAATATTTATATTTTTGCGATTTACAAAAATGCAAACTATACAATCGGGAATAGGCGATAGTTTGTAGGCTTTGTTTTGAATCTACTGATACTTAGGTTATAATTATGTAGCTGTATTGACGACTTTTACAAGTAAAATTATATTACAGGATAAATCAATTAACTTTCATTTCGATTTGTTAATAATTTTACTGTAGATTTGTAGATATCCTTAGGCTGGAGAGAGAATGGCAGGAGACCATGCTTGTCCCAGTTCACACATGTCTCATATAAATCGCTGTAACTTCCTCACTAATCTGAGTGAGAAAATGTTCTAAACGGTGTTAGAAAGGCAAAACACCACACTCTTTACAGTTAAATCTGAAAAATAACCATACAAAAGTAAAATTACAACATTATGAAACCAATGTTTTGAATCACAATTTGGAAAACAAATGGAAACTATCAGAATTTTTTATTCATTATTTTTTATGAAAAGACAAAAATTTGAGGTGACAATGACGTTTATAATACATTTATCTAATAAATGATGTAAATGTTTTTAGTTTTTTTTTTGCAATCAGTAATTTTAGTTAGAAAAAAAGTGAGGTGAGCCATTTTTAAAACTTTTTCATGTTTGCATGCAAATTTTAATATTTAAAAAATTATGTATATTTTGAATTATAAAATTTGAAAGCTTAATTTATCACCTTTTAAAAACAGTTTTTAGCTTTGGGATATGTTCAGAAACGTTCCATTTATTTGCTGTTTATTGTAAAGCGGAAATATTTCGACCATCTGAAAAATACGCTAAAGGCAACTTATAAAAATAATTAATGTTAATTCAATGGTAAATGGTTAATATTAATTCAATGGTAAATGGTTAATATTAATTCAAAAATAAATGGTTAATATTAATTCAATGGTAAATGG
Organism: Limnephilus lunatus; assembly: GCA_917563855.2. Classification (NCBI taxonomy): domain Eukaryota; kingdom Metazoa; phylum Arthropoda; class Insecta; order Trichoptera; family Limnephilidae; genus Limnephilus; species Limnephilus lunatus. The sequence continues at coordinate 100,383,324 of OU830595.1, forward strand.
TTTATATTTAATTCAATGGTAAATGGTTTATATTAATTCAATGGTAAATGGTAAATTTCTACCTCTACAATTCGGTGGAAATTAATATTAAACTAATTACCTTTCCAAACGTTACGAAACAAAAAATTTCGGAATTTCTCTTAAAAAAATTGTTTTTATTTCTATAAGCTAAATTGAAAAGATATTTTTTTATTTTATTTTTCAGAAAAAAATGAGGAAATAATACTAATGAATTGCATGTACGTAATTATTTACAATATTTTAACGAAATTTCTTGAATTTGGATAATATTTTGTGTATATACCAATGAATAATTAATAATTTATAATATAAAGTAAATGGAGGCATTCAAAAACGCAAAATTTGATTTATTATTGTTGTAATTAAACAGTGTGTAACTTGTATAATTTTATAACTGCGAGTAAATAATCATCACGAACGTTTGGTAAAATTATTACCCAAAATAATATTTAATTGAATATACAAAAATAATATTTAATAAAATATTACTCAAAATTAAAACATAATTTTTTTTTCAGTGAGAAAGCTTACCAGATTCAGAATACTTTATGGAAAAAAAAAAACAAAAAATTAACAAATATTTTGATTGATCGCAGGCTCATATTAGTCCTGGCATCAACCGATTAAAATTATAGCGACTCCCACGGTAAAAGTTTTAGGGTTAGCGTGGCTTTAGCTATGAAAATAGCAAATAAGTTTTCTCGAATCAGGACAAACATTCTCCAGATGAAACTGATTTACAGCCTGCGCGAGGCTTTCAGGGCCGTTAAGGCAGTTGAAACGGTCCATTTTACTGAAACCAGCGTTCGGGAGATTACTTAGGGAAGGCTCCAGTTACACCTGAAACTTATCCATATCATCAGGGTAGGGTTGGTGCAGGGTTGAAAAATTAATTAAAGCATTGTATTTTTTATAAATCATGCTTATACACAGCTTAGAATAGTAAAATCTCTTTAAACATTAGATGATGCAACATAATAAAAAAAAAACGATCAGAAGCTCGACTAAAGTTTTTTTTAGTTATTCTAAATGTCTTTTTTTACATTAACCCCACACATATGGCCCTGAGAGAAATTATTTTCCTCATCTTTGTACATGCTGTGTGATGCGATGTGGGGTAGGTAGGAATCTAGGATCAAGATAGACCATCTGGAGAGGTCAAAGGATCTCCCAATCTCAGTCTCTCCCCATCGGCCCGCCACGCAGCTGGTGGGCAGGCGCATCTAGCGCCAAGTCCTGGACATACGTCACCCGACACACGTCACATGGAACTCCTGCTAAGTCGTCAAATGTAACATCACTTAAAGTGACCCGTAGTTCCCAGGGCGGTGGTACCCAAACCCGCCCCCAAGTTATTTACTCTAAAAAATATTGTGTTATCCGAATTACTTCGTTTAAATTATTTGTAATAACATCACTCCTAGAAAAATATGAATGGTTTGTGCAAACTGAAATCAATCATCGAAATGTCGTTAATGGAAAACGTTCTCATTTAGATAACTTGCGATGTGTTTGAGAGGATGTTTCGAGAAATCCTTGAATATAATCATGTTAAAATAACATAATGGTGAATTGCGGTAACTCCTGCCAAAATATTTTTCGGTTATTGTTATTAACAATAAGTAGGTTTATTTCTATTGAATTTATAGATCTCTAAAATATCTCCTTACTGCAGAGATTTCGCGTATTTCATATGTACATCGGATTAGAAATATGAATTTAAAGTAGATTTTTTTTTACATAAATCCGAAGTGTTTCCAGAAGTAATAGATGTATAAATTCATTCCTCCAACTACGGTGCAAGGCGATGGTCCGAGAAAGTTCTGCTGGAGAAGTCAAAAGGTCCCTTCAACCAGTCTCTCTCGATCCGGCTCGCCAGGCAGAAGGTAGGCAGGCGTAACTGTCTCCAAGACCCGGACCAACTCTCACGGACAGTCTTACCACACGACCCTGGACACTCTACTAAGTCACCACACGTAACAAATCAGTTGGGGTGATCTACGCAAAGGTGTTGGTTATCAAATAAATGGTTCCCGGGGCCCAAAGGTTCCCTTGAGTGCGCATTCCCTCTTACCAAATTGAGCAAATCTAAGATTTTTTTAATAGTAATACCTCAGAAGAGTCTCAGCTGCTCCAATCTTGGGGGAATGTTGTGAGGCTGAAGGTAGTAGGGAGGGGAAAGAAAATGGGGATGGGAAGGTGGGGAAGTATCTGGCTATTCAAATCTGGTCACCAAACACGGCTAACGCCATTTCAAGCATTCAAATATAAATGGTGGTCTTACACCAGGGCGATAATGAGAGTATCTTCCACTCTGGAACGTGCCGCAAATATACTTATATTATTTTATATACTACTAGCTGGGTTACCCGGCTTCGCTCAGGACAATAAGATAGTGTTCTGGAATGTTGCACAATGATGTTCCCGATTCCCTATTCCTGATCATTCCACGACATACTCAGCCACTCCTACCACAACTTTTTACAGCTCTATGGAACCTTCTAGAACTTTCCGGAAGACTGTTCTAGAATTTTCAAGAGGGCGAAACTTTAAGCCCTTATATCTTTAAAAGCACGCCGTTTAGGTAAAAACGGATACCCTTATTCCGTAGGGGGGATAGAGATCTACCACACCATATAACTCCCTTGATCGAACTGGGACTCGTTTCTGAGTTTTTGCGAGCTGCACGTTTTTTGGACTTTCTTTTATAATATATGCCATATTCAAATAAATAAAATATTACTCCTAACATGTCCTTTCCCGTGCGTTCCCCTCCAGCGTTCCACTTCCACCTTCCCCACCACCGCTCTCCCGCTCCCCCGTCCCGCCAACCCACCTGGCACTGCATTTCTTGACTCCTCTCCCGCCCGGCCCGTAGCCGAAACTTTTTCTAATACTAACAATTTTAAACTCGTGATATCTTTCTAATTAAATATCCGAATTGAAAATTTCAAAAAGTTAAATAAAGGTATTGAAGCTGTCTTGAATATGAAGTAATTTATTTTGATAAGGATTAAAACCAAGATACAAATAAAGAGCCTTTTCAAGCGGCGACATTTAAATAAAATTTTAAAAATAAAAGAATACTTATTGTGGCATAACCATAATAGTTAGACATATGCTGTTGCTACCGTTTTTGTAAATAATGATGTGTTCTATAAAGTCGTAGTACATTATTTTATTCTATCATCAATAGTTTTCGCAGCGCACGCGATTTAAAGAATATTTTAGGTAATTTTTTTACACCCTGGGTTACATTATTGAAGTTTTAGTAAGGATGCCTATTTTAAAAAAATATATAATATAGCTTATGTCACCCAAGGATAGTGTAGCTTCCCAACAGCGAAAGAATTTTTCAAATCAGTTCAGTAGTTTCGGAGCCTATTCGATGCAAACAAACAAACACAAATATTACCTCTTTATATAGTGTAGTAGAAGTAGATTAAATATAGATATATTATTTTAAATGAATAAATTGTGAAATAAAATATATTAATCAAATAAAATTTATTTTCCACACCGGGATTCGTTCCCGTGACCTTCGGTGTGCGAGTCAAGAGCCTTACCGCTGGACTACGCCGGCCACCATATATAAGAACTAGAAAGAAATATTAACATAGCCAGCAGATTCAATTTTCGTAATAACTTTTTTTTTTTGTAAAATGATGCTCTATAGATTGTACTGTCTTACTAGATAATGTGTGAATTTATTTTTACAAAATTAGTGTACAATCTACCGTAAGAAGTTTCCCTAGAAAAGCTGGTTACATTCAGAGATTTTTTTTTAATAGCATCCTTAAGCGCCCTTGAGGTGATTTTTCACAAAAACGGCGCTATACAAATCATCCAAATATTATTATTAAGGATTCGCTGGCGTATACGAGGTTAAGCTCTTTTCCATCAGACACAGAGGTCGTCGTTTCCTTTTTTTTTCTCCATTTCGTTCCTCCCCCACACTCCCGTTTTCCTCAACCTCCAAATATCCCCCTAAATTTCATAAAAATAAAAATAATGAAATAATATGTCCATTAAAATAAATAAATAATTCACCGCCAGGTATTTTATAAACAAGAAGTAATCAGCCCTAAATCCTGGAGATGTAAGCCCCGCCTCTCACTTAGAGCTCATCTGTTGGCCATGAATTATAAAGCGTTAAAACACTTTCACACCCGTTTAGGTTGTGCGTACCTCGAGTTAACTTTGGCCATTCCGACTTTTTTATTCATGTACATTTTATGTGGTAGGCGGTTTGTTTGCGAACGAGTCTTCGGGTAACTCACTGTATGTAATTCACTCATGCTTGCTTACACGCTGAAGGTACTTACTGCCTTGACTCTCCCTTTTTGGCAGGTTTAGTATCATCGTAAAATATTTAATCCAAGATGCCATCCTGCATCTTCCCTTGATGTTATTGACGGAATTTAATGTGATACTACGCAACAATCTTAATCGCCTGGGGCAACATTGTTCACAATTTGAGGCATCTGAAAAACCTAATATTTCAAATATTCAAAGACAACACATTTTATTTATTATTGTTATACGCCCATAGGGGTTTTTACATAGATTATAAATAAGTTTTACATAAGTTATCGAGTTTGAATTTATACCAAAAGTTATAAAAGTGAAAAATTAAAAATATATATATATATATATATACAAGTAGTTTTTGAAGAATATGGCGTAAAGAAATATTTTAATCAATATAATATTTAACATTAAAACAATCAAATTTAATTCTTCATTGAGGTATACATAGTAACATCAATAAGCCATTATTTACTGCCCGACAAATGCATCAAAAGTATGAATTCGTGAGTAATTTGGTTTAATTTTATGTGTTCGAAGGACCTTTGTATGATAAGTGTAATTTAATTTGTAACCACTTTTCCAATATGTCACACATACAGGTACAGAAGAAACGACATACTGCAGGACTCTGTAGCATTGTCTTCTCCCGATCTGGTGGTTTATATTAAATGGAATTTATTTGCGATTGCAGTTTCGACACTTTTCTTAAGCGGTGGGCGCGAAATGATGTACTTTGTGGCGGGGGGGCGGCGGAATTACGTTTGGCAGTATATTGTGTGTTAGGCGGAGATCGAAACTCTACAGGCAGTGCGGGCCGCGACAGGTACACACAGGAAAAGATAGGAAAATGATTAGGGCTATGCAACAATATTAACTCCCAAGTACAGCGGTTCGTGATTTGATTTATAATAGTATGTGTGTATAAAATGGGAGTGTATTGTGTAAATAGCCCAACCAATTATATTTGCTAATGGATAAAATATTTAAATGTCTTCCCTAAGAAGTAGAAAGTAACAGAATGAAGTATAAAAAAATTAACTGACTAAAAAAATCCTTATTAAAAAACTGAACACTCAGTAGTAATATTATCAACACAAAGCAGTAACTACATTAAGTAAAACCATATTTATATTTGTCAACTCATCCTTTTTTAATGTATAAATCGTACAAGAGTTCCAACTGCTCCCAACCGTCTGGACCCAATGAGACAATGGCATCTCCGCTTGGTGATTGTTGTGAGAGAAGAAGAAGTAAGAAGAATGTACCTACTCTGGAATAACAGGTCATTTAGATCTAGTCACGGTATATGAAGCCATTTCAACCGGCGTTATTATTTCGAACTGTAAGCTCTTAAAAGGGCAAAACTAGGATGCGATTTCTGAATACTTAGATATATTCTGAATATAAATATACTAACAGACCCGGCGATACGTTGCTGTGGCTAACGAAAGACAATTCCATTACCCAACCTTTATAAAACCCACACCATCCGCTTACCAGCTGCCCTCTGCCCTCTGCCTGAATTGAATATTTGAATTTATCGGCTTTTCTCTACCATAATAAGCATGTATTATACATATAAACCTTCCTCTTGAATCACTCTACCTATTGGTGAAAATCGCATGAAAATCCGTTGCGTAGTTTAAAAGATCTAAGCGCACAAATATTTTGAGTGACTTCATTTTATAACTATGTAATGATTATGTAGGCATTTATTTGGATTATAAATGTAAAAAACACTTTTTTATTTTTCCGTTTTGGGTTTTGAACCCTCTTTATATAAATCCGAGGAGCTTTCCTTTCTGCCAACGAGATGACTTAGTTAAATATTAAAATCAATCATTTGTAAAGAAAATGTTGAAACATTTTATAAAACCATTTATAAAATATCATTTGTATTGGTTACCGTTAAAAACATCTGTTTTTAAAGGCAGATTCAGTGGAATGTACTCGTGCTCTAAAAATGTTTTTAAATAAATTCCATGAAGGCTTACTATTGATTATGGTGTTTGGATTCGTCTAAAACTTTTGAAATTTTGTATTCCGCAGATAGCTTTTTGATCCTCTACTTTAAAAGCTACCATCGATTTAGTAAGTACGTACGTACCCATTTCAAATGCAGAAATATCTTTTGAGCGTACACTTTTCACTGGTTTCCTTTAAGTTTGGGAACGCGATCAAATTTCTCAAAACTTTTTATTTCTTTTTGAACACAATACTTGGTATCCCATAGCCATGTATATTGCTCGGAGAATATTCAAGCATATCGCATTACTAGAAAACAGGGTTGGCAAAATACAGACAATGAAATTCAACAAACATATTATTTTATTTCTTCACACTTTGCAAAATAACTTTGTGGCATTATTTATTATTTAATAAATAACAGATCACTTTGTATAAACCACTTTTTTAATAAACAATATCGACATGTTTCAATAACAATGTTATCTTCTTCAGGATATGTTAATATTACATATCCTGAAGAAGATAACATTGTTATTGAAACATGTCGATATTGTTTATTAAAAAAAGCGGTTTATACAAAGTGATCTGTTATTAATTAAATATTATGTTATATTTATTATTCTAACTTTTCGTGGCTTTTAAGTAGATGCATTTTAATAGAACTGTTTGTATTATATTGTAAAGTTTCTTACATTTTTTTAAATGTGATAATTAGGTACATTTTCAATACCGAAATTATATGAAAAGTCCTAAGGCTGTCATACATATATGAATGTTGTGGTGTCGATTTTCTCTGATGAACCATATTTTTCAGAAGATCGGAAGTTACAATGATACTCGATTCGTCAGGTTACAAGTCGTGTGATGAATGTCAATAAATACTTAAGTAGATCAAACGTCCATTCAAATGGATGCTCAGAGTACTTCTGAAGCAAGGGAACTGGGCACTGAAGGTGCCCAGCTATCGATCGTATATCATCGGCTGTGTTCGTAACCTTTCTGGTATTAGGCACGAATGGGCAAAAGTTGATTCTCATGTATAGTACAACTTTACTGACATCTGTTGAAACACCTCAAAACTACCTGTATTAGGACATCTGTTGAAGGACATTGAAACTATATACTTATTCCTATACACTACATATATGTTTAAATACTGTATATAAGGCAAATCAATAATAATAACAAAAACATTCTTAAGCTTGATTTAGTAGTTTAATTTCTACTTGCAACACTTCCGAATATGGAGTCATTTGCATGCAGCATAGAACAAATCGTGCGGTATTATCGCCTCCGTGTGGCGTTAAATAAATCGCATTTCTGGAACTCTAGCAAAAATAAAACATGTCATTACTTTAAAAAAAAAATAAAAACATTCTTTTCGACACTAATGCAATCCGTGATAAAGCTTGACGTATGATAGTGAGTAGTGAGGCATGGAACTGGCAGAGGAAGGATGAAAGTAGACTGAATGCTGTATAAATGACATCCTTAAAACTATCGTGAAAAATGTGGACATTTTAATGAATGCAAGATAGATGTAAGCGTAATGAGTAAGATTGAGGCCTGGTAATAAGCGCTCAAAAATAAGAATTTTAGAGGGAGCACGCTAATATTAAAAACGATAATAATTAAGCGAAAATCGTAAAAATGTTTAATAAAACGTGACTCGTTTAAAATAGAGCAAAAATCTTTAAATGGTTTGAATTGAACACTGTGAATTTTTTCATACAAATGACTTGCAAAATAACAATATACCTAAGCGTTTATAATAATTTTCAGAGCATAGTTTGTGATTTTTTTCTATCGAGGGAATTTCATATGAGGGAATTTCGGGGGAGTTTCGGCGTGGCAAATGTATAGATATCATATTTAAAAATAAAATATATTTTTATACTCGTATAAACTTAAAAACTGAAGTGTTGAAGAGAAATACGTATGTTATAAAACGGTAGAAATTGGGAATGCAGGGGCTTAAAAAGATAAGGGACGCTTAGATAGAAAAATCGGAGACGCCCGAGGAAGACGAGGCACGATTAAGTGAACCAATACTTTAGTCGGGCAATATCAAGAGTACATATTAAAATGGATATGTATGAGAAGATGTTTAATGAATGTGGATCGAAGTTTAAATAGGAACAAAAGAATAATGTTTGGGATTCTTTGTTTGGACATGAATGAAGGTATAAAATACATTTCTTGTACGAGAACCTCCTTAGACCACCACGTAGTAATCATTATATTAATATATTCTTAATCTTCGAGATCTAACGGACCCGAACACGTACGAGATATCATTGTCAAAGTAACGACATCTTAAGATGTATGAATGTGAACGAAGTAAGAATCAAGATAGTTGGTTGGCGGCCGTCTCTCTTCGGAAAAAAACGGCTCAATGGTTAGTTAGTTAAGCATCGTACAAAAAAAACATTTTATCACGATTTGGTAGCCTTGTTTCATATTGTTTACTCAAAGACTCTGAGGCGACAGGGTGCTCCAGCTTCAGAGTTCTCAGAACAAGGGATCAAGTGGTTTGCTTGTATGTTTTATAGTTTGAAGAATAAATTTCGGTTTTTCTCAGGAGAGTCGCCGAGGAAATCACTTATCGACGCGATACTTGCAAAATATTTAGTAGGTTGTAGGAATATTGTAAATCATTTTTAATAGTAGTAAATAGAAATTTTGTCATTTTTTATTTAACTATATAAAGTTTATTTACGTGTGATTTTTCTATATCTCTCTCACTAGGATATAAATACCTGTGTGGAGTCAGTATGATAACTTTTTTTTTAATTCCGGATGTGGGGAGGGTAGTGAGATATAAGACAAACCTCATAAATACTTAATTAAATGAAGACAATATTAGCGAAACTCAATCAAAATCTGGATACAGAAAAATCAGAAAAAAATTAGTTCCACTGGGACGCGAACCCAGGTCCCTTAGCTTACATGGCAAGTGCTCTACCGATTGAGCTATGGAACCCATTTCCAATTCGGTCACTTTTAACTGTATCATACTTCGACTATGAACTACGAACGTTATCTTCATTATTATTGGCTGCTATCTTTATATATAATTGCAAGATTCAACCCGAAATAAATGCTATCTAGGTAGTGTCTGGATAAATATTTATCCATTTTATTTTTTTAATACTGGACATCTATTGACTTTTCTGCAAGTCTAGGATGAATATTTTTATTTTTATTTTTAACTATCTGAGTAAAAATCTCAAATTATAATATTTAATTAAATGAAGACAATATTATCAAATATATATAAATACCTTATCATCCCGTAAATAAATAATTACGTGTGACTTTTTCGTGAATAATTTAATTATTGCGTGAAATGTATTATATATTTTATCCAAAATTTATGGATCAAAATTAGAATTTTTCTTAGGCAGCGGCTATGGGTACCGTGTCTTGGCGGTAGAGCGTCTGCCCTGCGTTGTAGGCTGGATCAGGGGAGACTGGTTAAGGAAGATATTTTGATCTCTCCAGCAGGACACTTTCGGAACAACGATTTACTCTGCAGTGGGAGGGATTTTTTTTTTACATTAACTCCACACAGGAGGCCCTGAGGAAAATAATTTCCCTCAGGGCCTATGTCATCTTTGAGGATGCTGTGTGGAGGGTCTTTTTGAGGAAATGAAGGAATTAACATGGGTCTTGAAGAGACTCATGTTGTAGGAGGGAGGAAACACAGAGGCCGGTAAATCGTTCCACAGCCGAGCTGTTGAAATCAAGAACGAATCGTAAAAACGACCCGTTCTCATGTGACTAATATGAACTGTTTACAAATGTTGGGCGCGTGTTTGGCGTGTTTCCCGACTATGCCACGGTGCTGAGGGGATCAATGATGCTAGTTCCTCGGAGCATCTTCCATTGTAATACCGGTAGAACAAGGACAGCATTCCCACCTGACGCCTATGCTCTAAAGATTACAATCCGTCTGTTAAGATGGGAGAATCTATCAAACTGACCGCCCGTTTCTGCACAGAGTCAAGGGTTTTTTTTAGGTATTTTGGAGCTCCAGACCAGAGGTGGCTACCAAATTCAACCGTGGGGCGCACTTGCAATTTGTACAGGGTTAGCAGTTGAGTACTATTAAAGTATCTGCGGGCCCTGTACAGTACGCCCAGTTTCTGAGAGGCTAACTTAACTCTGGTTTCGATGGAGCCCCCATACCTGAGCTGGTCACTTAGAGTTACACCAAGCATATCAATGGAGGTCCTATTCGGAAGAATGCTTCCGTTGAAGGAGACTAGATTATCATTTCGATCCCTTTTAGACGTTATCAAACTAACGATAGATTCATAAGTCTGTCACACCTGGACTTGCTGACCCCAGATTCCTTTTCTCATTCCTTTTTCCTTCCCAGAAATCTTTTCCTTCCTCTCCTAAAAATACCTTCCAGACAGCATCCCCAAAAATGTCACAGGCCCCGAGTCGAATTGTTTTCCTCAGGAAAACCTGCGTGGAGCTAACGTACTAAAAGAATCAATTAAAAAATTAATGAAACAATGTTACTTTGTTTGAACCACTTGTATGTATATTTGTTCAAATCCGACCGGTTTCGGAACGATCGTTCCTTCCTCAGGGCAAACGTATACTGACTTGACAAATACAAAATAGTGGGTGGGTACAATGTATTATTACTAAGTGTTATGGCAGGGGGTGGAGGCGTCGCTAGGGATTAGTGAAGGTGGGGAACACACATTGTTTCATTTATCTATAATGGATAACCACAAAGTTATACCTACATTCAAAAGTAATTAAAAAATTACTTATCACCAGATTTTCCGAACGGAAAAAAGTATGCGTAAATACTGCGCAAACAAACATATTGTATTTGTTGTACAAAATGTATTTTTTAATTTATAAAGGGAATTTTAAAACTGCATTCAAATATTTGTAATTTAATGAACATGAGTGTTGCAACATTAATGGGGATAAATGTCTGCTGCTTTTTATGCATATAAAAATGGTGTTCATGACGGTATGCATGCAGATTTGTTTTGCGTTAAAAAATAGAGAACTTTGCAGTTACCTATTTTCGGTTTAATATTTATTTTAAATTTTCATTTATTTATTTAATTATATTGTATTACATAAACATGGTAAGTAACACATTATTCCCAATGAGTTGAATCCCAACTCATTACGGGAAGGACAGATAGATATAAGTACATTTTACACACGTTTAAAAAATACAATATATTGAAAAGGAAAAAAAAAAAAAATGCATTGTCAATAATAGAGATGCACCCATACACATAAAACATAAAAAACAAACGTATGAAGGCGAGCCAATATTCACTGGTTTAAAAACATTTTCAGGAAATATTCTTTAAGCGTTTTAACTAATATTTTTTTTTGCTACTGATTGCTTTATTTCATTAGGTAATGCATTGTATTGTCTATATTTCATGTTTCCATGAACATGTTCAAGTTCGTTAAAAAAAAATTTCATGGTATAAATTAAAAGAAAATGAAAACAAAATTCCATTTCGCAACTATCTCTTTAATTACCTACCTAATCATACATCATTTGTCTTAATAAAATTTAACTTATCAACTTGGAAAAAATAAAATAATATCTCCGTAGATAAATAATCTCTTTCATGATTGCTAAATAAATAATATTTTTTCTTTGTTTGGATGAAATCTCCATCCATTTCATGTACGAATATACAAATTCAATTTAGTCTTTAGAATAAGACTAAACAAATCTAATAAAAAGTCAATTATTTCAGAATTTTAATAAAAAAATTATTAAAAAAAGTAAATTCATTAAAACGTAGAATAAATATTTAGTACAACAAAAATTATTAGGAAACGTCCACAATAGTTATATTGCTTTCTGATCCGGTCCGGAAAATACAAGTGAATCTTGTTACTATTCTTGCATAAATTTTCAAAAATATTATTAGGTAGGTACCAACCTAAAACAATTTTCATTATTTCCACCATCTCTGAAGCTGAAGTCATTAGTCAACTGTGAAAATGTAGGAAATGGTGCAGCTTATAACGGTGACTTTCAATTAGATTTGAAAGCAAAGAAAACTTTGTCACTTTCTTCAATGCAGTTTTCAGGGAAGATTTGGGAAGGGACTAGGGTGGATTTACATATTTTATTACTGGATAGTCTGGATACGTAGGAACTTTAAATTTCTTCTTGAAATTCCTTACAACGTAATATGGAATTTAATTTATCCAAGCCACGCTATGGTTGATGATAATAATTACATTAAATTTATACAGAGGTATTTTTTGACATTTCACTCTTGGTTAACACATAATCTAAAGAAGTGATCATAAGCTAGAAGCTAGAATATGCATCTCTTGTATGGTCTCCTATTTACAATTTAGTAACTTACACCAATTGGAGAAAGAACAAAGGAAATTTGATGAGAGTACAATATTCGATCCCAATTGAGACAACATGTTGATATACGCTACTTTCATGTAAAACTACCTCTACTAACAACCCGGAGAACTAAAAATGATATTTTTTTAACTTTTAAGGTTAATCTTCTCAGGCAAGTTTGTTCTGTTTTTGTAACAATTCGTATAGGTCTCATAGAAATCGTGCGTCTCCCTTTTATCATGGTAAGAAATATGATCGAAACGGTTTTAAATAAAATAAAATAAAAAAAATATTCAATTCCAAAAGTTAACTGCAAAATAATTAATATGTCCACCTTTACGAAACCAAAAATTCTGACCGATAAGTTGGTTTTAAGTTGCCAGTGATTTTTTTTATATATGAATACCGCACAAGAGTCGCAACTGCTAACATCTAGAACCAGTGAGACTATGGCATCCCCGATTGGGGTATGTTGTGAGGCTGAAGGTAGTGGAGAAGGGAAGGAGATGAGGTAGAGGAAGGTTGGGAAGTACCTGGCTATTCAGATCTGGTCGCCAAACACGGCTAAAAGCTATTTCAAGCAACGTTTTAATTCTGAATGGTGGTCTTACACCAAAGCGATACTGAGAGTATCTTCCGCTCTGTAATGCGCAGCAAATGTAGGTACTATGTGTTATTTTAAATCAATTAATTGTGAAATAACACAAATTAATCAAAATTTTTTTTTTCCACGCTGAGATACGGTCCCGCGACCTTCGGATTGCGAGTCAAGTGCCTCACCGCTAGATCACGCTGACCGTCTTGACACGGATGTGTCAAAACCGGTAGCAGAAAAATTAAAATAAGTCACAAATGCACATGGAAGTAAAACACATATTTTATTTATTTCAAGAGATGTTGATTTGTGTGTGGGTTCTTCTAATAAGTACAAATCCATAATAATTCGTTTGATTACCGCAAACAATTATGTGCAAATGTATTTGTGGCTAACTGCCTAATCACAAACAACCAAACGCCCACGGATATGATTTCATTGAGCGGAAGAGTCATTCTTTGTGTACATATCTCATAATAATTGTGGTCCCAAATTGGCCGTAATGTATTAATTTCCCTAAATTAATTAAATTTCCTGGCCACGGTTTGAATGTGCTCTGATTTTAATGTTGTGTAGGGGAAACGACTATTATTATTTTACCGTATCAACACAGTACCTAATAACATAATAATAAACAATTTTCCAATTTTGACATTCAGTTACTGCACCAACACAATTTCAATGGCATTTTGCATGATATTTTAAAATTTCTAGATTATTTGAACTGCTCAGGAATTAATGATATTTTTTGACGGACTTAGTGGCCGTGGGTTAAGACGCCTTGTTATTTGTATGTATATGATTAAATTGAACATTGGGGCAGACCCGTGAAAGATCACGAAATAGGATATGTAAAGCTAAGTGTCCATAAGAAAATATTTTTTTTTTTACATGAGCTCCACACAGGAGACCCTGAGGAAAATAATTTCCCTTAGGGCCTATTTCATCTTTGGGGATGCTGTATGGAGGGTTTTTTGAGGAAAGGAGGGAGAGGAGAGTTCTGGAAAGGAAAGGGGTTTAAGGGGTGGGTAGGAGTCTGGGGTTCAGTGTGTTCCGGTCATCCGCCTCCAAGACTCAGACAAACCTCACCCCATGAACCCGGGCACCCCCGATAAATCACCAAACATAGCGAACCACTTGGGGTGACCTATGGCAGAGGTGTTGGTTATCCAATAAAGGTTCCCGGGGCGGCGGTACCCATTCCCGAATCACAAATTGTAATCAGGATCCTCAAGATCAATTTTTTTAAGCTTTTAAAAATAACGTCAATTTGAGACGATCAAAAATTAACCTTTCAAATGGACATCGTTAATAAACTTGAAAAATTAACGCATTTGTCAAAAATTTAAGTAAATGATAATGCATTAAATTTCCACTGTAGAATTTTTATGAATTAATTTAAAGCAAATATTTTTTTTCCTACTTTATCACCTGTCTGAAATGTTCCCACAATGTGTTCCATTTTTGAAAAATACACTCAAATTCAAAGCAAATCCAAGTTCTATAGGTCATTGAACCGGAATTACAGACAAGAGTCACAACCGAAATTGGTATGTTTAATACCTTGAAGTTAAAAGGCACATTTTTTAAATTAAATGATAGATTCTCTCACTATCGCTCTGGTGAAGAACGATGGAACGATGGAACTTGGCTTCAGTCTTGTTTAGTGACCATATCTGAAGAGCCAAGTAATTTTTAGTCAACCTCTTTCCCATCTCCTTAAGAGGCCGGTATTCGAATTTCTACCGATTTCTTGCAAACCTCCCTTATTTATTTGAAGTTTTTAAGCTCTTAAAAAAATATATGTTATTCTTGAAGATAATATCTAGACATTAGTCGCGCCCAAACGCAAATTATATAAAATTTCCTCGATAGAAAAAAATCGCAAAGTATGCTCTAAAAATTATTATAAACACGTTTTTTCAGTTATTTTACAAGTTATATGTATGAAAAAATTCAGAGCGTTTCTTTAAATGCTGTTTAAGACACTTATCGTGAGATTTTTGCTCTATTTTAAACGAGTCGTGTTTTATTGAAGATTTTCTTGATTTTTGCATCGATTTTATCGTTGTAAATGTTAGCGCGATCTTCTAACATTCGTAATTTCATATCTCTCCGACTTCTTCTTTTTGGGGCCGGGAACTGAGCCTTAACCTTCCTACTTCCTTTAGCCTATGGCTCAAATGGTGATGTCATTGTCACATTGGCTCCGGGTAATTTGGTCTAAAAGAATTTAAAGTTAAGGACTCGAAATCATTTTATTGTATTTGCAACATTTATTTATGAAATCTGCATCATAATGTATAATTATGGAGGGTTTAAAATATACAAAAAAGGTCGTTCTCACATCTGGCCAAGATCCCCCTTTCCACCATGGAAATTAGCCACCTGTCCAAAACAGTATTACCTTTATGCATTAAATGAAAAAAATTGTTTAAAACCCATTTTAATTATTTTCTACATGATTCAGAATCAAAGACTCTTTCATCAAGATACAAATAACACATTCAATTATATATATGTTGATATATTCGTAGGTTTTTCTTCCACTTGATTGTTGGCCGCCCATGACTTCGATAACTATATACATTTTGCTGAGTAAGCACTATCAATGATATAATCAGTCAAAGGATAGCGAAATCACGATTCAGAATAGTCCGATTAATCAAAATAACACCTGAAAGGATTTGCAGCGAAGCAATACCAGAAAGCAAATCCTCTGTTCAGGCTGTTTTCAATGTGGCAAGTATAATAATCTTGCCCGGTATCCGGAACTAGGGTGTTATGAATACATTCAGGATATGTCGAAGCATATTTTCTTCCTCTCTTCTGTATAATTTACATCTGAATCCTAGACACTTCGATAAAGAAGTATGTTCACTACCGCGTTCAATTCTTTCCTTTACCGCGAAAATTTAAAATTGAATACTAAATTGTCTATTTCAAGTTGGAATCCTTTGGATGGTCCCCATTGTGAAACACCCCTAACGAGAATAACCGCGGAATAGAAAGGGACCTTCGTAATATCATGTTGAGAGTAGTGTTTGATTTACGAATACTTACTTCTTTAATTTCTACTCGTATGTACCGAAGTAACTAGTTTCGGCGCCAACGGTGTTCTCAATGACAATTCCATTCAAGCCACATATTTCGCCCCTTTAACGGTTTAAAGGGGTAAAAGACATGGCTAGGGCAAAGACCGGTATAACCAAAAAACGTACTTCTTAAACAGATAAGTACGATTTCAATGCATTTCATTGCAAACATTTTTTCACTCTTTTTTTTTTTTTTTTAATGTGTTGTTTTTTTTATAATTTTGTCTATTTTTTATTGTGAACTAGCTGGGGTACCCGGCTTCGCCCAGGACATCATTCGAGAGTGTTCTGGAATTTTCCATAATGATGTTCCTGATTCCCTATTACCGAACATTCCACAACATTCCAGAATGTTCCTACTTCTCGAAACTTTCAGACTCACCGACATACTCCGCCATTCCTTCCAGAACTTTATAGAGTTTTATCGAGCCTCCTAGAACTTTCTGGAAGACTGTTCTTGAAATTTCTAGAGGGCGAAATTTTCGGCCTTTTTATCTTCAAAAGCACGCCATTTAGGTAAAAATGGGAACCGTCATCCTGAAGGGGGAATAGAGATCTACCACACCGTATAACTCGCTAGATCGTTCCGGGACTCGTTTCTGAGTTTTTGCGGTCCGCACGGTTTTTTGGACTTTATTTTATAATATATATTGATTATGAAAGATACATATTGCTATCGCATTACACTACATCTGCGTACCTTATGTAATATTTTATTTTATTTTTTATTACGCGAAATGTGACTTATATTAAATCATTTGGTTTTCAAAAGTATAAGTAATCATTAATCATTACCTATGAACCAGTATTATATAATTCACGTAGACGTATTGGACGTTAAAATAACTGATATGTCCCTTCACAGTCCATTATTTTTTGTTATAAAGAGCATTTTTCTTTTGGCAATGTTTTATTACTGTTTGCACAATTGGAAGAGTTTTCGTAAAGTCAAAAGGTAACCAAAAATGAAAGAAACCAGCGTAGTGCACTTCGACGGTCCCGTAGAACAGCGTCAGATCTGCTAAAAAATGAAAATCTTTCTGTTGACTTATTTATTGGCTTAATTTGTTGATTTAGAAGCCTGTATTTTCGGAATGTTTAATGACATAAAATGAAATGTGTGGTATATCTAAAAGCTTGGGACTTTGTCACGTAGAGGGCAGTGCTAAGAGCTGTCCCGAAAGTTCGCTAGATGGCAGTTATTTTAGTTCAGTGTTTGGACACCAGAAGGGCCAAGGGCCGGGGTGCCGTCTGCAGGAGTTCACTCAATTCAGATCTCATTTAGCTAGCTTTTAGTTAGGCCGACTATCGTAGTCACCACTTGTATTAAGCGAAGTGTAATAATTACCAGATTAACATAAAAGAACTCTATTCTTTCCCAAGAATTAATTTCCTCCTAAGACGAGTTGTAGAACTGTCTGTGTGAACAAAAGAAAATGCAAAATATTAAAATAACTTTATATTTGTTTATGTCAACTTGTTGTAATTATTCTTCTGGACTGTTATTATTATGTTCAGCACCCGTTATTTTTATTATTATAATGGTTCCAAAAAAGCTCACACGATAATTAAATTATAATGTTAAAATTGGTATGCCCATAATGACGTCTACGGATATTCCTAAAGTTTTGTTGCTTTTATGCATATCTCTATGATTTCATTCCCTACCATATTCTATGTAGTATCTCACTTATTCAATGTTGGTTGGTGATCCAATCTCTAGGTAATATAAACATGTTTTGTGAGCAGATAACCTTTTTGCGTGTGGGTTTTGCAATTTGCGGTATGTAGTCTACGCTTTGTGCAGCGGTCGGGTAAACGGCTAGGGAATATTCTATGGGAATCAATGAATATTAGATCCCCGCATAGCAACCCTCTGGATCTAAGGCCGCTGTGGAAACATCAGAGCATGTGTAGTTTGTGTAGGCTTTGCATACCGCACAGCAGACTTCACGCCAAACTTTGGACATTTTATATTGCAGGTGTGATTGTCGGTGACCACTGTACAGAAGTTTGTTTTGTTTTGGAGATACTGCCAGAATATTTTAATACGATCAAATATTTAGGGCAGGCAAATAGATTTACCACCATTAAGCAATATTATTTGTTCGTGATTAAGTAGGTCATGAGAAAATTGTTTTAACGTGATAACTAACTACTCGTACCTAAAAATTTAGAGCAACCGAAATATTTCATAGTTCTTTTTGTTAAAAGTCTTCAAGGGTCACTAATTTGAAAAAAAGTGATTGCATTATGAAGGAATACTTTTCGAAACACGATTTTTTCAATGCATTCTAATTCATATTTAACATTTTTCTCTCTTTTTCTGTTTTTTCTTCTACTTGTTGTTATTTTGCTTATTTTGACTATTTTATTACTCTGAAATATAAAAGATACATATTGCTTTATAAAATATTCCAGAAAGTATGTAGATGTAGTACACCTATACCTTCTGGAATATTTGATTTTTTATTATGCGAAATATCACTTCTTTTACATCAATTGGTTTTCAAAAGAATTTGTAATCACTGATCATTGCCTATGTATTAGTATTATACATTTCATGTCGACGTACAGCATATTAAAATAAGTAACGCGTTTCTTCACAGTCCATTTATTTTTGTTATATATAGCATTTTTATTTTGTCGATGTTTGCACAATTAGAAGAGTTTTTGTAACAAGTGGTGAAGTCAAACCCAACCTAAGCTACATAGGTCCCTTAGATCCTCGGAAACTTCCATTTTCCTATTGTAAACACAACTGCACCAGCCCGGCTTACAATGGCCTTACAGTTCCTGTTCAAGTTGTGTTTAAAATTTCATAATATTATCACATTGTGGAGCCCTAGTCCCCTCGAGGCCGGGGCTTCCCTGGTATTAGTGTTAGGAGCCACCCGATTTGAATATACATTATTAAAGCCATTTTGCGATATTTAAGCGCCGGCGGACGAAATGAGACAGGCGGGATACGAGCAGGTACCTAATACATATCGAAACACGTGGTGAATTTATTCATTGTGTTATCTAATATTGACCTGACTATCTTTAAAGGGTAGTGGGGTGGGCTAATTTGTATGGAGGCGGTCGATAACATGGTGGATAGGGCGCTCGGCTTGTAGAATAATTGGTTGCATGGTTTTAAAGTACCTAAGTCATAACACACATTTAAGACAAAATAGGACAAACATATTTTTATTTAATTTTAATTTATTAAGGAAAGAAACAGTTATTCATATGTTATTAAAATATTTTCATGTTATATGAACCAGAGAAGTTTCCGCATAAAATTCATATTACATACAGAAAAACATAAACGATTAACGAAAATATAATGCCCTTGAGGTGATTTTTCACAAAAACACGCCCTACATAATATCTAATTATTTTATTTTTATTTTTTTTTATTTTTTTTTTTATTTATTTATTTTTTTTTATTATTTTTTATTTTCATTAATATGTTTTACATGTTTCTAAATGATAATTTTACATCTTAGGTTTTTTACTACTTTTTCATTTAAAGCATATGCTTGTGTATGGAATTATTATTATTATTATTTTACGTGGCGTTGGTAGAAAAATAAATAAAAACACAGATTAAACTATATATGATAGATAATGTGTATCTATATAAAAATAATAACGCTTTAACATCACAGTATATTGTTCAAAGATAAACATGAAAAAAGTAAAACAGCATAATGAGTATGAGAAAATGACACTTTTAGCAGGGGTAGTAGATAGATCGTAATGAATAGTTTGTTTCGACTTTTTCTAATATACATATATTAATGAAATAGACCTGAAGACAAATGGAAAATATCTGGGTCTGAAAAATATTGTCATATTTTGAGCATGTCCTTCTCAGAAATTAATGTTGTTTGTAGCTCGGTTTTGAGTGCAGTTAGACAGTTGTTGTCAACAACGTTGTTGTTGTGAACGTCCTTCTTAGAAATGTTCTTTGTAGTTAATTTTTGAGTCCAGTTAGATAGTTGTTGTTGATAACTTTTGGTCGGATATATTTCTTCTACCTTCTAGAGTTGGTAATATAACATATAACCCACGGAAAAAGACTCAATTGAAACCATCGAAACAGAATACACCATCACTTGAAACCAAATATGGTGTTTCATTCTGGATATTGCCAAAAGTTACCGAATTTTTTCACAATTTAAATTAATACAGGGTGTCCGGGGGGTAAAGTGCATTAACTTCGTAAGGTGATTCTACATGATGGTGGGAGTAAAACTTTTTCCGAAATTCCAACATTTTTTCCCATACGAAAAGACGTACCTACTAAATTTTTTTAGTGTGAGGTACGATATTACTTGCAGAGAGCCTGCCGGGCTAGATTGTGGCAACATTACATGGTTGTGTTTGGCGCGTATCGTAACAGCGGAACATAATAAAGCTGGCCGCAAACGCCGGTATAATTTTATCTTCTGAACACAAAAATACACCTAAAAGTTGGAATTTCTAAAAAAGTTATTTATGGTTTTTACTTATAATATCGTATAGAATCACCTCCCAAAGTTAACGCATTTCACCCCCGGACACCTTGTATATATAACACTAAATTAAATATAACACATTGATATATTTATTATCGATATTTTTGACTTTGATATATTATTTTATAATATTCTAATATTAAGTGTAAAGACAGGGGAACTATGTCACCACCCCGTTGGAAAGCGTTGTGAGGTGGGGTTAAGGTAGGCGCTGGAGGAAAGGATTTATTAATGTGAGTCTTGAATAGGTCCAGATTATATGAAGGAGGAAAAACAGACATAATATCGATTATCACCAAAACGAGCAGTGCAAAAATTATGGTAGGTATATCAGATTCCTTTCCAATTTCACTGTTCACAACGCTATTCCTGTAGTCACTTTTTGATTACAGTCCACATTATTATTTATAAAATACAAATTAATTTGCAGACAATTATTGCGACTACAATAATGTTAGACCTTAAATGATAAACCACGTAAGTCCATAGCAACTGCTATTGACTTATGTGGTTTATTTTGATTAGGTTTATTACTATGTTTATTTTGACTAGGTTTATTATTCTTAAAGTAAACCACATCAGATAACTTTAGCCTTTGCGATTGGCGACGGGCTTAGGAGAGACATTCTGAAAAAAAACAACTATGTGTTTCCTTTCCCTAATGCTAATAACTAATGTCTAGCCTCAAAACGCCTGAGAGGTTTCCAATATAATATATACGAGTATTTCACTGAACTAACACAACATCTGAGGCATACTGATTTCGTGCTGTATGATTTATTATGCAGGTCTGATGTATCCGTCCAAGAAGTAACATTTCACTTCAACGGCCACCATCACTCTCTGGTTCCAATTGATCGCTCTGTGGCAATACTACACGCTACACAGGCGACATCTGTTGCCGCAACGAGAGAGTGAAGGCAGGGAAATCCCCGTGGAATTTGCATAATGTCTGACACGATTGCATAATATATGCGCCGAGGCGTGGGGCATTTCCAACCCTCTCGACTGTCGATCTTTGTAGCCTTCGACGCTGGCCAGTGGACAGCTGTTTAAAAATAGACTAAGGATGGACATCGGATCAGTCTAGGCGTTCAGGGAATTGTGGTCACTAGGCTAACGAATTCCCTATTGAATTATTACAGCAGGGCGTTGCAGGACGTACTTGACTTATGAGTACTACAACAACCAACGATTCCTGACTTTATTTGGAGTAAAAACTGTAAATGAAACCGCCGACTTTAAGAAGAAAAAGTAAGTCAAGAACATCCCGTACATCAATTTATTTGAATATTCCCCAAACGTCAAAATATAATATTTCTGAAACGAAGAACATTTTTCTTAACAATTCATTTCTAGCTGACACATCGCTATCTAGTGGATGTTTACCAAACCTTCATAATCACGATAAATTAACTCACACAGCCATCTGTTAATTTGCAGACAAATTTAATCCACACTTCCAGCCCGCTCACCCACCAAATACATAAATTCTCATATTTCAACCAATTTACACAAAACCTTGACAAATTATATACCTTAACCTTCCTATCTATTAGTGAAAACTCGCATGAAAATCCGTTAAATAGTTTTT
Source organism: Limnephilus lunatus (assembly GCA_917563855.2). Classification (NCBI taxonomy): domain Eukaryota; kingdom Metazoa; phylum Arthropoda; class Insecta; order Trichoptera; family Limnephilidae; genus Limnephilus; species Limnephilus lunatus. Next base: position 100,405,789 of record OU830595.1, read on the forward strand.
GAGTTTATCACGAACAGACAGACAGACGCGGCACAGGACTTTAATTTATAATATGTAGAGAATATGCACTAATATGCTTGTTGCCGAATGAAGTATTCTTGGCAAAATCAAAAAAGTACTCACTAAAAATTCCTATAAAATCATGGGTCTACAATTTCAAAAAGCTTATATGTACTCCACATACTTACGCATTTTTCAGATATTTGTCAATCTGTATTGTTATGTTGGTGGTAATACGTTATAATAAACCTTGATGTGTTTAACTGTGATAAAATTTGACAATATTATAATTAGTTACTGGCGTCGCAGTTATTATTTAAAGATTGTGTTTTTGATGCGTTTATGCACATAGTTAAAGTGTGCATAATCATATCAAAAACCCATTCTTTAAATTTAAGATTTTTGGGTAATTTTATGATGATTAAGTTGGAATTCATAACTACATTAAAATATACATTCTTCAAGTGTTAGAAAAAATGGTTATTCGAGGCAATTTATTCCACGAATCCTAGTCCTGATTTATTCTCCGGTACACTTAAGAAAATTTAAGAATTTAAGAATAAAAAATTTACCAGATTGTATTTCCTGAATTAGGCGTAAACTTAATTGTTTGCATTTCTTTTCCTACAACAGCGTTACCTAGAGGAAGTGGTAAGTTTCATGCAACCTGTTAGACATGAGCGTTTAAACGCCCCAACGTAAATACCTAGGAATGGTTAAGATGAAGCCATACTAAATAATGCAAAATCATACAAAATCGTATGTTTTTGTTTTGAAAATTTGACCGCTTAGAAGTATTATAGATGCTTCAATTAAATACTGCGTGTACAACATACCTTGGCCCTTAAAAATATCGATCATTTTTTTAATAAGTCTTTTAATAAGCTTAGAAAAAAATAAAGTATTAGGTCTATAAAAAACATTTTCAACTGAAAACTCTCCTACTTATAAACACTTTTTCGGATATGGTTTTATTGCATAATGTGGCAAATTCAGTTTCTTATATAATTATTGCGAAAAAAATGATATTTACGCCCGAACCTCACAAAATAAAATATAATATGCATTTTCGCGTTGGTATCTTTGACATCACGGCGACAATACGGCAGTCGACGAATTTGTTATATCAAAGTGAACCTTATACCGTCCACTGAAGAACGACTGGCAGCCGTCCTATTCTTCCGCCATTACTCCTCCGAAAGGAGCGGAGAAACAACGTGTTAGGGTCCGCGCTGCTTGTTTTCGTGAAATCAATTTAAAAATTCCGTTTTATTTTAATAAACAATGCATAAAAAAGGAATTAATTTTTTTTACAGGCCTTTACGAAATCAACATGTAAAAAAAATTCTCAAATATCTTTTCCAACCTTTCCAAAAGCTTTTTCTCAAGTATTTTTAAACTCCTCCCATAAAAGGGCGTGAATTCAGATTTCGATTTTTTCCTGTACTAGTGGATCGCCTTAAGGGTAAAGTAATATATTATGTGTAATGAAGACTGTTTCCTAGTGCCAAAACCGAGTATCGGTCACAGATTGCCACCTGTACTTCTCGTGACAAAGGTGGAATAATGCATCATACCTGACCGCAATAATGACGGCTTCAATAGCACCTGTGCGGCTTGGGAAGGTGTTGCCTCGGTAGCTTACAAGAAATACCTCCGTACGTCAAAGCTCCAAATGATACATTATGCTTATTAATCAGGTTTGAATGTACTACACCTACTGATTGTTCTTAGCCTAACTGTTCATGATACCGTGTAGGTAGGTAATAGGAAATAATTACAATTACAACGAATAAAGTAAAGTGAAACTAAAAATTGTAGGCTCATGGGCAATAGAGATATAATTTACAATCCCATGTTGATCTCTTTTCTATCGCACTATGTCGATTTTAGCTTGTCTTATAAACAACTTAAAAATTTGGAATCAAAAGTACGGCGTCTGGTGTTATTGTTTGACAATAAAATTGATCACCCAAATCTCCGAGTCTACGATGGTAGAACTCTTTGGCCAAGAGTTTTTGCTGTTTCACCAGAAAAATTGTCTTTTTGAGTTTAAAGGTTCTGCAGTCGTGTTAGTTTTGAGAACCCAAAACAAGTATTATTCTTAATTTTATTTTTATTTTTTTATTATTCTTAAACTTAAAAATTGCTTAAAGTGTTTTCCGGTTCTAGTAATCCGGGGAAGCTTTACTTTATATTTAAAATTTATATTGAACATTATTCTGCAACTGTCTGGTAAAATTTGTATTACAATAAACATATTTATTATTTCACATCGTTTTTCAGAAAACAGATATTTACATTCTAAGAACTTATGATTATTATTGTTCTATTAGTTTTTTATAGTTTGCTGTGTTGTTAAGCGAGAAATTAAAAATAATTCTTGGTATGTTAAAATGAAATTAGGTTTCAACTTCAGCTTTAAACCAAATTAATATTTCAAGAATGCCTAGGAGGAATAATTAATCTAAAAAAATGATTTGATTCATTAAAAAGAAGTGGATTATAAATAAAAAAAAATATGCAAGAGTTCGCATTTATTTTAAAACAAATATATTCATAAACACATTTTCTTCCCATGTCTTTTTCTTGATATATCAAAGTGAAATTAGCTTTCAACCGCAGCCATCGATGATTAATTAAAATGTTCAAAGAATACAAAGAAGGAATTAACAAGCTAAAAATACTGTCTTGATACATAAATAAGAAGAGGATTATATAAGTTCATGTTCATATTCATTACAGTAAATTGAAAACATATATTTTTATACATACATCTTCTTCCCCTTGTACCATTCAGGTCGAGGACCCATCGTATCGACGCAGCGCCTCCAGGCGTCCCTGTTCTGCGCTACTTCAGGAGACTCCGTCCATAGAAGGCCCAGCTTCTCGCAAATCGTCATTTTTCTCAAAGCTATGTCTGGTGCGGCTCAGTAGACATCTTCCCTCTGGAAAAGCACAAAAAAAATTATACGTGAAAAACTATATAAATACCATTAAATTTTTTTCTTCCGAAATAGCAAAAACTACCAAGAAGAGACGAAAAGATCTAAGAAGAAGCAAAAAGAGACAAGATACAAGAAGAGTTAAGAAGAGGCGAGAAGAAGCAAGAAGAGGTAAGAGCAAGACAGCCTTTTCTTGACTTTTCGAGGCAAGGCAAAACAGCCAAGAAAAGTCATAAATCCAAGAAGAAAGCCAAGAAAGCCAGAAGATCCAAAAAGAAGCAAGAAGAAGGAAGGCATAAAGAAAAGAAAAAAATCTCAACTTTTAATCCATTCCTTTATCCTGCCCATCCTAAATTCCAATATTTGTTTATTGCGTTGCCATGTATCCTTGAGTTCCAAGTCCTGACAAATTAGTGCCCCCTTGTGTACAGATCTCACCGAGACAGGAGTGCTCCTGGCTGGGGGTACAATCGTATCTTATTGAATCGTATCGTATTGTATCTTATCGTATTGTATCGTATCGTTTCGTATCCGATCGAGATCCACTATTTGGCCTATATTCTCTTTGGTATGTTATTATTATTATCGCAAAAGAATAAGGTTTACAGCCTATTGTAAATTATATTTGGCACCAGCATCTCATTATTTGAAGTTTCTTGGAAAACCCAGTTGATAAAATTCTATCTAATATGTAGTAGGAAGATTTGATTGCAACTTCTCATCATAAATTAATATGGGGGTACGTAGGTACGTAGTGAAGTACTCTAAGGTACGGATTTTGCATGTTAGATAGGCTTTCAAGGATTAAGACTTTGTTTTTTTTGTTTTGTTTTGTTTTTTTTTTTTTTTAAGTTTACTAGTGAAACAAACAGTTATACATATTATAAGGTAATTACATATTACATGGGTGTATTAATTAACCAGTGAAGTTTCCGCAAAAAAATTATATTATACAAATATAGCTTAAAACACTAAAGAAAACATAAAGTTGAAGAAAAAAATAAAAAATATATATGTATACAACAGAAATAAAAAAAGCACAAATTAAAGCATGTGGGAAAGAAAAGATGAAGTTAAACAGTGAACCTATATAAAATTAATTCATTTTCACATCATAAAAAAACGTTCAAGGATGAATGATTTGCCAGGATTAGGATTTTTCACAAAAAAGAAAAAATATTATTATTTTTATGAAAAGAAGGAAAAACAACATATTGAGAATGAAAAAACAACATACAGCAGGGGTGGAGGGTTCGCAATTAACAATTGGTTTTAATTTTTTCAGTTATGAATTTAATAAATTGGCCTGAGGACAAAGGGAAAATATCAGCTTCGTAAAACATATTATTGTATTTTGTGCACGTCCTTCGAAAAAATGAATGTTGTGTGTAATTGGTTTTTGAGTGCGGTATGTGGAATAATTGGTTTGACCTTGTATTTCTTGGTAGACAGTGGAAATTAATGTGTTCTAGAAGATAGTTGTTGTCAACAACGTTGTTAATGATTTTGAATAAAAGTTTCTGGTCGGATACATTTCTTCTATCTTCTAATGTTGATAAATTATAGAATGTTAATGAGTCTTTTAGGTTTTCTAAAGTTCGATTCTGATGTTCGTTTTAAATCCTTAATGCAAAAAAAGAACATAGAGAATAAAACGTTATCACGATTTTTTTTTTAAATATACATAGTACGTCCCAAGTGCCAAGCCAATATGACGTAAGTTACAAATCTCAGTATTCAGGCGATTCAAAGCAGTGGAAAAAAATCGAGCAAGTGACAAAAATATCTTGTGAAAGTTTTTTTAAAATTATTATTTTTATATTGAAAATTTTAAAAAATACGTGCAATTTTTTTTTACATAGACCTCATTTATTCGGGATTGTACCCGTTCTGAGGTCCGTAGTTAATTTATTTAGTTGATTTTTTTAATGCATTTACTTCCCTAAATAGAAATAATTTGTTGCGCACGCTGTTTTGGCGGGAACAGTCAGTATACATACAATGAAAACGATTGCTCAATATTATATCACTGAAATTCCTTAGCGATAACTTCGTTTAATTAACCAAAAGCCCCAGGAAACGATCGCAAATATCAACTGTATTTGTTAATCTCGTGACCGGAATAGAATTTGTGGGAATTTCACGCATAATTTGTGAACCCCGGCGCAGTTTCCTGTTTATGTTCAAACGATCCGTGAATTGAACGCCACTTGGCAACGCTATGAGATGTTGAATGCTGCGTGAACCTTGTTACACACCAGGAATATAATATATTAATATATATATATATATATATATATATTGACCTCTTCTCGTAGTATGCTGATCCAGTAAGAAGTTATTCGACAGTGTTGATCCACCTTTAACACCATATAACTTGGCTTTAATGGATTACTTCTGTATGATTTGGCAACAACGTTACATTAAATAGCAAGGTTGCCAGTTTCCCAGTAAAAGTAAACGAAATACTACACATATAATTTTCGATATTTGTATGGAAATCATACGCTTCGTAACTGTTGATCCGCCCAAATCACCATGCGTTGATGATCCGCCCAAATTGCCATGCGTTGTTGATCCACATAATCGTATATCTTATGTACCTATATGTGCTTTTACTATAAAATTGTTGATCTGACCATGACCAATCAGAATGGCGTTCAAGATGGCGTTATGAACGAAACCTTCTGATTGGTCATAAAAAACATTTACCTATATCTGGTTTTACTGTTCATTGGTTGAGCCGATATGGAAGTTGTAAAACGTAATACAACGGCACTTAGTGGAAAAATATATCTAATACTTCAGATAAATTTTTAAAACGGTTATGAAGAATACATATTTTTATACATTCTGCATAACCTAACTTATATTGCATCTTTTGTTTTGAGTAATGCATTTTGCTGTATGTGTTTTATTAAATTATAATATTATACCTTTACGGTCTTATTTCAATTCTAATGTATTTTTATTTTAGATTTAATTTAGATTTTGATTTTTTTTTTGATTCTGATTTTGGTTTTGATTTTGATTTTTAATTTTGGTTTTAATTTTGATTTTGATTTTGATTTTTACTTTTGATTTTGACATTTGATTTTGACTTTTGATTTTGATTTTGATTTCGATTTCGATTTTGACTTTTGATTTTGATTTTGATTTTGGTTTTTGATTTTGATTTTGATTTTGGTTTTTGGTTTTGATTTTGATTTTGATTTTGATTTTGTCTTTGACTTTTGAATTTTGATTTTGATTTTGATTTTGATTTTGATTTTGATTTCGATTTTGATTTTAATTTTGATTTTGATTTTGATTTTGATTTCGATTTCGATTTCGATTACGATTACGATTTCGATTTCGATTTCGATTTTGTTTTTATTTTCGTTTCCGTTTCTAAGACCCGCACAAACCTCACCCCATGAACCTGAGCACCCTAGCTAAGTCACCAAACATAGCGAACCATTTAAGGTATACCTAAATTTTGGGAGGCGGGTATGGTTACCACCGCCGCGGGAACCATTTTTTGGCTAATCAACACCTCTGTCATATGTCACTCCAAGTGGTTCGTTAAGGAGTGAGATTTGTCTAGGTCCGTGCGGCGAACGCGTTTGCTCACCTACTGCGAGGCAAGCCGGAGGCCCTGAGGAAAATAATTCCCTTTAGGGCCTATGTAATCTTTGGGGACGCTGTGTGGAAGGTATTTTTAGGAAAAGAAGGAGAGGAAGTTCTGGGGAGGAAAAGGGTAGTATGTGTGGGTAGGAATCTGGGGATCAGTGTGTCCAGGAGTGACGGACGTATGAATCCCTCCCTCCCATTGCGGTGCATGGCAAGTTCCGATAGAGTACGACTGAACAAGTCGAAGGGACCCCCTCAACCATTCTCTCCCTATCCGGATTGGCATGCAGATAGTGGGCCGACGCGTCCGCCGCCAAAACCCGTACAAACCTCAGCCCATGAACCCGGGCACCCCGGCTAAGTCACTAAAGGTAGCGAACCATTTAACCTAGACTTATAGTTTGGGAGCCAGGTATGGGAACCGCCGCCCCGGGAACCATTTATTGGATAACCAACTCGTCATACGTCATCCCAATTACTTTTTGTGACTTAGCAGGGCTGCTCGGGTTCAAGGGATGAGATTTGTCTAGGTCTTTGCGGCGAACGGGTTTGCCCACCTACTGCGTTACGTACCGGATCGGGAGAGACTGGTTGAGGGAGACCTTTTTTTCTTACACACAGGAAGCCCTGAAGAAAATAAATCCCCTCAAGGCCTTTGTCATCTTTAGGGATGCAGTGTGGAGCGTATTTTTAGGAAAGGAAGAAGAGGATGTTCAGGGAAGGAATGGGGTAGTAAGTGTGGGTAGGAATCTGGGGGTCAGTGTGTCTAGGAGTGACGGACGTGTGAATCCATCCCTCCCATTTCGGTGCAAGGCAATGTTCCGAAAGGTTCCATGTCAACTCAGAAATAAACCAACTCATAATTCATAATTAACGTTCCGAAAGGCGAGAGTGTACGGCTGAAAAACATCTAATCTAGCACACTAAAATATAAAGAGGAAAGATTTGATTCTTTGTGTGTTTGTTTGCATTGAATAGGCTCCGAAACTACTGAACCGATTTGAAAAATTCTTTCATTGTTAGGAAGCTACACTATCTTCGGGTGACATAGGCTAAATAATATTTTCAAAAAAATTAGGGATACTTACTAAAACTTCAATAATGCAACCCAAGGTGTAAAAAAAATGCCTAAAATATTCTTTACATCGCGTGCGCTGCGAAAACTATTATAGATAGAATAAAACAATGTACTACGACTTTGCAGAACACATCATTATTTACAAAAAAAGTCGCAACAGCGAATGTCTAACTATTATAGTTATGCCACAATAAGTGTTATTTTATTTAAAAAATTTAATTTTAATATCGCCGCTAGAAAAAGCTCTTTATTTGTATGTTGGTATTAATCCTTATCAAAATAAATTACTTCATATTCAATATTGTTTCAATATCTGTATTCAACTTTTTTATTTATTAAAATCAGACAATTCATTAGAAAGATATGATGAGTTTAAAATGTAAGTAAAAGTGTTCGTGCTGCCTTGTTGTGAGAACGTAAAAATTACATGCACGCACTGATTACATGCTTTGATTATAATATATTATTATAATGTTGAAACTTTCGTGTTGTTTTTGCACGTGCAGTCGCAGTCAGTTTGTACAAGATATTCAAATACAAAAGAGATGTGCTACCGAAAATGTTTAATGGTAGGTAAATTAAAAGTAAAATATATTTCATGTTAAGTAATTTTATTTATTTTTTATAGTAAAGAGTCTCAGCTGCTCCCGTCTGGAGCCAGTGAAACTATGGCATCCCCAATTGTATGTTATGAGGCTGAATATAGTGGGGAGGGGAAGGAGAAAGGAAAGAGGAAGGTAGGAAAGTACCTGGCTATTCAGATCTAGTCAATAAACACGGCTAACGCCATTTAAAACAATGTTTCAATTCTGAATGGTGGTCTTACACGAGGGCGATACTAAGAGTATTTTTCAATCTGGAACGTATATTATTTTCAATCAATAAATTGTGATAGATCACGCGATCTTCAGTGTTCGAGTCAAGAACATTACCTCTAGACTACGCCAGTCGTCACTACAGGAAGCAACCTTATTTCCAATGAAACAATAAAAATGAAGAGAATCTGTAAACAACATAATAAGAATAACATTTGTAAATGCAGCTATTCATATTATGCATATTCTTATTATTATTATGCTGCATTTGTTCCTATAATTCCTATAAATGGTTCCCGGGGCGGCGGTACCAAACCCACCTTCCAAATTGTAATAATTTTTCATGTTAAAATTCCAGACCATAGGTACCTACCTACCTATTTGATTTTGATTTTGATTTCGATTTCGATTACGATTTTGTTTTTGTTTTCGTTTCCGTTTCTAAGACCCGCACAAACCTTACCCCATGAACCTGAGCACCCCGGCTAAGTCACCAAACATAGCGAACCATTTAAGGTATACCTAAATTTTGGGAGGCGGGTATGGTTACCACCGCCCCGGGAACCATTTTTTGGTTAATCAACACCTCTGTCATATGTCACTCCAAGTGGTTCGTTAAGGAGTGAGATTTGTCTAGGTCCGTGCGGCGAACGCGTTTGCTCACCTACTGCGAGGCAAGCCGGATCAGGAGAGACTGGTAGAGGGACATTTTTTTTCATTAGCTTCACACAGGAAGGAGGCCCTGAGGAAAATAATTCCCTTCAGGGCCTATGTAATCTTTGGGGACGCTGTGTGGAAGGTATTTTTAGGAAAAGAAGGAGAAGAAGTTCTGGGGAGGATAAGGGTAGTATGTGTGGGTAGGAATCTGGGGATCAGTGTGTCCAGGAGTGACGGACGTATGAATCCATCCCTCCCATTGCGGTGCATGGCAAGTTCCGATAGAGTACGACTGAACAAGTCGAAGGGACCCCCTCAACCATTCTCTCCCTATCCGGATTGACATGCAGATAGTGGGCAGACGCGTCCGCCGCCAAACCGTACAAACCCCACTAAAGGTAGCGAACCATTTAACCTAGACTTATAGTTTGGGAGCCAGGTATGTGTACCGCCGCCCCGGGAACCATTTATTGGATAACCAACTCGTCATACGTCATCCCAATTACTTTTTGTGACTTAGCAGGGCTGCTCGGGTTCAAGGGATGAGATTTGTCTAGGTCTTTGCGGCGAACGGGTTTGCCCACCTACTACGTTACGGACCGGATCGGGAGAGACTGGTTGAGGGAGACCTTTTTTTCTTACACACAGGAAGCCCTGAAGAAAATAAATCCCCTCAAGGCCTATGTCATCTTTAGGGATTCAGTGTGGAGCGTATTTTAGGAAAGGAAGAAGAGTATGTTCAGGGAAGGAATGGGGTAGTAAGTGTGGGTAGGAATCTGGGCGTCAGTGTGTCTAGGAGTGACGGACGTGTGAATCCATCCCTCCCATTTCGGTGCAAGGCGATGTTCCGAAAGGTTCCATGTCAACTCAGAAATAAACCAACTCGTAATTCATAATTAACGTTCCGAAAGGCGAGAGAGTACGGCTAAAGAACATCAGTCTAATCTAGCACACTAAAATATAAAGAGGAAAGATTTGATTCTTTGTGTGTTTGTTTGCATTGAATAGGCTCCGAAACTACCAAACCGATTTGAAAAATTCTTTCATTTTTAGGAAGCTACACTATCTTTGGGTGACATAGGCTAAATAATATTTTCAAAAAAATTAGGGATACTTACTAAAACTTAAATAATGCAACCCAAGGTGTAAAAAAAATGCCTAAAATATTCTTTACATCGCGTGCGCTGCGAAAACTATAATAGATAGAATAAAACAATGTACTATGACTTTGTAGAACACATCATTATTTACAAAAAATCTCGCGACAGCATATGTCTAACTATTATAGTTAAGCCACAATAAGTGTTATTTTATTTAAAAATTTAATTAAAATGACGCCGCTTTAAATGGCTCGTTATTTGTGTCTTGGTTTTAATCCTTATCAAAATAAATTACTTCATGTTCAAGATATATTTACCTTTTTTAATTATTCAATTTGGACTTTCCATTTGAAAGATACCATGAGTTTAAAAATGTAAGTATTACTTAGCTTACCCCGCCCGGGCGAAAGGGGAGTCATCTAACATATTATTATTTTACTAGCTGACCCGGCGACTTCGTGCCGCCTCGGAATCAATAAATGTTGTGTTTACTTATTGCCTGAATTAAATTCAGTGTTTTTATTAAGTTAAAAATTACACAATTAAGTAATTATCGATGCGTAATGAACTGTCCGTTTTTTTTTGTCAGTTTCAGAGATGGCGTTGTGTACGGATTTATTTTTTATAATTTTCTTACTTTTCCACTTACTTACGGAATATGCGTTTCGTTTTCTTTACACGTCTGAGGATATCAATACGTCAATGCGTCTGAGGGAGATTTTTTATCAATATTTTATTTTACCTTTGGAGGAGTTCAGACGTACGTTCACCGTTTGTCTCATTTTCGACTATTGACATTTAGTGTGTAAGAAAGATTGGCAGCATTACATGTTTAAGAATAAAAGCAAAACAATCAGCGCATTGACATTTGACGTTTTTAAATATTTGTAAATTCACTCACTATTAAATACTAGCTTTTACCCACGGCTTCGCTCGCATTATTATTATTACTGGCATAATTATTGGCATAATTGTTATTATTATTGCTATTTTGTCTAATAGAAAATAATTATTGTTTTAATAGACAATTTCGAAATTTGAGAATGATGTTTCGCAAATAAAAATTCTATTTTAGAAAATAATTAAATTATAGAAATAGAAGTTTATTTTAAGTAGGTACCTACTCCCTTTATTAGTATTTTATTCATATTTGAATCCAGAGTAACCTAAAAAAATGACAGTCCACTTCAAACGCTATGCTTTATAGCAACGTTATGCTTTTTGTTCGGAGAATATACATGTTTAGAGATATGTAGATATTAACTACGACGCCAAAAAAGTACTCTTTTTAATCACAACAAAGCACTCATTTAAAAAAAACACATTGTTTCCAAGGCAACAATTTGTTTGACGTTTGCAATAACCCGATTTTGTTAGGGACAGAAAACTTATGATACATAATTTCATAACGTCACAGCTCATTCGTAACGCCAGAGCTTACCAATATATAAAGCCGTTGTTACTCGCAAATAATGTTGCTTTCGATTAGTGAAAGAATTTTTAAATTCCATTCGATATTTATTGCGTGAAAGAGTAAGGACCATCCAACCATCCAACCAACCATCCATACAAACTTTCGCATTTATAATATTAGTAACATAAAAAATAGGAAAGATTTGATTGTTTGTTTGTTTGTTTGCATTGAATAGGCTCCGAAACTACTGAACAGATTTGAAAAATTCTTTCAACAACAGAAAGCTACATTATCAGCGAGTAACAGGCTGTATATAATGGTGAGTTCTGGCGTTATGAAATTTGTATAAATGAAAATATGTGTATTTCATATATTTTAGCGGCAGGAAGGAAAGGCAGGGGGTAGGTGGGGTTCGCGGAGAGTGACGAGACGAGGAAGGGGGAATACGGGGAAGGCGGAAAGGAACGGGGACGCACGGGAAAGGACATAGAGGGAGAATCAATGTATTTCTTTGAATGGCATTGCAACGCATGCCGGGTACCAGCTATCCGGATTGGGGCGGTGGATGCGTCTGCTCAACTGCTACTCTTATTGCTGCTAATATTGTCTTCATTTAATTAATAATAATTCTGTTGTTGAAAGAATTTTTCAAATCGGTCAGTAGTTTCGGAGCCTATTCAATGCAAACAAACAATCAAATCTAATATAATAATAATGTGAAGACAATATTAGCGAAACTCAATCCAAATGCTGAAACAGAAAAATCAGAAAGAGGTACTGTCACATCAGGGACTCTAAGCCAGGATCTAAGGCTTTCCGGGCAGCAGTTCTAACCATTGAGCTAATTTTTCCCCATCCGATTCTGTCATTTTTAACTGTTTCATACTTCGACTAAGAACTACCAACATTATCTTCATTTTCTTAACGCATATTTTATTGGCTGCTATCTGTATGTATGATTGCAAGATTCAACCAGAACTAAATGCAATCTAGATGTGTTTTGGATAAATTTATCAACTTTTATTTAGTAAGTAGGGTAGGAATCTGGGGATCAGTGTGTCCAGGAGTGATGGACGCATGAATCCAACCCTCCCATTGCGGTGCAAGGCGATGATCCGAGAGAGTACGGCTGGAGAAGTCTAAGGCACTTCCTCAACCTTTCTCTCCCGATCCGGCCTGCCATACAGATAGTGGGCAGACGCGTCCGCCGCCAAGAACCGCAAAAACCTCACCCCATGAACCTGGGCACCCCGGCTAAGTCACTAAATTTAGCGAACCACTTAACCTATACCCAAAGTTTGGGAGGCGGGTAAGGGTACCGCCGCCCCGAGAACTATCGTTTGGATGATCAACACCTCTGTCATTCGTCACCCCAAGTGGTTCGCTACTTTTGGTGTCTTAGCAGGGGCGCCCGGGTTTATCGGGTGAGGTTAGTCTAGGTCTTTTCGGCCAATGCGTTCGCCCATCCACTGCGTTGCGGGCCAGATCAGGACAGACTGATTGAGGGAGACCTAACCTGACTTTTTAGGGGTTTTTTTTACAATAACTCCATACAGGAGGCCCTGAGGAAAAAAATTTCCTCATGGCCTATGTCATCTGAGATGCTGTGTAAAGGGTATTTTAGAGGAGAGGAAGGAATGAACATTGGTCTTGAAGATACCCATGTTATAGGAAGGAGGAAACACAGAGGCCGGCAAATCGTTCCACAGCCGAGCTGTTGAACACAAAAACGAGTCGAAGAAACGACCCGTTCTCATATTACAAATGTCAACCATGGACATATGTTGGGCACGCGTTTGGCGTGTTTCCCGACTATGCACCGGTGTCGAAGGGATCAATGACGCTAGTTTCTCGGAGCATCTTCCATTGTAATACCGGTAGAATAAGGTTAGCATTCCCACCCGACGCCTGTGCTCTAAAGATTGCAATCCGTTAAATAAATTTGATGTGTTAATTTTTGTTTGCACAATGTATTCATTTAAAATTATATATAGTATATTTGCGGCACATTCCAGAGTAGAAAATACTCTCAGTATCGCCCTAGTGTAAGACCACCATTCAGAATTGAAACATTGCTTGAAATGGCGTTAGCCGTGTTTGGTGACTAGATCTGAATAGCCAGGTACTATCCCACCTTCCTCTTCGCTATCTCCTTCCCCTCCCCACCTCCTTCAGCCTCACAACATACCCCAATTGGGGATGCCATAGTCTCACTGGCTCCAGACGGGAGCAGCTGAGACTCTTGTGAGGTATTACTATAAAAAAATAATTTACTAAACATAAAATATATTTTACTTTTTTTTACCTACTATTTAACATTTTCGAAGTACCTCTTTAATTTAAATTATTTGCATATATTATATATAATTATATTTTTTCATTGTTGCAATAGTTCCATTAGCTCCACACAGGAAGGAGGCCTTAACATACACATGGTGGGCAGGCGCGTCAGAGAGCAAAGGAAGGAGAGGAAGGTCTGGGAAGGAAAAGAGTAGTAGGTGTGGTTAGGAATCTGGGGGTCAGTGTGTCCAGGAGTGACCGACGTATGAATCCATCCGGTCCATTGCGGTGCAAGGCAATGTTTCGAGAGAGTACAGCTGGAGAAGTCTAAGGGACTTCCTCAACCTTTTTCTCCCGATCCGGCCTGCCATGCAGATAGTGGGCAGATGCCTCCGCCGCCAAAACCTGCACAAACTTCACCCCATCAACCATGGCACCTCGGCAAGGACACTAATCGTAGCGAACCGTTTAACCTTGACTTATAGTTTGGGAGGCAGATATGGGTACCACCGCCCCGAGAACAATTAATTGTATAACCAACTGTTATACGTCATCCCAACTACTTTTTTGTGAATTTTAATTTTACGTAATCGAAATTTAGAATGAAATATTTTCCACTTCCCCCAATGCAAATAGTTGCCTTTTAATGTAATTAAGGTGAATCTAAAGAATTTTTTTTTTAAAAGTGCATATTAACCGTTGACAGCGATCTCCAAAAACTACCATATTTTCAAAAAAATTAGATTTAGAAGGAAGAAAACACAATTTAACACTATTTATTCGCTGTAGATTTTAACCGTCTTGTACTTTAAAATATATATGTGAACTCCATTGTTTACAGGAAACGCTCCAGACAAAATGATCTTGGACCGGCAAGCTGATATTATATTAGCATTTTAAAAAGGGCATACGAGGTGCGCAGAGTAATCGAAGGGAATTGAGCCCTTTCTATAAATAACTAAGTAATTGCTTGCTGTCGCTTAAAATTGTCCGTTAGACACACACCCATTTTCACTTTCGTCGATCATTAAGTAATAGCAAAACGTCAAAGTGATAGTAAGACAGACAGCGTGACTCAGTTAGTACTACACAGACCTTTCCACTAAAATGCAACTTTTACTGATCGGCTAATAGACCCCGGAATCTTCATAGCTAGACGTAGAGCTAGCTTCATAGATACACAAAATCACTTCCCCACAGGTGCAGTCTTGCATACTTCAGTAATTAAACATAATATGAGGGCACTTTACAAAAAAATAATATTCAAAGAATCATTTTAACTTTAAAACGGTTATGAAGAAAATTGCATTCTTGTATAGTGGTCGTTTTGAAATTGTGTGTGTTAAGTAATCCATTGAAAACATCGGTTGGCTTTATTTTATGAAATATTATCTCAAATATGTATTAATATGTTTGATTTAGGACGGGTTGTTTCAAAAAATTCTCTTGTGAACAATTATTATAATTTGGAAGGCGGGAATGTGTACCACCGCCCCGCGAACCACTCATTGGATAACAAACACCTCTGATCTGTGGTTCACTACATTTGATGACTTAGCAAGGGTGCCCGTGTTCAAAGGGAGGAGGTTTGTCTTGGTCTTTGCGGCTTCATGTTTTCCTTATCAAAGAAGAATAAAAATATTTTTTCATTTTAGCTCATTGACATAAGCTCCACACAGTTTTTCTGTTTCAGCTTTTGGATTGAGTTTCGCTAATATTGTCTTCACATTATTATTATATTAGATTTGAGTGTTTGTTTGCATTGAATAGGCTCCGAAACTACTGACCGATTTCAAAAATTCTTTCAACAACAGAATTATTATTAATTAAATGAAGACAATATTAGCAGCAATATGAGTAGCAGTTGAGCAGACGCATCCACCGCCCCAATCCGGATAGCTGGTACCCGGCATGCGTTGCAATGCCATTCAAAGAAATACATTGATTCTCCCTCTATGTCCTTTCCCGTGCGTCCCCGTTCCTTTCCGCCTTCCCCGTATTCCCCCTTCCTCGTCTCTTCACTCTCCGCGAACCCCACCTACCCCCTGCCTTTCCTTCCTGCCGCTAAAATATATGAAATACACATATTTTCATTTATACAAATTTCATAACGCCAGAACTCACCATTATATACAGCCTGTTACTCGCTGATAATGTAGCTTTCTGTTGTTGAAAGAATTTTTCAAATCTGTTCAGTAGTTTCGGAGCCTATTCAATGCAAACAAACAAACAAACAATCAAATCTTTCCTATTTTTTATGTTACTAATATTATAAATGCGAAAGTTTGTATGGATGGTTGGTTGGATGGTTGGATGGTCCTTACTCTTTCACGCAATAAATATCGAATGGAATTTAAAAATTCTTTCACTAATCGAAAGCAACATTATTTGCGAGTAACAACGGCTTTATATATTGGTAAGCTCTGGCGTTACGAATGAGCTGTGACGTTATGAAATTATGTATCATAAGTTTTCTGTCCCTAACAAAATCGGGTTATTGCAAACGTCAAACAAATTGTTACCTTGGAAACAATGTGTTTTTTTTAAATGAGTGCTTTGTTGTGATTAAAAAGAGTACTTTTTTGGCGTCGTAGTTAATATCTACATATCTCTAAAAATGTTTATTCTCCGAACAAAAAGCATAACGTTGCTATAAAGCATAGCGTTTGAAGTGGACTGTCATTTTTTTAGGTTACTCTGGATTCAAATATGAATAAAATACTAATAAAGGGAGTAGGTACTTAAAATAAACTTCTATTTCTATAATTTAAATATTTTCTAAAATAGAATTTTTATTTGCGAAATATCATTCTCAAATTTCGAAATTGTCTATTAAACAATAATTATTTTCTTTTAGACAAAATAGCAATAATAATAACAATTATGCCAATAATTATGCCAGTAATAATAATAATGCGAGCGAAGCCGTGGGTAAAAGCTAGTATTCAATTGTGAGTGAATTTACAAATTTTTAAAAACGTCAAATGTCAATGCGCTGATTGTTTTGCTTTTGTTCTTAAACATGTAATGCTGCCAATCTTTCTTACACACTAAATGTCAATAGTCGAAAATGAGACAAACGGTGAACGTACGTCTGAACTCCTCCAAAGGTAAAATACAATATTGATAAAAAATCTCCCTCAGACGTGTAAAGAAAATGAAACGCATATTCCGTAAGTAAGTGGAAAAGTAAGAAAATTATAAAAAATAAATCCGTACACAACGCCATCTCTGAAACTGACAAAAAAAAACGGACAGTTCATTACGCATCGATAATTACTTAATTGTGTAATTTTTAACTTAATAAAAACACTGAATTTAATTCAGGCAATAAGTAAACACAACATTTATTGATTCTGAGGCGGCACGAAGTCGCCGGGTCAGCTAGTAAAATAATAATATGTTAGATGACTCCCCTTTCGCCCGGGCGGGGTAAGCTTAGTAATACTTACATTTTTAAACTCATGGTATCTTTCGAATGGAAAGTCCAAATTGAATAATTAAAAAAGGTAAATAAAGGTATTGAATCAGTCTTGAACATGAAGTAATTTATTTTGATAAGGATTAAAACCAAGATACAAATAACGAGCCATTTAAAGCGGCGTCATTTAAATTAAATTTTTAAATAAAATAACACTTATTGTGGCATAACAATAATAGTTAGACATATGCTGTCGCGAGATTTTTTGTAAATAATGATGTGTTCTACAAAGTCATAGTACATTGTTTTATTCTATCTATAATAGTTTTCGCAGCGCACGAGATGTAAAGAATATTTTAGGAATTTTTTTTACACCTTGGGTTGCATTATTGAAGTTTTAGTAAGTATCCCTAATTTTTTTGAAAATATTATTTAGCCTTTGTCACCCGAAGATGGTGTAGCTTCCTAACAATGAAAGAATTTTTCAAATCGGTTCAGTAGTTTCGGAGCCTATTCAATGCAAACAAACACACAAAGAATCAAATCTTTCCTCTTTATATTTTAGTGTGCTAGATTAGACTGATGTTCTTTAGCCGTACTTTCTCGCCTTTCGGAACGTTAATTATGAATTATGAGTTGGTTTATTTCTGAATTGACATGGAACCTTTCGGAACATCGTCTTGCACCGAAATGGGAGGGATGGATTCACACGTCCGTCACTCCTAGACACACTGACCCCCAGATTCCTACCCACACTTACTACCCCATTCCTTCCCTGAACATACTCTTCTTCCTTTCCTAAAATACGCTCCACACTGCATCCCTAAAGATGACATAGGCCTTGAGTGGATTTATTTTCTTCAGGGCTTCCTGTGTGTAAGAAAAAAAGGTCTCCCTCAAACAGTCTCTCCCAATCCGGCTTGCCACGCAGTAAGTGGGCGCGTTCGCCACACGGACCTAAGCAAATCACACTCCTTGAACCGGGCACTCCTGCTAAGTCACGAAAAGTAGCGAACCACTTGCAGTGACATATGACAGAGGTGTTGATTACCCAAAAAATAGTTCCCGAGGCGGTGGTAACCATATCCGCCTCCCAAATTTTAGGTATACGTTAAGTGGTTCGCTATATTTGGTGACTAAGCCGGGGTGCCCAGGTTCATAGGGTGTGCGAGTCTTAAAAGCGGAAACGAAAACGAAAATAAAAACAAAATCAAAATCAAAATCAAAATCAAAATCAAAATCAAAATCAAAATCAAAATCAAAATCAAAATCAAAATCAAAATCTAATTCAAAATCAAAATCAAAATCATAATCAAAATCAAAAGTCAAAATCGAAATCTATATCGAAATTGAAATCAAAAGTCAAAATCAAATTCAAAATCAAAATTAAAATCAAAATCAAAATCTCAAACCAAAACCAAAATCAAAATCAAAGTCAAAGTCAAAATCAAAATTAAAATCTCAAACCAAAACCAAAATCAAAATCAATTTATTACCGAACTTGCGACATCCGAATTCGTAGTCAAGATCGCACTGCACTGCATTATTGTTGTATTATACAAACGTATTAAATAAAAATTACCTCCGCACGCCACAATTCGAACTTGCGACTTCCGAATTCGTAGTCAAGATCGTAATGCCCCTCGATATCGTTGAATTATACATTTTAATAAAAATAATGCAATTTGTTCTTGCGACTTCCGAATTCGTAAAGATCGTAATGCAATGCATTACCGAGGAATCATACGTATTTGTCAAAATAAAATTTACTTGGCCACGCCACAATTCGAACTTGCGACTTCCGAATTCGTAGTCAAGATCGTAATGCAACGCATTGTCGAGGAATTATATCAAAATCTTTATTAAAATAAAAATTACTTGCGCACGCCACAATTCGAACTTGCGACTTCCAAATTCGTAGCCAAGATCGTAAGGCAACGCATTATCGAGGAATTATACATATTTATCAAAATAAAATTTACTGGCGCATGCCATTTAAACTTGCGACATCCGAATTCGTAGTCAAGATCGCACTGCACTGCATTATTGTTGTATTATACAAACGTATCAAATAAAAATTACCTCCGCACGCCACAATTCGAACTTGCGACTTCCGATTTCGTAGTCAAGATCGTAATGCCCCTCGATATCGTTGAATTATACAAATGCATGAATTAAAATTTACTTGCGCTCGACATAATTTAAACTTGCGACATCCGAATTCGTAGTCAATTATCATAATGCATTATCGAGAAATTATACAAATTTATCAAAATAAAATTGACTCACGCACGCCATTTGAACTCGCGACTTCCGAATTCGTAGTCAAGGATCATAATGCAACGCATTGTCGAGGAATCATACATATTTATTAAAATAAAATTTACTTGCGCACCCCACAGTTTGTACTTGCGACTTCCGAATTCGTAGCCAAGACCGTAACCCAACGCATTATCGTGAAATTATAAAAAAATATCAAATAAAATACTTAAAAACTTTTTATGAAACCCTGAGAATGAGAACATCGCTCTAGAAACATATCGGACCTTTTTTGGCGGTCAAAACTTGGCATTTAAATGGATCAACAAAAAAAAACGTGTAAAATGTATAAGACACCGAACAATGGGCGTGGCTTACAGCTAAATCTTGATGGTATAAATTGATCCACATGGATCAGGATGTGTATGCCAGCTTGTGTAATGGATCAGCATATCCGGATGGATCAACACGTGCGAACGGATCAACTTAAAACTGGTGTACCGTCGCGCAAGATCAACGTTTTACGAGAGGAGATAAATATATATATATATATATATATATATATATAAATAAATAAATAAGTGTTTATTCCAGTATGTGGGGAGGAGAGTGCAATCCCACACATTCCATAAGGGAACATTCCACGCCCATATATATATATATATATATGGGCGTGTACGTGCACACGTACAATATAGAATACTTATAATATATTGACGCTACACACGTTAAAGCAATATTTAATATATTTCAAGAAACTCCCAAACTTTTTGACATTGGCAACTAGTTTTTATAGTTTCATTGGTATCGACTACTAAAAAGGAACTGACAAGATTTTTTGCTGTTAATTTTTTACTTTTGCTGAACTTTGACCATTAAACCTATTCACACTTAATTTGTCCAATACCAATTCAGTCGAAATCAAGATATAATTTTTTCGTGTACGGTTGTAATATAATATATATATATGATATAATTATTTTTAAAAGTCATAATCACAATAGCTTGTTTTCACGATCACATAACATTACCAGATATGTATGCGTATTTTACTTATTAATAAATAGAATGCAACTAGACAACTGAATAGTGCAAGGTTGAGAGGTGGAGAGAGGCACGGAACGTGTGAGAGGTGGAAATATAAAGCACAACATATCGCTCGGCTAGCCAGATCAGGGAATATAACAGGCCACGTATATAAAATAATATATTATATTACCCGTCTGTGACGACCTTAAGGGATCACACGGAGAGCGAAATCGTGGGATACCTCACACCACATATAAAAATATATTATGTTCCTCGTGTGTAACGATTTTTATGCTAGTCTCACATGGGCGCCATACTCTCATAATTTAGAATATAGAAGTTGACTTGGCATGTTTCAACGTATCGCTTGCCATATATTCCCACTGAGAAATTGAGGGATTCGTTGGTTAAAGTTTTTCGGGTAGGTTACTTTTTTATTTCTATTTATTTATTCAACGCCCAGAGGGCTTTTACAGTAGTACAATTTTTTTATGACAGATGATTTTTTAAACAGATAGAGAAATGATAAAAATAAAATTAGATAAAAATGCACACAAGTCACAAAAATACAGCGATTTGATGAGTTTACAAAAATACATATTATATGTTTAGGAATAGTTTTGGAATAAGTATTTTACAAGATCTACAAAATTCGCAAAGTTGGTGTTGAATATGTCAACATCACTTAAGTACTGATTTCCCATTTGAATCGGAGAGTGGGCAATGTAGTTCCGCTTATGAATGCTGCAGTAGAATAGTCTATTTTGTCGTATGGTTACTGTCGGTAATCGTAAGTTTATGAGTTGTAGGAGTTCGCAACAGTCGAATTTAGAGTTAAGTAATTTGAATAAAAATGTAAAGTCGTTTATTTTACGTCTATCTTCTAGTTTGTGTATTTTTAGAATATTTAGTAATAGATTATATTTTAAGTCTTCTAGTGGAATATTTAAATTAAAAATTTATGAAACCCAGAATTTTTTTTTGTATTCGCTCAATATTATTAACGTGAATTTTGTAAGATGGAGACCAAACTACCGAGTTATATTCCATTTGGCTTCTAACTAGAGATACATATAATAGTTTAATGGCTTCTATGGAATTAAAGTTTTTAGTTGTTCTTAATACGAAGCCTAGTGTTTTCATACCTTTGTTCATAATTTGGTGGATATGATTGGCGAAACTTAGTTTTTCATCCAAAATGATTCCAAGATCCCTCATTTCCGTGACTCTTTCTAAAGCTGTGTTATTGATGGAATATTCGAATACAACTAGATTTTTATTTCTGAAGGAAGTCAAGGTTTTACACTTTTCTACATTTAAAAATAAATTATTTTGAATGCACCAATCTTTAAACTTACTAATATTTGACTGTAGTAGTTGGCAATGATTTATATCAGTTATTTTCTTGTATAGCTTGATGTCATCAGCAAAGACCAATACCTCGATATCATTACATGCTGATAAATCCTGTATAATGTATTTATTTCGGTTCAATTAGACATTTGGTCGTAAAAACTACTGAAACGTATCGCGTATTCAACAGCAGATTGTTATTTATCTCCCGTATAACGCCAAATGTCCTTATTTAAGTAGTATTTTTGTCATTATTTACGCCATGTGTTAAGTGAGCGGCTTCCACTTCCTTTCATTCACCTTTTAAAGCTGCCGCCTGCAGAAAGCACAAAGAAGTCACGCCACATTGCCACATGGCGACTCTCAAAGTGTTATGATACCAACACTACACAACTTCTCCCGCCCACTAATGATCTAGAAAGTGTTAAGGCCATTGTCACTTGGGAATATTACGGCTATAGAGTAGATACTTTAAATGCAGGTAGGTACCTACTTAAAGCATGTAAGGTATCTTCCATTGTTGTCGCATCAGAAAGCAAAGTTATTAGTTGTAAATAAATAAATAACAAAAAAATGTTTTAACACCAATATGATTTTTTTTTTTAAATTATCATTCGCGCCCGAATTATTTTTTACTTTTGATGTTTTCAAGTATGTAGTTCAATATTTTTAGAACTAATAATCAATTCCATTGGCCAATCTCCGATCTAGAAGTTGAAAGGTCTTATATCCTTATATGTATAAACCAGCGAAATCAGTTTTCGTTCAAATCGCAATATATAAATCTCCTTGGGATTGAATGGTTAGTGGTTTACACGTAATCACATGTTAAATTTATATATAACTGACACTTATTTATTATGCATACAAATCAAGTTCACCGCCCGCTCCCTTTATATATTATATATATTTCAACCAATTTATACAAAACCTTTACAAATTATATACTTAAACCTTCCTTATGAATAACTCTATCTATTGGTGAAGACCACTTGAAAATACGTTCATTAGTTTTTGAGTTTATCGCGAACAGACAGACAGACTTACAGAAGACAATATTAGCGACAACATCAGATAAAAAATTAAAAGGAAAAATCATAAAAAATATGGTCGCGTCTAGGATTTGAACCTAGGGCCTTGGCCTTTCCGGGCTCTGCTCAATCACTGAGCTAAATCGACCCTATCCCCTTCACTAAATTTTAAATAATCAACATTAACTTGATCCGGATACTCGGGAGCAGTTGGGACGCTTGTGCGGTAATCACACTCTATAGATAACACCTACTCAGTCAACAAACGAGCAGGTATATGTACGTTGTTATATCGGTTTTAAATTCCTGTCATTCTCATTTTTACCTCAGTAGAAAATATTTACAAATTCTAGAAAATTAACCATTTTTACTTTTTTTGTTTGACCGCCAACCTAACCACTTAAAAGGAAATCTTTATCCATCATACTTTGATTGCGGGATAATGAGCAGCCTTGCATTATATGCGCAGGTCTTATCCGTTAATCCCTCCCGAACTACCATTAAAGGAAGCTTTCGGTTGAAGCTCCCTTTCCTTCTGCGCCCCCGGTAGCCTTACGCCAGGAGCTTTGCGGGAATTGTTTTGTTTAAGCAAGGATTCGTTTAAAATTTTGATTATGGGAGTTGAAACCAGTTGTTACCACTCGAAGTAAATGTCATAAGAAGAAAAGATTATGATTTACGAATTTTATCTTCAGTATCACGTAACCCGTTCCTCAAATTGAATGAATAAATGAATAGTCGATTATGGTTTACGAACTTAAAACTTAGATGTTATATTTTATATTATATTGCCACTAGCAATAAAATCGATATGAGATTAACAAATGTTTAAATATTACGTGGAATCTCAACTCAAATTTAACAAAGATCTAAGTCATAAGTTTGAAAAATAACAATCTGGAGATGTCCGAATCAGGGTGAAACTGTTCCGGTCTAAATAAATAATGGAACAAAACTAACAATTTCTTCACCAAAGAAGTAAACCTTATATTAAAAAAATTAAATGTTATTTTTTTTTTTTAAAGGAGAAATTAATATTTTAAAGATTTTATTGCGCAAGGTAGATCTTAAAAACATTATGACTATTCAATCGCCTTTATTTGAACCAAATTTATTTATTTTAATTTTTTATTTATTTATTTCTATATATGTATTACAGTGTTTACATAATTATTGGCATTTTTACATAATATATTATGATATTGTATTATGTTGGTTGTAAGGTAGGTTTGCGAAGGTTAAACTGTGGAAGGGTAATATTGTATGTTTCGTAAACACCTCACTAGAAGAACCTGTGGTGAGGTGTTTACGTATTTGTGATTAAGTTTGACAAGTATTTATGTGTTGTAGTAGAAAGTTCCTTTTTTTAAACGACTTCGAAAAGGAGGAGGTTATCAATTGGACGGTATTTTTATAAAATTTATTTTTTTATGTTTGTTACCTCAGAACTTTCGATCCGATATTAATGATTATTTTCTTATTAGAAAGTTGGTGCTTCCCGTGTGGTCCCATTTTAATTTGGTCCAGTTCATTCAATGGGATCCATGAGAAAACCTTAAATTTGCAATAAGTATGCGCGCGACAAATGGACAAATAACTCAATATTACGCCAACAGATTTCGATGATTCTTTTTTTGAAGTAAAACTTCTTTACGCACTAAAACGCTTACGCTCGTCCCTAAAAATCAAAAAATATACAAAAATTTTAACAAAACAAAAAACTACTTCTAAAAATGCACTAAAAAGTAAAAAAATAATTTCGTACGATTGTTATTTTTGGAGTCGGCGTCAGCCAAGATCTCCACATCTCACATATAACTACCTATGTATGTAGTTACCTTGGCTGACACCGACTCCAAAAATAACAATCGTACGAAATTATTTTTTTACTTTTAAGTACATTTTTTGAAGTCGTTTTTTGTTTTGTTAAAATTTTTGTTTTTTAAATAATTAATTCTGAATCTGAATGGTGATTAGATTATACATTGATTATTTAGAAAAAAAAATTATATATATTCTTGACTCGTATATTGTAACTGCATGAATAGTTTAATGTACTGGAACTAAATCTATCATAGTATCTAAAGGTGCGTGCAACAGTCTACGAGCGATAATAACTTATTAGAATCATAAACCACTATTTATTTCAAAGATCACAAAATGCCGTCTGGGATATCCATTCCACTGCAAAGTGAAATCACCACATTTTAATTGCAGCAGTATCGACAACACTTCGCGGTATCTGGTTTCTCCACAAAATAAGTACAAGTCACTCAGGCATCTTTCAATGGAGAATAAGGCATTTCCTTTTTTCAAAATACATACTTTTTATTATTGTTAGTTGGTATTTACCGTAAAACATTCATGTGAAAGATAACTAAATGTCTTACTTCTATGTTGAACGTTCATAAACTTTTGGTTTTCCTTCACTTAGTTATTGCATAATAAAAACTGTAAAATAAATTATTTCGTAGGTACCAATGGCTCACACTTTAAACGTAGTTATAGCTTATAGAGATGTTTTAATTTTCATAATTTAAATAATAGTTTGATGTGATTATTAAAATTTCGGACAATACTAGTCGAATTGCTGATAATGCCACTAGAGCCTAAACTAAACATACAATATTTCATTTAAAAAATAATTACATACGTCTTTCGCATTAATTATTTGCATAAAATGAGAAATCCACTTTTATAATTTTATTATTATAAAAACTTTTTTTTTTAATATAACCTTTAGCAATTTTTGAACTAATTCCAATAGTCTACCAAATTTTTTTACATGAGCTTCAAACGGGAAACCCTGAGGAAAACAATTTCCCCCAAGGTTTATGTCCTCTTAGAGAATGCCGTGTGGAAGGTCTTTTTAAGAAAATGAAGGACAAGTTCTGAGAAGAAAAATGCGTGAGGAATGGGTAGGAATCTGGGGGTCAGGGTGTCCTGGAGTGATTTATGAATCTATCACTTCAACTGCGATGCAAGTCGATAGGTCCAGAGGTCTGGCTGGAGACATCAAAAGACCTCCCTCAACCAGTCTCTCTAGATCCGGCCCGCCACACAGACGCTGGGCAGACGTATCCGCCTCCAAGACATAGATAAACTTCACTCCATGAACCCGGTCACCCCTAGTAAGACACCAAACGTAGCGAACCACTTGGGGTGACCGATGAATGACAGAGGTGTCGATTATCTATTAAATGGTTTCCGGGGCGGCGGTATCCATTTTCACCTCGCAAATTGAAAAATAATTTCAGAAAAACTTTCCCCCCCTAATAGCACGCAGTGATGACTGATGAATTAATTATGACTACCGACAAGAGCGAACTTTAAATTCGTGAAAACATTTTGTGCAGTATTAGAGAGATCTTTACCTTTTCCCCTTCTATACATAATCATCTAGCAATGATGACCGAACCTTCTGATATCTTCACATCTTAATTAGCACTTGATATACTTAGGCCCCTGATTGTCGTATTAATAGCGAGTCACGTTCCAGGTCGTGCTACCAGGTCCAGTTTCCGGGTCCCGACCCGAACCCGGACCGCGTCTCCCCGGGCCAGACTTCCCGGCCGGAGTGTTTACCCCGGGTTTAGCACCCCTGTCTCAGAGTGTTTACAAAGCGGTGGGCCACAAATATACAAGGGGATGGTGTATGATAAACCTCGATAAATATTATTTTACAGGTGCGGTAAATGGGACGTAACACGGAAGGATATAATATACCTAATTGGGTGTGAAGTGGGAATTTTTATATTTGCTTTGTGTAAATGTGTGCTTCAATTTGGTGATACAAATAAATATGATGACTTTATTAAAATTATATCAAAGATGACCGTTGGCTGGTTATGCGTGACGATTTCTGTGATCGAGCGGCTAAGATCATCATCACATTATATATAAATAAATTGTTTTGAATTATTGTGACGTCGTGTTATTTCACAATTAACTAATAAAATGCAAGGAAACTCCACTTTGTTCAATTTGCTTTAAAAGTTGATTTATTCTACTCGCATTTAAAAATAATGTTATATACATAATAGTTTTGTGGAACGGTTATCATAAGATGAACTATGCTAATTAAATTATATGGAACCCATGCAGAAGATTAGTATGACATTAATATTGATTTTTTAAATTTTTTTATTTTTATTTAGGAAACAAACAGTCATACAAAATGATAATATAACAAAGAACATTCATATGTTGTAGACCAATTAAGTTCCATTAAGTTAAAATTTTGATATAGTTTTTTTACCTATTCAATTTATATGACAAAAAAATAAACATAATAAGGAAAAACATAAAAAAGAAAAACATAAAACGTAGTAATGAAAAAAGTAAAGTTATTAACAAACATAGTTATACTGTTTACTACGGATAATAATATTATAAATTTTCACAAAAAAGAAAAAAAAAAAAAGTATATTAAGTTATTAATATATTAAGCTGCATTTTATATGATTTCAAGTCATGTTTGAAAATGTCTACATCTCGTAAGGCATTGTAAGTTTCACAGATACGTATTCTTACAGAGTTTTGCGCGTATTTGGATTTACTGTGTGGTATTCTAAATAAGTCGTTCGATCTGGTATTTTGTTTGGGGCAACGAAATGCAATATTTTCTAACAGACATGATGAATCAACAAGGCAGTTCATGATTTTGTATAATCAGAGATTTTTCTGCGTTTATATAAGGCGATAGGGTCAAATTGATGATCACTAAAGCGATACGATAGGTGTTTTACAAATTGTTTGTGGATATTTTCAATGCGATTGATTTATGTTATTATGGCTTTTTTGTAATTATAATTCATGAAATTGAAGACATCTACTACTTCTGAGAAAATTTTTACAACTGCATGCAATCTAGGTACAAGCGAGTATATAAATGATTCAGTCCTGATATTGTTGTTGCAATTAAAAATATGATCCTTAACCTTTGATCGAGTTGTTTTTGTTGGTATATGGAAGGTAATAGTAATAAAGCTTAATAATTCAGGGCTGTCCACATTTTTATAATTTTAATAATTAATCTAAGTTTCTAATTTACATATTTAAAATTCATTCTATTATTTATTTCTATATGAATTCCACTCGGAGGTATCTGGGTGTTATGGAATTTGTGTGGGTACTTTTTTAATTTAAAAATATTCTAAGAGATTTTTCACTGAGTTATTTCTATACAACTTCTTTTAGTTTAAAATATGACCAAAGAAACACTTGAAACATGCTACAATATTACACAGCCACAACTACTTTCGAGGCTAGTTCCGTTTCGAGGCAAAATCGTCAGTAAAAGGGAAGGACAAATAAACTGAGCTCACATTTTTATATTAAAAAGTGATCCCTAACTCAAAAACAAAATGTTTTGTGATTTAAAATGTCAACAAGACCGTTAGCGCCACCTGCCCGGGCTGTAATAACCTGTATTACAGATGATTTGTAGGTAATCGACTTAGACAAAGAAACTACAGATATCACTAACTGTATTAATTCATAGCTTTCAACACTGGGTTATTCTCTTATTTTATTTGGGGATACCGTCTTATTTGGGGATACCGTGAGAATGATCTGTTTATAGAAAGGAAGCAGTAAACCGGGGTCTTAAATAGAACCGTTTTGAAAGAGGAAGGAAACACTAAGGTAAGCAAGTTCTTTCCAAAGCCAAGCTATTGAGAACCAAACAGAAAATCGTAAAAATAACTCATTCACATGCAAAATAAATTGTCGAAGCGTTTCCCGGCTATTTATTTCAAAAGGGATTATTTACGTGACTGTTTCATTCTTGGAGCGTATATCGAATGCAAACACGATATAACACGTGCAAAGCAACTATGACCGTAGCAGGAGAAGTGTATCTACTATTTACGATGCCCCTTCCTTGTCGAATGCAGTCGCAACATCTACACTCTTCTTCCGCTTCTCTACAAGTGCTTTTGACTCTGCATTTCCTCGGACTACCACCCCTGGACCAGGCCCTCGATACCTAGCAGCCCGCCAAGGACTGGCCGACTGGGAACCCGGCGCCTTATATTACGGACTATGTAAAAGCATTGCACCGCAATGGGAGGGATGGATTTGTACCTCCGTCACTCCTGGACATATTCCCCCTTAGATTCCTATCAAACCCTCATTCCATTTTCCTGCTCAGAACTTCCTCTCCTCCCTTTCCCTAAAAAGACCCATCACACAGCATTCCCAAAGATGATATTGGACCTGAGTTTTTTTTCACACAACATCCTCAAAGAGACACATTTGGGATTTTTTTCCTCAGGGCCTCCTGTGTGGAGTTATTGTAAAAAAAGGCTGCCCGCGCCCCTCTGACACAGAGTACCTTCCATTGAAATAGCTACCGGTAGTCTAATGTATCTAAATCTAACCGGTAGAACTAATGTTTGCTTTCCTGATTGTACATTGTACAACAGATTGAGATTGGCAGATATCTAAATTGGAATATTAAGATTGTCGGCGAAACATTTCATGTGAATTTACGCAACAATCATCCGAGTTGACTTACATACATCGTGAATCGTCGATAAAGTCTCATGATGGTTTTGCTGCACATTGCTTAAAACATGATTGAATTTTGGGTGATACCATGGTACGATGTACATTGCTTAAAACACGTAGGTACGATGTTTATTGGATAAAACAAAACAGTTGTGAAAAAAAAATTCCGGACATGTTAACATCGTCCTAACTCCTTATTTTTTTATCATCACGCAATTTCACCTTGCACGAAAGCAATAATGAAGGCCCCCTAACACAAATTACTAAACTAATTTTGTTAATTTATGTTTCGTACACGCACGTGTCATGTTATGTTTGTTCTGACATATTCATCTACCGCAATCTTTTCCTCTAAATGAAGCGTTTATTTGCGTTTGTTGTAAATTGCGAAAAGTAATCAATTATAGTTGTACAAAATTGCTGTGTTATTTCGTTATAATTAATATAATTAAAAATCCTACAAAGCGTTTGGGTGATGTACTGGTATTAACGCTGTTTTATATTCATGACTTTACATTCCTTATAAAGTAATAACCTAAGTAGCATTTCAATTTTTTTTCTTGAACATACTTCATATTCATATTAGTTGACTTTGTTTGTCGTTTTCCCCAATTTCATGTTTTTTTTTACTGTAGGTTACGGAGTTAGTTTGAGTTAATAGCTTTTAGACTATAATAACTTGGATAGCACGACATCTTTTTTTTTTTTTTTTTTTTCTTTATTCATTATATAATTTGTGTACAGTTTTACAGGTGATTCGACTACCACGCTAGGCACATGCCCGTATTATGGTAGTCGATTTGCATAAAGCGGAGGGAGGGTCTGTGGTGTGGGCGTGGATTTGATTTTTATACAAATCTATAGTTTTATTTTGAGATTGAGGTAATCAGGGGAAAGGTCAATGTCTACATGAGATTTTCAAAAACAACCCCACCTCTTTTCCCAACCCTGCAAAGCATAATTATATTATAAATTTTGCATTGACGTTTAAAATAAGACAAAAATTAAAGTCTACATCTAATTTTGAAAAAATCTGCCTGTAGACCGGTCAACCCCGGGGGCTTTGGGTAGTCTAATATATATTTTATAATGTTAATTGTCTTTTCTAGCTTTTTGGTGGGCGGGCGGGCGGCATGGATTTGATTTGTATTCAAATCTCCAGTTTTATTCCTAGTTTGAGGAAACTTTGCGCACTTGACCATTAAAACTGTTTATATGTTATTTTGAAAGACACCCTCATTCTCTATTCCCATCCCTGCAA
The DNA here is from genome assembly GCA_917563855.2 of Limnephilus lunatus. Classification (NCBI taxonomy): domain Eukaryota; kingdom Metazoa; phylum Arthropoda; class Insecta; order Trichoptera; family Limnephilidae; genus Limnephilus; species Limnephilus lunatus. The sequence goes on from OU830595.1 coordinate 100,436,557, forward strand.
AGAAAAGTGATACTTGATGAAACTTTGCGCACTTGGACTTCAAAGTAAGAGGAAGGTCACGGTTTACAAGAGATTTCGAAACACTACCCTATCCCCCTATCCCCTCCCGTAAAAAAAAATATGAACGAAAAAAGGGGTGAAATGAGAATGTATGACGCGAATGATAGAAGAAGTCGGTAACACCCGACGAAGTCATGACATGATCGACTGAAACATGTACCTTATGTGTGCTAAAGTTAGGCGTATGTAATGAGCGCAGAAAGGGGTGTAAGGAGAAAGTATGACGTGGAAGTAAATGGTTGGAAAAGTCTGGGACGCCCGAGGAAGACATGGTACGATCAAATTAACCAAATTCTTTTTCAATTCTTTAAAATAATTTCACCTTAAAGTTCCACCCAGTTCCAAGGTTTACTAGAACATACAACCGTAAAACTTTAGATACTTCAAACCATTCATAACCCCGTGTAACACCGGGCACAATTCAGCTAGTTAAATATAAAATATGTCCTTCGGTAAATACGACCTTCAAGAACTATACACTTTTCACAAAGGAATCACACCATTTATTTTAAAAACTCTACAGTAGGTACATCAAATAAATTTTAGACTTTATCAATCATTTGAAAAAGTCTATTCAATAAATTTGATTCAAAGCTTATACAACGTAAGAAGTCTTTTGAAGTCTGAATAAAAGTTAACATAAATATATTGTATTTTTTTCTATATTTACCTACGTCTTGTAGACTTGTTTCTCGGCCCAAAGCATCAATGAAAACGCTTTTAAAGTGTTATTGCAAATAATAAAATCTTTACTCCTTTTGAGCGCTCGTTTTATCTACACACTTCTAATAATTTTTACTACCACACATGAGATAATTCCCGTGTGAGAGTTTTACAGGTGAAGCTAGTTGAATTTTCTTATTTTTAACAGAAAAAACTTTAACGAGTTTGTGTATTCGATTACAATATTGACAAATATCCACAATTTTGGCAAATATAACACAAGAGCTGTACCAGATTCTACAGAAAAAATTGTAATTCATATCTATAATGCCCTATTTTATTTTAAAAATTATGAACTTACGTTATCATTGCCATTACGTAATTTATGGATAAATAAGTAAAAACGTGAAAAGAGATTTATTTCATAACATAAAAAAATACAAACCAACAAAATATGTGGCACACTCGTTTAACTTAAGTGTGTCATAACAAAAAATAAATACAAATATAGGTTAAATAAATAAACGTATTTTAGCAAGCCGGAGTTACTTGAAAAGGTCCATTTTTGTACAGTAAACAAAATTTATTTACGAGCTATATATTCCGCTGTGACCTCATACGGATATGTATTTTCATCGAGTCGTTAAGTATTATCGAAAGTTCGAGTTTTTCTCTTGCATCACTTTTCCTCACTCTCTCTCTCTCTCCTTCCAGCCCTCGTGCTTCGGGAAAGGGGAAATTGAAAATTGTGAAAAAATGTTATTCCATCGTTTCGCGATTGGTTCAAGATGTCACCTAGCACTTTTCGTTATTTCCCCGTCTCCCCTTTCCGATAGCGATACGTTTCCAGTACATTTGAGGGAAAATATCAAATTCACATTTTACGAGAGGATAAATTTGAAATTAGGATAGTGTGCAATATATTCACATAAATACTCGGAAGGGTTGAATAATACAGATTATCATTTTCACACATTATCGTATATGTGAATACAAATACCACGATAAACTCCCTTTAGACATGATGAAGCTCGGCGAGAAGTTTTTCTAGTATAATACCTACTGGGAATTACATATGTTCTTTGACAGTTTATCACAGTCTGTGATCTATCAGTATGGATAGTATTTTTTTAGCCATGAAGCTTTTTTGATTGATCCCTGCGGATCCAGATTCTAAAAACTATATTTCGATAATTCACCAAGGACGAGTTGCTTCACAGAACTTGAACGAATCATCAAATTTCACAGTTAGTATTCAAGTTCTGTGAAAGTCCTATTCAAATTATGTTATGTAAAACCAATTGGGTATTGCGGAACAATCGGCCCACGATGAAATATTAACAGGTAATTCGTATTATTTTTCAAATTTCTAAAATCATATATATTATATATTTTTTTTGCATTAGTTCCACACAGGAGGCCCTGAGAAAAGTAATTCTCCGGGCCTACGTCATTTTTGAGGGTGCTATGTGGACGGTCGTTTTTAGGAAAGTAAGTTCTGGGAAGGAAAGGGGTATTAGGAGTGGGTAGAAATCTAGAGGTCAGTGTGTCCAGGAGTGACAGACATATGAATCTATCTCTCCCACTGCGGTGCAATGCGATGTTCCGAGAGAGTACGGCTGGAGAAGTCAACTAGACTCCCTCAACCATTCTCTCCCGATCCGGCCTGCCATGCAGCTAGTGCAAAACGCATTCACCGCCAAGACCTGGACAAACCAAACCCGGGCACCCCAGTTAAGTCACCAAAGGTAGCGAACCACTTAGGGCGACCTATGGTAGAGGTGTTGGTTATCCAATAAATGGTTCCCGAGGCGGCGGTACACATACCCGCCTCCAAAATTGTAATAGTCATTATGAATTATCTTTAAACTTTTAGATATTCTAATAATTTTCTGTAAACTGTATCACTTTCCTCTCCCATAGACTATTAGTGGAACTTTGACAAAACATAATGTATAGATGAACCGCATTTCGTCCATCTCTTACATTCTGAATATTATGATGCCATGTTACTTCAAAACATATTTGAAATGTGAAAGCCAAAAACATTTTAATTAAATTAATCATCTTCTTTACCATTTTGTTAGTACGTTCCGTTTACGACAAGTTCTTGAGAAAACGAAAAAAAAGAAAGAAAAAATTTGATTTAATATTAAATTATATTTTGCGGTAGCAATTCAACAAGCATATTTCTTTAGATGATTCTTCGCTTCCCCAAATGTTTATTTTGTCGCCAGCCAGCTAGATGGAGTGCGGATTGTTAGCGATATTTTGGCGAGCAACAAAATAAATAACGCTTTATTGGCGCGATGCGTGCGGCGTTGATGGGCGTCCCGGACTAAATGTTTATTTTCCCTTATTTTTTCCTATTTTCCCTTCGGCGGAGAGATTTCTCTTCCATCAATCTTGAAAATTAAATATAACTAAAGAGGATACAGTAATCACAACAAAAAAGCTGTAAAACAAGTGGTAGATGAACCGATTGTAACCGTAAAAAAATTTTCCAATGCCAGTTTTTATAAATCTTTTCAAAAATTGATTAATGTCGTAAGGAGTCTCACAAATTAATAATCTAATACTAAAAGTTCTTTCAAATCTTACTGTCGTTGATATTTCAGGGTGTTATGTAAACGGCATCAACGTTTCAGACAACCTTGCAGTGTCCATCATCAGGATAGGTGTCTAGATTATAGTTAGACCTTCACTTCTTTTTGGTGATGCCAACTTCTAATGAAGGTTGAAAAAAGAGAAGCAGTATCACAATATTTATTATTATTGATGATTTTTTTTTTCTGCGAAATTCTCTTTCGCATTAAAGTAATAGGCAATAAGTTAAGGCAGACATTTTTTTCACATCTAAAAATAAGACCAATGCGCTAATCTCGTTTCTTTACAATATTATCGCAACAGAACTTAACTATGTAATACTATCGCAGACACGTGAAATATCAATCATTATTATAATTGTAGCATTTGTGGAACTGATATTTGTAATAAAAAATATTTTATTCAGGATCATTGTCTTTTAAAAACAAACGTTGTCAATCTTATAGGGGATCACATATAGATCTTTCTAACGAACACCGTTAGTAAACTTGAAAAATTACTATACATATGATCAATTTAAACGAAATACATATTTTAAATGTAGAATTGTGAGTTAATTTATTAAAATAAAATGATTTTAATACATACTTTATCGCTTTTCTGAATTGTTCCCACAATCAGTTCCAAATTATGAAAATCTTTACATAATATAAAATGAAGTCGCTCCCGCTGTCTGTGCGCTTAGATCTTAGATCTTTTAAACTGTTTTAAACGATTTGCCGGCCTCTGTGTTTCCTCCTTCCTACAACATGGGTCTCTTCAAGACCAATGTTCATTCCTTCCTCTCCTCAAAAAGACCCTCCACACAGCATCTCAGATGACATAGGCCCTGAGGGAAATTTAATGGCGTGCCGTTATGTTTCGTCAGGCACAGCAATATGTGGCCGGATCTGCTAGGGTCTGAATTTCTACAGTTAATTGAACCGGAGTTTCAGATAGAATCACAACCGAAAATAGTATTTTATATTCTTCAACTTTTAAATTGCCACCCTTTCAATGAAGCGGTCAGCTTTTTTTAAAACTTAACATATCCTTTAATTCAAGATCTAAGCTTCAACCCCATATGAGTGGCTGTTAGGCTGTTAGCGTGTGGGTTAAAGTGTATGGAGTTTATTAAAATAAGTTTGTTATTACTTATATATTCCGACACGCCACATGACGGATAGAGAGAAAAACATTTATAATGGCACGAATATTTTTAGTACCTACTCTTTTTAATTACCACAGCCTACTAAAGAGTGAAGGTTCTGTCTGTGGAAGGTTTCTTTAATAATGTATTGAGAAATATCGTGGAAATGCTGAATGTTTTAAGTAAAGGGAAAAATCTTTCAACCAAAACTAGATTACGTACAGATGTGGTATTAATGGTGTTACTTTGTACGGTAAAAAGGTGAAATTTCAGGGGTGGAGATTTTTTTTCTAAAAGAAGTATGGCGTTTTGCTTGCAGCGAAATCGTTATCCTTGACGGTTGATCACAAATTAATCAAAATCTGAAACAGAGCGAGAATGGTAGCAAATACCTCAACCATGATTGTTTTCAATTTGGCAGACGGGTATGAGTACCGCTACCCCGGGAAAAATTTATTGTTAACATCAACAATTCTGTCATAGTTTACCCTAAGTGTTTCGCTATGTTTGATAAATTAGCAAGGGTGCCCGGGTTCATGGGGTGAGGTTTGTCCGTATCTTGGCGGCGAATGCATCTTCCTATCAGCTGTATGGCAAGCCGAATCGGAAGAGATGGTTGAGGGGGATCTTTTGACCTATTCAGCGTGATGCTTTTGGAACAACGCCTTGCATCGAAGTGGGAGGGACATATCCATCACTTCCGGACACGTTGACCCCCAGATTCCTACCAACCCTTGTTTAGTCAAAAGTTGTAACCAATATCTAGTACAGATATATGCTACTTTATTTAATTGCGTTTTAAATTATAAAATATGGGCCATTAAAGAATACGGTAAATAATTCACTAACCGTCCCAGCTTCATTATCAACAGATTTAGGAAGCTTAACTACATTTCAATTAATTCAAGAAACAACTACAAGTAATTACATACTTAGATAATTGTTGACGATTACTTGCACGATTGTTTTCCAATATCTTTGGATTGGATAGATGGTAAAAGATGCATTCAAATTCCATTTTTTAAACGACTTCGAAAAGGAGGAGGTTATCAATTCGATGGTATTTTTTTTTTTAATGTTTGTTACCTCAGAACTTTCGATTGGGTGAACCGATATTGATAATTCTTTTTTTATTAGAAAGCTGGTGCTTCCCGTGTGGTTCCATTTTAATTTGGTCCAGTTCTGACAGTGCGGTCTATGAGAAAACCATATATGTCTTAAATATGCAATAAGTATGTGCGCGACAAATGGACGAATAACTCAATATTGCGCCAACAGATTTCGATGATTTTTGAAGTAAAACTTCTTTACGCACGCTCGTCACTAAAAATCAAAGAATAAACAAAAATTTTAACAAAACCAAAAACAATTTTAAAAAATGCACTAAAAAGTAAAAAAATAATTTCGTACGATTGTTATTTTGGAGTCGGTGTCAGCCAAGATCTCCATATCTCACCTATGCATGTAGTTACCTTGGCTGACACCGACTCCAAAAATAAAAATCGTACGAAATTATTTTTTTACTTTTTAGTGCATTTTTTTAAGTCGTTTTTTGTTTTATTAAATTTTTTGTTTTATTCAATCAAGTTTCAAAATTTTCCCTACGAAACGATTTCTTTCCGGTAATCCGATTTCCTTCGGTTCGACTAAATGCGCATGAATTACCTTAGATTACCAAAATTAAGAACCTAATAGCCTATTTGGTGCATTTAAATAGTTGTTTCTCGTGGTAATTGTTAAAAAGAAGTGTATTTTTTTATAATCTGTACCTAAAAGTGCGGCGGTAAGTAGAATAATTACAAAGACTTCAATTTTTTATTATTTTAGAGATTATGGAAATTATTTTTAAAAATACCCAAATATAATGAAATGTAAAATGAAAAAATAAAAAATATCATTGAAAATGTGTTTTTTCGGCTAATTTATAAATAAATAAATTGTGTTCATAAAGAGGCTATTTGTAATTTAAAATGAAGCCAATAAAAAATATTTTGCCTTCAATATTCCCGGAACTTCCTCGCCTTTCTTTCCTAAAAAACACCTACCACAAATGATCCCCATAGACGACGAGGACCTGAGAGAAATTATTTTCCTCATGGCCTTCTTTGTGGATCTAACTTTAAAAAAATGTTTATATGAGATAAAACCGGTAATAAGGTCCCAGATTTTGAGTGGTTTGTCCGGCAAGCAGGGTTTGTCTAACGGGTCTGTGTAATTATTCTAATACATTTCTAACGGAGAAATATGGAAAAAAAGTATTAGAATAATTACACCCTGTTTGCCGTACAAACCAATCAAAACCTGAGATGTAAGATTATTTATATTAATCTTAATATTTATTTTTATTTTTTTTTCATATCGACTTATAAAAAGGTACTTATTATCCAACGTTTATAAGGTACCCTAATCGGATTTCATTTAATATAATAAATTGAAAAATATAAATCATATATAAAACTTGGTATGCAAAATATTTAATTATAGTTTTTTACAGTATTTAAGAAAAAGGTTTTATTTTATAATACTAGGTAAATCAAAACACATATTTTAAAATCAATTTCAATACAGTAGGTAATGCTTAATAAATTATTAAAATTAATACATGCATTATTTTCTAGAACATAAATCCCCCTTTCGAGAACGCCACTTGAAGGCAGCTTTAATATTTCAGGCGGTAAGCTGAAATGGCTGACCTAAATGCTGCAGTTTTCTCTTTAATAACTATATTATTATGCCCATTTCACGGCGTAAATATTCATGGCTGTTTGAATATTCACACTAGGTATTATGTAAATCAATTAGAACTTTAAAACTTTGCTTTCGAAGTGCATTTTACATACAAATTTTAAAAATTTCCCTTCTTTCATGTTTATTCATAAGTTGTAAGATTTCTTTTGCATGATTTTTTTATTCACTCAACACTTTATATACGTAAATATATTGACTATGTGGATGAATATGTATACCTAGGTCAAATAATTTCTCCTTTAGATAGAACCATAAAAGAAATAGACAGAGTTATTGGAAATGCTTGGAAACAATATTATTAGGGTTTGAAAGAAATAATGAAAAACAGTGAAACTAGGATAGCTATCAAACGGAAACACTTTTTGATACCTGCATACTTCCTGTACTTACTTATGGTTGTCAAACTTGGGCACTCACAAAAATTCACGGAAAGAAGTAGTATAGGGAAAAGACTGTGCGATGGAATAAAAATTGAAACCATTAAGAAACAAACAAGAACAAAAGATGTCATAAAAACAATAAAAAAGCTAAAGTGGAAGTGATCAGACCACACAATCAGAGGAAGTGAAAAATGGTCAAAATTAGTCATGATTCAGTTCACAAGTGACAAGAAGAGAAAACGAGGTAGACCTTATAGATGGTGGGTTGACGACATCAAAGTCATAGCGGGTGGTACATGGACAAGAGTAGCTAATGATAGAGAGACATAGCGATAGTTGGAGAAGGCCTTTGTCAACTAGTGATATACAGACAGGGAGTTGATGCTTGACAAGTGTTATAAATGTGAAAAGTTTATTATAAATAATGTAATTTAATTTACTGTCTGAATAAAGGCTATCATTATTATTATTACTATTATATAGGTAAACACGACTCCAGATACTAATATCTACAGCCTGTATGTCGGACGAATATCTACAGCTCATATGTTGGACAAATATCTATGAACTTCAGAGTGAAGACTAATATCTATACAGCTAAGGTTGGATAAATATCTATGAGTATTACGTTAAACCATAAATTACTTCAATTACGTAATACTAACCTAACCTTACCTAACTTAAATTAAGTTTTTTAAACTGCATACGCAATATTACATCATGCTAATATGCTGTACATAATTGCAAATCCAACCTCTGCCAGTGCTGTAGATATTCGTCCTCACTTTGGTTCTCATTGATATTAGTCAGCAGTTTGAGCTGTAGATATTCGTCTTCACTTTGGTTCTCATAGATATTAGTACGATTTATTCAGTTTTTGGAATTCCTGTAGATATTAGCAGACGCCTCCGGTAAACACAATGAGGGTGAGCATTATTTTTACCAATGGCAATGTATCAGTGGGATAATAAATGTGTATTTTTCTGCATAGATATGATAAATGCTGAATGCAGTTTATGTTAGTGACAGCAAAATTATTTATGCTGCACTTAATATGAAAATGGTAAATACTCTCAGGATTGCACTATTGAAGTATCACCATTTGGATTCGAAACGTGACTTGAAATGCCTTTAGCCGTGTTTGAGTCAAGTACTTCCCCACTTTCCTTTTCCTCAACTTCTTAACCTCTGCACTACCCCAGCCTCTCAAGATACTCCAATTGGTGATGCCATAGTGTCATTGACTTCAGACGGTTAGGTGTACCTACATAATAATATTACGGATATTTTATGTACTTGGGACACATGCGATATTCACATTAAAAAAAAACTGGGGATGCCACCGTGTCTAAGTAAGGGACTCTAGTAATAGTTTTAAAAAAAAGGAAAGAAGGAGAGGACGTTTTGGAAAGGAAAAAAGGTAAGAAAAAAGGGTAAGAATCTGGGAGTCAATGTGTCCAGAAGTGAAAGACGTATAAATCCATCACTCCTTCTGCGGTACAAGGCGACTGATTAAGAGTCCGGGAGGAGAGATAAAAAAATTCTCTTTGTCTCCGTCTATTTCTCCTGATCCTGCCCACCACATGGCAGAACGCCCCATGGCCTGCCCACCGCATGACAATCGGCGTAGCGCAGCGGTAAGACGCTTGACTCGCACACCGAAGGTCGCGGGATCGAATCCCGGCGTGGCAAATAAATTTTATTTGATTAATTTGTGTTATTTCACAATTTATTCATTTAAAATAATATATAGTATATTTGCGGCACGTTCCAGAGTGGAAGATACTCCCTGTATCACCCTGGTGAATAGCCAGGTACTTCCCCACCTTCTCACAACCTTCGCCTCACAACATACCCCAATTGGGGATGTCATAGTCTCACTGGCTTCAGACGGGAGCAGTTGGAACTCTTGTGCGGTATTAATATATTTAAAAAAAAATTAAAAAATGGGCAGACGCACCGGCCGCCAAGTCCTGGAAACCTCACCCCATGAACCCGGGCACCCCTGTTACGTCACCAAACGTTGCGAACGACTTGGGGTAACCTGTGGCAAAGGGGTTGGTTTTCCAAAAATGGTTCTCGGGGCAGCGGTACCCATACTCGTCTCCCAAATTATATTATACTATATCCCCTATTATCCTAGAAAAATGATTTTTGGTTTGGAAACACAGCCCACCACGAGTGCCCACTCAAAAATACCGGGAACGTGTGATTTGCCTAAAAATAAATGCTATAAAAGTGTTTTAGTCTGTTCTCCCAGAAAGGTAGAGCCTTAAAACTGAGAAGTGTGATACCGCCGTGGGGACCCCTATCTACCCTCTACATCCTGCATCCCACATCCCTATCCCCACAGCCTTAGTAAGGTTCTAGTCGGGTTATGAATGAGTGCCATCAACGCGGCACGTTTTAAATTAAGCATTCACATTTTAACCATAACATTAAAATAGAAAAAAGTTTGAGACACTGCCAAGATTGCATTTAGTTGGGGTAGAATCTTGCAATCATGCATAATGATAGCAGGCAATAAAAAAGCGTTAAGAAAATTAAGATAATGTTGGTAGTAGTTCTTGTTCTTAGTCGAAGAATGATTTATTTAAATATAACCGAAGGGGATAGATCGTATTAGCTCAGTGGTTCGAGCAGAGTCCCGGCAAAGCTAAGGTCCTGGATTCGCAGATGCAAGCGTAGATTTTTCTGTTTCAAAATTTTTAAGGTTGCTAAAATTGTCTTCAAAGATTAAACTTTACAACTTAAGGATAAACTCATTACGTTAATAAAAATAAAAAAAATCTATTTATTTATTGTGGAGGTCCCAAGCTGTCATTGATTTAAAACTACAATTTTTTGTATGGTAAAAGGACACGATAAATTTAGCAAAAACAGTTTGGACAGCAATTAAAATACCCAATTGCAAATACACATTTTATGGAATAATAGCACATTTGTACCATAGTGGGATATAGTTTTAAGATTATAATAAAAATTCAGTCAAATTTACCTTCTCTGTAAAAAGCTGTAGATATTTGTTAGTAAAGAAATTAATACGAACATGTCCTTTTTATTTATACCCAAATAACATAAAGACATTAATTTCTCGTTCATATTCTATTTTAAGTCACGAGTGTCCTGATTTATCTCTGAAGCACGTGTTTTACACGTTGAAAAAATAGTGCGGCATATTTTAATCTCCCTACCGGCAGGATCTTCGCACGTTCTGGGTTTAAATTTATATAAACCCGTTTATTACGTTTTATTTCCTGGGAGCCCCTCTGCAGCACACATGAGGTTGTTTAATTGGATTCTGAAACATGGGATTCGAAGATTAACTTCCTCATAAGGGCGGGACGTGACAACTAAATATTTAAAGCCACAAGGGGAAAAAAACATCAGTTTATGATGGTTTCTCGAAATCTAAATAAATACACAACATCATGCTGGCTGTTTAAATGAGAATGAAAAGTTCTTATGTCGGTCGGTTTAAATTTTTGGTTGCCTAGTCAAAAAAGTAGCACGAACAAAGTACATACATATATATATATATGTTTTCTTTTAAAATGTAACTTTTAAGTGGTGGTGAAAGACATGAAGGAGAGGAGGTTATGGGAAGGAAAAACGTCTGAAGGGTGTGTATGAGTCTGGGAGTCAGTGTCTCTAGGAGTGACGGACCTATAAATCCATCCCCCAACTGCGGTAAAAGGGGATGGGTTGGGAGAGTCTGGCTGGTTAAAAGGCCTTTCTCACCCAGTCTTTTTCGATCCGGCTCGCCAACAAACGTGACAAACCACTAGGGGTGACCCATGGCAGAGGTCTTGGTTACCCAATAAATGGTTCCCGGAGCGGCAGTACCAATATTCGCCTCCTGTGACGCCTGAATTACTGGGTGTGAAAGTATCTATTGATAGTAAATAGTTATATAGGTAAACTGGCGTCTTTCACCCAGCCGATGGTGGTAGTATGTACCTACATTCCATGATGTCAAGCAAATATTTGCGAAGTTTACAATTATTCAAACATAATAACAAGAAATTCTGCATTTTCAGAATTTCTCTTTTCTTTAAGGCGGATACCAATAAAAGACACAAAATATATTGCACTAAATATTTATTAGTAAAAAATGAATTTACCTCTGTTTAGTGACCAGATTTGATTTTTGAAGACGCTTCCCTCCATTTCCATTCCTGTATAAATTATCTAACCAAATTGTGGATGCCATAATTTAACTGACTCCGAGTAATCGTGTTTTATGGGGTAACTAATTAAAAAATATGCCCCCCAAATGACTCTATTATCTCAATTAAAAAGAGCTGTTTCTATGAGACGTCATCCCCAGTGCTGAATTATTAGAAGTGCATTTAAAAAATATACACGTAGGTAAATACGAAATTATTTCTAGTGTCTCGACCTTTATGGAATAAGTGAAGGTTGTGTTTTATGTATTTGTTTGTTGGCAATGAGTTTCGCTGGATAAACAAACACAAATCATTCCAAAGTTCGCTGAATATGTTGACAAAAGAAACAAACAAACAGGCATTGACTTATACTTGAGTATTATGGTGTTATTATGTTGTACGTCTAGCCAAACAGATACCTTTACGATTTTCACTTGTATGCGTGTTGGGTGAACGTTGAGTTACAAATAAATTGGTTGATTATATACTAATATTGTTGTTCGGAATGAACATGACCTTCTATTATCCCCACACACTAAGACGACATAGCCTAAATTTGTAATATTTGGACGATTTATGTAGCGTCGTTTTTATGAAAAATCACCTCAAGGGCGCTGAGTATAATTATACTACTAATTTTGAGGACAGAACCACTAGAATAAATATTATGCATAATATCGAGCACCTCTCCTATTTGGTTCCCTCACTTTAAAATTCACTGCAATTCAATTTAACATATTCATATTAAATTCCTAAGATCTTTATACCTATATAAAAATCTATATATGTTTGCTTATATGTACTTATATATTTATTTATTTGTACACGCCAAATAAGGGCTTTTACATACAATAAAATTAAAAATGCATTTGGTATAATCAACGAATTAAGAGATAACAATTAATAAGTATAAAGTATAAATTTTCTAACTTAAAAACGACAGAGTAAAATATAGGATACACATTCATATACATTTCGACACATATTGAAAATTTATAAACATTTCAAATTTATTTAGATAGACATACAGTCTTAATAACAATGTTTTTATAGGTTGATAGACATTCAGTACCGTTGGTGTTCATGTAATATTTATTACCTGCGCTGTGCAGTCGGTTCATTAGTGAGTTTATTTCTGATTTGGTACCTGAATTGTTACAATGATAAGGTACATTCTGACGAACCGTTCTACTAGGCACATGAAAGTTAATCAGCCTAAGGAGTTATATGTACATTGTCTATGTATTGCTATGTAAGCAAAGGAAATGTTTGAAACGTTCAAAATACCTTCTTTCCTCCCTCGCGAAGGTTTCTGGGTTATTACAACCACATGAAAATACATTTGAAAAGTTTTTTAATCATTACAAAAACTCTTACGAAACTGTAAAAATGTCACAATTTGAGGATGACATTTTGCAAGCCATCGATTTTTTAATCAAAATTCAATTTTCGAACCAACTATTTAAATTAATGAATTTGATCGAAGAACTCACCTATGGTAGTAACCAAAATCGAATACTTTGAATCTTATAAAAAATTATAATGATTTTAAATGGGTACCTATATTAGATAACAAATTTGATTGATCACAACGATGCCAAAGAAGTGTGCACTTAAATAATAATATACAGTGTAACGTGGATAAAACAAATAATTAAAACAACAATGGATCTCGGTCCAAGCAAAACAGCTGAAACGGGATCTGTGATAATATTTACGGCAATTATCGCTGAAATAAAGATTGTAATCTAGCAAAAAATAGACGCCTTGAGCCTTGAGGAATATTCTTCACAGGCTATACTTAACTATTTGGTCCACAAAATTAACAGACATTAATTGTTCCTCAAGAAAAATTCTGGTTTGAAAGGGTTAAAAATAAGCTGTCTATGGGCTCTGTTTACGCGTTTTCGTTTGCTACTTATCTGTGTTATAAACATTTTATTTCGTATCTGCTTTACCTGTCTTATAAGCATTTTATTTTTAATTGGTTTGAAAAGAAATACCCAGAACTTCGGTCTCTTTAGTTTAAAAAATAAAATAAAAAACTTTTCAACCTCGGCTTCACGGCTCGCGACATAGTAAACTATCTTCCACACAATTTTCCACAAATTATTATCTAGTAAATCCACGCAATGTAACTGCACTATATAAGTATAATAAATACAAGAACAATACGTCAATCCACCAGAAACATAATGGGAAAATATTTCACCGACTCCAGATATTTTCATATCAGAGGGTTCGGCTCTGATGAAATCCTAACTCGACCGATAAATCCTACTGGTTCCTCAATATAAATATATAAAAAATCTTTCGTAATCCTACATGTATTTAAAATAACTGACTTTTGCATTTTTATAAATAAATTTGTTTGACAAATCTAATACGCCTAAATTTTGAATGAGATAGTATAATGCCAGTAGCCGAAATAACAAATGGTAATATTTTTATATTCTGAGAATGCCAAATTCTTTTAATCTCATTTTCTGATTCCAAATTATTATTATTTTAGGATAGAAATAACGAACATTTAATAATAATTAATAACGTTAACATCAAAAGCGCATTTTAGAGCTTATAGGGTGAGTTTAGCAAGATATTTATTATTTACCTAGCTAGTTCCCTTGCCCTGTGGATAGTCCAGTAATTCGGTAGTCTGGTAGTCTGGAAGAGGTCTGGACCTCTCGTACCCTTTGCGGCAAAGCACACGTACCTGCAGCGAGACCGGAGGCTGTAAATTATAATTAAACTTGTCACCATGTAATGCTCGGGGACTCCGGGGCGCTGTTTTACAGTCCAGTGTCTGGTCTAGTGTAAATATTACGGCTTTGGTCTGACAAAAGCTCGGGGCAAAATAGATGCAGAATAGCTTTAATTAAACAAAAAAGTTTGAAGAAGAGTAAAGCATATTACTATATTAATCAGAGATGCCATGAATATTCAGCTATTCTTCGGTATTCAGCCTATTCGGCCTACTATGCGGTTTTCGGCCGAATATTGCGAACCATTCGGTCGAACACCGAATATCAAACCGTGAAATAAAATACATAATAAATAAAGTATTACTCGCATTTTAAAATTTATTTTAACAAAAAAATCAGCATGTTTAATATTTAAAATCTATCAGTAGTAAGTTATGATGAATAAAAACATTTTTTTCAGTACTTGTTGATGGCAAACGATTGCGCTTTTATACCTGCCTCCGAAAATAGCCGCTCATTATATACACTGCTACCGGGAGACGATAAATAAATCTTAGCAAATTCTGCCAGGCTTGGATACTGTTTTGCATTTTGACCATCACTTGTAAGGATCTGATGTCCGATCTAGGCAAAAAGTTTTCATGTAAAAAGCAATTTCATTTACAAAATGTAATTGATTTTCACGTAAAAAATTGTTTGCAAAATGTGTCGCCGAATGTTCGGTTGCCGAATATTTGGCGTTTCGGCCGAGAGCTTAGGCAAATATTCATCACTATTCGTGGCATCTAATACCTACCCCTTTATTTGAGTTTTGATTACAGCTGTGCTCTAATCACGATAAGTAATTACCAAAGTATTTACTTAGTTTTGTGGTTCTACCCAAAAACATTGAGTTATCCCAACTAGTCTCGCACATAGCCGTTCTTCATCAGGACGTAAGACAATTTATTAACGTTTTCATATTGTTAATTCTACGTCTAAATCCGATTATACAGGATGTTAGGGAACATACTTGGCTTACCAACCAGTGATTTCAGTCCGGCAACCTATTTACAAAACCAAAGTAGTGGCAGCGAACGAAATGGAAAAGTTTTTGTTGGGCAAATCATCTAAAACCCCGTTTCACCCGTTACCTTTTCAGTCACCGGCAAAACATCTACAAAGCCTATTCTATTTCAGGGATGGTAGTTATAGCATTCCATGACGGTTGATCCCCCGGCAGCTGGACACCCGGCATATTTATATACAATGTGCAGTCGGTTTAGGGAAAATACGGTATATCTAGTTACACAAAACATAACTTAGTGTCGCGCAGAGAGGATGTACAGCAAAACTATAAAACTTATTTTCATTCAAATGCATCAAGGATAAAACTACTTGGCTAGATACTGTAATACCGGCATTTAAGTACAAAAAATCAACACTTCGAATGAAACTAAAAAACACATTTATTTAAACATAGGTATTGTTAAAGCTATTGTCACTTTTTTCGTTTTATACTAAAAATAATTATTAATCAATTGGCTAACCTTGACCGGGTAAACTGTTAGGCAGATTTCCATTTTCTAATTACAAGGGAGTGTCTATGGTTACTTTTAAATAAACTGAGAAAGCTTGGTATTCTCTCTTTCTAAATCTACTTATAATACGTGTCTGGCCATAATATGGAGGAATTCATCTCAACTTGCGACGCGGGTATGGGCCACAGGAACCATTTATTGGATAACCAACACCTTCCATATATCACCCCAATTGGTTTGCTACGTTTGGTGACTATACGTTTTTGGGGTGCTCGAGTTACTTGGGATGAGGTTTGTCCGGGTCTTTGTTGCCAATACGTCTGCCCACCGTCTGCGTGGCTGGCTTGGTTTGAGTGAGACTGGTTTAGGGAGATTTGATCTCTACATCTACAGCAGGACTTTCTCGGAATATTGCCTAGCACCGTAGTGGGAGTGTTGGATTCAAACGTTCGTTACTCCTGGACACAAGACCTGACCCCCAGATTCCAACCCACTTAACTTTATCCTTTTCAAAACTTCTCCTTCTTTTTCTAAAAAGACCCCTCACACAGCATCCATAGTTTCAAGACCGCCTGTATGGTGCTCAAGTTTTTTATAGAATATATAATAATCCATCTCCTTTTTTATATATTATATACATAGAAAAGGAGATGGAACCTATAATGGTCACACATATAACACTACGTAGCCAATGTGAATGTGACACAAATAATTTCCTATATATTTTATTTGTTTTTAATACTATGAAGCTAGCTGGCTTTGAAAATCTTGTCCAAACATGTTCTAAACTCGCTCCCTAGTAGGTACCTATTATCTCCCTTCCACATACTTATCTGTTCCCATTTTTCCTTCCCAGAAAGTACTCATTACCCGGGTCAGGTGAGTTGTTAACCGAAATGGTGGAAGACCCGGTTTAACCGAAACGACCCGTTATGCGGAGGTAACCGGGATACCATTGGGCTAATTGCGCATTAAAAATAACAGCTCTCATAGACGATAGACGAAACTTCCACGATATGAAAATAATGGGTTTATTACCCGGGTAGGTACTGTACACACTTTCGGGGGACTTGCTTTTAATAGGTTTCAATAAAAACTACATTATGCTTATGGTCACACTTAAATTTGAATAAAAAACGAATTAATGTTATAATTTTTTCATGTTTTTTAATATTAATTTTAAGTCGCAACGGAGTTGTCAGTTGTCAGAGACGCGCAGCTCTAATAATATGATGCTGATATTGCGGGTATTTTTTATCGAAGTTAGAGGTCCACAATTCTATTTCTGATACAAACCCTTATTTAAGACATGCGGAAACTGAGTGGAGGTAGAAGTACTTAGTTTAAAATCAAAATATTTAGAAGTTTTCTTAAAATAAGAGTTGGTTTGTAACTCATTTTTAAATAACCTAGTTAATTTGGAGTGTGGAGGTAGGAACTGAGTTTCGGTCAAAATGCACAATGCACGTAACATGCAGGAAATTTTCCTGTTCATGTTGCTCTTGTAAAACATGGCGAGGGCAAACTAAACAGCATGTAACACGCCAAGAAGTAATGTTGTTAAACATTTGCAAAATCAACTCAATTGGCTCAACAAAAATTCCCCGGAAAACTCTCGTTCTACGTCCAACTTGCCTTCCAAACTTCTTCTCGGTTCAGTTCACTAGTTCAACTATCCCGCCGGAAAACTTCGGTTAACTTCGGGTTACTTCGGCCAACTTCGGTTAACTATGGCATTCTTTGCGAGCATGTAAGCACTGCTTCTATGGGCAACATGCGATATTGTAAACATTGCAGTCTGCGAGGGTTTTATGCAGGTAGCGAGGTAACTACTTGAATTTTAGATTTTCTTATTTATAATTACAGAGAGGTTTATGACTGGTTGGTTCTGAAAATCAAAATCGAAAGCAAAGGAAATTCTCTTCGCGTAGGAATCGTTCTGTGGTCTGTTTTTACGTATTTTTTTCACAAGGAGGGATGTTCTTCTAATTTATTAGCATACTTTGAAAAATAAAAGGGAGCACTTCACGCTGAACAGCATGCATCAGAATATTAGAATAAGTAGATAAAAAAAAGTATTCCAAAATTTCCGAATATCACGTTTTAATATTGTAATGTCGAAATATAGCGAGATAAGCACATTATCTGATTTTTTTAAAATAAATAACCATTTAAATGCATTATAATAACTAATTGATATTATTTTTATTTTTTTTTAACATTAGCTCCAGACAGGAGGCCCTCAGGAAAAAAAGTCCCCTCAGGGCCTATATCATCTTTGGAAATGCTGTGATGAGGGTATTTTTAGGAAAGGAAGTTCTGGGGAGGAAAAGGGTTTTAAGGGTGGGCAGGAATCCTGAGGTCAATATGTCCAGGAGTGACGGACGTATGAATCAATTCCTCCCACTGAGGTGCAAGGCAATGTTCAAAGAGAGTACGGCTGGAGAAGTCAAAGGGACTCCCTCAATCATTGTTCCGGAAAAACCACACCACATGAACCTGGGCACCCCTGCTAAGTCACCAAACGTAGCGAACTACTTGGGGTGACCTATGGCAGAGGTGTTGGTTATTCAATAAATGGTTCTCGTGTCGTGAAGAGATATCGTCAAATTGTCTGATTTTTTAATGAAATAGCTATTGAAAAGCATTATTTTAACTAAACTGAAATACTTATTTCTCATTATATTTATTTCTCGTAATTGATACCAAGATATTTTTTTAACGTGCGTATTAAGCTTGTCGCTATTTTTTGCATATTTACCCAACTTTTTCTAAGGTTTTTCTAACTTATTTGTCACGTGTAACAAAATCTTGTTTTTTTCTTCTTAATTTTAAGTACGGAAAGCACTCTTGGGTAGATTTTGATAGTAAAAATAAGTTAAGAAAATAAGCTTTTGGAATCAGTCAAACTTGAATTGAAGTTTAATCAAACTGGATGTTTCAATAGATTTTAATAATAATCCGAATCTCACTCCAATTAAAACGCTCAAACAAGCCCAAAATGAGCATGTGCTATTTTAAACAACTATCGCGAGTTTTATTATTTCTAAATTCATCTTTCGCAATCACAAGGAGGTTAAAAAATATGATATTCAAACTGCAGGTTTATAAAATATCATCGATGTGATCTACTGAGCCACATAGTTCATCGGATGTGATATATCGGAATAAGCGCAACATATCCAATCAATCTAACAACCGGGAAAATTTTTGCATTTAAACAATTAATAAAGCAATTTCCCCATTGTAAACATCATCGCGTTTGCCGGCCCCGGCTACGCAGAACTGTTATTGCGAGATGCAAATATACAGCCGATCCAATTTATTAATTAATAACGTCCATTGTGCATTTTAAACGGAAATGAAAAATAGAAAAATATCGTTTTTAACAACCACTGAAAAGTGAGTTTTACTGCAAAAATAATCTGTATTGAAAACTGCTCGTTTTGTGTTTCGTTGTTTCGAGTCGGCGAAAATAAGTTTTTTTTTTTGTTTTTTTCGGCAGTGATTTGCGTAGTCTAAATTGTTATTTGATTGCCAACTTCGCTTTCATGCTCCTTTTGGGAATTTAAAAAACAACACAAAGATTTTGCTTATCGAATCATATATGAATCATGAAAACTTCTTCAAATAACTGACAGTAATAAATTAAAATTAATTTTATGAATATTTTTGTTTCAATAATTTTTAATGAAATATGATGGAAGAAGACACAAAAATAACGATTAGTTTGTGACCGATATTCTATCTAGAAGTAACGGGGGGTAAAGCTCTCAATTAAATCTTAATCCGAAAGTTGCGATTTCAAAACCCGATGTGCGCAAATAAATTTTAATTTATTATTTTGTGTTAATTCTGTAGATGTGTTCATAAATATACGTGGAATTTCGATTGTGTAGGTAAACGTAACGTTCTAAAATTTAAAAAAAATACATAAAAAAGACAAAATTATTATTTTAAGTAAATCTTTTTAATTTTTGCCACAGTTCTTAAAACAGTTGGTGGTGTAATTGTCAGCAAAGTTGCCTGAAAGCAGTTGATCAGTTTTAGATTCTTGGCTGTGGCAATTTTTTATAAGAAACAATGATTTTTCACTGGACCCGTGCTTTTTAACACAAGTGTATTGATATGAACGGTAACCGGACAATACAAAACAATCATCTATAGTCACAAAAAGTGATGGAGAAAAACTAGATTTACTAAGTTAGGTTAGGTGAGATTAGTTCTCAATTTGGGAGGTGGGTATGGGTACATTTATTGGATAACCAACACACTTGCCGTAGTTGTGACTTAATGGAGGTCAAAGGGTTCATGGGGTGAGGTTGAGGATGCGTATATTAACCTACTGCGTGGCGGGCTGAATCGGAAATGACTGGTTAAGATTCAAAAGTTCGTTATTCCTGGACACACTGACCCTCAGATTCCTACCCACCATTAATTTGAGAGGCGGGTATGGGTACCGCCGCCCCGGGAACCATTTATTGGATAACCAACACCTCTGCCATAGGTCACCCCAGGGGGTACGCTACGTTTGGTGACTTAGCAGGGGTGCCCGGATTCATGGGGTCCAACGCGTCTGCCCGCCTGCTGCGTGGCAGGCTGGATCGAGAGATACTGATTGAGGTAGGTTTTACCTTTCCAGCAAGAATATCTCGACATCACCACCTTGCGCCGCAATTGGAGGGAAGGATTCATACGTCCATCACTCCTGGACAGACTGACCCCCAGATTCTTTCCAACCCCTCAAACATATTTCCTTCCCTGAACTTTCTCTCCTTCCTTTCCTTAAAAAACACAGCATCCCCTAACTAAGATGGCGTAAGCCCTGAGGAAAATTATTTTCAACATCCTTTCCTTCCTTTTCCTAAAAAAATTCTTCTCCATAAAACATTTCCAAAGATGATATATGCCCCGACGCAAATTGTTTTCTTTAATGTGCCTCTTGTGTTGAGCTAACGCAGAAAAATAAGTTTTTTTTTCTTGATATATCTTTTCATATATGTCTTCGCCATGGAACCCATATTAACAACTCTCTTCTATTACGGAATCTTACAACATATTTTATTTATTGTTTACGTAAGTACGTAACTTACATAAATTGAACAATCTCGTGTATTGCGTGCCTCAGCCTAATGAATCTTATGGCGTGATTATCGCCCTACGTTATTCGGTGAGAAAAATAAATAAGATGATGTGAAGGATAGTGGTTGGAATATACCATATATGAGGCAGGTTTATAATTTTATATTTTTCATATGGCGCAGACCTCGTAAATAAAATTCTGTCTTCCGAACGTGACGGTTTTGGGTTCGCTAATATAACACGTAGTTTTATACGTGCTAGTGAATGGTGTTCTTTGCAGGTTTATATTTATAAAATAAATAAAAAAGTAGGTAACTACATACCATATAATATATATTTATTTATTTATTGTTTGAAAATATTACATAATACAATATAGTGAACTTAAAATGTCCAACTAGGCAATTGCCCGTTTTAGGACATTCCAGTATGATAATGTTTTTACATGTAAATTATAGTGTTGACTATTCTGTTGGTAAAATAATACATATGTATATTCATATTCAAGAATACTTTCAGTTATACCACGACATTTTTTACTATTGTTTAGCTGACATAATAAACTAAAGAAATATTAATAGATAAAACAAGAAAAATGGATTTGAAAAATGAAAATGAATGAAGAAATTCTGTTGGTAAAATAATACATATATGTATATATTCATAATCTAGTATACTTTCAGTTATATCACGACATTTTTTGCTATTGTTAAGCTGACATAATAAACTTAAGAGATGTTAATAGATAAAACAAGAAAATGAAAAATAAAAATGAAAGTAAAGAAGGAACTTTTTCTTTAAGGAAAAATATCACGAAGAATTGAGCAATTTTCGAAGTTACTTTATGTAAAAATACAGTTACTGTAATGCTAATATAATACAAATATAAATATAAATGTAAAGAAAAACAAAAATTACAATTCAATTACTGTTGTTTAGCATATTCTCGCATTCATTCATTTATTATTTTAAAACATTATAAAATGTGACCATTTATAATAAAAATTAAAATAAGTGTTCAACATTGATAGATAAAAAACTGAATAATGATTTTTAATGCTTCCTAACGATTAAAATTTAAGATTTTCACTGCCAAAATAATTAAATTGATGTATTTTTGGGTTGCACTATATCCTTTTTTAGCGAACGCCGTGTCGGAAGCATTACGGTGTCCAGAATCAGGGTAGATATACATCACTTTTAGGTTATTATTAAGGTGGTGCAACACGGCATAATAACCAAAAAATAAATCACATTTTACTAACGGTGTTTATTTGAATGGTAAATTTCAGACCGTCTCTAATTTTTTTTTTGATGTATAATGATTCCTAGGCAAATGATGTACAATTTTGGGAGGCACATATGGGTACCGCCGCCCCGGGAACTATATATTGGATAACCCAAGATAGGTTACCCCAAGTGGTTCGCTTTGGTATGGTCGCAATGTTTGGTCACTTAGCAGGGGTTCCCGGGTTCATGGGGGGGAGGTTTTGTCTTAGTCTAGGTGGCGAATGCGTTTTTCCACATATTGCTTGGCGGGCCAGATCGGGAGAGACTGGTTGAGGGAGACTTAACCTAGACATCTCTAACCGAACTTTTTCCACGACTCGCCTTTCACCGCAGTGGAAGGGATGGATTCATAGGTCCGTCAGTCCTTGACACAATAACCCCCAGATTCCATCCCACCCCTCATACCATTTTCTTTCCCAGAACGTCCTCTCTTTTTTTCCCTAAAAAGACCCTCCACACAGCATCCCCAAAGAAGACATAGGCCCTGAGGGATCTACTTTCTCAGGAACTGTATGGAAATATTGTGAAAAAAAACCATTAAAAAAAATTTAACTGTTTTGTGTATTTTTGTTGTTGTTATTTCTGTTTACGGTGTTCCCTTACCTGAAAAAACTAGGTGGCTTGTTTTTATGAACATAGTTAGGCAGTTACTAAAACATTTCCCTTTTCATGCAAGCGTGTTTGCTCACTTAATAATATTTGTTGGTGCTCTTAGCAGTTTATTTACTAAAGTTGGGTAAATACGGCCGAAGAAGGAAGCTTATTTCATATAAATATAATAAAGGCGGAAGGCAGTCAACAGGAACAAAAGATGCGTGCGAGAAATTGCTAAATCCCTTGCCCGTAAAATATGACCAAGTGAGGCTTTCATCCTAAGCAAATATTGCGAGAATATAAGATAATAAACCGAATTTAAAGTAAGACGAATTTGTAAAAGGAGGAAAAGCATTCTAGAAACTTGATTTTTTTGCCTTATAATTACAGTTCAATTTTTTGATTGAACCTTTTACTATTTTGATGATTTGCAGTCGGCAAATGAGAAAAATGAAGTGTTTCTCTTACTTTTTACTAACTTGAATTTTTCGTCGAAACAAAAACTTTGCTCCCAATTTCTTAGCAATTTGGAGTTTTTTTTTTTGAGTAAATTGTTTTCAGTCGGAGCCAAATTAACATTTTCTTTGTAAACGGTATTTAATAAAATTCTTCTTTTACGTAACTAACTGTCACGAAATGTCGAATTCATAGTTTCTGTTTAATGAAAAGGTCTTGCTTGAGCAGCTTGTAGATATTGCTATTTGATTTAATATAAGACTCGACATTGATTTGGAAGAATCCTTCAGTTATTCATTTCAGAGCATACTATACCTACTAACTTACCAACAATATGGACGAAATTTCAAAAAAAAAAGATTTCCAAACAGTTCGGTCTTAGCACACACTTTTTGCTTCATTCACATTATAGGCTGTGTCTTCCTCGGGCGTCCCCAACTTCTTTTACCATTCACATTTGTGTCATATATTCTCCGTATGTACTTATTACGATTATATCACCCTTGCATTCTTTGAGAACCTCCACATTTCTCACACTATCATAAGTACATGGTTTTATTACGAATACGGCGCAGTAATCTCATTTCTATAGCATTTAGTCTACTTTCATCCTTCCTCTACCAGTTCCATGCCTCACATACATTAGGGTAGGTATACCAGTATTTCATTATGGACTGCTAGCCTCACTTCTGTGGATGGTTTGGATAGAAATTGATAGTTTTTTGTTAGTGCCAACGGCGTTCAGTTCTCCATTAATGGAGCTACCTGCATTTACCCTTCTTTCAGTATCTATATCAGCCTTCCCATCTCGAAAACTTAATTCCCAAATACACAAACTCATCCACCTGCTCCAAGTATTCATCATTCACAATTATATTGCACACTGTTTTCGTTTTCTCTCTTTCAGACACCATGACTTTAGAATTCACAAATACTTCTTTCATTCTATATCTTCCATACTGTTAGATGCACTGCATCATCAGCGTATAGAATATAACATAAAAATGAAAAATACTCAACACAGAAGAGAAGCAACAACGACTCAGGACACGCTAACCCCTATTTCCTAGTACATAACCATTGACTTTTTTTAAAATTTACATCTTGATTTAAATGCTGGTTATGTTTATAATCAACCATGTTTTCTGGAATTATGTTAAGTTGGTAAACTGTTTGATGCGGGTACCTAATTATTACAACACGAAAAAACGTTAACACATAATTTTAACTGCATGACTCGACTCGATCATGTGCAGAGAGATAATATCTTTATTAGATCCTCGGGTACAAGAGGGTTCATTATAAATTTCCTCAAAATTTATCAGTGTCATACATACGTACATACTTAAATTTGCTGAAGATTTATTTACGGATTATTTATTGGCAATTTTTTAAGACTCGTTTCCATGCTGGGTGAATACAACGTAGGTATAGTACACGCCAAACTTCAATACCGACCGGACGTTGATGCAGAAATCGTCGCAATAGACGAGTTTAAGGTCAGTAAAGCGGCAAGCCTCCCCGCCGACGCACTTCTCTGTCACACGAATGTTTACACATTTTTCTCTTTCGCTTACGGTCAACGTTAAGTCAAATACCTGCGAAAAAATGGATCGTATCAAGTTCATGTCGACACTAAAGTTTGGCGTGTACCATATTTATGCATTTTTCATGTATGAAATTTTTTTGAAATATTTAATTAATAACTGATAACTTTGTAAAACCACTTTTTAATAAACAATATCGACATGTTTCAATAACAATGTTATCTTCTTTAGGATATGTTAATATATGAAATACACTATTATTTACAAATTTCACCTTTAGTAAGGGTTTATAAGAATTTCGTCGCTGTTTTCAGAGAAATACTTACACAATACTCTCTATACAGTAGGTATATGTGCTAATAAATTGCTTCAAAATATTTTCGCTCTTAGAGCTTGTACATAAAACAAATAATAGGAATATTATATTTAAACTCACTCTTCATACCATATCCCGAGTAAATGGCAAACATCGATATTAAAAAAGGAGGGTTAGCAAATATCAATATCAACATGAAGTAATTTACAGATTATTTATAATATTAATATATAAATTTTGGAATGGAATAAATGAAAAATCGGAATCAATATCAACGGAACTGAATTTATTTTCAAGCCTATTTAGCCTTTGGACATGGAAATCAATGAAATAGTTTTTTTTCGACGAGTAAATAAAGAACGATTCTGGAAGCCTTGTTTCACGATTTTATACTCGGACCGTTATTAGTTTTGTTAAGTTAGGTGCATCCACTGAGCCATTAACTAATCTGTATAAAAGTATCAAATCGCCCATGGTTCTTCTGAAAGATAAATACATAATATTAGATAACAAATATTATTTATTGTTATCAAGTTTAATTTGTAGAACTCCATTTTAATTTTTATTTATTTTATATATTCAATAATTTTATTATTAAATTAATAATAAAATTATTGAATATATAAAATAAATAAAAAAAAAAAAAAACAAAAACAAACAAATATTATAATCAATAATTATCAGCCTGAAACACTCATATACATTGAAAAAATCTTCCGAGAAAAGATACTGGCCACCAACGGAAATTGAACCCGTGTTCCTCTGATTGCCGGTCAGGAGCTCTGACCACTGAGCCATCGCGGCTTATCTAATACCCGCCAAATAATTCAATAAATACTAGTGTTTCATTCGACAATTACTTATTATTACATTTTTCCAACTGAAAACAACCAACTTTATTTTTGTGAGAGAGGTATTGTTAAGTTCTAAATCTCCCGTTAGGTGGCGTCGAGACTTATTATGTCTGCATTTATTGCTGAAATACTTTAACTTTTAAAATAAAATTATTATTTTTAATTGATAAACTAAGGTTTAAACAAGATTTTTATGCATAGCACAAAGGGTAGATAACAAATATTATAATCAATAATTATCAGCCTGAAACACTCATAATATTACACATATACCTAAAGTTTAAGTTTAGACTTACGGATTTCAAATTGTGTGAAAGCACTATGAAACCAATATGTGTGCTAATCGCAAACCAAATTTTCTATATCTTAACGTATTCGTATTTTTTTTTTTAAATTTTGTGTGTAGGGGAGAATTGGCAAAGATGCATCGTTTTTTTCTAATCGTCGTATGTCTTTTATGAATACGTAATTTTTAGAGTTTGCTTGTTGTTTGTTGTTTTTAGCTAGGTACCGATGTATTAAGCTAAAGATGTCTGAACATCATTATTTTGAAACGTTATAGAATATTTAAGATTTTATTGTTACTAAGTTTAATTTGTAAAACTCAATTTTAAGTTTTTCTTTTACATTTTATAAATTCAATAACATATGAATTTACCGCCTCCGCGAACCATTCATTGGGTCACCAACACCTCTATTCTTCATCATCCCAAGTGGTACGCTAAGTTGGTGACTTGGTAGAGGTGCCCGGGTCCATGGGGTGAGGTTTATCTAGGTCTTAACGGAAAATGCTTCTGATTACTCTCCAGCCGAACATACTGACCCCTCAGATTCCTACCCACCTCTCATACATCCTTCCCCCCCAGAATATTCCTCTCTTCCTTTCCATAAAAAGACCCTCCACACAGCATCCCCTAAGATGAGGTAAATTACTTTCCTCAGGGTCTCCTGTATGGAACTAATTAAAAAACCTGTCTTAAGCCTCATAACATAAACCAATTGGGATGCCATAATACCACTGGCTCCGGAAAGTTGGGAGCGGTTGGAACTCTAGAGCGGTATTGACATAAAAAAAACCTTTGTACATAGTATATTGTTAATGATCAGTTGTATGGCGTACGTAACGTACCTAATACTACATAGTATATTATTGAATAAGCACTGATATGATAATTATTACTTCCAGTCAATACATCTACATATAGATGGCATCCATCTTCATACCTTCATTGTTTAATGAGGCGTCAATAACTAGATCAGAAATCCCGTTTCTCGTTAGGTCGCAATTGTACACAGCTACTGAACTGAATATCGATTTACACAACAATTTCTCACGCTTAAAATATTTTATAAATCACAAGAGAAACTCCGAAAGCACAAAACACCACCAAACATTCGTAGTTTCGGTAACAGGACATCAAAGTATCATTTTACAAAAGCAAATAAAAGCACAAAGAACTCAACACACCAAACAACCGCGATATTGTGGTTGTCTGTGGAGAAAACGAATAACATCCGAACGCCGGTTTTATTGTTAAATTTGAGAAAATTTTACACTAAGGGATGGGAGGGTGATTTTTTTATCGAAATTGTTTAGATTCAGATAATCCGAATATAAAAGAATTTCGAATATTTTATTTTATTTGGTTAAATTAGTTTTAAAGATAAAGTAATTTTAATGAATTTAACAGATAATTCTTGAAATGTTTTGATAAAATTACTCTTCAATTTGGGAGGCGAGTATGGGTACCGCCACCCCGGGAACCATTTATTGGATAACCAACACCTCTGCCATAGGTCACCCTAAGTAGTTCGCTGCGTTTGTCTGAGTCTTGGCGGTGGATGCGTCTGCCACCCAGCTGCACAGCGGGTCGGATCGGGAGAGAATGGTTGAGGGAACAGGCCATACTCTCTCGGAGCATCGCCTTGCACCGCAGTCGGAGGGATGGATTCATACGTCCGTAACTTCTGGACACACTGCCCCCAGATTCATACCCACCCCAAATACCCTTTTCCTTCTCTGAACTTCCTCTCCTTCCTTTCATAAAAAGACCCTTCTCACAGAATCCCCAAAGATGACATAGGCCCTGAGAGGTTTTCCTCGTGGCCTCCTATGTGGAGCGAATGTAAAAAAAACTTGTGTAATATAAAAAAATCGTTCTATTATAATATTTATAATACATATTGTTGTTCTGCTCACAGGTTCGGCTCGCATGTGTATACGCAGTCTAATGAAGTAATTTTCAGCTTTCGAACTCTGAAATGCAAGTTAACACTATCAAGAAGTTTTAAAAAATATAGTTTTCGAACAGTATAAAACGTTTTATATCCAAAATAGGTGTGCGAAATTAATTATTGTGCTGTAACTTTAGAAGCTCAAGTAGTGTTACAGATGTTGTCCGACCTTTGAGATGACTAACACCTGCAAAAGTAGAATGATTTAATACTATTGATGATAGTTTGATGTGATGGTAATAATTTGAAATGATAAATCATTCGCAGACGGATACTAATACTAATATAGTATCAAATTATTCTTACCCCGATAGCAAATTCAATCTACAACCTCCCGACACAAAAACAATGATCATTCACAAAATATAGTGATCAAGAAATGATTAGACGTTCTAATATTAAACTATTTAATATGAGAGCATATAATTTCGTTAAACAACAATTTTATTAAGCTTAACTTAACATAACACATTGTTGTAGGATAATAAAAACTAACCCATTTTATATATCTTTTCCTAAACGAGAACAACCGTGGTCGCTTGCCAAGAAATTCAAAAGTTCAAAGATTATTCCCAACAAAGGCGAAATATCAAACATAATACACAATGAACGTTTACTTTAATACAAGGCAACCTGACACCTATAGGAAATAAATTTGAAAGGTTTTCTATGTCAAACACAAAATCAAACAACTTTAAAAAAATCTTTAATATAAAAATCTACATCCGTTTTATGGACAAATGCTGTTTTTTGCCCGCATCGTATGACAATCGTCGCGTTTTACCTTTCTGTCTTTTGATTTACGCAGATAATAGAACCTTCTTACCCTTGCGTATCATGATACCGACATTGATTTTAATGCTGTGGTTATTACCGTGAAAACATGGTAGATTTGTTTACAAAATAACAAGGATACAAAATGGTCAAGTGCATTACAAAAAAAAATGTTACCTATCGTTGTTTCCCGGTTTCGCATTTATAAAATGACTTTGTTGTTGTATTTATTTTTAGGAGGCGGGTGTGGGTACTGCCGCCCCGGAAATCTGTACAACCAAGAACTCTGCCATAGGTCACCCCAAGTGGTTAGCTACGTTTGGTGACTTAGCAGAGGTGCTCCGGTTCATGGACACACTGATCCGCCGATACCTACCCACCCCTCATACCTTTTTCCTTCCCAGAGCTTTCACTCCTTCGTTTCCTAAAAATACCCTCCACACATCATTCCCAGATATGACATAGACCGTTAGGGGAATTATTTTCTTTAGGGCGTCCTGTACGGGGCTAATGAAAAAAAAAAATGTTTTTACTTCGGTGGACACTTAACTCTAAATACCTGTTCTAAGATGAACACTAACAGCAATTTGATGTAGAAATTTAGTTTAATTTACACTTAGGGGTACCTATACTACATGTTATACAATTTTTTGTAAGAATAAAACAAAGAAAATAATTGTTCAATTAGTAGGTATTTTTCTTAACACTTCCTCCACACTTTTCATAACGCTCTCGTCACGCTTTCACCAGCTTACTCCCCAAGTCAAGCGTGCGTAAAGAAGTTTTACTTCGAAAATCCGAAACAATATAAATTTAGTCATTGTTACGATTGTTCCAATCTTTGAAAGGTTCTTTATATATACTCCAGCCAGTAGGATATACCCAAATATATTGAAATACAAAAAAATATCTTTAGGTATACCATTACCGGCACTTCCAACTTCAAACTTTAAACCGTTCGCCGTAACACATGCTCCAATATCCATTATTTCAAAACATTTCAGAATCTCCGCTATTTACCTTCCCATTGACTGGTTGTGTTCTGTTAATTAAGTATTTTATTTGTAAGGCAAACAAAAAATATTTGTAGTCTTGTTTAAAATGTTTGCTGCTCTTTTATAATACGAAAACAAACGAACGCATGAATGATAATTATTTTAATTTTTTGTTTAAAATACATACAACTGGTTTAAAAAAGAGATGGTCTTAAAATTAATTACAATTAAGGAATTTTTTGTTAACAAACAACCAAGTACCCCGAAAGAGAAAACATTCCTCTGTTTGAATTGGGAGGAGTTTCGCCATTCTCGCTTATGGTAAAGAAATTATGAACAGTTAAAAATGACCGAATCGGATAGGGACACTTTAGATCAGTTGGTAGAGTTGCGGCCCGGAAAGTCAAAGGTCCTGAGTTCGAGTCCCAGATATGCCCATGTCTTTTTCTGATTTTTCTGTTGCCAGATTTTCGATTGAGATTCGCAAATATTGTCTTCATTTAATTAAATATGTATTTAATCATTAAGTTAAAAATAAAATAGCCATCCTAGACTTGCAGAAAAGACAAAAGATGTCACATATTAAAAATAAAAATGGATAAAAAATTTATTAAAGACACTACCTAGATGGCATTTAATTCGGGTAAGAATCATACAATTATTACACATAAAGAAAGCAGCCAATAAAATATGCGTTAAAAAAATGAAGATAATGTTGATAGTTCTTAGTCGAAGTATGAACAGTAAAAAACGACTGAATCGGATAGGGAAACATTAGCTCAGTTGGTTGAGTTGCGGCCCGGAAAACCGAAGGTCTTAGGTTCGAGTCCCAGATGTGCTCAGATCTTTTTCAGATTTTTCTGTTTCCAGGTTTTCGATTCAGTTTCGCTAATATTGTCTTCATTTAATCAAGAAAATATTTTCCTTCAGGGCCTATGTCATCTTTAGAGATGCTACGTGTAGTCTTTTTGGGTCTAGAGGAAGGAGTGAACATGGCCATAAGAATTTTGAAGAGACTCTTTTTGTCGGAGGAAGAAATCACGGAGATAGGCAAATTGTTTCACAGGAGATTTTTATTTGTTGATTTTGAAGAAAATATTTTTAAAGTAAAAAAGAAACATTTCAAAATGTCAGCGGTGACCAAAATTTCATTAATTTTTTTACTACAAATAATGTCTGGAATCACTGGTAAAAGTAGGTCAAATCAAAACAATCACATTTTGCCAAACATCTTCTAGAAAACAATCACTCAATTAGCCATAATAAAAAAAACTAGTGTGCTTTAAATAAACTTAGTAACAATAAATTTGTTTCTTAACACCATGTAGATACGCTCTTCATTTAAATCGGTTTAAAAAATAGAATGGTGTCTGCGGATTAAACAAAAAACAAATTGTGCTTTTGTTTCCATCCCATGTATAAAAATTGGAACGAAATTTTTCTTAAACTTTTAGCAAATCTTATATATATATAATATCTATATATATGTTTATAAGTATCCCAATTTTTGTCAATTGGAATTAAAATGTAATTTTTGTATCTAATATAGTGATTTACTTTTGGGATATTCTTTAGCCACCATTTCGGAAACGTTACAATGTCCATCATCAGACGCATCTGCCCTGATGATGGACGATGTAAAACTGTACGAAACGTTGGCTAAAGAAGCACGGCATAATACCCCAAAAGTAAATCGCTATCACACTTTTGGCCGTTAAAATCTAAGATCGTATAATAAATTTGTGTTAGTATTTATTTATATAAGTATATCATATTTATTTACTATTCCATAAAGGTAAAATAAGGAAAAATCTCAAAATTCTATTTTTCAATCGTAGTTCGATTCGAGGTAAATGTTTAATACCGCATTTGCGCGCTGTCGATTTTTGAAAGTGCAGAAATTATTTATCACTCTAAAATTGAATAAGACCCAGTTATTTTTCCATACTTTTCCCATTATTCCGATGTAGAGGGAAGGGTACTTCGAAATAATTATTTATTCACAACGCAAATAGCTTTCGATTATTGCATTAAAGATGACACGGCGGACATGAAATTGATAAATAATGGTATATTTCTGATAATAAAACGGGTGCTTTCTTTTCATGGCGTTCTATGTTATAGCGAGTCTCAAACAGCATATCATTATGATTATTAATTCAATGAATGCAGACGAGATCCACTCGCTTAACCCTGGAACACAAACCCTGGTCGATACGACTAGGCGGTCTCAAAATAGTGATAAATACAAAGGAGTAGTTATTGTCAAAAAACGTGTGTACCTATATGCTAATTTGGTAGTTAATCGAGGTATACATTATGTTTATTAAAACCTATTATTTTAAGTAGTTGTTGTAACTCCGGAATTGTCTCAAAAATGAAACTTCCGGGTTAACAAATTACTTTGAACTGTATTTGGTAATAGTTTACAATGAGGTCAGTGTTTGGTCTTCTGTGTTGTGATTGTCCTATTTTATATTTAAAATCATTCAACTAAAACACTTTATTTCTTTTTATTAATCTTGATGTGTACAGTCCTTTACATTAAACTTTTCATGTCTATGCCACTTCATAGTGAAATATTGTAATGAATTAAGCATCTGCAATATATTTTGTCTGTGGTCACGTCAACTTTCTATTTGTCAGTTTATAAAACGGCTTGTTATTTTTTAGCAAGCTCATTCTTTCATTCTCTTCTCAGACTTAACTTCTAACATTATCGACTCAATTAACTTCTCTTTTAATTGCCAGTCACTCTCATTGTGAATTTATTCTCAAATAAATTTAACAATTAAATCCTAAAAAACATAAATGTTTTGAACAAGGATAACCTCAAACCTCAATCTCTCTAAAACTCCACGCTAATCCTTGGCGTGGAAATAAGGAAGCCAAACAAAGCAGATCAGCGTTACAACCTGACTGCGACTTCTGCACAACATGACCAAGACGCTGCGCAGTCAGATGGTCTTAATTGAAAAGTAGGAGTTTTCTGGCACCCTCATTAAGGAAATTATGTAATAAATCGGTAAAAATTCAAAATGCGGGGTCTTGAACTACTTTAGAGGATGCAATATAGTAGTAGTCTTTATAATATTGACGAAAAATAATATGAGAAAGAATTAAATATTTAAAGGAACCATTTTTTAAGACTTTATAAAAATTGAAAAATAAATAATTTTTACCAAAAATAATAATGTCGTCAGAACTTGCGCATTTCGTTTTTTGCAACATCGTACCCGATAAAAAATGGTTATGTGGAAGACGCTTTTTTTACAAACCTTTGTCGATTCGATGACGCTAAAACTAACTAACTAACTAACCATCACGCCGTTTCCCCGCAGGGGTAGGCAGAGAGGACGGACCGCCAAACAACTCGGTCTTGGCACACAGTCTTTGCTTCACTCACATTCATACATCGTCTCATACATACTCTTCGATGACGCGCTTGATTTAATCTGAACACGCCGTTTATCCGTTAAATTCGATGCGCGAAAAGGTGTGCACCAAACTTAAGATAGGATATCCGTTTCATAAGATGCCAAATGAAAAGTTAAAATACATCTTTCCAACCTACGGCCTCTTTACGGTCTCTTGACGCCTTCTGACGGCTTCTGATGTCGTCTGTCTTTGGGTGTATAATAAGGATTTTGACTGTAAGTTCAGAGGTTGCGGCTTCAATTCCTGCGGTGCGCAAATAAATTTAATAAAATAATGTTTTCATTAGGATTAACTTTTTTAAGTGTTTTTTTTAACTGTCTTATTCCCTTTTCATATTTTCATAGAGTTGTAAATTATTATTTTTGATTATAGTGTCATATCACAAAGTATCTGCTTCATAAATATGACCAAAAAAATACTTAATTTGTTTTACTTAACCATTAAATCACAGACAAAACTATTTTCTGTAGTTGCAAACATATTTTTGGCATGTTCCAGAGTGGTAGATATTTTCAGTAAGTGTTGCTTGAAATGTAGCCGAATTTGGAGACCAAATTTGAATAGCCAGGTATTCTACACCTTCCTCTCACCCATCACCCTTTTCCTCCCGACTACTTTCAGCTTTACAATACACCGCGATTGGGAAAGCCAAAGTCCCATTGGCTCCAGATAACGAAATAATAAAATGCAGCAATATTAATTATTGTGTTTCAGCGTAGTCGATTCGACTAATGTTAATGATTTAGGGTTAAACAGGGTTTGCTCCAGCAATTCTGGCTAAGACATCGATTTTATATTCTGATGACGGGTTTGTGTGGACTAGGTCTGAATAATAAATGTACCAGGTACCGCGGACACTCGCTGTGACCGGCTGACGGGTGCTTCAGTCACAGGTATAAGCTTTAATATGAAAAAAGATATTGATAACCTGTCCTCGCAGCGATTTCAACTGACAGGTAGTTTTATGCAATGTATTTGTCATTGGGAAATTATTTTAATGGGAAAATAACAAGTCTTCTGTGATATCATACAACATCAAATATCTTTTGTAGACTGAAAATATATAATTAGTGAAATTATTATAGTGTACAAAATATTACAGTACCTAAGTAAATAACCATCAAATCAAATAAAATAAAATATTAAAATGCATACAACATTATTTATGGCATTCTTTCAAATAATGGGGTATTTCCACAAACGAGAGATGCTATTGAAAATGTATGGAATATTTAAAGATAATTTTTCTGATGTTAATCATCCTACTAAAAATGTTTGTTTTTTTTATTCAATATTATTGATTTTAAAAACGCTCTAAAACTGATAAAATCAAAACGTCCCATTTTTGCAAATTGGTTTGTGACGTCACAAGCGTAGCTCAGCTGAACCAGCATAAATAAACACTGTCATTGAGCGTTCGCACTCATGACGTCACACGATAACCACGCCCCAAAATATCGTTTTAGCGGTAACTCAAAGATGGGGAACTTTAAAACGCTGTACAAATTTTTTTCGTCAACATAAAAATAAAATTAAA
Organism: Limnephilus lunatus; assembly: GCA_917563855.2. NCBI lineage: Eukaryota > Metazoa > Arthropoda > Insecta > Trichoptera > Limnephilidae > Limnephilus > Limnephilus lunatus. Next base: position 100,471,653 of record OU830595.1, read on the forward strand.
ATGCTCTTATAATCGCTCTTATAATTTTTTGTTTAATTTTTTTAAGCAATTAAAAAAAAACGTGGAAATACCCCATTATACGGAATCTTTTACGAAGTTTGTGTGAATATTCAAGTTTATTATGTGCCAGGAGTGCTAGTGTTCAGCGTGTTAAGTGTTTGTGCACCTGACAAATTTTGAACACAGATTTCTGAGCTTATTTTGAGCATAAAATTTAAATTGTGTTTTGGTCTCCGGAGACATGTTTTGTCGTTTTTTTTCAAATAAAAAAAAATAAAGTCACCGGAGATATAAATATCAGCTACATTTTTCATTCCAAAGCTCAGGAGCCACTGGTTTAAAATAAGTCAGGTATGTCCATTAACACTCTGTATGTTAAGAGTTATAGAGTACGAATACTTCTGCAAACAGTTGAATGGGAGTATTTCGGTCCTTTCCCCCTAACATGTGGCCGGAACCTTAGCTTTGATTTATTATTCATATTTTGAAGTGTGTTCCCGCAAAAACGGTGAGAATTTTTTCATCACCGACTCGTGTATTACTGAAGGTTTTGGAGAAAACTGTAGAAAATGTTTTTCACATTCAAGCCATTTGGGAAAATTCAACCTACGAAAAGTCACTTTGTGTTTATGAAATTTTATGTGGATTTGTAAAAAAATGTAAAGAAAGGTGGATTTCAAATGATATCACCATCGACTTAACTGAAAATAATAATATTTTTGTGGTGTTTTGGTATGTTGAATTCTTAAAAATTATTAAAGACTTTCAACGTGTTGTAAAAAATGTAAAGAAAGATGGATTTTAAACGATATACGTTTTGAAATATTTGATTCCTAAAAATTCTTAAAGAACTTCAACGTTTTGTCGAATATAGTACATTTAAATAATTGCAATACTAATATAACGCAAATAATACGCATAGAATTGAAATCAATTCGGGATTTTTTTAAAAGATTATTGATATTATCTCTTTTAATTTTTTACCTAAGTACCTAATCATCAGTGGCGTACATGTAGCTGTGTAGTTTATCAAGTTTGAATATGAATTCTGCTTCATTTGAAAATAGCCATTTTATTATCTTACTAAAAAGGGTAAATTTGTCATTTAAAATAAATTATTCAAGACAGAAATATTGTAATAAAAGATATTCACATAATGGAAAAGATACATTTTGATTTTTAAAATCTATTATTTTCTTTATTGGTTTATTTTTCTTAGGGTAGGCACAGCTTTTCAGCTTGCATGAACTTTTCGCCATTTCTCGTCATTTCACGAATATATAATATTTTCATGCTTCTCAAAATACTTAAGAAATATTTGAAGTCTTCTTTTGTGAACAATATTTATATTTCTCCAAGTGCACCACATCACCATAACATGTAATTATATGAATGTGCTTTTATTTTCTCTCCCGTTCGCGTTTGAATTTATTTTTTCATACAGAAAACACCGACCTCATTAATTAATTATAAATTTAATTAAAGTGCTCTGTGGAAGAAAAATATAATAAACTAAACTCACCCAGAATTATTTTGGCATGGAGTGAAATTGTTAAATTGTCTCAGTGAATAATATTCACATAATAGTTAATAATATTTTTATTTAACCAAAAACTTCCAAAGTTTTCGTTATTAGTTACAAAATTTTGTAATTCTTGCTTTAAACTTAAGAAATGGATTTAGTTTGAATTTTGCGCTCGAACAACGATAAAGCTGTTGTATTTACGAAGAAACGCTTTTAGTTTGTTTAAAAAGGCAATTTAATATTCGAAAGAAATCCCCTTTGCTCTAAAGGAGCTTATTTGCAAGTTTACCTAAATTTTCTCGAAATAGGAGTTTATTACGCGTTCTTTGTGGACTCTTTGGGTTGTTTGAGTAAATAAGCAATGCGTTTACAGCCACATAAATTTCTGGAAAATATATGAAATAGCTAATTTTATATTGGAACGTTTAAAAAACTACATTTCGCAAATTTCGGTCTATTACATCGTTCACACCAGTTCAAAAATCATCATTCACTTCATCACTTCCAGAATTAACAAGGGCATTGTAAATAATAAGTTACACCCTTGTCAAACCGATTTTGAATCGGATCGACATTATTCTCGGACTTACATTTTCTTACTGCAACGTTCATTCAACTTTTCTGGGTGACAGTAGCCCTGCAACAACCTGACAAGTCATCTCCGTGTCTAGTCTTCGAGACCAGATCACGAACCTATAATTATTCTGCATTGTACCGCTCCCTTTTTTCTTACTCTCTGTTAAATATTTGGATGCCATTGTATGACATACATAATTCGTTAATCTTTCTTTCTATTACTCCTCTGATATTACATATGCCAAATCGACAACATTCGTGTTCCGACCTCCTCTTTAGGATGGCGATGTGATGAATTTCAAATTCAAGCCCTTAGTATGAAAACATCACTTTGTGTTTATGAAATTTAACGTGGATTCGTAAAAAATTAAAGAAAAGTGGATTTCAAACGATATCCACGTCGAATCTTCAATAAATAACAATATTTTTATGGTGTTTTGTTTTTTAATGATTCTTATAAACCTTTAACGTGTTGACGAATAAAATACATTCAAATAATCGCAAAACAAATAAAACACAAATTTAATAATACTGATGCTATACAATTGACCGCCTAAACAAAATCTTGAAAATCGATACGACTTTTAATTTTTTTTACCGATATCTCTTCATAGTGGCAGGCGATTTGAACGGCTGGATGGGAATTAGACGTAATAGATTTGGTTCGGCCTAAGGTAAGTTCGGGGATAAAAAATGAATGACAATGGGAACAGAATATACAAAGTTTGTTTAGAGTGGAACATGTTTGGGTCGATTACTTTCTTCGATGATAAAGGTATCGAGCAATATATACGTGGTTAAGAGGAAATAAGTTGTCAATTGTCGATTTAATAATTGCCGTTACCGAGGATACAAGAGATTTAGATTTATCGTAAAGAGATATCATCTAAGTTTTAATTAATTCTAATTTTGGGCAAACCCTGAAAACCATCTTATCATGCTGTTTGAAGTCTAAAACATGGATTATCATATTTTCAAAATGAAAATATTGTTTCATCAAATATTCACCATCGGAATGCTTGAAGTCAATCAGATTCGTCACGTCTGGTAAGTAATACACTATAATTATAATCATAGCGTCAGTGGTATTCCAATATTGTATTACATTAAGGTGATCTTAAGCGATTGAATCATCCCTTTAGAGATCACCTATCAAGGGTGTTTCTAGTAACCCACCTAACCTTTGAATTTATGTTCTATTTCGACTTCAGATCAAAATGCCACTCGATGCAAATTTTATTCTTTATAAAAATTATTCTGAATTACGCACTTTAATGAAAACATTATTTTTCTTACATTTTCGTTCAAAACCAAAAAATAACATTTAAAATAAATGATCTCATGCTAGGTAAAAAGTAATTAAAAACTATCAAAACTATGGATTCTTACTGTTAAAAAAAAGTTATTATTATTATTATAATTTGTAAGTAGGCAGGTACATTTCTTCGGAAAGCAGATTTCTGCTTAGTAAGATTTGCGGCTTATTAATTAATATAAATATTACTTTCCTTTGTGAAACATTTTAGTAATTTTCTTAGAACCTATCTACATAAACGCACCACTAAATTCTTATACCAACATGTCCCCTTGAATTTACGTCATAAGGGTCTACTCCAAACACTCGCCGATGAATATACTGATCCAGTCAATACGATTGTGGCTATACCAGCTACGAGCTACAAGCTACGAACCACGACATTTTGTAATGTACATACATCTATGTGGTGTATTGTACGTCTAGTATGTCATATGCCTAAGTCTGGGGATGGAGTTTGTATACAGCATATATAGGGGCATGAGCAAGTATGTGTGTTGTATGTACCTTTGACAATCAGTTTGTAAGCAACCTTCTGGATACGTAAGCAATGCTCTTAGGAGCAGTACACAGAGCTGTTAGTGATCGTGTTACATATGGATGAGGGTTTCTTGAGAGTGTGAGGCCTTAGATATATTATTATATATTATACGTGGGTATTTTAAGAACATACGTCTTGCGGTAAGGTCTAGAATTCAAGTGTTTTCTAGGAATACTACCTACAATAAACCTATACCCAAACTAATAGATTAATCGATTCAACGAAGAGGAGCACCGTGGTTCTATAAGTAAAAGTCTCTTATAAAAACAAGGTATTTATTTAATTTTATTATCTTATTATGTTTATTTTATTTATTCTTATCATATTTATATTACAAAGATTTTATATATTTTTATATTTTATATATTGATATATTTTATATATTTATATATTGATCTTCACGCAATGAGTTTACCTGTATTTTGGACGACTTTTTCAACGGAAAATTAAATGAAAATAACAACAATTGCCTTAGTTAAAGTGCAACGAATGAGAATAACAACTTACTGTTGTTATTCTTATTCATTTGCCATAGTTGAAGTAAAAAGGGGAAACATTTATTTTTTGTTATTTTTGCAGAACTTTGTTTTAATTTTTATTTCTTTTATATAGCCAATAATATTATTATGTAATCTATAAAATATTTTATTATCAACAAGTTAATTAAAATATTTTGACAGAAGGTGGCAATAGCGAAATTGGTTAACACGCTCATCCCGGTTAGACGGAGAGGTCTGGGTTCGAGTTCCAGTTGCGACCATTGTCTTTTTTCTGTTTTTCTGTGGCTTGTTCTCTTTAATATTTTCGTTTAGATTGTTATTGTTAACTTATTCTAATATGAAACTATATTTGTTTTAAAGTTTCACATATTCACTCAACTGATTCTATATTTAGTATAACAAACTGTTTTATTTGTCAATATTTGGATATTACTGGATTTTCGGAGTTTTGTTGTGGAGTTATCAACTGCAACCAACTCGGAAAATTGTACCACTTACAGATTATATTGACTAAAAATATCAGCAATATTACCTATTAATACAATCAAACCCATCTGTTTCAGTCTTTTTGAACCAACATTGAGTAAACATAAGTTTACAAGAAACAATCTGGCTCAAAAAGAATTACCTCCTTCTTGGAATGAAAAAAACATAATGTAGGCGTAAGTGGAACAGAATGATCTAGAAAACCATTATTTAAAAAAATGGTTTAAAAGCATTTGAAAGCCAAATCACTTTAAAAGGGGCGGCTTTTCATCTTAAAAATCACATTTTATTAGAATTTCAGAAAAACGGAATGCTTTCACTTTTAAGTTAAAATACGATTCTCGAAAACACTAAAAATTACGTGAGACAATGAAAGTTTTAACCATTAAAAAGTTGATTTTCTAATATTTAAGGTAATAATGGTATCGTTGAACCAGTACACGAGGCAAGATAAAACTTCCCCGTGTACACTTTGCAACAATAACGTCCCTTGATTGCGTTTCATCCCCAGATGAAAAAAGGAGGTTGTAGTTGGAAGTTCGCCCTTCCCTCCAGACCACAGCCTCCGCGCACCCCTAACACACGTCCGAAACAATTATTCCGTAGAGGGGGGGATTACGAGGTAGCGAAACAGAAATGGTAAAGTTTCAGACAACTGCAGACTTCTGCCTACTAGTAAAGTTGTAGACAACTAAGAGTAACTTGTCGGATGAGACTGTTTCTGTAAATCGGCTCTAAATCAGTTCATTTAATGGTACCTGCATCAAACATTGAAACTTTTGGATTGGAAACATTAGTTTTTTTTAAACTTTTCAAGCGAGTCTCTAAGCTTTCCCACAGGGTCTTTGTCTATGCTGTCTGTGATTGTACAAAGGTTTTTAAAAATATTTTTTGCCATAGCTGAGAATCAACTGTCATTTGAATTGCCAAAAATGTTGTTTACCGGGCTGAAGGAAGATGGGAAAGAACTGGCATGGGAAATATGAAGGGTGAGAAGAAAGAAAGAAAGCTGGCTGCTCTGATCTGAATATTAAGGCTGGCTAATGCCATTTATTCGTGGAAAGGAAGGAGTGAACTTGAATATTGAAAAGACCCACAATGTAAGAGGGAGAAAACTCAACATCTGATCATTCTGGAACCAGTTGTTTAGTTTTGAATCAAATATCTACTGCGTACGGGTGCTAAGCAAGCTTTAATCACAGATCTAGCTATTTGACTTTTAATGAATAACATCAGTATAACATGCATAATGCACTGAAGTGCACAGCTGTCCAATCGTTCGTGTGGTTTTGTTATCTGCTTTTAAATAATTGCAATTCATCTACTTTGATGCCCAGCGTGAGAAACGTCACAATTCAGTATGAAAACTTGGTGGCCGGATCTGAATAGGCAGGTACTCCTTAATCTTTCTCTTTCTCATCATCATCGTTTCCATACGCTCTTCAGCATCACAACATACCCCAATTGGGAACACCATTATACCATTTTAAATTGGGAGGCGGCAATGGGTACCGCCAACCCTATATACACCTCTGCTATAGGTCACCCCAAGGGGTTCACTACGTTAGGTGACTTAGCAGGAGTGCCCGGGTTCATGGGGTGAGGTTTGTGCGGGTACTCTCTCGGAATATCGCCCTGTCCGGGTCTTGGCGGGTCTTCCGTCACTCCTGGACACCCTGACCCCTACCCACCCATAATACTCTTTTTCTTTCCAGAACTACCTCCCCTTCGTTTCTTAATAAAACCCTTCACATAGCATCCCCAAAGATGACATAGGCCTTAAGGAAAATTATTATCCTCGGGGCCTCCTGTGTGGAGCTAATGTAAAAAAAACCTTCCTCCTACTAGTTTCGGGCAATTGGGAATCTTATATGAATTCACAATTAAAAAAAGAATAAGATGATCGATTGGCCAATCATTGATATAAATAAAAAAAAAAGATAAATTAATAAAAAAATAACAGTAAATTCGAATTTATTTTGTGTGAGTACAAACCGCACAAAAGTCTTAAATGCGCAAAATTGACTTCAGCCAGTGAGACTATGGTATCCCCAATTGGTTCAAGGCTGAGGGTAGTGGGGAAGGAAGGTGGGGAAGAACCTGACTATTCAGATTTGCTCACCAAACACGGCCAACGCCATTTCAAGCAACGTTTCTATTCTGAATGGTGGTCTTTTCACCATAAACCAGTTGTACAATTCACAATTAAATAGAAATTGATGTTTCTTACTCCAAAATTCTTAATAGCGTAACACTCTACCATTATATATTATCACGATATATACAGTAGGCGCTTACTTAGATGCACATAGGTATCTCAGCACACTATAATATCCCTTTCAAGTAAACCCCCATTCACCCCCTTAGTCGTTAACCTCAATGCATGTAAAAGCACATTTTTGGTACTTGATACAAACGTTCGTTTTGAATGGGATATAATATCAACCTATTTGTAACAAAGATAATGGTAGTTCGTATTTATGTGGAGCGAGTCGTTGAAATACAAATATGTTTGAAAATTTACGAGTAGTTAAATTTTTGTGCTTGAATAACGCACAACGGTCCAGCTGCTCGGAACGATGGGACGATGGCTCCAATCGGAATAGTTTGTGAGGATAAATGCACTGGGAAGAAGAGGTTTCGGAAGTACCTACCTATTAATTAATATTTATTAATGATTGGTCTCATCAACAATTACTCGGCATAAATATGGATGCCGTGGATAATAAATTAATTAAAATTACAAATTTCGTTTTGTGACTTTGGAAATGTTTGTTTGGAGAATTCAAAGAAGCGATAACGTACCTAGGTAACAAAAAAATAACATTTTAATTAATCGCTATTTTAAAAATTGGAATTGGGTCCGCTATGTATACACCAAGGTACGTAAAAATTGTTTTAAATACATTTTTTATGAATCTTGGGAATGAATAATAAAAGCCAGAATATTTATTTATTTATCCGCAATGGCTAACTAACTAACTAACCATCACGCACTCTTTGCCTCATTCACATTCATACATACTCTTCTATTATTCTGACTCTTGACATAACCCGTCTCAAGTATCTAATTCACTTGATCGTGCCATGTCTTCCGCGGGCGGCCCAACTTCTTCTATCTTTCACATTTGCGGCATATATTCTTCTTACACTACTTTCTTCATTCATTCGCTCTACATGCCTAAACCATCTGAGGTTCCCTTTCTTAATCTAATAGTAATGGTAACGCGGTAATGTGATAACACATAATAATATATAACATAGGATATTTGAAAGCGGATGTGGTTTTTATAAAAACCTGAGTTGAAATTATTCTTAACATATTTCATTATTTTATTTTAAATTTAAATACATTTTCCAACACTTTTATATTGGTCGGTACTTTATATTTATTTAAATAAAAAATAAATAAAATATAAATATAAAATAAAATATAAATAAAATATATATAAAAACTTTTATTTAGTTTCTTTCATTTTAATTATAGTTTATACTTTGGATAATTTAGTAAGCGGGAATGGATACCGCCGCGGCCGGCTTGGAAACCATTTATTGGAAGATCGACATCTCTACCATGCGTCAAGTTGCTTGCTACGTTTGGTGTCTTAGCAGAGGTGCCCAGGTTCGTGGGATAATTTTTGTCTAGTTTTTGATGGCGGGTGAGTCCGTCCATCTTCTGCTGGTTAAGGAAAAACCTTTATCCCTGTCCGGGCCTTTCTATAGTCCAGGAGCCCTACACTCAGGCTCACGACTAATAGCGGTTTTAGACAATCTCTTTTTCAGCCCGATTCCCGTATAGAGAATTTTTCATATCTACGAGTTGATATGAAAATATGTAGAGATGATAATAGCGATCGTGTAAAGCGAAAAATTTTGTCCATGAAAGCGTCATGTTAATATCTTCACGGGAATCGGGCTGAAAAAAAAGATGGTGTAAAATGGCGATTAGGGTGACCCCTCCCAAGTGGTGCTCGGTCTCTACGAAAATATTTTAGAAATTAGATATGTACAGTAATTTTCCTCTTATTTTGAGCGTCAAGTTTGCAAAATTTCACGAAAAAGTACAAAATTCTGCCTGAAGAAAGAATGAGAGTAGTTTTTTGAAATCTCATGTTAATCTTGATCTTCCTTATGTTTTGAAGGTCAGTTGTGCAAATTTTCATCACCTTCAGAATAAATTAGTAGATTTGCATGCAAAACCCCGCAGCCCACCCGCCGCTAAGGCACAAACATCAACTATGTATATTAGATTAAAAACTGTTAGTATATAGGCAGGTATTCTGTCTTTTCCTAATCCCATCTTCATTCCTTTCCCACTCATTTTAGCCTCACAACATACCCCAATTAGGGGTGTCATGTTATCACTGTCTCCGGACAGTTGAAGACAGTTGGAACTGGGCAGTCACAAAAATATAATATTTTAAAATTATTGTTGTGTTGAATAAATAAACGATGACATAAATTATCCAATCTTTTGTTGAAACCAGGTAGACACACACATTATATATTTTTCTTTACAGAATAACGTTTTTTGATATCGTTCTTTACGTCGGCGTCGGCGAGTATCTTTTTGTATCTACTTTGTGTTATTATTTAGTATCGATTTTTCTCGCAGGATATCCTCTTCGATTGGCCGGATTTCCCCTTTTCGGGTAAAAGCAATTTGTTTCCTTTGTTTTCTGGCAAATTTCCTACTTGTCCACTGTTCTTTGGATCGTTCTCCATAAATATTTACCCATGTATATCTTATCTTCTTTTACGGTTACGCCAGCTGATTCCCGATACACAATTCTACACATTTTTGAAAGCATTGTAGTATTTTGTTCATTTGAAAGTAGTCTTTGAAGCTAAATTGACAAATCAATGTTTATTGGAGAAACAGTATTATTCTATCAAGGTTTACGATAACAACTTTACTTATGTGTTTTTTTGAAATAAACAATACTGATATTCTGTGGCAGAATGTGGAATACTGTATATTACAATACTGTTTAATTGAGATTTATATTGCGGTATTCTCTACAAGTCACAGTATTTTTTTTTAAACTCAAAGACTTACGGATAAATGACATATCGTAATTTATTTTGAACATAAACAAAACAGTGTTTAATTTTAATTCCGCATCATTTGTAAAAAGTTGCCACAAGGGCACTGTACATTATAAATCAAATTAAATGATCCAGAGATATCTAATAAAATCTCTGAAAATAAATCAGTTATAAAGTTAATAATATTTGTAATTATGATTAACAAATTATAAAAACCAACTCCGTTGGTTTATTAAAAGGTTTTATACCACATAAATAACTTATATTTAAAACCTACTACCAAAAGCAGCAATTAATTTTTCAGCATTACTTAACTTTTTTTACCTTCTTTTTTATTCTTTCCCTAATTAATTTTAACATACCTTTTAGACGTACACGCCATACAGCACTATTCCACACGCTTAATTACAAAATAATTGCAGCAACTAATCGTGCTCTTCATTCGCTCAATAATATTTGCCTAAACTCTAAAATCGTCATTTTCTGCGATTCACTGTCCAAATTTAAAAAGAGCATCATGTCAATAATTTGAACTGTTCAATGCGCATACATATCCCTTCACACATCACCACCTCTCACACCTACAAACATACTCACACATACACACACACCTACACACTACGCACATCACCCGGTAATCAATACATATTATAAAAGAAAGTCCAAAAAAACATGCGGACCGCAAAAACTCAGAAACTAGTCCCGGTACGATGAAGGGAGTTATCTCTATCCCCCTTAGGGATTAAGGGTACCCGTTTTTACCAAAATGGCGTACTTTTGAAGATATAAGGGCTGATGTCGTGAGCGAAGCCGGGTAACCCAGCTAGTTGCTAATATGTAAATAAGACACTACAGAGAAACAAATCATGGGTACCCACGACGAAATATTACATGTTTTATCACTGTAGTAAATATACTGTCAGTTTCTACAAAAATAAATAAATAAATTAGTTCCAGATGTTTACCGTTAACTTGGCTAAATAGTGAAAACCTGCCACTTTTTAACTCAGTTCACCTGTTGTAAATGCACTCAGGTAGTTTTAGCCAGATGGATAGACATACCGACTACAGACTCGAGTACAGCACAGTGCATCGCAGTTAAGAATGCAGCCGTAACGAGTTGCAGTAAACTATGGTTACACCAAAGTGCAGCTACTTGCAAACACTCTCCTCAACGCACGCTCATTAGGGGAGATATATGGTTGAAGCACGTGGTATCCTATATTCGTATAAATACAGAGGTGCAACCTGAAAACTGCATCATGAGGTGATAAAACTTACTTATTCATGAGAAGTCTAATAAATAAAAATAAATATATCAAAGAGAGTTTGTTCTTTTAGGTCTTATTTTACATTATAATAGGAACTATTTTTAATGATTCGTCCAACAATTAACACTTTTGTTTGTAACATTTTATCAAGATTAAAGACCAGCTGATAAGTATAAAAAAATAAACGTAGAATAACCATAACTGATAACCGAAAATCGGCAGGCTAGGCTCCCGCACAATAGCGATTTCAAATCCAAAATAAGCCTTCCCAACGTCGCATCGCTTCGAGTGCTTACTTCTACATACCGCAGTGGATTTTGAAGTTCTCGCCCAAATGTCGCCGCTACAAAAGTCACCTGCGTGGACTCTTCAAACGACAAAATATTTTTAAAAAATGGTGCAGATATGCAAATGAACTTACTTGAGACAACGAATAGATTTACTTTTGAAGTTAAACTTCTTTACGCACGCTTGACTTGGGGAGTAAGCTGGTGAATGCGTTATGAAAAGGTGATCGGGCGGCGTATTCCCAAACCCTAACGCGTTTCAGTCGCTCTACCGACTGAAATGCGTTAGGGATTGGAATGCATAAATCACCTTCCAAACACTACCGCGTTTCAGTCACTCTACCGACTGAAACGCGTTAGGGATTGGAATGCATAAATCACCTTCCAAACACTACCGCGATTCAGTCGCTCTACCGACTGAAACGCGTTAGGGATTGGAATGCATAAATCACCTTCCAAACACTACCGCGTTTCAGTCACTCTACCGACTGAAACGCGTTAGGGATTGGAATGCATAAATCACCTTCCAAACACTACCGCGATTCAGTCGCTCTACCGACTGAAACGCGTTAGGGATTGGAATGCATAAATCACCTTACAAACACTACCGCGTTTCAGTCGCCTTCGCGCTCTGTTGCTCTCTGTTTCTGTGAGGGTGACGAACGTAATTATAGAAGGGTAAGCAGAGAGGATGGACCGCGTTTTTTTTTACTTACAAAATCTATTTTCTACATTGAAAATATTTATTTTTCAAGTCAAAAAAATTCCGCGTTTTTTTTAACTTAAAAAATATATATTTTCACATTTACTTACAAGCCTATACCTACTGGTTCAGTTACCCAACCCAACATACCAAAATACCATCAGATAGTTTCACCGCAGGGGTATCAGAGAGGATGGACAGCCAAACAACTCGGTCACATTGCTTGGTTCAATCACATTCATGCATACAAGATTAGGTACTTTTTAGAAACTTTTATTTTTAAAAGGACTCTTTGCAAATAATCAAATGACTTTAAGTAGACGATTAATTCATTGCCTACTAAATTATTGATTCATCGACTAGATAGTTTATTAAAAAAATATATTGTTTGCCCATGACAATACATTAATCAAAAATACTAATTTCGGTTGCTTATCTTTCTGAAACTCTACACAATGAACTCTAAAACTCGGATTTGCTCTGAATATAAGTGAATTTTGAAATTTGGACTGATTGATAATCATAGATGTATTTATATATCAATTTTGATAATATACTAGACTTAATGAAGCGATTAAGAACCTTCCTATATTTTTTTCCGATTTCTCTTTTATAAATTTCTTGATTATACCTATATCTCTCTGTCTGTGACTCCGCTTCAATGAACTCGATTTTAATGTGCTCTATTTTAATAAGCTTACTTCATGAAAATTCCTTTGTACTTCTCGTAATTTAGAAGTAAATTGCACGAGAAGAATCTCATTTTCTATTTCAACAATATTTAAAAAGTGGAGAAATTCTAAGTTCAAACGCGACCAGAACAAAGCTCTACGTATTGAGTGCATTAAACATCACTCGTTACAACAAGGTGCAAAGGAATGCCAGTTAACTGGAAAATGTAGCGAAAAATCGTACGAATAATGAACATGCGCAAGAAAAAAGAAATGCTAAATTCAAGTTAGGAAAAGTTTTCATAGAGGTTTCTGAAATTTTTTTTAGATTTTGGCTACGTTCCTGAATAAAATGTTCGGTTTTTCTTTTTTATGAGCATTCCTTCGAAAAAAGTTCTACAAGTTAGAGTAAGGCTGCCTATACACAATGCAAATTATGGGAAAGGAACGAAGCAACCGCAAACGGCGCGTAACTCATTATGTTTAATAAACAGTGGTTTTTACAAGGGCTAGTAATAAACAATGGTTTCATATAGTTTTCATAATATTTGTATATAATAATCTAAACATTTTTTATAATATATATGATCTCTTACTTTTTGCTCAATAGTGGGTTCAAATTACTCATAGTTACATTCTTATTAAATACACTTAAGAGGCCGGTATTCGAATTTCTACCGATTTCTTGCAAACTTCCCGTAAACATTTGAAATTTTTAAGCTCTTCAAAAAATATATGTTATTCTTGAAGATAATATCTAGACATTAGTCGCGCCCAAATGCAAATTATATAAAATTTCCAAATTAGAAAAAAATCGCAAAGTATGCTCCAAAAATTATTATAAACACGTTTGTTTCAGTTATTTTACAAGTTATATGTATGAAAAAATTCACAGCGTTCTTTAAATGCTGTTTAAGACAATTATCGCGAGATTTTTGCTCTATTTTAAACGACTCGTGTTTTATTAAAGATTTTCATGATTTTTGCATCGATTTTATCGTTGTAAATGTTAGCGCGCTCTTCTAACATTCGTAATTTAATATCTCTCCGTCTTCTCCTTTTTGGGGCCGGGAAAGGAGCCTTAAAATGCGCTCCTTAGAAAATAGAAGAAAAATAAATTTCAGAATTATATTGTTGTGAACTCCTGCATCTCATCGACTTCAAAGTACCAAATCGAGCAACTAGGCAAAATTTATTTTTCTGAAACAATAATTGCGGGACCAACTATCAAGTACATGCAATCTATTCGTTGCCTTCAAATGCTTGGAAACCAATTCATCTCAAATATCGACATACTTTATAGGTTTTCCAGTATTTTCATGAAACATATTTTTAATTTAGTATCATCGTATAGGACTTGTCACTCTCTTTTATTTTTCTGTATCATGCACTATGACTTGTATTATTCACCTGTAAATTATGTACTCTTAACCTACACTATATTAATATTTTTATGCCATCTGCAATATAAAAACTGTTTTCTGTTTTTTTTTCTCTTTTGTTATATTATATTATTTTCACTTAAATTCCCTTTATACTAGTACCTACCATTCGTATTATTAATTTCTTTAAGTTTTTTTTTCAAAAATTGTGTCTCTCATACACTAATCATGTAAAAGTCCCCTAGGGCGTTGAAAATTAATAAATAAATTAAATGAAAACAAATTTGTAAAAACCATTACAGTCGGATAATAAATATTATCGGGCTTACAATTACGTAATTTAGATATTTAAGAAATAAGAAAAATTGTTAATATTCAATTAAATATTAATATCATATATTTATAACCAAATTTATTTTTTTAAATAGCCATCTCTTATCAAAACTTACATTTATAATTGTTATTTAGTTGTACACAATCTTAAATCATTTTTATATTTTATTTTGTATAATTTTTTTTAAAGATATTTTTAAGTAATTTTTCACCTCTCCCTTTAATATTTTGTCTATTCTTGTTTGTCTTTCGATATTTTTAATATTAATCTTATCCGACCGGTCAGTGGTTGAGTGGACATCGCGTTTGGGTCCCACCCAGGCATTCCGTGTTCGATTCCTTGGCTGGCTAAGTCTTCCATCACGAATCAAGCATTTTCGGCTTGCTGTGGAGGTAGTAGGAGATTTTCAAATATTGCCGGGTTATTCTTAACCCGGGAATATTTGTATTTCTGAAAAAAAAATCCTGACGAAGAAAACTTTGTTTTCGAAACGAATTGATAATATTGATTAGATAGTGGTTTTTAAAAATTTATTTATTTTCATTTAATTAAAAATGAGATCACTAAGTATATTTGCAAAGTTTGAAGAAGTAAATAAATAAATAATTGAATTTTTCACTTCCACATGAAGCATTCGTCTGAACGTCTGAACTAATGACATTTTCTATTCTAGTTGTGTTCTCATTATACCTATAGTAATAGATAAAGCTTCTTTTCTTCATTAGCAGTGAGAGGCGGTTAATGCAGTGAGTCATGTTCCCCTATTTCTTGGGAAGGATGGGGAAGAACTACCTTTTAAATATTTTATTGCGAATCCGGACACTGCGAACTTTATCTTGGCTGAGACATCACATATATTATGAAGGGGTTGGTTCAAATGAATGTCTCTGGTATGGGCGACTTCCACTTTTGTGTTTCTCCCGACACCTGGCTTCCTTTATCTGTTGGGAACACGCCGCACCTTTTAAGTGTTAACTTTTAGACGCAACGTGTTTATTATGGTGTCGCGTCGCGTCGAGTAGAATCCTGAAAGCTACAGAGAATGTTAGCTTTTCTATCTATATATATATAAAAATCAAATTATGCTTGCTTATATGTATGTATGTGAGTGGTCTATGCATTGCTATATTAAGCATAGGAAATGTTTAAAACTTTCAAAATATTTTTTCCACCCTCACGAAGGTTTCTGGTTTAAAACAACCACACGAAAATATATCTGAAAAGGTTTTTTAACCATTTCAAAAACTCTTGCGAAACTCTCAAAATCTCACAATTTGAGAATGACGTTTTACAAACATTGATTGTTCAATAAAAATTCATTTTTCGTATAAACTCTTTAAATTAACGAATTAAATCGAAATACGCACCTGAATTTAAAAGGAATTAATCCTTCTGAAAAAACGTCGAAGTAAAAATAAAATTTTAAATATCAATATTAGCTTGGTGATAAAATTCATAACATCAATCCGCAAGGAAATGTATCAATTACGCCATCATGCACTAAAACGTTCATATTTCGCTTGAAACGAAAAACTCGCTCCACTTGCATATTTTTAGTATCAACGTTTAATTTTTTATACCATGCCTAAGAAGCGCTATTCATTTTTGCAACACTTTAAAGTGTTTCCTTTGACAGAATGGGAGACTTATTTTCCTTTTAATCGCAGGAATGACGTCAAAAACCACCCTTCCCGTGCTAGTGATCAAAAAGGAAAACCACCCAACTTTGCGCCATAAATATGATGAGTTTTAAAATACATACATATATACAACATTTAGAGGGGCTGTCTCTGTTTCTTAACGTGCGTCACCGTGATTTTTAACCGCATATTTAGTAATTTTTAATTACAAATCATAAATATGCGGCTAATGGTTATGATAATTCAAAGTGCAATACGGAGAGACACTTAAAATTTTGAAAATTTTCAACATCAATTATGTATATCGAGACAAGTCGACACTTGAGAAAAATGGTCCCAACCTTTTTTCTCCTGAAAAAAATTATTTTTTATGACGGCCGGGTGACTTGTGACTTGCAATCTGAAGATCGCGGGATAGAATCCCGGCATGGGCAAATAAATTTTATTTGATTAATTTATGTATTTTCACAATTAATTAATTAAAAATAATATATAGTTTATTTGCACGTTCGAGTGGAGGATACGCTGATATGAGGATAGTGGAGTGGTCGATACGTTGCTTGAAATGGCTCTAACCGTGTTTGGTGATCAGATCTGAATAGCCAGGTACTTCCCCACCTTTTTCTTTTCCATCTTCTTACCCTCCACACTTCCTTCGGCCTCACAACATACCGCGATCGGGAAAGCAATAGTCTCACTAGCCACAGGCGGTTGGGAGCAGTTGAGACTCTTGTGCGGAAGGTATAATTTCTCACCAGGGTGATACTGTAAAGATTTTCCAGTTTGGTAGTATTACTAGGATATGCTGAGTTAGATAAACCTGTGAACATAATAAACATAATTTAATTGAAACGTTTAAAAAGTAACCATCACCAGTTTATTGACAATATTGGTATATCCACTCCTCTAAATGTCTTCACTATAAGCGCTTATTATAAAACACAAGTCTTTTTATAAGGAAAAGTCTGAATAAAAATCTCTTAGATATTTTATTTATTCATTAAAAACTCTAAACAAATTAATAATATTCTGCGAGTACATTTTTTAGAAGTGCTGAAAAAGGTATGTACCTAAATTTCAATTCAAAAAGGTTTAAAAATAAAAGGTTGAAACTTTAGAGCACTTATTTTAAACGGAAATACTTTGTGAGGCCTTTCAAAGATCTTAAGCTAAAAAGTAGAAGGGGTTGCTTTCGACAATATAATAAACAATGCAACTTGCTTTTAAGGGAACGTTTTAAATAAAAAATACTTAGGCACTCGATTTTTAGGTAGTACATTCATTGTTCAATCTACTCTGATAATGGGGAGAAAAAAATTTGTGGTGAATTTATTTAATGGTATTATTTCACGTTGGCATTTTATTTAAAATACTAATTGAATTTCCTTGTAATAAAGACATATTTTAAATGGCAGGGTGAATTCAGATATCATAAATGAAGATTTTTGAATTGTGAAAACACAATTTAAAATTATATCAAAAGGCATCTCAAATATTTTTACTTTCAAAGAATATTCATTTATTTATTCTTAGTATATTTACATTACCAGGGTAAGTATATTATTTTTAAATAATTTTTATCTCTCGGTAGTGACTAGTGAAGTGATTTTTTTTCACTTTTTACAGGTTCTACTAATAGATACTATACATCTTCTGATTTCGTAATCTACGTGACCGTTGATTATTGCTCTTATAATCGCTTACTTCTAAAAAGAAAGGCATTAGGAGCATATCATTAATCTTTTTCCCAACATTATAAACCCTGCAAACGTTGTTCTGCCACATAAATTATTTCTATGTGTGGATGAAAGTTCGATGCGTAGCGCCATCTGTCATTCAACAACATGAATAATTTCGTTCTGTTTGAAACACGAACGACGGTTAAATTTGTTCATACAAAAATCTAAAATCAAGATTAAAAAATGGGAAGAGTCGTGATTTAAAAATGGGAGGGTGGCAGTTGGAGGGTGAAAATTTGGGGTTACCTATAGATATTTTTGACGCCAAAAAAAAATTACTTGTCAAAAAAATAGAAAAAATAATCTGGATAGGGATACCCTAATTACCTATCGGAATGAAATTTACTTTACGACCTATTCTCATACCTACCAAATGAACATTAAAAAAATCATAAAAGTCGGTCGACCCGTTTTGGAGTAGTGTGACCGCAAATACTGTAGTACGAGATTTTTATACACATAGATTAAAAATTACAACACCGAGATCGATGCATAAAAAACTGTTCAAAGTTATTAGATTCTTGGTTATTGTTTTCAAGAAAGGAATAAACAAACTTTTTTGTTTGAAAGTTTAACATAAAGCCAACACCTTGGTGGGAGTAAGTTTTCATTTATGGTCTTACGAAAAAGGAGAGCGATGATTTTAAAATTTGAAGTGAATACATTTTTGTTAATTTACGTTCTTTTTGTTGACTAGTTTTCTGGCAGACACAAAAAATGATGTAAGAAGAAAAATTGTGAGTGTTTGATTTCCCAGTTATTGAGTTTTTTTTTCAACAACTCGTCATCATTCTGCAGCCACCCTTTTATCGTAAGCCAAGTGTACAAATGGGATATTAATGACCGAAGGGGAAACATCACCAAGAAGGCAGTAGTATCTACTTCAAGATTCCCCGCTGAAAGTTCTCGTGGTAGTATAGATACCTAATATCTTTATCAGTAGGTACTGCCTGCATTTGAAACAGAATTGCACATATTTGCTATGTGAAGTTTGAGGATTTCTGCACGCAACTGCAATAAAATTATTGACGAAACTTTTTAATTTTTCACATTCTACCTCAACTTTAATGAAGCAAGTGGTTAGGTACCTTCGATCAAACACAAAATTTGACTAATTGTTAAATTTAGGTATAAAATAAGGTATTAACTACCTTCACAGTTTACTTAGCAATTAAATTAATGTTCAAACAATAACAATAACATAGGGAGATTTTTAATGTGTCTTTTATTAGTTGATGAATAACGTAGGTATTTTTTTTCGACACAGAAGTACCTGAGGGAAATAATTTCCCTCGGGGCCTGTGCCATCTAATGATGTGGAGGGTCTTTTTGAGGAGAGGAAAGAGTGAACATGGGTCTTGAAGAGACCCAAGTTGAAGGAATGAGGAAACACAGAGGCTGCAAATCGTTCCACAGCCGAACTGTTGAACTCAAGAACGAGTCGTAACGACCCGTTCTCATGTGACTAATGTCATCCGTGTACATATGTTGGACGCGTGTTTGGCGTATTTATCAACACTGCACCCGTGCCGAGGGGATCAATTACGCTAGTTCCTCGGAGCATCTTACATTGTAATACCGGCAGAACAAGGACAGTATTCCCACCTAACGCCTGTGCTCTAAAGATTAATATTTCAAACGGACCGCCCGCACAGAGTCGAGGGTATATTTCTTCGATTTAGGATTATTAACAACTTTTAATCAAAAATAAATAGATTACTTAGTTTTATCCACGTTTATTCTTTATAAAAAAACGACATGTTTCGTGAGCAATGCTCACTTCCTCAGGGTTAACTTAAAACTAACTACAACAATAGATATAGACTTGTCAATGGGTGTCATTGGAAAGGTGGGAGTGGGAAGGGGGAATGAAGGTAATATGTCATAATTTAGAAAGGGAAAAGTTTAATATTTAGTAATTTAAATTTTTTTTTGGATTATCTATAATATTTAAATTCGTATTTACGCTCTTTCTAATTTCAAGTTTATTAAAACTAAACAGGTAATATATTAATTTTAAATTAAAATGATGCCACAAAATAAATTTAAAAAAGAAAATTAAGTTGGATACCTATCATAAAAGTCAATCCGTAAAATCAAAGATGTTTACTAAAATATGTATTTATTATGAAGTGAAACAGTTTTGACTTTTCGCCACGGTCCTGTGCATCAAACGGCACCACCTAGTTGCGCCATCATTTCATTCAATTTCAGAGAAATGCGCTTATGTGCGTGAGTTACAGCTCGATGAGTTGTCGGGAAACGGGTTAATTTTCACTTCCAAGATTTGCGTTCAACCATTCAACAAAACAAAATGTATTTAAAAAGACAATTTTTTAAATGATTACCGTAACTTATAATAATAATAAAAAATATTTGAATTGGTCTTATAACACATTCTTTCAATAGTTTGCTTGTAACAACTCAAGATAAAGTCTGGTTTTATAATGTATAAAGTTTCGTTCTGGAATAAAGCTATCCAGTGAATTGAAAGATAACAGCTTATTGCGTTCATTTCATTACCGATGTCTGCTCCCTTACTTTGTCTAAAACATATGAAAAAAATACCACTGAAGTTCATTGATCTAATAATGATCCATTTATAGTCTACCTACGCTGTCTGCAGTGTAAAATCAGCTCGACCAAACGAATTGAAACTCAGTTTTTTTAGCAAGAGCATTTTCTAAAAACACAATTTCCATTTAAAAATGAATATAACTTATGTATCTTTATACAAATATACAAAAATCTCGCGTCATTATCTTTGCTCGTGATAAACTCCGATACTACTTAACCGATTTTGATGAATTTTAGCTTAATTTGGTCCAACTTAAAAGATAGGCTAGTTTTTTATCTCAATTATGAACATCTATGCTAATTAAATGTTTGTTATAGGACAATGCTTTGTTATTATTTGTAGGTTCCATAAGTTTCTAACATATGGCGGTGTGAGTTAATTTATGGACACAGTACTTGGTTATCTAGGTTATTTAACCATACAATCGATGGTGTTGTGTTTTGTTAGCCACAGCAACGCGTGTCTGGGTCAGCTAGTAAAAATATATAGTACATACATTCATATTATAATTTCCGGTGATTCCAGTACGAAAATAGTTGCTCATTGTTGTGAAAATTACGGTGAATCGATTCATGACGCGATGGTGACAATAGCTTCCACGTCCTGACGTTTTTGTCGTAAGTAAACACCGCAGGGTGCCAACATAATAATGCAAATTGATTACAACTTCATTATTCTGAAATGTTATTTATCGAGGAATAAATTATTTTTTATTGAAATACATGTTGATTTAAAACGATTCTGGACTTCAGGCGAAAATAAATAATTTAACCTTCCTATCCGAAGTTTAAATGGAAATCAATTTGTTACGTATTCTTCGAATCACTTCAAAAGCGAGTCAGATATTTAAATCTACACCAAATTCCTTGGCTTTGACTAGATTCCAAGATTAACGGAGCGCCAAGGAAGGGATTGCGTTCATTAAAACGGCTATAACTCGTTAATTAAAAATGCAAACAAAACTTCTGCGCGCTTACATCAGCGCTCATAATTATTTATCAAAGACTAGTGATTATATGAATTACTGCTGGTAGCGCAAACAGAAATCAGAGTGGTTGAATATTCAAATGCCTTAATCAAATAATCCATCGTTTGAAGCTAGACGACTCGGAATAAATTAGGTTATGTGGAATACAAACGCTTGCAGTGCTAGATTAGCGAGAGTGGATGAACATTCATAAGGTTGATCGGAGTTTTCAGATAGTCTGGCAAGCGGAAACCGTAAAACTTCACAATTCAGTAGGACGTTTGCTTAATCCGATGTCAATGTGGTTCATCGGAAATAGGCGGCAAGATGAAGAAGAAATTAATTATTCTGTATTGACAGTTCAGATAAAAGCCAAAGCGAAGATTTTCGTAAAGTGCCGTTTTCTCAAAAATAAAAATCGTAATTACCACTAAAATAAATGATATAATAAAATATTGGAAAAATCAAATGGTTTGTTTTCATAATTCATCCAGTCAAAGTGATCACAACGAAAAAATCTTTTAAATAAAAAAAAACTAAAAAATCAGTATAAAAGGTCTCGAAAATGAACGATAAAATTCCTCACATAAGTGAATTCTGTATAACTTAATTTAGCCTGAAAATTTCTAAAAAAGCAATAATTTAAGTTTATGTGCGTTAAGAAAATAAAGATAATGTTAATACTTCTTAGTCGAAGTATGATACAGTTAAAAGTGACCGAATTAGAAATCTTGTCATGTCAACAAAGGGCCATGGGTTCGAGTCCCAGTGGATCCAATATCTTTTTCTGTTTTTTCAATCTCAAGATTTTTGATTGAATATTATAATTTAAGTACTTCCATTCCAATTTACACGATAATTGGGCAATTGTACTTTAAGCACTTTTGCAATAAATACTTTCTTGATTGTTTTATATCGGGATTTATTCCGAGTTTCACCCTTTCTATCTTTTCAATTTGAAAGCTTTAGTTTTGACTCGAATCCAGGAAACTTTTTAATCATATTAAGTACTAGCTGGTACCCGGCATGCGTTGCAATGCCATTAAAATAAATAAATTGATTCTCCCTGCATGTCCTTTCCCGTGCGTCCCCGTTCTACTCCCGAATCCCCTTCTCCTCCCACGTCCCCCTTTTACCTTTCTCCCCTTCCCCCCTTCCTCGTCACCCCTCCGGCGAACCCCAACCCCCGTTCCCTTTCCCCTCCTGCTTTTCTTCTCTGCCGTAATAATATATGAAATACAAATTTCATAACGCCAGAGCTTACCATTATATATTTTATTATATTTAATATTATATAGCCTATTACCTTTGCGAACGTGCGCACAATAAACCACCAACATCAAGGATGAACGGTATGGCCGCGCATAAAATGCGAACAAACTAACAAATATTGATTTTTATGTATAGGATTTTCTCTAAAAGTATTAATAAATATTCATTCACCTTTTTTTCAAAGTTTTTAATAATATGCTTTCCTGTACTGAATTTTAAATCTATTAAAGTTACGATTATGAATTCTCCCCTCTGAAGTTGTGAATTATGCCAGAAAAGAAAAAAAATATATTAAAAAAAAAGTGATTTGTTACTTAGCATCTTTATAGTAAACGCTCTTTAATTACGAATAAATATTTACCTGTGCAACATAAACGTTAATAAAACCTGACCTGTTTCACAAAGTTCGCATTAAAAATAGCGTTAGTATTGCAGCATTATGAATATGAAAAATCCACGCTTTCAGAATAATTTATTCAATTTTAATATCAAAGCAAATTACTCAGAGCAAAGCGAAAGCTTTTCTTACTACGCTGTAATGAAATCTCGTTTTCATTAATAACTTTTTTACTCAACAATTTTAGTTATTAACTGTTTTTTAAAGTCTAATTACTCTACCATAACATAATATTTATTTTTGCTGATTTTTGGAGACCAAAAGAATTTATTTAAATGTCATAAGGTACCTACATATTATAATATCTATAAATTGATTTCCAAGCTTCTTTGGCACGCCTAATCTTGAAACAGTACACCCATTGTGGTTGATGACAAAAAAACGAGTAAAAAAATTCTTTAAAAAAACCTTCATAAAAATTTTGCCCGTATAATCGCACCTTTATTTTATCCGACTTCGAGAATTTGAACTTAAATAGATTCGAAGTCGAAATTTGAAATTTTATTACCTTTTTCTTATCTTAAATTTTCTCAGCACAGCATGAAAATTATTGTAATCTTCTAAGCAGCAAATGTGTTAAACTTGGGAATAGCACACATAATATATATTTATATATTTTTTTATTATTTCATAAATGTTTACACGTTACAGTTTAGCCATTTTTTTAACTACCATACTAGGCTATTGCCCGTGTTGTGGTAGTCATATATGAAATATTATTTTCTATAAACAGAAAATAAAATATAAGAAGAGGAATGAAAAAAAATAACATATTTAGGCATAAATAAAACTAAATACAAACTAATACAAATAAAAATAAAAAGAAAGCTGAGATATAAATAATAAAAAGATATTTTAAAGAAGATTGAAATAAAAATAGAAATAAAAATATTTTACTTATGTTGCGGTATCCCCATGGTAGTTTACATTTTTCATTACTATTTTTTATTTTTTATTATGAAGTTGGATAACCATCACCTCTGCCACAGGTCTCATCAAGTGCTTCGCTACGTTTATTAAATTTGCAGGGGTGCCTGGGTTCAAGGGGTGAGTTTTTCCGGGACTTGGCGGCGGATGCATCTGCTCACCAACTGTGGCAGGCCGGATCGGGAGAGACTGTTTGAGGGAGACCTTTTGATCTCTCCAGCAGCACTCTCTCGGAAAATCGCCTTGAAGTGCGAGTCCGTTACTCCATGACGCACTGACTCCCAGATTCCAACCCACCCATTATAACTTTTTCCTTCCCAGAACTTCCTCTCCATTCTTTTCTAAAAATAATCTCCACACAGCAGCCCCAAAGATGAAATAGGCACCGAGAGGAATTACTTTCCTCAGGGCGCCCTGTGTGGAGCTAACCTTTTTAATGAAGAATGCTTTACTTCTCTATCACTGTTTTCTTTTGATAATATTTTTTTCAAAAGAAAACTGTATAGAAATAAAAATTAAATAAATGTAAACTATTTTTTTCTTTTGCATCTAATTTGCCAATCATATATGTACGGGGTCCGCCAAATAACTTTTTTTTTTTGAAAATGCTATAAAAAAAAAACTACTGAATATTTTCTCAAATTTCTTTTTTTATTTATAAGTACAATCCTTCCGGTTAATAATGGAAAATAATTTCATTCAAATGGCTGCCTCGGCTGGCCATGCAGTAGCCTACACGATCGGTCCAATTTTTAAGCACATTATCGATTGTGTGCAGCTGTATTTCACCAATGGCTTCACGAATATTGTCCTTTAAAGCGTCAATTGTCTCTGGCTTGTCGGCGTAACATTTATCTTTGAGGGCACCCCACAAATAAAAGTCCAACGGTGTCAAATCGCAGCTCCGAGGTGGCCAAACGACATCAGCTCTGCGGCTGATAATGCGATCTTCAAAAACAGGGCGCAAAACATCGAGTGTAGCTTCGGCTGTGTGGCACGTAGCGCCGTCCTGTTGAAACCAAATGTTGCCAATATCCTCCTCTTCAATTTTTGTGAACAAAAATTCGTTCAACATGGCCCGATAACGATCGCCATTGACTGTAACGGCCACTCCTTGCTCATTTTCAAAGAAAAATGGCCCAATTATGCCTCTGGACCAAAATCCGCACCAAACAGTGACTCGTTTTGGGTGTACCGGCTTTTCAATGTATGCGTGCGGGTTTTCTGTGCCCCAAATACGACAATTTTGCTTGTTTACATACCCGCCAAGATCAAAATGAGCTTCATCCGAAAAGATGATTTTTTTGGCAAAATCGGCAAAAGTAATGTCGCAATATTTCCCAGCGTTGTTCAAGCGTATACACAACCATATTCGCTTAGCGGAAGGATAAAACTAATTATCTGTCAAATCAGACATGAGCTAAGTGTTACCATTCACGAAATAAGCACTAGTTGAAAAAAAAAACTTCAGATGGCGGACCCTTTATAATAATATTGGTCTAAATTCTAACATCGACATTTTGTCCGATTCACTGCTCAAATTTAAAAGAGCATCATGTCAATATTATAAATATAATTTTTTTAATGCGCATACACACATACATACACACATACTCACATACACACACACATACACACATACACACCCTCACACACACACACACACCCTCACTTTCCCACTACACACATCACCCGGTAATTACTTAATATGCATACCATAAATAAGACACTACAATGAAACACATGATAGGTAACCACCATCAAATATACTTATTACGTATCTAATGTAGGTACTGTTTGTTTCTGTTTATAAATAAAATAAAATAACTGTTGTGAAGTTTGATTATTCTATTCACTTGAATCGCCTCCAACACTTAACACCCAGAACCCAGAGAAACTATTAGATCTAATTTGTTCTGTCAATAA
The DNA here is from genome assembly GCA_917563855.2 of Limnephilus lunatus. Classification (NCBI taxonomy): domain Eukaryota; kingdom Metazoa; phylum Arthropoda; class Insecta; order Trichoptera; family Limnephilidae; genus Limnephilus; species Limnephilus lunatus. Next base: position 100,497,739 of record OU830595.1, read on the forward strand.
GCTCTCGCGAATCACACACTACACTTATTCGCGCTAAATATCTAGTGAAGCTGTGTACACTAAGTGAATTACGCTACCTAAGAAACTGTAGGAGCGAGCACTGGAAACTGTAAGTGAGTTTGTCTTTGAACTAAAGTGAAGACGGTACTTAATAACTACAGCACTGTAAGAAGCATTTTTCATTTCAAATGTCTGCCTTTCTTAATCATTGCAAAAGTGGTCATTATATTTTGTAACGAAATTTAAACTCCGTTTCATTTATTCTAAAATGGTCTTAAACTTTAATACGTGGCCTCACCCATTTTCAATGGTTATCTTTTAATTTCGAAATGATTTCTGCGATAACTACTGGAGCATTCCTCTGTATACTCGATTTCAACCTCAATTTTAATATTGTAATGTATTGCAAAAGCTTTCCAGCTACTCCGCGAGATGTCAGCAGGGAAGTACTTCTCCATTTGACCGACAGAGGTGTCGCCTATGCAAACTCGACGATCGCCACCGACGCGACGTTCAATCTTGCTCTCTCCAAGTTAAAGCTGGGTACAGATATGTTCTTTTGTCCGTACCGTACCTCCGTTTCGTATCAGCGTCGCGACCAAGAACGCTAGTTTGGACGCCCGTTCTGTATGGTACGGTGGTACGGCGTCATGATACGGATACAGGGTACGCTCCTATCCATCGCGAGTGGGTTTTTTCGACCCGTTCAAAGGCGATAAGATACGGGTACGCGCCAGTCTGGACGCAATCAGTGCAATCACGACATGTGCAGGTCGTGCTCTCTGTCACTACCCAAATCGGCATCAAAATTGCAGTGGGATGACGATAATATTGTAAAGCTAATCGATGGATATAGGGCCAGGGAAGTTCTGTGGGATCCCGGAAATAGGAATTATTATAATAAAAATATAAAGCAAGAGGCATGGGAGAACTGTCTATCGAAATGGAGTGCGGTGTCGACGATATGAAGAAGAAGATTGATGCTTTATTGGCGTGTTGCGGTTACATCTTTCTCTCTTTTTGAACAATTCTAACTCCCAACAACGTCGCCTTTTTTGTTTTTTTTTCGTTATATTATTGTGAATAACAATGAAGGAAGCGCAAGCAATCGTCAAATTCTCACATACTTCCGCAGTCGACGACATGGTGGGAGGAAATGAACACGCGATGATCGCAGCGACGTTACGGAGATACTGGCTATTTTACTTTGCGTCCAGAGTTTTTGGATCGCGACGCTGACACGAAACGGAGGTACGGTACGGAAAAAAGAACATGTCTGGACCCAGCTTAACTTGTAACCTTATTATTATATAAGTACGTAAACATAAATAAAAAAAATTGTTATTTAGTAAAACACCACTTTATTTTAATTAATAATTATTTAACAGCCAACTAGGTTTCGCTTAGCTCAAGCTTCATCAGGGCTTTCATCAGCTTGAGCTAAGCGAAACCTGGTTGTCTGTTAAATAATTATTAATTCAATTAAAGCGGTGTTTTACAAAGTGTGTTTTTTCATTTAATATATAATGTCACACCACAAAGTATTTGCTTCCTTCGATAAAATTGTTATTTAGAATCTACTGATCATTGTTTAAGCCTCCACAAGTTAAGTGTTTTGGAGCATTTAAAAAATATATATTTATATGAATACTGCACAAGAGTCCCATTTGCTCCCGTCTGGAGCCAGTTGGATCCCAGAGGCATCCCCGATTGGGGTATTTTGTGTGGCTAGAGGTAGTGGGAGGGGAAGGAGTTAGGGCAGGGGAAAGTGGGGACGTAACTGGCTATTCAGATCTGGTCACCAAACACGGCTACTGCCATTTGAAGCAACTTTTCAATTCCGAATGGGGCAATACTGAGGGTATCTTCCACTCTGGAACGTGCCACAAATATACTACGAGTATGTATTATTTTATATGAATAAATTGTGAAATAACACAAATTAATCAAATAAAATTTATTTGCGCACACCGGGATACGATTCCGCGGCCTTCGGATTGCGTAGTCCAAGGGGTAAGGCTCTTTACCCCTGGACTACGGAGGAGGTACGAGACATCTCTTGTTATAAAGTTAAATTTCTAAGTTATCTTTGTGATTAATTGAAGTATACAACTCCCGGGAACTTTTGAAATAATTCCAATAAACCTTTTAAAATATTTCTTCAAATTGGCAATATTTTGGACAACGAACGCTCGAAGGTGTTGACCGTTCAGTGTTAAACAATCGTAGAAAAATTATTGGATATGATGTCTTACCATATTTTTGACCCATTAAATAATATAAATTGTTGTTATGAATTAAACTCCATCGTTAACGACCAAATAAGTCATACATTGATGTCCATGATTCAGTTCGATATAAGTAGGTAGATGCTTCTTTTTTATTTGTATCACGTCATTTAATTAATGAAGTTGAAATTATTTAAATATCCTTTCCAAGATTTACGTCGATTCCTATAATTTATAGATTACATTACGAACATACTGAAATGTGATGAATGCCCTTCACAATCCAATGATTCATAAAGTTTTCGAATAATAGATGAAGAAACACAATCTTGCGTTTATTTCTTGTGATTGTGGTATATTAATAGACTTTTACAGTCAGTCTAAAAATAGGCATTTAATTGAAGTGTAGCGTTACTCTGTTACAAGAAAATCGAAAAAAAACTCGAAGAGTGGCGCTTGTCTACAGTTTAGAGGTGGCGAACCCCCCCCCCCCCCCTCCTTAGTAATGGGCAGTTTCTAGCTAGAGGATAATCTAATTTTTAGCTTCAACTAAAGTAACGGTCGTTGATTTTCTCTTTTTCTTTGTTAGATATATTTATACTTTGCACTTACCTTACTTTTATTTTGTTTTAAGTTTATATAGTGTATTGGAATAGGTATGTAATTTAAATATCTTTCTTCTCATGTAGTTAGTGTAGGTACGTACAGGAAAAAAATACATCTCATTTATTTCTTAAAAATTATAAATTTTATTATTAATTCACCTATATTACTACATATAATATAAATTATAATAACTTACGCGCAGAAACCAGACTCCTTAAATTATCAGATAGAAGAGTGATAATTGATTTGTTATTTTTATTCAAAATTATCAAATCTTTAGTTGACTGCCCTAATTTATTAGAATTAATCTGTTTTACTGTACCTGCTAGACTAACTCGCAATAAAGATATTTTCAATTTTAACAATACCCTCAATACTAACTATTCTATTAATTCACCAATCCCTAGAATGCATAGCCTTGCAAATAAACATTGTGAATCTATAGATATATTTGGTGTTGACAGTTTTTCAATTTTCAAGAGACAACTCATCTCTATTTTATCTGTTAATAATTAACTTTTTTTTATTTTTGTTCTTTTCATAAAACCTCCTCTCATTTAAAATCTTACCAGTAATTTATAACCTTATTTTATTTTGCTGTTCTATTTAGTTCTGTTTTATCATCGTACATTATTATACACATATAATTGTTTGTTTATACCTACTAACTAGCTTTTACACATTGCACTTTATTGTATTTCTGGTCTTATTACTGATTTTTTCTTATTACTCATAGTATTTCATTTCTTTTATGATGTTTAATTTTTTTTAATGTTTTTAATTTCTGTTGTAAAAGCCCACTAGGGCGTAAATAAATAAATAAATAAATCATCCCTTTCAATATTACCTTCCGTAGACAAAGAAATAATCAAATACTCTTCCTCAATCAATACTCGACTAATTATGGATTTTATTCAGCACTATCCAGAATTTGTAAACTGGTCAACTCATTGGTCAAGACCTTTTTTGGTAAGTCAAAATGGTTTTTGTTGGTCACTAAATAAATTAAGAAATATTACGAGTATAAATATGTACTCGTATTTTGACTTCTAGCTAAGTCTTAGCTGGACTTCTATTTTCTTATATTTATATTTGCTTTTATCTTTGCTTTCGTATAATATCCTCCACTCTTACAATTTTCCTTTTTATTCGATTTCGTGTCATTATTTTGCAAATTGGACGTAAGTCCGTTAATAAATAAATAAATAAATTATTTCCGATCGACAACTGGGCACCTTCAGTGACGAAATCTATTGCTTCAGTTAAACACAGAGCCTTCACCGGAACTGAATTTTTGTGCATTAATTGTAAACAAGACGATAAATAAACACGACTGATGAACCGAATACCAATCTCCTGATCATCAGAGAAGTATTTTTCATCAGAGAAAACCACAGTTTTCATAAAATATTCGAACTTACCTACGTATAGCCTTAGCTTTTCATCCGTATGTCTGTTTATTTTTTTTACATTAACTCCACGCAGGTGGCCCTGAGGAAAATAATTTCCCTCAGGGCCTATGTCATCTTTGAAGATGCTGTGTGGAGGGACTTTTTGAGGAAAGGAAGGAGTGAACATCGGTCTTAAAGAGACCCATATTGTAGGAGGGAGGAAACACAGAGGCTGACAAATCGTTCCACAGCCGAGCTGTTGAACTCAAGAACGAGTCGTAGAAGCGACCAGTACTCATGTGACTAATGTCAACTGTGTACAAATGTTGGGTGCGTGTTTTTGTTTCCCGACTATGCACCGGTGCCGAGGGGATCAAAGACGCTAGTTCCTCATCATCGTTCATTGTAATACCGGTAGAACAAGGACAGCATTGCAATCCGTCTGTTAAGATGGGAGAACCTATCAAGCGGACCGCCCGTTTCTGCACAGACTCAGTGTTTTTTTTTTGGTATTTAGGAGCTCCAGACAAGAGGTGGCTGCCAAATTCAATCGTGGAGGGCACTTGCGATTTGTACAGGGTTAGCAGTTGTGTACTATTAAAGTATCTGCGGGCCCTGTACAGTACGCCCAGTTTCTGAGAGGCAAACTTAACTCTGGTTTCGATGGAGCCCCCGTACCTGAGCTGTTCACTTAGAGTTACACCAAGCATATCAATGGAGGTCCTGTTCGGAAGATTGCTTCCGTTGAAGGAGACTAGATTATCATTATTTTTTTGTTTACTAACATCTAACATCTATACCGCATCAGGTTCTTGTAGGTTTTTTCTAATCGATTTTCTACTCTGAGCGACAAAAAAATAAAAGTTCTCCCCCGAATTACTGATCAAATAATCTTCTCGACAGAAGTTCCAGCCGCACATATTGTAAGTCTTTCCCAATTAAATGTTCCCATCCCATAACTTACGGAACAAGTAATATAGGTTGCGAAATTTTTGGCTAACTTTTGCGCAGCTAAAACACTTGTACGTGGCCGTAATATTCCTTTGCAGTTTCTATTTATTGAAACAGTTTGAAGTTAGGTTACGTTTTATTTGTTCTAAGTGTATTATCTCTCGTAGTTCTAGTTGAAAGTTTCGTTGAGTGCACTATGAAAATACGTGGATTCTTCTCAAATACCAGACGGAACCTAACTTATTATTCTTTGCGCCTTTGTCCCCCAAATTTCTCAACTTGTATTTTCATTGATAAGTAGGTATATTTGATATAAAATTTAACTCACCTTTTTCAAATTTGGTGAGGTATTTAATTTTTTTTCAGGAAGATAAACATTCCGAAATACGAATAACCTGACGATATTATATAATTTTTACAACTTCCATCAGTATAAGTGCGAGAAGTTTATCAATTAATAATAGAGTACTTTAGCTAGCAGAAGATTGAACCCACGACACCTGCATTTTTCCACTCGGTTACTTACATATACAGCCATACATATTCACACTTTGATGAAACTACTGACAAACGTTGTTATTTCAATACGTAAAATTAATTAAATTCTACTTAATAAATGTAACTTAAGTAATGTCACCCATGTTCTCTCGAAAGACATTCGTAATTTGTAAGTACAGGGACCTGTATTCTTCAGTATTATAGGATTTTTATTAAAAGACTTGGGTTCTTAAAACACAGTGACTGTTTGTTGGCGTATTCGTAATTTATACTTCAAATGAAAAACGTCCTTCCTGGCTGAAAGCTAGGTTATATCTGCGGAGCTCCAAAACTATAATGACAACGCACATTTACCTTCGGTCACCTTCGGCATAGCTCGGCAACGAGACCACGTGACCCGTAGAATCCATAGTTAACTCAAGTAATGTTGTAACTAAATCATAGACTAATATTGATATATTTTATTAATGTTAGTGTCATTAAAAAAAAGCTTAATTTTTATTACCTAACGATAATGTATAATCAAAAATATACCCAGCACAACTATCTTTTGATTAAGACCCCGCATTTCTAATTTCATCTGACATAATATAACATACTTCCTTTGACCACTTGGAGTATTTAAGCTGTTAAAAATTTATATGTTATGTTTTAAGTTAATCTCAGTTTAGATGACGAGTTAAAACCATAACTGTATTATGAAATTCGTTTGATAGAAAATAATCGTAAAACGTGCTCCGAAAATTATAAAACCATATCTGGTTCTGTTATTTAATATGTTTTAGGTATGATACAAAATCATGGAACACATGGCATGATCAAGTTATTCAAATACTTGGGTCGAGCTATATAAGAAGTTGAAATAATAGAAGTACGAATATATTAATATGGATGAAGCAAGGAGTATGGGCCGAGACAGAAGTGTGTGGGTTTTTAACATTTCTACCCACACTTACAAAGAAGTGAGGGAGTAGTTTATTTTCCTAGCGCTCTTTGAATAAGTAGCGTGTTATAATTCCACTAATCCATATTTCAGTTGTTCTCGATTCGAACGTTGCCTGTGGCAATAGTTGTGTGATAGAGAAATTAACTGAAACCCATTGGATAATATGGCAAACCGAGTCTGTAATTGTCACCGATAACTAAACGACAACTTTCTTCAGTACAAAAGGATAATTTTGCGAAATAGTATTCGGTATTCAGTGGTCGGTGTAGGACAGGAACAAGTTTCTCGTAGACGACATAGTTCCTTCAGGTACGCCGTGGAATTGGGGTCGACAACCTGCTGCATACGGCCTTTGTATTTTTCATTAGTTTAAAAGTGGGCTTTCATTTTTTTTTTTGGTGTGCTCCACTAATGATATGATGAAATTCGCTCCAATAAATCATCAAAACGTTGAAGAAAAGTTTGAAAACAAGCTTTAGGTATGTTAAAATTTAGGTTTTAAATTTTTAAATAAATAAATAAAAAACAAAAGGAAAGTGGATGGGTAGGCAGGTGTGTTGGAAAACGGGCTGGGAGATGAGTTGACAGGTATGGTGACATGGGCGGGTGAATTGCGCTGCAGAACGGTAGCGACAAGAGAATGTGCCGGCATGGAGTACAAGTAATAGGGCGGGGAAGGTGCTGGAGCGGCTCGAACAGCGGGAGAAGAAGCCTTGTTGGGGTAGTTCAAGGTGCACTTTAATATATTTTCTTAATAACATAGGCCTCATACACTCATACGTCATTACATGTGTCTGCCGTGTTGTAGGTAGCTGGAAAACAAGCTTATGGGTCTAAGTGGTTAGGTAAGCACCTTATTAAGTACCTCTTTAGTTAAGTTATTTACCTTTTATACTATCTTATTGATTAAGTTCTGTATTGTAATACGATATTGACCCACCGTGTCAGTTAGGATGATCCCTGTTGTATTTCCGAAGCAGTGAATAATCAATCAAAAATATGTCCACGTGGTGGAAGTGTAGGCTTTTACAATACCTAATAAAAATTTATTGTGCAACGTCTAATTATAAAAATTATATTGAAAAAACGAAGAGATTATCCAACTCACCTTATTTTTGAAGAATTTAAAGTATTAAAATTTAATGATCTACTTCGAAAAAATAAAAAAATCCAAATAATAAAAGAAAAACAAAATCGTAGCTTTTTAACTGAAAGTCGTACTCGTCAAAAGCATATATTTCCAACACAAAAATGTAACACCTCATTTGCACAACATCATTATACATATCTAGGAAAAAAATACTTCAATAGCATACCTGAAAAAATAAGAACAATCGAAGACGATAAATGCCTACTAAAAGCAATTAAAGAGCAATTTAAAGTAAAAATAACAAATTGATAAAATTTATCATCATAACTTATATAACTTGTAAATTTGTTTTTTTTTTAAGTATCTACCACAATTAAATCAAAAGATACAAAATATATTTTGTTAATATATTTTAAATATTATTTCATCCCGATACTCGTCCCTCTTCTAATCACATGCGTCTGCTTCTATAGAAGAGAAATATCATACAAAAAAAAAAAAAATCAGTGAAATTTTTTTATGTAGTTTATTTGTATAAAAAAAAGATTATTGTGAAATATAAATATTATATTTTATATGTTATTTTTGCTGTATAAATAATGTATCTTCTGTAATAAATAAATGGAAAAATTTTTTTTTTTTTCTTCATGATTTTTTTATTTATTTAAAAAGTTCCATCTCATTTGTGAGATGAAATCTGCATTATCAATTGATTAATTTCATTAAATAAATTAAATTGCATAATGCTTACTTATAATATGCTAAAAAGATGTTAATCGATTTGACAACAAAACGTATGTATCTGCATATTTTTGTAATGGTGTTTTCAGTGGTGTTTTAGAAAGTAGCATAAAATAAAATAATTGTTTTTATCCCTTATCTAGTCATTTAACTTGTATTTGCACTGTAAAGTGTAAAGTATTTTGTTTTTGTATTATTATTATTGTTGTGCACATTTAGAAGTTCTGTCTTTAAAAAAAATTACATGTAAATATTAAAATGGGCGCCAATAATTAAATATATAATTAGGTTTTCGAGTGGGATGTGAAGAAAAGGGAGGGGATAACTAAGGAGTTTGCCGGGAGAACATAGCGGTTTACTGGTAATACGTATAAAATAGGGCAAATTCAACAGGTTTATAAAGGGAAATATATTCAGAAAAGGGCTTAATTATTCAATGTGCAATAATTATTTAGGAATTATAATTTCAAGTGCGCAATTATTATTTTTTTTATAAATTTTATTTAACCCCCGTGTCATTGTTAAAAGTATGAAAATTTATACAAAATTGATGTTTTTATATTTTCCTAAGAATAGCCTCCTTAAACCGGTGGAGTGTGTTAAAATAAAGATTTATCCTGTTTTAATTTTGGGCTATTCTGCCGTGTTGCGCTACCCCCTTCTATAGCCAATGTTTTGAACCACATTACAGTGTCCATCATCAGGACAGACATATAAAGGCAGATTACGTACCTGCTATGATGATGAACACCTTAACTCTTTACAAAACGTTGTCTAAGAAGGAGAAAGCGCAATACGGCATTATACCCCAAAAATAAACCACGATAATATTTTTAGCCATGAAAATCTCAAATCATACATGATATTTGCAATGAAGACGTTGCATTGCACCAATTTTAAAATCGATAACAAAACATTAACATTTTAATATTGTATTTAATCATTTGCATTTCATCATTTTGCATTGCACCTATTTTAAAATCGATAATAAAAACATTAACATTTTTTAATATAAATTTATCGCTTCATATCTCAAATCATAATATATACGTATTGACTTGTTGAAGACCCCTGTCTGCGAACAGCCTAGAACGTAGAACTTTCACTGTAGTGTTGCAGAGAACGGTCCAAATTACCGGCATCATGAAAGATGCAAAGTCTCCTACGCCGGCGCCGCACTCTTGATCCAGGACTAACTTTTATTAGGCTCATTCAAAGCTCAATTCAAAGCTCTAGTCGAAACGGTCGATGGGACTACAGCAATGATTCAATGCTTTTGATGGACTGACTGATTATCCAATCTTTATTTATTTTTTAAATTAAAAGTTAATTTATAACACAATATTTAATAAAACTTCAAATTGTAATATTTAATAAATGAAGACAATATTAGCGAAACCAAATCGAAAATCTAAAATAGAAAAAATCAGAAAAAGACACGGTCACATCTACGAAGCGAACCCAGAACATTTGCCTTTTTAAGACCACTGAGCTAATGTTACCCTTTCGATTTGTTCATATTTAATTGTACTTCGTCTAAGAACTACCAAAATTTTCTTAATTTTCTGAACGCGTATTTTTACTGCCTAATGTCTTTATAATAATAATAATAATAATAATAATAATATTTGGTTTATATAGCGCCGTTTTCGTGAAAAATCACCTCAAGGGCGCTGATATGTTTGATTGCAAGATTTAACTCTAAATGTCTACTAGATAGTGTCTTGGATAAATTTATCCATTCTTATTAAATACGCGACATCTATTGACTTTTATGCAAGTCCAGGATGAATTTTTATTTTTTACTTAAAAAGTAAAAAGCAAAACCTCAAATTGTAATATTTATTTAATTAAGACAATATTAGCGAAACTAAATTAATGGAAAATCTGAAACAGAAAAAATCAGAAAAAGAAGGAAGATGTGATCGTACATTAATAAAAAAAAAAAAAAAAAAAAAATTTTATGTGACGTGTCACAGGGGCTTCCTGTATTTTTTGTCATGGATTTAACCTGTGTGGGTGCCGCCAGCCAGAGAACGATTAATTTGATACTCAACACCGCGGCCATAGGCTTCTCCAAGTAGTTCGTTACGCTTGGTAGTTTAGCAAAGAAACTCGGGTTTATTAAGGAAAGTTTGTTTCTGGCAGCGAATGCGCCTGTCCACCAACTGCGTGGTAGGCCGGATCGGGAGAGACCTTGGTTGAGGGAGACCTTTAGACGTATCCAGAAGGACTCTCTCGGAACATCGCCTTGCCTTCAATGGGAGGAATGAATTCACACGTCCGTCAGTCCTGGACACACTGACCACCAGATTCATACCCACCCCTCATACCCTTTTCCTTTCCAGCCTTTCCCTTAAAAGATCCTCCACACAGAATCCTCAAAGATAAAAACTGTGAAATTTCCGAAAAAAATAAGAAGAGGTAAAAGGCACTTTTTGATTATCAGATTTGAGTAGCCAAGTATTTCCCTACCTGCCTCTTCCATACATCCATCTCAAATCTCAACCTCACTATCTTCGGCCTCACAACACATCCTAATTGGCGATGCCATTGTTCCAGTGACTCCAGGCGCTTAAGAGAAGTTAGGACTTGTTAGGACTTTTATGTGGTATTCACATAATAATAATACTAATAGTTCATTCCCAAATGTATACAGGAGTAGTGCAATGCAATATATTCCACATTTCGAAAAGAATAAATAAGAAATTAGATTGAAAACGAAACAGAAAACTATTATTTTTAAAGTTACCTATAAAAGCTACCCGGTTTGCCACATTTACAAGAGAAGCATTCCCAATAAATTCCAGATACCTAATATTATTATTATTGTATATCAGTAAGGCCATCAGGCATATTGGTATATTAATTCATTAAATAATTTATTTTAAAAAATAATTACAATACCTTTAACCGTTGATATTGGGAATTATAATATTCTAATTTTAGTTTTTCTTTGTGTTACTTTTGCCGCTGATTATATATAATTCTAGCCCAAAAAAACATTTGATATGAAATCAATTAGTATTTAAAAAAATCAAAGTAAAAAAAAAAAAACTACTAAAAACATACAATTTTTTAAAAAATTACCGAGAATCGAAGCCTGATCATCTGCTTTGAAGAAAACCATGCTGAGCATATTACACCAACGCCGGCATACAATCATTTTATGTACGTACATTACGTACAAGAATTATTACATATTTAAAAAAATTTGAAAGTTACGCAGGGACTCAAATCCATCCGAAATTATGTATATCTAATTACTATTTTAATAATGCAAATTTAAATCACGGTAAGTATATTTGATAGAGATGAAAATGAATATTGTTCTTATAGGTACTAAATTTTGATAATTTAACCTTTGTCTGACTTTTGGACAACACCTTCCATTCCACTTTTAAGTCAAATATTTTGTCAAACATACCAGTGATGCTAATTGAAATTAAATATCCTTAAAATATAAATTGCTACACGATCGTAACCTACAAAGAATATCTTTAACAATACTTCGACAAATCAGTTTATCTAAAGAATGGTAACATAAAAGAAATATTTTCATTAAGAATTGAAAAGAATAAGGATGAAAGTGTGTTATTATAACAATTCTAGGAAATTTGAGTTTACAAAGGCGTAACGCCAATGTTGTGTAAATTGTTCGCTTAGCACTTTTGCGCAAGTCTCATTTACAATTGTCGCGGCGGATTGTGGGTCCAAAAGGTTTTATGACGTCACTTCCGGCTGTTTCGCCACTGCTTCCGCTTTTTGAATAATCCCTCTTTCCTCGGTATAATCCAGATCATAATCTAAGCAACGTTTTCAGACATTTTCTCATGTTAATTTTCGGTTTTATTTTTTCGGCCACTTTTAGTTCCTTTTTTTAATATATTCATGAAATCGAACTTTGACTAAAGTACAGTTTTGTTAAAAATACGTAATTAAATTAACCATTTTTCTCATGTAGCTGAATGTTTAATGATCATGAAAATTAATTTCGAAGGGGAAAAGCAAACAAAAAACCTGAATTTTTTAATCAAAATTTTGTGTATCTGTGGATTCTTCGTGCCTTGAAAAAGCAATCTGAAATCTCAATAAACTTAGCAATTAACGAGAAACTGTTAATAAAGTTTGTATTATTGTGATAATTGTAAACTTTTTGAACAGATACTCTCGTATCATGAAAGATTTTAAATTTAGCAAATGGGGGTAAAAAAAAAAAAAAAACGAGTCTGCTTTAGACCACACGACTGAAGTAAAACTTCACTAACTTATGCCGTCCATTAACAATATAACAATAACAGGAATAAAAATATCCCCATCCCCTCAACATCCCCATCAACTCAACTCAACACTCAACTCTTAATTCTCAACTCTCAACTCTCAACTCTCAGCTCTCAGCTCTCAGCTCTCAGCTCTCAGCTCTCAGCTCTCAGCTCTCAGCTCTCAGCTCTCAGCTCTCAGCTCTCAGCTCTCAGCTCTCAGCTCTCAGCTCTCAGCTCTCAGTTGTCAACTCTCAACTCAACTCAACTCACTTAATTGATTAGCGTTTCACATTGATAAGCGTTTCATATTGATTAGCGTGCATTGACGTATGATATCTAGACGCGCCCTGTGAAATGCAAAATAACCCCAGAAGCCAGCAAACGCAGGCTCAAGGCCCATTTATGAAAAAGTGCCTGCATTGTTTTGCACCGTTTAGATCGCATAGTGCTTTGTGTTGTACCTTTTATCGGTCTACAAGGTCTACACCGAAACTAATTTGTGTTCCAGCCGTCCGCACCGGAGTTAATTTTTTCAAACACAAAAATATCTAACTTCCGAATGTTGTACAAAGTGCACACCGCGGACTTTATTTTTGAAAATGTAGTCAGCTATCTGACTACACCAAAAAAATACAACTTACATACGTCTTTTAGACAGCGTTTTCATAAACGTAATAATGTTACAGAATTACTTTTGTTTCCATCAAAGTTTTCTACGTCATCAAATCACCGCACTGCTTGTGACGACACGAATGTTCGACTACTAATACATACAAGGAGGGCTAGTATCACAATTTGGAAGAGTTTTCAAACTTTTTTAAAGCGCGACCCGCTTTTAGTAATAAAATAAATTATATTATTTCCATAAATTATAATTATAATTACATAAATTCACCACCAGCTGTTTTTAGGAATGATCAACCTTTTTATTCGAAGTATTATTAATGTATCCATTATTATTATGTACCTATGCGGACCTTGGTGGGAGGGTATGTACAATATAACCTGGTTAACTTTGTTGTCGGTGGAGTCGCAAACCTACTTTACATATTGTAAAACAATATTTTTTGTTTAATAAAACTATCAAAGAGGGTAAAAAAAAACCGCAGCTGAAAATTTTATATCCGCAATGCCAAAACAATGAATGATATGGATTTTTTTCATTTGGAAATGTTAAATTTTGGCGGTTGATTCAAAAAGGGCAAAAATTGTCAGACAAATTTTTTACTACTCAAGGTCAAACCAGTAAATGGTGTTGGTTTATTTTCGTACAATGTTTCAAGATAATTTTTGTTATTTTGTAAAACGGAAACCTTTAAAATACATAAAACACAGATTTCAACAAAAAACCGTTGCACAATTCTTCAATTAAGATCGCAAGTTAAACACTTACAATTAACACTTATAATTTAATTGTATGAAATTTCCCCCGATAGATAAAAATCGTAAGATATACTCCAAAAAATATTATAAACACTATATTTCTGATATTTTACAAGATATATAGGTATATGAAAAATTTCGTTATTCATTGTTTTTTTAAATCCCTTTTAAAACATTTTCCGTGAGATTTTTGTTCTATTTCAAACGTGTCATGTTTTATTAAAGATTTTCATAAGTTTCGTTTAAATATTATCGTTTTTAAGAATAGCACGCTCCCTCTAACATTCGTATTTAAGTATCTTCCCTTCCTCTTCTTTTTGAGCGCTTACTACTGGGCTTTAAGTATCCACTAATTTCAGTAATTTTTTGTATTTATTATACGCAAAAAACTTAATTTTTTGAGTAGCTGATTCAAAACTTTAAAAAGAAATTATAGTTTTTGGCTAATACCTCTTGCAAAACAGAACAGAAGCCTTTGAATATTTTTTAGCGCATTTTTTTTGTAGTCAGTCCGAAAAGCTGTAAATGGGCTTGCAGACCGCTGGTTGCTCATCACTGTGTTAATGATGAGCAACCAACTTGGGTAGCCCACGGTGCATGGGTGGTAAAAAGACGATTTTTTCGTAAATGTTTTCAAGCAAACGATGATTGGTTTTGTTTATTAAGCTTACGAACCATGGGAAAAAAATGCAGACGCATCTGCCGCCAAGACCTGGACAAACATCACTCCATTAACCCGGGCACCCCTGCTTAGTCACCAAACGTAGCGAACCACTTGGGGTGACCTATGGCAGAGGCGTTGGTTATCCAATAAATGATTCCCGAGGCGGCGGTACCCATACTGGCCTCCGAAATTGAATCGCTTGTCATAATAAAGTAAAAAATATTTTTTTCCAATTAAATTAATTAATGTCTCGTGACCCCCACATTGAAAACCACTGTATGCAGCACAGCTTGTGGATATTGTTCATGCGGCCAATCCGTGAACAACTATTGATGTATTAGTTCGACAGAATTACACAATAGGATCACTTGGTGGTCAGTTGTATATTGCCGGGAACTCTGTATGCAAGACGGCGGAATTGGAAGGAGAGTTTTATTGCGAAATTACTGTTACTGGCGTTATTTTATACTGATTCTTACTATGAGAGGGCTTGTCTAGGGTATACTTGGTCGAAGTTAGCGTGTCACATTTTTTCGTAACGTTTCATATTTTTTCGTAACGTTTCATATTTTTTGGTAACGTATTCATCATTTTACCCCCAAGTATCGAGCGTGCGTAAATAAGTTTTATTTCAAAAAATTAAGTAATGGATATTTCAAATGTCATACGATTAAATCGAAAAAACTATAAACATACCAAAATAGACTATATCACTGTTATACTTAAAGTAAAACCTGGCAAGGTTGTTGAAGAATATCAGAAGTAAAAATTATTTTTTTAATAAAAAGACAAATAACTTTGTTTACATCACTTTTATTGGTACACAATCAACATGTTTCGTAAACAATGTTTACTTCATCAGGATCAATACGTTTACAGTATACGTTTGATCCTGATGAAGTAAACATTGTTTACGAAACATGTTGATTGTGTACCGATAAAAGTGATGTAAACAAAGTGATTTGTCTTTTTATTAAAATAAATAATGCCATCACAAAGTGAAAACCTTTCCGAAGAAGTTTTCTTCAAAAAATTAAAAATTATTACTTTGGAGCAAATAGTTTCACGTCAAGAATGTCAAGGATACAAGTAAAGTTTTTTTGTAATGAAAGTGCAACTTTTACGTAAAACATTTTTCGTCATTAAATCGAAAAATTACGGCGCTCTGAGTCCGTTCCTAAATAAACAGAGAAATGCTCGGCGAGCTCCCAACGAACCCACGTCACGACCATTGAGTAAGAGGTGACAAGGTTTTCCTTTCAAAGATACCCTTTCTTAGTGTAGAGTCCACACAAATCAATATGTTTTCACGGAACACCAACATTGTGCTCAGCCGGTAGCTACATAAAGCTGCGATCGGAAAAAGCTCTCCCGAGCTTTCAAGAAACGGATATTGTGTTTTCATGAGTGTGCTTTTTTTATGCTTGGACTCTAAAGATTTTTCCTTTATAATTGTTTTTCTAAATGTGTGATTTAAAAAGGTTCTCACGAACGAGCTCCACGCTTCTTTACTTAGATGATTATGAAAAATATTAACTGATGAATCTAAAATAAAAATTTAAATGCTTTTTTGCAAAGACGTCTTTTCATCAGGTCAACACATAATTTAACTTAATCTCACCTCCCATGAAAAATAAAAAATGGAAAATCATTATGATTTTGTAATACATCATATAATATACGAAACTATGTAGTACTTGATGATTATATCCATTTGTTTATATTACATTCATTTGTACTTGTGTATTATATATGTAGGGCTTACACTGATATTTACATATTTATATTTATACTATTCTTTAATTTAACCAAATTATCTAATTGTTAATTTATCATCAACATTATACGTATATATTGTTTGAAAATGTACGATGTAATTGCAAATAATGTTGTCACTATGTACCTGCCGACAGACTACATAAGTATAAATATACACGAATATTTAACAAAAAACAATATCACCCACCTATGTTTTTGTATTAGCGTACCAAATTTGGCCCACCGACAGTTAATCCCCCGTACACTTGATCCCTCTACCAGTTAATCCAGTTGGGTTTGAAACATAATGACGAGACTAATAAATTGTCGTTTCCTACCCAAATACATTGGAACCCCCGCAGTTTTCCCTAAATATAACATATAATTTTGATAATAAGTGTTGCCATTAAGTTGTGGGTAACCTTTTTAAGAAAGATATGGAATAATGTGAAGTTGGTGCCGAACTCATGATTATGTTGGCCATTACTAATTTAGGTATATAATTGGTTGATTTATGTAAAATTAAGTATTACAAGAACAGTAATTATTGTGTCCCTGAAATATTATAAGGCAGCTCCGTTGACATCATTGTGCTTTAAAGTATCGTTTTGGCAAGGCGTGCTTTCTTTAGAGCAGAATGAAAATCATCCTCAAAGAGGACATAAGCAAAAATAGGGAAATGATTTTCCCTGTGGAGTAAAAACTTTTAAATATAAATACATAATGTGCAAAGATATAGTACATGGAATGGCATTCATAAATTACACTCTCAATAATAATATAAGTAAATATGTTGACATAATTATACAATATTTACCCCGTTATTGTATCGAAAAATGTACATAAATCAACAAAGTATATCAAAACACACATTTTTGGTAAGATTCAATACTTCCAGCACAAACTTTTTTTCACATTACCTCCCACAAGAGGCTCTGAGGAAAAACATCCCTTAAGACCTATGTCATCTTTGGGAATGCTGCGTGGATGGTATTTTTAGGGAAAGTATGGAGAGGAAGTTATGGGATATGTGGGGTGTGGGTAAAGGAATGTGGGGTGGATTGGTTTCGGGGGGTCAGTGCGTTCAGAAGTAACAAACGTATGAATCCATCCCACTGCAGTACAAGGCGATGGGTCAAGAGAGTCCGACTGAAGAGAGCAAAAGGTCTCCCTCAACCATTCTCTCCCAACCCGGTCCACCAAGGTTGGTCAAAAGCATCCGCCGCCAAAACCTAGAAAAACCTTACCCCATGAACCTGGCACCAAACGAAGCGAACCACATGGACGACCTACGGCAGGGGTGTTGGTTGTCCAAAAAATTGTTCGCGAGGCGGCGGTATCCATACCCGCTCACAAAATGAAGAAATTATAAAACGCGCCAATTTTCGTTTACTAAAATATTGTTTTTGGGATTAATTAAATGCAACCAGTTATTGTCTTGTAACATTGAAAATTAGTCATCTTACCGATTTAAAAAAATGAAAATTAGCAGTTCACAGGCTCACAGGCGGTAGAAGTGAAACCTTCAGAAAACTAAAGTAGACTAAAGTGGGGAAGCTACGAAGCACTGCACAAAGCCGAGACCGATTATTCTCATTCTCTCGCATGCTAAATCCTTTAGATGTATGTGTTTGTCTCTTTTTAGTGTCGCTTTTCAGATTCATCGAGTTTCAAATCACAACGGTGCCAAAGAAAACATCACTTCAAAGTATGCTTTAAAAAAAATAGTTAGTTACTAATTTAGGTAAAAAAAAATCATGCGTTTTAAATTAATTATTTTTTATTTGAACCCTAGTGAAATAAATAAGTAAACATATATGACATCACAATCGAACTAAACCTTTGGACCCCTTTAAAGATTACGTATAAGGTTATGATCGGGGTTTCTTTTCTGGCCCTCTGCAAACGGCCTTACTTAGTGATATCATCATTTATTTCACGGTCCATCGGTTGTCCTCCGCTGAATCGCGACCAAAGTTGCCAAGGGCGATCCATTTAAAAAGGTTTTGTTTGACTACCTGCAGGGGATGCAAAGGTCGCCCTTAAAACCGCCCTATAAAGGTATATTTAGATTCTCACGTGTTTTAAACCAGTGAGTTAAAAAAAAACACGCCCACTGAATTCTTACTGACTTAATGTCTCCACGTGATTCCTGCTTTAAACCGCCATAAAAAACATTAAGGTAATTTTATTTTCGCTGTCTTGTTATTGAAGACATAGATATACATTTTTTCTTTTGAAGTTTGTGTGGTTATTCAAATTTGGTTGTAACAAATTCCTTTTTTCCGATTTCACGGTTTACCTTTAAAACACTTTAATAATAATAATAAAGGTCTTTATTCCAGGATGTGGGGAGGAGAGTGCAATCCCACATATCCCATACAGAGTATAAGTACAGCATATAATAAAATCATAGGTATTTTTAAATAAATAAGAGTTAAGATGAAACAGAGTCAAGGCTAAAAAATAATAAAATAGATTAAAAATAAAAATCGAAAGCAAAGAAAAATAGGAAAGTGATAATAATATAGTAAGATTGAATTTAGAAAGATAAAAATAAAATAAAAGAAGTAATATCATTAGATAATAATAAGGATTCAAAGATATGCGATAAAATCTTTTACTGAGCTCTTATTGTGGGAGCCAGTGTCTTTCTCCAGTGTTCTTCGATGCTCGAACCTGAAGACAGACGGGATTCTATGATGAGAATATTTCTGGAGTAGTTTATCCTTTCCCTCAGTCCTGCAATCCTGGTCCTTAACAGTATCTAACTTTAAATAACTTAATAATAACTTTGTCTGTTTGATACTAGTTTTGTATCTGATTCGTTTTATCTGATCTGTGAAGATGTGATCCGTTTTTACCATGAAGCAGGTAGGTAGGTACTACTGCACTGCTGTTTATTTTTAATAGGTTGAGTTCACTTGGCGCATGTGTGGTAAAACAATGTATGATCGTGTGTGAAATGTGGATATCCGCAAAGAATGTAAGGCGATGTAAGCATAATGAGTAAGATTAAGATGGGAACCCTCAGATGGTTTGGGCATGTAGATCAAATGGAAAAAGAATGTAGTGTAAGAAGAATATACGACGCAAATGTGAATGGTAGAAGAAGTCGGGGACGCCCGAGGAAGACGTGGCGCGATCAAGTGAATGAGATGCTCGAGTCGGGCCAGGTCAAAAGTCAGAATAATAGAAGAAAATGTATGAGACGATGTATGAATGTGAGAGAGGCAGTGCCAAGACCGCGTTGTTTGGCGGTCCGTCCTCTCTGCCTACCCCTGTTAGTTAGTTGGTTACTTTTCAGTTGAAAATAAAAAATCGTCAAGTCAACACATATTGTGAGTGTTGATTACAGAGCCATATTTACATGATTAAGTTCGACCGTTTTTGAAACAGATAAGAACCATCGTGAGCTCGCGAGTTTGGTGATTAATGTGATGAACCAGCTAAATTTAAACAATAAGCGATGTAAGAAAATAGGGTAAATCGGCTTTCCTTTGTTTTCCTCATTCTTTCCGCTTTGCTTACTGAATGTACCCCATATAAGAATGTACCATTTACCACGTGGTTTCAATGTGTAAACTTGTACTCTACACAAGCATAACAAAGGAGAAGTGTAGTATTGCAATGTGATTAATGAATATATTAAATTTTATTAAAAACAAATATGTGTGGAAATGTGTGTTAGGTCGTCAGTGACAAATTGTCACTTCAATTAACTGGATTTCAGTGTAGATTTCTTTTCCATAATTTTTGTGTGTAAGTAGCGTTAATCTATCATGAACTTCTCGCGTTTCTTATTCCATTTCATCAGTAACCAGTTCCGGGAATGTGTCGGAAAAGGATCCAGATTAAGCAGTAAGTCCTGCAGGATTACTGGCGTAATTCGCTAGTGAGGGGCATCAGCCGATAACGGGAAGGATTAACGAATGAACGAATCCTTACTCCACGAAAACGATCTGCGAAATTCCTCTCCATAGGAAGAAATAAAAAGGATTAAGCCCTAAGACGAGATAACGACTGTTGGTGCTTATTTCTGGACCAATTCATTAGATTTTTAAAGAGTGTTTAGAAATCCTTTTGTGGGATTATCAATTTATTAAGCTCCATTTGCGGCTAAGTAATTGATAACGAAATGTCCTTTATAGGTTTTGGATTTATGTAGGTACCTTGAACTATACAAAATGTGACACCAAATATGTTTGTGTTCAGTAAAATATGTTAAAGCTGACAGCCTCGTGATTGGGTGGTTACGATTCGAAGGTTGTGAAATTTATTAATTTAAAATAACTATATAGCGCATTCATATTGATTTAGTAGGAGAGTGTATGCAATATTATTTAAAATTGTACACCATTAAAAAATGTTACAAACAATAAAAAATTAAAATAAATCTGGCACGTTCCAGAGTAGTAGACACATTCAGTATCGTCCCGAAGAAAGACCACCAGAATCAAAACATTGCGAAAGATCTGAACAGTCAGGTATTTCCTCACATTCCTCTTCCATATATATTTTCCCCTCCGTCACTATCTTCAGTCCCACAGTATATCCCAATTGGGGATGCAAAGGTCTCACTGGGTTCAGACGGTTAGGAGCGATGGGTACTCTTGTACAATACTCGCAAAAAAATCACTTTTTTCTGGATTTAATGGGTATACATGGTATTTTGCTGGATTTTATCAATCAACGCGATAATTTTCAGCTGAGCTGATTTTCATGAGCTGTGACACTTTAAAATAACCATTAACTCTAAAAAATAAAAGGAGATATTATAATATTGTTGGTTAAGCCAATACACATACCTACACATACACATACCTACATAGCACGCATACATACTGTTACTGCTTGGGATTGGTATTAATATTGTTGCAAATCCTATCCTACCTTGCTCCAAATCCGCACCTTTTAACTACCTTCACCACGTGCACCAGTCTACAATTAACCGCCCGCGCCGCAACATACATACCCTATAGCCACTGTGCTCCCGCTACCTGTGAATCGACATTAACATAATTCCGCCGTGTTATCTATAAATAAACGAAACGCACGCCTATTGCTGTTTCTGTGCCTATTGGATGGGGAGAAAGCAGACAAAATTGCCAGCATACAAGTTCTTTATCCTGTTCGGTGAGTCCTTTCCTTTCTATGCAGCATATGTTTTTTTCTCATTTCAAGCAGTAACAGTAACACAAAAATCAAGGTCCTTCGTCAGTCAATCTTCACACATATCAAATCCACTCTACACACACAATCTCATTCATCTTGATCCAAACGAGCAGGACATTTTTGAACCATTATATTAGTAGATAATAATCCAGCAGAGTGTGACTACGTTTTACAATACCGCATATAAATAATTACCCGCATTCCCGCAGTTTGATATACCTACATGAGTAATTTTGTTTCTTTATACCTGGTTGAAAAATAACATATTTACCCGCTGTTAGAATAAATAAGTACAAGACACTGCTTTGATATTTATTTCTGATAACTCATGTAATTGTATCTTGCTAATCAAATCGCATTATCTACCTTATAAATAATACGATTATTTCTTAATATTCGTATTGTTTATATTATTGGATTACATCACAAATAGAATAATACGATCGTAATATTTATAATTTGTTAATGATAATAAACGCAAAATAAAATAACTTTGTTTACCCACGTAGTGCACGGCGCATCCGTTAACCTTTCACCGCTCACCAGTCAATTTAACCCCGTGCGGTGATCACTGTGAATTAATTGAATATTCATTAAATATTAATTAATTAATTCCGCATAAATAATACAGACACATTATTTTAACCGCATTTTTAGTTGTTTATCGTCTCATATTTTGTAAAATATAACCGGAATAAATAAAATGGCTACAAGCGCGTCATCCGGGTCGTCTCGGGACGAAAGACGTCTCAAACGTTTAAATGCTAAACTATCAGCTAACTTTGCAAGCTTACAGTCGGTGTATGACAAGATAAGGAAAGCGTCGGAAAGCATTAGCAATCGCCAATCTTTTTTGTCATGCGCAACTACTGTTGAAAAAATTCGTTCTGAATTTATAACAATTTTAGATGAAAAGGTGGATTGCGAACTGGAATTGAATCCGGAAGCAATTGCTGAATACTCTCAATTAAATGCATTTGAAGAACTCTTCGGGGTTATTAAATATACCGAAGCAAATATGCTGTCCAATCCAGTTGCGAAACCTCGCCGTCAAATTAAGTTACCGCCTTTGGAAATAGCGTGCTTCGACGGAAAATTAGATAATTGGCCTCTTTTCTATGTAACATATAATTCGGTTATACATTTGAATGATTCTCTGGATAATGCTGAAAAGATGCAGTATCTGATGTCTAAATTAACCGGAAAAGCATTAAATATTTGCAAAACTATTACGCCTACTGGTACAAATTATCAAGTTATTTGGGACGCATTGTGTACTAAGTATAATGATCAACGCGTTCTTGTTGAATCATACTTTGACAGATTGCTGAAATTGCCTCCAGTTAACTCGGCCACGCCCGCTTCTTTAGAGAATTTCGCAGATGCATACTCCGCTAACATCGCCGCGCTGAAGCAATTAAAAATAAAAGACCTCGCAGAATTCATATTGCTACAACTGTGTCTTAAACGGCTTGACATAGAGACTGTAAAGGCTTTCGAATCTTCTATTAAAAATAATGAAAATTTATCTTCCAGCGCGGAACTAATCGACTTTGTAAGACAACAGCAACGAATTCTCAACCGCGCGCAATTCACGCAACCGACCTCGAGCCGCCTTGGCTCAAATATTAATTATACCGCTAAAACGCAAAAAACTAATTCCGCAAAGGCATTTATTAATGTCGAAAAAATCGATAATCACTCCATCGAAATTTGTTTTTGTTGTCAAAAGGGATCGCACCCTTTATACCAATTTTCTAAATTCACAAGTCTAGAACCACGCGATCGATTTAACTTTATTAAGTCATCGAATACTCGAGTTTGTGTGAACTGCCTTAGCACTAGGCACATCATGAAAGCTTGTAAATCAAAAAGTACATGCAAAACATGCGCGCTCAACCATCATAGTTTATTGCATTTCAAACAAACTGATGGGCGGAAGTCACAAACAGACCCAATACCGTCTCGCGCGTTACAAGCAGATGCCGATAATCATAACTTAAATTCTTTGAATCCGGTTTCGCTATGTGTAACAAATTCATGCCCTATTGCAAATACTACTGCACTCTTAGGAACGGCTGTTTGCACTACCAGAGACGCTAAGGGCCAGGTACAAACGTTACGGGCTCTAATAGATAGTGGCTCCCAAAGGGACATAATTACGCGCAAATGCTGTTCACGTTTGAATTTTACGGTGCGGTCATCTCCAAGTACTTACGTCACGGGAATAGGTGACGTAAGAAATGTGACAAATGGCGTAACTTGCTTAAAATTACATTCCCGCTATGACATAACTCAGTCGTATACGATTAAACCATATGTAGTAGAAACTATAACCAGTGAGTTGCCTACTGTTAACATTAACCGTTCCTCTTTGTCGTATCTTGACAATTTACCCTTAGCAGACACAACATTCTGTACGCCCGGTGAGATTGATATTATCTTGGGATGTGACATATTTGCTCGCATTCTAAAGGCAAACAAAATATCAGGTTCTCTCGGCCAGCCATTTGCTATTGAAACCACTTTGGGATATCTCATCTTGGGTACTGCCCCAACGATGATTGAAAACCCAAGTATCATCACCAATCACGGCCACCAATCACAGCCACGCAATCATTTTGTACGTTCATGCAAAATAATGATTTTTGCCTGTCGCGCTTCTTCGAATTGGAAGACATTCCAGATGAGAAGTTTTTAACGCCTGATGAACAAGAGTGTGAGGACATTTTTAAACTCACTACCTCTCGGGACACGGCAGGTCGTTATATCGTCGCGTTGCCGTTTCGAAACAGTCCCCTTGTCCGCTTTCGTGAGGATCAAATCTTCTTCTGCTAGTTTGGCACGAATATTCTTCATTATTGTCAACTCCGGATTTGGATTAGGTTTAAATTTAGGTATTATTTTTTGTAAAGTTTCAGCACTTTTGTAATAGAATTTTTTTGGTTTATTACATAGAGCTGTGTCTATATCCACCGCGACCTCTTCTATTGCAGCATTAAAGTTATTATTAGAGTTATTATTACTCATCGTAATTCCTCGAAGTGATTATAATATTAAAGTAGCGGACTTCATCGACAGTGACAATTTTGTAATACTTGTGAAAGACCCAACCACTAAGTTCCAAGAAAATGTGAAACAAACCCTTCAAACATGTAAAACTAAAATATTTCAAGATGAATCATATCACAAAGTTAAATTTTTAACTAAAAATCCCAAAACTCCTAAATTATATGGGTTCCTTAAAATACACAAGAATAATTACCCCATCAGGCCAGTGGTTTCATGTTGCAATGCCCCAAATTTTAAAATATCATCCGTTATTACTAATGTGTTTCAAAATACCAATGTGTTTTCAACGAAACATACCCTTAAAAACTCTTTTTCATTAGTAGAAGAATTGAAAGATATGATTCTCCCTAGTAATTCTAAACTAATTTCTTTTGACGTTGTAAATTTATTTCCTAATGTTCCCATAGAAGAGAGTAAATGTTTAATTTCTGATTTACTAAATAGTTCGGACCTCTCTACAGATTTTATAAAAGATTTAACTTCCTTGTTTAATATTTGCCTGAATCAAAATTATTTTCAATTCAATAATGTTATATATCAGCAACGAGACGGCCTGGCTATGGTCAGCCCTACCTGTCCTCTGATTGCTGATATATTCATGGATAGCCTAGAGAATAAAATTCTATCTAGTACCTCACCTCTTATTAAAAATCTTTTGTACTGGAAAAGATACGTTGATGATGTGTTTTGTATATGGACAGGGACTGAGCGTCAACTGAATTCCTTCCTCAATCTTATAAACTCTTTTCATAATCAGATTAAATTCACATTAGAGATAGGCAAAAACTCAACCCTTAAAATTTTTTAGACCTTACCTTATCCATCATTAATAACAAAATTGATTTTAACATATTTCGTAAACCCTCCTATACTGACATTGTAATACACAGCACCTCTAATCACCCGATTTCACATAAGCACTCCGCATTCCATTCAATGGTTCATCGTTTAGTCACAATTCCAATGTCCGATACTAATTTTGCTAATGAACTTAAAATAATTAAAAAATAGCGGTAAATAATGGCTATGAACCATATTTTATTGATTTAATTTTAAATAAAAAACTAAAACAAATAGCCATTAATCATTTCTTATTCGCTAGTCCTTGTCCTCAAATCAATGATAATAATATTAATTATCAATGGCGGCGAATTTTATTCATTAATAATTTTTCTACTTTAAGTGTTAAAAACCTTCCTTCTGAAGTCAGACCTGCCTTTTATACGAATAACAATCTAGGTAAATTTCTAATTAATTCTAAAGATAAGGACAACAAATTAAGTCATTTGGGAATATATAAATTAAATTGTAATAATTGTTCGGCTTTTTATATCGGTAAGACAACACGTAATGTTAATATAAGGATAAAGGAGCATCTTCGTTGCCTCAATAATAACGGTTTTTCAGAATTCGCCAACCATTTGATCGATAAAGATCATACGTTTTGTCATAGCATCGGTGCTAAAATCTTACATAAAAACGGACATTGTAACAGACTTAACAATTTAGAGGCACTAGAAATTAAAAAAGCTGTAAAAACCAAAAGTCATATACTTAATAATCAATTAGACATATCAAGTAGTCCAATATTAGGTCTGTTTCCAATAAACCCTTAATAAAAAAATTCCCAGTGCTCCTTACCACTATGTCAGTTGATGCTTTGTTCCTCCAAATTTATTACTGTATCCCATTAGTCACATAATTATCTTTCGGTTTTTTCCATTACTTGCGAACTTAGGTTAATGTATTTTATGGCCGTCGATGTGTTTGTTATATTTGTATCATGTTGTCTCCCTCTATATTTTGTCTCTCTCTAAATTTTGTCTCCCTCTATATTTTGTTTTATATAAGCACACATTATGACTTATTGTTTAGTATTAATTTGTACCCTGATGATGCTTGAGTAAAGCGAAACCGGTCGGTTCAAAAAATTAATAAAACTCGTGGTTTTAAACAAAACAGTATTTTATTTTATTAAATTTTTAGTATAATTATTCTTACCTATGTATCAGAAAGAATGAACACTCAAAGGTAGGCAAAAAATCCTTAACCCAAGTCACATCTATTGTGTACCGTGTTATCTTATGAGGGATCTGCCAACACCACAGGTAGTTTTAATTTACTGGCAGGTGATGTTCTTTGGGATGTCGGCTCCTCAGATATGTGGTTTGTTTATAATATTTCAAAATATACCTTCTCATTATTTATGTTATCCTGTTCTCTGTGGTAGCAATTAACTATCGGCCATCGTCTCAAACATGACTTTAAAAGTTGTAGACATATTTTTAGCATTGTTAGATTCTGGTGAGTGGCGTCATTAAATTTGCTAATAAATGTTTTTTTTGTTTGATGTCGGTCGTAAGTATATAATAGCTCTGTTGTCATTTTATTAACACAACACTGTACGCTGTTATTTGACATGATTATTGAACACGATTTTTTTCTTTCTCTCAAAATGTTTTTGGTAAAAAAAGTTCAGTTATGTATAAAAAAATATAGGTTTATGTAAGAGAAAAGATACAATGAGAGAAAAAGACACCTTTTTGGTGACAGAAAGAGAAAAAAATAGAAAATAGGGTGCCAAATTAGTATTATTTGATGGGTAAGTAAGGGGAGGAGGCAACAGTTTCAGCAGAGGTTACCTAAACAAATAAAATATGGGACTATCAGTAAAGTTTATTTGATTATTAATTTATCATATTTAGTTTATAAATCTTTGTTTTTTTCATCGTGTTATTTTTTTACTATTTATAAACCATAAGAATATTTTTTTTTTTCATTTTCTTTATTGTTAAAAATGGTATGAAAGAATGACAAAATGAATGATAACATTTTTTTGATCCCTCAACACTTTGTTGATAATTCATGTGTTATTTTTTCTACAAATTTTCAACATTTATCATTGTGATTTTTATTTTTTTTTATTTTGCTTTTATTTAACTGTTTGGTAATGATCGATATTTATGTGTGTTACTTTTAATAAATTGTGGAATTATTAACCCCGATACAGGCGAACCCTACTGGGGTTTATAATTAAATGCTAAAAATGTATTTAAATTGTGAAGAAGCAATAAATAAATAAATAAAACTGAATAAATTATGTTTGATAATTATTGATGGCTTTCTTATTTTCAAGGGCTTTTAACCTAATTCCAAATCCATTTTTGTGTAATATTTTAGTTCTTTCAATAAAACATCTGGAACTATTTTCAATTAAATGAGTATCATTTTCTTTCATTATTTTATAATAAATGTGTATCAATTTGTAATTATGATTAATTAATATATTAAGTCCTGATGAAGCTTGAGATAAGCGAAACCTGGTTGGTTGTCATTTATTATTTCAATAAAAGAGGTGTATCATAAAGTGTTTTTTTTTTAAATTAATGTATTGTCACAACCCAACGTATTAGCTTTCGTCCAAAAAATAAGACATATTAGTTTCGTCACTCTTAAAATGAAGTAATATCACCTTTCAAAAGGGTTCTGTTTTATCAATGTCATGTTTAGTCATGGAACCGTAAAACCACTTATGTAATTTTTTTGATTTTGACCTTCTAATCCCCTAGGTACCTAATGTCAAAATACATACATCTTTTTTAGTTTCCATAAAATCTAGGAACGTTTCATTTTTTTTTAAATAATATAAGCATTAGGAGGTATTGAGCCATCCTCTTCATAGCTTATCCATAGGATAATGTATATTTTAAATTTACAATTTTTTTTATTTATAAACATTTATTATTCGGTACTCGAATCAATTAATAGTGCCAATTATTATATCGGATAAGTTAGCCGAGTTTTATGTATATTGCGAGTAGGTATCTATTCATTTATTCATATAGGCAATTCAAAGGATAAGCCGTCCACACGAGGTTGGAGGCTGTCTCGACACAGGCACATCCTAGTGAGACAAGCATCAAAAAATATAATGTAAACATACCTTATAAATAAACAAAAAAAAAATAAAAAGTCCTTTGTTGTGAGGTTAGGTAGATACCTGCTAAATAGTTGTAGAGAAATACAAACGACCATGGACATATGAATATTAATAGACCAGAACAGAAAGGTGAGGGGTAGAAACCAACTACAGCGGGACGAGGGGCAGGAAGACGGCTTTGGTGATATGTGATTCGTCAAAACTCAATCTGACAGTATATAGGCATCTCGCATTATAATATCACACTTGCGTTCTTAAAAGTAAACTCTGCTTTTGAATGAATATACCTTTTTACATGGGAGCGCGAATTGTTCGCCGCGTAATGAACACATTTGCGAAGTCCAAATATGCAAAGTAAGGTCGCCTATAAGGTCGAGTTCAATATTTTGTTGCTGTATTAAGTGAAGACACTTTTATAAATGTTTCATAATTTACTTACTCCAGTAAACAGGGACCGGCACACACCATGTATCTCGAGTGACAGTGTATGTTACAAAAATGATCATATTATGTGATCTGAATTGGCTTAAAATAGTGTAAAATAATGCTTGCCTATGGAATGTAATACGACAATTTTGTTTATTCTCTTTTTCACTTCTATTTTTACACGTTTTCAAAACACAAGCCACTATGTTTACCGTTTTATTTCGTAAAATGCACCGATGAGTGCTCGACGCTGGCTTGCAGAAGAATGATGACGTCACATTTTTTAGATTAACGCGAAGCCATACACGATCCCAGCCGGTTCCAATGGAATGGTTCCAATGGGAGGGGGAAATAATACGCTTTTATCGCTTAGGGCAGGTCTACTAATATTCATATGTCTATGCAAACGACCCTATAAACTGTTAAAAAATCATAATCATCAAATCATTATTGTAGTTGATACTCATAAAACTTGAATGTTAATCAGTTACCTATTTTTTTGATTAAACGAATAAAAGCTTAGCTTCAGTTAATTCGAAGTCATATTGGCCGTGCTAAAACCATTATTTCTGCTCCAGGCTATCTAAAGAGATTTGCTAAGCTCGTTTCCAGTAGTTTCTGTTGACTCTTGTATTTATCCCCAGGATACAGTTATGGTCCAGCTTTGCCCGGTCCAATATGAAACTGTGATGCTGTTTTTATATAAATACCCCCCAGGGCGACGTGGACAGGTGTGTGTCTAATAGAGAAGGGATTTGGACTGGAGTAATCGAGAACAATGTACCCCGAATACAAATAACACTACAGAATACCAAACCCATCTAAAGCCATCATACGTATAAAACTTCATTCTTTACAGTACAGTACATGTATGTGCTTTTCTAACTACTAATAAGGTACTCGTATGTTGATAGATCAATGCTATTTTTATATAACCACTTGCCAGATTACATTATTATCGAAAGAGTATACTGAATTTACTGTTTATAAATGTATGCAATTAACATAATTTTTAATTTCAATGAATTGAGATGCCAAGAATCAAATCGAAAAAGGCAGTATAATAAACTATTATAGTATTATACTGCCATAAAGAAGATACGTTGTAGCGCAACCCGGTCGGCATAAAGTATAAAAATAAAAGTTATAATATTCTCCTGACGAAGGAAGGGTACTTCCGAAACCGGTAGAGTGTTTTAAAAATAAAAGTGGTCTACAACAAATTTATACGTGTTTTAATTGTAAATTATGGCGAGCCACAAAATTAATGCTTTTTACAAATATGTAATAAAAGTGGTGTTTACAAAGTTTTGTTTTATTTCAAATTATAATGTCACATCACAATGTACATTCTTCATTTAACAAAAACTATTATATCTCTTTTACACATCAGTTATTATTGAACATTTCCATTTGCAAGGTTTTCACGTAAACGGTCGTTTATCATTGAATAAAACTTTCAAGGCTTTTACTGGTGAGACCGTTAATGTTCAATTCATTTTAATAAAACAACATGTAGAAATTCATTTCTCAAAATGAATTTCAGTTTGTAGAGGAATAAGATTGACCTTATGAAAGTGGAATCGATTTTAACGAACCTTCTTCCTAAGACTACACATTTTATAAATAAAATTAAAACTCCAGTCAACTCAATTAAAAACCACCTAACAACGCATTTTCATGTAATCAACGTAATAAATTGATTTTGGTTTAACTGTTCATACTTTTATTTTTTACAATAAATAACTCATTGTCAAATGATTCATTGGTTTTAAAATAATATTCATGGCGTCATGTTGTTAAAGCATATGTAACTATGACAGGGGTAGTATTTATGCAAATTATCACAAAACAAAACAAAATTTTAAATCATGGAGTGTTACTTCTGTCCTTCATTCGAACAATGGTTGGTAAAATAAGCCCTTGTATAAAAAGGGAACATCAATGGTGCATGAGCATGTAGGTATTCGCGAGAACGTTGACTATGGGCACCATTTTCGATAAATTGTCCCAGTAACTGTTGTGTTTAGTTTTCAGATTCCAACAGATGTAAACTCAGCGGGCTGCCTACTTCGTTTCCAATTCAATTTATTTATCGGTTGACTGTAAGTTAGATAGGTTGGCAGTGCCTGCGTTCTTCTTGAAAAAACGTGTTGTTTCGTAACGGGATTTATTCAACCTGTTAAAATGCTTCCATGTTTGTTCCCTGATTGTTTTTCCACAGTTATTATTTTTTCAAATATTTCAATAAATAGATCAGGATATTTTTTTTAAATTTATGAAATACATAATATTTAATTAAGACATTTGCATTTAATAGGTACAATAAATAAACAATCAAGCGCGCCCGTTTCATTGTGATCAATGGAATATCGTTACTTTGTATGAAGTCTGGTAGTGTATTGGAAAAATTATAATAGAAATAAGAAAACGGTTCTAAGATTCTTAATTTGAGAAGCGGGAATAACCGACGTCTCTGCCATAGGTCACCCCAAGTTGTTCGCTATATTTGGTGATGTAACAGGGGTGTACGGGTTCATGGAGTGGGGTTTGTATAGGTCTTGGCGGCGGACGACCAGAAAAACTGAACCCCAGATTCCTTCACGACATTCTCCTCTCCTTCCTTTCCTTAAAAAAACACTCCACACAGCATCCCTAAAGATGATATAGGGCTTGAAGAAAATTATTTTTCTCAGGGACTCCTATGTGGAGCTCATGTAAAAAAAAGTACCGCTGTGATAAAATCTACATTGCTTGAAAAAACATTAGCCGAGTTTGATGACCAGATCTGGTACTTTTCATCATATCCATTTCCCCTATCCAGAAGATAATCAAAGTATCGCCCTGGTGAAATAGCACCTTTCGGAATGCTTGAAATGCTTTAAGCCGTGTTTGGTGAACAGATCTGAACAGCCAGGTATTTTCTTACCTTCCTCTCCCCCATCTTTTCTTCACTATCATTACAGGTACTTCATTACCATCAGCCTCACAACATACTCCAACTGGGGATGCCAAAATCCTACTGACTCAGTTGGGAACAGTTAGGACTTTTCTCCGTTCAGTCTCACAACACACCCAATAGTGGGATTCTACAATCTCACTGACTTTGGCCAGATGGGACTCTTGTACGGTGTTCACATTAGAAAAAAAATAAGGTCCTCAAGATATAATAAAATTAACTCCTTCAAACGTGATATATAGTCACCCAACATTTTTTTTGCGACCCCACCACCCGGCCAATCAGACTATCTAAGATTTAACAGGAATGAACTTAAAACTAAGAATGCAATTAACTCCATTAATAGAGGACTGAACGCCGTTGGCGCCAACAAAAAAACTATCCAAAGAAGCGAATCTGGCCGTCCATAATGGAGTGCTGGTACATACCCTGATGTATGGCAGTGAGGCATGGAACTGGCAGAGGAAGGATGAAAGTCGACTGAATGCTAGAGAAATGAGATCCTTGAGGCGTATGCGTGGTAAAACCATGTACGATCGTGTGAGAAACGTGGAGATCTGCATAGAATGCGAGGCTGATGTAAGCGTAATGTGCAAGATTAAGACAGGGACGCTCAGATGATTCGGCCATGTAGATCGAATGAACGAGGAAAGGAGTAAAATGAGAATATATTACGCAAATGTGAATGGTAAAAGTCGAGGACGCCCGAGGAAGACATTGCGCGACGAAGTGAATCAGATACTTGAGTCGGGTCATGTCAAGAGTCTGGATAATAGAAGAGCATGTATAAGACTGTATATCTCACTGAACTTAAAAATTTTATTACTCATATTTTTATTTCATTTAAATGCTTTTATTCCATCGTAACTTATTTGTTCTATTTTTTTTCTCATGGTAAAGATGAACTGCCTTTATTATTATTTATATAAAAGCCCTCTGGGCGTAAAATAAAACATAAAACAAATAAATAAACAACCAAATAAATTAATGTTCTCCAAAACGAGCCTGAAAATTTCACTTGTCATATATTGGGTTTATAAATGTGTAAATACTACTACTTAAGAAATTATAAAATTTGTAGTACTTTATTAAAGTCATAAATACACTGGGAATTTATATCATATATGTAAATCCTAATTATACAATTGTAAATGTTCTCTAAAATGACTTGGAAAGAATCTCCTACTTGTGATATCACTAAAGAAACCACTCATCCACTCTGAATGCAAGTATTAATGTTCCTCAAAATTGACCTTGAAAAAAACACATCTTTGCGATTCTTTCAAAGGCATATAGAAACCATTGCTTCGTTCAGAAAACAAAATTTAATGTTCTTAATAGTTATTTCGATTAATATTTGTTAAAAATATTATGAACTAAATATACAATTTGGCTGTCCTAAAACGGGTATCCTTCCCAGTTGGACAGATAAAGTATCACTTGTAATGTATTTAATATATATGTATATAAATAAATAAATAAATAAATAAATCAATCAAATAAAAAAAACAATAAATAACTGAATTATAAAAAATAAAAAAAAAGACGATGTATTAATATGAACGAGGCAAGGAGTGTGTGCCGAGATCGAGTTGTTTAGCGGTCCATCCTCTCTGACTACCCCTGTGAGGAAACGGTGTGATGGTTAATTAGTTAGTTTTGTAATGAATTTTAAGATGTAATATGATATGTGTAATTAAGTCGACTTGACCTAATAATGTCTTGTGGTGCATTGAAATAATAGTATGGATCATTAACCCGTTTTATTAACCCAACGTCATTCACGTCTTCGCATAATCTGATTGGGTTTACGAACCGTTTTATTGCGATTCTGCCTTTGGGTTTTAATATCTTGATATAAAATTAATGGTAGATATTAATGACGAATCACAGGTAATTATAAATCTTATGCAGTGATATTGAGGTCCCTTGCATAATATTGGTATTAAAAAATTATGACAGTGAATTCATTTTCGTGTTAAAGAATAATTTTATAGAATGTTTTAATTGGGCCATTTTTGATTTGCCAATAACATGTTTACTTTTGTCTTTAATATCTTAATATAAAATTAATGGCACACATTTATAACAAATCAAAGGTATCTATTTATTTATTTATTAATATATTTCGAAATACACGGCACAACATGTGCCATTAAAATAGTTAACTTATATATAATATCTACAACAACAATATTAACATAATTAACATATATATAAAGTATAGTATAAAATATAAAGTAAAGAGTACAAAGTATAAAGTTTTAAGTAAAAATAGAAAATAATATAATGAAAAGTAAAATATAGAAATAAAAGGTATAAAGTTTTAAATATAAATTATAAAAAGTTATAAAATATAAAAAAGTTATACAAAGGAAAATTTTTTTATAAAAAGTAAAATAATAGGCCACTTACATCACATTTAAAAAAAATCCGGTTAAGGCAAGTATTCTAAGACATTCTGATTTTTTTTTTTTAATCGTATTTTTGAAACCCTGGCGATTTTTTGAAAATTTCAATCCAAAAAATCAGACCACTTTTTATAAATCGGAAAGACGGGACATAATTTTATGGGTGCGAAAAAACGATAATTACATAGCCGAAAATCATTTTAAAAAAAAAACGTTTTCCACACGAATAGCAATAAATTGTACCGGGTTCTCTTCGTAACATCTGTAAAACACCACCATCTTTATCAAAAAATCAAACCAAAGGATAAGTTCGCATAGAACAAACAATAAATCTAGTGAATGTTAAACGCAAATTCAAAAATTCGCCGGAAATCAAAGTAGTGCCATAAAAAAAAAAAATCAGTGTGGAATTTTAAAAAATCAAGGGAACATAATCGAAGATGGGACATTTTCATGTAGTGACGTCACGAGCTTAAATAATGAATTTATTTATTTAAAAATAAAAAAAACTACACATTTCTAAAAAAATTTACTAACATTTTTGTATTCTTAGTAAAAAAATCTATCCACACGATTTTTTCCAAGTCGTTATGAAATCCATGCAAGTGGCCCATTAATAGGTAGGTATTACGGATTATGTCAACTTAATGTCATCGATGTCAACCGATATGATACATTTTGAAAGTAGGTACCTATGATTTCTAAGGTATTCATTAATTTTAGAGTGCAAGTACTGGTGGGTAAATTATGTTTACATGTTGTATTATGTTTACGTGGTACTAGCAGACAAATTTTGTTTGATGCATCTTTTGTATGAAGCCAGATTACCGGCGTGATCGATATTAGCGTATTCATTGTCTAAAATATGCAGGCGATTTATGATTGAATTTGATTATAAAATTGATTATGAATTATAAATTATATATTTGCATACCCTGTTAAAAATCTTTTGTGAAACATTGTGTTAAATCCATCTTCTCTAAAAATACATCAAAGAAGGAAAATATTAACAAAAAATTATTCCAGTTCTCATCTAACATCTGAAAAAATATAGCCTCATGGTTGAAAAGTTCAAGTGAAACATTTTAACTATAAAATTATACTCTTTTGACGTAAAATCGGTAGAGGCTGTAAAAAGTTAAATTTTTATGGTGACAGTTTTCCAGTAAGATTCAAGAGCTTAATTAAGTTATGAACACTTTAGAGACCAGTCAAGTCTTCAAGAATATAAAATATTCATGTCACATTAAGTACAAAGCATAAAAAATATGAAAAGAAACATTCATTCTGTGATGTTAATTTTATAGCTGTATATCAGAGATATAAAAACGTTTTGAAGAATACTAAAACTTGGTAACGACTTATTTTAACCCTAAAATAACCAACCACCGATATTCACAGGATATTAAATGATCACACTGCATATATATGCGCAGTTACACAGGGTGTAACGACACGTAACCGAAGGATGGATTTTAACTAACGATTCCGGAGCATAAAGAAAATATATTTAATATTTTTAATTGAAAAAAATATTATCGGACAACAAAAGGACGTCAACATTTTTTAATCCAAATATAGTCAGGAATCGCTAGTTAAAATCCTTCGGCTACGTGCAGGTACACTCTAAATAAGACTCGTACAAAACAAAAATGCATATTTTTTTTATAATACTCAATAGATACAATTCGTTATTCCTGGCAAAGAGCTTTTATTTTTTCTACCCATAATGAATGGTATTGAGGAACGGCTGGAGGTATCCACGTGGATATCGATTTTTTGAAAAAAAGCCATTAAAAATCGATATTTCATGATGTTAGAAGCATCTTAGGAAATTAGTTGCGAGTTTATGTTAATAGTTAAAAAAATACACATCTGTATCTACCAAGTAATTTGCTATTCTTTTTGATTTTAAAAAAGGGAGTTCGGTTAGGTAAGGTTATATGTGTTAGGTTAATTAGGAGGCCAAAATTGAGGTATTTTGGCTTCAAATCCAAAATTAAGTTTCGTCCAAATCCAAAAAAAGGCCGCGCAGATGTACCCTTTGATAGTATTGATGAATTGTATTATTTTAACTGCCTCTGTCGCAGATCGGTAAGTTTCTTGGCTCTGCACATAGAGGTTTACGGTTTGAAAACTGGCAGGGCAATGGAAAGACATTTTTTTAACGGCTTATTTTACAAATAATTTACTCGATTAAAATTATAGGCACTTGCACCTTATTCCGGGGTGCAATGTACAAAATCGAAATGTGGTATCTGAATAGTCAGGAACCTTTCAATTTTCCCCGTGCCCATCTTTTCTTCTCTAATAGTCCAACATATTCAAATTGGGAATGCCATAGTTTTACTGATTCAAGGCATATGGCAAGCACTTGTGCAGTATTCACAAATAATTGTCACCGGAGTTATCAATTATAAACTTATCTCGGTTTGAAATGAAAATATTTATGAGATTTGAATAAAATGTGATATATTTTAGACCATTTACACACTAGCTAAGATATGGGGGCTCCATCGAAGCCAGAGTTAAGTTAGCCTCTCAAAAACTGGGCGTATTGTACAGGGCCTGCAGATACTTTAATAGTACACAACTGCTAATCTTGTGTAAATCACAAGTGCGCCCCACGGTTGAATTTAGACTAGACCCTGAGGGAAATTATTTTTCTCAGGGCCTTCTATGTGGAGTTAATGTAAAAAAAAAACATTTAAGCTTCCAAAATTCCAAAATATTGGTTTAGTCGTTACTCTGTAGTCTTCGAGAAGTTGGGACGCGTTTGCTCATAACATAAACGGTAGTACTCCACCACGAAATACTTGGATTTATCGGGTTAAAAATACCCCAAAATGAATAAAACGGCTCTCCTCGGGTTTCTAGTAAGCGGAATAACACGCCCTGAATATAATTTATCCCGGAACAGAATAAAAGGTAAATTATTGTATAAAATATAATGCTCCAACCACATCAGGGGATCCCGATCGGCCATTGATGTTCAAGTAGGATCATTGCCATTATATTAAAAGCTGGAAAAAGAAAACATTAAAAATATCGTTTAAAATTGATAATTTTTGATGAATACATCGAAATATTGGCGTAGTTAAAATGTTTCTTTATGTAGTGGGTACTTCGAATACTGCTAAATTGAGATTATTTATATTCTATGAACTGCTATGAAGTCAGAACTTTTTGATAAATCTGTTACAATGGAAAACAAAATGTTTTTGAAACTGATATTGTCAGTGATTAATTAATTTTGGCATACCAACGTATAGTATTCCGCAATAATCACTAAAAATGTATATAATAACTCTTAAAATGTTGTTATCTTGATTTAATCACCCCCCACGATTGTATCCCCTCTGCCTACCCCTCTGGTGAAAGGTATTGTAGTTAATTCAAACCAAATAAATAACATTCCTCTTGAAAGGCTACGGCACGGCGTACACGTGTTTGGAAACATCAGCCGTAGTAGTCACCATGATTCGTTCAAGATACCACACGGCAGAACAAAAGATGTTCTAGCACAGCACGGCATGATAAGTGGAATGGTGCTGAATAATGAAATAATTACTAAAACATCAAGTTACTACTGGTTAAACTATTCGTATTTAATTAAAATTTATGATCCAACCTTACCTATCTTACCAAATGTTAAGCTTAGTAATTTTCTTACCGTAGCTCTACACAGGAGGCCCCAAGGAAAATAATTCCCATCAGGGCTCTATATTCTCTGGGGATGCTCGGTAGAGGTCTTTCTAGGAAGGAGAGAAAGTACTGGGAAGGAAAAAGGTATAACGGATGTGTAGGAATCTGGTGGTCAGTGAGTTCAGAAGTGACGGATATATGAATCTATCCCTCCCACTGCAGTGCAAGCCGATGTCCAAGATAGTCCTGTTGGAGAGGTCAAAAAGTCTTCCTCAGCCAGTCATGATGATCAATCTGTCGTACAATAATTTAAATAAAAATAAATAAATGTGAATTTTGAACATTTTAAAACATAATCACGACAAAACAATAAAGCCTAGGGTGAATTAAATAAATACACTGAAGGGATGAAAAAATTTCATTGTCATTTCTGGAACCTTGAGTCCAAAGTTCTTATTTAAACCGGAGCCATAAGTTATCTCCCAGATCGGTGTACGTCTTACTTATCTGGATTATCTGCTCACTGTGTTGGATTACCATTATTCGAAGCCGATTGCCGAGGGACGCATCACATTTAGGAAGATAAATATTCTAATCAGATTCGGTACTATTGCACCGCATATCATAAAATTTTACTTTTCAAAATGTTAGCCATAAGTTGTTATAATCATTTCACTTGTCTGTAGATAGAAGTAAAATAGAGCAGTTGGATGATTTGTATATATCCGTTTTTGTGAAAAATCACCTCAAGGGCGCTGTACTAACTTATAAAACAACTAGCTGAAGTCTCTGGCGATTCCCGGGCATTACAGAGTTTTCGAAACAAAATGTAAACAGTGATCTTTCTGTATTTTGAAGGTCACATGTGCAAAATTTCATCAATCTTGGCTAAAAACTGTAGATTTGCGTACAAATAAAATCCACACCACCCGCTTGCGAGCCCGCTCGTTTACCACATACAGACAATCAATTTTCACAATACCTTGACAAATTGTTTAATTAAACCTTCCTCATGAATCACTCTATCTATTGGTGAAAACCGCATGAAATTCCGTTAATTCGTTTTTGAGTTTATCGCGAACAGACGGACTGACAGACGCGGCGGAGGACTTTAAATTATATTATGTATGTAAAGATGTTCAGTAAATTAGATTGATCCACAAACAGAAATAAAAAAAAGTAATACAAAACACAAAAGTCAACGTACAAGCACAGTTATATGGCTTCAGCATGGTTCTTTAATTCGAACACACTTATTTAGAAATATATCATAAATTTTTACATCGTCCTCCAGATGATTTTTGACATAAACGGCGTTTTACGAACCCAAATATTATTTTTATTATTAAAAATGTTATTAATATAGAAGTTATTAAAAATATATTTTTTAAAGAATTGAGTTTTTAAGCCCTTCAGGTTAGGCGGTTGGTATCACCTGCCTAAGAGAAGTAGAAATAAGAAATCACGGCCTAAGAATATGCACCTGCCCGAGAGCTTCCTGCAGCTTTACGGTTTTTATCCCCAACTTACCCGCCTTACCTACTTTACCCACTTTACCTTCTTACGGCCTTTCGTGCCCTGGCTTTGGGGCTCGGGACATTAACGACCCGGGTTCATGTTAAATAGGTAGGGCATTTATTAAGCGGAGTGGCTGTGACCAAATAACCCCCCTTAACTCGACCGTCTTTAGCAGGGTTGCCACCTCAATAATATACCTTTTCAATTTAATTGCTTTATGTTATTTATTTACTTACGTCCATGATAATGATTTAACGTTTACTATCAACACGGATCGACGGATATGGCTCTCGACTGTGAATCCGGACGTCGCGAGTTCAAATCCCGGCGCGAGAAAGTATATTTGAATTAATTAATTTGAGTTGCTTCACAAATTATTCATTTTAAATCATATGTATTGTAATTGAGGCATGTAACAGAGTTGTAAATTCTTTAAGTATCGCCCTGGTTAAAAACTACCATTCACCATCTAAAGGTTTTTTGAAATGGATTTAGCGTTTGGTGACCAGATCTAAATTTATTTTTTTATTGTTTCTTTACATGGTAGGTAATAATGTTTACAATACAATTTAAAATCTCACTAGGATAAGCTTGTGTTGAGGTTAACAATTCTGCACAGTTACAAATGAACACAAAATTATATAGGTATTGAAAGAAAAATATCAATGCACGTTTCTTACAGATTATGGGTACCTCCTTAGCTGAAGGCGGCTAGTACATTATAATTTAAACATTTAAGGTGACCATAGTGTTCAGATTTGATATGAAATAAAAAAAAATATTTTTATTTAAAAAGGACCAAGATGAAAATAATAAATACCTATATTTACGTAATATATTATGCTATTAATTTGGGATACAAATATTTGGCATTGGCTATAAATAGACAGCTACTTCCCCGCCTTCCTCTTCCTCTTCATCATCTCCTTCCCTTTCCCA
Source organism: Limnephilus lunatus (assembly GCA_917563855.2). Lineage (NCBI taxonomy): Eukaryota > Metazoa > Arthropoda > Insecta > Trichoptera > Limnephilidae > Limnephilus > Limnephilus lunatus. The sequence goes on from OU830595.1 coordinate 100,538,342, forward strand.
CTACCTCCAGCCTCAAATTTATCCCAATTAGGGATACCAAAACCTCACCGGCTCCAGACAGTTGAGAGCAGTTAGGACTCTTGTCCGATTCTTAATTCAGGAGGACCGGGTGGATGACGCAAACCCAGTGTGACACAATATATATACTCGTTGTGACTGTACCCGAGTGGTTCTCCACTCAATGAACGATGGACGTTGAACGATGAACGATGGTGTGGCGACGGACTTAAATGACGGTCATTTAATTTAATGAATTTCATGTTATTATTACCTGTATATATATATATATATATATATATATATATATATATAGATCTTATAAAACTATTCAATTCTAGGTCAGCGGAAAATAAATACTTTGTCTTTCTTTCAATTATTCAAAAAAATTAAAAACGATTTAAAAACACACAAGTGTTCAGTTTACATGCGGAAGCAGTGAAACATTCACAAAACTAAAGTAGACAAGAGTGGAGAGGCTACGCAGCACCGCTCAAAGAGAAGACCGATTATTCTATCTCATTATCTCACAGGATAAATCCTATAGATGTACATATATATGAATCTCTTTTAGTGTCGCTCTTTCGTTTCATGTAGTTTCAAACCACAACGGTGCTAAAGAAGTTTTCACTTCAAAAATACATTCAATCTATGTTTTCTTATTTATGACTAGATTTTTTCATTTCGTCTGTCACTCCTACACATATTCACCGTCAGATTCCTACCCACCCCTCACACCTTTTCCCTTCTCAGAACTCTCCTCACACTCCTTTCCCTGAAAAGATCCTCCACACAGCATCCCCAAAGATGACACAGCCCCTTGAGGGATTTTTTGCCCCAGGGACTCCTATGTGGAGTTAATAAAAAAAAAACACTAAGAATTTATTTATTGATTAACGCCCTTTTTTCGGGGCTTTTACATATGAATGATAAGAAATATATAGAATTTATTGTACTTAACTGAACTGCCTCATACAAACAATGTAACAATTACCGAATAAAATCTACCTTATTAAATGAAACCCGTTTGCTCAACCCTGATAAGATGAAATATTTCTACTTTGTTTGATTGCGCATATACAAAACGTGTTAAGAAATTTAATTAAACGATGTTATCTAGAATTTTATTCTCTCGGATAGAATACGCTTTTTAGTTTGTAGGTGTTAAAGAGATACATATTTTGGGGTTTGGCCTTTTTTTAGGGAGGTAAATGGCCTCACGGAATACATTTCATATCAAAACATAATAATACGAGTAAGTTATTACAACTAAAACTACCCACGGATATGTGAAACGTTCTTTAATTCATTCAATTCAATTTTCAGTTTTAAAACTATTCAAATATTGTTAAGTTATAAAGCATTAAAACTGTACGACAAAATTATTTTCTTGTGAACAAAAAAATCAATTTGGGAGGCGGTTAGGGGTGCCACCGCCCCGGGAACCTTATTGTTTAACCAACACCTCTGGCATCACCCCGAATGGTTCGCTAAGTTTAATGACTTAGCAGTAGCGCCCGGGTTCATGGGGTGAGGTCATGATATAGGTCTCGGTGGCGAATATGTTTGCCCACCTACTGCGTGGCGGGCTGGATCGGGAGACTGGTTGGGGGAGACCTAATCTAGACCTTTCCATTCAAATTATCTCGACTTATCAACTGCACCGCAGTGGGAGTACTAGATTCATAAGTCCGTCACTACTGGACACATTGAACCTGATCCCTACCCACCCCTCATGCCTTTTCCTTCCAGAACTTTCTTTCCTTCCTTTTTCTAAAAAGACCCTCCACACAGCATCCCATGGATGACATATGCCCTGAGGGATTTTTATACTCAGGGTCTTCTGTGTGGAGCTATTAATTGCAAAAAAAAATTAATTTGGGTATCTACTCTATAAAACAGAACAGCGGCAATAACGCTGAAATTTTCGTTGACCGTTGGTAAGTTGCTACCACAGGCCTAGGACGGGAGATAAAACAGGTCAAATTACAATTATTATTATGTACATAATAAACAATATTTCTATTATAAATATGGCTATCGGGAAACACGCAAATACGTTACATACATCTATTGACTAGGATGTTGGTTCCGATTTCCGAAGATAGAATAAAGAGTGTTATGTTATTCTTTATTCTATTGTTCCGAACAAGTCTGTTCGTATAAAACTACATCAAAAATATTGAACTATGCGCAATAGGAGTGTTATTTCAAATAAATAATTCACCTAGTATTCAGCCTACTCTAAATAAGTAACAAGCGGTGTCTCGAAAAATCGTTGCAATCGTTTCAAGTGCCGACCATTTGTTTTGTTAATTAAGGAGAAAAAAAAGACGTCTTAGAAGCTTTCGAATGTTGCAAGGACAGAAGAATAATTTGCTTTATGACAAAATTTTAAGTTATTCCCAAAAAAATATTGTTAGTTTTATCAGGTTTTATCAACACTTCCAGAAGAACATGTGCGTTCAATGCTGTAGGAACCTCATCGATAATTTCCAGGAAAGAGCGTAAACGAGGAAAGAGGGTAATAATATTATTATAAGTAAACAGATTTGTTATGAAGACATAATATTTAGATTTTTGTCGGCAGCGTTAAGTACATTTAGCAAGTGTTAATATAATCGTATAAGGAGATTTTGGTGGTGATCTTTCAACATACTAACAAATCTAAGTACGAGTACTATATATATGTAAATAATGTACATTTTAGACATTTAAAACATTATTTTAAAATGTAATATTTAATGGTGAAATATTATGGGTCACTGAGAGTACCATAATATGGTCTTAGGTCTTTTTGAAAGCACTCGAAGTTCGCATAAATAAAGTGTTATATTTTATACCGAAGGAATCAAACACTTTTGGATGTAACAGTATATATATATGTATACATACATATAAATGAAAAAGCACACTTTCTAAAAAGTGGCGAATATGTTGTAGTATTTGACTCTCTGTCTGCTATTTATAATTTCCTCTCTGGTTAATATAAGAAATTTTGTAGAGATAATATGCCGTATTTTGTTTTTGAATGTTGATTATAATATGTTTGTATCTTGTTAGATTAGTTAAACAATCAGACTTTACTCTTGTATCCATACCTGGTACAAGAATTACTAAGTCAATTTATCATTTTACTAAATCAGCTGACACAATAACTCTTCTCAATATTTCTTTTCCTTCCGAATCCGAAATAAAGGAAAGTTATTGTACCCAGGATGCTGCACCTCGTCCGAGACACGAACCCAAATCATTATTTACGACCGCCACCATTTTGCGGTTCATGCCGCAATACTGAAATTATTCATGATGCGCCGTGCTGCATCTTTAAAGGCTGCACGAGCCGGTGGACAGAGGAGGCTGCTCTTCTTAAATTAAACAAAAGCAAGACGGAAAGGTGGATAAAATACCATAGTGAGAGAGAGGCATCTTGTGATGTCAAAAATATTTGTTAAAATTTAAATTGTAGTCTGGCTTTGACATAAAATAAGAAACACGCGAATTAATTAATGTATGTAGGTTAGTTAAACTTGCCAGGTTACTGGTAGCTGACAGTTACAGTATCAAGAGTTAAATAAAATATATAAAAATATATATAAGTGTGCAGTCCACACGTGGTAGAAGTTAAACCTTCGGAAAACCAAATTAGACAAGAGTGGGGAGACTACGAAGCACCGCACAAAGAGGAGACCGAAAATTCTGTATCATTATCTCTCTGGCTAAATCCTATAGAATATTTGTGTGTATTTGTCTCTGTTTTGTGTTGTTTTATCATTTCACCGAGTTTAAAATCACAACGGTGCTAAAGAAGTTTTCACTTGCAAAATATTTTAACCATCTGTTTCTCGTCCCTTTCATGTGTTAACAAGTAGCAAAAAGAGCAGGATGTATAATGCAGGTGTGGTCTATACCTAATGTTTCACAGCAAAATCCGTATTATCAGATCACTCAGGGGGTCGATTTCAGAGTCACTTTTCGATCAATCAGATCAGAAAATTGACCACTTCCAGGAAGGATTGCGGTCAAGTATAATAGTAGTAATGGTGTATATCCACTTTAAATTACAACTGCTTTTCATCAGCTATATAACTTATATTAATAATATATAACCTAAACATATAAACTAAAAGGTCCACACTGATGCGCTGTAAAACAACATTTTATAACCATTTCTTAAATATAAACAAAAGGTTGGGCAGCCACCAGACTTAATTAACACTTATGGGCATAACTGCCGCAAACGGTACATTGTAATTTGACAATGACGTCTAAATACAACGCTAAAAATGCTGGAAAAAATACCGTATTTATGTAAGTGCACCTGTAGAATAAATTCCTAAAAAAACGTTGGCGCCAATTGTAACGTAAATAGTTCCGGGGAACCATTTACTAGTATTATACATAAATAGGTAGAGCAAGCAAGTCTCCTCAGGATTGTGGATGGAAATACGGGATTCTCCCCAGCATGATACAACAATAAATATCATTGACAGCTGTCGAGTTTTTTCTGTGTCCTACTAGAAACTTATAAATAGAACAAATAAAACAGTGTATTTCAACAAGTTTCAGTATACTGCAACATAATTTAGTGCACTACGTTTATTTACTAATAATCATTTAAAAATCAACCTAAATATTTACCATTATTATAAAATTTATAAATCAATTTGTTTAATAATCAATTGTGTACAGTGTTCCCTACGTCTCGCTCTAACAAGTGACAGGATAAGGTAGTGCCGTATTCTCTCCCTCGCACTTACTGGATAACACTTGTGGACGCTCCTGCTACCTACCTGTGCTAATTACCTGTACATTGCGAGCAGGGTTGTCACTCATATTATTTTCTTATAAAAAAAATTTTAACTTTTCACTTTCGAAATGAATAATAATGAAGCAATTGCTTTCTTAAACAAAGCTAAGGAGGAGATCAATAGCATCCACAATGCCATTACCGATCCTGTCTTAAAAATAACAAAAGACCAAATGGCAAAAATACTCAGTAAACTTTCTAATCTATCTGGAACTATGCAAGACCTAGGAGTAACTGTTGGAGTTCTTGAAGGAAAAGTTATGACATTTGAAAAAATCATTGAAAAGAAAGTATTACCACAGGAAACAACGCCAATTTGTGACGTGCTCGCTGAGATAGAGGAACGCAAGACCCGCTCGAAGAACGTCATTTTACTCAACGTCCCTGAGTGTAACTCGAACTCAACTACAGTGAGCATCTCGGAGGATGGAAAAAAGGTATTAGCAGCTATTAGTGAAATTAATAGCGAGTTCAATCTAGAAGATGTGAAAATTTACAGGCTTGGAAGTAAAATTCCAAACAAAACCAGGCCAATCAAATTAGAATTTGATGAAGTCAAACAGGCGAAACTAATACTCTTTAACAAAACTACTCTGTCCAATAGAATTATAATCAAACCTGACAGAACTCTACAACAAAGACATCACTTAACTGACCTCTGGAAGGAATTAGAAGAGAGGAAAGAAAAGGGCGAAGTCGATTTACGAATCAAACATTTCAACGGAATTCCCAAAATCATCAAAACCCAAGCAAAAAACTAAAAAACAAACAGAACAGATTTTCTAGACTTACAGGATATTATCAAAATGTACGGGGAATGCGTACGAAATTGCACCAACTTAAAACTAACTCCCCAATCTTCTCACACGACATTCTGTTTTTAACTGAAACATGGTTAAATGCTGATATCAGCTCGTTAGAATTAGGCCTACATCAATATACAACATATCGTTCTGATCGAAATTCTATTACGAGCAAAAAGTCTAACGGAGGAGGTGTGATGCTGTGCGTATCCAAGAATATATCATCTACTAAACTACCGGTAAAACACAAAAGTGTTGAACAAATTTTTGTATTGCTCAATGTACCTAATGGAAAAATTATTATCGGCTGTGTCTATATCCCACCTGCATCGGATTTGCAAACGTATAAAAATCACAATGAGGACATAGAAGTACTCAAATTCAAATATCCTAAAGCAAAATTCATTATTGCTGGTGATTATAACCTTCCTAACTGGACCAGCCAAGATGACAACGGACCTGCTACAAACCAAGCCGATTTACAGTGTGCTAAATGTAGTGAAATTCGAGATATGTCTTTGTTCTTGGGACTAACTCAATCAAACAAGATTTTCAACTTTAACAATCGAATGTTGGATTTAGTGTTTTCAAGTGATTCTAAAATAGTGGTTGAACTATCTGACGAATTATTATTACCATTAGATCAACACCACCCACCGTTGGACATTATCATAACAAATAGGCCTTTCACATCTTCAAAAAAAACAAGTGCCCCATCGTATAACTTTTCCAAAGCTGAATACCACCATATTACTGAGTACCTTACCCAAACAGATTGGTCCTTTTTAGATGAGGAAAATAATATAAATGATCAATTAGAATACTTTTACTCGATTTTAAATACCTCTATAGAAAAATTTGTTCCCAAGGTTAGCTTTACATCATCTAACTATCCGAAATGGTTTACAAGGGAACTAACTAATTTAATCAATAAAAAAAAATGTATCCACAGAAAATATAAACATACCAGAAATCCTAACGATTATTTAACATTTACTAAACTACGAAAACAATGTAAGGAATTATCAATAAAATGCTATAGTGACTATGTTAACGTAATAGAAAATGAGGTACATCATCACAATGTGAAAAAATTCTGGAATTTTACTAAATCTCAACGAAAAGACAACTGTGGATATCCTAATAGCATGTTCTTTAAAGAAAAATGTGCCGACAGTATTGAAGGTATGGTTAATCTTTTTGCTGACTCTTTTAAAAGTGTTTACGACAAAGATATTCCCGTCAATGCAGTCTTCAGTACTTCAGTGGAAGAGTCATTAAACCTAAGCCAATGTTTCATAAAATTAGAATCCATAGAAAGGAGCATAAAAGCATTAGATAGTAATAAATCTGCTGGACCGGATGGTATTCCTCCCATATTTTTAATAACTTGCATTGATAGTTTGATATATCCCTTACATAAACTGTTTAACAAATCCTTAGCGTCTGGCTGTTTTCCGGCTCTGTGGAAAAAGAGTTATTTAACGCCCATTCATAAAAAAGGTGACAAAAGCGATATATCAAACTATAGACCTATTTGTATTATGGCTGCTTTACCCAAACTTTTCGAGTCATTAGTATTAGATACCATTGTAAAACCTATCAACAATATTATTGTTCCTAACCAACATGGCTTTATCAGAGGTCAATCTACCTTAAGTAATTTAACTATATATAATAATTACATATCCGAATCCCTTAGTCTGAAACAACAAGTGGATTCTATATACACTGATTTCAGTAAAGCATTTGATAAGTTTCGACATCACATTCTTATATCCAAACTCCGACTGTTAGGCATCAAAGGTTGTTTATTGACATGGAGTATCAGTTACCTCAGTAATAGAGTGCTTAGTGACAGGATTAATTTCATAGAATCCTATGTATTCGAGGCCACAAGTGGTGTCCCGCAAGGGTCCCACCTCGGCCCAATATTATTCTTAATATTCATTAATGACATTGTAAACATATTTAAAGATGTACAAGTCCTAATTTTTGCAGATGATCTAAAATTTTTTAAAAGAATACGAAATATATATGATTGCCTAATTTTACAAGCTAATTTAGATGAATTCTTAAAATGGTGCCAACAAAATATGTTATTTTTGAACATTGAGAAATGTCAAGTAATACGATTTTCCAGAACTCATTCTCATATCTTACATGAATATAATTTAAATAATGTTAAATTAACACCAGTAACACAAATTCGTGACTTGGGAGTTATATTCGAATCAAACTTAACATTCACAGCCCATATAGATGATATAACTAATAAGGCTTTAAAGATTCTTGGCTTCCTTTGTAGAACCCTAACTGATTTTAAGTCTTTGTATTGCATGAAAACACTCTACATTTCACTAGTTAGAAGCCTAGTAGAATATAATTCACCTATTTGGTCTCTTTTCTATAAAGTACACTCTAACAAATTAGAACGGGTTCAACACAAATTTCTTAGGTACTTAAATTTCAAACTGAAAATTCCAATAGAAAACATAAATTATGTAAATTTGATGTATCGACTTAATTTAATTACACTGTCTGACAGAAGAACCATTTCAGATCTAATTTTATTATACAGAGTCATGAACAACCTTATTGACAGCCCTGCCATCGTTGCTGCTATTAAACTCTATGTACCGACAAGGAATACTAGGCAAAGTACAACATTCTTTTGCGACACTTACACAACCAACTATCAATCACACACGCTTACCAATAGGATGCATAATTTGGGCAACAAGTTTGGTGGTATTATAGATATATTTGCTGATTCCCTTTATAATCTTAAATGCAAATTAAACCAACACTTTGTGGAATCCTACAAATTATTGTAAAGGGTTTAATATGTATATTTAACGATTTGATGTGTTATTGTAATGTTGTATATTATGTTATTGTCAAACATTATATTTTTTAAAACATTTCTTTACGCCATGTTCTTCAAAAACTACTTAAATATTTCTTTTAATTTTTCACTTTTATAACTTTTGGTATAAATTCTAACTCGTTAACTCAAACATTATATTTTTTAAAACATTTCTTTACGCCATGTTCTTCAAAAACTACTTAAATATTTCTTTTAATTTTTCACTTTTATAACTTTTGGTATAAATTCTAACTCGTTAACTCAAATATTATATTGTTTAAAATATTTCTTTACGCCATGTTCTTCAAAAACTACTTATGTATTTTTTTAAATTTTTCACTTTTATAACTTTTGGTATAAATTCTAACTCGATAACTTAAATATTATATTGTTTAAAATATTTCTTTACGCCATGTTCTTCAAAAACTACTTATATATATATTTTTTTAATTTTTCACTTTTATAACTTTTGGTATAAATTCTATCTCGATAACTCAAATATTATATTGTTTAAAATATTTCTTTACGCCATGTTCATCAAAAACTACTTATATATATTTTTAAATTTTTCACTTTTATAACTTTTGCTATAAATTTTAACTCGATAACTCAAATATTATATTTTTTTAAATATTTCTTTACGCCATATTCTTCAAAAACTACTTGTATATACTATTTTTTAATTTTTCACTTTTATAACTTTTTGTATAAATTCTAACTCGATAACTTTTGTAAAACTTATTTATAATCTATGTAAAAGCCCCCATGGGCGTATAACAATAATAAATAAATAAATATTGGAAACAAACATTCAACGCCTTATTTGGGTAATATTTGAGGCACGTTTCAGAGTGATAGCTCTCTGGTGAAAGAACATCCTTATTTGGAATCGAAGAGTTGAATGAAATGGATTAATGGCCATGTTTGGTGACACAATCTAAATAGCCAGGTACTTCCCAACCTTTCTGTTTCCCATATCCTTCCCTTACCCGCTTCCTTTAGCCTAACAACATATCCCAATTAGAGATCAGAGATCCCGTTGGCTCCAGACTATTGAGAGCAGTTGGGACTCTATTTACTAATAAAGAAGTTTAAAAAAAATTATAAACACCAGCAATTTTTTTTGAGTAGGTTAAGGGTTGTTTTAATTTATTTTAACTTAATAATATGTAGCCCTTCAGGGTGTAATTTTAAGAAATATAGCTTTTAAAACACATATATTTACAATAGACAATATATTATTTATCAGTTATTTTATATATATATATATATATATATAAATAATTTATTTATTTATTTATTTATTGACGCCCTATTGGGCTTTAACATATAAAATACAAATAACATTTATAACAACAGTACATAATATTCAATACTACGAATTTTTAACGAAATACAGCTTAAAAAAATTAACATTAAAATACCATAACTTGGTACAAAGCACATCCAAAATTCCTATAGATATGTATCTTGGCATAAATTATTTCAACAAACTCCCATCAAAACTAAAAATGATCGAAAATAAACGTACATTTCAAATTAAATTATAAAAATTACCTGAAACAACTGCAAGAGTACATTACTATTTATTAATATTTCATTTCATTTAAATCTGTTTATTGGTATATCTCAAGCTTCTCTTACATATCTGTCGATATTAGTTGCAATATTGTTATTCACTTAGGTACTCAAATGATAACATAATTGAGCACGAATTCACTCACCAAACACAAGAGCATTGTCTCTTTATGGTGAGGAAAGGCTTATATTATATTCATATTATAAATCTGTTTAACATGTAAAAAATGTATATTTATTGTAAAAACATAAAAATATTTAATAATTTTTTTTTTTAATAAGCCAACTACTATTGTCATTTTGGTATAGTATTAATGTCAAGTTAATCAAGCATTATGCATGTATTTTCCAGATAATATGCTAAGTAAAGTTACAGAGGCAACATCTAATGTTGCGGGTCTGTGACAGTATTATTGAATAGATGATTGATTTCCATAATTCACTGGAGACCTGCATCTAAATGAGAAGGATTACCATGTCATTAGCAGTAGTTTGCGTCGTATAATCCAAGTAAATCAACGGAAGTACATATTGCCTGAAATTTCAATGATACGATATACAAATCAATAGTTATCATAATACGCAATAGTCAATACAAACAACTCTAAGTAGAAAGAGTTTTGAGTAATTGTGCCTTGTCGCGCTACCTTTTTTATAAGCCAACCCAACGTTTCGGACAGCGTTATAGTGTTCATCATCAGGGCATATGTATAGATTGTGGTAATAAAAGCTTATATTTTTTTTACTCTAGTTCAACACAGGAGACCCAAGGAAAACAATTTCCCTCGGGGCCTATGTCATCTTTGTGTCTTTTTATGGAAAGTAAGGATAGGAAGTTCTGGGAAGGAAAAAGGTATGAGGGGTTGGTAGGAGTCTGGAGGTCAATGTGCTTAAGAGTGATGGACGTATGAATCCATCCCTCCCACTGCGGTACAAGGCGATAGGTCGATTGAGAGTCCGGCTGGAGATTTAAAATGTCTCCATCTATGAGTATTTCCCGATCGTGGGCAAATCTATGTGCTGCCTAAACCTAGACAAACCTCCCCGCATAAATCCGGGCACCCTTGCTTAGTCACCAAACGTAGCGAACCACTTGACCACTTGACTGTTGGTTATCTAATAAAAAAAATCTTTATAATTTAGAAGTGATACCGTTTGCAAGTATTATTCTTCTTAATGTGGTTTTCTGTGTGTGTTTAGTTTTGGAGTAGCCTTCTAATTTCGGATACAAAGAACCATTAAACTTAGTCTTCTCCAAACGTAAAAACACACTTTACCAAAATATACATTAGGTATCTGCCCTGGATGGACGATGGAGATAGTACGGCTCTCCGAAACGTGAGCTTGGAGGAGAAAGCGCTACACAGCATAATAACCCTTTGGCTGTGAAAATCTTAAATCATATATTCAAATAACATTAATTTATAGAATGTACATTAGATCACTGATATTAGGTAAGTGAAAGAAATTCAGATTTGTTCAGCGGTCAATCACGGACGTATATATAGCTTTGATAAGGGGGGGGTCCGCAAATTAAAAAAAAATATATAAGGTCATGTTTTCGTGAAAAAAATAGTCAGTCTTAATCAATCAGCCTTTATTTCTACAATCGGCGCGGTGCAATGGGGGGGGGTCCGGACCCCCAAGACCCCCCCCTTATATACGTCCGTGCGGTCAATGTAAGTCGATTTATTGTAAATAATCCTTAACTCTCATAAACAAAGCAAAAATCACAAAGCATAAATCTCACCAAAGGGACCACATGTGTAACTCGGTGAACACTTAGGTTAAGTATTTCAAATATCTTCTCACGTACTTTGTTTGACGATCATCAGCATAATCAGTATGATTAGTGCTGATTTTGATCAAAAGCTTAAACGGGACAAGATTTGGCATGTATCAAACAAACATAAACTAATGCAATTTTTTTTTTTAATAAAATTTTATTTTCAAACTAGCTGGGGACGCTTGGATACCCGGCTTTGCTCAGGGAGTTGACATGAGATTGAACTGACGGATCTTGCTTTATTTAGCCTACCAACAAGCGGCCCCACTCATACAAAAAGGCTTCGAATGGTCCATAATGTTCCAAAACATTCACATTGGAATGTTCCACAATGGTCTGGGATGTTTCGGGATGTTCCCGATCGTTCCAGACTATTAACGAACTTTCCAGAATGTTGTGGAATGCTCTAATACTGGGCTCTTGAATGTTCTGGACCATTCTAGAAATATCTATAGGGCGCAAATAAAAATGCAGCCCTTATATCTTCAAAGGCACGCCCTTCATGTAAACACAGGAACTTTCTTCATGGATGGGGGATATAGAGCTACCACATCATATAAATCCGTTGATCGTTCCGGGAGTCTTTCTTAGTTTTAGTGGCACGCACATTTTAGTACACTTTTTATAATATATGTTGATATCTTTTATAATATATTCATTCATATTAGCATTTAAATAGGCATCAATAATAAAAATAATGTACTTATCAAGAAATAATACAAATTTTTAGCTGTAAGTTCAATAATGCCTTCAGAAGGCGAAACAGCTGTCAAGCGTAATAATGAATAACAAAGCAGAACTTGTTTATAAATAAACGGTTTTTATAAATTAAATAATAATATTATTGAATATAAAAAAATAAATAAAAATAAAAATGTGTTTCTACAAACTAAATTTAATAACAATTAAAAAATTTTTTGATTAATAGTCGATTTTACCATCAATCAAATGTATCATTTTATTCTCCGGTGATACTTAAGATGTTTTTTTTCTACTAAAACATTAAAAAAATTGATAGGTATTGGAGAGTTAGGGGCGGAGTGACCAGTGACGACATGACAAATTAATGTCACCAAAAACCGAAATTTCATTTACACTTTTTACTCAAAATGATGCCAGGAATCACTGGCTAAAATAAGACAAAGAACGTCCCTTAACTCACTGTATATTTTAAATTATAAACAAATTCATTCAGTATATTTCAGAAATCTATTCCGGGTTGCGTATGTTTCGCTATTAAGCACGGTTTTATCCAGTCATTGATTACTTTGATATTGTCCACGTCCAGATAATTTAGCTGTTTACATACGCATGATCAAATTCATGAAAAAAAACTCATTCGCAACTCGTTAAACGGGGAACAGGGCGTGTTTTCCCCCGGCCCAGTGGATCGAAAAAATGTGGCATTCGGAAACAAAGGCGGAATTCCGCCCGCAATCTGGCTTAATTAAGGGTAGGGTTTGGAAAACATCGCTCCGCATTATCAGTAGCATCCGCATCTAGTAGCAGCAATACTAGAAAATTATATAGGGGTAGTTAGAAAAATGTGTAAAGTTACTAGTGATTAAACTTTTTTTACTGTAATCTTACAAATTCTATAAGTTATACATGCTGCAACTTTAGTTAAAACGTTGAAAAAGGCCTTCGCGATTATCTCTCCTGAACCTGTTGTAAACGTTTTTAACAAAAATCCTTCCGTAATCTCAGAGTAAACATTATGTTAAAACACGCTATTAAATTTAAAGCACTTCAGTGTTTCTAGATTTTTATTGTAATTCGCCTAAACTTTCTGAATTTTTCAACTATCCTCCGCCATACAAAAATGTATGGCGGAATAATGCGCCGCGCGATGCCGCCAAATGTCTATTGAATTTCACAGAATTCATTCAGTTGTGAGAAAGCGGTCACGGCGGGAGCACGCATATTTTTTTCGCGACAATTTTGTTCGCTGTGTCTTTGATTTTTGAAGGAATCATTGAGGAGATAGGTGTTACAGAAACCGGGTAAGTTGAAATAAAATATATTTATTATTATTTAATAAATTATTTTTAACTTGATTTACAGTTTTACAGATTTTATTTATTATTTTTTTTTTAAACTTCTGGTACCTTAAAAATAAAGGAAGCCTTGCTTACCGTGCCATAAAAATAGACCCACCCACTGGAAGAAAGGGAGAATAAGGTAATAATGTCAACATTTAAATTTTTTACTGATTTCTATCAAAGGTAGTTTGAAGGTGGACTGAAGTCATTTTGCATTTTGACATCTAAAAATTTCGGCATCCATCTTGAATTTCTCTAGTTATCTACCGATTTGGTTCAATATCAGAATTCTGGCGTTTAGAAGTGCACTGAACTCGAATCTAATGTCAAAATGCAACATTTCGGCATCCATCTTGAATTTCTCGTGTTCTCTACCTATTTGGTTCAAAATCAGGATAAGGGCGTTTGGAGGTGCACTGAACTCGGATCTAATGTCAAAATGCAACATTTCGGCATCCATCTTAAATTTCTCTAGTTATCTACCTATTTGGTTCAAAATCAGGATTAGGGCGTTTGGACGTGCACTGAACTCGGATCTAATGTCAAAATGGAAAATTTCGGCATCCATCTTGAATTTCTCTAGTTATCTACCGATTTGGTTCAATATCAGGATTCGGGCGTTTGGAAGTGCACTGAACTCGGATCTAATGTCAAAATGGAAAATTTCGGCATCCATCTTGAATTTCTCTAGTTATCTACCGATTTGGTTCAATATCAGGATTCGGGCGTTTGAGAAACGCGGAGATCCGCAAAGAATGCAAGGCTGATGTAAGCGTAATGAGTAAGATCAAGAAAGGAACGCTCCGATGGTTCGGGCATATAGAGAGAATGAACGAGGAAAGGAGTGTAAGGAGAATATATGACGCAAATGTGAATGGTAGAAGAAGTCGGGGACGCCCGAGAAAGCAAGGCACGACCAAGTGAATCAGATACTTGAGTCGGGCCATGTCAGGAGTCAGAATAATAGAAGAGCATGTATGAGACGGTGTATGAATGTGAACGAGGCAAGGAGTGTGTGTCAAGACCGAGTTGTTTGGCGGTCCGTCCTCTCTGCCTACCCCTGAGTGGAAACGGCGTGATGGTTAGTTAGTTAGTTAGTGGAAGTGCACTGAACTCGGATCTAATGTCGAAATGCAAAATTTCGGCATCCATCTTGAATATCTTAAGTACTTTGACGATTTGGTTCAAAATCAGGTTTAAGGAGTTTGAGGTTCACCGAACTCGAATTTAATGTCAAAATGCATAATTTCGACGACCATTTTGAGTTCTCTACCGATTCCGTTCAAATAGTCACTAAGTTTTATTGAAAACAACGGCTGTCAGATCCATTGATAAATCGAATGAATTTCGATGTTGGGTAAATTCTGGGTTGTATTATTACAAATAAATTTATTTTAAATGTTTTTTTAGGAAAGTGTTGGCTGCAATTGAAAACAAACCATATATGAACCAGAAATTTTTTCCACATCAAAACACCATGAGATTCTATGTCACATTGAGTCAAAAACAAAGACGTCTGTAAAGGTCCAGGGGCTAAAAAAGTCAATGTATCCTTGCCCTTGCATAATATGATTTATAGTCTGTCGATCTGTATCAATTATGTTGCAAATAAATTATTTTTTTTATAAAGCAAGTGTATTTTTATTCCGTATTTTATCTAAATGCTGACCAGTTGTGCCTGAATCTAACCGAAATACACAGTAGATCGAGCGGCTGGCTCGCGGCTCGCGGCGGCCGAGCTTGTTTGCAACTACCAAAAATACCTAACTGCAGTGAATGGGCAGTTTGACCCAGGCGCAAATAGCTCTATGAGCTATCCACGCTATTCCACAATATGATTCTTAGTATGTTAAGCTGTATCCATTATAGTAGAAACTAAATTTTAATTTTATAAGGCAAGTATATTTTTATTTCGTAAGTCCGTAGTGTCTAGTATACCCACATCTCCTCTAGTCAGACGCAGGCGGCCAGCTGCGGCCGTGTTTGTCTACAAGTACAAGAAATACCTAACTGCAGCGTTAGCGCGGTTTGATACCTGGCCCTTAAACAACAAAAAAAGAAAAATCTCGTAAGCGGTGCATTCGCGTGAATACAGCATTGGAAATGTTTCATGAACCGTTCCGAACTACGAACGCGCGGTAGTAGGTACTGTGACGAAAAATTCGCGTTTTAAAAAACGAACTTTTTTCGCCTAAGCGCTACTAAGTACAGTTTGTCAAATAAGAGTAGAAAACATAGGAGGGCGCCACTGTTTTTCAAATGGCAATACTAAAAAAAAACTCATGGTGAAAATGTTAAGCTGTGTAACCTACATATTTATAAAAAAATTTTAAAAGGCATAAAAATGAAAAAAATCTTTTATTTATTGTAATACAGATACTTACTTATAGGTATATTATAATTATACCTTTCGAATTTTCTATTAACATAAATAAGAATAACGATATTGTTTTAAAATGTAAAGCACAGTTTAAAAATTGCTCACATTTATTTAAGACTAGCTTATGTACCTAGCATTGCCCGAGCTTAAGATCATGTCTCTAATTTTAGATCTGAATATATTTAACTCATTCAGATCTAAAAGTAGTGTAACTAAACTCACCATTAGTGATTCTTCCTTTCTACTTATTGTTAAATTCAAATTCAAGATAAATTAAATGAAAGCCAATCACTTTGTAAAACACCATTAAATCAAATTTATAAATTTATGTCATTAAGTGGGTACCTTAACAACAGTGCTTCTTCTTGATTTAAAGTTTTTTTCCTTAAGAACGAAAAAAAAGTTTTTTAAATGGTGTACAGTGATCTATATTATATTGCTTCTACTTGCCTTTTTGGCTGCTAAATAACGATATGCCTAAATATTTAAGGAAAAATTACATTTTTATCAGAAAAATTTAATTGTTTTGTAAAACTTTTAGTTTATTTCTACCCCACATTTTTGGTGGGCACAGATTTTCAGCCTCTATAGACTGCAATTTATAAATACATATGTGCAGTATCCGTTTTATTTCTGATAATTCTTCCATAAAGCTGTGCACCTTTTATTACGTGTTTATTTTTTATTACAAAAACGTCCTTCACAGCCAAGCGAATCCGGAATGCAACTTTTACACAAACGTATTCCTTCACCTGGAAAATTCTCCTACCTAAAATTATGCCCGTGTAAGAAAATTAAAAATGGTAGTTTCTGCAACGAACAAGTAGGAAGCTTTAAAGCTGCGTTTGTTTTTATTTAAAGAGCTACCGTTGCCTTTCCTGCTTTGCACAAAAGCAAATAACGTTTTTATGTTTCTGACGTAAGCTGAAATATTTTAATATCCTTTCCTCTAACAAGTTGTTTATTTAACAGGAGAGGAGAAGAGGCAAACTTGAAGATAAAGCACCGCAAATAGCCTAACAAACATTTTCTGGATGATGCACAATGCAATGAGCAGTATTTTTTTATGAACCTATAAATAATTTAGATTCAGAGAAGCATTATTTAGTAAACACTTTTAACATTCCTTGTAAATGCCTTCAGTGGCGTAGCTTTTGGTCGTTGCTGGTTGGTTTGAGCTCTGGCCAGTTGACGAACAGTCTGGAACCTGGAGGGGGCCAAAATGGGATATAAAATTATTTTATGCATATATTATTTTTTAAGGGCCTCTAACCAGCCAGTGGCCGAGAATTCAAATTTCGTCGAAAGATGTTCTTACGATCGTACAGGGCGGTTAAAACGAGAATGATTAATTATTCTCCGTACCAGCTTTTTAAAATTATAACTCAATATCGATTTTATTTCATTAAAAATCTGAAAAGCGTGATGATAAAACTATTAAAATTATGTACTTTTGTAATTATTTTTGATCATTGTATTCATAATTTTTCAAAAACGTCAAGTATATTAGTTTGTAAGGCCGTAAATAAATAGACAAACTAAAGTATTTTCGTCAAAAAACTAAAAAAATTAAAATTCTAAAACACAGCTTTCCCAGATAATTTATTGTGTAGTTAATTTATAATATAATTTTTTTTTTAATTTTAACAAATCTGCCAACGACCTACGGTAATAGCTTATTATGTTAAAAATTAATATATTTTCTCATAATTTAAAACTTAACTTTACCAAATAAAAGAACAATCTTTCGAAATCAATTTATCCTTTTTGCGGAAAAGAGCCAATACGGCTAAAATTTTGTTTAAAAAAGATATATTTTCGGTTTTATCTGATTATTCCATTGATGTATATATACTAGATTGATAATTACCGCGCTAATGCATCGATGACACAGGGCGAGTTTACAAGCTACTATCTCGGAAATTCACTATCTGTTAGTAAACTCGCTCAGTGTCATCGTGTTACTTGCTAACTAGCAGATTGTTGACAATCCACGGAAAAAGTTGAAAGGTCCTTAACTTTACACGCTACAAGCCGACTCGTGATTGGTTTATTTGTGTTTCCAATATGGCTGCCAAAAACTAGCTGATTTCGACTGTCAACTGTCTGAAGGATTAGTTCACGTTATTTCCGCTATTGGCGCTAGCAGCTACGTGCGAGTCCAGTTTCCTACAAAAATGTCGCGAGCTACTGAGCGAGTGGACAGTTTTGTGTGTCATCATGACAATCTCACTCGCCGATTCACCCGCTTTTAAAATTAGTAGATAGTAGCTTGTAAACTCGCCGTGTGTCATCGAGGCTTTAAACATTGCCGCTGCACTCATGGCGACAGCCAAAATCGCCGCTAACATCAGTTCAGTGCTCAGAGTGACGCCGACCGAGTTGAACCGAATGACGTGTGATCAAAACTATCTCCAAAATGGGTAAATGCGTCGTGAAATAATGCGATTGAAGGTCAGAAAAACAGAATAAAGCAAGCGGAATTATTTTCCAAACATAATTTTTTTGTTAACATATTCATATTTAATTTAAAAAACGCACATATTGAAATAAAATATCAAATACTCTAAGATAGGTTCAGTGTTGCCACTAAAAAGTCGTTTTGGTTTTCCCATATTAATGGGAGAATACAAAATTTATGAAATAAGTAGCTATGGAGGTAGCCTCTCATTTAAAATATTTTGGAAATAATAATAAAAATTATTTCTTCTAAAACAGCAAACATATTTTGTGACACCATTTTAATTCAAACTAATAAATTACTTTGTTAAACAAAATTATTTATTTATTTGAATGAAAGTTGTGTTTTAATCTTCATACAAAGATTTCATTAAACTTATTTTAGTTTTTTAATGAGTAATCTAGAAATTATATTTTTTTACGTATTTTATATTAATAATTTTGCAGGGTACCATAAAGATGCAGCACGCCGTGAGAGGTGGGTAGAAATAATTTGTTTGTTGCGAAAAGATCTTTGAAAACACTTTTGAAACACTTTCCGTTTGAGTATTATATATTATTGTCACAATAAAAATATTGAAACAAAAAAATGTCTCAATTATTTCATTAATTATGCTTAATTTTAGTCATATAATAAAAAAACACATTTAAAATAATTTTTTTTTATTACAAACTAACATTAACAAAAACTCTAGTTTATTGTTTATTTTGGATAAAATTTCAAATGGCAGGTAACACCAAAGCTCCATCGCGGGTTTGTGTTTCTGTCTCTGTCTAATCTTAGTAGCGCTGTTGTTCTCGTGACTTGTGTAAGTGAGACAATATATGTTTACTTTAAAATGTTTAGCGGTCTCAAAGCTACGTCGCGTCGTCGCGGTTGTAAAGTGGTTACGCTTTTTTTAACGCGCGGTAAGGAAGTTTGTTTCTCTTTTTATATACCTCAATGGGTTATTCCCCCTTAAATAATTTTTTTTAAAACATGTAATTTTCTTGTCATATTTTGTTTTGTTGTTTTTTCTTTTCTCCCCCATTCTTTTTCCCGGATTCGTAATCATCAACATGTGTATTGTGTATATCCTTTTTTGCTTCTTTATATGTTTTCTCTGGTAGTTTGGTCTACTTAACCTGTCTATTTTTAAGGTTGTATTATACGTGAAACTTACGTTTTCGATATCAAAATTCCAATGTAAATTTTTTTTTTTTCAATTTATCGGTAGTCCCGCGAAGCTGCCACATGGCTGCTTGTTTGCAGGTTCTACCTTAATATTGTACCCATTACCTTCCACTTATGAATTATAAGTTCCTCCCATCTAAAAATGAGTTTCGTAACTCATGAGGATTGACGTAGCAAGAAATAAAAACAATTAAAAATAAACCTTTGTGCAGTTCACGCGTGGTAGAAGTGAAACCTTCAGAAAACCAAAGTAGACAAGAGTGGGTACTCTGCGAAGTACCACACAGACGAGATCGATTATTTTATTTCATTCTCTCGCAGACTAAATCATATAGATTATGTGTTTGTCTCTTTTTAGTGTTGCTTTTTGGTTTCATCAAGTTTAAAATCACAACAAAGAAGATTTCACTTTAATAAAAAAATAATTTAAAAATGCAAAAAAGAACGATATTTGTAAAGCACGCAAAATTAAGTATTTCTCAACAACTTAAATTTAATTCTACAAAAAATATCTAATTTCTAGAGCTAACTCCCTCAGATTGGTAGAGGATTATCAGGCTTCGCATGGGGGTCAGGTGTATGTCGCTACGCCAAAGCCTCAAAGGATTTTTTAAAGTAAACAACCCTATTCATTTGCGGCACAGAGATTCGCAGTTCATAATTTTTATATGTTTTTTTTGTATCCCCTATTTTACCGACAAGAACAAAATGGTTAGAATCTCAGGAATTCTTACCACATGAGCGTGCCTGAAAACAAGCGATTTCTTCAGAACACCCCTTATGTCTAGTAAACCGTAAGTGTTGGCTGAGGGTTACATTTAACTCTCACTTTACCCGAATGGCTACTACTAACAACATATAAGGTTAAGCTCTTTTACTACCGCCGTAGAAATTATGAGAGCGACACAAAAGCACTAACGTGAGGTATTTTCCTTAGGAGGTAGTTTTGACTACAAAGCACGATACTATATTTCCTACACACATATTTCAGAATTATGTAAGTATGTTGATATATAATAATAATAATAGCCTTTATTTAGACGTTAAATAACATCATATTATTTATATTAAACTTTTTTCATTTATAACACTTATTATGCATTGACTCCCTATCTGTATGTCACTAGTTGACAAAGGCCTTTTCCAACTGTAGCCATTTCTCTCTATCATTAGCTATTCTTGTCCATGTACCACCTGCTATGGATTTGATGTCATCAACCCACCGTCTTAATGGTCTACCTCGTTTTCTTTTCTTGTCACTTGTGAACTCCTCTGATTGTTGATAAAAGCATCTTAAATTTTACTTTAGCTGCACATATGAGTGTGGAAAAATGGGCCTGTGTCATCTCTAGGGTTACTGTATGGTGGATCTCTTTTATGGAAAGGAAGGAGAGAAAGTTTTGGGAATGCAAAAGGTATAAGGAATGGATAGGAATCTGGGGGTCAATGTGTCCATGAGTGACGGATGTATGAAACGCATCCGCCGCCAAGACCTGGAAAAACCTCACCCCATGAACCTGGGCACCTCTGCTTAGTCATCAAATTAAGGTATACTTTAAGTTTAAATGTACCTATATATAGTCCAATTCGGCCGGTCATTGGCTGAGTTGACATCACGTTTGGGTCCCAACCAGTTCACGTGTGTTCAATTCCTCGGCTGGCTAAGCAACATTTTTCCGCTTACTAGTAGGAGATTTTATAATATTATCTGTTTATTCGTAACCCGGAAATGTTTATTTTTCTTTAATAAAAAGAAAAATGATCCATTATGTATTAATTTATTTCTTCATGTTTTCCATAAAACGGTTATACGATAATATATCACGGATAACATTACAAAATTTGCGGAACATGTAAGAATAAATAGGTCATGAAGGACAGTTTTAATATTTTGTGACATGCGTCCAAAGACCGTTGCTGAACCGTCTATAAGTGTCGTTGAAAATGTAGATGGTCAATGCAGAATAGGTAAGCAGTTGAGTCGCTCAGTTGATTTTTCTTAGATAATGTCATCAATATCCGCTACATTATCATTTTAGCAATAGAATTCCAGCAAAACTACATCCCTAAGCCAAAACAGAAGAACCATCCCGACAAACAGATAGCATTAATGCGATCCACTAGTACAGGAAAAAATCGAAATCGGAATTCACGCCCTTTTATGGGAGGAGTTTAAAAATACTTGAGATAAAGCTTTTGGAAAGGTTGGAAAAGATATTTGAGAATTTTTTTTCGTAAAGGACTGTAAAAAACATTAATTCCTTTTTTATGCATTGTTGATTGATTTCACGAAAACAAGCAGCGCGGACCCTAACACGTTGTTTCTCCGCTCCGCCCGGAGGAGCAATGACGGAAGAACGGGGCGGCTGCCAGTGGTTCTTCGGTGGACGGTATAAGGTTCACTTTGATATAACAAATTCGTCGACTGCCGTATTGTCGCCGTGATGTCAAAAATACCAACGCGAAAATGCATATAATATTTTATTTTGTGAGGTTCGGGCGTAAATTTCAATTTTTTTTTGGGATAATTATATAAGAAACTGAATTTTCCACATTATGCAATAAAACCATATCCAAAAAAGTGTTTATAAGTAGGAGAGTTTGCACTTAAAAATGTTTTTTATAGACCTAATACTTTATTTTTTTCTAAGCTTATTAAAAGACTTATAAAAAAAATTACAAATATTTTTAAGGGCCAAGGTATGTTCTACACGCAGTATTTAATTGAAGCATCTATAATACTTCTAAGCGGTTAAATTTTCAAAACAAAAACATACGATTTTGTATTATTTAGTATGGCTTTATCTTAAGGCTTTTATTTTATGGCTTTAAGGTACTTCAGATCGTGAACTGTGTTGAGAAAGAGCAGTTTAAATTTATTTAATTTTATTTTAATTTTGTTTTTATTTAGTAAAGAATTAAACATTTATATACATTATTTAAGAATTTTTTTGACTGCTTAACTAGGAGGATTCCCATTTTAGGAAAGTCAAATAAGGATGAGTATTAACATGCGGAACATGGTCTGTAAATAATAAAAAAAAAAACAAAAAAAAACAAAAAAAAAAATTAAAACATAGTGACTGTTCTTTGTTTAGTTAAGTTTTATTTTAAATAATATTAATTACTTAGGTAGGTACTTAATAACAGCGGATTAAAACATGTAGGCTATTTGTGTAAGCATTGCATATCATAGTCCTAAACACATTGGTTGGATAAAATAAGAAAAAAAAGAGAAGAGAAAGAATTAAAAAAAAATTATATATAAAAAAATAAAATAATGATAATCATAATAATAAATTAAAAACCAATTAATAAAGGAAAGATAACCGTGGTTTGCTTAGCGTAGTTATTTAAATTATTATAAAAGTAATATATACATACTTAAAAGTAAAGGATTAAAAAATTGGTTTAACTTATCTATTATACTCGTCGAAGATGAATAAAGTGCATTATTCTTTGTTTTATTCCTATTTTTTTGCCTTCTATATTATTTTCTATCTTAATATATTTTTGAAGTGAAAACTAAAAAGCGAGCGACACTAAAAAGAGACAAATATCTATATGATTTAGCCTATTAAAGAATGAGATAGCAATACAATATGTATTTAATTTCCGGATACTCGGTTGCAATGTAATACGATAAATCCATAATCCCACACAAGTCTCCTTTGGTGTAATGGTAAATAATAAAGCGCCTGACGAACCTCTGCAGACATTTAGCAGACCAAGGATAGAATCCTACGAATTCCAAAAAACAAATATTTTTAATTTTGTAAAATCAACATCCTGTCTTCAAACCACTCCAAAATGAACAGACTAAAGAAAACACAAAAGAAAATGACATCTACGGACTGCGAAGAAGAAAACACGAATACTAATAAGATGACCAAATGTACAGGAAAAGATTCACTGGAATTCGACGACAAAAATATGGAAAAAAAAATCATCCTTCACATTGAAAAAAAACAGTGCTTCGTAGTCTCCCCACTCTTCTCTACTAACACTTCTACCGCGTGTGAATAGCACACTCTGATTTTTTTGTTGCTTACTTTATGCAAAAAAGTACTCTTTTTTATTTATGTGTTTTTATTGCAAATACCGACTATTTTGATTAAAATTAGTTCTCTGCTTGTTTGCACGAGTATTGCTCGAAAAAACACGGAGTAGCACTGCTTAAAACCAACACATTCCAGGAGAAATCCTGAATTTATAGTTGAGCAGTGACCTTTTTGGCAATAGAATAAATGAAAATGAACCAAATGATCAAAACTGTAAAAGTCTATTGATTACAGTGCTCCAGATTTTATGTCCAAGTTAAATCTTTCCCAAATGAAAGACTAAACCCTTCCACACACTTTTCCACAAATGATTATCTGCTATTTCTTCACCGAGATATTGAGCAAAAACTGAAAAAAATCCGAAAATTTCCTGGTTTTTTGGGTCCACCGCCGCTCGCACATCACTTTCGAAGTTGAAAATTTTTTTTTTTAATACTGGTTTAGGTCCTAACAAGCTATAAAAAAATCAGAATGACGGGACCTTTTGCAAGTGCAGATGTACATCTTGACTGGACTATAATGCCAGTAGCCGAAATAACAAATGTTTTCATTAGTATGATCTATTTTACTTCTATTTAAAAAAGTTTAATTCTTCATGCATTCCATCTTCTTAAGATTAATTTCAAATTCGGGAGGTGGGTACGGGTACCGCCACCATGAGAACTATTTATTGGATGACCAAAATCTCTGCTATAGATCACCGCAAGTGGTTCGCATGCGTGGTGACTTAGCAGGGGTGCCCGGGTTCATCGCTGTTCAGGTTTTGGCGTCGTATCGGGAGAAGCCCGCTTGGACATTCCTTCTGGTCTCCCCTACTGCACTCTTGATCCGTCGTCTAGCACCGCAGAGGGAGGGATGGATTGTTAAGTCCGTTACTCCTGGACACACCGATCCTTAGATTCCTACCCACCCCATACTTTTTCCTTTCCAGAACTTCCACTCCTTCCTTTTCTTAAAAAGACCTTTCACACAAAATATGACACGTGCCCTAAAAAATATTCTCCTCCTAATTGGCCCCATGTGTGGATATAATGTTAAAAAAAATAGAGGAGATGTACCGAATATGGCATACGTCCCTAATATAAGATGGTGGTGTTTCTCAAACTGTATGTAAGAAAAGCCTCTATAAAACACAGCCTTCCCGATTCCCCACCAATGATCTTGAAAAGGTAAGTACTCATCCGGACGCCAAACACACCACACTCACCTGAGAGACTGAGAGAGTGATTAAGTTTTAAAAATTTTAGTTTGTTTTTTTACGTAAGTTTCACTTTATTTTTTCTCAAAAAATTTTCCCCACAAAACTGTCAATCTTTCACTGATTACTGACAAAATTATTATTTAAATTTTAGGTTTTCGTAATAATTTAAAGTAAAATTCAAGTATATTTTATTCTAAGAATATATTTGTTTGTATTGATCTTGTTCCTAATATGGGATTTTTCGATGATTAGGAAGAGTGTTTCCAATTTGGAATTCTAATAGAATTTATTTCTTTTTGCTATTTCAGGTTGTATTTTTGTCGTAGAAGAAACAGCGGAAGACGTGGGACAAAAAAAATGATAAAAGTCATGGAAGCTGTAAAATCGAAGACCGTGGGATATCAGAGGCGAAAAGTGGATCTAATGTTTAGTCTGCCGCCATTGATGCCATTTAGAGTGTTCGGGAGCCGATAATATTGATTTTTTTTTGTGATTATTGCAAGCAAAATAAAATAAAAATCAGTGTATCCTATAATAGGAGCACTTTTTTAATAATCGTTTTTTCTATTGTTTTATCTTTCGTTAAAAATAAAGACTTTTTTGTGTTTCTTTTAATACTTCGTTGACATTTTAAGTTCCGTAACTATATTTTCAAAGATTTCAATGTATAATATTTAATAAAGAATTCAATTATAATTAATCAGATTTTTTTTACCTAAGTAATTTTATGAATTTTATAAAATTTATTATGATAAAACTATTCTAACAGACAGAACAATTAGTCATAATAGACCCGATATAGTTTTACATGACAAAAATAAGAAAATAACTTATATCATTGATGTCGCTATTCCAAATTCTTGTAATATTCAGAAAACTGTTTCTGAAAAAATAAGAAAATATACAGATTTAGGAAATGAGATTAAAAGAATTTGGCATTCTCAGACTATAAAAATATTACCATTTGTTATTTCGGCTACTGGCATTATACCTAGCTCTCTCATTCAAAATTTAGGCGTATTCGATTTGTCAAAAAATTTGTACATAAAAATGCAAAAGTCGGTCATTTTAAATACAAGTAGGATTACGAAAGATTTTTTAAATATTTGTATTGAGGGATCAGTAGGATTTATCGGACCAGTTAGGATTTCATCAGAGCCGAACCCTCTGATATGAAAATATCTGGAGTCGGTGAAATATTTTCCCATTATGTTTCTGGTGGATTGACGTATTGTTCTTGTATTGTTTTGTATTTATTATACTTATATAGTGCACTTACATTGCGTGAATTTACTAGATATTCATTTGTGGAAAAGTGTGTGGAAGGGTTTAGTCTTTCATTTGGGAAAGATTCAACCCGGACATAAAATCTGGAGCACCGTAAAAAACCATATTCGGTACATCTCCTCTAATAATAAAAAAATTTTTAGACGAAAGCCATATAAGAAATCTGCATATTTTAAGAGGAATATCATGAGAAAAACATGCATTAGCTGAACAGATTGTTAGAATGGAAGTCAATAATACGATTGTATGAACTGCGCAACTAAATAGCGAGGATAGTAGACGTTCGAATAACAAAGAGGATTTGCAACGAATTTAGCAGATATTAGTTGCTGAAGAAATTTCCCTCACGGAACAATGACTCAACAAAAGTTATGGTTAACTGTAAGGTCACTTCGATGCCACATTTTTTTTTTATATTGGAAGCCTTGTTTCTATCCCCATAAGAAGTTTGCACTCCATATTTATATTATGTGCAGGGATTCTTGGAATGTTTTTTCGCCCTAGTATCAAGGATCTTTTTTAAATTTTTTATTTTTTATTATTAGGTGCATTTTTTTTAAATTAGCCCCACACAGGAGGCCCTGAGGGAAATAATTCTCCTCAGGGCTAATGTCATCTTTGGGGATGCTGTGTGGAGGTTTTTTTTAGGGATACGAAGGGGAGGAAGTTTGGGAAGGCAAGAGGTATGAGGGGTGGGTAGGAATCTGGGGATCAGTGTGTCCGGGAGTGACGGACGTATGTATCTATCCCTCCCACTGCGGTGCAAGGAAATATCCCGAGAGAAACAAGTCAACAAGTTTCTCCCTATCTGGCCTGCCACGCAGTTGGTGAGCAGACGCATCCGCTGCCAAAATCCTGACAAACCTAGCCCCATGAACCCGGGCACCCCTGCTAAGTCGCCAAACGTAGCGATCCACTTGGGTTGACCTATGGCAGTAGTGTTGGTTATCCAATAAATGGTTCCCGAAGCGGCGGTACCCATACACGCCTCCCGAACTGTGGAACTACTTTTGCTTATGATATTCTCATTTATTCGCTAGAAGATAATGTGATTTTCATTCGTCTTCATCTCTAGATTCAGTACACTCTCGACTTTATCAATTTTTAACCAGGTGAACATATTTGCTAATTTGAACACGAAATTAATGTCTTTAAAGTAATCACTGCGCCAAAACTAAATTTAATTAAATCTGATTTTATATGGATAATGGATTTTTTTGTTTATTTTAAACTGAATGTTTGATGTTGCTGGTATTTTGTAACTTAATTTTTGATAAATAATAGAAGATGCGTTAAACTAATTTTTATCGAAAGTTGAAGCTTTACTTTTTCTCATGGAAATGCTCCTTTTTTGACCCGATTTTTACTCACAATTTTTGGTAAACAAATATTTTACCAGTCCGATTGTATATATTTTTAATATGGTTGACTGAGCAAAAATATTTTAAAAAAAAACTAAAAAAATTACAGAACACAAGACCATGCAATAATTTAAAGAGTTTTATTCTTTAAATTTTATTTGTGTGCTCACATAACGGCACCAATTAAAAAGGCTCGCTCTTTTTAACGGCTTGTTTCAGTAAACATATTAAAGCTGCGATTTTAAAAATAATTTAATAAAAAATGCTAGAAATAAAAAAAAGCCGGGAAACGAATTCACCGCATTGAAAATTCTCTTTCAGCTGTAGTGAAATGTCGAGTGCATGTTGGACGGAGAAAATAAATATGGATGCCGGACACACGGCCAGCCTCCAGTGCCGTGGTCAGTTAATTCTGAACTTTTCATCAAGTTTATTAATTAATCATGCTTTTTTTATATGCAGTCTTCAATATCAATATTTGAGGTTTTTTCTGAATACCATGGTGCATTTTCACATTTTTCTCTCTTGTGCACCACAGATTTTTGCGGAAATAGAGAATTTATATTTAAGATTTAAAAAAAATATATTATTTATCAATCAATTATCATTAAGTAAAAAGGTTTTTACGTTGTATTGGGTACGTTAAAGTGTGAATAAATATATAATATTACTACTTGAACTTTGCAAATTCACTTTGTGGCGTCATTTTTAATTAAATGACAACAAACAACTTTGTAAAACAGCACTTATAATCAATATCAACTTTTAAAACAATCAATAAAAATAGGAAGTCTAAATAACAAAATTAATTATTATAAATTGTACGTATTAATATGAAAATAAATTAAAAAGCGGCTATTTTCAAAAAAAGTTTGGTTATTAGTGGGATCGTGAGAGACTGGATTAGAGAAACCTTTTGACTTGTACAGTGTACAGTCCGACTTTCTCGACTCCTGTCGCCTTGTACTGCAGTGGGTGGGATGATCACTCTTGAACACGGCTTCCAGATTCCTACTTTTTCCTTCTGAGAACGTTCTACCCTTCATTTCCCTAAAAAGACCCTTCACACAGCATCCCGAAAGACATTCTAATCCCTGGGGGAATTTTCGAAGTGAAATTTCTTTACCGTTAGTGATTTGAAATTCGGATGAAATGCGTCACTGAAATTTATTATTTGGGTCCTCGGTTCTAATATAATGCAGTAAATTGCGGGCCTTTGATAGCGCAGTGAGCAACGCATTCGATAAGTCTCAGCGGCCAGAGAGATAGACATCAAGCGAACGAAGGTTTGAATCCTACGAAATAAAAAAAAAAAGTGAAATCAATATCCAATCTTCAAACCACTTTAAAATAAACAGACAAAATAAAATAAAGCAATAAAAGACATCAAGCGACTATCAATTTTCGCTTTTACCGCGTGTGAATTACGCACTCTGATTTTTTCCCTCAGGGTCTTTTGTGTGGAGCTAGTAAAAAAAATAATGCTGTTCATTAAATAGGTATTTCGAGATCGTTTGTTGGGTTTTTGATATTTTCAGGTCGGTGATCGGACAACTCAGCAACACGCAACTTCATCACCTCCTTTGAAAAGACATCAAAATTAATGAAAAAAGTTTATATGGGTTACATTAAGTTAGAGGTTAGATTACAGGCTATTTTACAAAAAAAATATTCAAGTGGTGTTGAGTTGTCGTGGAATCTTTCAGGACTGAATATTTAATATATGTATATGTAATATTTTTTCCTTTCAAATTTTGCAACAGAAAATTGACAGGAAGCTAAAAACATGGAACAAAAGGATATTTAAAAAATATATATATAAAAGATAATAGTCTCCGCTACCGTCCCTGCACTTTTAGTATTGAAGTGTATGTATCAGAGGAATCGGCAGAAACAGATAAATTTACATAAATCACGCTTCGTTTGCCCTCTATAGGCGGCCATGTTGATCCAAACTTGAATCTGCACATCGAGTAACGGGAAACTAAATCTAATAATCGTTAGGGCGTAACACACTAACTGCTGGAATATCTATGTTGGATCGTTAGCCCCTGTGTGCGGTGCTCGCAACGCTCTGTGCATGCTTCTGTCAGAGTGCTGCGTCCCATGCTGTGTGTGCTTTGTTGGGGAAATGGGTAAACCTATTCTGTTGTTCCTACATTGGGTTTGCTTTGTGGTTCTGTTGGACTTACCGTCAATTTTCTTAGAATGATCGCCGAAAGTTCACTAGCAATGTGTGTAATTATTGAAAATGCTATAAAAAAATACTATTAAACATTAACATTAGTCAGTGTCATGCTGATATTCGAGTGTGGACGATTTCTGGTAATGTCTCCTGATGAATTTTATGCAGCGCAAAGCTGGTTTGACAAAATTTAGATATTAAATATTTCATCTTCAAGCTTTGCAAAAACACTTTATGGTGTAGTTTTAACTGAATAAAAATAATCACTTTATAAATCACCACTTATTTTTTCAAAATAATTATCAACATTTTTCAAGACCAATAGTTTCTTCGTTAGGAAAAAATGAAAAGTTTAATTTTATCCTGAAAGAAACCTTTGGTTTTGAAAGTTTTTAATAGTTTTGTTTAAATAAGTGGTGTTTTACAAATTTATTTGCTTTTATTTAGTTATATATTTAATCTTTTTAACCTAATTTTATTTTACCATAGCATATCAACTTTGAAGATATTTCGATTCGAAGTTTTGCGTAGCATCAATCTATGTACACAAATAATTATTGATGTTTGAGTTTTTTTCTTTGTTTTCAAACCGGTCGATCGATAAACGTTTTATATCAATATTTATGCCAACATTTATAGAAAGAGCATGATTCCAGATCTCCAACGAACAAACGGCAGAGCAATCAGATCACAAATAGTCGAACTGTTGTATATTAACGATACCGCGGCCTACATTATCAAATTACTTGGGACAGGTCGAAAAACATTCACACCATTTTTGTTCGAACTAATTTCTAACAATATTCGTATCGCGAAAGCCCTTTTTCGAAATCGAAAATGTTCTGGACATATCCCATCCGATATGAATAATTAACTTCACCATAATGGAACATCGTAAAAAGGTTAAAAGTTCTGAAAAGAACTGCATTTTTTATGTTGTTTGTAGTGCTTTTTGAGGGATTTTTTTTTACATATTAAGTGCTTTAGTTAATCCTAAACGAACTCTTGACGAAATGTCTCATCCTGTTTATTGAAATACATTGATGGAATAAATTATTTTTAGTTGCTTTAATCCTTTAACCTCCAATTTTTTTGCAAAATCAAAAACAATATTTATTTAGTTTGGGAATCCATTTACAAATTAAATGCAGATAAGCTAAAACAAAATTGTTGAACTGCTCCCATGCCAGAAACACGCTAACCTAATGAATAAAATGAGGTGTAGAGAAAATTACTTCGCAATAGTTTCAAGAACTTTAACGAGTTGTTTCATACGTGATCATCATGCTTGAAAAAATATTTTAAAAAATGCCTGAATCCATTCGGTCTCTGTGAAGCAGATTTTAAAATAAAATATCGATTTATCGTTGAATGGAGAATGTTTTATTTAGTATTACGAAGTAGTAGTACGATATCAAAAATGTCATTTTCTGTCATTCAACGACGACAGTCAACTGCGCATTCGCCGCCGAAACGGACGTTGTCAGGCAAAAAAATTGCTAACTGTGTATTTTAACTATACAGCCACAAAAATACGATTGTTGGTATGATTTTAAAATAGAACTTCCACAACCTTTATTCAATATCAGCCTTAAAAAGTCGTGAAAATTTTATTCAATTGATAAACGACCGTGGATATGAAAGCCCAATTTAAAATGGCAAAAAATTTTTCATGAAAAGATATGCACCTTGCTTACATAGCCAAAGGGGTCTGTTTATCTCTTTTATAATAATATAAGTGATGCAACGTAAGTGTCTTAACGGAAGTAGAAACGGAAACAGATGTCAATAATAAATCTTAGCGGAAGCGGAAGCAGAAGCGGAACCGGAAGCGGAAGTGTTAATACTATGAATAAAAAGCAAAATTTATTTTTTTAAGATTTGTTTAATTAAATTTGTATTTTGTACTTTTAGTACTCGAAATTAAACAGAGGTTAATTATATTTAATAAAAAGTAATTTGGCTGCTTTTACACCTTTGAGTGTGTTTCGGTGTTTTTCATATATTAAACCTTATATATTCTTCGTTTAGAGTTCTGTTATAAAGTTTGCGGAACCAGAAACGGAAACGGAAGTGAAAAAACTTGCGGAACTTCTGCATAAACGGAAGCGGAAGTAGAGTTCTGTTGCATCACTATAATATGTGTACTTGTTTTATTAATAATTTCTCTGCGAATTTTGGAATTTTGACAACATATTTTAAATGGCTTGTGTATTTCTTATTTTTGAATATGTCGTAAAAACAAATACCTTTATAGAAATTACATGGCATTACTTTTTAGATATTTGTTTTTAAAATATACTGTAGTTTTTTAAAATTGCCATATATTAGTTGTTTTATCAGATTGTGGTAAAACAACGCACATTTCAGCAATAACAATTAGTATCATCAACAATAAACAATTATTATTGCTGCCATTATCAAATTGTCAATGCACGATGCCACTGACTTGATGATCACGAGACAATTCTAAATCCGTCGCACTATGTATAATCCGTCTTATGCTCGTATATTGCGTACCCTTAGCAAACCTAACTACGCACTTAATCTGTTTTGACTAACGCTGTTTTTGAAATATCTAGCTCTTTTATATATGTATAGGTACCAATAAGTACCTATAACTTCTACTACATATATAAAAAGAAAAAAAATTAATCAAAATTTATATAAATCATGATAGTTGCTGACGTATTGTCTTTTGGGCAATTAATTACTAGATATTGTGTGAGGGCTTAATCGTCATTTGCATTCGACATATTTATTACGGTGATCAATTCAATGCATCCAGTCCACTGGACCTTTCCGACGCATATTAAATTACTGTCGTCGGTTGTTGTGCCAACATTCCGAGCGAGTTCATTACTGGGGTAACATATATGGGGTACCACATTGTCTACCGCCGGATCTGCACAATCGACCCTCTGCGTGGTTTAATGTTTACTATCTGTGTCTACGAATCCTTAGGTGTTGGGTTCAAATTTCGGGTCGACTGGACACGCTTAATATGAATATGTCTTAGAAAAACATTTTGTTTCACCTTAATTACGTTAAAAGACAACTATGTATTAGCATATGAAAAAACTGAATAAAAAAAAATTTATTGCGTGAAAAGAAAACTTGCTTTCGTCGTATGGGATGACACCCGATAGCCATCTATAGGCACTAACATTATAAATGCGAAAGTGCGCGAGTTTGTTTGTTACGCAATCACGCCTAAACCGATTTTAAAAATTCTTTCACCGATAGTAAGCTACATTATATGCGAGTAAAATAGGCTACATGGTAAGCTCTGGCGTTATGAAATTATAAATATTAATAATAATAAGAGGGGAGGGGAACCTGGGATGGGGGAGGAGAACTCGGAAGGGGGGTTCGCGGGACGGGGGAAGGGGGGATTTGAGTGGGGAGAGGGAAGGTGGAGGAGGCGGAGTGGGAACGCGAGAGGGAAAGAGGACGAATGGGAAAGGACACGCAGCGAGAAACAATTTCTTTTTTAAAACCAGGTACCAGCTAGTTTACAATAATTTATATCCGTATTTTTGACATTTTGAATTGAAATTTTTAACTCAGAATTTTCCATCACCCCGAATGCCCCGTTTTATCTAAAAAAAATTGTATTAGGTATACTTGTACAGTCATTCTGAAAATTACCAAAAGAATATGTAGTATATTCCATGTAAATATATATATGTTTTTAATATGAACATATCACAAGAGTCTTAGCTGCTCCCGTCTGGAGCCAGTGAGACTATGGCATCCCTAATTGTGGTATTTGTGAAGGTGAAGGAAGCGGGAGGAGAAAGAGAAAAGGAAGAGCATCAGATGAAAAAATAAGATGAAATTATTCCTCTCCTCTGTGGAATTAACGCAAAAAAGGAACAATAAAAATAAAATTAACCCTTTTTTTCAATGATTATTTAATTTATTTTGTATCTATCTTGTGTTTTAAATTTCTGTAATGGTTCGAAATCTTCATAATGGTTCATTATCACAGGCGCTTATCTCACTTTCAGTCTTCAAGTAGTTACTAATGTTCCCATTCCACCTCCATAACGTCTGTAAACAAAGATTCCCATTAGATTTAAACAGCCCTTTGAACGAGCCGCAATATTTGTGAAGTATAATTTAATATATTGGGGGAGACGGGAATAAAGACCATTCCGGTAGCAGGGATATTAAAGGAACATGATACCTCGGAAACACAGTCTGGGGTATATTATTTTTTTAAGTTACGCCCAAAGCGGAGATGTAAATATTGTAAATACTCTCGAAATTGTCTTGGTGAAAGTCTTAGAAAGGTAAAAAAATTTTAGTTTATTTTATTACAAATGAATGGTTCAAATAACATATTTATGTCATTACACCTTTTTTAGTGCAAAAAGGCGTAGAAACGTACAAAAATAAATAAATAACATTTTTTCAGAAAGAGTAAGAGACCGAGAAAAAAATATGACAAATAATAGGCAAGAAACAGTACAGAAAAAAGATCAAGAAATACATAGAAAAGGGACATATCTACTATTATTGACTATTATCTACTATTATTGACTATTATCTACTATTATTGACTATTATCTACTATTATGTTGACGGCCAGCGTAGTCCAGTGGTAAGGCTCTTGACTCGCACACCGAAGGTCGCGGGATCGAATCCCGGCGTGGCAAATAAATTTTATTTGATTAATTTGTGTTATTTCACAATTTATTCATTTAAAATAATATATACATAGTATGTTTGCGGCACGTTCCAGAATGGAAGATACTCTCAGTATCGCCCTGGTGTAAGACCACCATTTAGAATTGAAACGTTGCTTGAAATGGCTTTAGCCGTGTTTGGTGACCAGATCTGAATAGCCAGGTACCTCCCCACCTTCCTCTTCCCTATCTCCTTCCCCTTCTGACTACCTTCAGCTTCACAACATACCCCGATTGGTGATGCCATAGTCTCACTGGCTTCAGACGGAAGCAGTTGAGACTCTTGTGCGGTATCCATATAAAAAAATAATAAAAAACAGTTCAGAAATATTATGTTATATTACTAAGTATAATAACCGACAATACTGTTGAAAGAGTTTTTTATTGAACTTTTAAATTTTGTATAATTTGTTTCCAGTCTTATATTAGAGTATTTGGTTAAACCATTTCTCTCATAATTTTATAGTGGGGTAATCATATTCATAGCTTTTTAAAAATATTCAAGTTGCTTGTTGTTGATCCGACTCAAATAACTAAATATTTCCTAACCATCCTCTTCTTCATCTCCAGTTGCTTGTTTCGTGATCCGATCCGAATAACCAAATATTTCCTAACCATACTCTTCCTAGTATCCTTCTCCACCAATCCCTGCAATCTCATGAAATGAAATGCCCACTGGCTCCGGGTAGTTTAGACAAGTTTTTGGTTCTTAAAATAGAAAGATAACATTTACATCAACTGAAAAAAATAGCAGTTCCCTGTGTTGACACAATGAATTCATATTTTATCTCCTTTAAAAATAAAAACAAAACAAGTAATTGGCGTAAATAAGACAAAATCCTACCAAAAAACTGACTCGTATTATAAACTTGTTGATGATTTGACAGTTCATAATTTCTTCTTAGAATATTAAAATAAATATT
Source organism: Limnephilus lunatus (assembly GCA_917563855.2). Classification (NCBI taxonomy): domain Eukaryota; kingdom Metazoa; phylum Arthropoda; class Insecta; order Trichoptera; family Limnephilidae; genus Limnephilus; species Limnephilus lunatus. The sequence continues at coordinate 100,573,953 of OU830595.1, forward strand.
GTCATTATAATGTTATTCCCCTGTTTGAAAACATCAAACAAGGACATTGGAAAGTGTCGCTGTTTTTTTTTCTCAGCTGTTAAAAGCATTGCTTTCTGATGAATGGTATTTTTTGCCCCGCGCGCGGATCGCAACACATGTTTGACACTAACCGATGGGCCAATATTACCCCACTCAGGGACGGTACAATGTAACCCCTGATTCCGCTACTGCCTTGTCCAGTAGCTTTCAAGAATTTTGCCTGATTGATCGGCATTTTGTAGAAAAATGTTTGGCGTGGCCATCGAACCGGATAAGAAAGAGAGTAATTGACTGGGCCGTTTCAATATAATGATTTATTTTATTCACGGATGAATGATATAGTTCAGTAGGTCAAATTGAGCTATTTATTTTGTGATATTGTTAGCTTTTTTTTAAAATGTATATATTTATTTCAATGTACACGGCACAACACGTGCCATCAACATAATGGAACAATGTAAAGAATGTAACAGTAGATATAAATGATAAGTAAAAAGTAAAAGGTGAAAAGTAAAGAGTAATAAGTAGACATCGGATTATATGCATTTGCATTTTTGCATATGCACCTGCATATAACTCTCTAATTACGGCGTTAATGCATATTTTAGCCTTTTTTCCCAATCGTGCATATTTAGCATTTGAAGACGCATCCATTAAACAGAATATCGCCCTCATCTCAACACATTTCCACAAGTTACCAGATGCCATAGAAAAATTGGAAACAAAAAACCTTCCTCTATTTAAATCAATAGAAATACTGGAAACAATGATTGAACTCGCCAACGCCCTTCCCAATTCAATATCAGAAAAGATTCGTGAAAAGTTAGACGCTATTTTGTTTAAAAATCCGAGTTTTGAAGACATGAAGAACTTTAATGCCTACATCAACGGCGCAGGTCATACATACCCTGCCTCAACAGGTATCTCCAGAAATGGTGCCAAATTTTTAAAATTTTGTCGGATGACGTTAGTTGACGTAGAGAAGTCGTTTTCGGCATTTTGTGTGACAAACATCAAAAATTTTTGCTCGAAAATTTGGAAAAATACTTAATTATATATTGTCACAAAAACAATGCGTAATTTTAAGAATATTTCGCTGTTTTTGTATCGTCTTTAATTAAAATATAGAAAAATAAAATTGGTATTTTGATTTTGCATTGTGCATATTTTAGGCATATCAAGAGTTTTAGTGCATATTTCAGCCTTTTTTTGTGCATATTTGCATGCATATTTTGGCACTTTGTTAGTGCATATAATCCGATGTCTAGTAATAAGTAATCTTATATCTAACTAACTAACCATCACGCCGTTTCCCCGCAGGGGGAGGCAGAGAGGACGGACTGCCAAACAACTCGGTCTTTGCCTCAGTCATATTCATACATCGTCTCATACATTCTCTTCTATTATTCTGACTTTTGAAATGGCCCGACTCAAATATCTGATTCACTTGATCGTGCCATGTCTTCTTCGGGCGTCCCCGACTTCTTCTACCGTTCACATTTGCGTCGTATATTCTTCGTCGTATGTTTGTAATCTTATATAAAATTTTTAAAATCAATATTTGTTCATGGGTTTGTAATGAAACTTAGGTGCACGTCTACAAAGGTTACAGGCTATATATAATGGTTAGCTCTGGCGTTATGAAATTTGTATAAATAAAAATGTGTGTATTTCATATTTTAGTAGCAGGGAGGAAAGGCAGGAGGGGTGGGGAACGGGGGTGGTGGAGTTCGCAGGAGTGGTGATGGGGGAGGCGGAAGGAGGGGAAGGTGGAAGAGGAACGCGGGAGCGGAAGGGGTCTCGGGAGGTGAACGGGAAAGGATATGCAGGAAGAATCAATTTATTTCTTTTAATGGCATGGCAACGCAAGCCGGGTACCAGCTAGTAGGTAAAAAATAAATTGTAAAAATAAATAATAAAAAGATAAGAAATTAAATAGTAAAAATAAAATGCATTAATTATAAAATAACTAAAATAGGGTAAAAAATTACAAAAAGTATTCATTATAAAATGCGAAAAGTAAGTAATGTTCTTAGTTGAGGCCAAAAAAAAAAATTATTAAACTACCGGGAGAATCGTATTGTATAATAATAAATAATAGGTAGGTATTACGGATTATGACAGCGCGATTTGATAAATTTTACAATGTACCTACTCATGATTGATGATGGGAAATTTTTTTATACGCGGATGATACTGCTATATATTACTTTGGTAAAAACTTAGAAAACTTACTTAAAAAAGCCCAACTGGATCTTAATAAATTAAACTGGCTACCTGGGACTTCATATCGATAAACACTTATCTTTTAAACACCACATACAAAAATTAAAAGAAAAATTATCCCACTAATTGGTGTATTTGGCAGAATAGCCCATCTTCTACCAATACAAGTAAAGAGGGGATTATACTTTAGTTTAATTCAATCCCATCTAAATTATCTCATAGAAATATGGGGAAACACAAACATCACATATCTAAATAATACAAAATAAAGTTATAAAAAACTTTTTAACTATAGACCAGATACCCCCACCAAAAGAGTATACCAAGAAACTAACTTACTTAAAATTAGAAAACTGTACGAATACAACATATGCCTATTAATTCACAAAATCCAAAATGGTTTCATACACACAAATACTTCATTTATGAAAACATCACAAGTACATGACCACCACACAAGACAACATAATAAATTATATACAAATTCAGCAAAGACAGAGTGTGGTAAAAGAAACATAGGCCATGAGGGTGTACACATTTATAATCTCCTTCCTGATAGCCTGACAACCGTAAATAGAATAAATATATTTAAGAAAAAACTGTTTGCCCTCAAGATCAATGAGCAAAACCAAAATGCTCTTACTTAAGAAAAATATGTTACTTAGGTAGTAAACCATAATTATTAATATATATATTATTTTTATTCCTATCAATGTACACTTAAGTTAACAAAGCGAAGTTTGTATTTCTTTTAACTTAATAAATAACTAAATAAAAAAAATAAATGATGCATTTCTAACTTTTTTTACATTAGCTCCGCACAGGATGCCCTGAGGAAAAAAATTCTGCTCAGGGTCTATGTCATCTTGGGGATGCCGTGTAGAGGGTCTTTCGAGAAAAAAGATGAGAAAGTTCTGCGAAGGAAAAAGGTGTGAAGGGAAGGGTAGCGAACGGCTTGGGGTGACCTATGGCATAGGTGTGGGTTAGCCAATTAGTGGTTCCCGGGGGGGCGGTACCTCCCAAATTATAATATTGATTTTAGAGTGTAAGTCATGGTAGGTTTCATTATGGTTACACGCTACATTATGGTTACATGCTTCTTGCAGACAAATTTTGTTTTATGCATCTTTTATATGAGAATGGACTACCGACATGATCGATATTAGCATATTCATTGTCTAATCTGTGCAAGCGAAGTATTACTGAATTTTATCCTGCATTAGTGCCGTCACCGGCAACAGTCACACTATTTCGCCGCAAGTCGTCGCACACCATCTTGACTGTCTTGACACACACTCTTTGCTTGATTTATATTTATTATGATGTTGTCTTTATAGTTATTATGACCACTCGATCGTGTTATGTCTTCCCCGCGCGATCCCAACTTCTTCTGCCATTCACTTTCACATAATTTTTTTTCCTGACTTTTTTTCTCCGTACATCCGCTTAACACTTCTCCACCATGAACAATTGTGACTCCTTGTTTTATTTAAGTAGGTATGTCGAATATTATTCGGGATTAATTTTAAAATGGAATTCGCATTTTCAATTGCAAAGTAAAATTTCATAAAATCTGCATATCACAATCATGCGTTAATATAAATATTTTTTATAATCGGCTCGGTTTGTAAGCACCCTCGTTGTGATTTTTACTACCGGCACCATAGACATTAGGTACCCATTCAAATTATTTAATCCGTGGCACTTGTTTGAAATATTTTTGGTTATTTTATTTGATAGTTTACTAATTTTGTGCCCATGGGGTGATTTTCATGCTGTAGAAATCATCCAAACAATATTATTAACGTTTATGGTAATCACTTTTGACCTTAATAATATGTTATAAATAAAAATTAGTTTAATTTCCGGAATTTTTACACAGTTAATTATTTAATAAACTAAATCATTTCCACAGCCCGCGATCAATTTGATTAATTTTGAAACGCCCTTTCAATCTCAATGGATAGCAAAGCAATTTCAAGGTCACAAAAAAAAACATTTTAAGTAATTTTAAGTGTGACATAAAGAAAAATTACAGTAATTTTCTTAAATACCCCTGAGGCGAACTTTTACAAATCTGCCAACGCTCTAATGAATAGTTAATATTTTTGTCATATAATCTAGTCACTATGTTGTTACCAAATACCACACCATAGTATCATTGAGAACACTTAAAGAAAGTTATAAGTTATTTTGTAATGTGCCATTAGTATAAACTACTTTTTTCTTTATATGATACCATATCACCATCATTCAGTTTGGTAGACACTCGGTATGGATTTGGTAAGAGGCCACCGATCAGAATGGCTTTAAACATATTTAGTGATCCGATTCAATATCCTCCCATTCTACCCCCAAAATCTTTAGACTCACGATACCTCAGTTTGGGATGCCATAATCTCACTCCTTCGACATGGTAAGCAGCAGTAAAGACTGTTTAAAAAAATCAAATTTCAATCTCAAATACAACGGTGAATTTTGACACCAAGTTTTTTGTATGAAATTAACATAACTCCCGATAAAAGGTGTTAATGATTCGACAGCATCCATGTAATTCTCCCTTAGTAAGTAAGGGGCACAGGAATGTAAGACGAGCGTATAATTTATTGTAAAATGACGTCGTCAGATGTTTTGCTTCCCTTTGTTTTTAGCTCATTAAAACACGTACAGGATATCGGTGACAGTGGCAGACACGTGAGATATTTTGGCGCCAAGTGCTTGAAGTCACTTAAATGTTTACTATGCAACGCAGTCAACAAGTCAGTAAATTATCAATGTATCCGTTGGCGTTACGTTTCTTTACTAGAAACCCGATCAGGGGAGCAGCCAGAATGAGAAACTGAAACTTGGCTGTCGCAATAGTTAATTCGAATGAATTCAATTCTATTGACGACTATGAGACCAATTTAAGTTAATTTCATTGTCTTAGCTAGATTTCTATTACTTTTCTCATTCGGAAAATGCGAATGGTTTTATATTTCCATTAGTAGGTATTTATATCATGTTATCATTTTAGAAAACCAAAGATATTAAAACATAAGAGATTCAGTTTGGGAGGCGGGAATGGGCACCGCCGTCCCGGGAACCTTTATTGGATAACCAACACCTCTACCATAGGCCACCCCAAGTGGTTCGCTACGTTTAGTGATTTAGCAGGGGTGCCCGGATTCATGGGGTGAGGTTTGTCTAGGTTTGGAGGCGGATGACCAGAATACGCTGAACCCCAGATTCCTATCCACCCTTTAAACCCCTTTCCTTCCCAGAACTCTCCTCTCCTTCTTTTCCTTAAAAAAACCCTCCACACAGCGCTCCCAAATATGACATAGGCCCTGAGGGAAATTATTTTCTTCAGGGTCTCCTGTGTGGAGCTCATGTAAAAAAAAATTCCTTTCCGCAGTTTTTAGTAGGTGGGACTGTGTTTCGTGGCGTCACCGATATTGTTAACCAATACTACTGCACACCTTAAAAAAATCAACTAAATGAACGAATTCTTTCCGTATTCAAACCAAAGAGATATACACATTCAAACTATGCAGATTAGGTAGTAGTCCGCCGACGCGACGGTCGGACTGCCATCATTGCATATCTCTTGCATTTCAATATCTTTGTAGAAAACTGTAGTTGTATTAGATTTAATATTCACATTCAATTGAAATTTTTTAATACAATTATATCAGCAGAGAGTAGCAGAGCGTTCTTTAAAATTCTTTAAAATTCTACTAATTTAAAGTTAATAGAATTAGTAGATAAGTAAAATAAATACTCGGTAAAAAAGTGAAATCAACTTTTTCGCTTCGCGTCTCATCTAAATGTAATAACATAAAATCAGTTTAATTTTTGAAAATGGCAATTAAAATATTTATTTATTAAAAAATCTTATATTAGAGGTAGGTACTTTATCGCTTTTCTCAATTCTCTAAACAAACCCATCTAATTTTGAAAATGATGACACTTAAATTACAATAAAAAGATCTAAAGCTCATTGAACCGCAGTTACAGGCAGAATCACAGCAGAAATTAGAATTTAAATTTATGCGACTAAAGTCATAAAATGAAATGCCAATGTATGGGTAGATATTTCCATGATTTACAAAATTTATTTTATTTTATTTATCTCTTACTACTTCTTATACTCGTAAATTCCTCGCTGACGCCGGCGCCGTAAACAATGTGATTTTCGGCATTGGTGGAGTATTAATTTAGAAACAAAATATTGATGAAAATTTCTGCTCTGGTTCAAAATTAATATTGTTAGATATAGTGTATTTTAACAAAACTCATCGGTACATCGACCATAATTACGTTTATAAAAGTATGTTTTACGTTTATAAACAAAGTATAAATAACCAAAATGTGGTATTTCCCAATTCATGTACTTGTAATTACATTATAATTATAATTTTATTTATTGAACGGTGTTTATGACGAATTCTCCCAGGGTTTAAGAAGCGTAAAGATTATATCAATTATATTGCAAGCTTTCCTTGCAAAAGTACTGTGCATGGAGAACATCCGGTAGCAATTGTCATATTATTTCTGTGTCCCATTATTGCATAATCCGAGCTGCAATGCAAAGAACCAACGTGGAATGGCCGTCACTCTGTTTACCCTCCACATCTGGCCCGCTGCGATTATCTCGTTAATTATTAAAGTAATATAGCCGCCGACCATAATAATATTATTTTGCAGCGATAATTCCACCACGGTATTTGCAATTTACCGCGGTAAACGTCATCAATGGACAACAGAAATTACTTCGTATACCTTCTATTCTATTCGTGCAGTTTTGGAATGTTAGATCAATAAATTATAAGTGGCGAATTGATGATATTGCAGATAATATAAAACATATGTTTTGCATAATGTTTTAAAAAAAAAATCAGAGTGAAATTCACACGCGGTAGAAGTGAAACCCTCAGATAACTAAGGTGGACAAGAGTGGGGAGACTACAAATCACTTTTTTTTATCAATGTATAGGATGATTATTTTACAAATTTTGGTCGTCCAGTGCACCTTTTCCTATGCATTTGGTCATCTTATTAGCATTCGTGTTTTCTTCTTCGGAGTCGTTAGATGTCCCTTTCTTTTGTATTTTCTTTGGGCTGTTAATTTTGGAGTGATTTGAAGATTGGATTTCGAATTTCGTAGGATTCGATCCTTGGCTCGCTAAATGTCTGCCCAGGTTCGTCAGGCGCTTTATACCACTACACATTCCCATTTTTTACCTCTTGGCATATACATTAGATATGTATTCTTCGAATAAATTTGCCAAAAATCTGCAAAGTGAGAATATTATCCCTTGAATTGCGTCAGCGCAGATAATTTCTTGAACTTGAATAATAGTCACACTCGGAACAGTCAATATCTCTGAATTTTATAGCGTATGGTGTGCAACTTAAATGTAAAACTTCACTTGTTGCATGATAATGGATTCCTTCGGTGAATCTGCAACCCATTATTTAATTTATCGTTATATTCTTAACACAAAAAAGGTTAATGTTAAATCTGTATGCGGGGAATTAAAACTACACCCTGAACACGAACATGGTTTTTCTTTAATTCTGGCAGCACATATGACATAGTCGGCAACTAGAATTTAATGACTGCACTTCGAATAAAATAATGATTTTCTTTAAAATGTGTTGGCAGATAAATCCACAACTGGAATTTAAACATTACATTCGGAACATGAAACTGGTTTTAACTTAAGAGTAAAACCCCAGTTTTATTTACACAGAGAACAGGAAAATGATTTTGTTCCGATTTTCTCACTTGGAGCACATGGAATGTTTCTTTCAAAATGCGTCAGAAGTCAGAAGGTCTGCAGATGAATCCGAAACTGGAATTTGCAATATGAGCATAAAAGTGGTTTAAACTTAGGAATATATCTGCGTAGAAATCCAGTAGTACACCAGTTGAAATTATATTGTATTCAGAACACGTGAATGGTTTTCCTGTATTTTACATAAAAAAATTGATTGCACTAAAGTTTTTATAGTTTTATATTTATTTATCTAACTATTTACAATTTGCGTGGAATGATTTTATTATTATTTAACCTTCTTTTATGGAAAAATTATGGCAATACATAAATAAAGTTGTTCTTTCTTTCTGAATAGAGTAGTAGTCAATATTGCGATTTTTTTTAAATTTTACTCTATTATATATTATTTCACTATATTTTTGTTTGTCTCTTTTTAGTGTCGCTCGTTTCCATTTCATCGTGTTTCAAATCACAATGGTGCTAAAGAATTTTTCACTTCAAAAATAACACTGTGGAAAGGGTTTTTGCAACGACATGGATTTTTACGAAAATACTCTTCCATTAGTTGCATTTAAATTTCAGATTGGTTACGAACAGTCGCCTTTTAACCAGTGAATCAAAAATTGATCTCAAAATCTCACATTTCAATGTGACAGTGTTATTATTAGGTCCTTACATATGAAATTGGCGTTTTGTATGGGAGGAACTTTGTATGGGAGCTTATGGGAGTTTTGTATGGGAAGCTTTTTCACCTTCCCAATTTGCTTCAAGTGGATTAAAACAGTTTTATCACTAACACCGCAGCCTGCAGCTAACTCGGACGTGGTTTGCGATGGATCCGCTTCCACAATAGCCTTCAATTCTTCATTATCAACTTTGGTTTCCGGCCGTCCACGGGGCTTGTTCTGCAGGTCAAAATTTCCAGAACGAAAACGTTGGAACAAAAAACGCGCTGTGTTTTCTTTTGTGGCACCGTCGTCATCAGATCATCATTAATCCTTCCAGCCGTTTCTGCAGCACTGGTGCCACGGTGGAACTCGTACTCGTAAAAAACGCGATATTTCAAGTTTTCCATTTTGTAAACTAAGTGACGCAAAGAAAAAAAACAATTAAGAAAAAAAGAAATGAATTATAATTTTCGAAACACAAATACATGAGTATATAGCTGAATAAATTTGAATTTTGGAATTCCTAACCAAAGAGAAGATATTTGAGATCAAAGTTGCCAGTACGGCAAACGCCAATTTCAAACCACTTATATATGCGTAGATAAATATTTCGATTATCATCTCAATGGACCTTGCGTTATAAAATCTTTCAATTTTGCTGACACAATTAAGTGAAGATCAGTAGATCAGAATATTTCCGCTTTGTAATAAAATCCAAATGAATATTTGTGAACGTTCCAGAAAACTAAAAACTGTTTTTGAAAGGTGATAAAATACGCTTTCAAGTTTGTTATTAGAAATTACCATGTAATTTTTTAAAAAATTAAAAATTTTTTGAATGCACACTTTAAAAAGTTTTAAAAATGGCTCACCTTACGAAATTTCTAACTAAAATTACTGGTAATGGAAAAAAATACACACACATATTTTATTTGAAAAATGAATTATAAACGTTATCATAACCTCAAGTTTTTGTCGTATCATGTAAAAATAATTCTTAAAAAAATCACAAAATTTTAATATTTTATTCAAATTACGTTCGGTAACTTTGGTTACATAAAGGTGCACATTTTAATTATTTTGTGATTCACTCTTAGATTTGAATATATGGTGTGTTGTTAACTTTTTCCAACGCCGTTTATATCACAGAAGCACCTGATTCCGCCATAAGATAAGACATACTGGTTTTTAGACTCAGTTGCGACGTTTACCTATTTATTTTTATGTGTCTTATTCATTTTCATAATTTCCTGTAAATTTATTAGTATTATCTTCTTCTTCAGTGAAATTTCTAGTTAAAACATTCAAAAGATATACCCCAACACAACAACTCCATTAAAAATTGTATACAACGGTTGATTTGTTCCAGCGGTCGGCAGTGAAATTATTGTAATTTGCGGAATTTTTTTGTTTATGAACAATAAATCGACATAATATATTACAAAAGCTCCTGGCGTAATTTTATCAAAAACCTCCACAAGTTGACCTTTTGCGATTGTAATGTATGCATGAAATGGGACTAACACAAGACTGCTTGGATCCCGAAGTGGAAGGTCATTTAAAAAAAATAATATAATGATGCAATATCAAATTAAATATGATAATATTCACTTGTAGGTACCTCAGGAATTTGAGAGTCAAATTCATCCACATACGTCAAATTAAATTTAATATAGTAAATTATTTCATGCAACAAGCATAAAATATGCAAAATCAACCTACGTTTATCAAACCATCTCTTTCAGATGCATGATATTCAGCATGCTCTCTCTCCCTCATGGCACTGACCCAAACTGTCTTCAGAATCCGAAAACTTTTTACTAAGCGACATAGTGCCATCTCGTTTTTTGTGTGGTGCGTAAAGAGACAGAAGACATGATATTGAGGCATTTTATAATTTGACCCAGCCAATCATAGTGCGTGGGAAAGAAAGCTTCCATTTAAGACTTCCAGTTAGATGTCACTATGATCTCCCGGTGCATTTCAAATACATTAGAATAATACCAGTTGTTTTGATTTGCTTAACATTATGTTTTACTGTCATCTTATAATTTTGGGCGGTTTTTGACCAATTGACCTGAGGGAAGGACCGCCACTACTTGTAGTGCTAATATAAAGTAATGAATGCGTGGTTCGTGCTCTCTAGCTAATTAGTAGCTCCCGAATAAACACCTTACCACCGGATCGGTTAGTATTTGAGAGGGCATCGTGTTTGTGTCCCACCCAGTTGTTCCGTGTTCGATTCCTCGGCTGGCCTCCATCACGATGCAAGCAACATTTTCGGCTTACTGTTGTAGTAGTACAAGATTTTCAAATATTGTCGGTTATTCGTAACCGGGGAATGTTTGTATTTAAAAAAAAAAAACTAACATACATTTCATACACTATAAAATTACTAAAGAATTTTATAACATTGCCCTAAAACCAGTTGGGTACATTTTCATATAATACATTAAAAAAACGAAGAAAATAAATTACATAATTTGATTCCCGAGTTGCCAAGTACCTATAAATCACTTTTTTTTAACTGATTGTTTTGGTTTCACAAATTGTTTAATTCCTAGTGATTAATAACGAAAATCTCAAAGATATGAAGCTCACTCTACCATGCAAGATAATTGTCCATGTACAGCAAAATTTACCTGTAACAATGCAGTTGCAAATAAAACAATAAAATAATGTATAAAATATCCGAGTTCTATCTGCAAAGCTATTTCCATGAATCGCATTTGCTGGAAATCTGCTAGGAATCTATTCCTACTGAAAGCGCTAGCGAAAAGCTCAGCATTTTTCATAATATTTTTTGTCCCTATAAAAGCATTATTGTCGCCAATACCATATATCACACTTTTTCTTCTTTCTGTCTCTATGTCTAGCATAACAATAGGTTCTGGAACATTCTTCCAGCAAGCGTTATGGTTTTTCCATTCAGGTACTTCTGTGAAACACATCGGAAATAAATTAATGTATTTCTTCAGTTATACCGTGATTTATGGCCAGGAAAACAGCGTGTTATTCAAATGTGCGTTTGGATGCTGGCTTTGGGTATTTATTTGGGATTTAACATCAAACCAAAAGATTGTAAAGGTATGAATATTCAAAATACAGTTATTCTCGTAATGTGCACATAAGAAGCAGGACCTACCTGTATTATTATTTTTTCTCTCAAATTTTGAAAATTGGAATCAGCGTTATCAAAAATAATTCAGAGAAGCGATTAAGTAGGTACCTATCTAAAAAATATAATTAACGCTTGATAATAATATTTATTGTAGGTATAGAGTTAAACTACTAACTGTTTCAAATAAAATAAAATCATAAGCTAAAAAAAAACATTATATAATAATAAAAAATGACATAAAAACATTACAACTTTTTGAAAGAAGATTATACTAATAAATCTTAACAAAATATGAAGCAGAATAAGACAAAAAAAAGTAACGGTCGCAACTGGGACTCGACCCAAGATATCTTGTCTTACCGTTACAAACGCCTTAACCAACTGGTTTTCTGTCATTTTTGTCAGAATTGACAATATTTTCTTCGACTAATTTTCCCATATTTTTGGCTGCTACCTTTTTAAATTATAACAAGATTCTAACGAATTTATTTGTAAGCTATGTAGATGATATCTCAGAAAAAGTTATTCGATTTTATTTATATGGGACACTTGGGGACACCTATAGACTTTTTCTAAACTTTATCTTTTTTGTATATAACTTGATGAATATTATTACCCTCAAAAGTTATTATAATAAGTAATTTTAATAAAATTAAAATAAATATATTTGAGAAATTAGATTACACGTCAGTAGGTAGGTACGCAAAATATCGCTTCCACAAATAATATTATTTGTAAGCTATTATTATGATGTGAAAATTAAATGTTGAAATTTAATTTTTAAATATACCTAACCATTTTCAGATAACTGGAAAAATATGAAAAAATAAGAATGCTTATTCCAATTTTTATAAGTGTTCAATGAGAATGCTTAGTAATGACACTTGGGCAAAGCCGGGTTATAGTAAAATGTTATCAGGGATGATATTTTTGGCATACTGGAATTTTCTATGTGTGAAAATAATATTAATAACGTATTATTTATGTAGCGCAGTTTTGTGTTATTTCTCTTCAAGTGCGCTTAATTATACCAAACTTAAAAATAATCCTATAGTGCTCATTAAGTGCTACAAAAATTGATTAAATAATGTGAACTAAAGAATATACAGCATATCCAAAGCAATGCCAAGACAACAACATTAACAACAACAGTGTTGTTTTGGGACAGGACAATAGATAACGATGAACAATAATGGTGCCATTAAACAAGAATCAATAAAACTAAAATATAACCAATAAATCATTGAATGAATCATTTATGTTATCATTTAATAATCATTAAAACAAAAATTGATTAAATAATTTGTAATAAAGAATATACAGTTTATACAAAGCAATGCCAAGACAACAACATTAACAACAACAGTGCTGTTTTGGCTCAGGACAATAGATGATGATAAACAATAACGGTACCATTTATAATAATAATAATAATGATTTATGTAGAAAATGTTTGGTTTTTCCGGAAACTATAGAGCATACTATATCGGGATGATCTGTATTAGCGCCGTCCGAGTATACATTTAGGCACAATCAAGTTTTAAAAATAATTCACCAAAGTTTGGTAATTAAACATAACTTGATTGACTGCCGTAATGTACCATATTATTAATATGAACCAAATTCATTTTTAGAAAATGAATTTTATAAAATTTATTACGATAAAACTATTCTAATAGAACAATTAGTCATAATAGACCCGATATAGTTTTACATGACAAAATTTAAAAAAAATAACTTATATCATTGATGTCGCTATTCCAAATTCTTGTAATATTCAGCAAACTGTTTCTGAAAAAATAAGAAAATATACAGATTTAGGAAATGAGATTAAAAGAATTTGGCACTCTCAGACTATAAAAATATTACCATTTGTTATTTCGGCTACTGGCATTATACCTAGCTCTCTCATTCAAAATTTAGGCGTATTAGATATGTCAAAAAATTTGTAAATAAAAATGCAAAAGTCGGTCATTTTAAATACATGTAGGATAACGAAAGATTTTTTAAATATTTATATTGAGGGATCAGTAGGATTTATCGGACCAGTTAGGATTTCATCAGAGCCGAACCCTCTGATATGAAAATATCTGGAGTTAGAGAAATATTTTCCCATTATGTTTCTGGTGGATTGACGTATTGTTCTTGTTTTGTTTTGTATTTATTATACTTACATAGTGCACTTACATTGCGTGAATTTACCAGATAATCATTTATGGAAAAGTGTGTGGAAGGGTTTAGTCTTTCATTTGGGAAAGATTTAACCCGGACATAAAATCTGGAGCACCGTAATATATCTTTATTAAACAAAATTTGCAAGATTTATAACTAAAAAAACTTACATATTCAGTGTTAATATTTACAATGGTTTATGTAAGTACAAAAGATTAACAACAGAAAATAATATAAATATGAACAGTAGGTACCTACTTGAAGAATAGAAAATAGTTATTATGAAAATAGTTATTAATAAACAACAATCATTAAAAATAAAATATTATATAGAACAGGAGGCAGTTTACGTTTAGAAATAAGAAAAAATCGAAGTGCACATTAAACATAAAGTATAGTAAGGAGGTAATCGAAACTAAACAATTACTAGAAACTTGAGGAATATGGCTTAATAGAGTATATTGTAAAGAAGTTAAGATTATTTAGTTAAAAAATGTATGATTTTTTAAATAAGTTTGTTTTTAAAGCCCTTTTAAATTCAGCCAATTTCTGGATATTGGTAAGAGCTGAGGGTAGTTTATTCCAAATGAGCGGGCCAGTTACACGAAAAGATCGATCATAGTGAAGGTTACGTAATGAATGAATATATTGTGACAGTCGTTGAAAACACGCCCGCTTCATTGCTGCATCTACGTTCGCGTGTTTATTAAGAGTTTTGTTACTCCACGCATGCGATGGAATAAAAAAACTGTCATAGTGGCTACCCCCAGAGACTTGCAAGATATACGACTTTTTTTATAGTTGTGCAATAAACTTTACTAACGTTTTGTATTGTACGCACTACAATAGGAACCGGATCGTTCGTCTGCTTTTGTATACTGGCAAACACCCGTTAAAAATTATGGGGTAGTCTTAATTTTCGACAAATCAATTCGAATTCCTTAAAAATATCCCGGAATGTTAAGTAGGTATTTTGTTGCTTGTCGGAATTCTTCGAAGAAACATTATCATTTTGGAAAATTATACTTAAATTCAAAGAAATTCCGATTTCTTGAGTTACGCAGGACTGACAAAAAACTGAAATTGATTTATTTCCTTGGCTTAATTCTACAAAATATATAATACATAAGTACCTAGTGGTAGATCTGAGAATAGTAATAGAATCACGTCGATAAATGAAGCTTATAATTTTCTCTTATTTAACATAATTTTTTTAAATTTTATTTTTATTGTTATATAAAAAAATATGGGTTACATATTATGTACATATATATATTTTACAAAATATTATAATAAAGGTCGTTTATGGTCATGTATACCTTATCAGAAAAGAGGAGTTCTTGTGCCTGATAAGGTAGCCACAATTCTTACTTAGGTTAACCCTTCAAAAATTTTGCATTTTTTTCAGATGTTCAAAATATTTCGAAATGGCTCACCTTACGTTTTTTTTAACTTAAGTTACTGATAATAAAAAATAAATAAAAAACATGCATATTTTATTAGACGAATGCATAACAAACACATATTGTAACCTCACTTTTTTGTCGTTATATGTAAAAATAATTTATAAAAAATTCCCGAAGTTCCAAAACTTTTTTTCAATTTGCGATTCTAAACTTTGTATACATAAAATTGTACATGTTACTTTTTTGGTGACTATTTTTTAGATTGGAATATAAAGCGTAGTGTTTTTCCTTTCTAACACCGATTAGAACATATTTCTCACTTTGATAGTAAGGGAGTTACAGCGTTTTATATGAGACCTATGTGCGTTGAGACAAATACGGTCTCCCGTGATTAAACGGGAAAAAAATCAAGTTTCACGTTTGAAAAAAGAATCTTACTGAACCATTAAAACGGTCACCGTATTGAAACCGGCAATGTAACACAGAAACAAATTTACTCTCAACTACGAATCTAGACGTCACGGTTCAAGTTTTGACATGTATTATTTCATATTTTATATAAATGTACTTAAAATAAAATAATACACACCTGATAAATTCGCGACACGTTCCAGAATGGTAGATACCCTCAATATCACCCTGGTAAAAGATCATGACATTACTCAGAATCGAAAAGCTGCTTAAAAAGGCTGTAGCCATGTTTGGCGAGAAGATCTGAATAGCCAGGTACTTTCCAATCTTCCCCTTTCATGTCTCCTTCCTTTCCCCACTCCCTTCAGGTTTACAACATACTCCATGTAGGTCTGGTAAATCGATGCATTTTAAACTCGGCATGGTTGGAATGTTGAGCTTAGCGCGGCTCGGAACATAATCCGTATATAACAAGCCTAGATATCACCCGGATATTACATGGATTATCTATAAAGGAACGGGTTTCTTTTTTCTTTGAAAAACCAAAAGTATGTGAGTGGTATATCTATGCTTTCTACCGGCAACGGGAGATCGCGATCTTTAAAAATGTCAACGAAAGCGGTTTATTTTATGAACCTAAAATATTTTTAGGCGGGTTGGTTTTGGATAAAGTTCCCCACTTTAATCAGCATGGTGCTATACGCGCAGATACTAATTTAACATAGTATTTGTTTTATGAGTCGTGCACTTTTCATGAAATTGACAATTGAAAATAATAGTCCTGGCATTAAATTTTTTTAAATCCATCACTAAGCTATTTTAGATTGATTTTCAAATAAAAACGTCGACATTCCTTTTCGATTGACATATGAAATTAATTAACTTATAAAATTAGGCAATTTAAGTAAAATTCGGTGATATGAAAGTATTCAATGATTTACGTAGAGGTCATATTTGACATGTAACTGCTAGCGCCTCGGCGTCTAAAAAAGGAATTATTCTCCGGTTTATCAAGGCTTGAGCTTGACCGCTTAAATGGTGTACATAGCGAGGATACGGACTGACTGGTAGATACTCGTATATCGGGCCATAGTTTCACGGGCACCAAACAGTTGTGATTTATCGTTCGGTATTCACATTAAAAGTTATTATATTTTTCTATGTCCTCATGAACACTTCAAAATTCTTCTTAAAAATACCTACATGTATGTATTGAATGTTGAATCACGCCACATGTGCATCAAAATTGAATATTTTAGCTTGAGCATCTTAAAGAGAGATCATAATATTATAATACCGTGTAGGTTTTAATATCGTATTTCATGAGAAGACGTCAGTAAGGTGCTCTGCTTTTCGTGGAAATTCGGATTTTGCGCCATGCATTTTGCATTTATTGCATTTTCCTGAAAGCCTGAGGTTTTAATATTAACTCCCGCTGTAGCAATTTTCATATCCGATTCAGTTTAAGCACAAATAAAAAAGGTGCGAGAATTGTTATGTTGTATGAGTAGTTAACCTGTTTGTAGGGGCCAGCACTTTTCTTTTCAGGAGCTTTAAAAGAGCAAATAAAGTAAAACGAACCTATTGGTAGAAGAAAAACATACTGACCGATGCATGGTAACTACCAATCAGAAGTCATCGTGTGATTTATGGTGAAAGTTCCCTTTGTTCTGATGCAAAGACTGGAAATGGGAATCAAGACTTGAGAAAGAATTATATTTTTCGACGATGATCACATTTAATCATTACATGATTTGTACAAACACTAAAAAAAACGGAGGAGAAGGAAAAAGGAACAACAATAATTATTGTGATTATGCATACCTTTGTGTTATAATATACTAGCTGGGATACCCGGCTTCGCTCGGGACAACATTCGAGAGTGTTCTCGCAAGTTCCATAATGATGTTCCCGATTCCCTATTCCAGAACATTCAACGACATACTAAGCCACGCCTTCCAGAAATTTCTAGAGCTCTATTGAACCTTCCAGAACTTTCCGGGAGACTGTTCTAGAAATTTCAAGAGGGCGAAACTTTCAGCCCTTATATCTTTAAAAGCACGCCCTTTAGGTAAAAACGGGAACCGTCATCCTAAAGGGGGGATAGAGATCTACCACATCATATAACTCCCTTGATCGTACTGGTATTCGTTTCTGATTTTTTGCGGGACGCACGTTTTTTGGACTTTCTTTTATAATATATATATTGATTATTTATCTAAACAAGTACCTGGTATCTAAATCTAATCTGGTAATTTAGTATCACTTAACAATGTATACTATGAAAAATGTTGCAGAAGAATGTACCTTAACTTCTAATAAATATATTATTTTTACGTGTTAGCAATTTCATCCTTCTCGATCTGTAAATCGGCTATTATACACCAAGTAATGTATACCTTTTGATGTATGGTTTGAAAGTTATGATTTAACTATATCTATGCCCGTGTTTGCAGGCAAACATATTAAAACTGAAAGTTATATAAAAAATGTTCATAATATGGAAGCAGAGTGTAAAACAATCAGTAACTGTTTGTAGATGGTTAAGTAGTAATGTTAATGAACGCATTTTTTAGATAAAGTGTTTTCAACTTAATTTAATTTTTTTTTATATAGTGGTTAGTAGCAGTTAAAGTAAATCATAGTAGTATATAGACGTATAGAAAATAGTAGATAACCATGTTGTATAAAGAAAATGATACTCAGGACTGACCTAGTAAAAACCTTAAAACCGAAATTACTTTACGCAACTAGTTGAATGCATGATCCAAATAATTGCGTCACACTAAAAAGTTTGTATAAATTATTCAAATTTATTGTCCTGCAACTTTCAGTATTACAGCAAACATCAACACCAAAGCGTTTTTCTACAATGCACAATGTTGTTGTACACATGGCGATGTATAAAATATAGAAAAGACTGTCACGAATGAAAATACCATGTTTGATTCGAGGGTAGTTATCAAGACAGCGTATGGATGCAATGCAGTAAATCTCTTAGGGAATGAAGATCCTTAGAGCTAAAACTTAATTTTGTTTTTTTTTAAAGAAAGACAAACATTTTAGAGTTACCCATAACCTTAAAATATTTGAAAATCTCCTACTACCACCAAAGTAAGCGGAAGATGTTGCTTGAGTCGTGATGGAAGACGTAGCCAGCTGAGGAATCGAACACGCGAGGCCTGGGTGGGACCCAAACGTTGTGCCAACTCAGCTATTATGTAAACTATTTTCGATTGATTAAACCTCTGTTAAATAATTTATTGAGCATTTATTATATAAAACTCTCATGCAATTACAAGAAACCTAAACGTCCGCTCAACTGAAATGCTTTCGCGACAGTAGGTAACACCCCGTTTTTCCACTAAGCAATTAGTGGCATACCACTAGGGGTGCAGTATTTTTCATACTTTTATATAACCAATGCATGCATGATAAAACTACATGATTACACGTGAAACTAGAGTGCCACTAATATCACAAAACAAAATGTGTATCTAGTTGACTTAGTTGGTTGTAAATTCGGCTTAAAAGACATGGCTGCGCGGCCTTTTTAATAAAAAAAATGTTATTTTGGATTTGGGACCAAACTCCTAGAAACTAGAGATTTCGCCTGCAACATAACTATTTATCACGCATTGACTTGAAGAGCAGATACTCAAAGCGTATAACCGACTCAATCTCTTTCAAGACTACGTATGCTTCAAGTTAGTTAAGCCGAATGAAAGTTCTGGCGGTACTTTACAATTTTAAACCCCCAGGCTTGGGGGCCTATTTTTTCGGAAAGTCTAAATATTTCTGCTTTGCAATAAAATACAAATAAATGGAATTGTTTAGTTCTGAAATAGTTTAAAAACTAAACCCATGTTCCTTAGTCCTTCATTGTTTTTTTGTTCCTATATCTTCCTCCTTTCCTTGAAAGTCCCTACTTATTAAAAGAAGAGGAAGGTGTTTCCTACCTACATGGAACACAATACATCTACAATATTGCACAAAATCTAAAATTACCTACATAAAATAAGTTGAAAATTCGCAGTGATATCGTTCACATCTCACCATTGAAATCTCGCTAATCATAAAAAATACTAATAATATACCAAAAAGTGTGGGTAATTGTAACCTATAGTTGTGCCGTTACCGTGGAGAGCAGCCAGCATCAAAATCGGCAAAGAACAACATATGAAACCATCAAAGGTTGGGACTTTATCCTTCCATTTGCCATTTCCTGTGATTGAGTTTAATAAGCGCCGTCAATTGTCTTGTTTTCGCAAAATTAGATTTACAGTCCACATCCCCTCTCGTGTCACGATATTGGTTATAGGAATGTTTCTGAACGCATCCTAAAACTAAAAACTGTTTTTGAAAAGTGATGAAATACGCTTTTAAATATTATAACTCAAAATAAACATATAATTTTTTTAATATACTAATTTTTAATGCAAACATTAAAATGTTTTGAAAATGGGTCTCTTTATTTTTTTTCTAACAAAAACAAAAACACACACATATTTTATTAAACAAATTTATTATAAACGATATCGTAAACACATTTTTGTCTTTTCATGCAAAAATAATTAATTAAAAATTCCCAAAATTTCATATATTTATTTCAAATTGCTGCGGGTAAGTTTTTTTTTTAATGTTCTTTAATCAGTAAAGTTTATACATTACAGTAAATGGGTAATTTTTTGGCCATCACACTAGGCAAATGCCCGTGTTTTAGTGTTTCATAAAGGTGAACATTATAATTATGTTGTGTTTAACTTTAAGATTTGAATTTAAAGGGTAGTGTTTCCTCTTTTTAACAACGTTTGGATCATGTTTTTAACCATGATAGTATCCCTTCCTACGTATGAGTTGCCGAAATAGTTGAGTTATACCGAAAAGCGAACAAATTAGCCTGAAAGGTTAAATGAAAGGGGCATAAATATAAATTCCTCATATTATTTGAAAATATATTCTCATCACTACGTGACTCAAAAATGAGCCGTTTATGTGAATGGGGGTATAACGCAGAGAGACAGGTATTAGAGCACGAATGTGAAATTCATATTCATCTTTTCTCATATCTGGTGCCGCGGGCTCCGCGCTGGAAGTATGAAATGCAAGATTATTGCATACTATTATCACGCCCTGCTTCATACATATGGGCCAAATAGTACTCCTGTGAACATAGAAGTGGTTCAGAGTGAAAGTAATAAAACTGAAATCTATATTCATACTGTTAGATTGATTACCCAGCGATTATGCCAAGAAGGCTTTAGTTTGAATGGATATTGGTAAGAGAAAAAACGTTTTTAGGGTTAACAATTTCTTCAGATGTGTGAGATAAGTAGGTGGGTTGTTGAAAGGTGTGTGGTTTTTTCACTTTTCTATGGTTTTATCTATCTGGCTGGACATGTAGAGAAAAGGACAGGACTCTTTGGAAGGGATGTTCAGCTTTATTCCGAGATTGGTGAAATTTCGCATATTTGACCTTCAAAACAAGAGAAAAGTTACTGTGTTGATAAAATTTTACACACTTGACGTTCAAAATAAGAGAAAAATTATTGTGTAACATCTAATTTTGAAAAACATAGAGTAACGACCGGACAATGCCCGAGATTTCAGGTTTCAGTAACAGATGAAGACTCGTCCATTTAGAGAACACTTAGGTTTTTTTTATATTAGTTTTTGCCCTAGAAATATCGTAAAAATGTAAGCAAATTCTCGTTTATAAGCTTTTGTACAGATCATTTCAAAAAGAAATCTCCAATCCTAAAGAGTCCTAAGTTCTCCAAAGTTTCAAAATTAATTTTAACTCTACTTTTGCCACTAATCTTCTTATAAAATTAATGTCCAGTATTTTAAATATTATAGTTTCCTCCACGTGCAAAGTCGTATCTTTCCCAAGCATGAACTTTCTAATTAAAGTGTGTTTATGGGAAGTGAACTGTCAAGTAAATATGTTTTCTGTACAAATCTATTTGTAAATAATAAAATTAGATAGGGGTTTATAATTTCATAATAAATTGTATGGTGCCCTTGAGGTGAATTTTACCACAAAATTATGCATTTATTATTATTATTGTATGGTGACTTAGCAGGGATGCCTGTGCTCCGGTAGGACTTTTTCGGAACATCGCCTTGCACCCTATGGGAGGGTTTGGATTCAAACGTCCGTTACTCCTGGACCCCCAGATCCCAACATCATACCTTTTCCCTTCCCAGAACTTCCTCTCCGTCCTTTTCTAAAAATATCCTCCACCGAGCATCCCCAAAGTAGACAGGCCCTGAAGTAAATTATTTTCCAAATTACCCATAGTGTGGAGTTAATGTAAAAAAAAATGTACCTACTTCCAAATCTTACTATTTCAGAGGAAATTTTTGTTTAAATTATTGGTAATTTTTCGTTACTGGTCTCCACGCGTATTATTAATAATTTTTAGAAAAAAACTTAAGATTCGCCTTAATTACTATAAAAGGAAACTTTTTGCATTTCGGGCGGTGGAAAATTATGCGTTTTAATTTTCAATTGCGTAAATTAAAATTCACTTAGCGAACCGATCGGCGACTGTCAGCGGCCATTAGGTACGTCACTGTTATGTTGGTATCCCTGATACATTGCAAAGAACTAAATACTACTGTGGCCAACTTCGTGGGATACATGAAAACGGTTGAATTTAAAATTAAAATGCATAATTTTACGCCGCCCGAAATGCAAAAAGTTTCCTTTTATAGTAATTATGGCGAATCTAAAGTTTTTTTCGAAAAATTATTAATAATGCGCGTGGACACCAGTAACGAAAATTTACCAATTTATTAAACGAGAGAAAATTAGCAACATTTTTTTTTGGACGGGAGATCTGTTGTTCACGGAATTATTGCATACATAATATTTAACTCTCTTCCTCTGCATGAGCCATATTACGAGCTTTTATATAATAGTGTAGTTCGGTTTCGTTCAACTTTTCTGGCGCTGATAAAATATGGTTTCCGATTGCAGGGAATTAGGTTATGTCTGAGATCCCGATCCTTTTAGGGAGCGAAACGTTCATAAATATGTAACGAATTGGCTTTACGCCGTCGATATTATGATAATGTCTAGTTACCGGTATTTGAATAAATTTATCTATCCCACTTACTCATAATAATATGTTCATTTCCATTCTCTTTCGCGTCTCCGGCAGTTATAGTTAAGATAAAATTTTATTCGCAGGATTTATTCAAATGTGAACTTATCGTCAAAATCTTTGAAGGGACATTTTAGTAAAGTAACACAACTCAGAATCAAGATATTGTTGAAGTGAAAACTTCTTAAGAACCGTTGTGATTTGAAGCTCGATCAAACGAAAAATAGCGACGCTAAATAGAGACAAACACATACATCTGTAGGATTGAACCTGCGAGAGAATGAGATAGTTTATTCGGTTTCCTCTTTGTGCGGTGCTTCGTAGCCACCCCACTCTTGTTTAATTTAGTTTTCTGAAGGTTTCAATTTTACCGCGAGTGAATTGCAAACCCTGTTTATTTTTGTATGAAAGTAAGCATTTTTCAAAATTAAAATATGGTTCAAAGAAGCGTAACAAGCAGTCCATAATATACCAACTGCTACCAACTAAAGATCACTGATACCAACCCTGATGTATGGCAGTGAACCATGGTACTGGTAGTGGAATAATGGAAATAGTCTGAATGCTGTAGAAATGAGATCGCTGGGGGTTGAGGGTATAAAACCAAGCCGTGTTAAAAATTTGGAGATCCGGAAAAAATTAAATGTAAGGGAAATGTTTAGAAAGGGACCCAAGGGACGATGGTTTTGGCATTTAGAACGGACGCATAAAGAAATGTAAGGAGAATATACGATTTTGATGTTGAAGGTAGAAGAAGGCATGGCATAATTACGTGAACCAAATAATTGAGTCAGGCCATGTGGATTCTTAAAAAGGATCAGAAATAACTTTGATCTCAAGACAACGCGCCTTGTTTACAATTCTATTGTAACTCCGCATTTAAATTATTGTTTTAGTGTTTTATTCCTATGTTATGAAGCCCAAAATAATTAACTACAAAATAGGGGAATGAGGATGATTTTAAAATACAATATGTTTACTAGAGTCAAAATTATGTTACAAAATCTAAATATGATGACGACAAAACAACATATAACATATAATCAGTGACGTAGCGTGGGTATCAGCCGCCCGGGGCAGAGGAAAATTTTGCCGCCCCCCCTATATAGGTAGATACTTCTTCAGGTGGGGTGGGGGGGGGGGGGGGGGGTGGTAGTGATCCGTTTTTTTTTTTTTTTTAATATTCATTTGCCGATTTTTATTAATTAAATCTGGTATGCAGTGAATTAAAACTACACTCAGAACATGAAAACGGTTTTTCTTTGGTTCTGGAAGCACATAAATTGTCTGCAACTAGAATTTTATATTTGCACTTCGAAAAAAGTCATGTTTTCCTTCGAAATATGTCAGCAGATGAATACACTATTGGAATTTTACATTCTGACCAATAAACTGGCTTAAATTTTATCTGTATGCGGTGAATTAAAACTACACTCAGAACATGAAAAAGGTTTTTATATGACTCTGGCGGCACATTACTTGTCTTCAAGAATTTTAATAAGCACTTCAAATAAGTTTTTTCTTCGAAATGTGTCGTCGGATGAATTCACAACTTGAATTTTACATTCTGAACACAAAAGTGGTTTTAATTAAATCTGCAAGCGGTGAATTAAAACTACACTCGGAACATGAAAATGTTTTTTCTTTGATTCTGGCGGCACATAAATTGTCTGCAAGAATTTTATAAAGCACTTCAAATAATATAATGTTTTCCTTCGAAATGTGTCGTCAGATGAATCCACAACTGGAATTTTACATTTTGAACACAAAACTGCTTTTAATCAAATATGTATGCGGTGAATTAAAACTACACTTAGAACATAAAAATGGTTTTTCTTTGATTCTGGCAGCACATAGTGTGCATCTAGAATTTTATAACTGCACTTCGAATAAGTATGCATAAACCTGTCAGCTATTTAACTTTTCTGTGATAATAAATTTATAATATATACACCGTGATATATACGTGGAAGAAAACCGTATAAGTGTAATTTTTTGTGCGCTTTCAGCAGGGCGCACAAAGCTTCGCGAATATAAAACACAAATCGACTATCAATTAGAGCTAAAATGATACTGTTGCTATTTAAATTTCCTCCGTAGTCCAGTGGCTAAGACTCTTGACTCACAATCCGGAGGTCGCGGGTTCGAACCCGGCGTGCGCAAATAAATTTTATTTGATTAATTTGTGTTATTTCACAATTATTTCATTTAAAATAATATATGGTATATTTTCGGCACGTTCCAGAGTAGAAGATACTATCAGTATCGCCCTGGTATAAGACCACCATTCAGAATTTAATCGTTGCTTGAAAATGGCTTTAGCCGTGTTTGGTGACCAGATCTGAATAGCCAGGTACTTCCCAACCTTCCTCTTCCCCCCTCCTTCCCCTCCCCACTACATTCAGCCTCACAACATTCCCCAATTGGGGATGCCATAGTCAGATGTTAAGAAACTATAAACTAGAAAAAACTTTTAAGTCCTGACGCGAGAATCGAACCCGCGACTTCCCCAATCCAAATTTTTACAAGATGATTATTGATTGTGAAATTTTGCCGCCCCCCCAAAAGTGACACCCGGGGCGGGCCGCCCCCCCCCCCCCCCGCCCCCCCCATGCTACGCCACTGTATATAATGCATTAACAATGATTTACAAACTGAAATTCCGTAAAGGAAGCCTTAAGTCTTAGCACTTTTCGTAGGATGTGTGCATTATATGTGAAGAATGTTTTTTGATTTATAACAATCTTACCAATATTATTGTCACATAGTTATATGTTTCCTCTATATGTATTTTTATTTTTTAATCTTTTTTTTTTCCTCTTAAAATGTATTTGTAAAAATGTAACTGTATCTTTAAAGTGTATTTGTATATATTTTCTTACTAGTTGTATGAAAAAAAAATTGCATACATCTAAATAAATATTCAAAAACAAAAAAAGTGAGAATATTAAAAGATCATGTATCATTCGTTGCAATGTAGAGAATTGTCTTTATCTTTAATAATTTCAAAAGCTGAGTTCTTGTTTTCTTGTGTTGGACTATTGTAATATCGCTTGTGCCGGCCTGCCTCAGAAATAACTCAACAAAATCTAGCCCGTTTTCTATGATGGGGCGAGAATGATTTTTGGTATTGTCGTATAACCCCACTTCTAAAGGATCGCCTCCATTGGCTTCGACTCCCTGAAATAATATGAAAGAGTTCGAGATCTGCTTAATGACCTTTAAGGCATTGCAAAGAAAAGGCGTCAGTTTACATATATACTCGTAGGTATGTCGGGACTAGGTGTCTGACTAAACTTAAGCGATAGACAGCTTACTCTAAGGTCAGCAAACTAAATTGATATTACCAATAATCTAATCGAACTTTCTAGGTAAAATCGAGCCGTTTACTATGATGGCTTTTTTCGTGGAACCATTTGGAATAAACTTTCCATAGCTCATACTAATATCCATAATTTGAATCAATTCAAACGGACTTCAAAAAAATCTTAACCTCTTTTCAATGTTTCCTTTGTTTATTTTGTAAATAAATACCACACAAGAGTCTCAACTGCTCCCGTCTGGAGCCAGTGAGACTATGATATTGAGGAATCGGGGTATGTTGTGAGGCTGACGGCAGTCGGTAGGGCAAGGAGATGACGATGAGGAACGTGCGTAATTAACTGGCTATTCACGTAATAAGGCTAAAGCCATTTCAAGTAACTTTTCAATTGGTGAATGGTGGTCTCATAGCAAGGCGATACTGAGAGTATCTTCCACCTCAATGTAATAAACCATATTCTCAAGTTTCCGGTAATTGGTTGGTATCGGTTAACTCTTTAGTGTACCTTTGAACTTTACGAACTTTTGATGTTTAGTACTACCTACTCAGAAAGTTCTTATTTCTGAACATAAACTGACTCCCGTTTTATGTTGATGTTCTTGTTTCGTCCTGTACTATAATACTACTCTGTTTATTATTATTATTGTTCTGTGTTTTAATAGCACAGTTATTTTTAATCGTTTGTTCGCATATCATCGCTTTTGTAGGTACTGTAAATTGTGTGTCATATTATTTGATTAAAAATATGAGAAGCACTAGATAAAGGAGTAATTTTAAGAATACGACCAATGAATACTAAATTATTATTTTTAAGTTTATTATAGTAAAGCGAACTAGAAGTGAAATAACACAAAACTGGGTTATAAAAAAGTTATGTCATTATTATTAATATACGATGTGAATGAATCAAGGGGTGTGTGACGAGTTGTGTGGGTATACTTGGTCGAAGGTGGGGGTACATGGTATCTGCCTATCCCTCCAGAGAAACAGCTTTTCGATGGTAAGTTCGTTTGTTTGAAATGCATGATGCTTTATTTAGTGAGTAGTAAGTATGTTTGAATAGCCATAACTGGTACTCTTTCCCGTCTTTATTTCTTCCTACGCTTTCTCCCACATCATTTGTGTCACCATTTAACACCCCCAACAAAGGAGGAAAAAAGAAACTCTGTTAACGGTCAGGTCCAGGTAAGAAATTAAGTAATGTTTTTGTTTTGTTTTAATTTTATTTTTTTTATAAGCTCCACACAGGAGGTCAGAGGAAAATAATTTCCGTAAGGTCATCTTAGGGGATGCTGTGTTTTTTTGTTTATGTAGGTATGTTTGAATCATTTATAAATATTATCAGTAATCACAAACGGTTATGACAGTGTCAAGGTAGGTACTTATAGAATTATTTGATTCACAATCCAAGAGCTTTCAAACCTAAGAACATTTATTTGTTTTCACATATACGGCACAACATGTGCCATTAACATAATTAACTTAAAAATAGTAAAACACATAATAACATAATTAAAATATAAATAGGTCGTACAACAATATGAAGAATAACACTATAAATGTATCTAAGTTAAATCTAAAAAAAGTAAAAGGTGTGGAGTAAATAAGGTAATAAGTAGAAAGTAAAAATGTAAGATTAATAAATGATAAGTATAAAGTAAAAATATTCTGAAACAATAAATATCGTAATTTTTTGTAATAACCCCATTCACAATAAAAAAGGCTTTACTAATAATTCTATGTAAATAAATCTAGGTATCTAATAAGCGCATAAGACCTAAATATCAGATTGGTATAAAAAAGACTATGAAGGAAAATATAAAGCCTCTTATATTACGTAGCTTCACAGAATTTGCATAGAAGATAAGAATTTCATAGAGTCGTGGAGCGTCGTTCCTTTTTGAAATATCTTTAAACCGCTTACTCCGGCTTCGTTCTATTTCCATCGGAGTTTATCCTCTCGTCTATCGTACTCCACAGGTCGTTCGATAAGGTCCATGGACGCGCTAAGTATGGAAGGCCGGGCGTATGGGATCAGGCTGCTTTATGCACTTATATCCGGCTTTAGCAGGTGTCGCCTGCAGCATTTTGCTAAATCATTTTTTTACATGATTTAAAATACTCGAGCGATAGCTACCCAAATTTGGGTAAGTGATTTTTATATTCAAGCAAAAAAGATGCATTTTTCATGATTTTTTTATTTATTTTTATTGTTCATTTTTATTAATTTTTGACATACAATTTGTTTTATTCTATGACTGTCTCACTAGGAGATCCTGTGTTGAGAGCAGGCGCTTAGCATGAGTAGTTTATAATAATAACACATACAATTAATAACAATACAAATAATAACACAATATTACAAGCAACAGTTAATCATCAACGTACCATTGAAAAAAAAACTTATGAGTTAGTTTTGAAAAAATCTTTGATATATAGCATTGAACCGCTTACTCGTTAATACGGAATATTTTTTATTCAAACAGTTAGATTTATCTTTATTATTACGAAAAGTGAGTATTCATGTCGGGGGAGACCAAAAAACATTCAAAAAATATGTATTTAACATTTTAATTTTGTTAAAATTAATTCACTTATGCGGATACGTCATTTTTGTATTTATCGTTTTTATTTAATATTTCATAGACAATCAATCAATGCTGCCAATCATAGAAAAATATTATTGTCAAATATCTAAAACAATAATTTATTAACGTTATTAAGAGAATGTATTATTGACAAGTTTGTACCTGTATTTATAACAGCAGAACATGGAAAGAAATTTATTAGAATAATTACACATACCGCTAAACAAACCCTGCGTTGCCAAACAAACCATTCAAAATCAGGGATGTATATCTAAATTATGATGACGTGCAGCTTTCGTAGTTTGAATCTCAACCCAATAATTCGAAGTAGGTACTTTTTTGTTTTAATTTTGAAGAAAATTTATTTTATAAGTTTGCTACTTTCGACAAATGTCATATTTGATTGTCTATTTGTTAAAAAAGGAATATTCCGTATTATCCGTGCATCAAAATTCAACAACACGAACGTTCCGTATATTATCCGTGAGGTGGACTCTATGCATATTTACCCGGGGTGCGCCTAATTTGATGAAAAATGCTAAAACTCAGGTGATAAATGAATACAAACAGAAAATGAATAAATGAAACGTTTCTAATAAAATAATGTTAAGACATATAAAAAAAGTTCGATACAAACAAAATTATTACAATGGAATGCCTCCAAAAATGAGTCACTTAAAATGAGAAGTTTACTTGCTACCTTTTTTTCATTTAAACTATTTATGGATGATGGCGTAACCGATTTGGAGTTTAACGTATCAATGAGCCATATAGATCAGGCGACCATTTGAACAGGCTTAACCCCACATTGGACCATTGCCTCTGAAGTAACTCACTGAAAATAAAGTTAAAAGAGTCCAATTTTTCTCTCCACCGTTTGTTTTCTACGCTCTATTCCGATAATAAATGGTACTGCGCTATTTGAACTTTAGCGAAAGTTTAAATCCTCGATGGTAAACGAAAAATTGAAATGCCTCCGAAAAGAACTGAACAAGAACCTTCATTTAAAATGGTCTAAACTTTTTGCGCGATTCGTATTGAACAATGACTCCACGAAAACGACGATTTCTTAAAGTGTTTTAGTTCATACTAAATTAAATCGAGCACGTTTTTTTAATAAAATTCAGTGTGTGGATTTTTTTAAATAATCCACCCGGTACTCGACGTAATGATTCTGGTAAAAGCACACACCGCAAAACTGTTAATACTAAGAAAAAGTTTCCGATAATGAATTAATTTAACGAACTAATTTACTAGCCGTTAGTCGTTTCGTAGTAGGGAAAGCCATTTGTTTTTTTTTTTACATTAACTCCACGCAGGAGGCCCTAAGAAAAATAATACCCCTAAGGGCCTATGTTATCTTGCGGGATGCTGTGGGGAGGGTCGGTTTAGGAAAGGAAGGAGAGGAAGTTCTGGGAAGGAAAAAGATGTGAGGAGTGGGTAGGAATCTAAGGGAGTTTGTGTAAGATTGACGGACGAATCCCTCCCACTGTAGTGCAAGGCGATGTTCCGGGAGAGTCCTGCTGGAAAAGTAAAAAATCTCCCTTCAACAGTCTCTCCCAATCCGGTCTGCAACGCATTTGGTGGATAGACTCATCCGCTACCAAGATACGAACAAACCTCACCCCATGAACCCGGGCACTCCTGTTAAGTCACCAAACGTAGCGAACCACTTAAGGTGACCTACGGCAGAGGTGTCGATTATCCAATAAATGGTGCCTGGGGTGGCGATACCCATACCCGCCTCCCAAATTGTCATCGTCAACTTGTGTTTGATTATGTCAAGAATCAGTATGTATGATGGTATATGAATGAATATCAATCAACAAAATTTATTAAAATAATATTAATATTGATCTTGAAATTACAGATAGAAAAGCTCGGCGACTTTCGAGTCGCCAGAAATGATTTTATTCAGGAAAACAAATAAATTTTTTCTCACAGTTGAAGTTTAACGGATCGTTCACATACTAATATTATAGTGCAGGTATATGGTATTTGTAAAACATTGATCTGGAAAAAGGATTAATCAAGAGCCAGATGGTTAAAATGTTGTGGAAGAGCATTTGACTGGTTGAGAGATTAAAATGAAAAAAATAATGCTGATTCAAAACCACTATAATAAGAGCTATATAGTTACATATTATGTTAGTATATAACTTAAGTAATACATTACCATGTTTTATCGAAAATCTCTACGTTTATATTCCTCAATGAACTACTACTGCTCTCAATCAACT
Organism: Limnephilus lunatus; assembly: GCA_917563855.2. NCBI lineage: Eukaryota > Metazoa > Arthropoda > Insecta > Trichoptera > Limnephilidae > Limnephilus > Limnephilus lunatus. The sequence continues at coordinate 100,605,005 of OU830595.1, forward strand.
TCAACAGTGCAGGTCATACAAGCTGTTCAGTGCATCGATAGGTGATAAATCAATGTCATGTATTTGGTAAGCAGCTTGCTGCAGGTATCGCATTTGCACCACTCGGTGCTTTCTGGTCGACCATCAATATCCACCGGACTTACTATAACTATACTGCAAAGTGTATTTCTCTTGCATCTCCTCGCAGCATGTGGAACTGTTTTATATTTAATTCAGGACAAGGTAGGGGAAAAGACGCCCTCAACATGGTGTTTGGTGGCTTTATATACCACCTCGACGATGACAAGGATGAAGACTAAAATAACTATGTACACATGTTTGGAGATAGAGTCGTGATTTAAATAAAAAAATAGAGATTATTTAAAATATTTCTTAAAGTTCACATTCATCCAACAAATAATAGTATGTTTACACTTTGATAATACTTATTTCTTTGTTTATAGCAGTACATTTTTTAACACTTTGTTTACACATGGCTTTTTCTGGCTTAATATGTCAATACATTTTTTATACGTTGTTAATTTTTATACTGAATTGGTATGTACTTTGTTTTCGGATAGTTCAGGCTTTGTTTACACTTATTTAAACTTCAAAAGTCTATTCTTCATTTAAACATCATTTATAACTTAGTTTTATAAGATATAAATGTGGTTATTATTTTTAACGATGTACTAGCGAGTTCTCGGCATGCGTTTCAATGCCACTTATAAAGAAATAGTTTCTCCCTTTCCCCTAACGCGTTCCCCCTCCACCTTCCCCACCTTCCTTCTTCCCTCTCTCGTGAACTTCCCTCCCGCAATCCCCTCCCCGCTCCCGCGTTCAATATATTCAGTCCCGGTACATTCAGATTTTCAAACAGCTCGCGTGCCACCTATTGCAATTTTTTTTACAAATATTCTATTACAAGCATTAATTTTTGTATATTATAAGAACAATCATAATAATCCATGTAAAATAAATATAATTTTTGATAAGATTCAAAGTATTCGATTTTGGTTAATACCAAAGGTGAGTACTTTATATAACTTCATTAATTTAAAGAGTTTCGAAAAATGAATTTCGATTGAACGATCATTGTTTTGCAATATTATGCCATTTTCAAATTGTGACATTTTTTTGTTCTGGTTCACAATTGTGGTGGTATTTTCCAGAAACCTTCGCAAGGGCGGAAAAAGGTTATTTTGAAAGTTTTAAACATTTCCTATGCTGCATTTCCCAAGCAAGAACATTTTGATTTATATATACATATTTTGATAGATATTATATTATGTGTACGTACTGAACATTATTTATGCGTTATATATTATAACTTTTTAAAACTTTATTTATGCTTTGTGTGGAATATTCATGCATCTAAATGTAAGCAAAAGTTTAACTGAAGAATATTAAATCCTTAACGTACTGCACTTCCTTTAAAACTCAGTCACCCAAGATAGACCGTAAAAAAGCAATCTGGTTGATATAGGGATAACTGTATAAGTACAAAGGATTGTACATTAATCTGCCGAAGAGGAAAATAAACGGACCGTTTTCAATTTGAGAAGAGGATACATTCGGAAATGAAAATGTACTACTGCTGCGAGTGTTTTAGATGTTACAGTAATTCGGTGTCTCGTCCATCTTGCGTATTAAAGATTCAAGCAGTGAACATAACGCCTTTTGGTAACTTCCTTAACAATATCCGGCTGAGGCTTTCGCGCGGAAAGCCTCCTTCGGTGTTTATTTCAGTTTAAATTTTCAGAGGGCGTTTACTCTTGCGTAGAACAAGAAAATGTTTTTCCGGTCCCGCCGCGAGGTTTGGGGGAGTGCCAGCTAAATTGAAATTATTTGGACTACGCCGAGATTTTTGCAATTTTACCATTATAACTGCATATTACTTAGGTAACTAGTACATACTTTGTTAAATTTAATTACAAAAGATAATTAAAACACAAAATATCTCCGTAACACCACATTATTTGAGCTTACAGCGAACTTTTGTTCGTGTTTTGTTGTAGATAGATTCTATAAGTATCGTTCTGGCGAAAGAACAACAATCACAATCGAAACATCGTTTGAAACGGTTTTAAACGTATTTGGTAATCAGATCGGAATAGCCAAGAAGAGGAAATTTTTTTCAAAAATACTCTTGCTTGTGTGGTGGATCCAAAAATAATCATTGATGCACAATTATTATTGTTTTTAATTATACATACATATAACAGTAAAAATTCTATTTGGGAGGAGGGTATGGGTACCGCCGCTCCGGGAATCATTTATTGGATTTCCATCACCTCTGCTATAGATCATCCCAAGTGATTTGCTACGTTTGGTGATTTAGCAGGGGTTCCCGGGGTGAAGTTTGTCTGGGTCTTGGCGGCGGATGCGTCTGCTCACCAACTGCAGACCGAATCCGGAGAGATAGGTTGAAGTAGACCTTTTGATTTCTCCTGCAGGACTCTCTTGGAACATAGCCCTGCACCGAAGTGGGAGAATTGGACTCATACATCGTTTACTCTTGAACAAGCTGACCCTCAGATTCCTATCCACCCTTTATACCATTTTCCTTCCCAGAACTTCTTCTCCTTCCTCTTTTAAAAAAATCCCTCAAAATGGGGGCTCCATTTTCCCACTGGCTTCGTGAATTAACAATATTAATTTCATAATTGAAGATATTTCACTGCATTGCAATTTCCTCCCGAGCAATCTTCTTTGTTCCAGAGCAAAACATAAAGGTGCTCAAGTATTAAAAGTTTTGTTAACTTTACCTTTTATTAGGCTTCAGGGAGAGCATTAAATATTTATCTCTTATTTCTTAGAAAGTCTTCATATTTTGCTTTTAATCCACCCATACTTCAAAACTTCAAAACCTCATTGAACAATACTTTTTTCTTTTGCAATTTGGGCACCTAATCAAATTCTTTAAAAAAAAATTACAGGCGTAAGTGTTTCACTACAAATCGCCCTCCATTGAAAGTGTAATTTAAACACTGTATTGCATTTAATGTGAAAACAAAAGCATTACATTTTATGAATATTTACAACAACATTTGATATGGAATGTCTCCTGGATAAACTTCTCTCTACGTCTTTTTAACCCCCGACGCAAGGAGCGGTGTTATAAGTTTAACTTTCTGTGTGTGTGTCTTTATGCCTGTCTGACTGTCTGTGTGTCTGTCTGTGGCATCGTAGCTCTTAAACAAATGGTCCGATTGTGATGCGGTTTTTTGTTGTTGTTCGAAAGCTGGCATGATCGAGATTGTTCTTAGCTACAATTCATGAAAATTTGTTCAAGCGTTCAAAGTCATCAGCCCTTTTTGTGTCGGGGGTTGCTTAAAATTTTGAAAATTTTACTTATTTTTAAATATTTTTGAATTCTAATTAACTTTTTAAAACTTTGTGCCTCCTTTGGGATAATTAAATTATCCGTTTGACTTTAGACGTTTTAGGGTGAGACAGCAATAGTCCAAGGTATATTCCATACTGTACGCTCACCATACCTTCGTTTGGATTCCAGATCTTTACTAGAATTGATAGACGTTAGCGCCCGTGATCTCTTGTGTTCCTTATGTCCCACGTATTATGATAAATCTGTCGATTACATCTGAATTTTACTAACGCGGTAGAAGTGAAACCTTCAACCACACAATCTCAACCAATAGGACCCTTGAAAAGTGAGCTCATAATCAGAGGGGTCAATTCGGTTAGGTCATTCTCTAGCAGGCTAAATCCCATAGATGTATGTATTTGTCTCTTTTTAGTGTCATTTCCATTTTATAAAATTTTAGAAAAAAACTTTAAAAAATAATATCATAAATACAAATAAACACAAAGATAATTATAATCAATCACGAAATAACAAAAAATAATAATGCACATCGTGGTACACGTCAAAACGTGAGTAGATGATTCTGCAACCCAATTGCATAAGCTAAAAGTCGCCAACAATAATGCTTATAGCCAACTATTCCGCCTACCGAGATGCTGCAGCGCTACGAAAATGTTTTTGAAAGGGCGAATACATACTTTTGGAGCACTTCTCCGTCAGCGCATGGGAAGTTTATGGCGCAGACAACGGCAATCGAAGAATATAACCATCACTCCCATGATTGCCTGGATGGAGTCCGACCGGTTACCCTATGGAGACGGAAGACGGTTTAATATCCTCCGTAAACAGTTGCTCGCATTCATTTTTGTGTTTAATATTTTTCGGTTTCATTTTTCATGCTTATTCGCTTTAATTTTTGTACCTTTGTTATTTACTTTAAAGTTTTCCTTATTATTTGCCAAATTTCTTTTGTTATTTTGAAATTGTTTTGTAATGTATTGCATTGTACTACCCCTGCAAAGATTCCAGAATAAACAATTATTATAAGACAATGTTTTAGTTAGTCAAGAAATAAATATGAAATTTGTAAAAATCGCAGAAAAATAAATGGTTTCTTTACCACTACGTAAAGATGCGTACTTCACGGAAAGTTAAAAGGATCGAGGTCGTCTTGGTTGTCACCTAACTTTTCCTGTCTTTTCTATGTATTATCTATTTCATGTAGTTTGCATAATAATGAACAAAAAATGCTTATTTCAAACATATTTGTCCAACGCATCGGCGCATTGCAACAGTACGAGTACCATTGCCAAAAACACCACAAATGCTAAAAATAACTTCACACTGAGCCCTGAACGTTTTGTTGGTTCTTAGTAAATAAGCCGGAATTACACTCAAGGGTCTATTTGTTTTTGACAGACGTCCCTGATGGGATATCCAGGAAGAAAGGTGTATGTATTGTTGATTTATTTTTATTTGCTAGGCCAATCACAAAGGTCAGATGCCACCACATGGCAAATGGTATAAGTATTGATATCTTTGTGTGTGTGCTTACGAGAAATACTATTTATTTGATATAATATCTTACATTTCAAATATAACTCAGCAATATCGGCCTCACTGGGTAGCTCACCTGTGCTGAGGCCTCCATTTTATAAAACAAAATAAACCAAAAATTAAAATTTATAATTAAGGTAAAATGAATTATTTTATTACTTAAATAAAATTAAAATCGGTATATATTATGTGTTGTGTGTTTGTCAGTGATGTGTGTTTTATATTGGTTTTGAGTGTTACGTGTAGTCATGTGTTTTATTCTTATTTTTTATGAAATTTTGGTAATATTGTCTTTTTGTTCTTTAATCCATTTTGTAATTTTGAGTACGAATTTATTTTTGTTTTCTTCCATTTTATTTTCAATGGTAAAGACTGTTGAATGCTTTTATAGCATGATATTTATAGTGCCTTTGTCCAAAGCTTGTATTTACCGTCGGAGTTTTTATGTTATTTTTGTACGATTGTCTAACTTGTCTGTTAGTGATATTTTGAGATTGTAATTATTGATTGACTATAATACATCTACGAACTTCAAGACAGAGTGGTAAGTAAAATAGTTCCACGATTAACTAACTAACCATCATGCCGTTTCCCCGCTTGGGTAGGCAGAGAGGATGGAACACCAAACACACTCCTTGCTTCATTCACATCAATGCATCGTATCACAAGTATTCTTCTGTTTTTCTATCTCTTGACATGACCCGACTCAAGTAATTGGATTACTTGATCGTGCCATGTCCTCCCCGGACGTCTCTGACTTTTACTATTCACTTTCGTGTAATATATTCTCATTACTCTCTGTTCTTCGTTCACCCGATTTATATCAGCTTTTCATACTTTTTGTGGTTTTCCACATTTTCGCACGGTCATAGGTATACAGGTTTATTGCACCCACCTCTACTGGTTACATGCCGCACAGCCGTAAATAAATATATTTATCTGAGTATGAAAGAAATATAGTGGATCAATTTGAGGAAGATGAAGGTGGCACAGTAACTGACTATTCAGCACCAAACTCGGCTAAAGCTCAAGCAAACGTTTCCCTTACCAATGGTAATCTTACATCGAGGCGATACTAAAAGTATTTTCCACTTTGCAACGTACCGCAAATATGCCTTTTATTATTTTGAAATGACTAAATTGTTAAATAACACAAATCAATCAAATAAAATTTACTTGCGCATGCTGGGATTTGAACTCGCGACCTCAGGATTGTCAGTCGAGAGCCTTACCCCTTGACCACGTAGGCCGTCCTCCTAATCTTAATCTGAGATTAATGTGATACCTACCCTCTTCCTATTATTTTAAAACCCTATCAGAGGTTTGCTATCAACAAGGAAATCTTTACCCCGCAGGTTGCAGCCCTTAACAAATGCACTCCAGTCACGTAGATTACGACACCATTTACTGTAAGTGAGATGTCTTCCTTTGGTTCGTCTCTTCCTGAATTGTCAAATGGATTATCCTGTATTTGGATAACCATAGTCTTTTTTTCATTATTCTTCTTCTTGTGCCCTGTCCGTTCGACGGACGCTGGATATCATTTTGTAGACTGGTTAAACTACTGTCTCAGGTTTTTCAGTCATGAGGTTCTACTTCTTCCAGGGCACCGTCTTTTGGCAATCTTTCCCTGCATTATAAGATGCAAGATCTCATACTTCTCTGGATATCTTATCACATGTCCAAGATATTGAAGTTTTCGGATTTTTATAGTTTTAATAACTTATTTTTCTTTATTCATCCGAACCATAACATCTTCATTCGTAACCCTGTCCATCGAGCTTATTTTAAGTATTCTTCTGTAGATCCACATCTCGAATATTCTTTTCATAGTACGTACAATTTCACAATTAATTAAGAACTCTTAAGTAATTCAACCATCCGGGATCTAAGTATAAAACCTTTTTTTGAAATTTTGAAGGAGTTATATATATTCTACGATTAGTTGTGACTTTGAAGAAGTTAATATCCTTGGGGTTGGATGAATACTTAAGATCGAAACGAAGCGGTTAAGAGGGGAAGAGAAATTTCCCGGTAAAGATTTCTTCGTTTCCTAATAAAGGTCACTCGTACTGAACTTTTGAGAAAGCACTTTTCTATTTTCTCTGAATATTCCCAGACGCGATGGACGAGCGAACATAATAATATATTATAATACAGGGTGATCCGAAATGGGTTTTAAATATCATTAAAATATGTTTTGATTAGTTCATTTTATAATATCACATACTATCTAATTATTATTTTTTATTTGTAAACTAATGTTTAAGACAAGATTTTTATGCACAGCACAAATGGTAACAATTATTATAAGCAATAATTATTAGCCTGAAACACTCATCAACATTGAAAAAATCTCCCGAGAAAAGATAAATGCCGCCGACGGGACTTGAACCCGCGTCCTTCTGATATCCGGTCAACTGCTCTCCCAACTGAGCTACGTCGGCTTATCTCTCACCCACCAAATAATTCAATATATACTAGTTTTTCATTCAACAATTACTGCTTATTACATTTTTCACGTGAAAACAACCAACTTTATTTTTTGTGAGAAAGGCATGATAAGTGCTAACTCTCCCGCTAGATGGCGTCGAGACAAATAATGTCTACATTTTTTGGTGAAATACTTTAACTTGTCAAATATTAATTATTATTTTTTATTGGTAAACTAATGTGTAAGACAAGATTTTTATGCATAGCACAAAGGGTAACAATTATTATAAGCAATAATTATTAGCCTGAAACACTCATCAACATTGAAAAAATCTCCCGAGAAAAGATAAATGCCGCCGACGGGACTTGAACCCGCGTCCTTCTGATATCCGGTCAACTGCTCTCCCAACTGAGCTACGTCGGCTTATCTCTCACCCGCCAAATAATTCAATATATACTAGTTTTTCATTCAACAATTACTGCTTATTACATTTTTCACCTGAAAACAACCAACTTTATTTTTTGTGAGAAAGGCATGATAAGTGCTAACTCTCCCGCTAGATGAAAAAATGTAATAAGCAGTAATTGTTGAATGAAAAACTAGTATATATTGAATTATTTGGCGGGTGAGAGATAAGCCGACGTAGCTCAGTTGGGAGAGCAGTTGACCGGATATCAGAAGGACGCGGGTTCAAGTCCCGTCGGCGGCATTTATCTTTTCTCGGGAGATTTTTTCAATGTTGATGAGTGTTTCAGGCTACTAATTATTGCTTATAATAATACATACTATCTATATTTGTGATGGATTGGTTAGTCTAGTTAGTTTCAACGACGTTCAATAGATATCGTTATTATGGTTGGTAATACAGTTTTGAGTGGAGAGAGTGCGCTAATATTTAAAACGGTAAAATTGAAGCGAAAATGGTGAAAATGTTTAATAAAACACGATTCGTTTAAAATAGAGCAAAAATCTCTTGGAGTCTGTCTAAAACAGCATTTAAAGAAACACTGCGAATTTTTAAATATATATATAACTTGTAAAATAACTGAAACAGACGTGAAAATGATAATTTTCAGAGTATACTTTGTGATTTTTTTCTATCGAGGGAATTTCATATAATTTTCATTTCGGCATGGGGAATGTATAGATTTTATCTTCAAAAATAACATATATGGGATGGTCCGATGCTCTGTGGTGAACCCGCTTGCACAGCGCGGGTGTAAACTGTGCGACCTAAAGTTTATGTTTAGACGGATTTCAATAGATACTTCGTTTGTGTGAAAGCACTTTGAAACCAATATATTTTTTAAGAGCTTAAAAACTTGGAATGTTTAAGAGGGATATGTAAGAAATCGGTAGAAATTCGGGTAGCGGCGAATGAACATTTCAGTATATTCTATAAAGCTAAACGAATTGTGTATGTCATGAGCAAAAGGTTTAAAACTTAAAAAATAAAACAACAACAAAAAATTGTAAAGTTACGAATGTAATATCAATACGAAAACATTTTAAGGGATAAAATGTAATTATACAATTACAAACATCAATTATTTTCTCGATATCGAGAAAACGTAGAAAAATTTAGATAACTCTTTCATTCAATGAAAATATCAAACTTTAATAAAAATTATCAACATCTTTCAAATCCAAACTTTCCTCGGTTCATCCATTTTATCCTGTAAGTATTCGAATATTGGTGATTCGAGAAGTCCTTAGCAATGAACCTCAGCTATTTTTCATGGAAAATTCACAAAGGAGGTTCATTGGACATGCATCTCAGAATGCCATAAGTCCGACTTCCGTATCTCTGAAGAGAGGCTGGTCCTTTAATGGACGGAGACTACTGAAGAAGAACAGAAATAGGACCGGGAGCAAAAACATGGGTTCCCAACCCGTGAAGTATAAGAGTTTGTTTGGTTTTTCTTGAACGTGGAATATAGAATCACCTCCGTAAGTTAAAGTAGTAAAGAAGTCTATAAAATAATTTCATTAAACGTTCGTATATAGCTCACCTTACCATGTATCTAACTAAATATAAGTGAAAATGCTTGACATTTCTTATAATCGCCCTGTAGTCTCGGGCCGAAAGAAAGTTCTCTCATTAGGTGCCACTTGTTTGGCGGGCGGCGATTGTAAAAGTTTCTAGAGGCCTCAAAACTACCCCTAACTGTAGAACCTTCAGCGGGATTTATTATTACGCGGGGTAGAAGGGGGTAGTACAAAGTACCTCCACACGAGGTAGTTAGTTGCTGTTTATTTAATCCAACATACACAAAACCACCCGACCTCTGTGGCAAACATTCTGAGAGCTGATTGATAAGAATAATCGCTGCGGTAAGCGTTTCATTAGCACAAGTACTTAATTACTGATTTATTAGACCCTAATGATACCGCTAATAATTTAAAAGTAGGGACTTTGCACTAACAAGGCGAAATAAGGATTTATTTACATGTTGAAGCACAGTTTCTACTACGATAATATGGCACGTGTCAAATTTAGTGGCATAAGGATATTATAAATTAATGTTATAATGAGTTGATAAAATAGTTCTAACACAGATGGGGTCCTGACAATTTTCACGACCTTCCGCTTTACTTGTGTCTGTGTTATTGTTCATCAAATTAATGCGGTAGTTGTTACCAAAATAAATTTTTAAAAATATTTGTTAATATTCAGGACTACAGAACCATACCCAGAGGTCATTGGTTCAAAATTAGGTAAGCAATAAAATTTTTTAATTAATTTTGGTACGTACTTTTGAAAATTATTAATTAGTACCTGCAATCATTAATTTATTCAATTTTCTCCATGTTCCAAAGCGGAAGAAACTGAAATAGTCTAAATATATGTCAGTAATTCCCTGGTGAAAGACCTCCTTTCCAAAACGTTGCCCCAAATGTCTCATTTGACGGCCTTCGTGGTTATGTGATTATGCATGGTTGGCTACGAATCCGGAGGTCGCGGATTAAAATCCGTTATGCACAAGTAAATTTTAATTGTTGAATTTGTGATTTATCACAATTTATTAATTTAAAATAAAATGTATTATATCGTGGCTTATTACAGAGTGGTAGATACATTCAGTATCGCCCTGGTGAAAGACTACAATTCAGAATCAAAACATTGCTTGAAATGGCTTTAGCCGTGTTTGGTCACTAGATCTGAACAGTCAGGTACATCCCCTCCTTCCTCTTCCCCATTTTCTTCCTCTCCCCACTACCTTTAGCCCCATAACATAACTCAATTGGGGATGGCGTGGTCTCACTGGCTCCAGACGGTTGGAAGCAGTTGGGACTTTTGTGCAGTACTGCATAAAAAAAATGTCTGTGTTTAGTGAGCATTTTCCTTTTCCTTCTACATTTTATCCCTTACTCCATTTTGCCTCCCGAAGTGAGATTGTAGTGGTTCCACTGAATCTGAGCACTTGAGACTCGTATGTAGAAATACTATGTGAAATAAAAATAATAGACAATAAATTACGATTTTATAAACGTTGTATTGGCCCATGTTTCAATAAAATTTAAATTAGAAAACTGTTTCAAAATGTAATAATTTCAGTTTTATGGCAGTTTTAATGTAATAAATCTTAAAAAGAAGATAGCAAAGCGAATAAAATAATTTTTACATTATTATTCAAAATTCAGAACGACGATTACTATAAAATGTTAGCAGTGAGGAAAAGCAATTCTTTCTTTGCGTAATTTGATGATACGATTCCGATCGAATGAACATAAATAATGGTGTTTTATTCTTCTAATAAAAGGAAAAAGCTCACCCTCCGTTATTGGATTTTCATCCTGCTTTGGGGGTGAATTATTATGTTAAAAAAACTTGGGAATCCATTATATTGAGTGGAATAAATATTAGTTTTTATCACTCTCTATGCGTTTATTTTACAATGTTGGGTTTCAGGTTTTATTTCAAACAGCTTGTTACACTGTTTTTTTAGAAATACTTGATAAATTATGTTGATGCTTTGTTTGAAACACTATATTTAGACAAATGAAAACATACAAAAACAAGATACCATGACGGAAAATAAAATTCTTAAACTAAATACGTAGTCAGATAATTATTATCATTATATGTATATATTTTTATTTTTTATATAATTTAAATAAAATTTAATAGATAATGTTATTATTCAGTTCTGCAAGTATTTTAGTTTTTTTATTATTGTGAAAGGTGTTTTGGTTTCCAAGGCCATATGGTTAACTGTGGTTAGAACACTTTGAGACCACTTATTATATGATTATATTTACTTCCGCCCATTTTCTCTTTTTAAAGTGCCCAAAATGATTTATTATCGGTTAAACCGATTTACTGAGAAAGTAATTGTTACAATAGATCACGATTTAGTGGGGTACTTTGAAATCAGTTTTCTCCACATTAAATTTTAATGTGTTCTAAATTACCTAATAATGACTTTATTATATTTAATTTGTATTAAATTTGAAAAAAATGAAAAGAAATTCTTCAAATTAAAACAACAAAAAAAAACAATAATTAATAATTAGTACTTTGTAGTTTCTTATCTGGATAGTTAAGAGTATGGGGTTTGAGACATTTTTAATAGGGTTTGTTTTCATCTTATAACCACCAAGCTTTTTTCAGATTTTTTCCGTAGAAAGTACTACGTTACCCATTCGCCTTTTTGGAAATACGCAATAAACCAAATTAATAATATATTTTTTTCCTTTATCTGGATGGTACTACCGTATTTATCCTTCAGTCACAAAACAAACAAAAACATAAAAATTCACGCCATTGAAAAACTTATTCACTGACAAAATAGTATTTAAAAAATTATAATGCTTATGTCAGTTTTTTGCAAAAATCGTAGAGATTAGCAAAAATTATTAATATTTTTTTAAATTTAGACTAAAATAGTCAAGTCATTCAGTTTGAATTTCATCCTGATAAAGAAACTATCGGTTTTGAAACGAGTAGATAATTTTGATGAAATAAATGGTGTTTTACTAAGTGATTTGTCTAATTTTATTAAAAAGACGTCAAAAAGTCATTTTGCGAAGATTTAAGAAGTAAAACAGTAAGTTTTGAATCCTCAAAACCACTGTCGTGTTTGAAAATTATGTCTGTAAGAACATAAAAATTGTTATGTTTTTTTTAAACATTCCAGAACAAATAATAGATAGTTACCTCTTTACATTTACATTTGCAAATATATATAATAAATATTATCAACATGTTTCGAAAACTAGGTAACATAATCTTATTAACATAATTTTATATTAATCTTATCCCGGGGAAGAAAACATGGTTTTCGAAACATGTTGATAATTTTCATTGTGTGTTTTTGGGGTGTTATGCCGTGTTGAGCTATCTCCTTCTTTAGCCGACGTTTCAGACAGCGTTGCAGTGTCCATTATCAGGGCAGATCCGATGATGGACACTGCACATCGTTGGATCTGCCCTAAAGATGGACACTGCAACGCTGTCCGAAACGTCGGCTAAAGAAGGAGATAGCTCAACATGACATAAAACCCCAAAAACACACAATGAAAATGCTTTTGGCCGTGAAAATCTAAAAACGTACCATGTTGATAATATTGATTATATAGTAGTTTTTACAAAGATTTTTTTTTCATTTAAACACATAATTATTGTACATAAACATTTTACTGAAGCCACAGAAATTATTTCGGTAGAGGAAGGGTTTTGAGACGTGACGCCGTTAATTTACCAAAGAGATCTTCGTGCTATTTTAAATACGAATCTGTAATATTGGAGGGAATGTTACGCGAGGGAAAACATAACATGCTCTGGAATACTCATCAATCTTGTTTTGACATTAACTGAAAATTAGACATGAAATTACTTAAACATTTCTAAGGCTTTCACTGTGGAACCAATTCAATCAACCGTTATCATCGATAGTCGACAAGGTTAAAGTAATATTTTGATTTCATTAAATGAAATGATTTTCTGGTTAAGCAGCGTAGCAGTTGGGAATATTAATCTCATTTTAATTATTAGGTAGCCTCTAAAATGCCCTTGGTATTCTGTTTGTGAAAATAATACATTAGTTTTAATACAATATTTCATCAACGTCCGAATGTCTAGTAAAATCAAGATTGTACTAAAAATGCTACTAAAATCCGCAAGTTAACATTAGCGGATCCTTAAATTCCTGGAAGATTTTCAGTTAAATTACTATAAATCAGTATAGCTATGCGGGGTCTAAGGGCTCGTTTTAAAATAAGAAAAGAATATCACATCAGCGAAGAAGATCAGAAAGATGGTTGTGTATCTCTTGCGACAGCGTAACGCGTGTTAAATCGGATGTTTAAGACACATTTTAAGAGTTTTCTTAAATGCGATAATCCGTATCTATATACTGCACTTCTGTTAAGACACTTAATCTTTATTTTTATTTTTTTCAATTTTTTTTTCAACAGTGATTTACATCAAAGCTTTCGCAGATACAATTACACTGAACATGGTTGACGCTATCACTATTTAAAGACAAACACAACATTGATAACATAATACCTACATATATATACAATCATTCACACACACACATAACATAAATAACAAAATAATAATAAGTTTTTGCAACAAGTTTTTAGAACAATAATATTATAATATAAGTTTAAAGGTTTAGTTTATAGGTTTATGAGTTCATATGACAATATAAAAGGGACCTTTAAATCTTGTTAAGAGATGATTTGAAGTTGGCCAATGTTGACATTGTTAAATTAATGGATTGTTTTTTATAAGCCTCATTAAAATTACGGCACATTCTTGATAAAGCTGAGTCATACATACCCCAGCTTAGTTCGATATATTTTTTAATATTTAACGGAACATAATTTACATGTTGTGAATCTTAAAAGTGGTTACCGTAACGCCAGAGATGATGGCGCATTTTGCAGCGTAAAACTCGTTAGGAGATGTCAGTAGAAATGTTGGGAAAATTTGCGAATTTTTTTTTTTTTTTTTTACAGTGAATACCGCACAAGAATCTCAACTGCTCCCGTCAGCCAGTGAGACTATGGCATCCCCAATCGGGGTATGTTGTGAGGCTGAAGGTAGTGGGGAGGGGAAGGATGTGGGGAAGAGGAAGGTTAGGAAGTACCTGGCTATTCAGATCTGGTCGCCAAACACGGCTAAAGTCATTTTCAAGCAACGTTTCAATTCTGAATGGTGGTCTTACACCAGGGCGATACTGATAGTATCTTCCACTCTGGAACGTTATTTTTAATGAATTAATTGTGAAATAACACAAATTAATCAAATAAAATTTATTTGCGCACGCCGGGTTTGAACCCGCGACCTCCGGATTGTGAGTCAAGAGTCTTAGCCACTGGACTACGGAGGTCGTCAAATTGAATGATTTCTACTTGAATCGAAATTGCGAAAGATGACACAGAAGATACAGCAGCACCCTATTTTAGAACTCAAAGAATTTGAAGGGCCTCCCTTAAGAAACTTTAATATAATGTATTATGTATACCTAAACACATAAGAACCCGATAAACTAATTGGTACTGACAGTAGGCAGTTTATCATCAACAGTACGATCAAAATGGTCAACATACAAAGAAGTATGAATATATTTCTTCAGTAGGTAGACCCGTAGAGGTACTCTACCTATAAGAAACTCTAATAATGGGTAGATTAAAAGTAAGACATGATTCACTGGGACTATTCTGGACACGTGGCACGGCTAATGAACTAAGAAATTTGAAATGAACTAAGAGATTATGTCCTTGTGAAAATGGACAATAATTTAATTAAAAATAATCGTCATTATCATCCGCCATCTAAGGTCTAGAGTTGAAGGTAGGTTTCTTATCACTTTGCAGTTCCTGTTTATCAACTCCATTCCTTATTCTTGATTTACCGTGTATCGGCAAGGTAAGAATGTTAACTTTTCATCCAAGAGGAACGGCTGCGCGACCTTTTTGAAGTGAAACTTCTTTAGCCTCGTTGTGATTTAGAATTAGGACGAAACGGAAATGACGCATCACAGCACCTGCGAAGTCTCTAACTGCGCTCATTGGCCGCTTTGATTATATTGGTTAAGATATGAAACGGAAATGACGCTAGGTCTGCGCTCATTGGCAGCTTGATTATGACCACACTTTTAAAGACTCATATTGATTGAGATTGTTTTGGTGAAGTTTTTAATACTTAACTATATGGCACTCGATTTTTTTATACTAAACTTAATTTTGGATTTGAGGCCTAAATACCAAAACAACCTGATTTTTTTTTCAAAGGTATTGCTAATATCCAGTACGGATATCTGCTTTTTAAAATTTATTTTAGTGTTGAATTACAGGCAAATAAAGAAATCAATTTTTCATGATTTTAGAGGCAACTCTGGCGTTTTTTGTGAAATAATTATAATTATTAAACAACAATCTTACCCTAACTAATGAAATAATAATAATTACAATGAAAAAAAATAATGCATTTCTTTGGGTAGCAATTTTAATTTGTATGCGACAAATAAGTGTTAACAATATAAATTAGTCGTATGAAATTTTTATTTACGCTATAGTAAATAAAGAAAAATTAATTTTCTCTTAATAATTATTATTAACTCACAAATAAATGTCGAAATTGCCTCGAAAATCATGATTTCTTTTTTTCTTACATTACCTGTATTTCATAAATTAAAACACATATAAATAAAGTACCACACAACCGTACTAAATATTTGATATATTTTTTGATAAATTTTTTTTCAGTTTGATTACTTAAGTATTTTGGCATTAAATCCAAAATTAAGTTTTGTATGAAAATGGCTGCACTCGCGGTCCCCGTTGGCGTTTTGAAAATTTTTCCACAAACGTGTTTTAATTTAACGTTCCATGTTCAGTAAATTAATATTTTACAAATATGCTATACTTATTTGCAAGAGTTTTTGGTATATGATATTTTATAAACTTCACTAATAATTTAAATATTTACTGCGGAATTATTATTTATAATAGAAGATTATTTGAATTTCTAAACGTTAAAGTTCTCATTTAAATAATAATTGCTAATTCCTTCTAGCAAACAATACGCACACTTTTAACGAATTCATGTTAGATATTAAGCATGCTAATAAACAGTTAAAATTCAACAGTATTCATGTAAATTTGGACCGTTCAGGCTCTCACGCACCAAGCTCCACGCTCTTTGCTTACGCTCTCGGGAAGCCATGAGCTTAAAGCTTCTTTTGTCATTGTTTTACGGAAAGATACCAGTTTAGGATGTCGACATAACCATTTCGAGTCAAACACGCAATAAACGTAAATGGAATTGAAAAATCACCCAATACAGAGTTTATCCTCTTTTTTACTCAAGAAATCTAATAGAATTGTAAACGATGATGAAATAGGAATAATATTTTAATATATTTTTATAAGTTTCATTACAAAAAAAGAAAATTCAAAGGGGGAAAAAAATAAACATAAAAATAAAAAAAATTATTATATAACCTAAACGCCCTTACCTAAGATGTTATAATTTTCATGTTTTGTTTTGAGACTTATTTTTATCCTTTTTTTTTATAAAAAAAGTGTCGAAAAATAATGTTAAAAAAACAAACCTAAATTAACCTAAGATATTATAATTATCGTGCAATGTTTTTTGACATCAAGATCCTGTTCCGTATAAATTTGACACATTTTTTTTTTTTTTTTTATATATATACCGTACAAGAGTACCAACTGGTCCCGTTTGAAGCCAGTGAGACTATGGCATCTCCACATGGGAAGAGGAAGGTGGGGAAGTACCTACCTGGCTATTCAGATCTGGTCACCAAGCAAGGTTGATGCCATTTCGAGCAACGTTTCGATTCTGAATGGTGGTCTACACCAGGACGATACTGAGAGCATCTTCCACCCTGGAACGTGCCGCAAATATACTATATATTATTTTAAATGAATAAATTGTGAAATAACACAAATTAATTAAATAAAATTTATTTGCCACGGTGAGGTTCGATCGAGTTCGTGCGAGTCAAGAGCCTTACCGCTGGACTTCGCCGGCCGTCTAAAAAAACGTCTTTTCCTCTTTGTGTATTGCTTAATTTAGATATATTAAATAATATTTGTTTTAAAGTGAAAAAAAATACAAGTGAGCAGTTCACACGCGGTAGAAGTGAAACCTTCAGAAAACTATAGTAAACAAGAGTGGGGAGGCTACGAAGCATCTCACAAAGAGGAAACTGATTATTCCATCTCATCCTCTCGTAGGCTAAATCCTATAGAAGTATGTGTTTGTCTTTGTTTTCGCTTTTTCGTTTCATCAAGTTTCAAATCACAAGAATTAAAACTGACGGCCGTTGTTTCCAATTCTACTAATCAACTGTGGAGTCGAAATTTTAGCTCAACACTTCTCAAATGCACAAATACGCATTTCCCAATGCAACTCTCCGACCAACAGGCGAATTGAGCGTTACTAAACAAATCACTTAGCTGATCGGAGACCCAGATTGATCTATCGAAAAGTTGGGAACAACGGCCGTAAGTTTTTTTTTAATATGATTACTACAAAGCAAAAATATGATTTCCTGAAGCAGTAAAAACTCTAGAGCGGTGAAATTTTTGGATCTTCAAACCTTTTTTAAAAGTAATAAAATAAAGTCTTAGAAATATTATTTTAACCGTGACAAATCACCAGTCAGTTGCTAAGTTGGCATAGCGTCTGGTTGCCACCCAAGCGAGAAAAATTCAATTCCTCGGCTGGCTAAGTCCCTCATCACAACAATAACATTTTCTTTAACTTTGATGGTAGTAGGAGATTTTTAAATATTGTCAGATAATTGGTAACTAAGGAATCTTAAAAAATAAGTTTCATAGCATGTTGGAATAATTCTACTTATAAATTACCAGGTACAATCAAAACTGGGTAGAAAATAAGTACATAGTTTTATTTATTAAAATAATCGATTTTGATGAAAAAACATTAGGCATATATTTGTTAAAAAAAAAAAAAAAATACTAATGGGTTTTATGTTATTTTATCATTATCTTCCATTCAATATCAAAATAGCGTATGGGTTGACTTACGTAAATATGGTTTGTTTTTGTTTTTCGCCGTTTTATCCCGCACTGTCGGGGGTGATTCACGAGCCCCACCAAAAGGTTTAGGACCGTAACGCACATCGTGTTTTTAGCTTGAAACACACGAGCTCACCAGAAGGGCAAAATCTTACACTCCTAACAACTTAAATGAGTACGCAAATTGTAATCCTTTTTCTACGGTGCCTTAACTTTTTCTAGGTTCCATGTTTTAAAGACAGTGATTTTCAGAAAATTCGCATTTCGCGTACCCATGACCGCTTGTAGGATATTTTTGGCTGAGGACATATTGTTTTAGGGCACTATACGGGCATATAAATAACGCTTGTATTTCATCGTTCTTGTTGTGATTATTAACTGTTACCGAGTCGGGTTGTTAAACAACAACAAAAAGAGCGTAAGCTCTTGTAGTAGTACGCTAAGTAAATTAATAAAGAAGTGTAGCCTTTAATCTGACATTTTTGACCCAGATAACATGTTCATTGTGCGTATTTTATGCCAAATAATTTTTGCAGGCAAATCATATCAACCTCATATTTTGTTATATATCACTTTACAATCTAATAACACGATAACAATGCGCCTACGACACGCCAAATACGGAATGATCTCATAATTCCACAAATAAATTTTGGGAACAATATAATGTTCATAAGCTTAACGGTAATTAATTATTGAAGTCTCTATTAAAAAGAGTTTGTGAACAAGAAATATTTAGATTTAGACGGATTTCTAAACAAATTTCTATTACGGAAAGTTTTACAAAAACATTCACAATTTTAAGAACTAACAGATTTTAGGTCCAAACTAAAAACCTACCTTTTCGGGCTCTCATACCCTTAACTTAATTTAAATATACCTATCTGAGAGTATCATATTTGTATTGCCTATGATATGTCTTAATCACACTTTTCTTACTGAATTAAAATTACTCGAATCCTTACACACCAATCTGTCTCTAGGAAGATCAAATCCTTGTACTACTACACCGCCCACCATTAAATGTTGCTTTTACTTTCCAAAATACACTCATTAAAGAATATATTACATATTAATATTAAAATATTTTCAGGAGTAAACAACATGTGTTCACAATTATGTCCTCTGCGTGCGAACTCTATCTAAATTTCTTTAAATAGACAATCAATAGTGTTAATTTCAAGCGACATCCCAGGTTAGTATGGTCCTGTATTCATTCATTTTTAGGCAGCATCGCGTTCATTGGTCAAAACATTGTACATATATTTTCGTATCGGTGATCAATGAACCGGTGTCTGCAATTTTTAGCCATAAGTTGTTTTTAATTGTTTGTCTAGCTTGTAGTCTTTCTAGATTTTAGGCATGTATGGTAAGTTTGTACAGCGCCCTTAAGGTGATTTTTCACAAAAACGGCGCTATGTAAATCGTCCAAATATTATTATTATTATTATTAACATATGGAAGAATTTTTCAACAAACTATGACTGTAGTTCTAGAATACAATCAAGGTTTAAAATATGACGATTTATCTACAATCATTTATTATCAATTACCGCCGCCCCCGGGAACCATTTATTGGACAACCAACACCTCTACCATAGACTTATCAGGGGTGCCCGGGTTCATGGGGTAAAGTTGGTCCAGGTCTTGGTAGCCGATGCGTCTGCTCACCTGATTCATGGCACGCTGGATCGAGAGAGACTGGTTGAGGGAGGTCTTTTGACATCTCCAGCCACCTTTCGCGCAACTGGACACTACAAAGGGAGTTTACGTACTGCAATTTTTCTGCAATGCTCGTTCTGGTCAATATACCCCTTTATACTACTCTCTACTTTGCCAACCTGCAAAAACTAAAAACCACCGCCCTTTATGGTTACAGTACACTTACTTTCTGAACACGCTGGGGAAAAAAACATATTATTTAAAGATGTAAACAAAATAATTGAGCATAGTAATATTTATTTTTTACATCTTTCTCAGAACAAAAACTGAAATAAAAAAAATATTGTAACGTAGGTAGTTACCGAAGTTAATATGAAGAGTTTACGTTCCCCCGGAGAGTCTGAAAACTACTGGGAAATTTTCCGGTTCCTGCGTAAGTACGATCCCTACGTCAAAAGCTTTAATTGATGACTCTTTTTTGTTTATGAAAACACTTTACAATCATAATGTACCAATTTCATAAGTACCTACGAGATTATGCTAGTTTCACGAGCATCCATTTGAACCTTGGCACTGATGAATAAAATAATTACTTACTTCGTATTTTCTTGTTGTTTTAATTCCCATGATAAACGAACCAGAATATTCACTTATTCTAATTTATTATTTAGTATTTCAACAATTTAATGAGCCACCTTCTATTAAGAAGTTACTTTCCCTAACTCTGAAAATTAAAGTTTTTTTTAATAAGATTTTGTCAGACACAATGCGAACTAATAACATTATGTTAGATCAATTTTTTTCTTCAATTTATAAGAAGAAACTGTAGCACATTCAATAGATTATGCCCAAATATCGATGTGTTAAAAAAATTACACTAGATCGAATACCACATGTTTACTTAAAAAATTAATATTTCATTGATTTCTTTATTTCTTTTTTTTAGTTCACCACATTTCATCTTTTATTTTCAGGAGTTCGAATTTAAATATAATCACTTCCTGAAAGATATTATTGATATCCATTAAAATTTAAATATTTACCTTCGAAAGGTTTCGCAAAACACTTTTTGTAGATTCAAGTAAGAAGTTGCACTTTATCAGAATTGTTTATATCAGGTATAGGTATTGTTGTGTATTTTTGTATAATGATTCTAAATTTCAATTTTTCGTTATTTTATTGGCCAATGACATACCTACATATTCTTATCACTGTAACCCAGAAACCTTAGCATTCATGGCCAACTGCTCTACCGGTTGAGCTATGGAACCCATTTACAATTCAATCACTTTTAACTGTATCATACTTCGACTAAGAACTACCAACACTGTCTTCATTTTCTTAACGCACATATTATTGGCTGCTATCTTTATATATGTCAATAGACAAATTATAAAAGTCAATAGATGTCGAGTATTAAAAATAAAATGGATAAATATTTATCCAGACACTATCTAGATAGCATTTAGTTCGGGTTGAATCTTGCAATCATATATAAAGATAGCAGCCAATAATATGTGCGTTAAGAAAATGAAGACAGTGTTGGTAGTTCTTAGTCGAAGTATGATACAGTTAAAAGTGATTGAATTGGAAATGGGTTCCATAGCTCAATCGGTAGAGCAGTTGGCCATGAATGCGAAGGTATCTGGGTTCGAGTCCCAGTGGAACCAATATCTTTTTCTGATTTTTCTGTCTTCAGATTTTGATTGAGTTACGCTAATATTGTCTTCATTTAATTAAATATTATAATTTGAGTTTTACTCATAAAGTTAAAAATAAAAATAAAATAAAACAATCTGTAACCTGATTCATATAGTAAGTAAAAAAAACAATAATGTCTGCCTTTTTTTACATTTTGATTGCCATCATTTGAATTTCGCTCGAAAACAATAGTGTAAAAATTTAATTCTAAAAAAATATTAAGATAGGTACACTTTATCTTCAGGCTTCTCTCCGATGTATCTTTATTTGAACAGAGTTCCGAAACCTTAGGCCCCATTATAAAATGATTTACTAAACCTTTTACAGGGACCATTTTTGGAACATAAAGTGCTTATTCTTGCTATAGATAGTAGGATTTTCATGACCTAATATAAAGGAATAGAGTTTTTTGTATAGGGAAACAATTAAACCTTTTGTCAGATAAATGTTTATTTCTTTGTTTTGAGCATTAACCCCGATACACTTCGGCGCATATAACAAAAGTAGAATGGCTTTGTTTTAGCAGGTTCTTTGAAAATTTGATTTATTCCTGTGACCCCAAAAGGGTGCAGCTTTTGATAAAGCTAGGGTTCATTTTGTATAAGAGTTGCTAGTTTTCCTAGTTTCCATTGGTAACAACCAGGCTGCGCCAATGATTCGACACTCTTTTTCCGATTTTTTTTATATGATTACAGCGTATTAAACTGTGCGGAACCAATGTGTAGTTTTCCTAGTTTCCATTGGTAAGAACCAGGCTGCGCCAATGTTTCGACACTCTTTTTCGAATGAAGGCATATCAAATTTTGGGGTATTTTGTGAGGCTGAAAAGGAAATAAAGAGATGGAGTGGATGAAGTTTGGAAAAACACCTTGCTATTCGGATGATTCGGAATCTTTTCTTATTAAAGATGTAGAAAAGGCAAAGTCTCTTTTTTTTAAAGTAAAACGGATGTTTCAAAACCAGGTATCTCAGAATTTATAATTGTTCCTTTCAGTTTCAAGTCAAAGGTGCATATTTCATATTGTATTATGTACCTTTCAGGAAGTGCAACTTTTGTACGTAACTTTTTACGAGTAGGTAACAGCTTGTCGTGTTTTATAAACTATACATATTCTGTAATGCAAAAAGTTGTCCTTGTTCATAATGTTCATAACCATCCCGCGGTCTTTGTAACGTGACATTATGTTACTCAAAAATCAGTGTAAACGAGTACCGGATTTCCTCGCGGGCGGGAGACAGGACAATGGCTCTACTTTGGTAACATGGAACTAAATTACAACCGGAAAGGCCAGGGAACTCTGGACCATGGAAACTGGAACAATGAGGACGTTTTTGTAAGGAATTCAACGAAAAATTATCCCAATGCTATGTAAAGCACGAATATTGTATGGAGGTGCCTAACCTTTTACTGCATTATAGCTTTTGTACGTATCTACTCAGCCTCTGCTACGCTACTTACGGATACTTACAAGTACTGCGGTACTTACGTACAGCAATAATGAAAACAGCAAGCACCTCAATATACTATGTTGTTGTATTGTAAATATAATCAAAATTAGTTTACAAATTAATAAATTACTTTGTTTTTATCACTATAATCGATTATAAAAAACCGATATGTTTCGTAAGTCAAGCTTACTTCATCAGGGTTTTAATAATACTAATTTTTAAAAATAGACATATAACACGGTTTCAATAGAAACATAACAAACAAAGACAAATAATAAATAGAGACAATAGTAACGATTTAAAAATGAGAATGGGTAGGGACAATATGGAACAATTTACAAAGGAAATAAATTTAATATTGGATCATTTAAAAACCATTTTTGATTATTAATACTATTCAAATTCTTAAATTAGAAATTTTGGAGATCAGAAAGAGTGTGAATGCGAAATGTCTCTGTTTATTATTTGTCTGTTTGTTATTTTTTTTATTGACACCATGTTCTAAATCTATTTTTAAAAATTAGTATTATTAAAACCCTGATGAAGTAAGCTTGGCTTACAAAACATGTCGGTTTTTAATAATCAATTATATTGGTAAAAACAAAGTAATTTATTAATTTGAATTAAAATGGTGCCACAAAATAAGTTTGCTGTTTTAGAAGAAAAAAATTGTATATCTTGTTAAAAAGAAGGATGGCAGTCAATAAGTTTTTAGCGCTCTTTTCAATAGTTATGTTCGTTACCAAAGTTGAGGGTGCTTAAAATTAATAAATGATTTCTAAAAAATCTACCACCATTAACAAGTTGGTTGTGATTGAAGTTTTTATATTTCAAGTGATGTAGGAACTACAATTTTTTTTTACTGTCATTTAATGATAATAATGTTTTATTATTGAGAGAGCTATCCCACACGACCCATATATTACCATATACATGTTTGTATGGTATTTTGCGAAAACAATAAAATTTTTAACAATTAACTAGTAGAATAGAAGAAAATGGAATGAAAAAAATGCATAAAAACATTAATAATGTAGGGTGAGGTCTTAAGTGAGCTTGGGCCCAGCGCTCACTTAGGCCCAGGAGTGGCATTTGGTGCTGGTTCACAAACATCGGAGGCGTTTAGCCGCATCCTGGCTCCGGTAACTCGGCCGGTCAGGCCGGCAAATCCATTCGGTCTTAGTTCCTTAAATATTGTAGATGGACTGCTGTACCTTCTGTTTTAAATATAATTCTACAGGAATTATTATATTGGATCCGGAGTCGTTCCATGCAGCTGATTCGATAGACACTACGTTTCACACGTATACATGCTAGTACAAAATGCATTAATCAATGTTTTCTTACTTTATTGCGGCTTTAGAGGAATTTTCGGGCAATCATATTAGACTGTGTTCTTATACTTCTCCTTTGTCGTTCAATATCACCATCAATGTCGTACCCCCTAATCTTTTACGTTCTTAGATGTATTTATGTTTGCCTCATTGAGTTATAATGGGAGCATCTTTTCGTTTTTTTCCGTGGTGGAATGCGAATAGTTCCGTCCTCTTGGGGTTGAATATCATGCTGTGGTCATTTTCGTATTCATCTTAATTTATATGAATTAATTTTATATACTATTTTATTGGTTCAAATAGCTTACTTTCGCTCATCGAATTAAAATCAGTCTGATTAATACTGCTATGTACACAAGATGAATTATAAACTCTCTAAAATCCAGCATTTCGATGATGAAAATTATTCAATTTATCACAATATCAATCTAGCGGGCTTTTATTCGGTAAGCTCATATTCGCTCCGAGGTAACAAGGCTTTTGCAGAATAACAACCTATCATCGTCCGTTATTCTACTTACATTTTCGACGGAGAAAACAAAGTAAATCCGAAATTGTAATCAAGCTTATCCTACCAATTATTTTGTCTGTCACTTGTTCCCCTATTGCCTCCACAAAAAGGCAGTTTTATCCTTCGGTTTCCCTCCTGAAAACATCTCTTATTTCTACATAAATATATTTTCTCCTTTTCCGAAGCAAACCTGGTCGTAATCATTTGAGATATTAGATCCTCTCATTACCTGGTAGCCGAATTGTTTCTGAGAAAATCTTATTCGAGACAATTTGTGTTTTTTCTTCTCCCTTTGGTATGTTGTTGTTGTCCTTCCTTTGTATCTCTTCGTTGGCTTTTAGAAAATGATCATCCAATTTATATTAACGATTGGATAATTTGGCAACAAAGGAATTTGGAAATAGTTTACAGAAAAAAAAAAAAGCTAATAAATTACTGAGTTTTTTTGTGGTTCTGGTTTATTTGAAAGCTCTTTGGGTAGTAGATAATCAATTTAATTAAGTAATAAGTGATGTAAACTGTTTGAAATTATGTAATATATGACGTATTTCTAATATTTTAACAGTTAAAATAATATTTTAAAATTTCACAACTGCACTAGAAAATACCGATAGCTTAACTATGCAATCTCAATTACCTTATGTCAGATCCCCTATTATGTGAGAGTTGTTGCTTTTCAAACCTCACAAAACATGTTTTCTTCTGGAATATATATATTTTACTTTATTTGTATGAAAAACGTATAGGCATAGCATAATTTTTGACATATTATGTAAACGTAATGCTATATTTTTAGCAATTGACCATTTGCACGAAGCCGCCCTGCTCCCTAAAAGCCTGCGAAAACTACAGACAAGACGAGCAGTAATAACGCTACTTCAAGTCAGCTTCTTTCTCCTTTTACCCTTCAGTGGCTACCCACCCCCTCCGAAGAGGGGAAAGTGTTAGTGCGGTCCCTCTGCCCTTTTAGTACCCGGAGGTGTCGGCCGGAAGTCGATCTGTGATGGTGCTCGCCAAGGCTAACCCGCTGCATACAAAGCACGATCCAAAGGAGGAGGGTTGATATTTTTAAAGCCTACAAAACCTACCCTTAAATTCACAACATGTTTCAACACGTTATTGACTTTCGAGATAGACCATAGTATACTCTGCTCGATTTGCAAACATATAAATTATATTGTTTAATTATTATGTGTTGTAATTACAAATGTTTAAATTATAGCGCTTTTGCATATTAGGAATACATTTTTATGATATTAAATAATAACAGTCGTCAGTTTAAATTTAGTCGTTCCGTGGAGTTAGAATATTTGAATTAGCTTTTGGAATATTTGGAATGGGTTCTCGGAGAAATCCATAAACAACATTGTTGTGATGAAATTTCAGTGTAGTTCTTGGTATCTGCGTTTAAATGTATGATTGGATGTACAACAATGTTATCTTAAATTTAAGTTTGTTCATTATTCCAAAGTAGATATCAAAATCCTGACTGCAATTTGCCTTGCTTAAACTAATTGGAATGATGACAGTTTGGACACGAAGAATATTCGTATACATAATTGAAGCAAACATGTTTTCAGATTGCAGCGTGCATAAATAACTTGCGAGCAATGGCTGTTGCATTTTGAAGGAACGCCAAGTTAATTAAGATTGTGGCCTTAAAATTAGCATTCTTATTAAGTATGCGGTATGCTGATGTTATCACCATCTTGCATCTGAAGAATTAGTGCTTGCATAAATTTTCCTACAGCCAATTTAATTCCAGGAAATCAAGATTTCTGACATAAAAATAACAATACTTAGAAAATGACTGTTCTGCGCATTAAATTTTAAATATAAAATGATTTTACACGTGCAAGGGGAACCAGCGTCTATTTTTCCTCGTTATACTACTTACGTTACAACATCGACACATTTAACACTAACTCCTTTGATACTAAATACTAAGGGCTTTACTATACGTGTTTAAATCTTACACACCTGTTAAACAACCAAAATAAGAATAATGGTGGTTATATCCAAATATAAGGTGAATGTTGGTTGATCTGATGTCTCAAATTTAAAAAAAAAGTTAATTTGTAAGAGGGTACGAAACTAAGATTGTACTAAACAAATCTCTAAAGATCAAAACAATTCAATCCAGCCATATTAAAAAAAAACATACGTCAATTCACGTTGTTTGGTACCAAACGTATCGTTTCATTTGTTGTAATTGGTTAAGCTGTTTTGCAAAATAGGCGAAAAATCATAAACTTATCTGAAAATGCTCTCGTTTTGGGAAATGGGGTCATATGTCATCACGACGATGATATTTTTGAAGTAAGCAAAAGCGGAATACACATTGACAAACCATGAATTGCTAATACTTTTCAAGAATGCGGAATTTAGTTATAATAATGCTTTTCATCTAAAATTAAGTTACCGCCTAACTCGAGTGAGAACTTTTTCGCTCCTGTTTAAAAAATCGTTCATATATGTACATATAACCAAAACACTGCGCTCTTAATACATTACTACTCCAAATATAGTTTTTTTTTTCACACTACATATTTATATATATTATTTGTGGCTACGTACAGCCACTGAGTGTATGTTCAATTCTAGGTATATTTCCAGGTTTTTTCATCTGACCACTCGACCGTTAAAAGCTCGCAGTGTGCAGAGGAGGGTCTCCACTCCGAGTCAGCTTGACTCTTGGAATAACAATCGCCTCCTAATGAGCAACTGCCTTCCGAAGGGCACCTCAAGAGCCTTCTTTATTGGTTTGCTATTGGGACCGGAAGGGGTTGCTTTTTTATTCAACGGAATTCATTGGAAACTGAATTCCGTACATACCAGTTTCTACTGGCAAAATAATTCTTTTGTTCAACATAGATTTAAAAGATATATAACATTGTTGTGTTGGAAAAAGAAATGAATAAAAATGCATTGGATCAGACAGGCATAATCAATTGTTTTCCTTTGGATTAAAGTGAATGATCTTTTTATTTTTCAAACATGTTGTGTTGTTTATACATAGGTGGGTCCGTTTTCGGTAGTATGAGATTTCATAATTATACAGTTATGGTTCATTCTTAATAATAAGTGAAATGAAATAAAATATGACAAACAAAAAAAAAAGTGAACTATATTAAGGGGGGGAAATATGTGTACGACGGCGTATTTTCAGTGATTTTCATGATTTTTTTTAACACATAAGGAATAAATATATTTAGTTTCTACTTTGAGGTCACTTTAAAAATATATTCAAGAGTGTATTTAAAAATTTTCAAATATTTTCCTCAAAAAATAACGGAGATATCAGCTGCCGCGCATGTAAGTCGCCATCCGGCTGGGCAACTCCTTGAGGTTACAATTTTCCCTTAAAATCATTTTTTTAAGAAAATTTACTTTTTTATAAGTGTTTCTTCTATTTGAACTTCACTTCTTATAAAAAAAATGAAAATTAATATTTTTTTGAGTGTGAAAATTTTGTACGATTTTTTACCACTATTTTGTACGTTTTTTTGCATTAAAACAATAGTCAAAATTAAGATACTGTTTGAGGTTGAGATTCAAATAAAGCGCATTTATAAAAAAAAAAATATGTACTGAGTTTGATAACGATTGATAAAAAAAACTGTAAGAGCTAGAGGTTTTAGTAGTAGTTCAACCGAGGGACACTAACTCAAACGCTTATAACTTTTAAACGGAGTGGAATTTTGGTTTTAAATTTTCAGAATATATTTTTGAATAGTTCTACTATCATAGATTTATGAGAGATACAAAATTGAATTTTTTGAAGCCTCTACGCCTACTTCCCCCCTTAATCGAACCCCGGTAAATTGCTTGGGAGGCAACTACGATGACCAATGCACCGCCAAATATTGTAAGAGCTGCGGCATAATTCGTTATTTATATTGTAAATATTAAGAAATGTTTTTTTTCTTCAATTTTAAAATGTTCTGTATATCACATCGGAAATTATATTGTTTGTTAATCATAATTTAGAGCGCAGAATTACAGCTTGATTTAAAACGTAATTTACAGAATTCACCCTTTAATTGAAAAATATTTAACTACCCATCATTTAGATTAATAACTTTTACAAAAAATACTAAATAGTGTTCAAAATTTTACTACAATATCATTGAATTTACCAAAAACTGTTTAATGTTTTTTTCGGTGACCCGACAATTCGTCCGGTGACAATTCATCCGGCGACAGTTCATCCGGAGACAGTTCATCCTGCCGACAGTTCATCCTGCCGACAGTTCATCCTGCCGACAGTTCATCCGGCCGACAATTTATCCGGCGACAATTCATCCAGCCTGATCATTTAGAAGATTTTTTCTTCAAGTAAGTATGCAAAGAGGATATACGGCCGTACAACCAAAATCGATATACTTATATCTGAAGGCATCTTGCGTGGAAATCCGCTGTAACCTAACCTCCATCCGGCCTGATCATTTAGAAGATTTTTTCTTCAAGTAAGTATGCAAAGAGGATATACGGCCGTACAACCAAAATCGATATACTTATATCTGAAGGCATCTTGAGTGGAAATCCGCGGTAAAAATATTTTTACTAATAATAATTTCGACTCTCCGAAGAAGCATGCGTGAATAAAAAAAATACGGCATACTTATACGTGCAATCGGCTTAGCAAAAAATCGATTTTGGTTGTACGGCCGTATATCCTCTTTGCATACTTACTTGAAGAAAAAATCTTATAAATGATCTGGCCGGATGAATTGTCGCCGGATGAATTGTCGGCCGGATGAACTGTCGGCAGGATGAACTGTCGGCAGGATGAACTGTCGGCCGGATGAACTGTCGCCGGATGAACTGTCGCCGGATGCATTGTCGCAGTATGAACTGTCATGGAACCGTTTTTTGACCGTCACAAATGTTCAAGTTCGCTTACAATCAAATGCAATTCAATTAAAAGTTAAACTATATACACAGTAGTCTATTTTACGTGTCAATTTGTATAAAGGCTCCGTTCAGTGGAAAATGGTACTCAATAAAATAGTAGAAACGATAAATCAGAGGGGAGAGACGATAAGCCTTATTTAAAAATGGAGAAAAACTCGCAAACAGAAGAATGATTGAGATAACTTAGTGTTCCGCGTATTTATGGCGTCTTAACTCTTGGATCGTTCTGTTCTCCCGTTACGAGTATTTACATTGGAGTATTTTATGATACGGGAAGAAAATATTAGATATAATAAAATGATCATTATACTGTGCTGTCTGCCGTGAAAAATCATTTCAAGGGCATTTAATTAACAAAAACAGTGTGTGGCTAAAATATATAGATATAAATATTCTAACATGAATGTTTATTTGTTTGTACCTTTAGGGTTCCTAAACCATACATCTTAAACCATAAGTTGGTATAGCGCCCTTGAGATGATTTTTCACAAAAACGGCGCTATACAAATCATCTAAATATTATTATTATTTTTATACGTTCCTAAATCATGCATGCCCGCGATGGTATATATATTGTGATAGTGAGCTCTGGCATTATGAAATTATTTTCTATACTATTCATCCAGTTGCGATGAAAATTTCAGTGAGTTGTTATTCCAACAGCTGCAAAGGTTTCAATATACACTGGTGAGCTCTGGCATTATGAAATTTGTATAAGAATTTTTGAAACAGGGGAGCGCGAGTAATTTGAAGAATGTGTATTACACGTAGTTTAGCGGTAGGGAGGGAGGGCGGGAGTTGGAAAGGAATCGGTGAGGGGCAGAGAGTAACAGGGGTTCGCTGGAGTGGGGATTCGCGGTAGGGGGGAAGGAGGAGAAGATGGAGGGGAACGCGGAAGTGGAAGGGGAAGGAGAGATGGAAGGGGAACGGATCGAATGGGAAAAGACATGCAGAGTAATTATGTAATATGGTTTGAAAACAACTGGCCTTCTACGCAATTAATGTTCCTATCTAATTATAATATATTTATTTTTAAGTTAAATAAATCATAAATAAGTTTCTCAAACTAAACTGGATAGTGTAGAGCAGAATGATGAAGTAAAGCTTATGAAGGGAATATACAAAGCGCAATTGTATGGAAGGATTTTGGAACGCTCCAAAAATACATTGCCTAAGTGGTCTCGACTAGCAATACGAAGGTTGCGGGTTCGAACCCCGGCATACTCAAGTAAATTTAATTTGATTGATTTGTGTTATTTCACAATTTGTTAATTCAAAATATTATTAACAATAGTTGCGACCAAAAGTGTAAGTCCATCATTAAGAATTGAAACGTTGGTTGAAATGGTTTTAGCCGTGTTTAGTGAGCAGATCTGAATAGCCAGATATTTTCCCATCTCCCTCTTTCCCATCTCATATCCCTCCCCACTACCTACAGCCTCACAACATACTTCAATTGGGGATGCTATAGTCTCACTGGCTACTGACTCCGGAGTGGAGTTAATGTAAGAAAAATGCAATTGATGAGACAGAAAAAAAAAACAAATTATACAACATGGGTTGCCATTTTGTGTTCAGAGTTGTTTCGTAGTAAGAAAACATATTTTTAATCCGTACATCATATCAAGGATCTGCTGATCGTAACCAAAATGGTTACACATTAAAAATTCACAATACTACGAAAAGAAAATGGAGAGAAAGAATTAATTGAATAAGAATGAAATTGAATTCATCAAATATTTTAAGTTAATTTTCACATTCTGTGGAGGTTCTATTCAAGTTCTGTTATTATATCATTATTTATAGGACAGTTGCTGCATGAAACTGAAATAATCACAGAACTTATAAATAACTTACACAGAACGTTTAAATTAACTTTAAAAATTTGACGAATTCATCAAATTTTTTTAAACAATTCATCCTTAGAAATCAATCATAAATATCCTTTCACACCGGTTCAGCGCTATTATAGTTAAGGTGTACTCATTATTACAACCGTAGTGAGGCAGTCACATTTAAAAATGTATGCATCTTCTTCATATAGACGTGCCAAATAAATTAATACAGCCATTATAAGCGTGTGCGAAGGTTTTCATTATTCCGACTTTATGAGGAGCGATTATAAATAAGTGGGCAAAAGTATATTAAAATGACTATATGAAATATAAGCCAAGATCGTTACAAATGCACAAAAACTATAACCAGGGATAGGGTCAAATTAATTTGGCTACTGAAAATTAGTTGAATTACTTCATTAGAGCCAATGACCCCGTAACGACATTCTTATCCGTTTGGCGCGCAAATTGGGTGATAACCGGAAGTCACGTGACGGTGGTGGCGGCAGTTAGCGCTAGGTGGCGCTAGTTGTCAGCGAATACTGCTTTTATCACCGGAAGCCATCGTTTAGCCGTGTTATGTTGGCAATTTATACCTGAGTTTGCTACAGTTTGCACCAATGATTTACGACCTGACAAATTATTCGGTCGATTTCATTATCCGTGTACAAAACTTAAGCTTGAAATTGTTGGTTATATTTAATTGTTTTTTTTATATAACATATAAAATTAGATTAATAAATATGCACCCACTAAATAAATGCGTTAATTATCTATGTATGAAGATATTTACATTCTAAATTTTATTTAAAATCTATCGCACTACAATACAGTCGCTACAGTCGTAGGCGATTCTAACTTATTGATGTGTAGTATTTTAAAATTAAAAGAAATTTGAATTGTTAGTTAAGTATAATATTATACATAATAATTTTCAGAAATATTTTTTTAATTAAAAAAAACCTTTATTATGACAGAAAAAAAATTGCTCTCTCTGTCTTTTTATAACGTTTTTTTTACATTAGCTCACAGCGGGAAGCCCAGAGGAAAATAATTTCCCTCAGTGCCTATGTCATCTTAGGGGATGCTGTGTGGAGGTATTTTTAGTGAAAGGAAGGAGAGGAAGTTCTGGGAAGGAAAAGGTTTGAGAGGTGGGTAGGAATCTGGGGGTCAGTGCGTCCGGGTGTAACGGACGTATGAACTCATACCTTCAACAGCAGTGCAAGGCGATGGATCGAGAGATGCCGGCTGAAGATGTTAAGCACCTCCCTCAACCAGTCTCTCTCAATCCTACAAACCACGCAGCGGGCAGGCAGACGCAAGACCTAGACAAACCTCACCCCATGAACCCGGGCACCCCTGCTAAGTCACCAAATTTAGCAAAACACTCGGGGTGATCTATGCCAGAGGTGTTGGTTATCCAATAAATGGTTCCCGGGTGGCGGTACCCATACTCGCCTCACAAATTTTGAAAATTTGAATTTAATTAATGTTAATAAATATATAGCATTGTATGTTCGCGTCACGTTCCAAATTATACCAATATGCCGATGTATCATTTAGGTATGTATGCAATACACATTTTTACACTGCACCGTATAACCATGCATACAATGATAGATGTGAACATTTTTGGTTGCTCTGTATATTGTCTGAGCTGTTGTAGCATCCCTTGCAATGTGCTCAAATGGACATTAAACAGACCAGCATGTAAACTATTGCAGTAATCCAGTCGGTAGATTACAGGAGCATTAACTGGAGTCTTAGCTGACTCTGTAGGGAGACACCTACTTAAGGATTACTCGTATAAATATCTAGGATATACATCCTAAGCTTTATTGCATCTCCAGAGTGCGCAAAATATTCACACTCTCTGCATGTTTACTTTATTATCGCAAACTATTTCAATATATTTTTTAGACAAAATGATTTCACTGTTGACATAATTAGTGCCATCTCTGTTAATGTTATTTGAAAGCCAACCTCGCGTGCTGACCTATTTTTTATTCACGTTTCGCAAACTCCTCATTAAGTAAGCAAACATAATATAACCCACCCCTCAGAAATGAAGTTTGCTTGTAGCAATAGCACATTTAACGTGATGCAACAAGGTTTTAAGTAAAGTTACACAGCAAGCCTTTTAAGCCTTCACAGATGACGCAGGAGCTTTAGCCTTGAGAACTTTTAAGCGGGGAAATACTCTGATGGTTGCTACTGGACGACCATTTTAACTCTTCCGTCTTTTAGAAAATTAAAAAATAGATCCTATCGAAGAAAAGTTAGTTAATATATTTATAAATTGTGTCAACTAGTTTCGGTGAAATTCTGGGTGTCACGAAGAAAGTTAAAATTTAACTGAAACTAGTTGACATAATCACGAACACCCATTTGGATTTCCCAAAATCTAACTTACTGGTACATTGATTGTATCGAAAACAACTAAAAAAAAATGTGAAAATCTGTTATGACGCTTTAGTAATCAATGTAATCATCAATTTCAAAATTATTATTTTTTAATTATTATTTTCAAATTTACAAATTATTATTATTTATATCACTAATATATTTTAATTTAAGTATTTTCACGGCTTAGTATGGCCTAGTGAGGCGGGTTATAAAAATCCTCAATTTTTTTTTATGAATTGTATTCTTTGATCTACCTTTAACCTACCGTTGATGTGTATATTTCTGCTTGTTAACTTTTTGTAATAACGTAATCTGTAAACCAATGTAAAACTACACTTAACATGTACTTTCTTGGATATAAATGTTACAAATTTTCAGATTCACCTTATCTATTAGAAAGATTTTTCTTGCCCTGAATGCTACACCATAGATAGATTGATTAATTCTGTATACTACTTAGATTAGAAATATTCATTCAGTACATACTTTGTAAATCTAAAAAATGCGCAAAATGCGTAATCGATGAATCTGTAAAACATTCAACACCCTACAAGATGCACACATTTTCGTCAGTATCTTGGAAATATAATACAAGATCAAACTAACTGAATCTATCTCTTGATGCAAAAATAAGAGATGCTGATTTTTACTGTTAACACTGTTGTTTTTTATTACAGCAGATGGCAGAAATTTAAAAAAAAGATTTGTTCGACACTTGTACTGAGTTTTTACTTCTAATGTCTCAAATTAATTATTTAAAAAAGTTTAAATGTTCCTTTATTTTGTAAGCACCCTATTTGGGGCGTCCGGAAGAGTAGGTACTAAGGGAGGGATTTAGAAAAGACACTGACCGCCGTCGCGGCGCGCAGCTTCCATTACGGGCCGTGTCTCTGCCCGAGCCCGAGGGAAGCCAGAGTTATGATCCGTATCAATGCGTCTGGACCCCAATACCCAACTCCCCGCTGCAGCATACACCCTACTGTCTGTACTAGTTTTCTTCTTAACTTTCGAAATAACAGCTTGTTTTTTTAAGACATCTTCATCGTGACTATTTGAATACTGTAGATGTTGTTTTTTGTTTGTTTAATGACGTTCAATGTATTTGATTTTAAAATTTTCTTTCATATATATGCAGATTACTCGAATACAAAATTTCATCTTAGGAGATAATTTTTTACATTTTTTTAATCTGATCTGATATTTTTTTTTTATAATTTGTTAATCTAATTGTTTTTCATTTGAAACAAGTTTTCGATGAACTGGTTAGTAACCTAGATAGTGTCTCGAAAAAATACATCCAATTTTATTTATATGAAACAACTTTTGACCTTTTTGTAAAAATCTAAATGAATACTAAATTTCTATTAGAACTTTTGTCTTTCTGTATCATTTTGAAAGTTATTTCCATCAATGTAATATATCATTCCAGAAGAAGATACGCATATAATCTAAACGAAAATGTGAAAAAGAACGAGACACAGAATATAAAGATAACGGTCGCAATAATATGGAAAAAATAATAGTCCAAGATAATATCATTAATTCTGAAATTCGAAATATGAGATAGACAAAATGATATTTAATTGTTTTTATTCAATTAAAACTTTCAATCTTTATTTTTCTTTTTGATGAAAAAATCATGCACGAAAAGACTCCCTGCCACATTGGTAAAGTTGTCAATATAAATCTTCAATATATGCAAATTCTAACGCCCCTGTACGAACTTCTCCTTTGCATTTTGTCGGGCTTTAAAAAATCTGCTTACAGCAATTTTTTTATGTTGTCTTTCATCCTGTATCATCGCTAATAAAATATTTTCAAAATGCGCAAAGAAAGAATTCCTCTCGATTATTCGAAAAACAATAATTGTTTTCAGCTCATATTTTAAATATGAGCTGAAAATAATTAATTAAAGGACGTATTTTGGACCATGAACCATTATACATGAAGGTTTTGTTTTTTATGGTGAATTATGTTGGCGCGTACATTTTTATCACAATTTGATTGTTTGGATCTCTGATAATCGAACACTATCATTCGAGGTCTCTGCAGTCGATGTAGTATCTGGTGAGGCACTCAGAGGTTTCTGAACGGTCTGATTTTGAAGTAATTTATTTTGTACTTCTTCAAACTTCGCAAAATTACTTTGTGGCATCATTAATTATATAAACCACTAGTGGTTTGTACAAAGTGATCTGTTATTCATAATATAATTTATTTTGCCTCATCCGTTGTAATTGCCTACGCTCCAGCCTTAGTTGCCACTATATCTTTTGAGCCGATATACTTTTTTCGTCTACCTCTCTGATATTGCAGGAATTCCAGCTCCTCTTTGGGCATTTTTACTAAACATTTACAAAAATTGACACAAACGCATTTGCACACAGCAATATCAACGAGTTTTTTTGTGGTATCTTCATAAAATTCAGATTTCTTTTTATGCATTCGTCATTTCTTTAAGCATTTGTACTTGTGATAATACCGGGTTAGTCTACTTACAATTTAACGTTAAGTTACAATAGGAATAGATGTTTTATTCCTCAACATAATTAGATCGATTGAAATTATTTCACATATTTCTCACAGAAGGATCATTTCTATTGGTTAACCACTGCAAGTCATTTCTAATCAACAAATAATACTTTATTACGTCCGAATAAGTTTTTAACGCATTGATTTTTAATTTTTCTGGGCCATCAAATACAGGACGAATTGAACACAGTGATTTTTTTCTTGTTTTAAACATACTACAAACCAATCACAATCAAGTTTGTGTGGTTATTTCAACGAATTTGCGCTCCGTTCGCTTAACGGCATCTGTTGTACCGAAAAACATTGTAAAAGGGTGAGGGGAAGAGGGATAAGTTAGATGGGTGAAAATAGAATCTATTTTTTAACGTTTAAACAAGATTAGATGAGGTGTTGTTTAATAACAACATCTGAAAAAATCACTTTTTTGCAGAACTTTAGGGCCAGTGCGCCACCTGAAGATGAAGTTAGAAATTAGTGATTTTTTGTGTACTTTACAAAGTAAAACCAAGGCACCCATTGGTAATATAGGAAAAACGAAATTTGAAAAAATGTTTTTTCACTCCGCCCTAACCCACACCCGCGTCTCATATTAAGTAATAATTTTTCGAGTTAAATTATCTTTTAACATAAAATTAAAATGTTAGCCGAATAAATAACAAGATTCATGGACCGTGGAGTAAGCGATGTACCGGTGGTTTAAAAAAAACAGCCTCATTCGTGGTGTCGCCAGTTTGGGTTATGTCATGGATTGATGATGATTTTTTTGATTTTTGGAACGGTAATAACGGCGACATGGATAATCATTCTTTCTTTCGGTCCGCGTCATTTCAATTTTTCCGCGGGAAACTTAGGCTAGTTAGGTACTATGGTAAACCCATAAATATACCCCGACAGAATATTGTTTGGAGTGAATTATTTTATTCTGCCCTGAAAAGTGAGAATTTTTAGTTTTCACATTTTTTTTTTAATTTGCTTATAAGATTTACAATACATTACAACCGTTTGTTATTTTTTTACAATAGGTCCACACAGATGGCCATGAAGAAAAAAAAAAACCTTCATGGTCTATATCATGTTTTTCGATGCTGTGTGGAGAGTCTTTTAAAGGAAATTAAGTAGAGAAAGTTCTGGGAAGGAAAAAGCTTTGAGGGGTGGGCCCGACTCTGGGGCTCAGCAGGTCCAGGAGTAATGGATGTATGAATTCATCCCTCCCAATGCGGTGCAAGGCAATGGGTCGAAAGGATCTTGATAGAGAGAGATCTCAAGTAGTCTCTCCCGATCCGGCCATCATGCAGTATAGAAGACAGATGTATTCGCCGCCAAGACCAAGACAAACCTCACTCCATAGACCTGGGCATATCTGCAAAGTCAACAAACGAAGTGAACCACTTGAAGTGACCTAGAGCAGAGGTGTTGGTTACACGATAAATGGTTCCCGGGGCGTGGTTCCCATGCCCGCCTCCCAAATTCAATAAACTCATTGTGGGATGAACTGATGCTGGGCCACTTTGGGAATCACTGATCTAGATGCTATGAATAACTGTATATAGATCCTAACTGCAACTAATCTTTAATTTATGTATTCAATACTGCCACCATGGGTCGACCCACAGTGCCCTTCTTGACAATATCAAGGAGGATTCGGTGTTTCTACTTAATGTCGACAGAATAGAACTTATTCCTAAACATGGGAAAACCTCAACACAGGTTCGCCTAGTGAGGTGTTCACCAAATACAACTAGGTACTTACCTATTTATATACAAATACGGATCATTAACATTTTTTTTCTTATTACTAAACTTGTTATCTATGTAAACAATGTAATAATCTGTAAAGTGTATGTGCAAGAATAGAAATAAAAAAAAAATATAAAAGCACTTTGAAACTATGTGAATTAAAATATTGTGTGATTTAAAAATAAACCTCCGATGTTTAAAAATCTGATTCGAATGTAATTAAAATCACACAAATTTAATTGGTCTCTTAAACTAATCCTGTCATTATTCCGTTACAATTTATTTTAATAAGTCTCTGTAAATTAAGTAAATAAAAAAACTTTTTATGGGTTTACATAATGAAATTTATCTAATCTAGAGACGATGATACTGTAATCACGGATCAGGATACTTTAATTAGCATCCACCGAACCCACACCCCTATATTATAAAGTCCCGCCAAGAACCCCTCCTCCAACCCCCTACCCTATACTCTTTTTCTCCTAGTGGCCAACTTCCACAATGAATTTACGTGAGTTTATTTATTTTCGCATCCATTCCGTTGTTTTCTCTCCGCTCGAAATGTTTAAAAGGAAAGTTTTTATTTAGAATTTTATATCCGAGGCTTGTGGGGGGTTAACAAGCGATGGTATTATCTGATAAAACCCAGAAACGCTGGATGAAATTTCAAAATTAATGCTAGCTACTTCTTGTTCATTGTTTTGCCTCAAAGCATTTTATAAGGCTTCTTCTTAAAATATTTATAAACAAATTTAAGGGATGATTAATGGTGCAGTATCGATGGGCGTTGGTTTTATATATCTCATTTACGAGTTTTGAAAGAAATTGGATTATTTTGCGTTGTTTTTGGTTTTATTATCCCCAGAGGAGTATTTTGCACGAAGTCATAACAGACTCGGATGTTATAATTTCTTAGTGAGGTTGTTTAAATGAAAGAGTCATAATTTATTCACAACGTGCTGGCCCGACGAACTTCGTACCGCCTCAGAATCAATAACTGTTGTGTTTACTTATTAGCTGAATTGAACTCAGTTTTTTATGTTAAAAATTACGCAATGAAGCAATTATCGATGCGCAACTGTCCGTGTTTTGTTTTTGTCAATATATCAGCTGGCGTTATGAATGAATTTATATTTTTTGTGATTTTATTACATTTTCGTTATATGTGTAAGGGAAATTTATTATAATAATTGTATTTTTCCTTTGGAGTGGTGCAGACACACGTTCGTTGTTTGTCTCATTTTCGACTATTTACATTAAGTGTGAAAGAAAGAGGGGCAGTATTATATGCTTAAGAAAAAGAGCAAAATATTCAGCGCATTGAAATTTGACGTTTTTTAAATTTTTGGAATTTACTCACTATTTAATATTATATTGATCACAATATAGCTGCAGCTCTTTCAAAAGATGAGAATTCTTTCCTTACAAAATGTATGATGAAAAGAATTTTATTCTAATTTTTTTTTCGTCATTTTTTCCGATGTTTTAATAGCTATTCTGCTATTCGGGGCGGAGACAAATCCAACAAACCAAATATCGTAAAAATCGGTCTAGCCGTTCTTGAGTTATAAATGCTGTAAATAACCCGACTTTGTTTTATGTATTAATATTATAGCTTTTAATATAAAACCCTTTAAATATTCAATGTATTTCGTAACATGTACAGTTCTTAACTTCAGTTATGCAAGATCACAAGAATTAATGTGCAGTAGTCAGTCGACGTGGCACCCACACAGTTAAAAGTCGAACAAAGTTCTCTGTTCCCTGCACACTAACTAACGAATGGTATTCAAATGCGTTATCCGAACGATCCTTGCCGAAACAAGAAGTTTATCTATTCCGATAAGTTTTAGTACATTTGCATGTTTTTGGAATCGAACCCTGTTTCGTCCGTGTACAGCAAAGCGGCCGCAAGCCTCTGAGCCGCACTCATTCGGTACCACAAACTTTTGAGGGAACTTTCAAACTACTGAAAACCACAGTGAGCTGAGAACTAAACCTCTCTGTGTCCCTCTGCGCTCCTGGTCAGACCAATTGCTTCTGGAACTCGGTCAAAGGAGTCGAGAGTCCCGTAACTTGGTCTTTGTCCGTGCAAAAATTACTACTTACGCATAAGTGCAAGATAAAACACTGGTAGGACGCTTGATAGCAAAGAAAAGCTCGCTTCGACTCTCTAAACTTTCGTAAACAGATTACATATAACATTTATATATACAGCCTCTCTAGTTTCTTTAGAAAATAAAAGTTTCAATTAAATGAATGTCCCATGCAGAAAGTATAAAGGGTGTCCGCTAAAAGTTATGATTTACTTTGATAGAATGAAAATAAAAAAATTTACTCTTTTCCTATTTAGGTGGCGGCTATTGGATAACCAACACCCCCGTTTGGTAATTTAGCAGGGATGCCTGGGTTCATGGGGTGAGGTTTGTCTAGGTCTTGGCGGTGGATGAGACTGCCCACTTACTGTACTACTCCGTCACACTGGACGCATTGACCCTCAGATTCTTACCCATCCCTCATATCTTTCTCTTTCCCACATCTTCATCTCCTTCCTTTCCATAAAAAAGACCCTCCACACGGCTTTCCCAAAGATCTCATCTGCCCAAGGGAGTTTTTCATTAGAGCCTCCTGTGTGGAGCTAATTCAAAGATAAAAAATCCACAATAAAAAGACTTAAATTTGTTTTAGATCACTTTTATTTTATTGACACTATCCCGGTTTTGGAAGTACCCTAATTTCGTCAGGAGAATATTAGAACTATTACTAAATTGAGTCACCCGTGCCTGCTCATACGATTTCGTCCTGATCACACGCTTTACAAATGCTTGTGATAGACCCTAATCTATTTTAACAACGTATCCTGATATATGTACATTAAGCTGACATATGTTACTAAGAACATGTACATATATGTAGAATGATAGTGAAAAGTATGGGTGGGCGCGACTAATAACTGAATGCTACATAGTTAACGTAGTAAGTGAACGAACCCACTAGTCTTCTTTAAAAGAGGAAAATTTGTAAATTAATAAAATTGTGTATGATTCAGGGTAGTTCATCTATTTTGGAAACGAAAAACTATAAAAAAAAAAAAAAAAAAATAGAAAATGTCTAGAATGGATGGAGCTGTAAGACGAGCAGATTTTTTTTCTTCAGTAGCCAGCCAGAGACCGTCCATAAGTCCATCCGTTAAGTAAGGAACCTGCTCGTCCAGCAATGTAAATTGCTGTAAAACATGTAAATTTCAATTTTAATATCTCGGCTTTTGCATGATTTGAATGCTCAATGCTCTTACACAATGTGAAGGGTGACAAAAATGCGCAATCCAGCAAACCTGTAGTACTCTAAATTGCTTAAAGCATTGAAAATGCACCCCTTTTGTCATCGTTACGCTTCCAATGAAATTCTGCATACCATTTCAACCCTAAAGTTTATAACCTCATCTTCCAATCAGCCTGTATGAGCGTATACTTGTGACGAAAATCACAACAAAAAAACGTGGATCATCGTTGTATGCGCTAAAATTTCCTCGGTTTAATTTCAAATTAGCATATTGTGTTTCCCGTGCAAACACGACCGCTGACAAGTTCAAATTTCGGCGTTTTCATAAAACACAGTTAATGCATACAACACGACTTGGGGAATATATTATTGAATAATGTACGTTGTTAATGGGAAGTTTTCGCTGCTTTGATATTCTATACGAAATATTTGTACATGTGTTGACAGGTACTGATTAGTATGAACATCTACTTCATTAGAAGGAATTACGATTGATCATGTTCACGTTGAAGTTTAGTTTGGAATACTTAGCCGCTTCAAACGCCCAATTCAGGGTAAATTCATGAGCAACTCTTAGAATGTTATTACAGAAACATTTCACATGCCCTGAAATAATAATATGTTTGCAGGAGTCAAATTATGACAAGCGAATGAAAGTGATCTTAGTTCTGTTTTATTAAATTTTCGAAATTTTTATGTGAAGACTTCTTGTTTTTTTTTTTACTTATTTTGGAAAATCAATTTCTTTTACATCTGTATCTGATAAACATATAAATAATACAAATAAAATCTAATGACAAATGTTCACGTAAACATAAAATTATAACAAAAAACTTAGGGTCCAATAACGGTGGTTTAAAATATTAACA
This sequence comes from Limnephilus lunatus, assembly GCA_917563855.2. NCBI lineage: Eukaryota > Metazoa > Arthropoda > Insecta > Trichoptera > Limnephilidae > Limnephilus > Limnephilus lunatus. The sequence continues at coordinate 100,647,566 of OU830595.1, forward strand.
AAAACATAAGTTGTAAATATTAAAGAGAAAATTCAATAAGATTAAGACAAATAAATGAAAATATGAATCGTAATTAATAAACCATGCAGTAAATATTAAAACATAATTGTTTTAAAATCTTTTACACTAATAGCAATAATCACTAATATATACCTACAACTAAACTGAACACAAGTTAATAAAAATAATGGCCAAGTTTATAAAAAACTGGACACAATCGTAGTAACAATATGATAACTTGCAATATGATTTTTATAATTATTCAATATTATATATATTTTTAAATGCTCTTAAATTTCACGATAATATTTCGATTTCATTAAAGATCATATAATATTAAAAATAAAACGTTAATTAATCAATAGATTTTTTTACAATATTACATATTTAGTTCCTTTTTTCATGGATTGTATTGACGAAAAGGTCACTGCTCAGCTACAATTCAGAATTTCTCCTAGAATGCAGATGGTTTTCAGTAGTGCCTCCAATGTAAAAACAGAAAAAAAAATAAAAATAAAATTAAATTATGAAAAATAAAATGAATTCAATAAAAATAAATTATTTAAAAAAATTAAATCTCCAATTCAACACACACAATAGGTACAGTTAATAGAATTTAAAATAAATAATTAAAAATATGAATAAATTAATAATGTAAATCTAAATTCAAATTAAAGCCAAAAATCTTAAAATTAAAACTCCAATATAAAATAAATTCAACTCAAATGAAATATAATCAATTTAAATCAAATTCAAAATAAAAATCTATTAAAGTATGAAATATAGATAATAATAAAAAATGCAGAATATAATCAAAAATATAGAATTCAAAATTAATAATGAATCTAAAACATAAACACAAGAAAATATTCCTTCAATTGTAAATTTTATTAAGTAAGATGTGTGGTTGACTGCGCAGTCAGCAACCATTCTTGGAGATGTCGATATTCGAATGGACAGTGGTATTTCATTCCAAAGTTTTGATGACGAATAGCTGAAACTACCCTCAAATACAGCAGTTTTATGTTTCGAGAGAATGAGTATATGGTCCCTTTGGCGTGTAACGTATGCATGAGAGTCACGGGACCACTGCAGTCTGTCAAACAGATAGGAAGGAACCTTCGAATGCATCAAATTGTATATTTGACACATTTGATGTTACCTACTTCATTAAATAGATTACATTCTCCGAATTTAGAAACATTTTGTGGAGATTAGTAGAACACTTACGAAGATGGAAAAGTCAGTTTTCTCTAGTTCTAAAATTCTAACGCTTGGGACGCTCAATAAAGCCATTTATAATTTTATCTAGTATAGTTTTTTTTTTTTATATCTGCGGAGTCTCTTCTAGTTTTTGATGGCTTATGTTTATAAAGACCCATCGAATTGTTTATGGCATGGTTACAAATATTTATCTTAAAATTCAAATAAGGGAAAAATTTTCTTTGGATGGAAATGCGTTTCAGGTAAATATTTTATTGAGGATTCCATACATACAGCAAATTTAAAATGACTTCGAACGTAAGAAAAATTCAGTATTTGAAGTGTTTGAACATTATTAAATTCTTTTCTGATTGAGAATAAGATTCCTAACATTCTTCACAATCATTTTAATATGCGCCTCGAATGTAAGTACACTGACAAGTAGGTCACGAATTTATGTAATAACGCTTTTTAGTAATAAATCGGCTGCCTAAATGATGATAATGGTCTAATTTCATTTGTTTCTGGTAAAGTTAATCGAGAGACATATTTGAAACAATTTTTTTCAAAACTACAGATGTACAATAAATATTGTTATTATTTTAATTGATAAACTATAATAATTAAAAAAATAACTAATATTTGACAAGTTAAAGTATTTCACCAAAAAATGTAGACATAATTTGACTCGACGCCACCTAGCGAGAGGTTTAGCACTAACAATGCCTCTCTCGTTTTCAGGTGGAAAAATGTAATAAGCAGTAATTGTTGAATGAAACACTAGTATATATTGAATTATTTGGCGAGTATTAGATAAGCCGACATAGCTCAGTGGTAGAGCACCTGACCGGCAATCAGAAGCACAAGGGTTCAAGTCACGTTGGCGGCATGTATCTTTTCTCGGAAGATTTTTTCAATGTAGATGAGTGTTTCAGGCTGATAATTATTGCTTATAATAATAAATATTGTCGTTATCTGCATGCAGCTGATGACAATATCAGCTGCATGAAGTGTAGACATTAGGTGTTAGTGCAAGGCATATTGCATTATGTCTCATTACGTCTAAAAGGGATCGAAATGATTCGGAAATGAAAATCCAGTCTCCTTGAATGGAAGCAATCTTCCGAACAGGCCTCCATCGACATGCTTGGTGTAACAACAAGTGACCAGCTTAGGTATGGGGGCTCCATCGACCCAGAGTTAAATTGCTCTTCCGAAAACTGGGCGTACTGTAGAGGGCCCGCGGATACTGTAATAGTTCAAAATTGCTAACTCTGTTCAAATCACAGCCATCTCCGGTCAATACCTGAAAAAACCTGCGACTGTGCAGAAACGGGCGGTCTGTTTGATAGATTCTCCTATGTTAACGAACGGATTGCTATCTTTCGAGCACAGCCGTCGGGTGGGAATGCTATCAATTTTTCACTGGTATTTCAATAAAAGATACTCCGAGGAACTAGCATCATTGATCCCCCGGCACCAACCCACATAATGTATACGGTTAACATTTGTATCACGATAACGGGTCGCTTCTTCAACTCGTTCTTGAGTTCGACAGCTCAGCTGTGGAACGATTTGCCTGCCTTTGTGTTTTCTCCTTCTTACAACATGGGTCTCTTCAAGACCAATGTTCACTCCTTCCTCTCCTCAAAATATCCTCCACACAGTATTTCAGATAACATAGGCCCCGAGGAAAATTATTTTCCCCAGGGCCTCCTATGTGAAGTTAATGAAAAAAAAATTTGTAGGCAATGATGGCGAATAGTCAGATTTGGTGAACAATCATTAGGGTACAATTCTTGACTCTTCGATATTCCGGGCAAACTACAACATATTATAGCACCCCTCCCGTGGCCTCTTGTTTACTTTTACAACGGGCGAAGGTATCAGGAACCGCTGCACATGCGGCTCTAATATAAATTGGTACGGATTCATATAGTCGAATAAATAATATATTTCATCAAAATTAACTATTGATATCATATTTACATGTTATCCGCTGGTTGATTGCGTCCCAGCCCTTTGAGAACACCGCCCGTCGCATCTACAGATGTGCGATGGGTGATTTGGTGAGGTCTTCGGACAGGCTTCACGGGAATCCGACGCTTCGGAAAGTTTTAATCATTTAGCTGCTCGACTCAATGCCATGTCATCGCTTGGTAAATGTTACTTCAATGTGGCTACATCCGTTGCTATAATTAAATGTTTTGTATCTTAAAAGAAATAAAATAATCTATCTACATAAAATTGAACATCATTACCTACTTAAAAGCAACATTTAAATAAAATTATCTACCCAAGCGAAAAATTTCCATTCCTTTGCATAAGATTTGTGCTAGTTTTCTTTCTTTCCAAACTTCGAAAGCAACTACTTAAAACTTACAACTCCATTAAATGTTCAGCTTTATCGAAGTGATTTTTATCCGTAACTAAGCTGGCAACCCACAAGCATCACGCAATAATAATATCATTAAAGTTTAAGCCACTGTATTCCGTTGGTAAATTAATAATTTCTATACATCGCATGTCCAGTTACCGGAGCTTTCGCAGAAATTAAACTAAGGCTAAAACACTTCTTGTGTTGGCAAAAGGTTAACCCTCCTTTTACCTGTAATGTCCCGTAATAATATAAACTGTTGAGCAAGGAGAAAAGCAAAGATCAAGCCGTGGAAGATAGTGGATTCAAGGAAATCACCAATTAAATTTAATGCCTGCTTTGAATGACCACAACTATTAGGGGTCCCGACCCGCCGACCCTGCCAGGGCAAGCTCTCCCATAAAATACGAAGGATTAAAATTAATCTCTGGTCTTTTGTTCCCCGGCAGGTATCTGATTTCAGAGTCAGGCTTGCATTCATGATTTCGGTTACACAACTCATTTCAAGGAAAAGTAAATAACGGTTTGTTTGTAAAGAAACCAGTAATCACAGATAATACGCAGACCATCAAAAGAGGTCCAGACCAACGAACTATTTTTGTATGTTATTTTGTTTTGTTTCCACAATATCCATAGTATCGACGACCCCAGATGAGAAATTATTTGAGTTTTTTGAAAAATTTAGGTGTTTTAGAAAAATACATATATGTATTTCAATTCTTTAGGCATTATTTCCACTTTCCTTCGAAATAATATCAGATCTCAAAAGATGTTTTTCACGTAAAATGATAATTTGTAAATGGTACACTGTTTGCCAATTATAGAAGAGTTTATTCAATTTTTTTAAATTACACAAATTAAAAAGTGTACATTTTTTTTAAATAGGGAAAAAAATCGGTCAAGATTTGCGACAAAAAGAATAAAAATGTTTACCGCCTGAATTGCTAGCTAAAATGCTTCAAAAATGGCGCTTAAAACCAGTTATATCAGACAACGGAAAACTAAAACAGTCAATTTTTATTAGCTTATAGATAGTGAGGAAAACATTTTGAAATCTATGTGTATGCAAATACACACACGGTCAGAAAGGGTTAAATAATGACGTAACTCACTGTTCAAGAGTTATATGCGAAAGTCATATTTGAAACACACATTCAGATTTCTATTTCATTGTTATAAGTTTTTTTAATTCTTCTTATTTCAATGATTGCAACTTTAACATTGATTGAACCTTTGACAAGTTTAAAATTTCGTATTTTCATTTTGTAGAAATCAAATATCAGAAAATCATGATTGCTCATCTTTAAGTAGTTACCATCATCATAAGTGCTCCAAACCTTGCAGAGTTCTAAACACCTGCCTTTAGGAAACACTTCCACTCTTGTGGTTACCTCCTGCCCCTTATGTCTAAGGATGCGGTGTTGGTCCTTACATAAATTTCGTTCTCCGTGTATTTTATTTATTTATTTTATTATTCATTTAAACACATTATTTATTTACAAGTATTTGATTTTTTTTTTTATTTACAATTTACAATGCTGATATGGGTACCGCCGTCCTGGAAACCATTTATTGGATAACCAACACCCCTGCCGTATATCACCTTAGGTGTTTCACAACGTAACCGGGTTCATAGGTTGAGGTTTATCTAGGTCTTGGCGGCGGATGAATTTTTCCACCTACAAATTTATCGCATAATCAACACCTTTGCTATAGGTCACCCCAAGTGGTTCGATTCGTTGACTTAGCAGGGGTGCCCAGGTCTATGGGGCGAGTGTTATTTTAATTTAATTAATTTTGGTCTTGGCGGCGATTAAGTCTGTCCTCTTGTTGCGTGGCGGCCTGATCTGGAAACAATGGTTGGGGGAGATTTGGCCTCTCCAGCCGGACTCTCTCTCGCGTCGCCTTGCACCGCTTTGTGAGAGATGGATGGATGGATTCATGCATCCGTCACTCCTGGAACTACTGACCCTTAGATTCCTACCCACCCCTCATACCCTTTTCCTTCGCAGAACTTCTTCTCCTTCCTTTACTTAACCACTGGAGCGACAGCGCAATTTAAAACTTTTTTCTTCGATTGCTCGAAATTTTTTGGCGATCATTTTGAATATTTTTCGCCCACATTAAAAAAATCATTCCTCCGAATTTTAATATGGAGACATACAAACAGATTACCTATATTTTCGTTATTTGTTTTTGGGGTGTTATGCCTTGTTGCGCTACCTCCTTCTTTAGCCGACGTCTCGGACAGGGTCAGTGTACATCATCAGGGCAGATAACGTCGGCTAAAAAAAGAGGTAGCGCAACACGGCATAACACCCCAAAAAAATATCGAAAATGCTTTTGGCCGTGAAAATTTAAAAACGTATCTGATTACCTATAGTTCTATATAGCCAATGAATTCATCTATCTTTTGTCGATTATCACGTATTCGTTGGATTTATAAGAAAAAAATTATAAAATCGTAAACTTCTACTTAATTACTTACAAATAAGGGAAAATTTGTCAAAATTGTCTGCAAAGCAATCCTAGGTAATGTAAATAGTGCCATATTGTGGCAAAAAGCGCTCCAGTGGATAAAATAATCCTCCACACAGTATCCCCTAAATTGACATACCCACAGATGGAAATTATTTTCCTGAGGGCCTCCTGAGGAAATCGTGACTCAAAGTGCTTCGCAATAAAAATAAAAGCAACTTTAACAATTCCAACATAAGAATATTTTCTTATAATGTTATTTTCAGTGAACTTTAAATGAAAATACTCAAAAAAATTTGAAAAATTTCGAAACCAATCAAAATTTCAAGGATAAATTTCTTCAACAAAATATGTTATATGCATATGAAAATATTGAAACCATAATTTTTACCTCAGCCAGGTATTAAAATTTAAAATTTTATCTATTATTTTTGGTGAAATATTTATAATGTAGTAAAGTTTGATAGTTATAAAGTACTTTATCATCTGTATTATTCATCACAGTAAACACATAATTTCATTTGCATTCACTACCCTCAGTAACACTCCAAATTTACTTGATCGCCCAACTCTATCAAAGTGCCTGAGTACAGATAGTTCCGACAAGATATCAACACCTTGGAAATACAAAGTAATCACCTCTAAATTCGGAACCAAATTATCTACACGACAAAAACACTACAGACCGAAGGGTGTCTATTCACCTGCTTTAGAGATAAGCCGAAATGCTGACGTTGGCAAGTAGAGGGATCAATGACAATTTGGTTTCTTGGTTAGGCGTGAATTTACCATCAACAGATTTAAAAATACTAGAGATAATAATTTTTGAATTTGCATCTACCTGTTTATTTTGTGATAAGAACGAATAAGTTGTGATATATTAAGTTGGTTTCTACTTCATAGATGGTTACATGATTCCATTGGTAATGTTTGTTAACTTTTGATTGACAACTAACCAAGTTTAGGGTACGATTTTGCTATTATATATTTCTTACAAAAATGTTTTACATTTTCAAAACACCACCTTTAAAAATTAATTTATCAGCAACAACAAACTATCACCGTTTTATCAAAGCAATTCAAATTATCACCGTTTTAACAACTTATCTATATGCACAGTTTGTCGGTTTTAAGCGCTTAAAAACGGTCTTTCTTGGCGGGAAAAGCTCTGATGTGATATTCAGAATTTCTTGGTAGAGCACTGAAAATAGTACTTCATTCGAAAAGAACTGTTTTGTCTGAAACCGTTTGAGTTTACCAATAATAAACATCAATAATTTCATAATTAATTTATTTATTACGTTCACTGGGCTTTTACATGTTTGGTAGTACAATTAAATCATGACAGATAATTTTAAAAGATTTAATAAAAATAAAATTAGATAAAAAATGCGCACAAGTCATTAAAAAACAAAAATACAGATGGGTTTAGGAATAGAGGAATATATTTTTGTACAATATCCACAAAACTCGACAAGTTGATATTAAATATAACAAAATCACCTAAGTACTGATTTCCCATAGAGTGAAATCGTTGTGTCGGAGAGTGGGCAATGTAGTTCCGCTTATGAATGCAGCAGTAGAATAGTGTATTTTGTCGTGTTGTTACTATAGATATTCGTAAATTTATGAGTTTAGGAGTTCGAAACAGTGTAATTTAGAGTTTAGTATTTCGAATAAAAATGTTAAATCGTTTATTTTACGTCTATCTTCTAACGTGTGTATTTTTAGAATATTTAATAAAAAATATACATATTTTAGGTCTTCTAGTGGGATATTTAATTTAAAATGTATTCGCTCAATGTTATTTGTGAATTTTGTAAGATGGAGACCAAACTTCCGAGTTTTAGGTATTCAATTAGGCTTCTAACTAGAAATAAGTATAATAGTTTATTGGCTTCTATGGAATCAAAGTTTTTAGTTGTTTTTAAAACGCCTAGTGTTTTCAAACCTTTGTTCACAATTTGCTGGATATGATTGGCGAAACAAAGTTTTCCATGTAAAATAATTCCAATATCTCTCATTTCCGTGACTCTCTCTAAAGCTGTGTTATTGATGGAATAATCGAATAAACCAGGATTTGTATTTCTGAAGAAAGTCAAGGTTTAGCACTTTTTTCATTAAAAATAAATTATTTTGATAGCACCTATTTTTTAACTTACTAATATTTGACTGTAGTATAGGGCAATGATTTATATCAGTTATTTTCTATAAAAGTCTACGGAAATTTAGGGTCTTATCAAATAATTTGTATATCTACCTACGCCACACACCCAACGTTGCGTTGTAGCGCTAAGTTCTGTTTCATTTCATATTTTTTGTTTAAACACGTAGTTTATTGTTAATTTTATAGGTTATCCAATTATAACTCTTGTTAAATGTATGGTTAATTGGCTATTGCACCCAATCTTAAAAATAAAACAAACACTACTTAACCACGAATTAATTATTTTATGTATCGATCGGTTTCGCTTCGACCAAGCTTCTTCAGGATATAGATAATAATAACTTTTTTGCTTAAAAAGCAGGTGACAAAATCATCATAATTTAGTTTTTCTGTTTTAGTTTTTTATATAAATTATTTCAGTTCAGTTTCAGTGCCGGCAACCCGGGCGTTTATTTTTTTTTTCATTTATTTCCATGGGTTTTCTTTTACCCACCTCACTAGACAAAGTCTGTTCCGAGGTAGGAAAAGTATTGTTGGTACTTTCCCGTTATAATATGGTCACATTATAATGATAATAGTGAATTATTACGTGTTACTCGTAATATACAAAAGCTGCTTGGCTCTGATAACTAGATAACAATATTATGTAGATTACAATATATTAAATAATAAAATAAGTTTTCTTTTAAGTTAAATATTTTGACCCATTATATATGTAAGAGGTTACACCCTTGTAAAGGTAAATTTGTTTTATTTATGATTTGAAACACTGTATTATTGTGTTAATATATGAACTTACCTTGTACGTATTGATAAATAAATAATTTAAAAATATGTACATACATATTACGTGCCCATATAACGGCAAATCACTCAATTTTCAGATTTGTACATTATAGAAGAGAAAAATACTAGATAAGGTTGAATGGATAATTTGGATAGGCACTTAGTTTGATGACATAAATCCTAACCAATACAATACAATACAAAATGGTAATCATTTTGCAGGTGTTTACAAAGACATCGACTTCGTTTTAAGAGGGGCATCTACCATTAAAACCTTTATCTTGAAACAAGAACACGATGCGGCTCCATGTTCGTCGGTGGAACATGGAACGAAGAATCGGGTCCAGCAAGAAAAAAGCAATAAAAAGGATCGGTTCTTAGATATCAGCTTAGTTGCACCTGCTGGAGTGAATTAATTATACCATGGATTTTGTATCTCACTATTTGTGTTGTTTCGGCACGAAACAATCTTTTCATCATTTATGGTAACCTATTTATTCTCACAACGAAGGTAGATATATGTATTTTTATGTAGATATTTTGCAACTACTAGATAATAAGCAAATATGAATTTTTTTTTTCAAACTTTCGAATTGTTTCTACATGTAATTTATTGAAAAAAATATTAGTTTTAGAATCCATAGTCGGTTGTCGGATACAAATTAAAATGTAATTCGTTATTTTGGTTTGTTTACCAAACTAAAAGATTTCGACTGAAACACTCCGGCGATATGATTTTTGAAGATAAACTATAATTAAAGATCGCTTTTTAAGTGCTGCCCAACTGTCATTTTGACATTAAAAATCTTTTCTCTCTCAGTTTGGATTGAAAATTTCGTTTGTAAACAATTACTAGGTATCCACGCTCATTCTGAAATATCACATTAATAAAAATATTATTTAAGAAATTTCAGAAAGCGATGACTTCTGCTTCTGCTGCTAATTTTTTCAGAAAATTAAAAATTTAAATGATCGGAAAACGGATATCTGAAAGATAACACAATGATGTGACTTTGTAAAGAAACGGGTGGTCGGTCCAGTTGATAAATTCCCATATCTGAACAAAACGGTTTGCAATCTTTAGTTAACATGCGTCAGATGGGAATGCATTGGTCTACGACTACGGTCTATGTGTTTCGTCCCTCCTAAAACGCATGGGTCTCTTCAAGACCCATATTCACTGTTCACTTCTTCCTCTCCCCAAAAAGACCCTCCACCATCATCATGAGATATTACACCAAGGGTGTTATGGATGTGAAAAATTCTTTATCACCGTTGTGATTTGAAATGAAAAATAGCGATACCAAAAAGAGAGAAACACATACATCTATAGGACTTAGCCTGCGAGAGAATGAGATCGTATAATCGGTCTCCTTTTGCGCGGTGCTGTATAGCCTGTCGGTTTCCTCTTTGTGCGGTACTCTTCATAGCTTCCCCACTCTTGTCTACTTTAGTTTACTGTACTGAACTGGGGTAAGTGTAAGAAAATTAAGATTCAACGTTAAAGAGGCATTTTTTTCTTTGAATCCATTTAAGTGTCTAGTGAACAAAGCTATGGAATCGATTAACGCAGCAAAGTTTCGTGACCTTTCTTCAAGCCTGAAGTCCCCTATTTGCTTGTCACCAGGCTTTGTAGGTAAATAAATATTATTCTGATTTGCACCTGCTGACGGTGACAATTTTCTAATTTTATTGCTCAGCTTAGATAAATTGTTCTAAAAATAACTGTTGGATATAAGCATAGATACTAGAAACAAAGACGATGAACTGAATTACCGCTCAAAAAGGTGCCGGTAAAATTATCATCCACCCACACGCCTGCAAACCGAATATAAGTAAAGTGGCGCCTAGTTTTTTTCTCTACTTAAACAACAAATGCAGAAATTTAATCGGGTAAACCGTTTTAATAGTCGGTGCAGTTTAGTATTAGGTCAACGATAATTGGCTTGCATGCCATATACCTCCAATTTTTTATATATCTATAATTAAAGTTTTCACATGCGCGTCATAGATCCACACGACGCCCGTATAAAGCATTGAGCCTCTCCTAACGGCAAATAAATATTTCAATAGTCAAAAGGGCAAAATTAAGCGTGGACAACCAATTGCGTACTCGGGTCTTCCCATCAATGTATAATGTTACCTGATATTTGGGAGCGGCTTTGTGCGTTGTTCGGGCGTCATGTGGACGGGACATTCAACAACCCACCTGGAAGGCGTGATATTACCCCAAAATCCGCCAGCGCAAGTAAAGTTGAAGACGCCTCGGGAGATCTACATCCAACAGTGAATTGAGTAAAACAATATTTTAAAACATAAACGCCATATAATTACAAGCTTTCAGAACGCTTAAAAAGTTGCCATAATCTTTTAGCATCGGTTATTTTTATATCCGCGATAAATTCGCATGTTACGTGCCGAATATTGACGGCCGCAATCAAAGCTGTACGCAATCAAGCAGGTGCAATGTGCATATAACTTGTTGTATTTTGCACTGGCGCGACATCGGCGACTATATTATAAGTGCATAATATACAAACATTATAATATCTTCAGTCGAGGATCGCCACACGACCACACCTGTACAAAAAAGAAACACGACTTGATTGTTAAGCCGGTATCACATTTGCTTGGATAATAAAAAGTAGATATATGGATTAAATTTTTAAAATTAAAATTTTTTTTTTTCGAAGAAAACTTCTTCGGAAAGGTTTTCTCTTTGTGATGGCATTATTTATTTTAATAAAAATGCAAATAACTTTGTTTAACCAATAATAACCAATAAAAGTGATGTAAACAAAGTTATTTGTATTTTTATTAAAATAAAATATATTTCTTCATTTTTATTTATTTCAGGTACCTATTTAATTTAAAATAGATTCGTCTCCGGTCACAATTTTTGTACACATTTTTAGTTTTTCATGAATGCGAATGGGCGTTTCACTTTCAAGAATTTAATCACAGAACGCCGTCTAATACGAACATCGATGTCGGCCATTTTGTAAGCGACTGCAGCGCTTTCACCTGCTGACGCGAAAAGTTACTACTGCAGTAGATTGTAGAAGAAGGTTTGAGGAAATGGGCTAAATTCAAAATTTTCATTTATATACTCGTTTTTTTATTTAATTTGTATACATTATTTAACTACAAAAAATAGGATTCCTTAGTTTTTGACTGACCCTAGTACATTTAGGCTAACAAATTACTAATTACAATATATTTTGAATTTGTTAATTAGTACAGATTTTATGGTTTCTGGTGAAGCTATAGAATATTAAAGAAAGAATGTTACGGAAAATAAAGGATATTTATAAGATTAATTTAGGTGGCAGTAGTTTATTTATTTATTTTTAGAATGTCTTTAAAATGTTTCTTGATAGAGCCCAATATTTCTGATTTCTTCCGGTAGACGATTGAAAAAAGTTCTTCCCTGGTAAGTATAATGGTGTTGTGCAAAAGTTGTATTTAATTTTAGGCATAGCAAAATATATTTATGTCGAGTTCGGTTTTCATTTAAAAATTGTTATTTGTCTTTTTCTTTTATAATTTGAATGAATGAGTTTTTAACATTAAAATCTTTAAATGAATGTACTTGAAATTCTTCGAACAGGCGTTCTGTTGGGTAGTCCAAACATTTTTTGAATATTATTTTAATTATTGCTCTTCGTGTAATATTGGTTCATTACCGATTTTTTTTGTTTTTATTTTTTATAGTCCTCTTACAATAAGGCATTGCAGAAAAAGAAATGTTCACAAATAACGTATAAAAACCTTTTTTTAGATATGTATGTTGATTCATAAGAGAATTAGAACCATTCTTAATATCTTGTAAATAACCTTATTCCATAAAATTAACGTCATTATAAAGGTGATATTCGAAATATTTTAAAATTTAATAGGGTATTTATGATACGGCCTTTACAACGCCTCGGGTATCGCGGGTCCAGACGAGACGGACAGGTGTGTCCCTCGTTCCCAAGGCCGGGCCCTTGTCGGGGCACTTAGGGCCCGAGTCCTGCGGTCGCTCCCCGGTGCGGGCCTTTTTTTATTTTACCCGTATCAAAACTGCATTCAGGCGAACCGAGAGCCTGCGGGAAGATGATATTAAATCAGGTTATGCACTATGCAGTACGCTATTAGTGATCAAATGGATTTATAAGGATATTGTTTTAATATTGTTTTGTTTGAGATAAGAATGTATTCGGTGATGCAAGAATCGAGTTTCATAATTTTTTTTTTAACATTATCTTCACACCAGAAGCCATGACAAAAAAATCCTCAGGGCCTATGATATCTTTGGGGATGTTGTGTGGAGGGTCTTTTTAAGGAAAGGAAGAAGAGGAAGTTCTGGGAAGAAAATAAATTGAGGGGTTTGTAGGATTCTCGTAGTCAATGGTCAATGAGTCGAGAGAATCCGGCTGGAGAAGTCAAAAGGTCTCCCTCAACCCATATCTCTCGATCCTGCCCGCCACGCAGTAGTGTACCTTACCCCATGAACCCGGGCACCTCTGCTTGGTCATGAAACGTAGCGAATCATTTGGGGTGACCTATGGCAAGGGTGTTTGTTATCCAATAATTTGTTCCTAGGGTGGCGGTACCCATACCCGCTTTCTAAAGTGATTAAAAAAAGAAATAAGCATTGGATTGCCAATCAAATCAAATTAATGAATAGAAAATTAAAAACACTAATTTTTTAGGCGTGTAAAATATTTAAAAGCTTTCCACAGTGGAGCATGGTCAGCAATATTATATTTATTATGTTATAACACTATAATATTGTAAAAAGTTTTAAAATAAGGTAAACTCTTAGCTAAAGCTGGAAATTACTTTACTTTATTAAAGTACCTGGAAATTAGACTGAGTGTTATTAATATTATTTTCTATTTTTAATTAAATGCCGGGAACCCGAGCGTTTACTGAGAAAAAATATTCGGAAAATGCTTTTAAGTTACCCACCTCACTAGACGATGTCTGTTATGAGACTGCTAATGATGCAAAGAAATTAAATATTATAAAAAATCAGTAGGTAAATAAAATAAATATGACAATACAAATTGTGCGAATCAAGAGTTTAAAAAGAGACCAAATTCTCTAATTATAAATTATTATCTGCTTAAAATATAGATTCACAATTGTTGAAAGATTAAAAAAATACCAAAAATCGTGTAGAAAATAAAGTGGAAGACTTTAAGATAATAATATACTGAGCAATTTACAATTGAAATTCAATTAAATATATGTATAAGAGCTGTACAATATCAACACAGTAAAATTTAGATGTTTATGGTGGGTAAATTGATTCAGTGGAAAACTTTAAAATAATTACATAAAAAAAAATTGGTGAAAGGTTAGAAGTTAAATAAAATGTAGATAATGGAAGATGTAAAAAAAATGCGTGGAAAAAATATTTTAATGAAAAAAACGTGTACTTTGCCAACATCATGTGAACATCTGTAATAATACAGGGATTTTACAGAAAACGAAACATTTCATCCGTAAAACGCATTCATTCAATTACTTCTGTCACAACGATGCTTTTTACACGCATTGAGTATAAAAAAGCTTTATCATTCAGCGGCGCACCGAAAATTGTGCCCTCGAGGGGCAGTTTTTGAAAATATTTCATAATCAAATCATCATAAGTATAATAAATTGGTTTTCAGGACTATAAATCAGCCCTTCTGCTTTATAATTTACCCCTCGTTCGCATTAAAATGTGCGTTACGATGGTGCTAACATTGAGCCCAGTGCGTTTCAGGCAATCATTGAAATATGTTCAAAGTAATTTTTTTTTTTATTATGTGAATTGAAATAAAACAATCAATTTCTTTGTAACCACGATTTTAATAATTTATTTTTTTCAATACCGACCGGTTTCGCTTAAAACAGGAATGATTTTTTTCATTTCAATTAATATTTAAAACCACAAAGTTACTGCTTTCTATCAAAATAAAAAAAAAATGTATTTCAGGCAAACAACAAACTATAATTATAATTGATGCTATTTAAAAAAGGTCTACTTATAAATTGGCTATTTATAAAATAATGTCTACCTACAATATTAAGCGGTTTAGCGGTTTAATATTGTAGTGGTTAAGAATACAATCACTGATCATTAATAAGTGTATGACACGACCCATATATTGGCATGGTTACATGATTGTAATCCTTAACTAAAAAAAATGAGTTGGTCAAGAAAAACGATGAAGAAATACTAGATTTTTAAATTACATGACGCCTGAGCTCTCCGTATCGCTCTCGGCAACTAAACGAGGATTTTGTTTCAAAATTAAACTAAATTAACGGTCAAAAATTATCACAGAACGCATTGCAAGAAACGGCAATGATTGAAATGATGCAATAAAATCTACTGACTTTATATAAACTCTTACTGTTAATCATAAGTACACTGGGATTAACGTAATATTATAATATAATCCGCGGATGGAAACCCAGAATGAAGTTTCCGAAAATTTGGAATAAATGGCGGGGTGGGTTTATCCATTAGCTGTTTCGGGTAGCGCTTGATAATTGGTTCGATAATTTATGGTTCGCCGCCACTGCACATCTTTTTTCATTTATTTGCCAAGGCTCCTTCAGCAGGTGAAATATGCTCGTAATTATGTGTTGAAAATATTATTGGAAACTTTTTAAACACTCTATTAAATTTACTGAATCTTTGTACCTTTATTATATTGCTTGTAATTCCCCAAAAAAACTTTCAAAAGTCTGAACTGCTCAGACCCAATTAAACAATTGCAACATAGTGGGATTTTATGTTGTGTATTTCATTGAAATAAATGTGAGATGGAAAGATAAAGATTGGAAAGTACCGGCCTATTCAGACCTGATCGCTTAAGGCGTCACTTAAAAGAACTCATAATCTTCTTTTTCATAGATGGCGCGAGATAAATTATTTCAGGGAAAAACGCTTTTTACAAGTTACGCTTTAAAATATTAAGAAATATAAATTGATTACTCCCGTACCAATACATTATTAATATTATGAATAAATAGTTTTGTCAATAAATACACTCAAATCTTTCAAGAAAGGTTAAGAAATACAATATTGTATCGGTGATTCAATACAATATCGTATTTGTTAGCCTTTCTTGAAAGATTTGAGTTTTTTAAAGGACAGAACTATTTATTCATATTCATATTGCGTATGTACGGGCGCAAACCATTACACTATTTTTCTAGTTTAACTAGTCTAAACTAGTTGTATTTTAGTCTAAACTAGTTTTAATTTTCAATCTACATTCGTTACTTAAATTTTCTGCGACCGGTTTCGACGAGTTTCATTAACGAGCAAACTTAATATTTATTAAATATAATTTTTTTACATTAGATATTTTTCTCTAAATTATTATTTTATTCCAGTTAAAAGAAAATTACATTTTCACTCATTTAACTAGAAATAATTATACACATTAAGATAAACTAAATATTTCAATACAGCGCTGTTCTATTTCATTAATTTTTTATCAAGAATAAATATTAATAATTTTTTTTAAATTTACCCAACTTATTTTCGTTTTTAATGTCATTTGGGAGGCAATTATATAAGTTGCCCCCCTCGTAACCAATGGATTGTTTACCATAGTTAGTGTCGATGGTGTTTAAATGTATGTTATCATGTTGTCGTGTAAAATGTTTATGTACTTGAGACGTTTTAATGAATTCTGTGTTTGTGTGTACGAGATTATTTTGCATTTTGTATATAAGGAGATATGTATTGTATTCATATAGTTTTCTTAATGTTAATAGTTTTGTTTCCATATATAATTTTTTGTGGATGTTCTGGTGTAGTGTAGTTAAATAGTTTTTTGATTACCTTGTTTTGTATTACCTGTAATTCATTTATGTATGTTTCACATGCGTTTCCCCAGATTTCAATCAGGTAATTTAGGTGTGAGTGTACGAGACTATAATATAAACTTTTTTTCAATTTAATTGGTAATAGATATGATAACCGGCTAAAAATGCTAATTAAGGGTGTAATTTTATCATTCACATCTTGTATGTGTTGTTTGAAAGTTAAATGCTTATCAATGCACAGCCCAAGATATTTTTCCTGTATCAGGATTTGCAAATCGTTATTTTCAATTTTTAAAGGTACATGAGGAGGAATTATTTTACGGGTTCAGCTTAAAATCGTGTATCCTGTTTTTTTTATATTCATTGTTTGGATATTTAATTGGAGCCAACTGCAAATTCTTTCTAGGTCACTTTGTGCATTTTATAGTAGTATGTTTAGATCTTTACCCCAGTAGAATATTGCCGTATCATCTGCATATAAGAAAATTTCACCGTTTAATTCTAATTGCGAAATATAAATTTGGAACAGTAGTGGCCCTAGTATGGATTCTTGCGGAACTCCATAGTTTATTGGAAGGTGCTTACTATTTTGATTATTAATGCTTACGAATTGCTTTCCATTACTGAGATATGATTTGAATAGATTAAGAGCAGGACCAACTACACCAATTTTCTCGAGTTTCTTGAGAAGTATATCATGGCTTACTGTATCAAAGGCTTTTTGAAGGTCAACTATTATAGATAAAATATAATTTCCACCATCAATACCGCTCCTAAGTTTACTGATAAGGTCGTTTATTGTTGCAAGTGTGTTCGATTTTTTCCTAAAGCCATATTGTTTTTTTATAAAAGAATGATTTTTTTAACAGAAAATTGTTTAATCTTTCGTAGATTACACGTTCAAATTTTTTTTATAAGATTGGTAAGATTGAGATGGGTCTGTAGTTTGAGGTATTTGTTTCATTATTGTATTAATTATATTTTCACTATTTATGAAAGAGTAAATGATGAATTATTTTGAGTGTCACCTTAATTAAGTCGGTTATGATGATTTCGAGCAAGATTTCGATACGGAAAGACTTTTCTCACCAAGGCAACGCTGAGGGTGTTTTCCACTCTGCAATTCTAATAAAGTTGTTTCGAGAATATAATTCAATTAAATATGCTACATGATAAAACGAAAAACAATAAATCACATTTATTCGACCACATCTCTGGTCCAGAGCAAAAGATTTTTATATTTAATTTTAAGATCTGATCCGGAAGTCATCAACAATTGATTCCTGTATTTTAAAACATTATCTCTCTTCAGAACTATTTGTTGTAATTTATGAAATAATTTATGCCTATAACTTTTCGATGAATTCTCTTTTTTTTCTTATCAACTATTTCAGAAGGTAAACGAACGGAGTCAAGCAAATGCGAAAGTGACGCTTGCGGAGACATCTGTTGGATTTGTTTCGAACATGAATATTCATTTTGCTCTGAATTCTTTCTGGTATAAAAATAATATATTATTCTTACACTATAAATTTGCACTATAACTTTGAACAATAAACTTTGCATTATAAATTGCAGGAAATAATAATTTGCTTTTATTAATTATATTTATTTATTTTATACTCCTGTACGGGCTTTTACAAATGTGATAGGTACACGTAATAATTTTTGTGGAGCAGTGATCATGAAGTAAAACGTGCTATTTAAATTATTTAGAACCCATGCAGAAGGATAGTATTGTACTAATATTGATTATTATTATTGAGGCACGTTATTGTAGTCTATATATATGCTGTGCAGTATATACTGTGCAGTTGAACACATCTACTATTTCTGCAAAAGTATTGCCAACTGCATGAAAACTAGATACTAGCGCATATCTAAATGACTCAATCCTGATATTGTTGTTGCAATTTAAAATAATTTTAGATCAAATAGTTCTTTTTGGTATAGGTATGGAAGGTAATTAGGTTTAGTAAATCAGGGCTGTCTTTAATACCATTAACCGTAGTAAAACACAGCACTCTCTTTAGGTTGAATTCCCTAATTAATTAATTTTTTTTAAATAAAAACAAGTAGGAAACAAGTTTTTTTAATCTTAATTCCAATTTTATTATAATATTATTCTATCTAATTTTAAATTTCATTAAGTGGTGGTAGTTTATTGTTTCCATAGGTAGACCGAGTTTATAGTATGAATATATTATCTTAGAAAATAATGATGAAAGATTTCAGTGATAGAGGAATGGGTTTTAAAGTGAGGGGACCAAATTGAGAATCTTCGTCTTGACTTCTAACTAGAGAAGAATATAAGATTTTTAATGTAGAAATATTTTTAAAACCTCTGCCATTATGATGAATGAAGACAAGATTTTTTATTAATTTAATGGATACTGTTCTAATTCCAGACGCTTTTACCGAGTCTGTACACCCATTTTGAGTCGACGTTTTATTTTAGTTTCTTAATTTGCGAGGGGGATATGGGTACCGCCGCCCCGGGAACCATTTATTGGATAACCAACAACTGTGACATAGGTACCCCAAGTGGAACGCTACGTTTGGTGACTTAGAAAGGGTGTACGGGTTGATTGGATGAGGTTTAGCGTTTAGATTATGCCCGTTACTGCTAGACACACAGACTCCCAGATTCCTACTCACCCCTTACACCAGTGGTTCTTAACCTTTTTGGCTGGCGACCCAAGTACGAATATATTTGAAGTACGCGACCCTAATCTATTTTTTAATTTTATTTTCCAGTGAAAGGTACTAAAATGATATATTATGTAATTTTAAACTATAAAATTACAAATACATCTTATTAAATTTATAGGATGTAGTTGTAAAATTGGAAATAAACAACTTTATTTAAATGTTCTGTATTAAAATCAGACAATTCAGCATTAAAACAACTTTACAGCAAAATAATTTGTGACTACCCTGGTGTTGTATTTTTGAGCAAAGATCATGTATACGTGGAGTTATGTTTATAGAAAGTGCACACCGCGTGTCATGCTGAGGATCCAACCTATTCCTGTACTTATTCTTCATAACAGAAAGGCATGAAAATCCTGATAATAAATAAATAAATAATAAACAAGTAGTTGGCAAAGGTAGCATGGCTTTTCGAGCCTCATTGCTCAGAACAGGCTTCCCAGATAATTGTGCCCAAAATTTTGGACACATATGCTATCAATACGCGATTTCCGCGACCCAACCCAATACCTCTCGCGACCCGAATTCGGGTCGCGACCCGAGGTTAAGAATCACTGCCTTACACCATGAGCCTCTGAGGAAAAAAAATCCCACAGGGCCTTTGTCGTCTTAGGGGAAGC
Organism: Limnephilus lunatus; assembly: GCA_917563855.2. Taxonomy (NCBI): domain Eukaryota; kingdom Metazoa; phylum Arthropoda; class Insecta; order Trichoptera; family Limnephilidae; genus Limnephilus; species Limnephilus lunatus. The sequence continues at coordinate 100,667,730 of OU830595.1, forward strand.
TTTGTAAAGGAGAGTATTTTAAGGAGAGAGAGAAGAGTAAGTTTTGAGAAGGAAAAAGGTATGAGGGTTGGGTAGAATCTGGGACAGTGAGTCCAAGAGTGATGGACGTATGAATCTATCCCTCCAATTGCGGTGTAGGGGGATAGTTCAAGAGAGCCCGTCTAGAGAGGTCTTACACAAAGCCTTCTTGGAAGAAATTGAGCAGACGCATCCGCCGCCAAGAACTATTCACGCCTCACACCATGAACCCGGGCTAAGTCCCAAATGTAGCGAACTACTTGAGGTGACACATGGCAGAAATGTAGGTTATCCAACAAATGGTTACCGGGCGGCGGTTCCCGCATCCGCCTCCCAAAATTTTTATCATTAAAATTATATAGGTAGATATACATATGATAAATTATTATTAATTTTCCTTTTGCCTTTCACTTATTGAAAATACTTACCTATGCACTAACATAATGATAAAAGATTTGTAGGCCTTTGAAAAATTAATAAAAATACACTCACAAAAGTGCCAAGTTTTAACCCTACTATTTTTTCAAATTTACTTATTGTAAAACCTAAAAAACATTTTATTCGCCTACGTTGGGGGCTACAATGTCAGGAAACTAATGGCAAAATCCTTTTTTTAAGACAATGAGTAATTTTATCATGTTAGAATAAGTTAAAAATAGTAATCTAAACGAAAATATGAAAGAGAAAAAGACACAGAAAAACAGAAAAAAAACAATTAGTAACCAATTTCGCTATTGCCACCTTCTGTCAAACCGTCATATTTGTCAATCTCATATTTTTAAATTTTAGAATTACATTATTATCAACTAATTATTTTTCTCCATATTACGGGCAACTACCCTTTTCATTGGAAACAATCATTCTAAGAATTGGTTTGTAACCTGGATAGCGTCTCGGATAGATATGTCCGAATTTATTCACAGGGAACAATAATTGACTTTTATAAAAGTCTAAATGAATATTTAATTTTTATAAGAAAACTTTATTTTTATACTTTTTTTAAGGTTATTCCCATCAGTGAAATTATCATTTTAGGATAAGTTAACAAGAATAATCTAAACGAAAATATTAAAGAGAACAAGACACAGAAAAACAGAAAAAAAGACAATGGTCAAGACAAGACAACACAACAAATAAATTTATTTTTCTTCTTGTTTGGTGCTAACGCAAAACAGAAATCACCATGACCGGATAAAAATCATCATTTCTTCATGCTTTGGGATTACTGTTGTGATGATCTCGCCTTTGGGCCTACGAAATAATTCCTTTAAAATTGAGAGATCGATTTAGAAATATATTTAATTTTGTAACAGGGTATGGTTTCAGAATACGATTCTCTGTTCTCAACTCTTAAGGGTGATTTATGAAACCGGGCCATTACTAGGTTAAACACGTGGATATGTCAGGATCGTTAACAAAACCAGAGGCGGCCGATGAATATTTGCCCGTGTGGTGATTGATCTTAACGCGAGCAGATTGGATTTACGAAACAATTATCTGGTGAATTTTCTATGACAGTAGGGAATTGAAAATTAGTCAATAAGGATTGCTCGTTGGTGCATTTAAATATACTAGCGCGACGCGCGACGCGCCGATTACGGGTTGAAATATTTGACATATTTGTCGAGATAGGATTGCAGAATTCGTTAAATAGTGACGCACGTAGAAAGGACAAAAGCGTGTTCGGACAATGAATATATAATGTTATTATATAACCAATAGAGTCAACGCAAGTATTGAGAAAGAGTATTAGATTGAAGTACGCCACTGAGCTCTTCTTTTAAGCGTTATTGGGATAATTTATGACTCCGGCGCAGACAAAATTAGTTTGTATTTTGTTATGTAAGGTTACACACAAAAAAATAGCAAACATGAAAGTTGCACTGAATTCTTGAAATTTGGGACCTAATGTGACAGAACACTATTAAACGTTGAAATATGCATATTAGGAGATGTGCCCACTTGAGGGTTTAAAAAGTGACTAATAAATTATTGAAACCACACAAGGAGATGATTGGGGAGTGAGAGGGTAAGGGGGTTGGAACGGGGGAGTCGGGGTAGAGAAGTGTTAGAGGGCAGTCAGGGAGAGATCCTGAGGGCGCGCGGTGGAGATAAAATCATCGAGGTTGAATACACGGTAGAATAATAACTCTGTGCGCGTAAACCGGGAATAATTCATTAAATTAAAGGATAATAGTCGCGAGGAGACCAGCTCGGTGCTTCTAAATCGGGGATGTTTCATTTTAATTAAACAAAGGATAGTTCGTCTTTATTAAACACAGCAAATCGACGCGAGAATTGTGTTTGACGGCTGCATCTTGGAATAAATAACTGCATGACGGGTTGTGGTTTAGAAGTGCTTGTTTGAATTAAATATTATTGTAGTGAATTGATTTGTGAAATTATTTTGTGCAACATGGCGAATTTGGTAAGTTTGTAAAAAATTATTAACATATATAGTACGGGCCTTGCAGGAAAGAGTCAATTAGGGTTTATATACAAGCCTTAGGAATCTAGGACCTTTTTTTGTCGAGCGTTGGGGAACGAGGAGCTTTGCACGTTTCCGAGTTGACCGGCTAGCAAGTACCTTTGTTGGGTGAAGTTATTCTTGAGACAATAACGTTGTAAAATAATAATTTTGGGATACAATTAACTAACTAGCATTTGAAGCACAAAGTGCGCTTTCGGGCAATAAATCTAAGACGAGAGACTTCATTTAAAAGACGGGATTTTGAAACCACAAAACAATAATAAAATCCTTTAAAAGTGCTTTGTTGGTGATCGAGAAAACTAGGTTACTGGGTATTCTCCAATACATAACGGGTAACAAAATAAATAGGTATAGAATATAGGTATAAATTAATGTGTAAAGCGCCTTTGAGGTGATTATTATTATTTACGAGTTTCGTAATAATATTTTTAAACGTAGCTAGGGGACTATATTTTTAAAAGGGTTTTTGGCAAAAAATTTAACAGTTTATAAAAGGTGCGTAGCATGGGCACCTTTTTTTACTAACAAAATCTGACATAATTGAATTCCCACTCCTAAAATTTCCCACACCTCATTCCAAATTTTAGGTATCACAACAAGTCTATTACATAGGACTTTGCATAAACTTGGTTCGATATCTTATCATATAATCACCTTGGTTCACGTTCAGGTATATTTCTTTCGATATATTCAATTTAGCAAAAAACTTTCATATTGTCGGTTGAATGAAGCCGTCGGTAGGTATTCACATTTTAGCGTAATGCGCTATATCCACCTGCTTAATTAACAAACTCTTTTTCTTCAAACTTAATTGAGCGGGTTACGACTCGGGAATGGACGGCGGTTGTCGAATGGATTTACAGGTCCAGTTTTCGTATTCCATCATGAAGAAGTATCTCACGCGACTTTATCGGGGGGCGATGTGATCGAAATGCAGGTGGGCTTACACTATTTTTCTAATGTGGAGGCGAAGTAAGCGATGGTCGTGTCTGGTCCGAGCAAATTGGAATCCCTTGTGATCACATCTCGGTAACGTGGATCTCGTACCCGCTCTAGACCGGATTGGAAGCGTGGCCGGAGCCATTTCATGATGTCGACGTATGTACGTCACTAAGGCATTGGGGGACTTCAGGAGAACAAAGGACGTGCACCCATTTCCCCCTCCCTCTACCGCCGCTCCGAGGTACCAGCGGATAAAAGTTGTCGTCGCGGGAGGTCAATTTGATGCAGGACGAAGATTACGATCTGGCCGGACTACCTTCGTCATGGGGGAAACGAAGTGACGAAATTTGCGTGGGCTTCACTACCTTTAGGTTACGCTCGTGTGGGGTCTGCCTTGTCGGCGGAACGAAGGGAACATGACATATGGAATCGTTTTGGCAACCGATCGGCGGTTCTTTGTTGGAATCCGGATAAGTTTTCTTAACTACCTTTTGGTTTACGATTTGGGTATATTCCTTCGATATTCGATTTAGCAAAAACTTTCATATTGTCGGTTGAATGAAGCCGTCGGTAGGTATTCACTTTTTAAGCGTAATGCGTTATATCCACCTACATAAGTAGCAAACCTTTTATTAACTCCCTCACACTAGGAATAGGGATCATCCAGCATCAGGGTGAGAATGTACTCTGGACGAAAGCGCAGCCGGGGAAATAGAAGGAAGGGAAACCAGATTCACGACCTGGTGCCTTTCATTCTTGGACCCAGCACCCTGGACGCCGAGCTTGACATTCCTTTCTTTGAGCTGATTTTTGAGTTTGAGCTTGGGGTACGCCTATCGTAGAGCATATGCCCGTGACAACATATCGGGGAAGGTCCCAAGTTACGCTTGTGTATGTTATGCGAGAGGACGTATTTTTCATTCAAATCAAATACCGATGACCATCGCGATTGCAGGCTGGCGCATGTTTCTGTAACGTGCCTAGGAAAAACGTCATCAATATTTCTACTGGTTCGACGTTTCTTTGTTGGAATCCGGATAAGTTTTCTTAACTCCCTCACACTAGAAGTAGGGATCATCCAGCATCAGGGTGGGAATGTACTCTGGACGAAAGCGCAGCAGGGGAAATAGAAGGAAGGGAAGCCAGATTCACGACCTGGTGCCTTTCATTCTTGGACCCAGCACCCTGGAGGCCGAGCTTGACATTCCTTTCTTTGAGCTGATTTTTGAGTTTGAGCTTGGGGTACGCCTATCGTAGAGCATATGCCCGTGACAACATATCGGGGAAGGTCCCAAGTTACGCTTGTGTATGTTATGCGAGAGGACGTATTTTTCATTCAAATCAAATACCGATGACCATCGCGATTGCAGGCTGGCGCATGTTTCTGTAACGTGCCTAGGAAAAAACGTAATCATTATTTCTACTGGTTCGAGGCGGCGTGCTGGACGGAGAACGGGACTATTGAGGACATGAGTGACTGCCAAGGCGAGGGTCGGTGACATCAAAATCTTCCTTAATTAAATTCATACATCGCCAGATCAGAGGAGAGAGCGGCCCCACCGATCTCCTGACATTGCCGATTGTCTAATCAACTTCGGTTTAATGTTTATGCCGGTGCTTTAGGAGTTAATGGAACTCAAGTCATCGGCATGCTGAAGAACTTCAACATCATCATCAATCCAGAGTAGGATGTCACGTTCCAAAACCTCGTGCCACCCACACATTCCCTGAACAGTTCCTGACATCGGCTATCACGCCATTAATCGGAGCAGACCCTCATATCAAACGGTATGAGATGACCTCTCATCATCATCATCAACATATTTATAATTTGGCGGCGTATTGGTCGATATTATTCCCATTACCACTCTATGATCCAGAAACACACATCAAACCCTTTCCCGACAGAAGGCAAAACATGTCGATTTTCATTCGTCGCTTGCGACCTTAACATTCTCTGGAGGAGTTGGAATTGGAAGCTGATTTGGCGGTCTATGACCATCACCTTATCAGTTGGGCTATGGAGGAGTCCAATTATTTAAACAGCACATGTTCTGTCTCATGTTAATCAAAATACCTACCCGTAGAATCAAATTAACAAAATAAAACAAGCTAGCTAACTAACAAACTGCATCTAGAACTGTGAGTGTAGAATTATTGCACTCCGTACTGCTTTGAGTGTAAATCTTTTGTTAGAATATACATAAATGTCAAATTATTTTCATGATAGCATTTTATAGAGCCGCAGAGAGTACTCGACATCGCATCGAAAGGTAGGTTCTTCTCAATTCGCCGTTTGAATGTAAATTTATATACTAGATGCTAGGGGGGAAAATGCAGATTACTTCGATAAAAATAGTCGTCGATGAGCGTAGGTGTATAACAGGTGCTAGGGGAGGAAGCTGGATGAATATAGATAGATAATTAGTTATTTTTCAAGTTAGTCAGACCCAGTCATTGTTATTCGAAGCCTTGCAAATTGTAACACGCCATACCTAAAAGAACAAGGGTTTACCACAAATAAATTATTAATTAAATTGGATTAACTATACCAAACCACTAAAACAAAAAAGTACACAACGTTGTGGGGTTAATTACAAATTGATTAATTAAGAGCATCGCGTCACGTTTGCATAAAAGTATTACGTGATGGGGTTGAGAAGGCGCTGCAAAAGGAATGCAGGGGAGAGACGCGAGAACGGGCGAGCTACGAGTTTTAAAGGCCGGGCGGGGTTGCGCCTGTAGCTGTAGCACTGTAGTAGCAGCATTTGGAAATCAAAAGAAAGGTTCTACTTCGTAGGGGGGGGGGGGGGGGGGATTATCACACTGTATCTAACAGCCAATTTCCTTCGCTTATTGATGGCAGAGAAGCTATTCATCCCTGCCAGAGATTCTTCTTCGATTATTAAAATGTTTCAGAAACATAATATTTCAAATTTTGATTATGCCAACTCGGGTCAGGTCAGAGGGTGTATTGTTTTCAAAGAAAAAAAGGGTTTGTGGGTAAATGCAAATTTCTAAAATATGTGTAGCAATGAGAAAGGGTAATATTTTTTTTTCTATTTCAACAAAGTGGTAATTGTTTAATGTGATGATACAGTAAATCCTTCATTCTGTTTAAGCCTTTCAAAATAAGTATTTACATACTAATTTCTATTATCGGCGCACGTGTGATTTGAAATTATACTTCTGCGTAATGCATAAATTATTCAAGTTCAATGAACTATTAATTATCATATTCGGAAGTGATAAGTATAAATCATATCATATCAGACAAGGCATATAGTGGGTACCAAACATATTTAATACCTCACAAAAGTCCCAGCTGCTCCTGTCTGGAGCCAGTGAGACTATGTATCCCCAAATTTTGTAAGGCTGAAGGTAGCGGGGAGAGGCTTCCTCTTTCCCATGAGATGGGAAAGAGGAAGGTGGGGAAATACCTGGCTATTCAGATCTGATCACCAAACACGGCCAAAGCCATTTCAAGTAAATTTTCAAATCTGAATGGTGGTCTTACACCAGGGCGATACTGAGAGTATCTTCCACCCTGTAACGTGATGCAAATATACTATACATTATTTTTAATTTATAATTGTGAAATAACACAAATTAATAAAATAACACAAATTAATAAAATAAAATGTATTTGTCCACGCCGGGATTCGATCCCGCGACTTTTGCATTGCAACACAAGAGCCTTACCTCTAAACTACGCCGACCGCCGTCGATTTGTTTCGTTTACTTTTTTGACAGATTTACATGGCAGGTCAATTCTGATATAGACTTTTTTATTTGAATAATATACCACTTTGCTCGCAAAATACACTATACTAAAAAAACTGTTTAAAAATAAAATTTGCTTAATTTAATGCTATTTTATCCTCATTACTGTTGATATTATTGATTTTTCTAGATCTCTCTAATTTGTCAATACAGAAAATACACAACAATTGTTTTTGAAATGCAATTAGATTCACATTTTCTGCAATTACATTAACTCGTGATTTATCAAGGGTGTGCACGGGTTATAAATAATAAAATGAAATTCCGGATTTCTTAAAATTGTACGTACAAACATTTTGGTTCTAACGATGAAGCATTTAAATCGCAAATAGGCAAATGAAAAACATGAGCCAGGGAAAAATTAATATACATACAAATAAGTTAAAAATTATCCAAAACAAGGCAATGAGAATAATACTTCGACGAAATAGATTTAAAAAAAAATTAAAATGTTAAAGGAACTCAATTCGTTAGCCGTGGAACAGATGCTGAACTTGAATACGATGATATTTATCCACAAAATATTAAACAACATTTTACCGAAATACTTCTCAAATAAAATTGTATACAACAAGACATTCACAGAAATAATACAAGGATGTGCAAGGAAATTAGGCCACAAAATAAGGACAAAGCGAATACGCAGAACAGTTATCTGTACAAGGTAATGAAGTTACATAACACGCTGCCAGAAACGTTTAAGTCTACACCAATTGGAAAGTTCAAGATGTAGTGTAGGAGCTACATAAAACTAGAAAAATTATAGTGAATATGAAATATTATAATTAATTAAAAATTTGTTAACTTAAATGTACAAATTTCTAAAATTAAAAAAATTATTTTTTTATACATATTTTTTTAGTTAAATTGTATTTTCGACTTAGATTGAAGTAACCATCTTACTTTTTTTTTAATACCCCGATAATAAGGGATTGGATTTTTCGAGCGAATATACGGCAGGTGATAAAACCGCTTCAGTCTCTTTTCCAATTTATATGGAAAGCACTTTTTAACTTTTTCAGTGAATCATGCGCAGATAAGGGATTAAAACAAACTTTGATAGGCACAGCCTTTCGTGAGGTTGTTTTCCGAGATTTATCTTTGAAGGGTAGTAAATTGCCGGGGTTATTTATGGATTCGATCTGAGCCGGGGGGCGGTCAAATATGCTTATGGAGGGTTATGAGGGAAAGGATTGTATGGAAATTTTGACGGATATTTTATGCATCATATTTATTCAAAACAAGTGAGAAATACGTGCTTAAAATTTGGTGTTTTATAGGATGAGGTATGTTGAAAGAAAGTGGTTATTTTTTTATAACCAGCAAAGTAAATTATAATAACTACCGTTTACATAAAAGTTGGACGAAAAATATATTTATAGAAGGAATTAAATAACTTTTAAGACACAAGAAATATATTTTTGAAACCGAAGTTGATCAAAAGTTTTGGACTTTACTGAAAAAAAAATTACAAGTTTAATTTTGATGACTTTATAACGATATAACTTTACACATTCTTTTAGAGTCGCTATTATGATAATATTTGACAAATTGAGTCTGTATGTAATCTCAATAAATACTTAACAGCTTTTAGGAAAATTTTTATTTTCAATCATAGAGGTACACATATCAATGTTTTCAATACCTTTTTATCCGCTTTTTATCCGCTCACATAACGGAAACCAACATCTTTACATAGTATAAAATGAAGTCGCTCCGGCTGTTTGTGCGCTTAGATCTTTTAAACTACGCAACGGATTTTCACGCGGTTTTCAGCAATAGATAGGGTGATTCATGAGGAAGGTTTTTAGGTAAATAATTTTTCAAGATTTTGTGTGTAAATTGGTTGAAATATATAACATATCTGGCCAACCGGCAGCGGGCATCGGGATGGCAAACAGGCGGTGTGGATTTGATTTAACAGATGGCGTTGGTTATAAAGGTTGGGCAATGGCGTGGCGTTGTATTTCTTTAGCCACAGCAATGTGTGGCCGGGTCTGCTAGTAATAGAAATCGCATCTAATTTAATCTAAGAAATCCCGGTGTAAATTTAATATAATTACGTAAAATATTTTTACGTGCTTTTCGACTACAAAACTAGGCACACGCCCGTATTATGGTCGCAGAAATTTTTATATATAACTATACAAATCTAATAATCTGTTTTCTTTAGATATATTTCTGTTAAATACAATGCACCTTTTTGTATAAAAAGAAATTCTTTAACTTGTTTTCTTAGCTAACTCCTAGGACCTCGGGCCTATTTTATCGCAAAGTTAAAATATTTCCCCAATGAAATAAAATCCAAATAAATGGAATGCTTCTGAACGCATTCGAAAACTAAAAACTGTTTTTGGAAGGTGATGAAATACGCTTTCAAATGTTATAGTTAGAATTAAGCATAAATCTTTTGAAATGTAAATAATTTAAATACAAACATTAAAAAGATGGCTCACTTGACGTGTTTTTAACTACATTTACTGATAGAAAAAAAGGCATGTACATATTTTATTAGGCAAATCTATTATCAAAGCTATCGCCGAACTCACTTTTTTGTCGTTTAATGTAAAAATATACATTTTTTAAATCATCAGATGTTAGCAGTTTCTGCTCGTGGCCCTCAGCTCCATCCATCGTGTGATTACTCGCTGAAGGCTTTCACGGCAGGCTTCCCGGCGTTGCTCACAGGGGTGGCGTAGCGGTGAAAGGGGTGGGAGGCGGTGGGAGGCTGTCGACAGCGCCACCACTGACGTGCGGCGGTCACCGCAAACTGTCTACCTGTTGTTGTCAGCACAGGGTTCAACTACCCCCGGGTAACATTTTGATAAATGCAAGATAACTATCATTAACACGTCGGTTAAATGCTTTTAATATAATTTAAATAATTAAAATTAAAATTGCACAACACAGTAATAGAAGTCGTTACCTTGGTCGTACGAAGTTTTAACTGTTTTAAGATGTTTTTTTTTCAAAAAATTCCTTTGACTGCAAAACCACTTTTCAATCAAAATCACTTTTGCTCATTTCTATAACCAAAATAATTTTCAGAGCCATCTGTGTTGTGCTTCGTAAATTTATTATGAGGAATGGTCTTTACAAATTTTGATTCCTCATATCTCGGAACTAAGTGAAGTTTTTTTACCTTGGCTCCACAGGAATTCATGAGGAAAGAATCTGGCCCGCCGAACCGTAGGTGTGCAAATGCATTCGCCGACGACAACCCTGCTAAGTCACCAAACGTAGCGAAACAAAAAAAATGAATGACGTATGAATCCATCAATCCCACTTTGAAAAGGTCTCCCTCAACCAGTCCCTCTCTGGTCTCTCAGTGTCTCAGTCAGATCTGGGCTGCCCCGAAGTATGTGTGCTAACCTCACCTCACTCCATGAACCCGGGCACCCCTAAGTCACCAAACGTAGTAATTCACTAGGGGTGCCCTAGGGCAGGGGTATTGGTTATCCAATAAATGGTTCCAGGGGCGACAGTACCAATACCAATTAAAAATTTGGACCCTGTCTAACCAAAGTGACTAAGGATCGTGATTATACAGTAACACAGTGTGGTAAAAATATTTTGATAATATTGTTTCATCATAGTTTTGTACGTCTGATACTTTACTTCGATACTTATCTTCCGACCAGTTATTGATTGCAGTAAAATAAATCTCCACACGGTGCTGCCGCAGCACCAACTGCCGCAGAACTTTAGTTGACTGTAGTCAAAAGCGCCAGCCGTATTGTTATTATAATAACAATACGGCTGGCGCTTTTGACTACAGTTCTGCGGCAGTTGGTACTGCGGCAGCACCGTGTGGAGACCCCTTAAAAACTAAATATTAACTTATAATTGTTGCAAATATTATTTTTTTCATATGAATCTCTTTTCACTTATTTGCCATGACTGTACAAAATATAGATTCGGTATATATGATTATATATGTAGTTTCACTGCCTTTCAACAGATGTCGTTAGAATATAGTTTTGAAGAGTCGCACAGATATCAGTTAACCTGTTGGGTAAATCTGACCCATATATGGGCCAAAGAACTATTTGACATAAAGTAAATTTGGCCTCATATGGTCTCATAAAAATCGTTTTATCTCCCTTACTTTAATGACGAGATATATGATCTAAACAGTGATAGAAAGAGATAACCCTACACTACGATTTGAGTTCCATAGATATTCGCAAAAAAGATCAAATTATTCGGATTTATGACGTCAACCGTCCACAAAAATGTTAGGTGAAACTTTATAATGTTTGCATTCAAAATTTTAAAATTTCAAATATAACATGCTTACTTCTAATAATACAATTTAAAAGCGTATTTAATCGCCTTTCAATAACAGCTTTTAGTTTTTGGATACGTTCAGAAATATTCAAATTATTTTGATTTTGGAATGCGGAAATACTCAAGAATTCGCCGACCATAGACAACTATTTTTTTATGAGCGGTATCAATCATTTAGTCTTCAATCTCTAGGGGTTAAGTAATGTCTTAGTAAAGTGGCAACTGTCGCCGTTGGTGTCTAATACCCGAACGGTTGCGGAAATAGTCGATGATATACGATCGACAGCAGAACCCAGCTGTCGATCGTATATCATCGACTTAGAACGGGTTATTAGAACGCCCGTTTGTCCAGTTAAATATTCATTGTAAACCACACGATAATGTATATAAAGTATATTGAAATCTCGACGAACCTCGAACGTTATTGAAGATTCCCGAACACATATCAAGTAATCGCAATCACTGTTATTGAAGAACATTACAATAATAATGGAAAATGCTTCCGGGAAGAAACCAAATTTATTCGTACCATTTTAATGTTAGGTCTCGGTTTTCGTCATGTGTATTTATCTAGTGGAATATTTGATTCCTTTGTAATTCCTCTGAAAACAATATTATCATCTATTATTTAAATACTAATTGCACCAAACTTGTGTGATTATACCGCAGATAATAGTTTTCGTGGAATCTAATAAACCAATTGGGATTATTCACGGAATTATGTTGTCCTATTGAAATGACGATTCACACTGAAACGCCGGAATAATAGAGATCCGCAATATGCCGAGCACGCGGAACAAAGCGCCTGTTTTCTGCAATTTACTCGGACAGTTTCACCAACTCATTTCAGTGATTCGTATTTCAGTTTGAACGGAATAAACTAGGACATTTACCATTGTATACGAGCGATAGCACTTTGTAGTTATCAACATAATAAAAATTAGAAAAATGTTTTAATTGATAGATATTTATGTTCTAGAAATAGACGATAGATATTTAATCCAGAGTGGAAGATAGTCTCAGTATCGCCCTGGTGTAAGACCGACATTCAAAATTGAAACGTTGCTTTAAATGGCTCTAGTCGTGTTTGGTGACCAGATCTGAATAGTCGGGTACTTCCCTTCCCTCCTCTTTCCCATTTCCTTTCCCTCCCCACTACCTTCAGCCTCACAACGGTTCCATGCCAACTCAGAATGAAACCAACTCAGAAACACCTCAGAAAGGTCATTAAAAGCTATGAAAAATTGATTTTAAAGTAGCCGGTAATCCTAACCCCACTTAAACTAATCAACCATTTTTTTATCATCACTCTTAATGACCTTTTTGAGGTGATTCTGAGTAGGCATGGAACCGTTGTGAGGCTGAAGGTAAGGCTGAAGGCTAAGCATCGCTAAGGACTTGATTCAATTCATACGAAACTAAGGTATTTTGGTATCAAAGTGTGTAACTATTGAATTAGAAAAGACAAGTTCGATCAAATTTTGGTGTTCCGATTTCGCACTGCCAAATATTTTGTATTTGATTTCTAACAGTTTTTAAAAATATTAATCTCAATGAAAAATAATCAAATTTAGTAGTGAGTATCATAATAGAATTTCGAGCAAAACAGGTTTTCTTGATGTTGACGATTTAAAAATAATAACAATATTCTTATGTTTTGTTTTTAGATGCGGTTTAATTTTACTGACTTTTTTCATATTAATGCATTCTCTTAAAAGTTATTCCAAGAATATTCGTAATTTTACTAATGTGATAACTCCACATTCACCACGTTCTTAAATTCACTTAAAATATCATTAATAACCCTCTAAAACTATTATCAACAGGATCCAGAATCCTCAGGTCTTATTTATATGTATCTGGTATTAATGAGATTATAAATTTTCGCTTTCTTGTGTGTCTTATCCCCCTAATATAATACAGATATCCAATGCAATAAAACACCCCACCGCGTGAGATATTCGATAATTTTAATCATTAGTCTCTCTAAATTAAATTGCTAATTCTGAACTTAGTTTGTGTTCTGGGTTGTCGCGGCAAACACAAACTTTTTACAATCCAAACCTTAACCAGAAAGTGAGCAAAAGCAAACGAACTTTGATCCATTTTGAAAGTTCTGTCCGCTCTTTAAGTGAACTACGGAGAAGTCGATAAATTAGCCCTTTGCCAATTAGTTGATTGCGGAGGGAGGCTAGTGTTGAATTATGTGAAGGGGTGCAACCAAATCCCAAAGATTAATTACTAAAAATTCAAGCCATTTTAAATACGTTGCTTCGCTTTAAACGGCATTTTTAATTGCCAAATATATAATGGCTGGTCCATATTGTGGAATTGGAAAACACGAAACAAAAACAACATATTCTAAAAGAAAGAGGAGATTTTTATTTCTAAAATATCACTTTTAAGTATACAATTTTGGTGCAATGTTTTCCTTTCCACATGTAAGCTGGATTAATGTAAGATGTGAAAAGACGGCTAGCTAATTATTTTTCTTCTGGTGTTCTGTCATATCAAAAATTTTTCACATCAAGGCTATCTTTTTACACTACCGACTTTTTTTTTTTTACATTAACTCCACACAGGAGGCCCTGAGGAAAATAAAGGCCACAGGGCCTATGTCATCTTTGAGGATGCTGTGTGGAGGGTCTTTTTGAGGAAAGGAAGGAGTGAACATGGGTCTTGAAGAGACCCATGTCGTAGGAGGGAGGAAACACAGAGGCCGGTAAATCGTTCCACAGCCGAGCTGTTGAACTCAAGAACGAGTCGTTAAAACGACCCGTTCTCATGTGACTGATGTCAACCGTGTACAAATGTTGGGCTCGTAAAAACGACCCGTTCTCATGTGACTGAAGTCAACCGTGTACAAATGTTGGGCGCGTGTTTGGCGTGTTTCCGACTATGCACCGGTGCCGAGGGGGTCAACGACGCTAGTTCCTCGGAGCATCTTCCATTGTAATACCGGTAGAACAAGGACAGCATTCAACCTGACGTCTGTGCTCTAAAGATTGCAATCCGTCTGTTAAGATGGGAGAATCTATCAAACGGACCGCCCGTTTCTGCACAGAGTCAAGGTTTTTTTTTTTAGGTATTTTGGAGCTCCAGACCAGAGGTGGCTGCCAAAATCAACCGTGGGGCGCACTTGCGATTTGTACAGGGTTAGTAGTTGTGTACTATTTGTGACTACACTATTTAAAATAGCAATTGGGTAATCGAGAATTTGTATCCCAACATGTTAGTTTCTTTTTATAGTATTAAATTGTTCACATTTTAATTTCCACTTTTAATTGAAAATAATTAACTTTGGACACAACACTATTTAATCAGAATAATCGATACGTTTCAAAACCAATGGTTCCTTTGATAGGATAAACGTATAATGAAAAATAATTAATTCTACATATATTTGATGTCAATTCCTGTTTATTTGTGAATATATTAATATGTGACAACAAATATAGACACACAAGTACCTATAGCACCGACTAACAAAATCTAGACAAGGCGTGTGGACGTTAAAAACATCACCAAAATCATTGGTTGCAAAAATTGGGTTACGAAAACATTTTTCAAAATGAAAGTGCATTTCATCACTGTCAAAATATCACAACAAGCATTGCTTTTTATCTTTTGTTGTTCTGGAAGGACCAAATTTGTCTTCCAAGATATTGTGCTTCGAAGCGAAGCGATGAAATCAGATGGGGAGTTTGGATATAAAATTACTCATAGGTGGGTCGAATTATTCGACCAAATTTGAAAGCAACCATATCTAGATTTGATTTGGATAACCTGTGGATATAAAAAACAACACTTAAATAAGCGGTGATTAATTAGTTATTAGGCATCTCTAAAAAATGTATAAAACATATCAAATTATCACATAATAATTATTTATGTATATATTAAGAACTTTTATAAATTATCACGAAATAATCAAGGTGTAACCAAGATTATTGCAAACTCATTATATTTGTAAGTAAAACTTTGGTGACCCGGCGGTTGGCCCCCCGAAATGATATTTATTATAAAAGTATAATTTTTTGTGCATTCTTTACCCATATCAAACCTAAAATCAACTTCAAAAATACCTTTAGTAATATAATAGATGTCAAACCAATTTATTTACTGAGTCGATTTTTTTGGACTTATACGTACAGTATATAGACAAGTAGTTTTTTCCTTGATGTATTTGAATGAAAACATGTTGTGTACTTTTGTAATTTGGTGGTACGTCCCCTCTGCAAACCTCTTCGGAAAAAATTATTTGTATTTTGTGTAAGTAGGTTAAACCGACTGCATATTGTATATAATTATGCCGGGGCGCCAACTTTCGGAAGATCAACTGATTTTCTTCCAAAATGTGGTTGGCAAATTCAGAATAAATATTATAAAGGCTCCGTTCCCGGCCCCAAAAAGAAGAAGACAGAGATCTATGAAATTACGAATGTTAAAAGAGCGCGCTAAAATTTACGAGAATGGGAAGGGATGCAAAAATCATGAAAATCTTTAATAAAATACGACACGTTTGAAATATAGCAAAAATCTTGCGATAATTGTCTTAAACAGCATTTAAAGAAACGCTGTGAATTTTTTCATACATAAAACTTGTAAAATAACTGAAAAAAAACGTTTTTATAATATTTTTTGGAGCATACTTTGCGATTTTTTTTCTATCGAGGGAATTTTATATAATTTGCGCGACTAATGTCTAGATATTATCTTTATCTTCAAGAATAACATATATTTTTTTAAGAGCTTAAAAACTTCAAATGTTTAAGGGAGGTTTGCAAGAAATCGGTAGAAATTCGAATTCCCTTAAGTCATACGGATAAAAAAAATTACAATCATTACAAATTAATTTACAGACTCCGGATTTATTTAAAACATCCTTGTTATTTCAAAGGACTTATTTTTAAAATTTGTTATTAGTATTAAAAGACAGTTGGATTATCCTACGACATCAAAACTAAGCGCATACATTCTTACGTAAGTTTGGTGATCACAAAACATGGAAAATAGATCAGCACTGTACGGTAAAAATAATTTCCATTTGTAATTTGTAACTCGAATAATATTTCATATTTTCCGCTCCTATTCCTAGATATTACAGATGATAGCTTGAAACATTTTCGATCCATTTCTTCAGATGGTCAGCCTTTGGGTCCAACCGCACCGGTCCCTTGCCCAAAGTGAAGTCAAACATCCGATAATATTTCACGTCGCCCAAGGAGAGGAAGGCTAGACCGCCGCTGGAGGCTGCTGGGGTCGTGGGGGTGCGGGCTGTGGGTAGTTAGGGGAGGGAGGTTGACCGGAAATGAATCCGCAGCACGTCCTCTGCTTGCTTCTCTTTTCAAATACTGTAGGTTCACATTTTGGGCTATTGCAGGGTTGAACGCAATATGTTATTTATTAAATGTTTCTCCTTACAATATTATGTTTATTTTTAGGTGTGTTGCCTTTTTCGTGCGCAACTTAAAATTTCCGAGGGTCAGATATATTAAAGATTACCACACTGAGTTAGAATATTTTAATCCATTTCCAAGATAACTCTCCAGCGTTACCGAATGAATTTTCGAGTTATTAAAGTATTAAACACTTTTGGGAATTTTGATTTCGACTTTTTTTTTCTTTGTTATACATTTTTTTAGAGAAAAAATGTGTCCTTACTTCGTTCTAACACATTGTAAAAGTTTTTTTTGTTTGAATATAAGTACATACCTATGTTAAAATATAACAGACGAAAATTTAAAAGAAAATACAATATATTTTTTTAATTAAAACTTCTTTACGCACGCTCGACCCTTGGGTGTAAACTGGTGAATGCGAACGAAAAATGACATGCAAAACGGTAATCGATGCGAACGGTGATCAATATCATTAAAAAAGGAAACGGAGCATGTGCAAGTTTTGCCCAGCGAAAAAAAGAAGCACGAGTGTGCACCTGCTGTGCGAAATATAACAAACCATATTATCTGGAACGTCAATGTCAATGTCACCCCATTGTCATAAATATGTTCTTTTATAAGTTAGTGAAGTTTTACTTCAGTCGTGTGGTCTAAAGCATACTATTTTTTTTCTTCATTTTTCTTTATTCTTTGCTAGGCTGATGCGATACAAGCATTAATCTTTGTTAGGTTGCAAAATTGTATCTATATTTTTACTTCCCATGACCATAGTACATATTTTTATGTTTCTTTTAAAGTCGGTTATTTTTTTAATGGTTTTTATTGCAAGAGGGAGTAAATTAAATCGTTTTATGGAAATAACATTTACAATGTTTCAAGAAGTAATAAAAAATATCTTTTGAAAACTGTAAAATATTCGTACATAGTTGGCTAATTCGAAGAAAAGCAAAGCGACCTGGCTTTCAGACGTTGCTTTGTGTCTCTATAAATCACAGCTATAGTTTCATGTTATTTTGTAGCTTCGCTAAGCTTTATGTAATTTTTTGCAATAAATGATTTTATAGCGATAAGCCAACCTTTATTAGTATGTACACAATTAATACAATGCAAATAACGCAAGCAATTTATTAATCACGAGCAATAATTATTAGGATTATTTACTATTGTTTAGCAGCCCTGCTGCTAAGGGTGTTTTATAAGGGGCAGTAATAAATAACAGCGCAGCTCCGGTTGATTCCAGCGGTCACTGCGTGTTCTGGGTTCACCGTGATTCCTCGCTCTATTGATGGAGCCCGTTTATTTTACCCCATTGAACCTACTGCCAAAAGAATATTATATTTCTGAAATGTTGGTAATTTTAACTTTTCAAAATATCTTATGAATGGAAGTTTTTTCGTAATTTTGGGAATATTATTCGCTACTGTTTGGAAACTAACTGCGCCGCTACGGCAATTCCGATTTTGGAACTGAAAGAAATGGGAAGAAAATTAGACAAGGATGAAGAAGGTCTCCGGAAGAATGGTTAATATTTTCAGTTCTTCGCCCTTATGAAAAAATAACTTTCTTAATCGAACTGTTGCTTGAAATAGCTTTTGACGTATTTGGTCACCAGATCTGAATACCCAGGTGTTTCCTCTTCGCCGTCTCCTTATCTTGCCTATTCCCTCACCCCAATTAGAATTGCTATGAGCCCACTTGCTCCAGTCAGATGGAAGCAGTTGGTATCTTAAATGCGGTTTTCACATATAAAAAAAATATAAAGAATGTCTTCCACCCTGGAACGAGATGCATTTTAAATACGCATCAACCACCAACTATGAATTTGAAACTATTAAAAATATTTCATCATTACAAAGTATAAAATGAAGTCGCTCAAAATGTTTGTGCCCTTAGGTCTTTTAAACTACGCAACGGATTTTCATGCGATTTTCACCAATAGATAGAGTGATTCAAGCGGAAGGTTTATATGTATAATACATACTTATTATGGTGGAGAAAAGCCGAGAAATTCAAATATTAAATTCAGGCAGCGGGCAGCTGGCAAGCGGGTGGTGTGGATTTTATAAAGGTTGGGTAATGGCGTTGTATTTCGTTAGCCACAGCAACGTATGTCTGGGTCTGCTAGTTATACTAAAAAGTATTCACACTGTAGACTGATGTGAAATAACTTGAATCAAACACTGCTCTGTTCGCTCTCTCTTGACTTCGAAGCCAGATCCATAGGTTAAATTCTCAGCACCTTACTCAGTATCATTTGCTACGGAGGTCGTCATTGAATAAATTGTTTAATTTGGGAGGCGGGTATGGATACTGCCGCCCCGGTAACCATTTAATCGATAACCAACGCCTGTGATATCGTTCACTCCAAGTGGTTAGCTACGTTTGGTGACTTACTTACGAAATTATTGTTTGACCGCCACATCGAATCCATGGTATCAAAGGCTTCCAAGGTACTAGGCTTTGTACTTAGAACCTGCATAGATTTTAACAAAGTAAAAACCATGAAAACGTTTTACTTTGCGTACGTACGCAGTTCTTTGGAGTACGCCCCTCAAATCTGGAATCCCAAGTATATATGTCACATAGAAAGGATTGAAAAAGTGCAAAAGTTTGGAAACTTTGGAAAGTTGTAGAAATTTGGCAGACGTACTATTTTTACAAAAATAGCTACCTCTATGATAGATTGCCCGGAATTACTAGAAAGAATTCAACTAAGAGTGTCCATCAGACAAACCAGACAAAACCACGCATTAAACATTCCGCAACGCAACACTAAACTCTAAACAAAATACATTCATTCACCGCGCTTCATTCATCTTTAACATTTCATACAGTGAGTTCGACTATTTAACACAGTACCTAACATTTTCAAACCTAAAATTAATAAATAATATTTAAGTACACATACATACTACTATTTACACAGAATAGATCCATCCATTTCCCCTCCGTTCCACCATCCCATCCACATAACCTAATTTACCTATTTTCTTGATACCTACTCACTAATTAATATACGTTAGTGAAAAACCTATTATTGGTTTAATATTTACACATATTTTATCAAACATTATTAATTATTGTAACTGTTGGTTTTCCAAGTAAAATAAAATAAAATAAAAAATTTAATAAAATTAAAAAAAGGAGGAAAAGTGAAAAATAAGTTATATAGTTACTATAATAGTTCATTTATGCACACTTTGAAAAACTAAAAAAAACTGTTAACGCGGCGGAGATGAACCTATCTAATTATGAAAAAATACTATTTTACCCACGGCTACTTTATTAAATTTATTATTACAATATTATTATATGTTTGCATATACGGATATTATATCATATTCCAGTTCAATAATAATTACAGGTCTTTTGGTTTCATAAATGCCTTCGTAAAACCTAAACATTTTAGATTTACACGAGAGTAGTTTTCTATAACTTGGCGGAACCATGAAATCCGACCTTAAAGAGATTTGTAGGTAAGGGCAGCCAACCTACCTACATATCAACTATGTTAAAGGATGTCCGTTTCCTAAACGAAATACCAATAAACCACGAAGATTGCACAATTTCTCACGCCTCTTTCGGACGTTCCTGACCCTTCACTTTACCCTCTCTACATACACCCTACTTCTCTACATCCTCCTCCACAGAGTCCATCTCGACGGAAGGCTGTGACCGTTTAATTTCCCGAATAAAACTGCGGGCATTTTTCTTTTGTCAGTTTCTATTCCCATGTTTACGAGGTATATTATTTTACTGCCCAAATAGACAGGATTATGCAATACCACGATATTTTATACGAGAAAATAAAACTAATCAAACCTATTTGTAGAAATTTTAATTTTCCACTTTACTCTTGATTTGAAATCTATACCTAATTAGCTGACCCGGTAAAATTCGTACCGCCTTTGAATCAATAACTGTTGTGTTAACTTATTAGCTAAATTAAATTCAGTTTTTTTATTAAGTTAGAAATTACACAATGAAGTAATTATCGATGCGCAAATGTCCGTGTTTTGTTTTTGATGCATCGTATCAGGAGTAGGATAATAATTGCAGGGTTTATTTATTGTAATACTATCTAACCCGGCGAACTTCGTACCGCATCAGAATCAATAACTGGTGTGTTAACTCTTATTAGCTGAATTAAATTCAGTTTTTTTATTAGATTAAAAATTACACAAAGAAGCAATTGTCGATGCGCCACTGTCCTTGTTTTGTTTTTGTAAGAATCAGAGATGGCGTTGTGTATGGATTAATATTTTTTGTGTTCTTTCTTACTTTTCCACTTACGGGAAATGCGTTTCATTTTCCTTATTCGTGTGACGGAGGTTTATTATAATTATTGTATTTTTCTTTGGAGAGGTGCATGCATATGTTCAACGTTTGTCCCATTTTCGACCGTTGACATTTAGTGTGTAAAAAGAGGGGCAGAATTATATGTTTCATAATAAAAGCAAAACAATAAGCGCATTGACATTGGACGTTTTTGAATTTTTAGAATTCACTCACTTCCCTATATTATACTTATCACAATATTCCTTCAGCTCTTTCAAAATATGACAATTTCCAAACAAAATGTATGCGGAAAAGAATTTTCTTTATAATTATGTTTTTCGTTAATTTTTGCGATGTTTTAATAGCTATTCTGCTATTCGGGGTGAAGAAAAATCCAACAAATTAAAGATCATAGAAATCGGTCCAGCCGTTCTCGAGTTATAAATAGTGTAACTAACCCGACTTTGTTTGACATATTCAGATGAGTGCGGCTTTATTTATCAGTTAACAATACGAAAACCTAGAATTAATTCAAATAAAACTGTATCTTGTAAATTATTTGTTTCTTTGGATGACAATGAATACTTCACTCGCTTCACTGTAATGATTTTTGCACAGATTGTGAAGGAGTTGGTTGATGTTGAATGCGCGAATCACTTACTATTTCTGACAGCCTTTCTTCCTCTGTAGCCTCAACACGTCTGGAGTCTCTCTCGGTTTATAAGTTTATAGAGATTTCCGCGGGCCACAGATGGCGTCTTCTCTCAATTTTTTCAGCAAAAAATATGACGTCGCAAAAAGACAAAGAATCCTTCCCGCCTGGTTTGAGTGGCGCTCTGAATACACTCGGTGTTAAATGCGAGAAAAATGCGCGAAAAATGCGCACCAAGACGTGAAGATAATGCAAATGGCCGATAGATGGAGAGCTCTCAACAACGGGAGATTTCGGATATTCAGTTTGCCGTTCTGAGTCTAAAGGCTGAGAAATTGGATGGGTCTCGAGCAAGTAATACGAGAAGGGAAAATATTTTATTTTTCGCCGATACGTGATACAATAAACGATTTTCACAAAAAGGGTCCGACGTTTTTTGCTGCCGATCGCTTTTTAGTACATTGCTGAAAACTCAATCAAAACTGAATGTTCAGCAAAAAATATGTTTGTAGGTGTGATAAAAATACAAAAGCTGGGAAATGTAACTTTTGTTAGCTTTGGCACAGCTGCACAACAATTGTTAATTTGGCGAATACTATTTTTTTTCTCGGTATGTTTATTTCTATTTTATCGGCACAAGGAATCAATAAGTCAAGATCCATGGTGGTCAACACATTACGTTTATAGTTACACAGTTTTAACTAAGATTTTATACAATCGAATGTTAACTTAATCCTTCATGTTGCCTATGCTGTTAATAAGTCTTCTCTAAAATGAGTACAAAGGGATATTTTTTTTTTTAAATAATATGTTTATTCAGTTTTAATTTTACAATATTTTATTTTACAAATCTTACGAAACTGATCAATCAGTTTGATTGTAAGAAATCTCTCATTTTTTTCTAATTATTTAATACAGTATACTTTTCAGTTTTACATAGTATATACTAAATATAATACTTAATATTAAAATACTAATTATTACGACAAACTAATTATTATAATGTTTTAATGTTTATGAATTGCGTTGTAGTAAAAATATTTTACACAGTACAAACATACGGTGAGAAAAAAAAATAGAAAGGAACTATATTATTTGATTTCATGTTCTTCGGAGGTAGAAAGATTTAACTTTAGTTTTGATTTTTGAATAAGATGTCTCATTTTTGATATTTTCAGGTAATGCGTTAAATATTTCCGGAATTTTATGACTTTTTTTCTATCTCCGTATACATTTTGAGATTTATTGACAATAAACATTTGTGCTTCTCTATGCCTAGTAGGGTAGTTGTGGTTTACAGGTTTTTTGAATTCTGTATTCCAGAATTCATCTAGTGTTAATTGGTAATCTACCTTACTGTGTATAGAGAGGACATTACACAAGGAGAACTTTTTTTTTATAATCACCTTCACATAACTGGACCTTTTTTTTGCCTGATATCAATTTTAGGAAACGGATTTGTAATTGTTCTATTTTATTTAAGTATGTTTTGTACGTTAATCCGTAACTATTTATTCCGTATCCTATAATTGATTCTGCTAATGCGTTGTATATAAAGTATAATATATTTTTATTAACCAAATTTTTTAGGTGGTAAAATTTTCTTAATATGGATCTTAATCTATTACATTCATTTTCAATGTGATTTGACCAGTTAAAGTTGACATCTATTGTAAAACCAAGTTAATATTATATGAACGTTCTGAAGTTCAACGAAGTTCTTATATAGTATTTGGCGAACTCCATGGCATTCAGTAAATTCCTTGGCTGAGGGATCAAAGGATATATAATAAAGATATTATGACTCGGGCAAAAAGTGTATCTAATTTCGATGGATTGATAATTGCGATAAATGGATATTTTTATGTTGAATAAATTTACTTATTCAAACTTCGCAAATAGACCTTTTGGCATCATTAACGATTTAAATAAATAACTCTGTAACACCACCATATTAATATAGTATGTGATTAATACAATGTTTTCATTAAATTAATAAATTTTGGAGTTGACGATAATCTTAACATCGTCCTGGTGAGAGACTTTACTTCAAAATACAAACGATGCGCGATGTATGAAATAGCTTAACCTTATTACAGTACCCAGATCTGATTAGCCAAATACTTACTTCACAAATTTCCTCTCCCTCCAATTTTATTTGTAAAATTGTGATTGCAAAATCTCACTGCCTCCAAAGACTCTTATAATTAAAAAATGTTAAAGTTTAATAGATTTTTCTCTAATTGGTGTCTAGTGAACTAATCTCACGAGAGTGAGATTATTTGTGGAAGTGAATTTGAAAATTAACATATTTCCACCGCATTTCTTTCTCTTTGCCGAAGCAAAATTGTGTGGTCCGAAAACAAATATGCAGTCGTTTCTTTCATTTAACCGCGGTAAATCTCTCCCCGGTTTCTGTTTCCCCCTCCTTTAGTCTAGATCTTCTCCCTTCAAAGAAAAGTTCTTTTAGCGCGGACTCTTCAATCCGTCTTCCACGAGTCTTATTAGGTTTTTAATCTTCCATTAGATGCGGCCATGCATCAATGTCAAATGTGCTTTTTTCTATTGTATTTAATTACTTTCACGAATACGTTGTTTGGTAACGTTAAATAATGGATCTTGCATTAACCAAAGAAATGCAACAACAAAATTAAAGACTATTGATAAAAGTATAATAGAGAATATTTTTTGCACGTAATATACATTGATTTTATTTTTATTTGTTTATATATGGAACTTTTTAAGGAAAAAATGGAACAGAAGAAAAACAACTAGTAGCTAATTAATAGCGGATTTTCCGCGAATTTTTCAATTAACTTTCAATGAGTAGGAGGCGATGTTATTTTCATCTATTTTTTTCGTATCTAATTCACAATTCATTTTCTCATCATAATATTTATTTATAAACTGATTTTTCCACCAAAGCACTAAATCCACCTATATAGGTGCACTTACTTAAATTTAAACATACCTTAAAAAATGTGTGGAAGACTTTAAGTTTATGTTACTGATTTTGATGGTCGCGATGCGTATCTATTTAAACTAAATTATTGATTTTAAAAACGTTTTGGCTATGACATGTAACGCTAATAGCTGCTAAGATAAAAAACCAGACACCTGGAACCAAATGTATTGAAATGTAAGAGATGCGTTATCCGCAGTTTTTACTGGGTGGGACTGTGCTTCCTAGTGTCGCAGATATTGTTTACCAATTAACGGATAAACTAAATGAACGAATTCTTTCCATATTTAAACTATATTGTTAATTAATACTACCGCACACCTTAAAAAAATCAACGAAATTAACTAATTCTTTTCGTATGCAAACTACTCCAATTAGGTATTAGTCCGCCGACGGTTGCGCGGACATCATAGCGTATCTCTTTTATATTTCAATAAATTTGCCTGGAACCTACAAGCATTGACTAGTGTGACGTCACAAACGTCCTATGCACCTACAAAAAAAATATCGTTGTGGCGGCAAATTAAAAAGGCACGTTTTAAATCGTTTAATTTTGAACATTTATTCGTCAACACATAAAAAATTGTTAAATTACGTTACCATTGTAATTTGATAGCCTATTAAAAAATGGTTCACAAACTCCATAGAGATTACCGTGTACTTAATAAAACCTGCACACTTGGCCAGTCAGGAAGCAATAACTCCACCGTAGACCTGCAAACTTTCATTCACTGGGTCAGCAGTATACTCTCCAGTTTTGCTCTATCATAAATGTTCTCGTCGGCGGGGACCCCCTCGGCAGTCCTAGCGCTCCCGGGGTGACCGTAACGCGGTCCGAGGGGCGGGCGCAGCTCCAAGGAACCCCCAGAAGTCATAAAGACTTTTCCTTCGAGGCTTGGCCCCTCCTAGTTGGAGGAAATTTGTTATCAGTGCGCGCACGTAGAGCTTTATTGTCGTGGAAATATTCGTGTAGAGAATATCAAAGAATTGAGAGTTGTTTTCCACAGATAGGTTGTTCTATTATTCTACAGATTGTTCAAAAAAAAATTTGACCTCTCGAACGAAGAATTCTGTCGTCATGAAAATTTTACCTAGATTTTCTTGATCGACATCTTTGAAATATCTTTTAAATTATTTTCTAAAAATAAGACAAGATATACGCACATCAAACTCAATCGAAAATCTGAAAACAGAAAAATCAGAAAAGATACGGTCACATCTAGGACTTGAACCCAGAACCTTCGATCATATTTAACTTTATCGTATTTTTACTGAGAACTACCAACATTATCTTCGTTTTGTGAACGCATATTTTTATTGGCTGCTATCTTCATGTATGATTGCAAGATTCAAACCCGAACTAAACTTGGAGGCACAGCTGAAAACTAGCTACATTCCAGGAGAAATCCTGAATTGTAGCTGAGCATTGACCTTTTCGTCAATAGAATCAATGATACAAGAACAAAATATGTATTATTGTAAAAAAATCAATTGATGTATAAACTTTTTTTATTGATTATTATTATTTTAACAAAATGCTATCCAGATAGTGTCTTGGCCAATAAAAATATGCGTTAGTGTTGATAGTTCTAGTCAAAGTATGATACAGTCAACCTCTAATTATGGAAGTTACATTTTTGTTACTCTGCTATGGACGTGCGGTCTCACAGACCGCTATCTTTAAATGCCGGAATCTATCTTTGTACCTAAAATTGTTTTTATTGATTTACGGACTTAACCAAATGTAAATAAAACAAGACATTTTAATTAAAATATATTTATTTTAAACTAAAATCTAACTATTTAACAATCACAGGCACTTTTAAGTCATTCTTACTCGAGATCACTTTGTAGGAACATTATCCAATGAATATTACATTTTCAGTAAGTTTCACTAGTTTAAAATATAAGGAATTAAAAATAAAAAAAATAACATTAACTTCTTATAACAAAACATAAAAAAATTGACACAGGCCCAACTTGTGCATATTGATAGGCAGTTTTTGCATATTGGCTTAGAACATTGTAGGCATATTGGCTGTTTACAGCCTTCACTAGTGTAAAATCATCTTTGTTTTTATCTTTGTTGTGCATAGTTTACTTGCAGGTGTACTAGGTTGATCATTTTTTTACATTTAATCTAGAAAAAAGAAAATTACCATGAGCTCAATTTATTACACAAGCGTGGACGCGCGGTCCTACAGACCGCAATCAAAATATAAAGCGAAATTACTTACGCAAAATACACCTGGCGACGTAACCTTCACTCTCGACAGTCGTTTCGCTACTAAAACCGAAGCTACTGAGGCGGACAGACGCGTAAGGTACGCGGGAGGAGAGGAGCATGCGATTCACAAACTGAAAGCGGCCTGTGAGACCGCACGTCCATAGTTAAAGGTTAAATATCACCGAATCGCATAGGGACACATTAGCTCAGTTGGTAGAGCTGCGCCCCGGCAAGGTGAAAGTCCTGGGTTCGAGTCCTAAATGTGGTTGTGTCTTCATTTATTTTTTTTTATAACTTAGTTTACCTCACTTTTTATATGCAGAAAACTACTTGTCAATATTATCAAGTCAAATATTGTGATGTATAAAAAGCTAATAATCTATGAACCAATAAATGTTATGTTATATGTCAACTTCTTGTTATTAGGCATTGTTCACGAAACATGTAAATGGTGTACATAAAAATAAAGTCATATAAAAAAAGAAATTTGTCTTTTCATAAAATAAATGATGACTTCAAAAATTAAAGTATAATTAAAGTAGAAATATACTTCCGTATTTCGGCAAAATTATTGGCTATTTTAAATTGGTTAAATAAATGTGGTCTTTACACAGGTCCTGCTATCATCTGATACCTGACCGTCTGACCAATGCCGACCTCCCCAGCATGCGGCCGGAAGATGAATGCCGGGCGAGCTCGTCCCACATACACTTTTTAATTTCCTGCCCCAATTGATTTAGCGTCTGGGGGTGTCTTTTTAGAATAATGTCCCGTATCCTGGCCCGGCCAATCGGGCAATCGTTAGCACCCTCCCAGTTTATCAGTGTCCCGTATCGGGCGACCGCAGCTTAGTTAGCCCACCCTTGCCTAACGATGCGAGTCTTCCCTGAACCGAACTACCATGGCTACGGATGAATTAATAGTTTTCGGGCGTTTAGGTTTTTTATACTGAAGTAATTTGGACGGTAAGTGGTTCGTTTTGCAACCTCTAATTGAATAGTTTCTTACTGCTCGAGCTGAGAGGACGAGGCGGCTGTAGATCTACGTTTGGAGGTGGTCATTACCGTATTTTCTGTTACCTTTATGGCTCGGACATTGTGTGAATGGACAAAGCACCTGAAGGAAAACGACGAGTTTATAGGATCAAAGATAAGTCGTATTGGAAAATACAAAATACTACCAAAAGAGCAATTTAATTTGGATGAACTACACGAGATAAACCAGGAATGATTTTATTGCTGAAATAAATCCTTTATTCAGTGTACACACGAAGAATTACTTTTCAAGTTTCAATTGCGAACTTAACAAATATAATAGGTCCATATAAGCATATTTCTCTGACGGTTCGTGAATAATGTTATGTTTTTATTTTTGTTATGATTTGATTTATATGTACAACCTCTGCATGGCTACCAATGTATTGACAGATTTTTTGTTTAGTAATTTTTTCGTTTTATATAAAAAAGTGTTTTATATAATTTTTGGATTTATATTCCTTATTTATAAATTTAATATACTTATTCCTTATTATTCTGTCTCAGTAGAAGTAAAGTCACAAGGAGGAAATCCATAATTGGTTTATTTTGGCTATTTAATAATATTTATGTACAAACTGAAATAAATGTAAATTCTCGATTTCCCGAAAATTAACAAATAAACAAATAAAATATTTGAAAAACCATCCCAATTATAAGGATTTAATTTCCATGATTTATTAAAAAATGGATTTTAGAAAATTTGGTACATTAAAGTATAATGTACAATAGGTACAATAATAGTGTTTGAACTCAGAACGCTTTAAAATATTATTCTCAACAAAATCCGTCATTAATAAAATAACTCCATAATAAATGATTTATTATGTTACGATTAGGCATAACCCGATTAAAGTATTCTAATAAAATATTGTATAAATAAAAAAAACAAGTCATCACACTTTTTGGGTAAACTGTTTTTCTAAAGTAGTCACATTTCAAATTTTGGCTCATATTGTTTTCAATGTGATTTACATAAATTGTAATGCAATTTTCTGAGATCTATTTTTCAAAATTTTCAAAACGACAAAATATTGTTTATTACTCTAATCTACGTAGAAAGCGTTGTCCAAAGTACTACGGTCACTTGATATCTCAACTTGAAACAATATTAGGTATAATGATTTACAATAAACTACATTGTACTGCTTTTCCAAGGGCTTGAGGCTCCCCACGGAGCGATCGAAACCAGTCGAAAGCAGTAACTTGGTTCCTCTCATGTAATAAGTTTAACTCAGGAAGATAGTTCGTATGACGTCTCTAGCCAGCTCTAACTAACGCGACAATCTAAAGGTTAACGGTTCTTTTAACGACTCAACAATACTGGCGATAATCCACTAGCGTCCCATTGGACTATCCCACGTAGAGCATTAATCAATTTGTTTGAGTCTTCTATACCATATTTGTACGTTTATGTTATCTGTCCAAAATATTGCTAACTGAGCTCAAGGAGAGTTTTTCTTTTTTTTCCTACTATTTTTACTTATCGACCGTGGTTCGGTAAAACCCTTTAAGTCACATAATGAAAGCTTTATAGGAGACAACAAAAACGAATATTTACAAATTCGTAAACGTAATTAAAAATCTTGAAGTTTATATGGAAGCGATTATTTGTTTTATAACATTTTGGTGTAAAATATTAAAATTCCATTTATAATTATGAAAGATTTGAAAGTTGAGTAATTTCATCAATGTTTTTTTGTAATTACCAAAAAAATTACGCATTAATTAAGTTTTTATTATTAAAAATGCCTAAATCAACAAAAAATATTTTATCACGTTTTAGTTTGAAGACCATTGAAACCATTGAAAAGTAACATACCTAAAAATGTGGTTTGAAGGGTTTTACCAAAACATAGTAAGTATAATAAGGACTTTTTTTTTTAAATGTGCTTGGCGTACATATAATAAAATATAAAACAAATGTAAAACAAAATAAAATATGAAACAAAACTCAGTAATGGGAACTCACTAAGTGTGGGAAATATACAATACTGTACAAAAATTAGCATGCTATACGATCAATTTTTAATTTTTAAGTCATAATATGTATGACGATGTATGAATGTGATTGAGGTAGAGAGTGTGTGCCAAGACCGAGTTCGTTGGTGGTCCATCCTCTCTGGCTACCCCTGCGGAGAAACGGCGTGATGGTTAGTTAGTTAAGTTATAATAATATTTAGTTCTAACTGTGATCGGACAACTCAACAATGTGCAACTTCATCACTTCTTTAAAAAAGTCATTAAGAGTGATGAATAAAATATCTTGGAGAAATAGGTTACTTCAGATCACGTTGTGCGCTATTTTTTTTTAAATTTTTACTTCTCAACGAGGTGTTGAAATGCCACTTTATTGAGTTGTCGTGGAACCATTGTAATATAATATACTATCAGTAGTGTTAAAGTAAGCTAGAGTTATATACAAAATTAAGTGAATTTATTAAAAAAAAATTGCACGTTAAGTAAAAAATTATACACGTAAAGTGTGTGAAATGTGAAAGAGACTATTTTCCATTCTCAATGTTGTTTACTTTCAGCAACTTTGTTGATTGGATTAGAAATAATAGGTAACAATGATAATTAAAACGGTAATTAAATTCAACATCGGAAATTTCATTTAAGGAAATGTTTACATTTTGGAAATGATCTCTTTGTTTTATTTTGTTGTGGAGATAATTGTATATATTTTTAATATTAACTCCATACAGCAAGCCCTGAGGAAAATATTTTCCCTTAGGGCCTATGTCATCTCTGGGGATGCAGTGCGGAGGGTCTTCTAAAGGGACGGGGTGGGTAGGAATCTGTGAAGAGACGTATCAATCCATCTTCCTCACTGCGACACAAGGCGTTGGAGACGAGACTCTGCAATGCCTTGCGAGTCTCCCTCAATTGACCTCTCCGGATCCACTACCAAGCCCTGGATAAACCTTACACCATGAACTCAGGCACCCCTGCTACGTCAACAAACGTAGCGAACCACTTGGGGTGACCTATGGCAGGGCCTTGATAATTTACTAGAAAATCAATAAGAGTTGTTGATGTAATATAGTTTCATGTATATATAATATGTTAATGACTTGTGGGAAACATTGGTAAGTGTTTTATAGTACGATATTTATCATGACCTTATTTATTCAGATTT
This sequence comes from Limnephilus lunatus, assembly GCA_917563855.2. NCBI lineage: Eukaryota > Metazoa > Arthropoda > Insecta > Trichoptera > Limnephilidae > Limnephilus > Limnephilus lunatus. Next base: position 100,698,951 of record OU830595.1, read on the forward strand.
TGACTTCAGATAATTTTTTAGAGAGACCATAGATAGCAATATAATCATTACTAGTGATGTGCAACACATAACAATAGTGATGTGACAATTATACGCACCTGTGTAGAAGTACCAACATAATATTTAAATAGTTGGTTGGTAAGTGGCTTCACCACATTTTGATAATGCCTTCGGAAGGCGAAACAGCTTCCATGCATAATAACACAGCAAAAATTATTAAACATTAAAATAAAGTTCCATAAATTAAACTCCATGATACTAAGAAATAAAAATGGCAGTTTTTTTTTTATATTCGCGAGATTTAGTACGTTTGTCGTAATAAAAATTCTAAAACTATTTTTCACTTATTTAATTTGAACAGATATCTTTTTGTGGTAAGTTCACTGAGAACCTTACTTATCAACATTAATTGATACCAGTGAGTTACTTTTAGCAGACGTACCATTTTTTTTCAATACAACACAATAGTCCCAACTACGCCAAACCGCCTGCCAATGAGACTAAGGCTGAATGTAACGAAGAGGAAGAATATAAAGTACCTGGCTATTCAGATCTGATCACTAAACATTGTTAAAGCCATTTCCAGCAACGTTTCAATTTTGAATCGTGGTTTTACACGAAGGCAATTCTGGAAATATTTCCCTCTCGGGAACGTGCAGCAAATATACTTTATATTATTTTTAATTAATACATTGTATAAAAACACTAATCAATAAAAACCAAAATTATTTGCGCACGACGGGATTTGAACCCGGATTGCTAGAAGAGAGCCTTACTCCACGACCACGGAGTCCGTCAATAAGCCAATAAGACGGTTATTTGGGGTGAAGATTACAAAAAAGTATTTGCAATTATTCATTTTTTTTATTTATGACGATAGAGTAGAGATTTGATATGATTTTAGATTTTCACGGCCAAAAGTATTTTTGTTATTTATTTTTGTGGTTATATGTCATGTTGCGCTACCTCCTTCTTTAGGCAACGTTTTGGACAGCGTTACAGTGTCCATCAGCACACATTTTCCTTGATAATTGACATTTTAATACTATCCGAAATGATGCCTAAAGAAGGAGGTAGCGCAACACGGCATAACGCCCCAAAAATAAATAACGGAAAAAAGTAGAGAATTTTTCATAAAGCAACCCAGTGGTAATACACTAATAATTTATAGACTGTGGTTTCAAAGCACTATTGAGTTAACAACGACTTCGATAGTATAGCGTTGTTGCAATGTCCAACGTCCCTTGCGCCTTGTAGCCTTATAAAGTACGTTATATGGTACTTTTACTTGGGTTTGGTATTAGCGTTGACCGTTGTTCTACTTTGCGAAGAGCCTCAAACAAGTAGTTTGTACGCTGTTTTTACCCTGTTATCTAGGACAAACAGGACTGAACGGAAAGATTAAAAAAGCAAAAGAGATTTATCAGTGCTTTACTAACTGTAGCAATTATTTTACTAACCATTGCATACATTTATGGTACGAACTTTTTCAAGTGACACCATTTCTAATTGGAACAGCGTCAGAAAAGCGCTGGAGTCTTCATTTGAGAAGTTTTATGTGTTGTGAGGTGATACGTTTGGTGACTTAGCAAGACTGCCTGGCTTTATGGGGTAGCGTCTGGTGTAGGTATGCGTCTGCCCATCAGCTGCAAGGCAGGCCGGATCGGGAGATAATGGTTGAAGGATTCCATTTGATTTCTCCAGCTGTACAGCCTTTCCTAAAAATACCCTCCACACAGCATCCCCAAAGATGAAATAGGCCCTGAGGGGATTTATTTTCATAGAGCAAATGTAAAAAAAAAATAGAAAGGTTTATTCATAACAGACTTTTCAGAATCTGGTTACTAAATAAACCTAAAATATATAAATTGAAATATATATAAATCATACAAAACGTCACTTTGGTCGGACAGGGTTCTAATGACACTCTACTTAGTTCTGAGATATGAGGTGTGAAAGTAATGTTAAAATCCTGTCCAACCAAAGTGACGTGTTGTTAATCAGAATCCACCTAAAATCTGTTACGTTTAAACCTTTCTTATACGACGTATATTAACCATTTAAGAACACACCTAAAGATGCTAATAGAACCATGTGAAACCAGCTAGGGCATACTAATTAATTGCATAAGGTTATAACTACATTTCCCTAATACCATTCCAAGATAGGGTAAATTGAATATTTTCCTTTAAAATATGTTAAACTAAAATATTTTACACAATATTGAACCACAAAATCAGAAATTATTAAATAGATCATGATAATTCGTCTTTGTAGACTTTGACGCCACTGAAGGTGGCAAAGCGAAGTTAGAATCTTACCCAACTAATGTGACGAATTACACTGTGCCTTGTAAAAACAACTGCCAGATATAAACAAAATGTTCAAAGTGACGAAACCTTTATAAAATAAATGGAAGCTTTAAAAACTTGATGTTCGAAGAAATCCGGCATAGAAGTATATGTATATGGAAATACAACACAGATTACTCTGAAAAATATTTTGTTGATTGAAAAAATGATAACATTGATAACATAATTGAGTATGAATTCACTCACCAAACACAAGAGCCTTGTCTCTTTATGGTGAGGAATGGCTTTTATTACATTCATATTACAAATCTGTTAAACATGTAAAAAAAAGTATAATTATTGTAAAAACATATCTACAAATATTAAATTCAATAAAAATAAAAAAAATTAGCCAAATACTTGATTTGGCATTCAAATACCATTTTTTTTAAATCAGGTGGGTATAACCTTGTCCAATTTGTCTTTGCCCCTGTGTTTTTATATTAATTTCATCAGGTTTTGGACCTTCAATCTTTAGGGAGCATAAATTAATTACGTGAGCTCAAAAAAAGGGGGGGGGGGGGGGGGGGGGAATTTGAAAAAAAATAACAAAGTGGCCCAAATTTATCTCACCCAGGGGGGGAGGGGTCTAGATTGGAAGAAAAAGTTAAACGTAATTAATGAATGCCCCCTTATCGGAAGTGAGTTTAATATTATAAATACTCTACGAACATTATAAATCAACTATGTAGAAAAATACAATGGGAGAAGATATTAAAACATTTAACATAGTTAATTAATTTTCGTTCCCCCTATGGCCCGAACTTTAAACCCACACATGATACTCGAGCATTGTGACGTCACTCGAGAGCGTAGTCCCGAGTAGACCAGTTAGACCTAGTTTTCAAGTAGTGAGTCAAAATTAATTGAAAACAACAAGCCTGTCGCACGGCCATCAGGCGAAAGTTGGTGAACCTGTTTTCCAAACAAAAAGGACCAACTTTGAAGGGGTCCTTTGTTTTAAACACATGTATTCAATCATTTTCTCGTTGTTTTGGTTTGGGGAAGGAATATACCGGATATGTTACATTGATCAGTTCAAGTAGAAATATTGACTGATTTTTATGTTTTCTTATATACTTTAATAATATTTTATATTTGTATTTAATAAGCTTTTGGCGAGTTACATATCATAATTCCTATTATTTCACTAATTTCAGTCTAATTGTTTCTTCAACCTCAGAAAAAATCATTTTTCACAAATATGAAATCATCATACCATTTCGCTCGCAAAACAATTGCTTCAAACAACTCATTTTTCTATGTTTAACTCAGTTAAATACAGCATATGTATGCATTCTGCAATTCTTCACCGACCATATAAAGAAAAATAATACAATATAAAAATAATAATACGAAAAGAAAGAAATGACACAGGAATATAATACAACATGATGACATTAAATTATAACACAAAAACTGAAATTGATGTTTTGCGTGTACTACATTTGCGTGTGCTTTCCAGGTATTTCCCACATTTTCTTGCCATTCTCCTCTACCTCCCAGGAGATGCTATAGTCTCACTGGCTTCAGACGGGGTAGCTTGGACTCTTTTGAGGTATTCACATAAAAAAATCCATGATGTGGGACTGGACGAGAGTGTTCTCGGATTTCCGGAAGAACTAATTCGTTCCGTGGGGCGTCAAAGTACCCTTCCCACTGCAAACATTTGCGAGGCGCTGCTTCGTCAGGGGAGGCAGCAGAGTCCCCTCAGTACTCGTGATTATAGGTACCGTTCTCGAAAAGTGTTCATGACGCTTTGTATCTGGTACGATTGTGATGAATTTTATTCACCATATCGTTCTTCTTCAGACGTTCTCGATCGCTTCTTCCATCTAATTACTCGTCAAAAATTTATTGCAAAGAACACTTGTCTAATAAATAATGTAACCTGCGATTAGCAGCCATCTTCCGTAGAGGATTTTTGCAACCTGAATACACCCCCAGGGCGCATCCTCCTTGGTACAAAAAGCTTACATCCTAGCTGATTTCACCCCCCGGCAGATGTTTTATTTACACATTAGCGGAGAAACCAACCACTGGGAAATTCCGAACAAACTATGTACCGCCAGAAAGAGCCGGTAATCTGTTTAAAGTGCTAGAATTTGCATACTTCGTCCCGCTGCCGGACCCGAACCTTTCCTTTAAATACAGACTTTGGGAAAACTATCCGCATTTAAATTTAAAGGAAATTCCTGCTGATGTCTTTCAACACATACTACGTATTTTGACGAAATGATATCTAGTTATCTTATAAAATATAAGTCGGATTAGTTACACCATTTATAACTCAAGAACGGTTGGACCAATTTTTATGAACTTTGATTTGTTGGATTTGTCTCCGCCCCGAATAGCAGAATAGCTACAACATCAGAAAAAATCACAAAAATAAATAATGAAGAAAATTCTTTTCCTCATACATTTTGCATGGAACGAATTCTCAACTTTTGAAAGGGCTGCAGCAATATTGATAAGTATAATATTGTATTGTGAGTGAATTCCAAAAAATCAAAATGTCAAATGTCAATGCGCTGATTGTTTTTTGTTTTGTTCTTAAACATATAATGCTGCCCCTCTTTATTACATACTAAATTTCAATAGTCGTAAATGAGACAAACGGTGAACGAATATCTGGACCCCTCCAAAGTTATTATAATAAATCTCCCTCACACGTGTAAAGAAAATGAATTGCCATTCCCGTAAGTAAGTAGAAAAAGTAAGAATATCATAGAAATATAAATCAGTACACAACGCCATCTCTGATATCGACAAAAACAAAACACAGAAAGTTGCGCATCGATTATTGCTTCTTTGTGTAATTTTTGACTTAATAAATTAACAATAAATATAGTTTAATAATAAATTGTTCATTTTTAGTACAAACTTCTAAATACTGGTGATGATATTATTTGTTATTAAAAATAAACAATTTTTCATTCTAATTCATCATTAATCATATTAATCATCAATATTGAGAAACCAATCCTGTTATTTTTTTTAGTTATTAATTTATCGAGCTATTTTTTACGGCATGAATATAAACTAGTAAGAGCAATGTAACATTTCATTTGATGAATTTAAATATTTTTACAGTAAACGTAACATTTATTTTTAAAAACGTTCAATATTTCTTCATTCTTCCTACTTTCAGGCATTTCATCATTTTTTTATTTATTTTTTATTTTTTTATTTGAAAGATACATATATATAACAGATTTACAGAAAGAAAATATTTGGTTCTTAAAAATCTAATTACAGATAAAGTTATTTCTTGTTGATGAATCTACCCAATTTAAAATAGAAAACATTTCTCGTATTTGAATTGGGGAGTCGTGCTATTATAGAAAAAGATAAAGAAAAATAATATGTATTTATACATAGGCTTTTTTTTAGTCTCTATACATTAGGCAGTTATATGATTTCTAAGATATTTTTTATTTAAAAAAAAAAGTTTTGGGTTTTATAAAATATGCCGCCATTTTAATATTTTCAATGCTTTTCGTTCTGGATTTTTATAAAATATTTACGAAGGTTTTACAACAGATCTGTACTGAGAAAAATCGATAGTGGAAAGTTCAATTTGGGAGGTGGGTATGGGTACCACTGCCCCGGGAACCATTCAATGGATTACCAACACCCCTGCCATAGTTCACCCCAAGTGATTCGCTACGTTTTGTGACTTAGCAGGGATGCCTGGATTAATAGGGTGAGGTTTGTCCGGGTCTTGGCGGCGGATGCATCTGCCTACTAACTTCGTGGCAGGCCTAATCCGGAGATCAGTCGAAGGAGACCTGCATCGCACTGGGAGGAATGGATTCAAAAGTTCGTCACTCTGATTCCCAGATTCCTACCCACCCCTATACCTTTTTTCTTCCCAGAACTTTTTTTTCTTTTCTTCTCCTTTCTTTCCCTAAAAGACTCCACACAGCATGTATGAGGGTCCCAAAAATGAGGGAATATTTTTTCCACGGGGCTTTTTGTGTGGAGATAATTAAAAAAAAAACTAATCGAAATTAAGAATTAATTATTTGTTTATTAATAGACTAAAAATGAGCCTGTTATAACATAATGTATACATAGGTTCTTTAAAAACTACATTTAAAACCATTTTATATGAAAATATTAATATGTTTTATTATTTGAAATGTTTTGTCAAGGATCCTTGAAGTGATTTTCCCTAGAAATAGCGCTGAGTGTAGAAATAGCCCATGTATCATTAGTAATATTGGCAAATTAGGGTTTTGGAAGATCCTTGAAGATCAATTCCCTAAGGTCCTTAATGTTACAAACGAAATAAGTAGATAATAATTACGATATCATCATATTGGTCTGGTAACCTTGAGCCACTTAGTATACGATATGTAGTTATTATACACGACCGTTTATATTTAATCACAGGGGACAATATTTGTCCCAGATCACAAAGGTACTATCATAGTGAGAAATATGATGTGAACGGTGTTTGAAAGAGAAAACAGCACGCTATATATTCAAATCTAAAAAGTTAACCACAAAATAATTAAAATGTAACTAACTAACTAACTAACTAACCATCACGCCGTTTCCCCACAGGGGTAGGCAGAGAGGACGGACCGCCAAACAACTCGATCTTGGCACACACTCTTTGCCTCACTCACATTCATACATCGTCTCATACATTCTCTTCTATTATTCTGACTTTTGACATCGCCCGACTCAAGTATCTGATTCACTTGATCGTGCCATGTCTTCCTCGGACGTCCCCGACTTCTTCTACCATTCACATTTGCGTCGTATATTCTTCTTACACTACTTTCTTCGTTCATTCGCTCTACATGCCCAAACCATCTGAGGGTCCCTTTCTTAATCTTACTCATTATGCTTACATCAGCCTTACATTCTTTGCTGATATCCACATTTCTCACACGATCATACATTGTTTTACCACACATACGCCTCAGGGATCTTCAACAGCATTCAGTTTACTTTCATCCTTCCTCTGCCAGTTCCATGTCTCACTGCCATACATCAGGGTAGGTGCCAGGACTCCATTGTGGACTGCTAGCTTCGCTTCTTTTGACAGTTTTTTATTAGCGCCAACGGCATTCAGTCCTCCGTTAATGGAGTTACCGGCATTCACCCTTCTTTCAATATCAGCCTACCCATCTCTCGTAAACATACTACCCAGATATAAAAAAACTCATTCACCTGCTCCAAGTATTCATCATTCACAACTATATTGCATACTGTTTTCGTACTCTCTCTTTCAAACACCATGACTTTAGACTTACTTTAACTAAAATGTACACCTTTATAAAACCAAAGTTTCCAATCGTAATTAGTTGATTTTTTTAAGATTTATTTTTACATGAAACGACGAAAAATTAAGGTAACTGTAACGTTTATATTTCACTTTTCTAATAAAATACGTAAGTGTTTTTATTTTCTTCACATTACCAGTAATTTTAGTTAGAAAAAACTTTGAGTGAGCCATTTTTAAAACTTTTTAAAGTTACATTAAAAAAATTTATATTTAAAATTTATGTGATTATTTGTTATAATAAAATTTGAAAGCGTAATTCCTCACCTTTAAAAAACAATTTTTAGTTTTTGGATACGTTCATAAATATTGAATTAATATTGATTCTATTGCAAAGCGGAAATATTTGTACTTTCTGAAACAATTAATTATAACCACTTGAGGAAAGATTTAAAATTATTAAAACTCTCAGAAGGAAGACTTTTTTTTTAAAGTTTTCTTTATTCATTAGATTTTTCATTACATGCGTTGGGGATTTTTAGACCACCATGCTAGGCACTTGCCGGTGTTGTGGTGGTTTCCGATATGACTTCTATTTCTAAAATTGTTAATGGTATTAAGACAGCCGTGATTTATTAAGCTTAATTACCTTCAATATACCAACAGAAGTTCCACGATAACTCAACAAAATGGCATTTCAACTTATGAAAAGTCGTCAAAATAAAAAAAATAGCCCATAACCGAACCTAACGTGACCTATTTAATCTTTTTTTTTCATCACTTTTAATGACTTTTTGAATGAGTTGATGAAGTTGAATATTTAAAGTTTTTCGGTCACCAACGAAGAAACACTTGATTTAAAATTATTTTCAATTGCAACAGCAATATCAGGACAGTCATTTCTGTACAAATCACAAGTTTTCCCCACAATTGAATTTGGCAGCCACCTCTTTTTCAATGGAAGATGCTCCGAGAAACTAGCGTCATTGATCCCTTCGGCATCGGTGCATAGTCGGGAAACACGCCAAACGCATGCCCAACAGTATGAACACGGTTGACATTTGTCACATCAGAAGGAGTTGCTTCTTCGACTCGTTCTTGTGTTCAACAGCTCGGCTGTGGAATGATTTGCCGGCCTCTGTGTTTCCTCCTTTATACAATATTGGTCTCTTCAAGACCAATGTTCATTCCTTCCTCTCCTCAAAAAGACCCTACATACAGCATCTCAGATGACATAGGCCCTGATGGAAATTAATTCCTTAGGGCCTCCTGTGTGGAGTTAATGTAAAAAAAAAAACTTAGATTTCGTGCAATTGGCAATACTGTCTCAGAAGTAGTAGATGTGTTCAACTGCACGGAATGTATTACAAACAGTCTAAAATAGCATACATCAATATTAATAATCAATGTTAGCCTAATACGTATTGTTTTTTTTGCAGCAGTTCTATATAGTTTAATTAGCATATTTTACTTTATTATTACTGTACAACAAATTTATTATGTATTTCATATGTTTGTAAAATCCCTTATAGGTGTTTATTATAAATAAATAAATCAAATTTTAGACGTTCGAAAAACTATATTTGATGATATTTACAAAAAGATACAAAATTAATAATACGTTCATTAATCAAATAATAATTATAACTCTCATCATGAACAATAAATATACAAACCTTAATAAGGTTTTAATAAAAACCACGTTATAAAAAAAATTACATATATAAATTCAGAAAATAAGACATGATAAATTTAATAATAATAATGTCTACCTTCGAAAATCCATAGTTTTATACATTTTTCACAAAGCCAATAATGGGCAAGGAGTAGAGAATATATTGAATTAAGTCTCTCCCTGAAACGGCTTAATTTTTAAACTAGGTTTGAATATTTCGCATATTTATATTAGGCTCAAAGATTTACAAAATCTACAATATTTCTTTGCTGGTAATAATAATTCCTAGAACGAAATAGTCCGGTATTTCTAACATTCTAGAAATTGCTAAAATCTACCATGTATGTCAACAGCAAACTGCATATTTATTTTCTTAAGTATGTGTTATGCGGGTGCACCGCTATGAATTGTATAATAATAATTTGATACTTCTGAGACATCGCTTTTGGAGAACACTCCTTCTGAAAAAAAGAATCAGATTGGGTAATTCACACGCGGTAGAAGTGAAACTAGAAAGTCGCAAGTCTTTTGCTTGTTTTTTTAAAGTGGTTTGAAGATTGGATATTGATATCACAAATTAAAATTATTATTTTTTGGATTTCGTAGGATTCGAACCCCCGTTCGCTTAATGTCTGTCTCTCTGGCCGCTGAGACTTTTCAAGCACCTTGCCCGCTACGCTGTGGAAGGCACGCGCCGAGGTGCAAATTTACCGCATTATATTAAAACCTAGTATTTGTGTAGAACTGAGTTGTGAAGCATTTCCGTTTCGCCCGAATTTCAAGTCATTAAAAGTTTCACATCAAAACTATTTGTTAAATGTTAATTCTGTACAAGAGTCCCAATTGCCCAGAGCCTGTGGAACTGTAGTACCTCACTTGGGGAGTATTGTGAACCTGAAGGAAGTGAGTAGGGGTGAAGATGACTGAGAGAAGGTCAGTAAATAGGCACCTGGATCTTCCACGTCATCAGATAGGGGTCAGCAACGTTAAGCAACTTTTTGATTCTGAGTACTGGTCTTTTACCGGGGCGATGCTGAGAGTATCGGAGATTAAATGACAATCATGGGGTGAAAGTACGAGAGCGACAATAACGAGTCACGTTGCAAATTGAGAGGAGATTTAGGTATTTATTCCACTAACCACCGCTCTTTTAGGTACACTTACGGAAATTACGCTTACTTTCAATATTTACACAAGGGTGGGTAGGGATGAAGCACCGCCCAAAGAGGACACCGATTTGTCTATTTCATTCTCTCGTAGGCTAAATCCTAAAGATGTACGAGTTTGTCTATTTTTAGTGTCGCTCATTTCCGTTTCATCCAGTTTCAAATCACAAAAAGAAGTTTTCACTTCAAAAAGGTAACGGTCGCAACTGAGACACGAAAAAACTTTGGACCGTTACCTTTTTGAAGTGAAAACTTCTTTTTGTGATTTGAAACTCGATGAAACGAAAAAGCGTTACTGAAAAGAGACAAACACATAGGATTTAGCCTGCGAGAGAATGAGATATAATCGGTCTCCTCTTTGTGTGGTGTTTCGTAGCCTCTCCACTCTCCAATCTTATCTACTTAAGTTTTCTGTAGATTTCACTTCTTCCGGTGTGAACTTGCACACTTGTAATTTGCTGATGATTCACGATTTTTTTTTAAACACTCAATTTTTATTTATTTTATTTTTTTTTTTTTTTTTAATAATAATAATAATAATAATAGTTTATTCCAGAATGTATGCAGGGGTAGTGCAATGCAATACATTCCATATTTTGAAACAAAAAATGGGTTAATGTTAAAAATAAAAATAAAGTAAATAACAATGCCCAACTGGGTTTTTACATTAGGCAGTAGATACTGCTCGTAGGTATACCACGAGTCACCGTCAAACCTTTGCTCGTTCTTCCCTACTATCCTCTTCTTTGTTTTTATCATCATCGCAACTTTCTTCAATTGGGGATGCCATAGTCACAATGCCACCGGGTAGACTCTTAGACGGGACCATGTAAAATGATGTGAAAATTTAGTCGAATGCTCCAAGTCTCCAAGTACCTATCCTGGACGAGACTCATAACTAACAAGGAGGTTCTACTTCGAATGCAGTAAGTAATTAACAAAATAATACCGCCTTCTTACGTACGATATAATGGTATGATAAGGTATAATGGTATTTGTGTTTTTCGCAGTGTTGACCCCTGTTTATTTATATTAGAATATGATATGACGAACTTTCATTCCTCAGGGGCCAGAGGGGTAACATAGCTCCCGGGGTAGGGTTGGGGTAGCTAGGGGAGCCCGTTCAATTTCACGCCACTTTCCCCTTTCCTAGGCCCCGGGCCCACCACGGCACCAGGGCATTACTCGTGTGGCCAGTGGGACATGTGTGTCGTATTAGCATGTTAACGAAAAATATACAATTTTTTTATATTTACTCAATTTTTTTACTTCAATAATGCAGAAAGCATTTTTTGAAGGAATCAAATTAGGATGATGAACGAAAGAGTACTTTGAGGGTACAACTGCGGAAATTACATTTTTGAGATTAGTGGCAAGAGTAGCAAATGGGATCGAGCGACTAGACTCTTATCGAAGTGATTATCATCGAAACTGTCTTACTGTTCAATGGAAAAGTCACAGATGAGGTGACTTTGAGATATACTGACAATGCCAAAGATCGGCTTCCGCATGAAATACTGACTCCAGAGGCAAGCTATTCGAGGAGAGACTGGGCCTGCTGTGGAAGGGGCCGCCATAATTAACGATATAACATAACGACAAAAACAGAGGAAACTGCAAAATGCTTGCATGAATAACAATGCCAAAAAAGTAAGACAAGAACGCAGAAAGAAAATACAGTCTAAACATGGTTTTGTTAACGTCTAAGATTTGAGTCATAAAATAAATAAAATATTTATATATAATCAATTCTCTATTTTTATTTTTATGTGAAACTGCACAAGAGTACTTACTAACTTCTCACAACCATCTGCATCGGGAATAATCGGGATCGGGAAGGGAAATAGTTGGGGAAGATATATGTGGGAAAGTACCGGCTATTCAATTCAGATCTGGCCTCCAAAAACGACTAAAGCCATTTCAAGCAATGTTTCAATTCCAAATGGGGGTATTGCTACTGGTATTGATACTGAGAGTATCTTTTACTCTGGAATAATATGCAAAAATACTGCATATTATTTTATAGGAGTAGATTGTGAAATAATACAAATTAATCAAACCTCTTCCAATTTATCTCAAACCAATTGATCTTCCCGTCTCCTTCCCCTTCCTGCTACCTTAATTGGATATGACAAAGCTAGGGCTACCTTACAACATACCATAACTTGATGTAACAAAGTTTCACCGCCTCCAGACGGTTGGGAATAGTTTGTTCTCTTGTGTGGTATCAAATAAAATAAATAAAATGAAATAAAAAATATGTTATATAAAAAAAAGCAAGAGCAGCCATAAAGCAATGAATTAAGATGATTATCTCAACATGGAAATTTCCAATTATGTAGATTAATTCCCAGATACAGGTGGGTAGTTAGGTAGTTATGGATTATAATTTTGAATACATAGATGCATTATTAATAAAAGTTTCGGCATAAATTTTCCTAAGACTCTAAGATGGTAGAATTTAGATTTCCTTGTATACCAACACACACAGAAAAAAGCTTGTGAGAAAGCTTTAGAAGCTCCATTCAAAGTCCGTGATCTATTAAAGTATTTAACCTTGTTTATTATGCAAGATGAAAAATTCATCGTCCTTTCAAAGGCACTCCTACGGGGAGACAATCTGTGTCGACCTGCATTTTTTACTCTTCCGGGTAAATTGCCCGAGGATAAGTGCGCTCCGTATGCATTCAGACTGCGTCAAGTGCAATTCGTATCTCTTGCAACGCTTTGAAACACTCAACAGAGTAATCTTGCTTGCAGCATTTAATTAAACTGCATCTAGGTCAAGATGTTCAAGGTGCCACCTTCTGACGCAGGGATTCTCAAGTATTGGCTTGCGACTCGCCTTCATTAATTTTTCGATTTAAAATATGTACTAGCTGGTTCCTGGCATGCGTTGCTATGCCATTTAATAAAGAAATTGTTTGTACCTGCGTGTCCTTTCCCATTCCCTTTCCGTCTCCCCTTCCTCTCCCACGTCCCCTTCCCCCGCGTTCAAACTCCACCTTCCCTCTCCCCAATTCACTCCCCCGTCCGCGAACCCCCCTCCCGATTTCAGTTTTCAAATAGCTCGCGTGCCACCTGTTGGAATTTTTTATACAAATTTCATAGTACCAGAGCTCACCAGTAGTTTTATACAAACCTTGTCCTGACAACAATGACCGGTCCGTGGTTGAGTAAGCATCGCATTTGGGTTCCACCCAGGCATTCCGTGTTCGATTCCTCGGCTGGCTTAGTCCTCCATCGCGACTCAAGCAACATTTTCGGCTTACTGTAGTGGTAGTAGGAGATTTTCAAATATTGTAGGGTTATTCATAACCGGGGAATGTTTTTGTTTTTCTTTTAAATTTTTTTTTCTTTAAAAAAATAAAGTAACGAACACAAAAAAAAGTTGGCGCGTACATACATTTCGGCGTTTTATTTTTATTTATAGATAGATAGATAGAAAAAAATATTTTCTGAAGACATAATACACATTTTAGACGTGCTGTATGGAAGCCATGCAAAGTCTGAGTACTGTATTCCACCCAGCATTCGCTGCGGTAGGTACGCCATTTATTAGGAGTAAGACTTAATTTGCAAAAAATATTTTTACTCTACTTAAGAGTTGGTAAAAATCGGCAAGCCACATTTTTAGGGAATGTCACTTTTCAGTATTTGGGTATAGAATACTTTTGAAAGTACAATGTGGTAAAATAATGTTTCTTCATTAAAGTATTTTCGGTACTAAAAACAAAATATTCGTAATTTTTTTTAGCTTATTTATTCAAATAAATCAACCATCAAATTTCTCAAAATTATAAATAGACTTGCAATCAAAGATATTGTTTTTGCATTTCAATATCTTTGCTTGCAATACTATAGTAGGTACTATGTATCAATTTTTTTGTAAAACAAACAACCAATTTCATTTGTACTTCAAGATTTTTTAATTAGTTTAAAAAATCCGTTAATATTCGTTTGTATCGTCTCCTGTAGTATTCATTTTTTGGCTTGAAGACGTTTACGAAACCACGGTCGGTATATTTTGCACACCAACGCCATCTCTGAATAGTTGTAAAAAGTGAAATCGTTAAATTTGAATTATTCCATCTTGTTTATTTTAACGCTATACTTTTTACATTGCATGGGTAGATATAACAAAATATGGTTGCTTGACGACTTTACACAGGCGTTATTTTCACGTACTTTCCAATATTATGCTGACAGAATTACAGAATTACACACGTCAAAAAACCTAACTTTTGTTTTTTTTGATCAAATATAAAATTTATTTAGCACTTACTTAAAGAAATAAGTTTTTTGTAATCGTGTGTAATTCATAACAATAAATAACTTGTGAACAGAACTGTTAAATCAAAATAATCGAGATGTTTTTATTAGGATAAACATATAACAGATAAACAAATATAGAAAAAAATTACCGCCTTGCAAAAATATTTCAATAAGCGGTGATTAATTACTTAAATAAACAACTAATTAATTAAAGATAATTACTAAACAATTTTTTTTTACATGAATACCGCACATGAGTCCCCAACTGCTTCCGTTTGGAGTCAGTGAGCTACGGCATTCACAATTGGGGTATTTTGTGAGGCTGAAGGCTGGGGAGGGGAAGGAGATAGAGGGAGGAAGGTCGGGACGTACCTGGCTATTCAGATCTGTTCACAAAACACGACTAAATCAATTTCTTACGACTAAATCGTGGTCTTACACCAAAACGATTCTGTTAATATTTTCCACTCTGGAACGTGTCGTAAATATACTACACATAATTTTAAAATTAACAAATTGTGAAATAACACAGATTAATCCATAAAATTTATTTGCGTTATTTTTACCAAAAGAATGATTTGTTTCCAAAATGTGGTTGGCAAATTCAGAATAATTAATATTTTTCAATCATCTTGGGTGTTCCAGGATGTCGAAAGACATCAAATAATACCAACATTTTAATTAACTAACCATCACCAACATTAATTTTGGTTCATTCATGGGTTACAGCAAAATATTTCTTTGTCTTTCCCAATCGGCTGGTTCAGCGCAATAACCGAACGGTGAGCTCTGAAAAAGTTTAGTTTTTTTTTCTTTCTGGAATTATTCGGACCTCACGTATTTTCACTTTGCTACGTAATTTCAAACTATTTTGAGATTGGATAACATCAATATACTAACATAACTCAATTTCGTCCATTCCACTTTTATTTTATCTGGAAATATCAGGTGAAATAGACTACCTGGTAGTATGACTGGGTACTAGGTTGAAAAATCTTTTCTATGGCATTAGGACAAAATTTCATTACCTACTGAATCAATTGGGTATTTTATGTTTTTTTTCCGACGAAAAGTTTTGTATATATGTACGTATAAAATATAAGTAAAACAATTTTTGATAAGTTCCCAACAGGGCCGGCCGCAATTGGAGCGGTCAGCTCCGGGTCGTCTTGCCAAGGCGCCAAGGAACCAAGAAACCAAGGAACCGGTCGAAGTCGCTGATAATACCTAACACTAATGCTGCGTATAAACCTAATGCTACCGAACTTCAAATTATGGGAAAGGGACGAAGCAACCGCCAACGGGGAGAAACGCCGCTCGCGCAATTTTATCATGTTTATAAGTAGCATAATACAGCGCCCTCGAGGTTTTTACTAGCGCCGGGGCCGGCCCTGGTTCCCGGTGACGCTATAGATTCATAAAGAAAGCGATGCTATTGTCTACGGCCGTAAAGCAGCGGTGGATGACGTCACTAAAATGTTGTATATTAGATACAAAAACAAGATAGCATGGTTTTTTATGCTGCGCATACAGGTGAAGAAAAAGCGCGAGCCGAACCACGAATTATAGAAAAGGAATTAAGCTAGCAAGCAAGCGGCCTGTGGCGGAGTTTTTTCGCTCTTCCGCTTTTTTTCACACTTGTAGGTATATTAGAGAGCTTTGATTATGAACGGAATGTAAAATGGCGGTTGAATAATGATTGTGGATCTAATTATAAAATAGTGACAAAACAAGTAATTGTATATATTTTTTAAATAAGTGATTTATCGAGGGTCCAGTATTAATGCCGATGCTCACTTTTATCCTTAGTGTCTACAGGTATTTCCCCCTTAATCCCAACACTTTCTTCGAGGGCCTACCAGGAAGCCGGCTTAGGGGCGCGGACACCGAGTCTCGCTTGCAACTGGACTGAAGGCTCCGCTTATTCTCGGCGGGACCGCCGGACGACTGCAGCTCAGCTGCTTTGGTTAAGTCAAACAATCTCATCTAATATGATTTTTTTTTTCTTTATTCTATTAACTTTTCTTCCTACATAATAATAGACTTTTATTTCAGCTACATCATGTGGCGGAGATGAGACGTTATACTGTGAAATAAATAACTAACAACATGTACGCACTCGCATACTGCCTGCTAACAATGTATGCCCGGACATTGGAGGTCTAGAATCATTTTAAATAAAAAGTAGCTTCTTTATAAAAAAAAAATTAGAGTCCTGAGGTGTACGGTCAAGGAGGAAACCATCTGTTTCCTTAGAACACCGTGGGAAAGTGGTTGAGCAACCTCCAATGGTCTAGTATTAAACCAAAATACGATATAGAACTCAAAAGATCGCAAAATGGGCAAATAAATTTTTTTATACTACTTAATAATCGAAAAACCTTTTTTTGAAAATATCTAAAGATTCAGATATACCCAGATTTATACAAAATATTTTGAACAGTTTCCATTTAAAACTGACGAGATTGTTTTAAAACATGGGTATGTAATTGAGGTAAGAGCGACATTTCTGAAAAAAACTATAAAAAATACAGTTATGCGCAGAAATAAAATAGGTATAAGTATTATCTAAAAAACAGATTTAGACTTGTCGCAGTTTAATATTTGGCCATCGAATTATGTGTATCCGACAGTAGCAAGATAAATTTTGTAAGTTATAAGTAATTAGTGACTTCTGAGCATTGATCAAATTATTAAAATAATTTTTTTAAATAAAATAATAAACAAGCGCAATGCAAAGACAATGAAAAAAATTATATAAAAATATTCACATGGTATCTAGTAAAAACCAGAAGACAAAGGAAAATTAGGTACACTATGATGTCTCCTTGATAATAATATTTAAAAGTGTCTCAGAAGCAAGTTACCGACCAAGTTAACCCTACGCCAACCTCGTGGCATTCATTAGGAACCTCAAGTAACTAGACAATATTCTCCAACTGCTGCAATTAGTCACAAAGATGATAATAATACTATGTACTATCATTCGTGTGAAATCTCAGCGGGACTTCCCCTTCTTGGTGAAAAACTTTCTTCTGAAGACATTGTTAATTCACATTAGCTCTTGCGGCATTGTTCTTCCGACAAGAGACGCTTCTTGTTTGTTCTTTACGAGGAAACTTTTGCTTTTGCATTCAAATTTGATGCAATTAAGATCATCATTCATTCACCTTTTCTTAAATTCACTCCTTATCTTGTATTCATAAATTAAGTCTTATAATAAACATGAGCCTGGCTAAGTTTAACGAAAAGTTAAAAGCTGCCATCAAGAATTTTAGTGCTTTGTTGATGTATTTTATTATTATGTTTCAAAATTCTCTCAGTAAGAGTAATTCTGTGGTATAAAATTACTATTACATTCTCGAGCTACGAATAACCTGACAATATTTGAAAATCTCCTCACCGATAAATAAATAGACTTAAACATACTTACAATACGCGTTTTAAATTAAATTTGTTTATTTGTTTAACGCCATGAAAAGGCTTTTACATTACAATGATAAGATTATAAGTAAAAGTCGCACAAAGTGGGGTATCAGTAGTGTTAATGACAAAATAAGAATGAACGAGACAAAAATAATACTTTTAATACAAATTTTACAAAAATAATTTGAGTGATACAGATTTTTTTTTAAACTCAGCTGTTAGTTTTTTACAAAAAACTAGAACTGAGAAGAAATATAAAAAGGAGTATGTACACGTGTAATAATAATAATAATAATAATAAAGACCATTTTATATAAACAGAATGAAAATATGTAAAAAAAGGCAACTTGATAACAAGTATAGTCGTGCAAAATTGCAATGAAGACATAATCGTACCTAAGCATATGCATACGTAAATATGGGCTAAGAACGCTGGACTACATAATTGATTAAAAACCAAATGATATAAGGTTGAATACTTAGCTCGATAAAATAAATAGTTTGTATTAGACGTAATACAAACTATTTGTAACTGCGTACACATTTTTATAGTTTATAAATTATTTTATATCTCTTTATGAGAATCGGTTACGCATTTATACGTAGATTATATTGTTGTTAGATATTATCACAGTTGTTGATCTAATTGACATTTAAAATGTTTTGTGTCGTGTTTTATTTCTATTTTAATGTATTTATTATTTTGTAATATTCATATAATATATTTATATATTGTATATGCTTATGTGTTTATATGGGTTGCATAATATGTGCATGTACACTTATATATAAGTTCTGTTATATGTACATAACTTCCGTAAATTAACTAAGTATAATAAGTTTATTTTCAGCGTTAAAAGCACCAAACGACAAATCATTTAAAAGTAGTTTATTGTGCCTCTTCTTTGTTATATTATTTCTCTCTTTTTGTATTATATAATTTATTTTTTAAATAAATTATTATAATAAATTAGTAACTTTATGGGAGAATCTTAAGACTGTTTTCAAAATTATTATGGAAAATATATATTATTAGTAGTTTTGAAAACGTTCAGTATATTAGCGCCCTTGAGGTGATTTTTCACGAAAACGGCGCTTTATAAATCAGCCAAATATTATTATTATTATTAGTTTTACTTGAAGGCCTCCGTGGTTGGGTGATTAAAATCCAGTTCTGGGTTCAATGGTCACGAGTTCAGAACCCTAGGTGTTATTTAACATGTAATTAAATAAATTTGGGATATTTTGAGTATTTAATCGTGTGGTAGATACTCAAAGTGTTGCCCTGGTTAAGTACCATAATTCAGAATCGAAATGTTGCTTGAAATGTCTTGAGCCGTGTTTAGTGACTTGATCTGAATGTCCAGGTACTCATCAACCTTCCTTTTCTCCGTCCCTTCCCCACTCCCTCCAGCCTCGCAGCAAAACCTTCAATCTAATTAAAAACACGGAAACCATAAGTTCATTTAAAAGTAAAATCATTGATTACCTACAATAAACACATTCATCAGGAGTATTTCATAACATATTTTATGCCTACTGTGTATCTATATGTGTATATGTGAATCTACTGCATTTATGTCCATTTGACTATATTATTTATCACTTTGCCTTTTTGTCAAATTGAAATTTAATTGCTTCAAAATTATTTTGTCTTAATCTTCTACATTCATAATTGAATAGTATAATTTTTAAAAAGTACTGATTTTAATTTTTAACTGTCATTTTCATAATATTATGTAAACAAAAACCTAGATAACAACCACTGTAAATTGCCATCTTAACACATTACATACCTAGTGAGATGGACAATGCTGTTATCTAATGTAATATTAAAATAATGAAAGAAAAAAAAATAAAAATTGGGGATGCGAAAATCTTACTGGGTGGAATACAAAATTTGAATGATTAAATTGAATTATTTCAGCAAAATTTTCCAAAATTTAATTTTCTTAAACTCTATTTAATGGCGTTCAAGGAAATTAATATTTGTTTCATTCAGCGCCTCAAAGTAGGTACATACCTGTGTAATGTATGGTTTTTACCGACAAATTAATTAAAATCAACGACTTTGGTTTTTTTCTTTTATTACACACATTTGATTTACTGATTTGTAAAGAAACCATAAAAATATTACCTCAATTTAAAATACCCATCTCAAGCTCCTTATCAATATTCAATTTTCAACCTGACAACATCATCAGCTTTATCTAAATAATAAAGGTTTATTCTCTTCCGGATAAACTCCACAAAATAGGTATATAAAATAAAGAGTCTCACGTAATCAAACAAAAGTTACAAAGCCCAAAATAAACGCAAAAATAAAGTCGGGAATGTCACGCTCATTGTAATATTTGATTCGAACCCTCCCTAAGTTTGGTTTTTCTGGTTTGTTAAGCAATTTATTATTTCCTCTAGCAGTGAAAAAGTTTATTTATAAAATGCCTCGTGGAATACAACGCGGAATGCTCAAACGCTTTTTTAAACTCGCCCAAAAGTTATTTATCCAATAAAAAGGGATACGCTATAACTCTTTAATGTTTTTTTATTAAGTAACCACATAGCAGCACAATAATGTTTTTATTTACTTATTTCGCGAAAGAAATATTTTTCAATAAAAAAAATTGATTTAATCGTTTCGTAGAAAGTATGGTGATCGATTATGTGAAGTGACGCGGCTGGTATCGTCACTTCAACGGGTCAAAAAAGAAGCGTAGCGTCTTTCCTGCGCGAATGACCATCTGTGATTCCCAACTTGATTGAATGCTACACACCAACAGCAAAGTATCTCACAATAGTACTTACGGCTATTTTTGGTGCTCGCACTTGGGTTTCAACCAACAGTTAGTCCATTGGTTATTCAATTAATAACGAAGTAAAGTATTTTTAAGAAGATAAACCTCGGTGGCAATTAACCCACGTCAGAATGTTACAAGCACTTTGAATTAATCGAACTGTCATAACCTCGATATGACAGAGCTAGTTAATAGCTAGCCACGTGTTATTGCACATATCGTGCAGATCAACCGTACTGGTTAAATCTTGGCTCTGCCATTGGCGGAAAGCAGAACAAAGCCGTCAAGAACCAAGGGCGTTACGGAATAGATAATGTTGTATAAAATTACGTATTAATTATTATATTATTAATTACTATTATACTTAGATAAGAATTTTTTTCATTGAAATACAAATCAGTAAATATTTCAATAGATTTATAAGACTACCTGCCTACAAGAAGGATCACAAATGCAAGTATTTATTTCATTTTCCTCCTGTTTTTCCATTACCGTATTGGCTTAAAAACTATTAAAAAAATATCAAATCTTATAAAATGACTCAAAAATCAATCAAATTAAATGGATTTTTTTTCATAAAATCTTTATTTTTTACTGTGCAAAAACTTTGGTACCGTGGCTGTAATGTAATGCTGTTTTGAGGTAACATGTTGTGAAAAATAAACTTAATATTTTCTTTGGGTCTCTATATTATTTCATTGATTCTTTGTTAATTTTTATTTGCTTTCTTAAATATATATTTTTTCTTCACAATTCATTCTCTACGGACTTTCTACCAGAGTATTTTCGCATTTCGCATTCACCTCAAATTTCTATCCTTTCTTATATCTTCAAAAGGGGTGGTTATTTTTTTGGAGAGAGTAAACATCCGCCCCTGGCAGCCAGGGCCGCCGGGAATTACAGCCTCGGTCATGCGTGAATGACGCCAACTACGGGTGGAATCTACAATGAATTTGAGGAAAGTATACCTTCATAAAGGTACGGTTTCACCCGCTTCGTCTAACTCTCCCCCCTACCTCAACTGCTGAACATTTTATCAACGCAAACAGCTACCACTGCGTTTGTGAATTCAAAATATATTTTTGTATAAAAATAATAACAGTTTTGAAAGGAATGTGTAAACCTATTGTTCGGTTTCATCTTAAAATAGCATTCGTTATAAGAAAAGATATTATTTTGTCAAAAATAACACTTGGTAATAAAACAATAACACCAAACGAATATCAAAGAGTCAAATTAACGATTGTATGGTAATTTAGCGATTTAATTGTAGACAAAGAGGCATCGATTTTATTATTTTTATGTTTGACGTGGTAAACTAAACTTTGGCAGTATTTAAGCTGTCAAGTCAACGCTTTTAAAAAATGTGAATTTTGGACAACGCCACTTTAATGCAAATTTGGAAATCATGACGGAGAAGAAGAAAGTGCTCGCACGAATTTCGCTTATGGATGGAAGAGGGGGTGTCACTATTACCTTTATAATACCACTGCTGGATTGGTCTCCTGTATCCTGTATACCTTTGTGCTCCATATCTGCCTACCCTACCCAGTCATTAGCGGCTAGATTTATGGAAAGGTTACTACGTGGGCGATTATACAAACGAATCCAATCATTGATGCTCGTCAGCTGAACATTGATTTCAGGAGAATCCATCAACTCTGACCCCCGCGTTTCAACGAGGATATTTCTCGACATTTCAAAGTAGGCAATACCGCAGCAACTTCTTCACCGTTAGCTAAGTCGCTTTCGCTCACCTTTACGTCAAACTGGATTGGAAAAAGAGCTCTTAGTCTGGTGTAGTATGTTTACCAGTGGGGAAGTGGTTTAAATCATTTGGGAATTCAACATTAAAGTTATTTGAGAAATGTAATAATGTCGAATTTCGTCGATTTTATGGACTCAAATAATTTCAAAAGTCAGTGTTTTCAAAATTACAGATACCTATCTAACTTTTTTTTTTAAACAATAGAAAAATATTATAGAATTTATAAAATTAAAATAATATTAAAAAAATCATTTTTATATCCATCTGAACTCATATTCCAAGAATTTAAAATCTTTTTCTGTATCACTCAACCTTACAAGTCTACAAAGAGGATATCCTAAACAAAACCATACCTTTCAAAAACACATCAAATCTCAGGCAAAAATACATGTTACCAATTCCCATTTAAAAAAAAAATTTAGGCCAACAAAACTACAAATACATGGGAACAAATTTCTTTAATAAATTACCAGAAAATATAAGATCCCTTTGTGACAGTTTCAAAAATTTCAAAACACAATTAAAAAAATATACTGAAAACCTTAACTAAAAATTAAATAAATAATAATAATGAAAATTATATACATACATTTATCTTATTATTTACATAAACTAAATTTCAAAGTCCTAAATATAAATAAAAACAGTAATAAAGAAATAAAAAATCAAAATAACCAAACAAATAATACTTCCTCCCGTACACACAAGCATTTGCTTATTATGGGATAATAATTTAAAAATATATATATATAATTGTAATAATTATATTTGTATTAAGCTTTTATATACTTTCATTATATTTATAATAATAATAATATTTGGACGATTTATATAGCGCCGTTTTTGTGAAAAATCACCTTAAGGGCGCTGTACAAACTTACCATACATGCTCAAAATCTAGAAAGACTACAAGCTAGACAAACAATTAAAAACAACTTATGGCTAAAAATTGCATACACCGGTTCATTGATCACCGATACGAAAATATATGTACAATATTTTGACCAATGAACGCGATGCTGCCTAAAAATGAATTAATACAGGACCATACTTACCTGGGAGGTCGCTTGAAATTAACACATTTATGTATCTATTGTATGTATTGTAAATTTTTTCAATAAAAAATAATAATAAAAAAGTATGTAAATAAACGTATAAGATGAAATGTTGTTAATACGGTGGCTTGTGTCATACCTACATTCCCGTAAAATCCAAATTAGCATACAATTGACTAGGTATTTTACGTGTTTAATGTTTTGGTAAAAATTGAATAGGTATTCCACGCGTTTAATGTTTTGGTAAAAATTACGTCACTCCATGCAATACACTTGTAAAAAAAAAAAAAAATGAAACAGAAAATTTTTTAAAAAAATGGTTGCTTAATCACTGTGCACAATGTAATGTCATTGCTGTGCACGCGAATTTCAGTTCTGACGTACTTTCCGGCAACGATCGAAACCGTCTTTATGTTGTATAAAATATCCCACAGGTTTTTGCTTCGTAGGTGCTTTCCGGGATCCGCACATATGAAGGCGCACTCCATATTCCCATCGGTGATTTTTTTAAACTTTTGAGTCTAGGCGTGCTGTTTATTTCTACGGCAAATACAATGAGGTTTTGGTAACCTGTTCACACAAAAAAATATTCGCAGTAGTTTTTATTTGGAATTTCACTGCCCAGCTGATCATCTCACCGCCACTGTTGTCTACTATGAAGATTGCATCTCATCAAAAACCACATCTTTAGCAAAACAATGAATTTATGGTCCCATGATAGTTTATCTGGCAACAATTGATCCCCCGGCAGTTGGACCGCTGACAGTTGACCCCCCCCCCCCCCCGACAGTTTATCTCTCTGACAGTTGTTCCCCCGACGTTTGATCCCTCTGACAGTTGATCGGCTAAAAGTCAATTGAAACGCAATTGTCGGGTCACCTGCATTTATATTCCTTAAGAAAAATAAGAAAAATATTTTCCCTCATGGCCTATTGTCATCTTTGAGGATTCTTTGTGGAGGTTATTTTTAGTAACGGAAGGAGACGAAGTTCTGAAGTATCAGTGGGAAGGAAAAAGGTATGGGGGGTGGGTAGGAATCTGGGGATCATCGTGTACCTACAGAAGTAATGGACGCATGAATCCTTCCGTTCCAGGCAATGTTCCGAGAGAGTCATGCTGGAGAGGTCATCAAACGTAGCAAATAAAAGACTCGGGAAGGGGTGACCTATGGCAAGTGAGACATCACTAGATTGGAAAAAGGAAAGAAGAAGGCTCCATCGAAGCCAGAGTTAAGTAAAAACTGAGCGTACTATACAGGACCCGCAGATACGTTAATAGTACACAACTGCTAACCCTGTAGAAATCACAAGTGCACCCCACAGTTAAATTTGGCAGCCATCTCTGGTCTGGAGCACATGCATCGAGTTGGAATGCTATCCTTGTTCTACTGGTATTTCAGTGGAAGATGCTCCTAGGAACTAGCGTCATTAATCCCTTCGGCACCCAACATATATATATATATATACACAGTTGACATTTGTCACACGAGAACGGGTCGCTTCTTCGACTCCTTCTTGTGTTCAACAGCTCAGCTGTGGAACGATTTGTCAACCTTTGTGTTTCTTTCTTCCTAAAACGTGGGTTTTATACCACATTATACTGTCCAAAAGATTTCTCGGTAATGTCCAAAACGATAGGTATTTGAAGTCTTATAAAATTGTGCATTCAAAGAAGAATATAAATACATAATATTTATGCAGCACTATTTTGCGAATTTTCGTAATAATATCTCTAAAGTTCGTTAAATTGTATGTTAAATAATTCATTATTCTTCAAATAATTTGCAATATGCCAAAGCCCATTCAAAGGGCCGGGCAAGCGAAACATTTCCCAAAGCATTGTGAAACACTCGGGAATTTACCTGCTGCCAAATCCCGCGTGACCGGCACAGATTAGAGCTCACGAACTTAAGCATAATAATATGCAAATGGTCCTCTCACTCTTCACAAAGATACACATTATGCAAGTCCGGTCAGTCCGCCCATTTCGGCCCTGTGCATACAACTGCATAGAGCAGCTCGTAAATCCGATGATATAACTTCCATACTAACTTTAAATCCTGTCTATATTTTAAATACTTACTTCAGAAATTATACTTATGATTATGTATATTTTTTAAACTGTTTCAAATTAGTTAGAATTTTTTTTTTTAAACTTTAAACTTTAGATTTGAACTATAATTTGGGAGGCCTAATTGGGTACCGATGTACATATTTTAAAAAAATTTTCATGATCAATTTATTTTCAAAAACAAATATTCATATTTTTTTCTTGACAAATTAGAAAGACATTCAGGAATTCAGAATTCTACACAATTCAAAAATGTATCTTCCAAATGAACACAACTAGAAAACTTGTTAAATATAACGACATTTGTTAAAAATTAAAAGGAAAGAAAATTTTAAAATTATTATTAAAAAAGGAGACAGAAAGTAGGCAACTCAAATGTTATTTATTATTAAGATGCATTTGATTGCTTTAACCTGCGGACAAGCTGTCGTATGACAGCTTTGCAAGACTATCTATATATTGTAAATTGTAGTGTTTTGTAAACACTGGTGACCAAACAATAACCCCACGAAATTATAATAATATTTTATTTTATTATTATATAATAAAATCGATTTCAAAAATACTTTATAAGTTGTTATGGATATCAAACAAATTTATTTACTGTGTATATTTTGTACTTATACGCTGACAGTTCCTATTACAGATAACATTTAGTTTTATCCTTGATGCGTTTGAACGAAAATTTGTTTTATAATTTGGCTATTCGGCCATACATCCACTCTGCACACACTTTCTGGGATATTTAGTTGCATTTTGTGTAAGTTGGTATTCCGTATTTTCCCTAAAACGACTATATGTTGTAGGTATATAATTTTATTTACAAAGGCATAAAATATTTTAATAGTTTTCCTGAAGAAGTAAAAAAACATTCAAGAATATCAAGGTACCATTCCAGAAAAAGGTTAAATAATTCTTAAAAATTAACTTCTATAACATCACCAATCAAAATGCTCCAATTTCATTTTAATCCTTAAGTTCACTCTCTTATACAATGTATGAAATAACTCCTACAGAAAGCTCAAGAGCTAGCTCTCTTGGCGTAGAAATCCTTGAAAATGCATATTTCAGTATTTTTTTTTTTGCCAAAGTATTATGTTTATTACTGTAAAAATGTAATAATTTAAGCAATAAAAAATTAACAAAAAAAATAAATGTAGACATACATAAGTTTCCCGGGAGAGGGCGTCAACCGTCGGGGATCAACTATCCTGGAATGCAGCGAACGCTTCCTTGGAAGAGTAGTATTAAAATTACATATTTATGTAAAATCCTTGCTACGTTAAAAAATGTAATTGCTACGTTATTTCCTAAAAAACTAAAAATTAAAATTACCTACGCCTTTCAAATACTGAACTTTAATAATTTTGGTACCCATTTTATCGCTTGTCTTGTATGATTTAAACTTATCAGTTCCATTATTGAAAAATTAAAAGTTCATTGAATGTGAATAATTTTACACACTAAGCTGGAATATTTCACATAACTTCATGGATGCACCTAACATAAGTATGCATGTTTGATTATTTTGAAAATACGGCAGTTATAATGACTAATAACCCTATCAATTAGTAATACTCTTCACAATGTGGGTTTACAAATCATTTTAAATATATATATGCCGTTTTTTTACACAGCTCCCCCCATCGTTGATTGTTGATAGTTTCAAATATTCTACAAACTAAGGTAGGACTTAATGCAAAACAGAAACACTTGTATTTAAATATAGATTTCAACCCCTATGATTAAGGAGCTTACGGTTGTCAAATATTTGCCTGCATTAATGAGAGGGTTCAACATTTAGGGGTCGCATTGCCAATACACTCACTTAGTATGGATTCAAGGACCTTTGTTCATATTATTTCGATTTATTTATCTTCTCTTTGCAAAGTAATCAAGTGCTCCCAAAACGAAAGCTTATGCATTAAAATTTCGTTTCTGAATGAAGAAATTTTGTATTATTCAAGTTGATGTAGTTAATAATGCATGACTTAATCAAAGTTAACAATAACTGTGTAGACACAGTTTGCTCAATATAAGAGATATTGTTTGAATTAGCATTCTTCTTTAAATGTGCAATGGCAAGGGATGCACCAATGCTCTCGATAAAAAGGGAGAGAGAGTTTATTATGTGATAAAAATTTAGACGAATTCAATACTTCGTTTTTACAGCTTTTAAAGGTTATGCCTATCAATAAATTGGTTTGGCCGTTTGTCTTTTGTTTGGCGTTTGTCTTGATAAGATAACAGGTTCTGGATTCGAGTCCCAGTTGCGACCGTTATCTTTATATTTTTCTGTGTCTTTTTCTATTATTAGTGTTATATTCTTCTTTAATGACACATTCAAATAAATATTTTGTATTGAATGGTATTCAGATGATTTATATTTCGGTTATATTAACGATTGTGTTTTTAATTGATAAACGTTAGTATTTAAACTGGCATTATATGGTTTAGTTATTTCTTGATTCCATGACAGTTGACCTCCTCCTCTCCCCCCGACATAATTATATACAATATGCAGTCGGTTTAGAGAAATTAGGTATATCTACTAACACAAAATATAACTAAGTGTCCCCGAAGGGGGTGTGCAGAGAGGATGTACCGCCGAATAACAAACGTATGAAAAACATGTTTTCATTCAAATGCATCAAGGAAAAAAACTGCTTGTCTATGTTACCTTATATCTTCTATTTACAAATTTGCTGTGTTGAAGTCACTAAATGGCAATAAAATAGTAATTATATTTATTGTAGAAAATCGAAAAGGTACCCAAGTTAAGTTTTGCTTCACCGTAGTGTTGTTTTTTGTTTTTTTTTCTTTTTTCGGGTTTTTTTTTTTAAATTTTATTATTTAATTAAAAAAAAATTTTTTTTTTTTTTTTTTTTATTATTAAAAACATACAACGAAGTTGCACTCCCATGAGTTATCAAAACTCATTAAGGGATCGCCAATTGGTACTTTTGAGAAGTTAAACCCAACTCAACCCAATATGTAGACACAATTTATGAATAAAAAATTTACAAAACATTTCACAGAAGCAACATACAGATACAAACATATGAAGAATCACTTTACAAATATTTCACAGAAACATGTCTTATAACATTTTATGAATTTGTATAACTCATTGACTCATTTGATTTATGTACTTTGGGTTTCAAAAAGTTAAAATAAAGTTTCCTCCATGATGGACTAATGAGATGGACTAAGAAATGCATAGATAAAACAAAATCAGGAAAATACAATATAAGGTACGGGCTCAAAAATATACAGACCTAATAAAGATGTTTACATACAAATACATGACGAGATTTAAGTAAGGTATAAACCGCGCCCATCATACTATAAGTTTAGTATTTGAAGATAATTAGGGCTATCAGAACAGAGTTTGTACCGACTTATGACTCGTTTTCCAAATAACATTTGAAAAAATATGTTTTCAATATATCATTTCGAGATTTGTTAGAGGCATATACCTGTCTCAAATTTTCAGGCAGTTTTTTATAGTTAGTGTAGGCAATGTATTCTAATGATTTCAGTCCGAACTTTGTTGAGTGTATTTTTGATATGTGTAGTTTGTTGTGTTGTCGTGTATTATATTGGTGAACATCGTTGTTATAGTTCAGTTTTATATTTGTGTGGGTGTTGCACTGAATAATATTTAAAATGGTGTTTGTTATCTCAAAGCAAGGAACAATCTTAAATGGCAATACAAGTGCGTGACGGTAAATATCTTTAACAGGTGTATCCCAAGGCAAGCCAAAAATGTTACGTAGGGCTCTATTTTGGATTATTTGCACCTCTGATATCATTTTTTTGGTAGCAAAACCCCAGATACTCGAAAGGTATGCCAAGTGGGAGTGAATCATAGCATAGTACAAAGATCGCAGTATGGCTGTGGGAAGCAATCTACGTAGTCTGTACATTACACCGGTCACTGGAGCATTCTTTGATTTAACATGGTCAAAATGGTTTTTCCATGTAAGCCGTGAGTCAATTAAAAGTCCTAGATACTTCGCGACATCTGTTTGTTCCAGTTTGTTTATTCCCAGGGAAATGTTTAGGCGTTGTCCTCTCCTATTCCCGAATAGCACATAGTGAGTCTTTTTAATATTAAGGCTAAGTTTATTAATTCTCAGCCACTCGGCTAGATGAGCCAAATCCCTTTCCATGTCCTTTTCCATTTCGTTTAAATTAGTATTATGGTAGAATAATATTGTGTCATCAGCATAAAGTTGAAGTGTACCTTTCACTCCCCATTTTGCAATATCATTTATATAAATCAAAAATAATAATGGTCCGAGAATCGAGCCCTGTGGTACACCACATGTTATATTTCTATGATCACTTGATTCTTTTCCAATAACAACCGAACAGCACCTACCCGTAAGATAACTAGATAAAAGTTTTAGACTGTTGCCCACGATGCCCAGATATTCAAGTTTTTTTAATAGAATCTTATGATCAACAGTATCAAATGCCTTTTTGAGGTCTATGAAAATGCCCGCTGCATATTTTCCTTGATCTTAGTGTTTTTGAAGAGTTAGTATAAAGTCAAAGGCAGCACATTTCGTGTTGGAGAATTTTCTGAACCCATATTGTTGAGGCGTAAGAATATTATTAGTTGCGAGATATTTTGTTAGTCTATTTTTAATTACATGTTCAAATACTTTGGAGAAGACTGAGAGTATTGATATTGGACGATAATTAGATGGATTTTTTTTGCAGTCTTCTTTGTGAATTGGAACGATTTTTGCTAGCTTTAATTGATCCGGAAACAGTCCACTCACTAAAGATTGATTAATTAGAATAACAAGATGATCCGCTAATTTTTCTTTACAGAATCTGAGTAAGTTAGTTGTCATACCATCGACTCCTGGAGATGCATTAGTTTTTAGTTTTGAGATAATTTTTAAAACTTCTAGTTTGTTTGTATTGGCCATGTAGAGGGACTGTAATGGCTTTGGTTCCATGTTTATTGTATACATGTCATCTGAATAAGATGGGATACTCGCAGCTAAATTTTTACCAACCGATAAAAATAAAACAGTTTCTGCTGTTTTATTTTATTTTATTTTATTTGGGAGACCAACAGTTTACATTCATAACAGAGCATAATAGTAATTAAGTGACAATAATTGAACCATTTACAGGTTTCCACATGGGTTTTGTATACAAGTGTAGTGGTTCCATAGATATAGAGAAAAAAAAAATTACATTTCAAGCGACAAGTTAATTAGGGGGGAATAGGGAGGGGGTAGGATGGGGGGGAGGGAGAATGGGTTAGGTTGAGGTATAGTAATAAAAATATGAGTAAACAAAAAATTAAAAGAGAAAAAAAAAAGAATTTAATAAAATGGTGACTGGTGGTATTAGAAATTATTGTTGTTATAAACTATCGAGAGAGTGTCTGTGTGATTTTAGAAATGTGGTGCAGAATTAAATATTTCAAATTTTTTGTATTGTGTGTTAAAAGTATTGGACGCACGATAGATGAAAGAGTTCTGCTTAGAATTAGTATTGCACCGAGGGAGGCTAAGAATCATGTCTGACCTGGTTCGTCTGTTAGGAACTCGTATCTGTATACGTTGTAGGAGTTCTGGGCAATCAACGACGGATCTGGCTATTTTTTGAAGAAAGATTACATCGGCCGAGTTTCTTCGAACTTCCAATGATAATATATTGAAGTGCGCGGCTGAATCTTGGTGACTTAGGTGTGGGCGGTAGCTCCGGAAATCTAAGTATCGTAGAAAACGATTTTGAACACGTTCTAGAATTTTTACATATGATATGTATTGCGGGTTCCAAACTTGTGACGCGTATTCTAGTAAGCTGCGGACATAAGCAAAATATAGGATTTTCATTGTTCTAAAGTTATTGAATTTTTTACATGTCCTAAGAATGAATCCTAACATTTTAGAGGCTTTTGATGTGACTGAGTCTATATGATTATCAAAAATAAGTTTAATTATTATTATGCATGAGATCTGTTTTGCTTTCCTATTTTTTTATTTATTGTGCTGATTCAGATGGTTTGACGTCCTATCGCAGGTTGGATCAGGAAATCATTTAAAATTAATATTATGTAAAACTTTGAATAAAAATAGAGTTGCACAAAAAATATTTGAAAAAGGCTTGTAACGTGTTAAAAATCCTCAAATATATGAATAAACAGAACGTTTCTTGATTTCTTTCCATTGCTATTCCGTTCATGACTTTGGGATTGCACGTTCTTCCCCGTTGGGCAAAGTTTCGCCACTTTGCCCGGGTTTCGTCAATTACGGCCATTCAGTTTTTACCAATTAGTTGTTGGTAACATCGACAGGAAACTGCTGCGAGTTTCGTTTCCCGCTAGAAACGAAACTTAATCATGCCAATTTGCTGATTCCTCATCCTCGTTAGGGAAACAGCCTTTTGGTTTTGGACGGACATAGTTTCACGTTTAAATTGAAAATTCTTAAAGTAAATACTGCTTATTTGCGGGAAGGTACATACTTAACTTGTATACATTAACGCGTTTTCGAAACCCTTACCCAATTTCATTTCGTTATGAGAATAATCCATTTCATTTCATTATCGAATATCCCATCCGAAAGCGAGCCATTAATTATCGAATTTTGGCAGCGGATTCTTTGCTCAGAAATGGCAGACGTCGTTTCGTCAAAAACATTTCTAAAATCAGCATCATCACAAATAATAATTTTGGCTGTGTGTATGTCATGTGTAACTCTGGTAGAATGAACTCTGTGACTCGGATTTGCTTTGAACGTAGAATATAAGTGTCATTTTCAAAATTTTAACTGATTGTGTGAAGAATTCAGACAATCGATAAAGTACATACCTTAGTGCACAATTTTTTCTTGATCTTTCTGCAGCAATTGTTATTGTTCTGATGTGTTCTTTAAATAAAATTTCAGCTTCATAATTTTTTTTGCATTAGCTCCACACAGAGCACTGAAAAAATAATTCCCATAAGGGCCTATGTCATCTTTGAGGATGCTATGTGGATGGTCCTTTTAGGGAAAGGAAGGTTAGATGAGTTATCAAGGTGCGAGGGGTGGGTATAGATCTGGGGGTCAGATTGTCTAGGAGTGACGAACGCATGAATCCATCCCCCAAACCGCGGTGCAAGGCGATGTTCGGAGAGAACCCTGATGGAGAGGTCAAAAGGTCTCCTTCAATCGGTCTCTCACGACCCGACCAGCCACACAGTACCCGGACAAACCTCACTCCATGAACCCGGGCATCACTGCTAAGTCACCAAACGAAGCGTACAAGTTCTACAATAATAATATTTAAAGCTAACTCACTTAATTTTTTTCCGATACTAACCGCTTAAATAATTCCGCTTTGCAATAAATTATATTTTTTATTCGTTTTTTTTAATCCTAATTTTTCCCAATTTTAAATTGTATTTATCTATACATATTTTGGAAATCATAAGAGTAATGGAACCCACTATGGTACAGCCTGTGCGTGGGTAATATAGTTAAATATATTTTGTTTTACCTAGGAAAAACAAAACAAAGGCATATTAAGCAAAAACATAATAAAAATTTGTTTTTATAAAAAGTAAGTTAAAATGTTTTGTTGTAGTTTAGGAAGAGTCTATTACTTTTAGCCATGATGAGACATATGCAATACATTTTGATGCCTTTAAAAAAGTTTCAAGCCAGGATATTCCATTTACTATTATTATAAATGGAATATTGAAAACTAAAAACCGATTTTGAAAGACGATTAAATATGATTAAAATTTTTTTGAATTCGATATTAACATGTATAATTTTTTTAAATACAAACGTAAGAAAGTTTTAAATAATTGATCTTTTAACGTTTTTTATCAACTTAAATTAATGAAAACGAAAAAAAATAAAAGCACACATATATGTTTTAAGCAAGTGTATTGCAAACGTTGTCGTCAACTAAGTTTTTTGTCTTTTTATGGAAAAATAATTTGAAAAAATTCCAGCAGATATTTTTTTTTTCCAAATTGTGGTCGGAAAATTTGATTTCATAAAGATGTATTTTTTATATTTATTTATTTATTTTGAATTACACTCCCGGATGGGCTTGTACGTGTTTTTTTAATATTTATTTTTTACAAAGAACATCTAAATAAGCACAACAAAATCAAAGCAAAATAAAAAAACAACATCTTAAACAAAAACAAAACTAAATACTTCACCATGCAAGATTGAAATTGTTAAATTATTTTGTGGTTAACTTTTAAATTTGAATATAAAGCGTGTTATTTTCTCTTTCTAACAACGTTTAGATCATATTTCTAACTATGATAGTAAGGGAGACATGACATTTCTATGAGACCTATATGAGTTGTTCCGAATAGCCTGAGGGATTCCAATTTTAATCATATTATCATTCTTCATTTGGAATAGTTGAACGCTACAGA
Organism: Limnephilus lunatus; assembly: GCA_917563855.2. Taxonomy (NCBI): domain Eukaryota; kingdom Metazoa; phylum Arthropoda; class Insecta; order Trichoptera; family Limnephilidae; genus Limnephilus; species Limnephilus lunatus. The sequence continues at coordinate 100,733,187 of OU830595.1, forward strand.
GACTCTGTTTCTAAGATACGGGGTTAAAAGCTGAGGTACAGCGCGCAGCTTGCAACACGGCATTTTCATTAGTAAAGGTGTTTATTCATTATAAATCAAATACTTTTGACGTCCCCCAGTGCTTAGAGGAAACTTTCCCTCCGTGGAGATGCACTCGATGGCAACGCAAAGTACCCACGTAGTGTGTTCAGTTGCTTAGCAAAAGTTTCCCGAGTAACATATAATGTGGATGTGCCAAGGATGCCAGTGTAGCTATAAACGATTGTTATTTATGAGTCAGTATGGAGATACCACGTTCTTCGACGAGCTAACTTCTTATCTATTGCAAGGTTTCTAACTCGTGTAAGGTTTTATAATTTAAGAAGTGTGCCATTTTGAAATTTGCCTGTGAAACATTTAAATGTTGCTGCTCTAATGAAAGTCTCTTGAAATTTTTTCCTTCAGCTAACAATCTGGGAAATTGGAAATTAAAAAACGAAGATTTACATATCATCGCGTCTTACCTAAAATAGACTTTTTGTAAATAAAACTACTATGGGAGAGAACAGCGATGTCATGTTCATGAGGTTTTTAAATATCAGGAAAGTGTTTGTTTATTTGGGGCAAAACTGCAAAATTATTACTGCAGAAAGGAAGGAGAGAAAGTTGAGCGGGCGCGAATCAGGTGGTCAGTGTGTCTAGGAGTGATGGATGTATGAATAAAACCCTCCCACTGCGATGCAAGGCGAAGTTCAGAGAGAGTCCTGATGGAGAGGTCAAAAGATCTTCCTCAACCCGACTCCAATTGGTGGGCAGACGCATCCGCCGCCAAGACTCAGAAAAACTCCACCTCATGAATTCGGATACCCCTTTTAGGTCACCAAACGTAACAAACCACTTGGGTTGACCCATGGCAGAGGTGTTGGTTATCCAATAAATGGTTGACGGGGCGGTTTTACTCACACCGAAATTAAATTTTATACGAGTAAAACAATTGATCGACTAATTATTAGATCAATAATGTATGAAATAATGTATTATGTAAATTACTAGTGCTGACCAGCTTGCTTAAGCTGATTTTAGTCTTACACCAATCGCTCGCGCACCGTCCGCGCTGATGGCCGAGATATATGAACTTCTAGGAAGCGTTTTTGAATCAGCGCGCAAGGTGGTCAGCGCTGATGGCTACGCGGCCGTACGCGTCGCGCGTCGGCGTCGCGTAGCTATCGGCGCTGACGATCACATGAGCGCCTCTGCTTTCAGTGAGCGTTCTAGTGTCGAGCGGAGCGGAAGTCGTCAGCGCGTAGGTACAGTCATGGCGAATCGCGAAGTGGATACAGGTCGAGTTATCGATGAGGTACGCCTAAGGAAGAAATTGTGGGATGCATCCGATCAACTCTACAAAAATAAAGATGCAAGAAACAAAGCCTGAGAGGATATTGTCGACACATTGTTCGAAATGGCTCTCTGCTCAATCAATGGATGAACATGGAGTCTTCGTCGTCACCGGTTTTTATTTTTTTGGGCTAGGTAGTACAAAGCAACAATAATTAATACACTATGCATTTTGGTATTCGTCTGTACAGTAAGGCGGTCAGTACGATACTGAAACGAGCCACGCTGAGCCTCAGCGCTGACGAACTACGCGCTTATCATCATAACCATTTATGGACATTATTTTCGGAAGATATGAGTTTGAAGCTTCGCCTTGAACTCTGTCTAATTTTTAATCATTCTTAAATCGTGTAGCAGTTTATTCCGTACCTAAAGTCCTGACACGCTGAAAGCACGCTTACCGAACTTAGTATAGATGTGCCCGTATTACGCTAGTAGAACTAAAAAAATATATTATCATGTAAAAGTTAACAAGTTAAGTCATCAGTATCCTCATTAAATTAAACCAATTATCTTCTGCTGAAATATTACTCTAGTGTTTCAGAATAATAAATGCCATTCTACAGGGCGAAGAATGCCCAGAAGAAGACGAAGACTTGCAGAAGTTTGCCAATACAGATACTAAACCTGTTGACGTGTGTTATTTTTTTGTAGGATGATTTTCAACTCAAACGGTGCTAATTTTTATACCTTTTTGTATAAAAAAGTGTTCGGAAACCAATGATAAAAGCGGTAAACTGGTGAATCTACACCAAATTTAGAGTCAATTTTGTATTTTTTTTCATGCTTTTGTATTCTTCGAGTAAAACGAATGCAAATGTGCAATTTTTAGATCAAATTTGAAAAAAAATTGAGCTTATCCAATATAACTGTTTTCGACAAATTGAAATTGTTAAAAAAAAAACAAATTGCTCAGATCGAAAAAAATATTAATATACACCTTTATGGACATTTACAAAACATGTGATACACATAATACTTTTGCGGAACAGTAACCATGAGATAAAAAATGTTAATTAAATTGCTAACATTTATTTATTGAGGTGTGTTATTATAGCTTGTTTGAAACGGTGGCCGGACAAGTCAGAATGAAATCAACTCAACATCTCGTTTGAAAAGTCATAAAAAATTGGTTAATTAGGTTTCGTTAGGTTAGATAAAGAGGAATCTTTAATTTTTTTTTTCATAGTTTTTAAGGACTTTTTGGAGAAGTTTTGAGTTGACGTGATTCTTGAGTTGGCATGAAACAGCTTCTCCGTGTAGTTGAAGACATGTTCATTATCATATATTATAATAAAACAAATATAAAACTTTATTCCACTTAATTTTATTGATCTGTTCATTAGTTTCCCGTTTGTGTCACTAGTTTTCGAATAACGCCTGTAAGTAAAAAATCTAGAAGCATTTGTAAAAACAGTGTAGATAATATTATAAGTTTTGCGTTAACTTAATTTACAAATGGTGATTTCTCAAGTCCGTCTCCGCTCAGCGGCTGCAGATGCTAAAAGTAATATATCCTTTCATTGCGATTGTTCCGCAGCAGCTATAACTCTTCACATCCGTTCCCGGCAAAACTCTCAAACTTTGCACTCAAAAATATTATTACCCTCACTGCGGAGTGGAGGGCCGGGAGTGGTCGCGAGAGGCAGAGCAAGGGCAAAATCTGGCCCAGAGCAACGGGAGAAAACGGACCACAGCAAAGGGAGAAGCGTCGCACACTGGTGCATGATATTTATAATAATATGTCATTAATTCATAGGAACGTTTTAATGCGAAAAGTTTCACAATAATAAAATGTTATTATATTCCTATTGTGATACTTCCTCATAACCCCCCCCCCGAACCCCACCTCCTTCGTTACCCTTCCCCTCCTGCCATCTTTTCAAACCACTCGAGCACCATAATGTTTTATACAAATTTCATAACACCTGCCGAGCGTTTCCATATTTTTTGTGGGATCGTTATTACATACCGGACGTGCTCTCCTGTCAAATTTGTTTGACTTTATGACTGTTATTTGCTTTTTCTATGTATAACGTACATTAAGAGCGAATAACCAGCAAATTTAAATTCAGATTCCGACGTCAGCGCTACACACTCGCTAGCGGGCATTTTTAGAACTAGAGTTCGTTCCGCTCCAAGCTTGGTTTCGAGATATACTAGCTCACGCGCTAGGACTGTATAGACGCCACAGTATGGGTCAGATGAAGATGTTAAATTCTCGCTTCCAGAATTTTGATGAGTAGTAGTTATTTGTAATTTGTAAATCGAAGTGCATAAACATAAATAGATACAAGTAAAATGCGTAAACCCAGTAGGTATTACATGAATAAACAATTTGTTATATTCTTTTTAATATTTTGTTTTTAATTGTATTTTACGGCCATTAGATATCTCAGTATCGCCCTGATGTAAGACCACTATTAAGAATTGAAACGTTGCTTGAAATGGCTTTAGCCGTGTTTAGTGAACAGATCTGAATAGCCAGGTACTTCCCCACCTTCCTCTTCCCTATATCCTTCCCCGCACCACTATATTCAGCCTTACAACATACCCCAATTAGGGATGCCATAGTCCCACTGGCCCCAGACGGGAGCAGTTGGGACTCTTGTAGGGTATTAATGAAAAAAAATAGTAATATTCAGTTGGATTGTAAAAAATTACTCATTTTAAAATATTTATTCGTGTGCATATTTGTTTATTTTATATTTATGTGAATACCGCACAAGAGACCCAAATGCTCCCGTCTGGAGCCGGTGAGACTATGACGTGACTATGGGGTATATTATGAGGCTGAAGGTGGTAGGGAGGGGAAGGAGATGGGGGAGAGGAAGGCGAGGAATTACCTGGCTATTCAGATCTGGTCACTAAACACGGTCATAGCCATTTCTAGCAAGTTTCAATTCTGAATAGTGGTCTTACACCACCCAGGGTGATACTGAAAGTATCTTCCACTCTGGAACGTGACGCAAATATATTATTTTTAATTTAAATAATTGTAAAATAACCCAAATTATTCAAATAAAATTAATTTGCCTACGCCGGGATTCGATCCCACGACCTTCGGATTGCGAGTCAAGAGCCTTACCCCTTGACCACGCCGGCCGTCAATAGGTAGTATCAGTAATTTGGAAGGCGGGTATGGGTACCGCCGCCTCGGGAACCATGTATTGGATTATCAACATCTCTGCCATAGGTCACCCCAAGTGACTTAGCAGGGGAGCTCGGGTTCATGGGGCGAGGTTCGTCTACCTGGAAGGTCGGATCAGGAGAGACCGTTTTTTTTACAATCGCTCGACACACTGCCTATCTCTACTTTGGGAATGCTGTGTGGAGGCTCGTTTTAGGGAAAGGAAGGAGAGGAACTTCGGAGAAGGAAAAGGGTATTAGGGGTGGGTAGAAATCTGGGGGGTCAGCGTGTCCAGGAGTGCGGATGTATGAGGCCATCCCTCCCACTGCGGTGCAAGGCGATGTTCCGAGAGGGTAATGCTGGAGAAGTCAAAGGGACTCCCTCAACCACTTTTTCTAGATCCGACCTGCCATGCAGCTGGTGGGCAGACGCATCCGCCGCCAAGACCTGAACAAACCTCACCCCCACGAACCAAACGTTGCTAACCGCTTGGGATGACCTATGGCAGACGTGTTGATTATCTAATAAATGGTTCTTGGGGCAGTGGTACCCATACCCGATTCTCGTGTTTGTTATTTTTGTAATACGAAAAATGGATATAAAAAAGGCCTACCCTCCCACCCCCTCTCAACCCCCCCACCCTAATTTACCCCCCCCCCCCCCCCCCTCAGCCACCCCTTTCATCTCATCTCAACTCTCCTCCAACCTCTCTCCCTTGGGAGCTGTTGGACTCTTATGCGGTATTACATAAGAATATTTTTTTGGAGCATTTGGGACTCTCGTGCGGTATTCACATAACAATAATTTATAATATATATTTTTTTAAATTTAGTGTGCTTTAGAGTCTTTAGACCACACGATTGAAGTAAAACTTAACAAACTTATAACAATAAATTTAAAAAAAACATGCTTCTCAAACGGACAGCTGTATGCGACCTGCGGACGTGTCGGACGAAAACACAAAAATTTATGTGAACCTATTCAAAAGTACTTCAACAAACAGAATTAAAGCGCACAAACCCTTTCTTTCTTTGAGTGGCCTGGCAACGCCCGCCGGGTGTCCGCTATATATAATGTTATATAGTGCAGGCGCTTGCATTATAATGCAGTTTTCCGGGACTTGGGATGGAACCATTACAGTTTAGTTGACCCCGAGGTTATAGTGGCCTTGTGACGCATGCCGGGTACCCGCTGTATTTAATGTTATATAGTGCAGGCGCTTGCAATATAATATAGTTTCCCGGGACTTGGGATGGAATCATTACAGTTTAGTTGACCCCGAGGTTACAGTGGCCTTGCAACGCATGCCGGGTACCCGTTGTATATTATGTTATATAGTCCAGGCGCTTGCAATATAATGTAGTTTCTCGGAACTTGGGATGGAACCGTTACAGTTTAGTTAACCCCGAGGTTACATTGGTCTTGCAACGCATGCCGGGTACCCGTTGTATATAATGTTATATATTGTAGGCGCTTGCAATATAATGTAGTTTCTTGGGACTTGGGATGGAACCATTACAGTTTAGTTAACCCCGAGGTTACATTGGTCTTGCAACGCATGCCGGGTATCCACTGTATATAATTTATTTATTTATTTACGGAAAAATAGTCCATTAACAATAATACGAATAACATGCGTTCGTTAAGGCCCGACCCGCCTAGCAATCGATCACCGTTCGCATCGATTACCGTTCGCAGGACATTTTTCGTAACAATCATCACTTTTCGTAACGCATTTACCAGCTTACCCCCCATGTGTCGAGCGTGCGCAAAGAAGTTTTACTTCAAAAAAATTATTTTGAAGCTGTTGGGACTCTTGTGCGGTATTCACATAAGAATAATTTACAATAAAAAAAATTTCAAAATTTTCATAAAAATATTCAATGAACATGAATTTTTGCGTTCGGTAAACCCTGTAGTTTTTACAAACACGAAACAATGAAATCGTTTTATTTGGTTTCGTTTTAAATTCGTCTTTTCCAAATATTACGATACAGAGCGCCGCGGAGACAACCGCCGGCTGCCACGTTTGCGGGCAGAGTGAATTCTCAATTCTCGAGTCGTCGAGCTATAAGAAAAATGGTAATACGCGAGCTGTAAATTAATTAATATTAATTACTTCTTATGATTATTTTTCGATCAAAATTTTTATGACTTGTCAATAATGTCTTAGCAAAATAAGTATTTAAAAAAATCTTGAAATATATTAGTTTGGAAGTACGCAAATAAATACACAAACTGGCCAATTTACGTCAAGAAACACATGTACGTATATATTTTTTAATGATTTTATTTAAACTAAAATTAAAATTCTAAAACATACGTTTACCAGATTATGTATGGATTTATTTAACTGCATGATTATATGATTTGAAATTGGTGTTGTATAATACATGTACTTTTTTGAAAATATAACAAATCTGCCAACGACCTATGGTATAACCTTATTATACTTAAAATAAACATTTTTTCTCAAAATTTAATCCATAACTTTACTAGATAAAAGAACAATCTTTCAAAATCAATTTATAATTTTTTGTGGAAACGAGTCAATAAGTCTAAACACTGATTTAAAAATGACATATTTCTGGTTTCTCTGGTAATGTCCTCTTAAATGAATAAATAATTATGCATACTTGCAGGAACTCATGTTTAAATCGATCTAAACTAAAATATGGGACATTGGGGGTTATCCGCCCTGGTATAAGTAAAAGATGGTTACTCCTTCAAGGCTCTCGCAAGAACTCTAATATTTTTGAAAGAACGAAGCTAAATTTAGTTTAGAACGATTTTAGACCTCCAATGTTCCTGCATTCGTTGTTTGTAAGCAGTATGCAAGTGCTTAGCGGGAAATACAAGATACAATATGTGTTAGAATGACAAAATATAGACAAGACGATAGGACGTGGATAACGCCCGTTATCCATTAATTATAATTTATATCATTACTAGCTGACCCGAAGAACTTCGTACCGCATCAATATTAATAATTGTTGTGTTAACTTATTAGCTGAATTAAATAAAGTTTTTTTTTATTTTGTTCAAAATTACACAATAAAGCAATTATTGATGCCTAACTGTCCGCGTTTTTTTTTCAGTATCAGAGATGGCGTTGTGTACGGATCTATAATTTATGTGATTTTCTTACTTTTAGACTTACTTTCGGGAATCGCGTTTCATTTTCTTTATACGTGTGACGGAGATTTATTATAATTATTGTATTTTTCCTTTGGAGGGGTGTAGACGTAGACATACGTTCACCGTTTGTCCCATTTTGACTGTTGACATATAGTGTGTAAGAAAGAGGGGCAGCATTATATGTTTAATATCAACAACTCTTTCCTCTTTCAATTCTTTCCTCTTTCAACTCTTTCCTGAATGCATCCACAAACTTCTATCGCAATGAATCTCTCCTTATACTCATATCCCTATGAAAGTCTTACTTTCTATCCAAAGGTGCACCAATCTAAAGGAATATGTAAAAAAAAATCTAAAAAACTCAGCTCAATCCAGTAATGCAGAATTCAACAAAATTAATGAAAATAACTGGCCAAATTACATAAAAATTTTCACAGATGGTTCAAAACTCAGTTCGGACTCCCAAATAGTGTTCCATTTTCTCTGCTGAATGCATAGCTCTCGTATCATAGAAGCTTTACGACTCGTCAAATCTCCCAACATTAGAAATGATCTCATCCTTTCAGGCTCACTTAACTCACTACAAAAAATAAGCGCATTCCTTCTCAATTCCAGTAGTGACTCTCTAACCTGCTCTATCCGAGACCTCCTGCATTCCATGTCGCTGGCTCAAGCGTGTTAGCGGTCTTGGCCTGGATCCCATGACACTTTGGTATTGTTGGAGATGAAAAGGTTGATTCTATTGCTAAGGAATCCATTGTCCATGGTCCATTAAGTAGTATACATATTCAGCTATTTTAAAAAATAAGGGACAACGCCAATAGTCCTCTGAATAGAAATCATCCTCTTTGATAAAAGGTCACCAGTACTCATTAATTCAACCTTCTCTTCCTGTCAAGCCCTGGTTTCACAAATACACTTCCATTCCTAAAAAAAATACATCTCTTTCATAACTCGAATTCTTCTAGGTCATACTTGTTGTCTTAGCCATCTGGCCTGATTCCACATAGTCAATTCGCCTTATTTTGATTGTGGTTCAGATGACACTTTAGACCATAATTTTTTTGAGTGTCCTATAAATTACCAATTTTCAAACTACATACCTACATGAATTTGTAAAACCTAAAATTGAATTCTCTACCAGTGTACCCCGCCTTATTAGTATCAACTCTCCTGAAATTCACTATTTGTTAGCAAAATTTATTTGTAAAAATGGCCTTAAAATTTAAGCATCAATCACATTTCTTTCTCTTCTATACGTATGCATTTGTTCCTGCAGTATTATTAGTACAATTGTACAGGTTCCTACTTTTTGGAACCTGTACATCTTCCTACTCCATTATTTTGTAATTATTATCAATACCAACTCTGCATATTAGTACAACTTGCATAATCATATGAATATTTGTCTTAGCCCATTGTCTATATTTGCTAATATAATTTATCTATTCCATGTAAAAAACTGAAAATGTAATTACTTTAATAAACCTGAATATGTCACTAATTTTAAAAACATTGATAATGTGTAAAAAAAATGAAAATGTGAATAATTTTTAAAATAAAGAAATGTCCAAGGACACCCTTAATGGGTGAAAGTCAAATAAATAATTAAAAAAAAGTTTAATAACAAAAGCAAAACAATCAGCGTATTGACATTTGATGGTTTGAATTTTTGGAACTCACTCACTATTCAACATTATAGGTACTTATCACAAAATGCCCGCAGCTCTTTCAAACATGAGAATTCATTACATAAAAATGTATGGGGAAAAGAATTTTCTTAATAACTATATTTTTCGTTATTTTTTGTGATGTTTTAATAGTTATTATCCTTTCCGGGGCGGAGACAAATCCAACAAATCAAAGATCATCAAAATCGGCCCGACCGTTCTCGAGTTATAAATAGTGTAACTAACCCGACTTTGTTTTATATATTAAGATAATAATCATATTCACCTGAGTACTTTCTACCGACGACGTTTACGCTATTAATTATTTTACATACCGACTCCCAAGTTGGGATAGTGTACAATTTTACTCAAGTTTTGAAGTTTACACCAGGTTTATTTAAATAGAAGTAAAAATGTGAAAAACCGATGCAAGTACCGAGCGAATCGTCTCTACAAGCGACCGATCTCTAGTGAGGGATATGGTGGATTGAGGGTTGGTCTATCACGTCTACCTGTTAAAATCGTTATACTACAGCTAAAGGGATAATTCGCAGCAACCAAGCGACTTTGTGTGATAGATTTTTTTTTTTTTTTTTTAATGAAAATTTAATTTCTTGCCCCACTGTGCGACGGGGGAAGCGTGGGGGAATGTTTTGTAGAATTTTTCTAGAAACTCTGTATGGATGTTGGAAGCCGCGCGGGGTCGTAAGGGAGTCATTGTTTGCAAGCACTTGTGAGACATAAATGCTTTATTCAGATGCAAATGTTAGAGTGAAAATTGCCAGAAACTGCTTTTAATGTTTTCAAATAAACGTTCTCATCTGGGTGAATTGTTTTCAGGCTCGAGCTGTCGTGTTTTGATTTTTTTGTTGTTATTTTTTCACTTTTAAGTTATTCTAAAAAATTAAGGTTAGACTTGCAAATGGTAGATGATTGAAAAAAATTATCATGTCGGACAGTAATTTTAACTAATCTTAAAATGTGGTTCAAGAGTTGTAGATACTTTCGGTAACGCACTGGTGAAAGAGCACTATTCAGAATCGAGATTTTGTTAGAAATAGATTGTGACTGGTTCCAAATAGCCAGGTACCTACTCTGTTCCAACAACAAAAAAAATCTTACGATGCACCATGTACCGTCGCATATATATTAGATAGAAATAAATGTCTATGAAATAAATGAACGATGACGTAATCGGGGTATTACCAGGTAGTCTGTGTGACAAATGCATTTTTATTTTTATTTTTTTATTTAACATTTAAACCCGCTAAACTACTTATGTAGTTTGTCAGCCGGTAGATAATGACAACATTGTTACATTTTCAAACATTGTGTATATATGATTTTGATGCTAAAATATCAATTAAATAAATTCTTTCAATTACGGAAATAGTATGTACATGTAAATGACACTATAAGTCTTATATAATAAAAAAGTACAAATGGATTTAGTAAGAAACAAATGAATATAATCAACAAGTAAATGAATAGTTTCATATACATGAGGTATTACAAAAATTATATTGAATTTTCCAATTCCTTCGAATGTGAGTTTCAATAAAGAATACTAGGACTTCGGTAGGGCATCAATATAAATCATCCCTATCTAATAGCCATTTCCTTAGATAATATTCGACTTTACCACCAAAAACGTTATTATTTTTTATTGTCATTGATAGTTTATTAAATTTTTTGGGTACAAAGGTTTAGGGTTCTTTCACCGTATTTATTGGTACATTTCGGAACCACCAATCCTTCATTTTGAGTGAATCTTAATAATAATAATAATAATAATAATAACTTTATTTCACATAAAATTGAACAATAAAACATATGTGGAAACTTTGACTAGCCAACTAGGAATGGATCCTGTTTTAGGCCAGTCAAATTGACAAATTTAATTTCATATTACATTGTTTACTTACATAACATGTTATTTATAGCAGGAAAAAGTGTTAATTATGTATTCCTAACAGTATATAATTTTGTACTCATAAGAAAAAGAAGACAAATAATGATATCCTAAAATCAAATTCAGATATTTTCCCCTAGAGCGCTTAAAAACAAAACAAAAACAAAAACAAAAAGATAAAAGATAAAAGATAAAAGATAAAAGATAAAAGATAAAAGATAAAAGATAAAAGATAAAAGATAAAAGATAAAAGATAAAAGATAAAAGATAAAAGATAAAAGATAAAAGATAAAAGATAAAAGATAAAAGATAAAAGATAAAAGATAAAAGATAAAAGATAAAAGATAAAAGATAAAAGATAAAAGATAAAAGATAAAAGATAAAAGATAAAAGATAAAAGATAAAAGATAAAAGATAAAAGATAAAACCTGTAAAGTAAACAAAATCGGTAAAGTAAATAAAACCGGTAAAGTAAATAAAGCAAATACAAGCCAGATGGTAATAATAAGAAGCCTATCTCTTGGTCAACATATCTTCGCTTTTGACCCTCCCTAAATCAAGGAGCCAGTCGTTGATTAATTTGCGCAAAACATTAGTACTTTTCGTTTTCCAAGCATTAGGAATGATATTAAATAATTTAGGTCCTAAGTACGAAAATTGACGTTGTCCAAGGGACGTCGTGGTTTTTATTGGGACTATTGGATTGTTCCTTGAATGTCGGGTGTCGTGAAGGTGCTCAATGGAAGGGTAGTGCTGGCGTCGTTTTTGAGCATGTAATACAATCTTTCTAATATACAATTGTCTAACATCGAGAACTTTAAATTCCGTGAATAATGCATCACTGGGATACCTGAATGGTTTTTTAAGGATGACTCTTAGTAAAGATTTCTGTGCTTTAGCCAGGGAGTCCAATATTGTTTTGGCACATCCACCCCATCCTAGGGATGCATATTCAAGTAAAGAATTACACATGGCATAGTATATTGATTTCATGTCTTTTACAGAGAGAATATTTCTGATGGTAATAAAAAGGTGAGTAAGTTTTCTGACTTTTGAGGCAGTTGAGTTAATGTGTTCTTCCCATCTCAGATATTTATCTATGATGATTCCTAAATATTTTAAACTATCAACGCATTCTAGTTTATTGCAAGTACAAGAATCTTATATTATGTTTATGGTAAACTCTTTCCCTATACAAGGAATCGGACAATATAACATGTTGACTTACAATATTATAAAAAAACAATCCTCTGACAGGTAAAACATTTAGAGACTTGTATATTAATTTAGTGACTTTTCTGTGTTCATTAGTATACTTATGGATTAATAATTTTGTCAGGGAGTTTTGCAATGTGGGTGGTTTGGTATATTTATGCCCATTGTGCTGAGGCCCGTTCGTGATGAAATCGAATGATGTATGATTTATTATTTTGTTGATTAAAAATGAAGTATTTAAGTAAATAGTTTGTTTAAATGACAAGATAATTAACTCCTTTAACATTTTCTCGATTTTCGTTTATCTATTTTTCTTCAGTAAAAAAGTTCATGTCGCTCTGTTTTATCTTATTTTGCTGCAGTAATTAACTTATCTATACTGTTAGCAATAATAAAACGCTAATTGCTTGGTAATGGAATATATTCACGCTTCAAAGATACAACGTATAACAATTTGCATGTCTCCATTCAAGCCGTCAGGTTTATTATTATTATTATTTTTAAAAAAATTTTATGTTACAGTTTTTTGTACAAATACCATGCTGATGCCCGTGTTTGAATGTGCGTTGGTCGCGGGTTGCGGGGATGATCCGTAGCATAAATATACCAAACCGATCCGTAGGTAGCGAGTCACTCCCTGCCTTACCGACCGAGATGTGAGCAGCGTCTCTGCCGGCGGTTCCGCGAACCACCGTGAAGTGTAAATCACTGTTTGGCCGACAGAGATGAGAGTAGCGCCTCTGGTGGCAAATTAGTGAACTTAACACAGTGGCGGCAAAATTTGAATGTGCTCCTAACAATACATAGGTAGGCGTGTGTTGTTTCTTTATTCCATATAGTTTTTCAAGACATTTTAAATAGTTCGTGGGAGGCGTTCCTGAGTAACTTTTTGTATTGCGAATCGTTTATTTGTAGACAATTAAGTGTATTTCTCTATAATTTGCACTTAAGTCATGCAAGATGCTTTTAACTAATTAATCACCACTTTTCATAATGTTTTTTTTGTACAAAAGGTACTTATTGTCTATACTTGTTTATCTTTTGTCATATTTGTTAATTTTAATTTAATTCCGACGAAAGAACGAACCATTGGTTTCGAAACATGTTCATAATTTTGATTAATAAGTGGTGTGTATAAAGCGATATGTTTTTACTTAAGTAAATAAAAAGCAACTTTTAATGTTTTGTTATATGTTGGGTGGAAAGCGGGCAATCATTACCTATGTTACCCCTATCTAGGTGTTTTCCATTTCTGTGCTTGGGGCGCCCGGAATGGCCCACTGCTGCTGGTATATCTTCAGCGCATTTGAGCCTTTTGACAGCAACCAAGGAAGTTTCCAGACTGTTTCCGGTTCGCAGCCAGATATTATGAATCCGTTGGGAGTTGTATTAGACATGAATAATTTATAAGCGATAATGCATTGGTAATTGCGATCTCCTTTCAAGCCCGCAAGTTTCGTACCTCGTACCTACAGCTACACAATCGTTTGTTCTATTCCTTCACAGCTAATGTTCTCCTTTTGTATCGGCTATGTCTGTAGGGGAAGAATATTTAGTTTGTTAACCCTCCGTATGCATGATATGGTCTGACAGACCCATGGTATTTTAAAACAGCTGCAACTATTTAAAATATTATGCACGAATGTCATGCATTTCGAAATTTTTGTTTCATGAGTCACGCTAGCATTACACGAAGAGAAGTTAGCTCTACCCACGCGTGGATAGAGTTAACTTCGCCACGCTGCCCTCAAAACAATGCGTCGTCAAAGTTAACGCGGGTCTCACATTCCCCACCAGTAACTCCAATTTTTTTTAATTTCGTTTTCGAGTTGTTTATTGTTTTTTAAAGTTTTATATTTTATTAATGATGCGCACTATTCACAATAATCACAATATCTTCAAGACTAATAGAAGAGGATATTGAAGCACTATCAATTAAAGAAAACTGTGATTCCGATGAAAGTGTTAAGTTGGATTCACTTAATTTCCATTATAAACATTTATTTTTTCATTTATGTTGTCATAGCGATTGTCAACCACATCACTAAAAAAAACATACGTGTACAAAATTTTTTAAAATGAAATATCGCAAGTCGAAGTATGCATATCATTGCAGTATTCATGTTTTTTTATAGCACTCAATTTACTTGCGTCGAAAATGTGCCATTTTTCAAGCCAACAATTCAACCGAAGCTTATTCACAAAAGTTATTTTCCAATATTTTTTTTTTAAGTTTCTTATACAACACGCAATGAATAATTTTGTTAACGATTATGTTTTATATAAAGTTTTATACCATTATAAAAAGCGTTACATTATTGTTAGATAAAAATTAGAGGTTTTGTTTTTTTGTTTATGGTGAAAAAAGAAATTGTAATTTCTGAAATGTTTTGTATTTATTGACTTGAACCTGAATTATAAAAAGAGTTTAAAAAAGAAAAAAAAGTGTATCCAAATTAAAATAATCTTTTAAGTCTCGCCGGATCCCACAGACCCTACCAGGCATAACTAGCGAAATAATTTCACCAGACGGAGAGTTAATAGTTTTGGGAAAATATTAATAAATATTATTTTTTATGTGAATTTCCATAAAAACATATCCAATGCCAGTTAATAACGGCTTCGTAAGAACGGTTACTTTCTCCGACTCGTTTTACTTAGTTGCTACGTGCAAAATGCTACTGGCAATCTGTTTTTCCTCCTTCATTTAATCCGGGCACTTCGAGGCCGCATTAAAAACTCCCTTCCTCCAGTCCTTTGTTTGATCCTATGCGGATTCATCAGATATAATAAAAGATATAAACATATACAAGATGTACCCAAAGTATTTTAACTAGCGATTCCTGAGCATATTTGCAGTGAAAAAATGATTTTGCTATCCAATTAAATATTTTTTTTTTCAATTCAAGTGGACAACCAAAAAAAATCCATCACGCGTCGCAACTGAGCAGTTGGATGCAGCCAGCACGGGTCACATGTTATGCACTCGGTCTCGTTCTAGCAGCACGGTAACAGAGGAGCGAGAGTGCATATCACCTGATCCCGTCGTCACGCGTAGCAGTGTGATCAGTGGTGAGATGTGATAGAAACATATATATATATTTTGTTTTTAATAGAAAAAAATAACATCGACTAGTAAAATGACATTTTTACGTTGTTTACTCCAAATATCGTCTTAGGAATCGCGGCTTAAAATCCTTAGAATATGTGCTGTTGCTCCCTGTATAAATAAATATGTATAAGTGAATACTTTCCTCTTCCCCATCACCTTCCCCTCCTCACTACTTTCAGCCTCACAACTTACCTGGACTGGGGATGCCCTAGTCTCACTGGATCCGGACGGTCGGGAGCAGTTCTCTTGAGGGGTATTCACTTTTTTTGGAAGTGAAATAGAGTAGGCACCATAATAATCGTGCTCTTTCATAGCACCTACCCGCTTATGTCTTCCTTATATTAAATCTAAGGATGTGAATCAACAGCAAAACCGTAGATACCTTCGCATTCATTCTCCAGCTCCTTCCCAAAACATCTTATTTTTTTAATATTCCGTTTCATTTTCAAATTTCAATGAGTGTGATAATTTTTTTCTTCAAGTTTTCGGGAGCTGTTTAGGCGGATGATGCGATCTTGATTTTTAAAATCGATAGATCTTTCCAAAAAATACTCAACTACTGTGTTTGGGAAAATTGATATAAAATATTACTGTAAAGCAGAACCCAATTACAAAATTGTGGTTTCCACTTGTGGTGTTGCATTTTTAGTTTTTAGAACTTTAATACTGATCGTTTAAATTTTATCCAAATTCCAAACGATCAATCTAATATTCTCAATACTAAAATGTTTCCTCTTTAAACAAAGATATCGGAGCTTGTTCAATTTCAACTAGACGATTTCAAATACTCTCAAGGGAGTGCATATTGTGCATTAGTGCAGATAGGTGCAGTGTACTTTACTTCCAATGCATTAAAGTGCAATTGTTCTCAATACACTCTTTACCACAGTCGTACAGCTAATGGCACTAGGGGTGCGCGTAATGATATGTAATAGGTAATAAAGCTTCTTACCACAATATGTATTACATTTTTGTAACACAAAAACTGTTAAAGCGGATATGTTAGTTCGTTTATGCTTGCTAAGTACGTGAATCCTTGGTAAAATTTAGGCATTCTAATTCGGTCGACTTCGATAACTCATAGAGCGAAGTTGATATTAATTATTTATAAAGATTTTATTTATTTATTTATTTATTGAAAAAATTAGAAATACATAAAAACATAAGCTGCACATCTCACTAGGGCATTCCTGTATCGAGATATGCAGTTTTACAATAATGTAATAAAAATAAATAATTCAACTAAAAACAGTCTGGTAAATAAATGAAGGATTTCTAAAGTACCAATGCGATGACATATTATTTGTTTCAATAGTTACTTCATCATCATTTCATGAATAATGGATGCACTGACTCCAACAAGTCAGTTTATAAATCACGGCGATGACAAAATCATGCGTTTTATAAATGCTGCCATCTCCGAGAAGTATTAAAATTACTTTAAATAATAACTTTTTTTTTATTTTTAGAGTTTTTGTTTCTTAGTGAATCTACTATATTGAAAACATACCTGACGTGCCTATAAAACATACAGCATTTTCAAAAGAACTGAAATTTAATAAAAACAAAAAACGCAATCAAATTACATCTGTCGGTGTGCAAACCCGCAGCATAAATCAATCACCCCTCGCAGGATCATCCCTTCAGGGTTCATCCCCCTCCTTCTCTTCTCTCACCCTCCCCTTATTGGCTAATGAAACCACCCTCGGACACTTAGACAGTTTCCCTTTGGCTACAAACCGAAACTTATTTACTGCTAGCCTTTAGGAACCCATTATTTTGGCATAATTTCCTTTCATGTTTGGACGGTTGTCTTAGTAATCGTTAAATTTCAATATTCCATCCCCCGTTGGAAGATCGTATAATTCATGTATTCCGATACTATGGCCTTTACTGTATTTATCTCTTTGTTACAATATTCTAATTTAATTTTCTGTAATATTAGGTACTACAGAATACGTGTTGAAAGCCGAATTCATGAATAATTTGAACATAAAATGAAACCCAAATAGCCTACGAGAACCTAAATCTTAATAAGTAGCCGAATTTGTTTGAAAGTCGGCTTTCTACGTTTTCTACGTTCCGCAATTATTTTTTGGTGGTAAGGGGGTCTTACTTTTATAGATACCTAGTAGAGTTAAATCTAATAAAAATATTTACATTTTTCGGGCAAAATTACACAGTTAACTACAGTCCAAGTCTTAATCAAATTACGTCTACCTTCAAATATTATCGCTTTAACGTAATTAACCGCCTATATCTCTATTTTAAATTTAAATACCAAATCAAAACTAAAACATTTATTATTTAAATTATAAAAAAATTTACTAAGCAAAGTGAATACCATTTGTGTGTTTTGGAAGAACTAGACTTATCTGAATGGTTGTCGATGTAGGTCAGTAGTTAGAGCAGTCATATTAGCGGAAGATCCATCTGTTTAAATCTCTGTAGTGAAAATAAAACTGTTTGATAATAATAATAATTAATTAATGAAATTCCTTTCCTGAAACACTCATCTAAATTGAAAAAAATTTCAGAGAAAAGATACATGCCGCCGTAGCTCAGTGGATAAAAGAGCAGTTGACCGGATATCAGAAGGACACGGGTTCAAGTCCCGTCGGCGGCATATATCTTTTCTCGGAAGATTTTTTTTAAATTTAGATGATTTCAGGCTAATAATTATTGCTTATAATAATTGTAACCTTTTGTGCTCTGCATAAAAAACTTGTCTTAAACGTAGGTTTATAAATTAAAAATATCAATTATTGTTATCAAAAATAAGTTACTTCATGTTTGCCAATAGTGCGCATTTTGAAATATAGAGGTACGAAATTTAGTATCATAATTTTGAAAAACCCTTATCCGATTTTTATATTAGGTATATTCATTTATCTGTAATAATAACCCACGCAGAACACTAAAACAAAATATGAAGCTGAAATATTAAGATCGGTACGATACCCCGCCTTAGGGGTAAAAATAAAATTGTTATTCAATTTCCCCAAACACATGTTGGCTAATGCAATATAGTCTGTCATAAAACAAGTGTTTTCTCTTGTAGAAGCAGGAGGAGGTTGTTTCGGGTGCATTAAGCACAGGCAGACGCGTACTGCGCCTGCGTACTGCAAAACTTCACTTTATCAAATTACGTTCATCCGACGCGTGAACCGCAGGCGGGAGCTTTTTATTATACAGCACATATCGCGGAGAAGTGCAGGGTGGTTGGACTGGCACTCATTTCTGTCAGTTTCACCTCGCGTTCCTAACTTTAAAAACTGTTTTGTCTGAGTTTAACAGAATTGCGCTGTATTTTTTACCGCCTCTAACTCTAACCAAAAAAAATATGGAATTTGGTAACCGTTTGATGGAATATAGAAAAAATAAACGTTTTAACTTTTTGTATCATATTACATGTTCAGAACACGAAACCCTGGTAAGGAGGACTGTGATATTATCCTTATAAGTACATATTCTTAAGTAATGTGTTTTATACAATTTATACTTAACTTATTTTTATTGTCATTAAAAAAATCATACCTCTGAATTTTAATAGGGAGACACATAAACTGGGTATAGTGTTAGAGAGCCATTGAATGCACATATATTTTACCATTTATTCAATATTTTTAAGATTAATAAAAAAGCGTTTATAAGTTTATAAACGTGTGAATTCTGCGAATTATTGACTTTTAATTTCCGTACGTGGTACCTATTTGAATAATATGAATTCTGTATATTTTCTTAGAACTACTTAATAATCACAGATATAAATTTAAATTCATATATCCATGTTTTAATATGTAAACACATGATCAATGATTTGTGAGAAAAAAATATTTCAATAATTTCGTTTTCGCCGAAAGTCAAGACCAGACGCGAGACATCTATTGTTAAACTACTCAGTTAGCCTAGTGATTATCCGAAGATCGCAACGGTTTTTTAAAAAAATATATATATTTTTTAAATATATCTCTTCAAATTGACCAAATTTTGGTCAGCAGGCGCTCACGGGTGTTTGCAAATTAGCCAAAATGTGGCTAAAAACGCTCCGCTCCAGTCGTTAAATAGACACAAATGTATTTTTTTTAAATGTGCTTGTTCGAAGCAGTGCCTGAATGTAGGATTGGAAGGAATCAACATTTGGCTCAGATAAATAAATTAGGTATCCCCGTAGCATAAGCAAAACGATAAAGGTTTTATCGACAATGTCGGTAAGTTGTCGTCGTTTTCGAGCACGATTATAAATCACCAACTTCAAACAACAACTGATCCAAATTTATCATCGTAATCATTATAAATATATACATAAGCCAACTTCAATGTTTTCCTGTTTTCAAATCATTGTCGCAATCGGTGACAAGAAATTTGATTTAAAAGATTCCATATACAGCCTAACTAATAATACACGAAGGAGGCACAGCGGGTTTGCAAATTGATTTAAAACAATCAAAATGTGTACAATAGAATAAATATTACATACAAGCCATACTTTTAGTGCACCCTGCGTTCTCGGGTTTGTGTATTTATCGCCTCAAAATATTTATCGGCGCTCTTTGAGTGCTTTTAAAGCTGCAATTTGCAAGTGTAAACTTGTTGTGTGGAATACACTCCCTGCTTTATGTCCAGATAGAAGCTCTCCCAGGAATACGGGAAATATTATTTAAAATTGTATCTGCAAAGCAAGTAGCTGCTATCAATTTAAACTATTTCTGGTGAAATCGCTACCAGCAATTTGAATACCCAGAACGCATAAAACAAGATTTTCAATATCAGATAGATTTAAAGTTTCCTGAATTTTAATTATTCTTATCTTTTTTTTTATCTTCTATTCCCTTTTGCTACTTTTTTCTTTTTATATTTTTTTGTGAATCCAAAATATAATGATAAAAAAATGACAGTCCACGTCACAAAACTAATTTTTTTGACCCTGCTATTGCCTTAAATTTTTAAATATAATATCGTTATTCAACCCAGTGCCTTGTTTTAAATTCCTATGTAAGATATTTAATACGGTTTCACAAACAAAATGACTATAATACGTACGTTTTTTGTGAGAAAATATTTAGGATACTCCTAACATTGAAAGTATTGATGCATTTTACTTTGTTTATTAAGGTTCGTTACAATTCCGATAAAAATCACTAAAGAAATTTCTTTCCTGTAAATGAGACTCGAGGGTACATTTAATTAAATCTTCGCACTTGTTTGAAAACGAAAAAGACAAAATATACAATAACAATGTCATCACATACGATCTATCGCCGAGACTGGTATTCTTGTTTACCTGTAAACTGTCCACTTTAAATTTGGTTATAATGATGTTTTACGAATTAAACACATACAAATAAATACATTAAACGAAAAAACACACTTTTTAAAACACCACTTTATTTGAATTAATAATTACTTAACAGCCAACCAGGTTTCGCTTAGCTCAAGCTTCATCAGGGCTATTATATTAACGAGTTAAGTGTGTTTTTTCATTTAATATATGTCACACCACAAAGTATTTGCTTCCTTCGATAAAAATAAATACATTGGTAGGTATACAACAAATTATAATCAGACATAACTTGATTTGTGAAAATGTTATTAACATGAATAAATATGCAATAATTAATTAATCCACATATTTTTTTAACATCATAAACAAAGAAAACATTGTATCCCATTGGATTCCATGGATTTTTTTTTTCATCTAATTTCCATATCAATCAAAACTAGTGAAAAGTGGGTTTATAAAGAAATAAAGTTCCACTTTGGTGCAACAAAATAGACAATTTTTAGAGTATTGTGTGAAAGCTTGTTTTTAATAACAACCCCTTTACAATTGTGATGCGATTTAAAGTTCGAAACAAACGCGGGCTGATTTTTCCTTTTGTCGGACAGCGAAACTTGTTTACTTTTTTAACACGTATACACTGAAGTCTGTTGCAATTTATAAATCGGATTTGTCCTGGCCGAGTCGTTTACAAACAAACGGAAAGTGCGCTCTGAAGGACCCAATCAGATATAATAAATTGCGCAAACGGCAGTGGACTGACCCCTTGTATCATGGAGAATGGAGCTAACATCCCCTCGATAGTTGTGCCACCCCTATCCCTGCTCCCTGGTCACTCCTTATTACGGCAGAGTTCTCTTGAACACTTTTTGCCGGGGGACAGATAGAATTGATTAAGCTAGGGTTGTCAGTTGTCGCTAAACGAATTACATGTATTATTTCTTTTAAGGAAGGTTTTTAGTGACTGCTTGTGACTTTTAGGTGTGCTAGAGCGCTAATAATAAAAAATGTCATTATTGATGTGGTTGTAGCTGAAAATTTTATTTTTTGTATATTTTTAAACTTTCGGGAAATTTCAGATTGGCAGTGCATTGCATCACGCTTATTGCACTTATTGACATAGGAATAATTTACTTTATGACTTTCACTTTTTTTATTTCTACTCAAAAATAACGGGCACGGTTCTTCCTGATCTTTCTGAAGGAACCTCACTGCCTTGTGTATAAAACAGAACAAAGGAAGTTTTAAATGGGCCCATTTTTGAGCCAGTATTTATAAAAAAATATCAAATCAAATACAATATCACAATAAAAAAATATATTTCAAGCTGAGCCTTGAGCAAGTGATATATTTTATAAGAACAGAAATTGCAAGAGTTAGTCGAGTTCCAAACCTAATAGCTTAAGTTTTATACCATAGAGGGCAATAGTAGTTTTCTTTTTTAATATAATTAGCTTTTTTAAACACCGTGAATATTATAATCGTAGGATTGGCAAAGCTTTTTTTGTAGTACAACTTAAAAAAATTATAAAATATTTGCCTCAGCATCCTTGGCTTTTAAAAACAAATTTGTCAATTTTCTTACAAAATTTAAAATAGGTACAATTGAAACAATTTTCTATTAAAATATTATTTTACAGGGAGGTGTACTTTGTCGTTTAATTTTCACACAGTTAGTTAAAATTTTAAACGACGCTTAAATTTAAAGTATTAAATCCGAGTTACACAACCACAGACACAATCGAAATTAGATCGTTTGATAATTTTAGCAGATTTTCCGTATTTCTTTTTTATTATGATTTTATTGTATAATTAAATAAATATTCAGAAATATGACGGACTCTCTGTGCTGCTGAAATAAAAAAAAAATATTAGGGTAATATTGTTTATGACGGAAGTTGGGACATTTCAAATAATTATGGCAAGATATTTAGGCTATTATTGTGCCTTTTCTTTGTAATGATAAGGTCAGCTCTTGAATTTATAACTGTAGTAAGAACAAACCCGTGAATGTGGCGGTATCTGCATAAACGAATTTGTTCTTATTTTTTTCTGTATTGTGATGAAAATCATCTGGTAATCTAATTTAGACATCAAGCTCACTCTAGTTTTGCAATAAATAATTATTATCTGTAAATTTGTATTGTTTGCTGATTTATGATTAAAAGCTGTAATCCCTGCCATATAAATTGAACACGGAGCATTAAACTCCCTAATCGATTGAACACGTGATCTGCTTTACGTAGGGTCTTTACGGTATGTTGCCTTCTTAAGGGTCGTGATCGTCAAGAATTTCCACTTTACAAGCCACCTCTCAGTGGATAGCAAAGATTGGTGAAAAACCATTCCTTTCTCTTGTAGATACTAGTTCTGCACTTCAGGCATAGTATATTCATGAACACTTCCTTCTTTAAACATGAGTGTATCACACAACTTTTTGTTATTTGGTTATTGTTTTTAAAAAATATTATGTGAAATTCGATTTCAAGTTGCTATTACAAAAGTCTTCTTCGTCTTCGTTGTATATGAAAACCGACAGCAAATTTTGGTAAGAGCTGACACCCTTAGATTGAGGAAGTGGGTACTCGTACTTAAGGAAGGCGAATTCATTTTTACCTTGCGTTAACAATACCACCTCACACAATAAACCTCTTCTTATGTATAGGGACCAAGGACCGCGGCCTCCATAACTTTGGCGAGAAAGACAACTCACTTAATTGCATGCGTGATGGAACCCATTCACCGTTTGACAAATTAAAGTGGGAATCATGAAAAGAAGGAAACGCTGAAGAAAGTTCCACAAATTGAAAGTCCGGCCTTTGCTTTTGTGACGCACAAAGAGTTTCTAAAGGACCAAGTGGGTGAAAAAAGCAGGAAGATTTCAGTTTTCAATGCGTTTCAAGTATGAGGCACATAATGGAGAAATGTTTGAAAATCTGTGTTTTAACGGTGATGCGAAATGTGCGAGTCATTTATTTCTTCTTGATTTTACTAGAGGTGACTCGCTTTTAACCGTGACTTTGTCTGATTTTATAATAATTATAATATTTTAATGATTTGTACAACGCTGTTTTTGGGAAAAATCATCTCAGGGACGTTTATTACTGTGTAACTATACATAGAATGAAACAGTGAAAAATATATATTAATTTCAGTTGTGTTTCTGTTCTACCTTACTCCTGATCAATATACCTACTCCGTATCTCGGATTTGCTTTGAATTTAAATGTTATTTTCGAAAATTGGAACTGATCGTGTTAAAAATTCAACCAAGCGATAAAGTAGGTACCTACCTGTTACATAATGTTTTGATAGATTACTATTTAAATTGTCTTTTTCACAATAGGAATTAAAATATTTCCCGATTTTACACGGGTCTACGCCTTTTTTTACATTAGCTCCGCTCTGGAGGCCCTAAGGAAAATAATTCCACTCAATGGAGGGTCTTTTCAGGAGAAGGAAGGAAAGGAAGTTCTGGGAAGGAAAAGGATATGAGGGGTGGGTAGGAATCTGGGGGTTAGTGTGTCCAGGAGTGATGGACAAATGAATCCATCCTTTCCACTGTGGTGCAAGGTAACGCCTGACTTTTATAATAATTTATGGCATTCACCGTCCATCCATCTATCAATAAATTATACAAAACAAAATATACAATGCAAAGTGTACATATTATTTTTCATATAATGTACAGGGAGATAATATAAAGGACTATAATTACCCGGAAGGATTACTGTTTATTTCACAGATAAGTTTATTTAGATGCAGTTTTGCACGCGGAGGACATAATTGGAAGAACATGTTAATTGAGACGCTATTATTAAATCCTGATTTTATTAATTTTTTTTATTGGTGCCCTTTTTACTTATTTAAAGTACGCTCTAGCGTGTTTAAATCGCACTTTATGGAACGCGCGTTTTTTAAAGTTACCATGGCAACATCAACAAATCAACAAAATGTGAAGTCTAAATGTCAACTTTTAACTATAAATCTGACAGGAATATTTTAAACGTCAAATCAACTATTAATCTTATGTGACAGATTGCAAATTAATGTTTGTGTTTTTCATTTCCATGACAACAAGATATTGTGATGTCACATCACGAATTCATTAATAGTTCTTATTTCCAAATTTTCAATAATAATATGAATATTTATGTTTTCAAAGTGTACCAATAAAAAAAAATAGCGTAAAGTATTCGTGGATAACTGGTCTTTAAAACACTTGCTTTATTTCGAGCACTTGGCTACGCCGTCGTGCTCGAAAAATCGCGCGTGTTTTAAAGACCTGTTTACCACTTATACTTTAATATACTATTACGTTGTTCAAAGTACGTGTTTTGGGAAGGAAAAACATTGTTTTTATTGGGTGTGATTAGATTTTATCTTCCTAAATACGAATCGTCCCTCGATAAGAAACGTATGGAGGTGTAAGACTTCGAATCATCCAATCTGAAAAAGTGTAATAATATGATATTTACTGTAATAATAATAATAGATTTGTCAAAAAATTTGTTCATAAAAATGCAAAAGTCGGTCATTTTAAATACATGTAGGATTACGAAAGATTTTTTAAATATTTATATTGAGGGATCAGTAGGATTTATGGGACCAGTTAGGATTTCATCAGAGCCGAACCCTCTGATATGAAAATATCTGGAGTCGGTGAAATATTTTCCCATTATGTTTCTGGTGGATTGACGTATTGTTCTTGTATTGTTTTATTCTTATATAGTGCACTTACATTGCGTTAATTTACTAGATATTCATTTGTGGAAAAGTGTGTGGAAGGGTTTAGTCTTTCATTTGGGAAAGATTCAACCCGGACATAAAATCTGGAGCACCGTAAAAACATAGAATTTATATAGCGCAGTTTTGTGATATTTCACTTCAAGTGCGCTAAATTATAATAAACTTAAATATAGTGTTCTTACGAGTCCTAACAAAAATTGATTAAATAATGTAAAACAAAAAATTTACAGTATAATATATAGTTTTACAATACATACAATGCGTACATTACAATATTACAGTATTACAAAGCAATTCCAAAAGAACAATATTGACAAAAATTGTGAGTGCTGTTTTGTCACAGGGCATTAGATAATGATAACCATAACGGTGCCATTCAACAAGAATCATTAAAACTAAAATATAATATAGAACAGGAGGTAGTTTAAGTTTAGAAATAATACAAATTCGGAGTGCATATAAAACTATACTGAGGAGGTAATCGAAACCAAACAATTACCGGAAACTTGAGGAACATGGCTTATTATAGTATATTGAAAAGGAGTTAAAATTCATAAAAGGTATGATTTTTTAAATAAGTTTGTTTTGAAGGCCCTTTTGAATTCAGCCAAGTTCTGGATATTAGTAAGAGCTGAGGGAAGTTTGTTCCAAATGAGCGGGCCAGTAACACGAAAAGATCGATCATAGTAAACGGCTCGATTTGACCTAGAAAGTTCGATTAAACGATTATTAACATCAAGATCTGCTGACCTTAGAGTAAGCTGTCTGTCGCTTAAGTTTTGTCGGACACATAGTTCCGATATATAGGCTGGTGCCATTCCTTGCAATGCTTTGAAGGTCATTAAACAGATCTTGAACTCTATTCTTTCAGGGCATCGAAGCCAATGAAGGCGATCCCTTAGAAGCGGGGTTATACGGCAATACTTAGATTCACTAAAAATCATTCTCGCCGCAGCATTAAAAACGGACTGGATTCTATTGAATTGTTTTTTAGGTAAGCCCGCATATGCACTATTACAATAGTCCATACGTGAGACAACGAACGAATTTATGAGTGATTTTGCTGCATCAGAGGGAAGGCAACGCCTGATTAATTTTATCTGCCTTAGATGGAAAAAGCCTGAACTTACAGATTTTGAAATTTGTGACTCAAGAGAAAGACTATTGTCTATAGTGAAACCTAGAAATTTTATTTCTGTAGAAGGGATTTTATCTGTACCCTGAATATGAATTGGATTAGAGTCGATGAGGGCTTGCCTTCCAGGAGAAGCTATCCAAATAAATTCCGTCTTGGTCGGATTAAGTTTGAGTTTATTGACAGACATCCAACTTGAGACTGTGTTTATGAAACTAACCACCTCGTTTTTAAGGACGTCTTTTTCATCCGGGGAACAAAACTTGAAAATGAAACGATCGTCTGCATAGCCTTGTGACTCAAAGCCAGCTGATTTAATGAGTTTCTCAAGGCGATTGGTATAGAGAATGAAGAGAATGGGACCCAAGACGGAACCCTGGGGAACTCCACATTCTATGGAAGTTTCAGGTGAAGTACAATTATTGAAAATTACTGAGGCTACTCGTCCAGACAGGTACGATGTCATCCATTGGAGTACATCACCTCGAACGCCAAATTCGGTTTCAAGCACATTTAATAAAATACCATGATCTACGGTGTCAAATGCCTATGTACCTATGTTAGTAAGCATGGCGTTGTTAATAGTATTTAAAAAAAAATTATATTTATTAAAATAAATAATCCAACTACTGCCGTGCTTAATATTAATAATTCACGCAAACATATTTTATTGGATACCAATAAAATATACTGCATATGAATCTATGACGAACTTAAATGGTCAGATTCTATATTTTTTTATTTTATTTTATTTATATTTGGGAAAGTTGACAGCAAATCAGAAATTACACAATAATACAATTATAAAATGGTTAATTATGCCAATTATAAACTTTCCACAGATAATAACAGTAAATTAATGTGTGACATTATAAAGGTGTTTACTTAATTAGTTCATTTTAGTTACATTATATGAGGGGGGGGAGGAGAAATATAGGATAAGGATTAAAAGGCTAAGGACGCGAATATATAGGGGGAGGGGTAGATTGAACTTCCTAGTTTGAGTCATGTTGCTTAGTGAGATTTTGTTTTATGTCATGTAACGTCGAGTTAAAAATGTCAATGTGGTAATAATTTAAGTTGAATGAATGTGTGGATCTGTAGATAAATGAGTTATGTTTGGAGTTAGTCTTGCAAAGAGGAAGATTAAAAGTAAGCGACTGTCTACTGTTGCGATTAGGAACGTGGAATGATAGGCGTTGAAGAAGATCAGGACTATCGATTAAGTTATGTATAATTTTAAATAACAATACCGAATCTGCTATATTTCTTCGACAAATTAGCGTCTGTATTTTGAAGAATTTGGCAGAGTCTTCATTACTAACATGAGATCGAAAAGAGCGTAAGATATGTACAAGGGTTCTTCTTACATAGCTTGTATTAAATATATTGTGGGGGAAAACGTACTGAAGTAAACTAACAAAGGTGCTGTTAACATGCTAACAAAGAGACACATATTCTGAAAGTGTAATTTTCTTTGATCTACATTATTTTTTATTCAATGATTGTTTAATGTTAAAATTGCCCGGATATTTCCACGTTTCCGTATTCAAGAACACATTATCCTTCACTTGAACGGTACTTCCCAGAAGTCTTGTGATTATACTTGACTGCTTCATTCGCCACCACAGAACTTGGAAAAGTCTAGAAGAGTTACTTGTTACTTCACTGCGCTTTTGAAATAGCAGCTGTAACTACACCACAACAGATACTGTGAAAAGTTCTATTGGAATTTATTTCAAAAGAATATCTTTCTTTGAATGCTTACTCTCCGTTATACGGCAATCTAACGCGCCATTAAAGTTACTTCTATACATATATAAACAACATATTGGGGTAAAAGATTTTTTTTTATCATTTTCATCAAGCAAGAATTAATTTTAAGTATATTGAGGTGGTGTAGTGTTTTGAGTTGTCCTGCAATAGTAGGGCTGAAAGTTAGGTATTTGGTTTTTGATATGTTTAATGTAAGCAAATTCCTGTCCAGCCACTTTTTCACTATGTTAATACCGATGTTTGCAAGGTGGTGTGTTTCTTTACAATCCTCTCCTTCAAATAATAGGACGTTGCCATCTGCGAATGTAATAATTTTCTCACCTGTGTTGATTACATAGTTCGTATAATAATGATTCGTTATAATAAAGAGAAGGGGTCCTAGTGTACTTCCTTGTGGCACTCCAAAGTTATTTCCGAGTGAAGTGCTAGTAGCCTCATTAATATTGGTTTACTGAATTCTCTTAGAAATATAACTATAAATATAATTTAGCCTTATCTACATTGACTCTAGTCCCTATCCCTTATTCTCTAGTTCTCTCAGTCTTATCATTCTACTCCAATCTTCTCCCACACAATCAGTCCCCTCTTCCTTGGCGTGGGACACTCTTCTGGAGCGCCCATTTCATCATTGCGTTCTGTCGGGATTTTTTCCAGCTCCACAAAGGAGGCCCTGAAAAATATAATTCCCCTCAGGGCCTACGTCATCTTTGGGGAAGCTGTGTGAAGGGTCTTTTTCGGTAAGGAAGGAGAGGAAGTTCTGGAAAGGAAAAAGGGATGAGGGGTGGGTCGGAATCTGGAGGGTAAGTGTGTTCAAAAGTGATGGATCACCATTGAGTGATGAATCTATCCCTCCCACCTAAGGTCGGATCCAACTTTGGCGCCAGGGGGGGGGGGTCACTTAGTCATGGTCAAGTCACAAGAAATTATAAATTGATTTTGATAATAATAGATACAAGTAAAAAGTAGGTATTATATTAAGTACTGAAATAAAATCTATGCGACAAAAAATATTGAAAAACATTATGTTTAACAATTTTAATTAGTGGTCCACCTAGGTCCTGGAGCCCATCCAGGGGGTGGATCATGACCCCCGTGACCCCCTGGATCCGCCCTTGCTCCCACCGCGATGCAAGGCGATATTTCGAGAGAATCAAGCAGGAGAGGTTAAAAGGTCTCCTTAAATCAGTCTCTCCCGATCCGGCCCGCTACACACAAGATGGACAAACACATCTACCATCAAGACCTAGACAAACCTCACTCCATGAACCCGGGCATCCCTGCTAAGTCACCAAACGTAGCGAACCTCTTGATGCGACCTATTGCAGAGGTCTTGGTTATCCAATAATAGGTTCCCGGGCAGCGTTTCTCGTACCCGTCTCCAAATGATGAAAAGCTTACTCGTATGTCTTATATCTGGATATTTGTGTACTTTTAGCCTTTTTTTCTTCCTTTACCCAGAAGTCAAAATGTCGCAAAACGAGATTCAATAAAAAAAGTTGTATGGATCATCAATGTGCAAATTTTTGGATATTATTATTTTTTACTTTTTATCGCCTTTTAAATTCGGCCAGATTCTGAAGATTTTATTTATTATTTATTTTGCTCATCTTATTTGATTATTTTCAAGAAATTCCCTTATTGCTTTTAGTTACATAGGGAAATTTTATTTCGATGTCAACATCTCTATAAACTATAGATACTGTTGCACGTTGTATCATACATTCTGTCACGGTTGGCTTCAAGTGTTGAATTTTCTAAACACTTTTATTTTTCTACCAGAACGAACCCTACTTAAGTATTCTTTAGGTGGGGTATCTGGTAGTTAGCTCATAGCATTATAGGTTATTAACATAGCTCTCCTAGTCCGCCCACCTTCTGCGCCCGCTTGTTTCATTCGGCAGTTACTCGCGGAGGTCTGAAGGGAAATTATTGCCCCAGTCGGGGCCGGGGGCGGTTCTCGCAGGAAGTGGGCGAATAAATCAAGGGTGGACGGATAGATCCGCGCGATTGATAAGGCGATCATTCGGTGGAAATGGTTTCGGAGGAGTATTTCTAGCGAAGAGCTATGTACTAGACTCCATCTGAATGAAATAAGCATCCTTAAAGGGGTCCGGTAGTCGGAATTCCGTTTAGGACCGTAGTCAAATAAAGATTTAGAATGTACCGCCGAATGGGATCGCTATGAATACTTAATTTAACACTTTTTAAACTTTTTGATATTTTAACTCATATTTTTTTCATCCATACCTACATTGCTAATAGTTCTAGTCCACCACAAGTTGAAAAACTAACAAAATAACAAATAATAATTTAATAGTGGTGGTTAATATTCGTTCAGTTCGTTGAGAAACGACGATATTGAGAAAAACGTATTTATTCAGTATGTTATACGTACTTACAGATTTTTCAAACTTAACCTTACTAACTAACCTATCATCGTGCAAATTCTTAATAGAGGTAGGCAGAGTACGAATGGTAAGCCACACATCTCTGTATTGGCACACACATACTTGTATATTTCATAAATCGTCATCGCCTCATTCGCTTTTTTGTTATTCTGGGCTTTGCCATAATGTTTTTTTTTTTAAATAAACAACGTTTTTTTACGAGATAAGCCAAGAAAAAAGCTGCAACTATAGTGAAATGAACTTGTAGTGAAATGACATCAAACAGAGCTACATAAATTTGGTTTGGCGCTGTTTTTTAACATATTATTATTTTATTTATTTATTTATAAAACACATGATACATAATTAAGAGACATTTACGGAGTAGATATATTAGATCATCATACTATGCAGCTGCCTGTTTCATGGTGATCAATGGAATATTGTTGCTTTGTATGAAATATGAAGTGTGGTGTAAACATATGGATTTAGTATAAATGATGCTAAAAGTTGAAAACATTATAATAAGATATAAATCAAATTGATGATTTATGTAGAAAATATTTGGCTTTTCCGGAAACTATAGAACATATTATATCGGGATGTTCTATATTAGCGCCGTCCGAGTTTACATTTAGGCACAATCAAGTTTTAAAAATAATTCACAAAAGTTTGGTAATTAAACATAACTTGATTGACTGCCGTAATGTACCATATTATGAATATGAACCAAATTCAATTTTAGAAAATGAATTTTATAAAATTTATTATGATAAAACTATTCTAACAGACATAACAATTAGTCATAATAGACCCAATATGGTTTTACATGACAAAATTTAAAAAAATAACTTATATCATTGATGTCGCTATTCCAAATTCTTGTAATATTCAGAAAACTGTTTCTGAAAAAATTTGAAAATATACAGATTTAGGAAATGAGATTAAAAGAATTTGGCATTCTCAGACTATAAAAATATTACCATTTGTTATTTCGGCTACTGGCGTTATACCTAGCTCTCTCATTCAAAATTTAGGCCTATTAGATTTGTCAAAGAATTTATATATAAAAATACAAAAGGCAGTCATTTTAAATATATGTAGGATTACGAAAGATTTTTTAAATATTTATATTGAGGGATCAGTAGGATTTATCGGACCAGTTAGGATTTCATCAGAGCCGTACCCTCTGATATGAAAATATCTGGAGTCGGTGAAATATTTTCTCATTATGTTTCTGGTGGATTGACGTAATGATCTTGTATTGTTTTGTATTTATTATACTTATATAGTGCACTTACATTGCGTGAATTTACTTGATAATAATTTGTGGAAAAGCGTGTGGAAGGGTTTAGTCTTTCTTTTTTCTTGTCCTTTGGGAAAGATTTAACCCGGACATAAAATCTGGAGCACCGTAAAAGTAGAAAATAGAGAATAGAAAGGGTAAAAGAAGTAAATTAGCATTAGGTTATAAAAATGTACATAACTTTTTTTTTCAATACGTGTGCGTGCATGCAAGCACATTATGGATTTCTAAATCTTTACCCCGCTTCATTTCCATACATGATTTAAGACAATCTTTCAATTCTGTATCGTCTTTAGTTTTGAAATTCAACGTATTTTACAAATCAGAACTGCTCGTACTCACTAATTTAGTTTTTCCTTATTTGCCGAGCCGTAATAGCACGTCTGCAAAAGAATGATTGTCGATTTATTACCTTTGTACACGTCCCATACTTAGCAAGTTACCCTCATAAAATATTCCATTGTAATCTCTTCACTGGCAATTGGCAATTCTATAACCACGTGCCTCTTTCCCACGAAATGACTCACTCCCTCATAATCGTTGGAGGGTTTTCGTTTCAAATGTTTGCTTTATTTCTTAGTATCGTGCATGAAAACGGATTTAAAGAATTAAAATTCATAACGATTCGAGCCCTGTCTGTAAAATAAAGTAGTTATATCAAATATTATAATCAATAATTATCAGCCTGAAACACTCAACTAAATTGAAAAAATCTTCCAAAAAAAAAATAAACTGGCCGCCAACGGGAATTGAACCCGTGTCCCTCTGATTGCCGGTCAGCTGCTCTGACCACTGAGCTATGGCGGCTTATCTATTACCCGCCATATAATTTAATATATACTAGTGTTTCATTCGACAATTACTCATTATTACATTTTTCCAACTGAAAACAACCAACTTTATTTTTGTGAGAGAGGTATTGTTAATACTAAATCTTCCGCTAGTTGGCGTTGAGACTAATTATGTCTGCATTTCTTGCTGAAATACTTTAACTTGTCAAATATTAATTATTATTTTTAATTGATAAACTAACGTGTTTTCAGTTGGAAAAATGTAATAATGAGTAATTGTCGAATGAAACACTAGTATATATTGAATTATTTGGCGGGTATTAGATAAGCCGCCATAGCTCAGTGGTCAGAGCAGCTGACCGGCAATCAGAGGGACACGGGTTCAATTCCCGTTGGCGGCCAGTATCTTTTCTCGGAAGATTTTTTCAATGTAGATGAGTGTTTCAGGCTGATAATTATTGATTATAATATTTGTTATCTACCCTTTGTGCTATGCATAAAAATCTTGTTTAAATGTTAGTTTATCAATTAAAAATAATAATTAGTTATACCATTTTTATCATTTCGTAAAATTTATAATTTAACAATTATTTTCTAACGCATGCAGCTAAGTGAAAAATATCTTCAAAGTTAGCTATAGTAATCTTGGAATTTCTTGATATATGTTCAGGAATCTTGTGGAGGTTCGTCGAGATTAGGAGATAGTTTATTTAGAGATACTAGAAGATACTTTACCGCGTGGTGTACAATGCATATTTAACTGGGCGAAACGTCTGCTCAAATTGATGCTCCTTGTAATAACAAGAAAACTCAACTCTGAAGGTGTCTAGCTGTCGATTATATATATCATCGGCTATTTCTATAACCGTTTGTGTATTAGAGACATCTGTTGAGACATCTCAAAACTACATATAACTAACTATACTAATGGCATTTGTTGAAGGATATTGAAACTACACACATAATACTATACAACACAGTTCTCTTGAGTAAATAACCATACATATATCTATGGCGACCTTCGATCCCTTGAGTCCTTAGTCAAACTGAAATTTTATATCGGAAATGTAGATTTTTTGGCCCTTTTACAATCTTAAAGAAGATTATTTGTCATAGAAAGAGTTTGGTTTCTTGTCATGACTTCCTTTGATCGTTTTTTTTTGTGGTTTCGAAAAGCAATTAGATTTTCTTTTATCATTTGTTGTCGGTTGCCTTTTGGGAAAGATTCTTGCCACATATGCCCTTTTGTGAAGGTGTTATGCCACCATTATCATTGATAATAAGCAAGCAATTTTTCGTTAATTGAAATTTTGTTGTGTACCATTATTGCCTGTTTCTGTGTTTTCTACTAGTAAAAAAAGAAGACGGACACTTAAAATTTTCCAAAAATTGGAAAGCTACGGCTCAACACCATAAAATAAACCAATTTTCTTCAAAGCCTCGTGGACATTGTAAGTAACACCAAAATGTCATTTGTGTAATTATACAATGCAACCTGTCAGAAGAAGTTTTCTTCGAAAAAAAAAAAGTAATTATATCACTTCTTCTAAAACAGCAAACTTATTTTGTGGCACCATTTTAATTCAAATGAATAAATTACTTTGTTTTTACCACTATAATTGTAATATAATATAATTGTAAGTAATTATACATCACTTTTAAACACCCTGTTTAACACAAAATAAGGTCCTGTATTTTCTTCTGTAATAGAATAAGAATGCGCATTAAATCACCCTGAATTTCATGAAAAATGACCCAACGACTACACTCCCTTCCCAGAGGTGACTTGTGACGCACCAATGCACATATTATTAAGATCAATCACTTCTGTAGGCAGGGGCCAGCAAGAAATAATGTATACCTTGCCCAGAGGAATGGTTGAATGCGTCTTGACAAATGTTTCATTCACATTACAAGACTGAATAAAGTATTATACATTGTAATGCTTACTGCTGAATAAGGCCCTATCTACTTGATATGTACCAATTTTTCTGAATATTCTGAATAGTGTTTAATATATGTAATAATAAATTTTAGAATAAATAACTTTTTTACTAATGTGTTATTTAAAATGTACAGTAAGGTGGGTGTATGGGAAAAAAAATCTTGTTTTGATTTGTCTAATAGTGATAAAAGGGTGTTAAATGAAGATAAAAAATCACGTAATTTTTTTAATAATATTTGGATAACATCTTCTTTCTCCGGATTGACTTTGAAAATTTCACAAGATAGAGAAATACCCACCCTTATTAAATCTTTAAAAAATGTTAGATAAACCATTAAAATGAACTATTTTTCGATAAAACACGAAATTGAGTGAATATTTTGGTTTATATATTTTAAAAGTATATGAATATAATTCAAATTATTTCAGGGCAGTGCATTCAAATACCAGCAAAATCCTTCCTACTCTCAAATCTCAGCATTATTTTGCGAAACTCAAACTTGGGACTTTTTGTAAATGATTTCGTTAATTTATACTACATTTGCTTTGGAAGATTGCAAACAAAAAGCTTTAAGGGATTCATAGTCACTTTTATATACACTAGAGATGACCCATCAATATGAAAAAATTCAAAGCTTTGAAGTGAATCCGGAGGAAGCAGATCGTATCAGAAATTTGAAAGATTTTAAACACGTCGTTTTGAACCTATTTGGCACCCTTAATGTACAGTCCCCAAATTTGAGGTAAATTTATGATACGACAGCTCATTTTAATTTTTAAACACGCGAAAAAGGTTGTGTATATGACAAGTTAGTGGAGTCTGCACAGATTCTATAAATTTAATAGGGCACCGGAACACATGGACACCTTGATCCATTAACAGTAAATGCATCAGTCTCACGTTTGAAGACGCGTGATGTGGATTGTGATATGATATTTCACATTTACAGTATGGCAGTACTTATTTATACCAATGTTGGAAGTGTTTATTAGTTGATGTATGAGTGGATGGAGAGTGTTTGATGAGGAGATCCTCTCCACGTCAGGCAGGATTGCCTTCATACTTTACCGATATTGAGGTTAAAATGCTCCTTGAGATCACGGCACTTCCAAGCCGTGATCTTGTGTTCAGGTTTATAATAATGATGATGTTTAATTGAAAACACTTAATTATCCACGATATTAAGTTTTATTTAAAATATTATTTACAACGAATATACATTCGCGTACAAACTGGTAGTGAGGTAAAATTGCCGTGCAACCGGACGGATCGAGTACTAGAAGCGGAAAAACATAAACATAAACACTTCCAACAACAGTAAACAGATATGATAATGATTTTATCAAAGAATATTAATGTCGCCATGAAAAAACGAAAACATGCCGTCTCTTAATGACATAAAACATATTTAACTCAGCCGCCCGACGTAGGTTGTCTTAGGCAATACATTTGAATTGAAAATATGTATATGTACAAGAATACGTTTTATTCAATAAAATGAAGAAAATAAATTGTAACAACGTGCCACCTGTAAATATAATATCTAGATCTAGATGATGTTTTTGTGGAATCATTGACATTTTCAAAGAATTTTAGTTTATTCTTTTACACTTTATAAAAACTTTACATTTGTTCGCAAACTTTTACTGCTTTCTTGCCTTAATACTAATGGTAGCAATACTTGAACTCAATTAAATACGTGATATAGGTAAAATCTTTACATAAGTCCAGAAATTTTACGAAGTATTTTTATCAATTCTGCAGCCTACAAAATCTTAACTTTGGGGTTCGCCGTTTTTTACACCTTCAAAAAATTCAGTTTTTTTTCAATTAAATAACACTACCAGGTCAAATAACCAAGTGTAACATTTATTCATTTAAAAAAATAATAAACAGTATTTCCAGACATGATTCCACCATATTTTCACCCCTCGCGAGCATCACCGCATCTGTATGGACCGCGCTCGGCTTGCTAGTCACATACATTACCCGCGGAAGAAATACCACTGTTCCAGGAGTAAATCAGCAGCTCCGGTTGGTCATCTGCAGTTGACAGCTTGCGCCCCCCTATCCCCTACCTCCCGCTCCCTGCTATTGTGGGGACCCTGGGAAGCAAGCGGGAAAAAGCAGGTTTTAGTTTAGCAAATTCAGGTGGAAAAATGAAAAGTTGTATTATTTTATTTATTTATATTAACGGCGACGCGTTGGTACCCATACCGCCTCCCAAATTGTTTCTACTAGTAAAATAACAGAAATAATAATAAGCAAAATAAAATAAAAACAAAAAGTGTAGAGAAAAAGAAGACATAAAAAAGAAATAATAACATAGCAGTTACATCATTATTCGAATACTCCTAATGTACACACTTCAACAAACATACTGGATATCAAATAAAGTTACTTTTGGATAGGTAAAGTTATTGATAAAAATTCTAAAGTATTCTTTTCTTCATACATATATTCCTGTGCCAAAGCTTATATGGTTTTACAAGCTCCCAGAGTTCCAGGAAACGTGTTAACGTACCTTAAGCACGAACCGCCTTGTTGCGGCGGACTAACGTGAACATGGTAGCGACAAAAAGGCAGGCGCACACGTTCCGTGTAAAGCAAGTGCTGGTGACGCCGACAGCCAACACCCGACACCCTTACGGTGTTACGCCAACCAACTTGCTCATATACATTCAGCGTCTTAGTAGCCTAATTCAACCATTATACGAAAGTCTTGACATCAGAATAAAAAGAGCAAAACATTTAATGAACGTGTCAAACTTTATACATACCAGTCGTTAGGGGTTCTTTTTATTAAACGACTTCGAAAAGGAGGAGGTTATGGTATTAACGTTATTTTTGTTTCTTCATAAATGTGATCTGAATAGCCAGCAACTTCTCCATCTTTCTCTTCCCCATCTCCTTCCCTCCCCTTTTTTATAGAGGCAAATAATTCCCCTCACGGCCTATGTCATCTTTGGGGATGCTGTGTGGAGGGTCTTCTTAGGAAAGGAAAGAGAGGGAGTTCTGGGAAGGAAAGGATATTAGGGGCATGTAAGAATGTTGCGGTTAGTGTGTCCAGGAGTTACTGACGAATTAATCCATCCCTCCCACTGCGGTGCAAGACGATGTTTCGAGAGAGTTCGGCTGGAGAAGTCAAAGGGACTCCATCAATTATTTTCTCCCTACACATTTCATCCACCACCGAGACCCGGGCAAACCTCACCCCGTGAACCCGGGCACCCCTGCTAAGTTACCACTTGGGGTGACCTATGGCAGAAGTGTTGGTTATCCATTAAATGGTTCCCGGAGCGGCGGTATCCCTACCCACCTACCCGATCCCCTCAACTTTTAGCCTCACAACATAACCCAATTGAACAATTGGCGCCTGCCAAAACGAGTCTCCGCAAACTGCACAACTTCAAAGTTGAACAGATTGTGGAAATTCTGACTGTTTTTGTTACCAATTTGGGAGGAGGGTGTGAGAGTGTGAGTACCGCCGCCGCGGGAACCATTTATTGGATAGCCAACACGCTACCTCCTCCATAGGTCACTTCATTTCATAGTGGTGATTTAGAAAGGGTGCCCGGGTTAATAATAATAATAAATCTTTATTAAACAAAAAATTTGCAAGATTTATAACTAAAAAAATAAACGTATATAATCAATGTTAATATTTACAATGGTTTATATAAGTACAAAATATTAACAACAGAAAATAATATAAATATGAACAGTAGGTACCTACTTGAAGAATAGAGAATAGTTATAAATAAAGGTTTTTCATAATCTGCCTCACTAGGCTAGCCTGTGTTGGGGCAGTAAATTTTAAGTCAATTTATATTACTTATTAACATACCTACACTTATATTAATATATAATCATACAAATAGATTTGTTGCATTAGCAATAATTTTGAATAATAACAATCAGTACATTGGTTAAATTTCAAATTGATTAATAATGGGGAGAGGTTTTGTCTTGGTAGCGAATGCGTTTGCCCACTACTGCGTGGCGGGCCAGATCGGGAGAGACCGATTGAGGGCGACCTAACATAGATCTCTCTAGCCTAGAATCTCTCGACTCATCGGCTTACACCGCAGTTGGAGGGATTTATTAAATTTATACGTCCATCACTCCTGGTCACACTGATCTCCAAATTGATATCCACCCCTTATTTTCCTTCCCAGAGCTTCCTCTCCTTCCTTTCCCTAAAACCCTCCGCAAAGAATCCCCAAAGATGACATAGGCCCTGAAGGATATTTTTGTGATTTATAACTCAGTGTGGAGCTAATGTAAAAAATGTTTTTACGCATATTTCGTATAACTTTTTCGTGAATTTTTTTATACAGCATTTATTTAAATGCCCTTTTTCGTGTTGAATTGTTCAAATTTTTTTAAAAGGTGGTGTGGTCTCTTATTTAAATGTATTGCAGTTAAATTACAAAGATCACGTTACAAACTAAAGATAAGAGGGTCAATCCACAAACTCAAAAAACATATTACGATACGCAAATCTCATGGCTTCGGAGTGATTCAAGAATTAATGCTGCTTTAGGCGTTAAGTAAGCGTACACATGATTTTTTTTACAATTTTTTAGGATAGCGAATCAACTCTCTGGCTTAAAAATATAGTATATAGATAGTATCTATGACAGATCTAAGAGTATAAAAGTATCTTAGATACGGAAACCGCTACGCGGCCTTTTCCGTGAGAAAGCTTAATAATTAATAACTTGATTTGGATGAGTTTGTGTATCTGGGTAGTATGTTTACGAAAGATGGGAAGGCTGATAGAGATATTGAAAGAAGGGTGAATGCCGGTAACTCCATTAATGGAGGACTGAATGCCGTTGGCGGTAATAAAAAACTGTCCAAAGACGCGAAACTAGCCGTCCATAATGGAGTGCTGGTACCTACCCTGATGTATGGCAGTGAGGCATGGAACTGGCAGAAGAAGGATGAAAGCAGACTGAATGCTGTAGAAATGAGATCCCTGAGGCGAATGTGTGGTAAAACCATGTACGATCGTGAGAGAAACGTGGATATCCGCAAAGAATGCAAGGCTGACGTAAGCGTGATGTGTAAGATTAAGAAAGGGACTCTCCGATGGTTTGGGCATGTAGAGCGAATGAACGAGGAAAGGAGTGTAAGGAGAATATATGATGCAAATGTGAATGGTAGAAGAAGTCGGGGACGCCCGAGGAAGACATGGCACGACCAAGTGAATCAGATACTTGATTCGGGCCATGTGAAGAGTCGGAATAATAGAAGAGCATGTATGAGACGATGTATGAATGTGAACGAGGCAAAGAGTGTGTGCCAAGATCGAGTTGTGTGGCGGTCCGTCCTCTCTGCCTACCCCTGCGGGGAAACGGCGTGATGGTTAGTTAGTTAGTTAGTTAGTTGATTAAAATACCACGCAAAACTAATTATTTCTTAATCGAACGATGCAGCAAATATTTAGTACAGATATTTGCTACTTTATTTATTTGGGTTTTAAATTATATAGTAGAATAGGCCTTTAAGGGAATCAATTTTTCATGATTTTAAATGCAATTTTTTTACATTTTTTTGTTAGTTAATAAAAATTATTTAAAAAATTTACTTGCCCAACATACTTTGATAATGAAATTTAAAATAAAACATCGCTATAAAGCGATTTTTGGGTCGAAATTATGTTAAAAGACAAATTTGTTTTCAAATGTAATTCAGACGTTAAGAATTAAACTTTAAGCCTATCAAAATGCTTTTTTTAATAATGTATATTTCAATATAGTATGTAGGTAGGGCAAAATAATTAATGTAAATAAATATCATTAACTCACAAATAATTAACAAAATTGTCTCAAAAAACATAAAACAGATTTCTATAATAGCCTATAATTTATAATTTAAAATACAAATAAATAAAGTGGCACATATCGGCACAAGATGTTTGCCACATCCTTTAATTAAAAAAAATATTATTCAGTTTGTTCAAGCATTTTGGCCCCAAATCAAAATTTAAGATTTGTAAGAAAAAGGTCGCGCAGCCGTTCCTCTAAAATTTGTCATGACAAAAAAAATTAATCACATTTTTCTCTTTCATTTCCCAACCATCATTTGAGTAGAAATTTTAACCCAAAAACTTACCAAATAAACCAAGAAGCAACCCACTACATTCTTAGTTTCATTCCTTTCCTCGTGTTAGATCCAAATTTTGACAGCTACTCGTATTTTCAAGAATGTCAAATATATTTTCAATCACTTTTCCCGTATCTCAACAACTATTTTTAGGTACGTTTTAATAAATCGTCAAAGCGCATCGACTTCAAGCGAATATAAAGCCCTGAATAATGGATACCATGAACAATGTTGCATTCCCAAGGCAGTACCACCCTCCTACCCTAACCCGGCCGTGTATCGGAAGGCTGTATGTAGTGACATGGTGCAATACCATGTGACATTAACTACACCCGAGACATCCAAGTCCCGAGGCATTCAACCATTAACGATAGCTTCTAAGAAGGGTGTAATGCGCCTTTGTTCTCCGTTCAAACACCCCCTATCTCGTAATTGGACGGTGTTTTTTGTTTCAATTCTTTTGTTTGCTCTTAGCGCTGTTTAAAATGTATTAATCTTATGTTGAGTTTTTTCCAGGGCTTTTGTTTCATTTTGTTTTTGTCACCAGCTTCATCTTCAATTAGACTAAAAACAACCAGTTACGTTGAAATTTCGTTCGGTTCTGATTTGATTGTAAGATTTTCTACAATTTATTTTCGCATTGGTCACACATTACACATTATTCGCATGAAAATCGCGTGTCCGTGTCTCGTCAATTTTTCAATATCCATCTAATTTATTACTGAACAATATCAAATATGGATCAAATAACTTGGCGAATAAAATTTAAAATAAAATTATGTTTATAGAATTATGTTTCAAGCTTAATTTTTTTATTACCATGAATTTCTTGATTGCAGTACAATTGACTGATCATGACTAAAGCTTACCGTTCGAGAGATTTTTCAGTTTTATAAATACCCTTAGAGAGAAACCGCGTATTTTTATACGCTTCGATGAATCGCATTAATCGAATTTCAAAATATACCTTCATTAGCGCCCGCATCTTTGTAATTTTTCACATAAATCACAACACAAATTATCGAATAATCATTTTCACAAAATCGGCACTATACAAATTATATCGAACTATTATTATTATTGCATTATTGTAAATGTGTAAGTACTCAAGTGTCTACGTTTGTATTGAAATTATTAGTGTTAACCAATCGCGCCCCGTAGTGCTGTTTTTGTCATCATACATCAAAAGCCCATGAGTTACATTGTGCTACACTTAGGGTAGTGCTACCTACGTCTGTCATGGTCTGTCACCAACTGACTTGTTCTATATTTTCTATTTTGGTCAGAAGTACGATATAAATAATTTAAAAAAAATTTAACAAAACAAAAAACTACTTTAAAAAATGCTCTAAAAAGTAAAAAAATAATTTCGTACGATTTTTATTTTTGGAGTCGGTGTCAGCCAAGGTAACTACCAACATGGGTAGTTATAGGTGAGATGTGGAGATCTTTGCTGACACCGACTCCAAAAATAATAATCGTACGAAATTATATTTTTACTTTTTAGAGCATTTTTTGAAGTCGTTTTTGTTGTGTTAAAATTTTTGTTTATTTTTTGATTTTTAGTGACGAGCGTGCGTAAAGAAGTTGTACTTCAAAAAAAGAATCATCGAAATCTGTTGGCGTAATATTGAGTTATTCGTCCATTTTTCGCGCACATACTTATTGCAAATTTAAGACTTATATGGTTTTCTCATGAATCCCATAGTCAGAACTGGACCAAATCAAAATGGGACCACACGGAAAGCACCATCTTTCTAATAAAAAAAGAATCATCAATATCGGTTCACCCAATCGAAAGTTCTGGGGTAACAAACATTAAAAAAAAAACGTCGAATTGATAACCTCCTCCTTTCCGAAGTCGTTTAAAAAGAGAGAACATCAAGCTTTTTCTTTGCATTTAAAAGTTTATCATTGTCATTCAAAGGTGTGAAATTGAATGAAAAGCGGTAATATTTCAAAATAAATTTCTAATCTGCCTGAGTTTGTAATTAATTCGATGTTATTATAATATTATCTAGTTCACAGGGGTTAATTTTATTATCACCTTAATAAGTACAATGTAAACAAATAATTCTTTATAATACTATAAACACATATAAAATTTGATAAAATCATTCTCGAAATGAATTAGCTAACATTTATTTGGCAAGTGCCAAAGTACACAGAACAAAGTGGACACCAAACGAAACTGTGCCCAGAGAATGCTCCGTACAAACGATACCGTGGTAAAGGGAATTCTACTAGGGTGGAGCAAATTACAAGGAGTCCCCTCCTAATCACAAGCCTAGTTTCCATTGTCCATATCATCGGCTAACTGCTAACGAAGGATAGCCCCCATCCCATCATCCCTTGGCCACCATAGCCACCATGGGGATGGGTACTTATCTTAGATTGTAGAGATGTTAATGCTCAGGAAAAAGATCAATCTACTATTATTTTATCTTTTTCACACCGCACTTTTACAAGTAATATAGAACATTTCCAAATGTAACACCTTAAACTCTTAGACAATAATTTTTGGTGTTATTTTTTTGTTTGTTTGTAATTAAAAAAAATTTCAAATTTCAATTTTTTTTTAGACCGCAAAAGGGTTAGGCGAGGTAATATTAAAACCGATAAAATTCCAGCGAAAATTGTGAAATTGCTTAATAAAAGTATTCGTTTAAAATAGAACAAAAATCTCGTGGGGATTGTCTAAAAAAGCTTTTTTGGGAACAGTGTGAATTTTTTCATACATATAACTTGAAAAATAATAGAAAAAACCGTGTTTGCAATAATTTTCGTAGCATAATTTGCGATTTTTTTCTATCAACGGAATTCCAATTGTCTTCAAGAATAACATGTATTTTTAAGAGCTTTAAAACTTAAAGTATTTAAGGAAAATATGTAATAAATCATTAGAAATGCTGAAAGCCGGGCCTTAATTTTATTTTTTTGTATTTCTTGGGTACTAACCATGCAACAACATCTAAATATTTCTTACTTAATTTTTGAAATATGGAATGTATTGCATTGCAATACCCCTGCTTACATTTTTTAATAAACAATTATTATTTAAATGAATATATAAATTAATAGTTTGTAATAATTATATATTTTTTTAAATATTTATATGAAGGGATCGGTAGGATTTATCGGTCCAGATAGGATTTCATCAGAGCCGAACCCTCTGATATGAAAATATCTGGAGTCGGTGAATTATTTTCCCATTAGGTATGCTTCTGGTGGATTGACGTATTGTTCTTGTATTGTTTTGTATTTATTATACTTCTATAGTGCACTTACATTGCGTGAATTTACTAGATAATCATTTGTGGAAAAGTGTGTGGAAGGGTTTAGTCTTTCATTTGGGAAAGATTTAACCTGGACATAAAATCTGGAGCACCGTAAAAATAAATTTATCTGCTACCGGTTTCGATACACTAGCGATCTTAAAACTAACTTTAAAAAAATAATAGCACTCTGTAAATCACCATTATTGACAATGTTCCCCTGTTATGACTCGTCTCATTGTTCTCCTCCTCCCCCAAAATCACCCCCCTCCCCCCACAACCGTCACTTAAGAAAAATCTAATCGGCTTTCCACCGTGAAGTATTAGTCTAGCATACCACCATGGTGGCATCACACACAAAAAAAGTGGTCCTTAAAATTACTCCTGCTTATCATAGCAAAAATTTCACTAATTTTAATATCTCTTTCATCCTTAACAGGGGAACTTCTTGATTCTAACTTCGGACAGTGAATATGCTCTATGAACCAAGTACTTTACTATCCCTGGCTCCTGGCTACTTTATTTTTCAAATTCAGAACAAGCTCAGAGCCGTTAACCGAATTAATTAAATGGAGAGAATTTCAAATTGTAATTTTGGGAAAATTGGTCCTGATTTCTTTCTTTCTTCGCTATACTAATAAAAAGAACGTAC
The DNA here is from genome assembly GCA_917563855.2 of Limnephilus lunatus. Lineage (NCBI taxonomy): Eukaryota > Metazoa > Arthropoda > Insecta > Trichoptera > Limnephilidae > Limnephilus > Limnephilus lunatus. The sequence continues at coordinate 100,778,149 of OU830595.1, forward strand.
CTACAAACATTGCGGAACTTCTGCTCTTTACTTTGTCTCAGAGGATCTTTTTTAATCATTCAAGGTGTTTCAAAGAGATTTTCCAAACCGAGGTTTTATAAAGCCCGCATCAATTTTTTTATCAATTAGTTTGTGGACTCATCATTTTTGACATTATTTTTTGTAAAAGAAATTCAAAATAATATTAGCAATAATAATTACGTAAAAATCATAATATGTGGATTCAAAAAATATTATTGGTATTTGATGCTCACTTTTGAGCAAATATTTTCAAATGAATTTTAACAATATTTTTTATGCACACTTACATCAATTTATTGAAAATAATTACTAGTTTTTTCTATATCTCTTGTTTTTTTTGATACTTTTGTCATTTTTCTCGTCTGTTACTTTCGTGGGATTGGTGTCCTGTTGTATGAACACAATTTCCAAATAGTTTTAAATAAATAAATTTTATTTTCTCGCACCTATTTACGTGTATTTACTTCCTGGCTTCGCCGAATTAACTAGAACCTTTTTCAGAAATATTTTTATTCTTATGGGGTATTTCACACATCCTCCTAATAGATATTTCATATGGTAATTAATGTACATTTAAGATTAATTATACAGGATTTATTTATTTACAAAGCCTGAGTTTACTATTCAGCAGTTGAACCTGTGAATAATGGCTACATATAGGATAAGTTAGCCGAGTTTTTTTTTACCAGTTGCGAGTATTTATCTGTTTATTTATTAATATTCGTTATGTTTATAGATAATCTATGATGAGGATGGTAAAATATTCCCTTTAAAAAACGAGTGTGCTTTAGACCACACGACTGAAGTAAAACTTCACTAACTTATGCCGTTCATTAACAATATAACAATAACAGGAATAAAAATATCCCCATCCCCTCAACATCCACATCAACTCAACTCAACTCTCAACTCTCAGCTCTCAGCTATCAGCTCTCAGCTCTCAGCTCTCATCTCTCAGCTCTCAGCTCTCAACTCTCAACTCAACTCAACTCAACTCACATCATAGATTAGCGTTTCACATTGATGACGTTTCATTTTGATTAGCGTGTCACATTTTTTCGTAACGTCTCACATTTTTTCGTAACGTTTCATATTTTTTCGTAACGTTTCATAACGTATTCATCATTTTACCCCCAAGTGTCGAGCGTGCGTAAAGAAGTTTTACTTCAATGAAATAAAATCAATGGAAGAAACTGGTTGGCGTCTTATTTTTAGTGTATTTACAATTCAAAGCTCTAAGCTGATTAAAATAACTGAAAGCTGAAAATATTTTGGTTGTCCTAAAATTTCCAGACTAAAAAAGGGATGTAAATTTGTGACGCCCGCAGATCGTAAGATATTGTAGCTTCAACAGAAAGATTTCAGCTTTATAGATAAGTTAAATGGAACGTCCATCAACTTCAAATGTGATATTATCATTCAAAATATCCTTCACGATATTAAAAAGTTCTGAAAAAATAAATTGAGAGATGTTCGAAGCGCTACCGAGTATTTTACTACGTCACTCTTCGTCTAGGTGTATTGTCACCCTAACCTCGATACAGCTCAGGCGATATTAAAAACGGGGGTGAAAAGACGCCAGGTTGAGCCAGGCTGACGTCTTCATCCCCGTTGCAAAAGGTAGAAAATCTGTCGTCGCCTTCCTTATTGACGGGAAGATTTGCGATTGACGGGTATGTCGCAGGGATTCAATTTAATACCTGTTATTTCAGATGCTTCGAAAATCGTTGGAAAAGGGTTAAAAACCCCTTTATAAAGTTGAAAATGTTTAAGATGGTTTATAAGTGATTATAATATACATAAGTGTATATTTTGTCCAAGGTAACTCTGCTTTCGTACGTTTTGAATATTCACTTAAATTTGGAATGGTTTTTGATATATATTTTGATAAAGCGTTTTCGAAATTGATATTTGCAAAAATATAACTTTATATTATCTTCTTCTAACTTGCACGATGAAAGAAATAATATATTTGCATTTTAAATGTATAGAATTTCGAAATGGCTGGTTGTGATATCTAGCTTTTGCGATTTGAAAAAATGTAGGTATATACGATTTGAAGTTGAATTTGATATTGTAACTTTTTTATATTAGCTCTACACACGAGGCCCTGAGGAAAATAAATTCCCTAAGGGCCTATATCATTTTAGAGAATGCTGTGTGGAGGGTCTTTTTAAGGAAGGGGAGAATAGGAAGTTCTGGGAAGGAAAAAGTTATGAGAGGTGGGTAGAAATCTGGGGGTCAGTGTGTCCAGGAGTGACGGATGTATGAATCAATCCCTCCCACTGAGATGCAAGGCGAGGTCGAGAGAGTCCGACTGGAGAGGTCAAAAGGTCTCCCTCAACCAGTATCTCTCGATCCGGATTGCTACGTAGTTGGCGGCCAAATGGATCCACCGCCAAGACCTAGACAAACCTGCTAAGTCACCAAACGTAGCGAACCACTTGGGGTGACCTATGACAGAGGTTTTGGTCATCCAATTATGGTACGGTACCCATATCCGCCTTCCAAATTGAAAACATATTACAAAACACAAATAAACGTGCTTGAATGATAAACTTAATACCAAAATATAGTATAATAACTTTTAGTGAAAATTAACTGAAGTTCTCTGTAAATTTTCATTTTACAGTGGCTGAATTTAATCAAACTTATAATTTATTTTTTTCTCAAACGAAAATACAAACATCGAGTTGCATTCATTTACGGTTTTAGAAAACTAATTTATTCTATGTCTTTATGGCAATAATTTGGGGGAGGAATTTACTCTTAGATTGTCAATACCAATAAAACATTGAGCTTTGCAAAATTACCCCAATACAATAGGGGACTCAATTTGTATATTTATTAATTGCTGCATCTATGTTCAGGTATGTATAGTATGTAATATATTTTAGGACCCATTAGTTTATTGTTACGCCATTGATATTACACAACACACTTAAATAGAATCCCTCTTAATAGGATAACGTTTACTTAGCCAAAACATATAAATTTTACAACTTACGAAATGGTAAAATGATGGGTTCCCGATATAAGACAATGGGGACTATTTAAATCTATCAGAAATTTCGGATGTTCGGCGACTGAGACCTCAATGAAAACGCTTCACATCTCCATGTTAAATACAATGTGTAATATTTAAGGAAGAGGTAATTAAGTGGGAGAAGATTTAGTACACAATTCATAATCCCTACAAGGACGATGATACGTATCTCTGGCCATTATTTAAGGGTTTATTACGCGCTGTGGACTTTAATATAGAGTATACCTACCCTCCAAGGGAGGACCCTTGTAAGTTGGGCACTAAAATTGCCCCGCGAATTGGGACCCTTAACCTAAAATAATTTAGCAGTTACGAGTAATGTTTACGTATTATGTCTTTCTGGATCTTGTGGGAAACTGTGATTGTGGAATATCAAAATGTTTCATACTCATTTGCGACCCACTCGTACTAGGACCTTATTTTTAACCCTCCTCATGCCTGGTGAAATTATACCACTAGTTATGCCTGGTAGGGTTTAAGAGACCCCGAGAAACATAACAATTTTTTATATTTGGAAATTAATCTTCATTGTTTTCCTTTTCTTAATTGCCTGCCATTTATGAGGTCAATACATGCGCTCCAATTTTAATCTAACTTTTTTTTTTTTAATATGTTTTTCATGGTACATAATGATAGTTTTACATCTTAGGTTTTTTACTACTTTTCCATTGCGTTGGCTTGTGCATGGAAAGGGAGTGTACATAAATGTGGTTATTGGTTAGTACTTAAATAATTCATTTACATGAATATATGTGTGCTGTAGTATTTATTTTGATAATAGTATGTATTTAAAGAAAAGAAATAATGTTATGGAAAACTAAGAATATTTGTAAGATTAATTAAGTGGCAGTAGTTTTTTCTTCAGAATATTTTTAAAATGTCTCTTGACAGAGAGCAGTATTCGGGTTTTATCATTAATGCTTCTGATTTCTTCTGGTAGACGGTTGAAAAAAGTTTTTTCTGGTAAGTGTAATGATGTTGTGCAAAAGACGTATTTAGTTTTGGGCATAGAGAAACATGTTTAAGTCGCGTTCTGTTTTCATTTAAAAATTGATATTTATCTTTTTCTTTTATAATTTGAATTAGTGAATTTTTAATATACATATAAATCTTTAAATGTAGGTACTTGGAATTCATCAAATAGGCATTCTGTTGGATAGTCCAAAGATTTTTTAAATATAATTTTAACAATTGTTCTTTTTACAATTTCTGTTGGAAGAAGGTAACATTTGTACGCGGATCCCCAACTAATAATAGTGTATTGTAAAATGAATTGAACTAAGGCAAAGTAGATTAAATATAGATTTTTTATCGTCAGAAAATTTCTAATGCTTAAAAATATGTATATTAATTTTCTAATTTTGCTTACTCCTTGAAATATTTATTCCTTCCATTTTCTTTTTTTATGATTGCGTGCAACTTGAAATATAACAAAATCAAAAATGTAATAATAATTATGTGTTGTACGGGATCCATTTTTTAATATTTAAATAGATTATTTTGGGATTAGGCGTCAATATAATTTTTGCCTGGAAAATAGCAAATTTTGGCAGGAGAAAATTGAGTGCTCTAATCAAATACTTGTACTGCAAGAATGACTTAAATACTTTGTCTTACAATATTTTGCGTTAGGACATCGTTGTACCGTATTTTACATTAGGAAGGTGATTGTAAATCACCAGTATGACAAGTAAAATTTAATAAAAAATATATCGAGTGCAGTTCACACGCGGTAGAAGCGAAACTTCACCAAAACAATCTCAACCAATAGGAGCCTTGAAAGTGATGTCATAATCAAATCGGCCAATGCGGCCAGCGCGACGCTTTGTAGGTATTGTTCGTAGTAATTCTATCTTATTTTCTCGAAGGCTAAATCCTATAGATGTATGTGCTTTTCTCTTTTTAGTACCATTTCTGTTTCATCTGAGTTTCAAATCACAATCGTGCTAAAGAAGTTTCACTTCAAAAAGTGGTGTCAGAATGTAAGTGAATCAAACTAACGTTTTAATTGGAATCATGGTTTTCTTCAATTATAAGTGCTTCAATATCCTCTGCAGTTTTCCGAAGACGTTGTTAATACTGCAAATCTTTAAAAAATAACCACTAAAGATAACAATAAATATAATTGAAAGAAACCGAATTTAAAAACATGATGGCTACATACAAAATAACTATTTTGTTTGCCTGAGAGAATGTAAGACCCGCACAGATTTTGACAACGCATTGTTCCGAGTGTAGCATTGGCAGTGGATAGAACTAATCTCTCTTCATGTAATGCTAGAGTGACTCGTTAGCTACAGCTACTGAAAAGCATGAAACTGTTGTGCAATCTTTTTAATATTTGCAGCTGTTTTAAAGAGCCCTGGGTCTGTCAGACCATACCAGGCAAGCGGAGGGTTATGTTAACATATTTCGTACGTAGACGTACTATAAACTAGCGGGTAATAAATATGGGAAATGATAATAATGGTCAATATATTATAATGTCGGCTTTCTCTTTTCGTTGAAATTAATGCTTTTATATTTAAGTGGAAAGCCCTCTTCGTGCTCTTCAACATTTGTTGTTTCTAAGTGGTTAAGATAACAATGATTTAGTCCTAAATTTTAGCTCTGTGGTGGGTTCGGAAATTAACGCCATAAATTTATTTAAGGCGGTATTGTTGTCTAGGAATTGAAATGGTCGTTTTTGAATGCTGTGGCTTTTATTATGTCGAAGACTTTCTTAAATCCGCCTGTCCAAACCGATTAGCAATATACATCAAATTAGCTATTTTATGGAACTTATAAGGAGTACCTATATGGCCGGAATGTCCAAACGCACTTACGCGAGTAGCTGACGAGTAGAGATAAGGAAACGGCAACAGTAACGTAAGAGGAACAAGAATCAAAAAGTGAAAAAGAAAAACTTTTTCTGACCATAATCTTTTTTACGAGCGAGATAAAGGAGCTATATGGCCCTGGGTTGGCTGGTTAACTGAAAATAAACCTCATCAAATGGTACAAAAACTTTAATCGCAGTTTTCTTAAAACTGTGCTCTACAAATAATTGGCTGCCTGAAATCTCGATAACCAATTGGCCGACTGAGCTCAGATTTGAAAAAAACTTTCAGTTAGCTGTTTTAAACATTTTTTATAACTCGGATAAGGGTTAAAAAATAAGGAAAAATCAAAAAATATTTAGAATTAAAATGACTTTGAGCTAATCACAAGTAGCATAAATACAATTGCCATGTCTAAGCCTAGAACGGTTTCAATATATAGACAATGTCGTGAAAAATTCAACTAAATTTACCACGCATTATGTTTATTAATAAACAAACGGCAGATCATGCAGACAAGCTACCACGTGTAGTATTAAAATTCTTGTAAGACCATTGTTTCGATGCAAAAATAATAAAGAAATAACCAAATGTGCAAATTTTTTTCTTCATAATTTGTACACGTTTTTTAAAGGAGTGATTAATTTATCATTAATCGTGTCTAGGTACCGCCGCCCAGGGAACTATTTATTGGATAACCAACACCTCTAAAGGTTGCCCCAAGTGGTTTGCTACGTTTGGTGACTTAGCAGGGGTGCCCGGGTTCATGAAGTGAGGTTTTTCCGGGTCTTGGCGGTGGATGCGTCTGCCCACCAGCTGTCTGGCAGTCCGGATCGGGAAAGAATGATTGAGGGAGACCCTTTGACTTCTTCAGCCGTACTGTCTCGGAAAATTGCCTTGCACCGCAGTGGGATGGATGGACTCATCCGTCACTCCTGGAAACACTGACCCCCGCTATTCCTATCCACCCCTAATACCCCTTTTCCTTCCCAGAACTGCCTCTCCTTCCTTTACTAAATAGACCCTCCATACAGCATCCCCAAAGATGACATAGGCCCTGAGGGGAATTATTTTCCTCAGGGTCTCCTGTGTGGAGCTAAAAAAAATCAAGCCTTACATTATTGGTATACCGCCTTAAATAAAAAAATCTTAAAAGTGTTTAAATTAAAATCATTAAAAAAATTAATTGCACATGTTATATAAACGCGGTAAATTTTTTTGAATTACTAAAGTGATATCATGCTATTTATTAAATTGTAGTATTAACATGTTGCGAATTAATAGTGGTAATTCGGACAAATGAGAACATTCCATACCATTTTCAAATTTTATGGACCAACCGTGGGCACTATATTTTTAAATTATCTTAAATAACTTTAACAGTAAATATTCTTTAACAGTTCTTTTCAGAGAGTTCAGTTCTGATCTTCTTTTTCCCGTCAAAAATCTGTTTATTTAGCTGTTGGATTCTTGCACACAGAAATCAGTTTGAACATAAAACAAGTAATGAAATCTTTTACCTACATACGACTTTTCAACGAGATCTCGAACATCCTAACTGCAGCTGAGAGCAGTCTACTTTTTCCACGGATCCCCGCCCCACTTTAATTTGTACCTATAAACCTCACCTCTCGAACTGCAGATTTATTTCTTAATCCGGCTCCGTGCGCCAACGTTCCTCGCGCGATATTCGGATGGCTGCTGCCGAAATTTCAATTGCATACACACTGATGAATTTCTTCAATCCGTTTGTGCTGAATCGAATTGGAGCACCGTTTACAAAAAGATATACTGATTACGTGGTTTGTAGTTTACATACTAGATAAACTCTGAAGTTGAGAAGTGTAATAGCTCTGGGAAATAGTTTCATATCTGCTAAGTCCGAACCATGCATTAATAATTGTAGTATATTAATTATTCATGTAGCTTCAGCTTTCTTCAATAGAGATGTCGACAGCGCAGTTAGTAACACGAAGTTTTGCTAAATCCCAAATGACCTTGAAAGAATCTCATCCTTGCGATCTTTCGAGAGAAACCATTCCTTTGTTCTGAATGCAATTATTAATGTTCTTCAAAATGTCCTTGAAAGAATCACATCGTTGCGATTTTTCAAGAACAGGAAGAAGCCATTCCTTCATTCCGAATGCATTTATTAACGTTCTCAAAAGTTTTCTTGATAGAATCTCATTCTTGTGATATCGTGAACGAAACCATTCCTTTGTTAAGGATATTATGAACTAAATATGCAATTTGGCTGTCCTGAAACGGGAAACCTTCGCAGTTGGACACACAAAGCATCATTTTGTAATGTATTGTATTGTGATATACATATATATAAATAAATAAATCCCAACTGATGGTAATTGAGTACGATATCGGAAGACTACCATTTATCGTCGTTCGTGTCTTAGGTACGAACGGTTACGATGATTGCTGAAGGCATCGGCAAGCTGGGAGGGCACCTCCAGTTCACCAGCAGGAGTGGCAGAATTACTTAGAGCCTAGTCTAGTAAGGACGTCTGTCCATTTTAATATTCAATGTAATATTTACGACAACTTAATAATTCAACTAGTAATCACACAAACCTCAAACTTATTTGGAAGGTACCCAACACATCTTAAATAGTATTAATATTGGAAATTAAGAGACCCGACAATACCGCTCACTGCTTAGAGTTTCAGTGTCAGTAAATATAATATGGCCGACTTTTTAGGGTGAATTTCCTATTTCAAAAAGTACAATTTTTTTTTACCTTTTTTTGAATTTTGGTCAACGTTGTGTAAAAGCCGGAAAATGGTTAGCTCGAAAAGAAAATAAATTATTATTAAATATATATTTTTTTAATGTCATGTATATTATCGAGGCTTCACACAATGTTGTCCTTTTTTGCTTAATCTGTTTTAAAATTATAATATTATCATTATAATCTCTAATGATCTTTAAAAGGTACTTAGTCCTTTTATATTCATATTGTATAAAAATTCACTTTCAAATATTTTCCAGTTTACATGATCTAATAAATTTCATTACTCTCGATATGGCAAAAAACAATATTATTTTATTAAATGAGCTACTTTCTAAATATTACTACTGGGTGTGTAGATACGTTTGGTAAAGCGTTACTAACAAAATACATAGAACTTTCTGAATATCTTAATACTTTGAAAATAAAGTTTATTATATAATTATATAACGAATACATATAAAGATTTATATTAACATATCCTGATGAAGATAACATTGTAATCGAAACATGTAGATATTGTTTATAATATAGTGCTTTATACAAAGTGATCTGTTATTGATTATATAATTAATGATGCCACAAAGTAATTTTGCGATGTTTGAAGAAGTATTATAAAATTGTCTAAAAATGTTATATTGGAAGACATTTGACAGCGCATTGGAAGCAATACAATTATTATATTTTTGCTTTGACTTCCCCATTTAAAACTCTTTTTTGCTCTTAAATCTCTCAAAATGGCGTTTTATTGTTTTTTTAATTACTTATCAATTTATCATAATCTTTCTCATTCCATTTTATTTAATCTCATAATCAAGTGGGAATGCTGATCTTGAGATTTCTATCGCTGAAATCTATAAACATAAAAATAATATGAATGCTAGAAATGACTCAGTCAGAATTCCCAACACCTGGAAAGTCATAATCGATGAAAATCCCCCCAAAAATGGCATTTCCAAAATTACCAGTAGTATCTCCAATTAGCTTAACCAATCAGGTATCTACTGCCGGCCCCGCCCCCAACCCCCTCCACTATCAATCACCTTCAACCCGGGTACTTCGTTCTAGACATAAGAAGTGACTTGCACTCACTTAAGTCTTAGCTTCTGGACCGAACAGATATGCGAAAGCTATCAGTTTGAGACAAAAACTCAAGACATAAGGCCTCTGAAGATGGACAGTGTGATCTGTCCGAAACGTCAGGAGTTAAAAAGTCCTTTTAAGGACTACGTTACGCGGGTAAACCGAGAAAATTGTTCTACATCTTACACCCGTGAAAACCTTAACCATAACATATATATATATATATACACGAATACCTCACAAGATTCCCAGCTGCTCCCTTCTGGAGCCAGTGAGACTATGGCATCCCCGATTGGGGTATGTTGTGAGGCTGAAGGTAGTGAAGAGGGGAAGAGGATGGAGAACCTGGCTATTCAGATCTGGTCACCAAACACGGCTTACGCCGTTTCCGGCAACGTTTCAATTCTGAATGGTGGTCTTACACCAGGGCGATACTGAGAGTATCTTCCACTCTGGAACGTGCCACAAATATTATACTATACATTATTTTTAAATTAATTAATTGTGAAAAACAAAAATTATAAAAACATAATTTTCCCACGCCGGGATTTGATCCCGCGACCTTCTGAATGCGAGTCAAGAGCCTTACTGCTAGACCACGGTGGCCGTCATCCTAGATAATGTAAAAAAAAAATCAATCAAACTCTTCAATCGAAGAATTCTGCAATTCCAACGAAAGTATATATACACATATTTTTAATTATTATGTGCTATTACCCAAGAACACCATATTATATTTCTAAAAAAATGGAATGTTTACTTATATCTATAATAATACTAAAATCATATTTGAATACCTACAACTATCTAATGCCATGATTTTTCTAAATTCTACAGTGGCACCATGACGGAAGTTTCTGGAGCACGTTGTAGTAAGGTACAACACAAAACTCCGCATGGTGCTATTTAATATGGGTATTACATGTAAGTACGCCAAGATACCTGCGGTACACCAGTTAATGCGTCTGCAATAAAACTAACTAGGAGTCCTAACTGTTTGTCATAACATCCTGAGGTGGAAGCTCTACTCAAATCACCCCCGGTGCATTATGAGCTCCAAGGCTTAGAAGGATGATTTAGCTTTATCACCGAGATGCTCCTCAGACACCAAGAAGGTACATTTCTGGGTATCATATTTGAAGCGATCTTTATAAAACAGACATGTTCTATTAATAATATGCAGCAGTTGGGTATTTGTAAAAACTAGGGATTTCGTTAGACACGTGTGTGTGGAAGTTTGTACCAAAAATGTGTAATTTTCATTCATTACTGAATTTAAAAATGTTTGAAACCTCAAAATCCATACGCGCGGACCACGACGTCCATACGACGTGATTTTAGCAACGCTACTGGTTTAGATCCACACAGAGCTTATGTCATCTTTGGGGAAGCTGTGGGGAGGATCATTTTAGAAAAGGAAGTTCTGGGATGGAAAAAGTATAAGGGGTTGGTAGGAATCTGGTGGTCAGTGAGTCCAGGAGTAACCGTCATATGAATCAAACCCTCCCACTGTGAGGCAAGGCGATGTTCCAAGAGAGATCAAAAGGTCTCCCTCAACCAGTCTCCGATCCGGCCTGCCACGCAGTTGGTGGTCATATGCATCCGCCGCCAAGACCCGAACTTCTTACCCCCATGAACCCGGGCACCCTCACTTAGTCACCAAACTAAGCGAACCACTTGGGGTGACTTGTGGCAGAGGCATTGGTTATCCAATAAACGGTTCCCACACTCCCTTCAGCATCGCAACATACCACAATTGGGCATAATTATCGATACTTTAAAGTAACTGATTCATAAAGAAAATTTGCCATTTCCGCGAAAATCCCTTGAAACGAATTGACAGCCCATTTCTAAAAGCATATATAATATATTATGCTTGTAATAGAGAAATTTGAAAATGACTGAGTGAAAAAAGAAATATGTTCACCAATTTCCTCATTTTATGATTGCTTTGGTTATACTATCTTTACAAAATTAATATCGTGTTTTCTTAAGAAATTCCAAAAGCTGATAGATGCATGCAGGTTCTGTTATTTATTTTTCACACACTCCGTTTCAGGTTGGATCGTTTCAATTTCAAGAACTCAGTAATGCGACTTATCCACTGAAAAACTGACGCCAGTACTCGGAGTATAATCAGACCGGAGCAAATAATGTTCATTGCGAGTTTGTCGTAAACTCAAAGTTTCCAAAGACGTTTCTGTCACAGTTTAACTTTACAGTTATCCCGGAGTTTAATTTAATTGTATGGAGTCGAAACATAGGCTGCTGACTTTGTTATACGTCTCGCCTCGCTTCTCCGACAGCCAAGAGCCGGATGAGTGTTCGGCCAGGGGCTCCGCAGCCATATATATTCAGGGTGTTAAGAGTGTATAATCAGAGAAAACCGGAAATTTCTCATTTTTCATCAAAGTTTAGACGTTTTAACTCTTTTTCACAAAAAATATAAATTGATTTCGAAAGATTGTTCTTTTAATTAGTAAACGCGTGTTTTAAATTTTGAGAACAATTGTTTAATTTTAGTATAATAAGGTTATACATAGGTCGTTGGCAGATTTGTTAAATTTTCAAACGTAAAATCTTATTTTACAAGATATATTTCATACCACGTAATCATACATTATTGTAAATCAATACGTTATCAGCGTTATCTAGTAAACGCATGTTTCAAAATTTTAATTTTAGTTCAAATAAAATCATTAAAAAAATATCCGAACACTTATTTATGACGAAAATTTCTCTATTTTGTCTATCTATTTACGGTCTTTTAAATTAATATATTTAAGTTTTTTTTACATTCTTATTTTGCTTAGACAAAAAAAAAGAAAAATGATAAATACTTATGATCAAAAAAATAGTTACAAAAAGTACATAAATTTAATAGTTTTATCATCACACCTTTCAGCATTTTTGGATGTAGGTATAAATTAAAGCAAATTTGGAATAAAATAAAAACGACATTGAGTTATAATTTTAAAAAGCTGGTACGGAAAATAATTCATCTTTCTCATTGGAACCGCCCTGTACGATCATATTCGACGAAATGTGGATTTTCAGCCGCTGGCTGATTAAATTCCCTTAAGGGACGTACTTGACTTGCTTTAGCCAGTGATCCCTGATATTGTTTGGGGTATAAAATTAAAATGAAATTTTGGTCTCCGGTGAAGTTTCTTATGTTTTTTTTACAAAAACAAAAAAAGAGTAGGTGTTAGACGGCATTGGGGGCGTTTCAGACCTTCAGGGGGGGCGGTAGAAGGCCAAGAAAAAATTGAGGGGGGTTTCAGACTTTCAGGGGGGGGGGGGTAGGAGACCCAGAGAAACCCATTCCACCCTATCGCATTTTGCTCCCAATCCCATTACGCTTCCCCTCCCCTGTTGTGGAAAATTTAATCGTGACGACAATTGCTCTTTTGGATTCACGAGTAAGGGGGCGCTAGAAAAAAGGTATTCTCAAAGTGGGCGGTGGGCAAAAGAAGGTTGAGAATCTATGCTCTAAATAATATCAGGAATTACTGGTTAAAGTAACTAAAATACGTCCCTTAACACCCTGTATATATAGAATATACAATACAGGTATTAAAGGACGTATTTGACTTACTTTAACGAGTAATTCCTGACATTATTTGGAGTAAAAAATGTAAATGAAATTTTCACACACATTCATATACATATAAAAATAAAACGTGTGGAAATTATGAGGAGCACAAAGGCGGCCGATCTTGTGGGCGGTCATAATATCCTCAAAATCAATCACGAAAATACTTCTGGCGTCGAAAATCTCAAATCATATCTTAAACATATCTTATTTGAAAAAGAGATGCCTGATATTTGTAAACAGTGCACACGTGCACATCGAAAATATACTTACAATCATTTATATTTGTTCGTTTTTTTTCAAATATTCGGTAAAATGGAACCAATGTTGGTGAAGTGCCGATAATTTTTATAAATTGAATCAGTCTTAGTAAAATGGAAAGTATATTTAGTGAAATAGGATCAATTTTGTCAAAATTATACCAATTTTTGCAAAAAGTTTATTTGTTTGGGAAATACTTATATAATCCTGCTGCAGCATTTTTGTTTTTTGTTTTTGGTTTTCGCGCACAGACGACGACACCTCTCGCAGCGCCCCTGGGTGTTCCACAAAAAGACCCGGTGACAAATGAACGTGTTATCTCTACTTCAGACCACATTTTACATTTTATGTCACGGTTAATTATTTACAATCGCACTTGGTTAACCCACATAAGAACCCGACTGAGTTTTTTTGCTCTTGTAGAAATTCGGGCGAAGTTATTTGGAAAGTTTTGTTTGTCGTACTCGGTGTTTTGTTCGTTAACCTATGCAAAACATCGATTGAACCTCGTGCTTTCAGTTGTATGGACGTCAAAAAACAAACAAAAATGAGCACACTCATTAATTATAATAAATATGCTTGTAATTATTTTGTCCAGCCTTTTTAAATGACATTTTCTTTTAATATCTGTTTGTGTGATATTTGAAGCAGTAAAATTCTCGAATGGTGAAATTTGATTTCTAAAACTTTAAGTTCAATGCACTTATTTTCAGATCGCAGCATCATTTCAATCATAATGTACCCACGAAACTACTTACAAAACTTTATAAAAAGTTAATACATCATATTGCTTCTTCTATATTTTTTTTAATATTAGGTAATTTAGGAAAAAAATATGTGTACAATTGTAGTGAAAAACTGTTTTTTTGTGTGTGTTTTTTTGTATGTTTTTATTTGGTTATTTTTCTTAATAAAACTGTGACACGGAATCACACTGTACGTACATATAATTTATATAAATATATATATAAATCAAAATATGCTTTCTTGGGTGTATATATATGAGATGTCTATGCGTTGCTCAACCATCCATCCGATTGCGATGAAACTTTGGAGATTTGATGTGCGTATACCCACGATAGTTTATATATTCAATAGTGAGCTCTGGTATCATGAAATCACGCTTTGCTAACCATTGGGGATTTCATGTGTGCCTGCCCTCATAGTTTCTATATATAATAGTGATCATGAAATTTTGGTGAGCACGCTCGCGTAGGTTTGAGGTGAGCTCTGACATTATGAAATTTGTATAAAAAAATTTCAATAGGTGGCACGCGAGCTGTTTGAAAACTGAATGTACCGGACTGAATGTATGGAATGCGGGAGGGGGGAAAGGAATCCGGGAGGGGGATTCGGGAGACAGGGGAAATGAGAGAGGGGAGTGGGAAGAGGGAAGGTGGAATGGGAACGTGTGAGGAGAGGGGGACGCGGGTGAGGAAGGGGATGTGGAAAGGGAACGGGAAGAATGGGAAAGGACACGCGGGGAGAAGCATTTTCTTTATTAAGTGGCATAGCAGCGCACGTCAGGAACTCAAAACATAGTTATATTTTTTTCCATTGCATTCATTTTTTGAAAATGTAAAGCGCCCTTAAGGTGATTTTTCACAAAAACGGCGCTCTACAAATTGTCCAATTATTATTATTATTAATTGAGGTGAGGCAATTCAGCCTAGTGAAGTGGTATATACCATTTTTTTTAAAATATATATGTATATGTTTATTATGTATATTGTTATCTTGGTTAATAATAATAAACAAAAAATTGGAATAATTTTATTACGAAAAAAAAACTAATATTCAGGTATGTTAAGTTAGTTAATAAACTTTTCAGATTAAAATGATGATTTTCATGCTTTAGTGCATTTTACATTTGCAATTTTCATTTGGACCACCAAACTGTTTTTAACACATTTTGTACCTTTTTTCCATGAAATATTCGACCAGATTTTGTGAAAGCGATGAATTCTAAAACTAATTCAATATAAAATAATATTTTTTTCAATTTTTAAAAGCTTGTTATGATTTTATTATAAGTAAGGAAGGAAATAAGTTATGTGGGGCTAGTGTAAAAAAAGTTAAGTGCCATGTCAATATTGACTAGGCTAGAAATCCACTTATCTAACATGGTGACTCCCATTTATATTTCTGTAAGAATAAATTGATGTTTACTGCAATAGCACAAGTACTTCTAAATGAGGGACAAGTATAATAGGTAGGTACTAGCGGATGTGTTTTGTTTATTGACTATTATTTGGTGTGTTATCAATTTAATTTTTGGATATATATATGTGTATACATTTTAGAACTGCCATCCATTCTTTTAACGTTGCGATCTTTATCCCAATAACAATATCCTTACTTTTACGTTAAGTTACTGTAGTATTACGTGTAGTTTCAACATCCTTTAACGTAAGTCGTTAGTTTAGATAGTGATACGTGGTTTTGAGGTGTCTCAACAGATGTCAGTTAAGTAGTACCTTAGAAGAGTGTCAAATATCGTCGTACCTACGTAACTAATGCACGAATGATTACGGAAATAGCTGATGAGACAGGATAGTCAGCGGGTTCCGGCAGTGTTGGATTTTCAGAATAACTTAGAGCAAACGTCTTAATAAGACGGACGTCTGATCCAGATAAATAGTGTTCATAATCCTTACGACCACGTTAATAAAGCAACTTCGACGAACCCTCATCTTTATTTTAGTTTTCCCGAATGTGTTTCAAGTAATCTCAATTACTGGCCTTGAAATACATCATTCTGTGGCGATCTTTTTGAGGAGAGAAAGCTGTGACAATGGGTCTTGAAGGAACCTATATTATAGGAGGACGGAAACACGGAGGCCAAATCGTTCCACAATCGAACTGCTGAACTCAAGAACGAGTTATAGAAATGACAACCATTTACAAATACTGGGCGCGCGTTTTGCGTGTTTCCCAAAAATGCACCAATTAAAATGTCCCTATAGAAAGCTTTGCAAAAAAACGCGTTTTAGGTTTACTTTGAAATCTTCGAAATTGAAAAAATCGGAAAATTACAAGAAGAGCACTATTGTTTCGTCAATCCATTTCAAAGGGAGATATGATATATAAATTTACCAACCTTTTTTTTTTTTTTTTTATTCAGAGAAAGATACATAAATTGTAACAAATTCAATATTACAATTAAATACATAATATGTGTACATATTTAATTTATCCCCATAAAAAAGCAGGGCTTGTGTGTATGGGGGTGTTATTATATTGGTTTAATAGTTTTATTTTTTATATTCAGTTCAAATTTTCGGTATAATTTTTAAGGTGAGTTTTTAATTTTTTGATATTACTGTTCATGTTTCTGATTTTTTCAGGAAGTGAATTAAAAAAATTTACTCCGAGATATTATGACTTAATATTTATGACTTAACTGTCCTAGTGTTTTTTTACATTTTGGAGTAGGAAGTATTTATGTTTGTCTAAGATTTCTGTTGTTTTTAAATGGTGCAACTTTATTTTGAATATAATCTTTATAAATTTGTAATGTTGCATGATAAAAATATATTGCACTTAATTTTCTGACTTTAAATTGTTGGAATAAAAGTTCTGACGAATATGAGTAGGGTTTTTTTAAAATTGTTTTTATTATTAGTTTTTGTGATTTGTAAATTGTTTGTGTTTGATTTGTATATGTACCGCCCCATCCTATAATGCCGTATTGTATAATTGATTGACAGAAAGCAAAGTACGTGGTTCTAAGTAATTTTTCGTTTAAAATATCTCTTAACCATCTAAATACATATGTTAGTTTCCTTATTCTGTTGTTCAGAATATTTATGCATAAATATGTGTGGGGACCATTTTAAACGCTGGTCTATTGTTATGCCTAGGTACTTAATATCGGTCTTGCTTTCTATGTTTGTACATAATATATTGCATTTGTGGTTTTCTGTATTGTTATTATAGGTATTATAACTTCAATTTACAGAAGTAAGAAATTGTCATACTTCCTGGGGCCAGGGTGATACTGAAGCCACGTAGGGTCCAGTGTTATACTTCTGGTCTCCAGAAATATGTCCCTCCCGGGGGGGGAACAAGTGTTAAGCAGGCCCCCCGGGGGCAATATGCCTCGGCTTGGAAGGCTCAGCTCAGGGTCGTAGGGCTCCTCCGAGGCTGTCGATGGTTGACTCCAATGAAACAAGGTTTGGGCACAATTCAAATGTATTCAATAATGCAAGGGTGAACAGTACAGGCAACCAGGTAAGCTGTTTAAGGCCTAGCATTAGAGAGAGTGAGGCACTAGAAATACTACGGAATTTAGGCTCGGAAAGACTATAAGAGGGTTTAGAATCTCACGTGGCGTCGTACGGATGCAGGCAGCTTCCTACGAAGTGGAGAGATCTAGAGCAAAGCTCATAGATCGTGTGCAGGAACGGGGCGGCTCGGCGGGAGAGGGCGGCTTCTCGGCGTCATGGTGGGCGGATTCGGTCAGCTTACCGAACCGGTGGGTGATAACGGTGAATTAAGCGGCTATCGGCAATGTAGGCGGATTAAAAGCCGGGCGGCCAGGGCTGCCATGGTATTAAGTAGGCGGCAGTTGTGAATTACTCGGCTCGTCGGCACATAGGCGGATTAAAAGCCGGGAGCGTCTGGGCTGCCATGGTAGGCGGCAGTAGGATTATACAGGCGGCTGTGGTGATAGCGCCATACTTGGTTCGTCGGTGAAGACTTAATTAGCCGCGTCGAAGGGTGGCATACTGCCCGACAGTACGTAGTAGTGCGTACGACCGCTCGCGCCGTTGTCTGAAATATGTCTGTTGCTTTGGCGATCGGTGGCTGGAACTCTCTGCCCGTGATGAGCGAGACGGAAGACTCGAACGCGTGCCCTATAAGGTAATGTCTTCTGCCATTGGCTGGATTTCGCGCCGTGTGGCCATATATGGTAATGTCTTCTGCCAGCCTGAGAGGGACAGCAATAATCATACGATGCTGAACATGTACTGAGCACGTGACACACAGCTGCCTGCCGCTTGTATAGTTCGTTCGTAGGATTTATGGGCAACTCATAACACTACCCTCCTCCCCCTGAAAAATGAAGGGAAAAGGCAGCGAGGCTGATGCAGGGGACCACGACCTTCCATACGGCATGTGATGCGATGGTTGCCACAATGTGAGGTACAGAGCTACCTCTTCACCAGGATTTAAACACTCCCTACCTAAGAGCCAACAAAATTTTAACTACCTGTGAGCCAAGCTAAAAAAAACTAGCAATAAACTGAACAAAGGTTGCCAACTCTCTCAAGAAATTAAAAAAATGTGACGTACCTAGTGCGATACAAGACACGCTAACGAAGGTGCATGAAGAAATAAAGAAAACATGACCCTTCCGAGAAGGATTACTACCATGTAAAAATCTTAAAATTAGACAAAAAATTTCCCACACTATTCCTGTTATGGAATATTGTACGCTGACCAATGTCATGAAATGATCGAAACCAACTCATATTCGCGTCTTACAATAGAATTCTTAAAATTATACAACTTTGTTTTTATACACTTTATTCCTGTTATGGAATATTGTACGCTGACCAATGTCATGAAATGATCGAAATCACTCATATTCGCGTCTTACAATAGAATTCTTAAAATTATACAACTTTGTTTTTATACACTTTATGCTATTTTCACAATTCAATTCCAACCCAAATGTTAGTTTCCCGCACTCTCAGCTTGTCATGGTTTGTCTGGTTTGCATTTAATTATCAGGCATAAACGACCATCCTCTCATGTTCGCATATAATTGTAAGGTAATGCTACAAAACCTATCATGAATATTAATTTTCAGGCATAATATGAATCCTCTCATGTTTTCTCGACTCACCCTCGGTGACCCGTACAGCGCTGTACTTGGTATACTAGAAATATACCCTTGCCGCAACGACATAGACAACCGGATAGATCCCTTGGAATCCTCACGGTGAACTTGCGTTCGACGAAACCACATAGGACACCCTCTAGGTGTTCCCACCAAAATAACCAGACGAACCGTAATGACCATAAGTGCAATTACATTATTCTCTAATAAGAACAATACGACCCGAATGACATAACTTTATGACATTACCGAGCTAATTTACTCAACTGGGTGCATACTTTTAAATCTTCTTACTACGAGAAGTACTACTCCTTATTTGAATACAGTGATATAGCAAGTTACAAAACACCGTACAATTGCGTCCTGATATGGCAAGGACTTTACACGCTGGCTTACCATATTGATACCGAAGTAATCAATTACGTGTTTACAAAATATTTATATAGTTATTTAATTAATTACATTTATCATAATTAAAACACTTGAATATACATTTGTTTACCCACCAAAAACTCTATGTGTGTGAGTACAATTTTGTTAAATAACTTTCAATTCGAGTTTGTTTCAACTCAACTTAAACTCTCAGGGTTTGACTACGTAAGGAGAGAAGAAGGAAAAAAAAAAAAAAAAAAAATTAAAATAAATAACAACAACGCCACGTATTTTTACACAAAAAATACGAAAATTTAATACTACCGACAATGTTATTAGAAGAGGAAAAAATTTTTAATTGAGTAACGAATTTCTTCCTAACACCGGAATCATATATACTTCCATTGTTCGGAAATTCGCGTTTCCAACAATCCTTCTGCTCTAATTCTAAGGAGTTTAGCCATCCTATCACGCTTTGGATTATAGTTACTTGCCGAATGACACGTTAGGTCGATACCCAAGTTCCATCCTATCGGACTTGTAACAGCTCTATAATACCACACAACGAGTAACCGTTGTTATATGATCGCGGAAGAAGGTTAAAATTCGATACCACCACAACCTATGTGAACCGAATAGTGTTGTCTATTGGGCCTATTCTGATAACAAAAATGTGGTAATATTATTATTACATTGTCTTTTCATCGTGAATTCACTCCAACATATGCTAGAATTGAAACATACCCCGTTAAGGAGTGGGTAACTACCCGATTGTGAACGTTTTACCGCCCCAATTTCTCCTATATCGCAACGTGTGAGATGTCCAATACTATAACGATTTAACCTACATGTGAGAATAATTCGACAATGAAAGAGATTGAAAAACCCGAAAAAAAAGACAAAAAATAAAATTAAAATTAAAATGATATTTCCAATTTATACATGACCTTTTATTTTATATACAGAAGATTATTTACAACCATCAGGTTCCTAAGTTTCTTACTACTCAATGACCTACCCCAGTATGATGAGAGCTAGGTGCCTTTATACCTACCACTTGTACAAGAATTTTCTTATGCCGTCTCTTGCCAACGAAAAGAAAAGAATATGCTTGCATATTCTTCCATTGCAACTAAAATTAAGTAATTTTTAGAATGCAAATTGTTCCACGAAAATAGAAATTAGGTCTCTACTTCGGTCCCGGGCAGGATACTGAATACCTAACGCAGTTTTTTCTAATGAAAAACCTAGCCTAATTTAGGGTTCCTTGAACTACGCCCTCAATCAGTGTATCGTGTCGTGTTTCTTAGACGAATTTATATACTTATGTAACCATATTCATATATAAATTTAAAAAAAATTTTTTTTTAAAAAAAACAACCTAAGTGGCTACGCACTAGGAGAAAGTAATAAATTATTACTACCAATAATAGTCATTACAATAAATGAACTAAATATCGCATCAGTAATTTCACTAGTGTAAGGTGAGTTACCTCTTTTTTTCATAATAAAAATAATGACAACAAGTCTTCACGTGGAGACATACCGGCGTCCCGGATTGTCAATACTTGTGATGACGATCCATTAAGAAAGGAATTGTATACAACTCTAATAACAAAAGTTAAGTTATATGCGTTATAACCTCGTACTAACCACTAGGGTTCATGACGTCCTTGGGTTATATATAAAAGACAATACAATACATGTACCTCGTGAATAAATTTACAATTTTTTATTAAGGTCATCCAATGATGGACAATAATGCTGACTAAGTCATGTAATCAATGAAACTGATACATATTCGCATTTTAAACCCTTATGTAGAGGACAATACAATACATGCACCTCGTGTTTAAATTTTACTGTGTTATTATAATTTGTAACCAATTTCTTTTCCTACTGGTGAACTAATTTTCATTCCCTGTTCTGTTTTTCTGTTTTCCTCTCCGTGTAATTCTCAGGATACGCCTCCTATAGCGTCGGTCATATTATAAGGATACCTCCTATAGCGTTTGGCATATTATAAGGATCTCTCCTATAGCGTCGTATAATTATCAGGCTATACTATAATCCTCTCGTGTTTTCAAGAGATACGTTTGCAAACGTCTATCTCCGTGTGGCCACACCGTTACGTTCAGAGAACCGTAACCTTGCCTTAGTTCACCAACACAAATGAGAAAAATACAGTATCCTTCTCAAATGCCTGTGCTTTGGCAAAATACAACACATAAAAATAACACAATATCCAAAAAAACAGAACTACATTAATTATTTTAAAATTTATGTTACTACAATTTCTATAAAATTTCTCTTTAAAAGGTTACTCTAATTTAACAGGAATCGTTTCCAAATTTTAATAACACAGATTTAATAACACCGCTATACGATGCGTAATACACACTGACTAAGTCGCTCAAATACCTAAGTATTCAATTCGTGTGTTTACCTTTAACATTACATGTTACAAGCTAACAATTTATATACATAAAAAAATTGAATCATAACTGAATTGCTAACGACGTTGCTTCTTACTATCTTCCAAAATTTAAAACTTTTACCTGTTGACTGATTATTTGAAAATTCCTTTTTAAAAAAATTCCATGTCTATTATTTATTTACTTCTTAATTTAACAATATTATCCGATGATAACTTTTTTTACTAATAACTTTTCACTATAAGTCTCAGTTTAATCTCAACTTTCCTGTTCATAACTTTTTTAACTTTTGTTTACTTTACTATCATTTTGTTTAAAAAAAAATTCCATTGTATTTAACTATATAAGGGCGCCATGACATTTTTCTAAATTAGCTATGTCAAAACTATACGAATTTACAATTACCTAAAGCTTACTTGAGGGGTTAATTCTCTATTTCCAATTCTTTCCTATATCACAAATTTCTTTTTTTTTTTGTTCAAGATTTCACATCTTAACAATCCCACCTTGCCCTAATTCTGAGGAAGGCATTCCTATAACGGTTCGAAACCAGAATTGTATACGCGGGTACCTATGTATCCGTAGTACATTTCTTGAGTCTATTACTCAATATCTAATATGATATAATTTCTTAACAACGATCACGTTGACATATTATGTAATACAAGAAAAAAAGAAGAAGACAATTTCTTATAATTTTATAACCCTTTCCTTCATTACAAGTAAGACATTAATAATTGGATTCTATTCACTATTTGTTTTTGTTACTAAATGACAATGACAATTTAACTGTCGTAGTTTGCTTTTTAATTCTATGTTTTAATAATTTTCCACAGATGTTTAAAAAAAAACTTATTTTAACTTTTCTATCCTGAAGTCCATTATACTGTTATTCATTCATGTAAATTTGTTGCCGAAATCATTCCTACATTCTTATGAAAAAAAACTTAATTGAAGCTAAACATTTAAATGTTCTTTGTTCGAGAGATTATTCTGTTAAATTTGACAAGGATTTCCCTTTAAAATTCTTCGTTATTTTTTTTTTTTAATCTATAATTTGAACATATGATGCTATTCACTTGTTTCCTCTGAAGTGTCTTTACCAACGATAGTTTATTTTATTTTCCGCATACTACTATTTAGAGTGGGATAGTCCCGATTAAAAAACAAAACATGTTCCAATACTGTCTCTATGGTAAATACCTATAGCATATACAAAATTTTATTATTAAACCTTCCTTAGATAATCATTCGAAAAATCAAGTATCTAGTAACATATACCTTGTAGTTTGGAATTTATTCTTTTAATGATGTTCTACTGTTTTTCACTAATTTATTTAATTTTCTACCACTTTAGTACGAAAGCAATTCAGATGGATTTCAAGAAACTTAAACTAACAAAAAAAAACACTTAGCCAATTATATACATTGATATACACGTTGCCTTGTTTATATACATTTTATATACACGTTGCCTTGTTTATATACATTTTTATATACAAGTTTGTTCCCTTTCCCGAACGTTTATTATTTTAACAACATTGTGTTTTCTACTTTGTGAAATATGGAATACTAATTCAATGATGTACGATCTCTAACCGTGGGTTCATGACACTCATGATTTTCAAACGAAACAACATTAAACTTCTAAGAACTATACTATTTTTAACCGATCTGTACCTAAACTTTTGTTTCTTAAAAAAAACTTTTAACTGAATTTGTTTATTCCTTTTTTCTTCTAAAATTTATGCTATTAATCTACATTTGTCCTGAACTGTTCATTAATCCAATACGCAGTTAGCTACTCTGCCCTAGACAATCAACAATCAAAATTACAATTCTAATTTATTATGATGCATCAACAATAAATCAAAACTTCTATGAAGAAAAATAACAATTGTGGCTTTAACTAATATTACAAGGGAAGCTTTCCATATTAACTTATTCTGTTTTGAAAATTAATAATTTGTTGCTTTAAAATTTCTCTTTTACAACATTATGTAACGTCGTTTTCCATTTTGTGTTTTAAAACTACCTATTGAGAGAAACGAAAACTAACTTTATAACTTGTACTCATTATTTATTGAACTTTTCGTTTAACGTTTATTTTATAATTCAACTTCCGGGATTCGTTAAACTCAACACATTGTTTCCGTAAAGTTAAAAATGCCCTTTTGGGAACTACGCCTCTATTTGTCAACATTTTTCTTATTACCGACGCGTTTGCTTTCTCGAAATTTAATATTCTATCCATTATTGGTATGGTGGCCTCCATGATTTTGCGTTATTATAATTATCAAAGCAAAAAAAAAATTTCGGACGAATAATATAAGACGAGAGCAGTTGCTGGCAGTCGTAATTACATCTTCCTATTACAGGGGAACGAGCGGACAAACCTACTCGCCAGCAGAAATTTCTTTTTTATTGGAAACAACCGCTGCTCTTCAAGGAAGAAATAATACAACTTACACAGCATCAAGGTGGAGATTCAAAGTAACGAGATTCATTACTCAATTAAAAAAAATTCCGCGCGAATGACGAACAACTCTGACTGCCGCGATAGAAACGTAATAGCGTGAGAATGAATGCTACGGTAGTAAGCGATGTTTAAAATACCTAACACTCGAATAGCACTAGCCGACGGACTCGCGACGTTTGGAATAATTCACACAGAGCTACAACGTTACGGTAATAAGCGATGTTTAAAATACCTAACCTCGAATAGCACTAGCCGACGGACTCGCGACGTTTGGAATAATTCACACAGAACTACCGTTGTTGATGGGAGCACAAATATAAAATATTTATAGCTAAGATTACATAATTATGTTTCTAGGGAGACAACAATCGACAAGACTTCGGCCCAGTTGGCGCGCCAGTGTCATACTTCCTGGGGCCAGGGTGATACTGAAGCCACGTAGGGTCCAGTGTTATACTTCTGGTCTCCAGAAATATGTCCCTCCCGGGGGGGGAACAAGTGTTAAGCAGGCCCCCCGGGGGCAATATGCCTCGGCTTGGAAGGCTCAGCTCAGGGTCGTAGGGCTCCTCCGAGGCTGTCGATGGTTGACTCCAATGAAACAAGGTTTGGGCACAATTCAAATGTATTCAATAATGCAAGGGTGAACAGTACAGGCAACCAGGTAAGCTGTTTAAGGCCTAGCATTAGAGAGAGTGAGGCACTAGAAATACTACGGAATTTAGGCTCGGAAAGACTATAAGAGGGTTTAGAATCTCACGTGGCGTCGTACGGATGCAGGCAGCTTCCTACGAAGTGGAGAGATCTAGAGCAAAGCTCATAGATCGTGTGCAGGAACGGGGCGGCTCGGCGGGAGAGGGCGGCTTCTCGGCGTCATGGTGGGCGGATTCGGTCAGCTTACCGAACCGGTGGGTGATAACGGTGAATTAAGCGGCTATCGGCAATGTAGGCGGATTAAAAGCCGGGCGGCCAGGGCTGCCATGGTATTAAGTAGGCGGCAGTTGTGAATTACTCGGCTCGTCGGCACATAGGCGGATTAAAAGCCGGGAGCGTCTGGGCTGCCATGGTAGGCGGCAGTAGGATTATACAGGCGGCTGTGGTGATAGCGCCATACTTGGTTCGTCGGTGAAGACTTAATTAGCCGCGTCGAAGGGTGGCATACTGCCCTGAATTGTCTGAAATATGTCTGTTGCTTTGGCGATCGGTGGCTGGAACTCTCTGCCCGTGATGAGCGAGACGGAAGACTCGAACGCGTGCCCTATAAGGTAATGTCTTCTGCCATTGGCTGGATTTCGCGCCGTGTGGCCATATATGGTAATGTCTTCTGCCAGCCTGAGAGGGACAGCAATAATCATACGATGCTGAACATGTACTGAGCACGTGACACACAGCTGCCTGCCGCTTGTATAGTTCGTTCGTAGGATTTATGGGCAACTCATAACAAAATATTGAATACTAGCTGGTACCCGGCATGCGTGGCAATGCCATTCAAAAAAATAAATTTATTTCCCGTGCGTCCCCGTTCCCTTCCATCTTCCCCACCTCCTTCGTCTCTTCCTTCTCCGCCGAACCCCACCTTCCCCCTGCCTTTCCTCCCTGTCGCTAAAATATATGAAATACACACATTTTCATTTAAACAAATTTCATAACGCCAGAGCTTACGATTATATACAGCCTATGTTACTCGCTGATAATGTTTTTTTTTTACATTAACTCCACACAGGAGGCCCTGACGCAAATAATTTCCCTCAGGGCCTCTGTCATCTTTGAGGATGCTGTGTGGAGGGTCTTTTTGAGGAAAGAAAGGAGTGAACATGGGTCTTGAAGAGACCCATGTTGTAGGAGGGAGGAAACACAGAGGCCGGTAAATCGTTCCACATCAGAGCTGTTGAACTCAAGAACGAGTCGTAAAAACGACCCGTTCTCATGTGACTAATGTCAACCGTGTACAAATGTTGGGCGCGTGTTTGGCGTGTATCCCGACTATGCACCGGTGCCGAGTGGATCAACGACGCTAGTTCCTCGGAGCATTTTCCATTGTAATACCGGTAGAACAACGACAGCATTCCCACCTGACGCCTGTGCTTTAAAGATTGCAATCCGTCTGTTAAGATGGGAGAATCTATCAAACGGACCGCCCGTTTCTGCACAGAGTCAAGGGTTTTTTAAGGTATTTTGGAGCTCCAGACCAGAGGTGGCTGCCAAATTCAACCGTGGGGCGCACTTGCGATTTGTACAGGGTTAGCAGTTGTGTACTATTAAAGTATCTGCGGGCCCTGTACAGTACGCCCAGTTTCTGGTTAGTTTTAGTTAGCTATTATTTGGTAAAACGTACGTCCCTGAAACTTGGTAGACATTTTTAAAATACCGTTTTAAAATACCAAACAACATGACTGATTGTTTTCAAATTAAAATAAATGATTCTACCAAGAAAAATACAGGTCACCGTCTCAACGACCTTAGCCGGGGGCACACGACAGCGGCATACATAAACTTCCGCTTGGACGGTAACGAACCTAGTTTATGTTTTGAGATAAAAACTTTAAGATAATTAAATTTCACACAACTTTGGATACCGTTTGAAATTTGTGGAAGATTTAAAGTAAATTTTCTAATTCTGAGCATCGGTCTAAAAATGTTTAATTTAATTGTTTTCATTCATGATACCTTTTTGATCACAAGAACTATCTAAAACCGCACTAAACATTTCAAACTGGCTACAACGTCGTTATGACGTAGAGTCGTAGAAAATGCTGCTGATAAGTCACCGGCGTGACGTCAACAACGCCACATTCATGAACAAAAAAGAACACATCGTTTGGTGGAAATTCAAATATCGAACATTTTAAATCACTATAGCGATATTACACGGTTCAGCCAATTATACTGAATAAGTGAACTATTCGATTCACATTGCTGCGGATGTCTTCGAATCAGGTCGTCGTCGCTTAGAAATTACCTAAATTTGTCATCATTTAAATAACGAATTAATTAAATGAAACCCTTCGCTTTTTCCACAGGCACGGGTATTCCTTAAAATGTTTCAAAAATAGAAACGTATGCTCCTCTTTCCATTTATAAACCATTTGAGCACGTTGACAAGGCAAATTTTCGCGTGGCTGCGGCGCACACGAATAAAGATGGAGTGAATCATTCATTACTTGTTTACACGTTTATTCAACCGCGTTGAATGTTCCGAGAGAGGCCTGCTGGAGAGGTCAAAAGGTCTTCATCGATCCTGCCTGCCACGTAGTTGATGGTCAGATGCATCCACCGCAAAGATCCGGACAAACCTCACCCTGTGAACCCGGAAAGCCCTAATAAGTCACTACACGTAGCGGATCACCTATTGTGACCTATGGCGGAAGTGTCGGTTTTTTAATAAATGGTTTCCGAGACGGCGGTACGCATACCCTCCTCCCAAATTGTGAATATCTTGTTAAGAAAGAATGAAAATGTTTTCTCATTTTCCGTAAGGAAAAAATGAAGCCTACTTTGAGCATACAAACACTTCTAACTATTAATTTATTCAGTGGTCGGAAGGTTATGAGCTGGATTATCGAGTAGCGTGTATACATGAGCATTATTCATAAACGTACATAAGAAATAAGAAAGTTTAGAAAGTATATAACGTTAGTATCTGCCTGTGTATTATTGTACAAACAAGATGAAGATGAATATATTTTGTCTTTACAAGTCTTCTGAATAGTTGGAAGAGTGGATATGAAAAATGATATTTAGAATGATCAGAAAGAAATTAATTAATCAGTTGAAAATAGTACGGCATCCACAACATTCGTGCATGTTTTATTTTTTTAACATTAGTTTTTTTTAACACTTTTTAATATTAACATTAGGGGCCCTGAAGAAAATGATTTCCCTCAGCGCATGTGTCATCTTATAGGATGCTGTGAGGAGGATCTTTTTTAAAAAGGGAGAATAGGAATTTCTGGAAAAGAAAAGGTATGAGGGGTAGGTAGGTATCTGGAGTTAGTGTGTCCAGGTGAGACAGACGTATAAATCCATCCCTCCAACTGGGGTGTAGGGGACGGGTCGAGATAATCCGGCTAGGGAGGTCAAAACCAATCTATGTCCATCCATCCCGCAGAAGGTGGGCAGATGCCTCCGCCGGCAAGCTCTGGACAAACCTCACTCCATGAATCCGGCACCCCTGCTAAGTAACCAATTACAGCAAACCACTTGGGGTGATCTATGGAAGAGGTGTTGGTTATTCAATAAATGGTTCCATATTCGGTTATTCATATTTGCCTCCCACATTGTATTTGAATGCAAGTCGAAATGGTGTGGAAGAAATTATTTTATTTTATTGATGTTCCCGTAGAGCCCGAGAAAACGGCTTATAATAAGGATTCGACATATAATAAGGAATGAACTGCTGACAGATGACCCCTTTGTCAGATGCTCCCTCGGACACTTGAATCCCCAAAGGATCATTTCTGCTCTATGTCTTCATTGGTAAAGTAAGTACGCAGAGAGAATATATGGACGTACAACCAAATTCAAAAAGATATGTATAGTAGGTATATCGTATTTTTTTATCAACTGGCGGAGGGATTATCTGTCCGAGGGGTCAACTGTTCGAGGGAACAACTATAGGGGTATCATCTGTCGGAAAATCAAGAGTCTTTTTTGATAACAAAAGAATTTTTTATGACGTTCATTCAGAAATCACACAGAAAATATTCTATGTAAATACTTATAATTGCTGTTTATTTGTGGTTGTTAATTTGGTCATATCCTACAATTTGTTCGTTTATAATTCACGTCAAAAGGGGAATTCAATCAATCCACGGTCAAACGTATTTTTTATTGTCTTCTGAAACAATGCCCGTTTTTATCAAACAATTCAAAACGTGATATTCTGAACAAAGCTTTAGTTTTGCACGAGAGCTCTCGACACTTCGCTTCAGGCGGTTAATTAGCGTGATAGTAAAACGCCACTTTATGAAAAGGCGTCATTTGATTTCACGAATAAAATTGTAAGGCTTTTGTTTAACTTAATCTTTTTAATACAGTTTTATATATTTCCGGCAAATTATTATATACACTGGAACGTCAATTTTGGATAAAAAACTTGTTTAACATTGAATCTTTTGTCTGTCAATATCAAGGTCTAACGCAATAAATTGAACAAATATTAAACGACAAAAAATCACATGAATGTATTAAAATGTATAAACCAAAACATACTGTAAAAAAACAAAACAAACTTGAACCCTTTGTATATATCCTTAGGTATATATATATATATTTTTTTTACATATGCTCCACACAAGAGGCCCTGAGTAAATAACTCCCCTCAGGGCCTATGTCATCTTTGGAGATGCTGTGGGGAAAGCCTTTTAAGGAAAGGAAGGAGAGGAAGTTCTGGGAAGAAAAAGGGTATTAAGGGTGGGTAGGAATCTGGAGGTCTGTATGTCCAGGAGTAACGGGCGTATGAATCCATCCCTCCCACTGCGTTGCAAGGCAGTGTTCCGAGGGAGTGAAGTGGAGAAGTCAAAGGAAAAACCTTACCCCATGAACCCGGGTACCCCTTCTAAGTAACCAAATCAGACAAGCGAATGTTGGTAGAAAAATTGTCTTATTAATTAATAATTATTTATTTAAAATGTGTATTTCTTTTGTTTAAATGTTTTACGGATGCTAATAACGTGTAACGCGTGTTAATTAACTGAACTACGTCCGATGTACATACTTAATACAGCAATTTCATTCACAAACACGTCTAATATTCTTTGAATTTTTATAATGTGTGCTACATACTTTGTTCGTTTAGAATGAATATAACATGACTCGTATATCTATATATTTTGTTATTGGATAGCAATTTTTTAAATGTTTACTGGTGAATAACGATATCCAATATTTTTTTGATAAAAATAATTATTTTTTTCAATTGAAAATACTTGAACTACATTGATAATTCCCACCTTAGCATTTTAAATTTAATACATCAGCAGTTTCAATAAATTATATGTTGTGAAATAATGCGGTGTCGTTGTGGATAACACAGGGTGGGTTGTTTCACAGAATTTGAACAATTCATCAAATTTCAAAGTTAATATTCAAGTTCCGTGAAATTTCTATTCAAGTTCTGTTTTTATCAAAGTACTGTGAAATCAAACTACCCGCGATGAAATAATAACAGAACTTGAATAGAACTTCCACGGGACAAGTTTAAGTCAGTGGTGTTGTTTTCAATGAATGTAACTCTCTTGTTTTCTATAAGCTCGGAGATCTATAAGCACGTTATGAAGATCTTTTTGAAGTTAAAACTTCTTTAGCACCGTTGTGATTTGAAACTCGATGAAACGAAAAACGATACTAAAAAGAGACAAACACATACATATATTGGATTTAATGAGGTAGAATAATCGGCATCCTCTTTGTGCGGTGCTTCGTAGCCTCCCCACTCTTGTCTACTTCAGTTTTCTGAAGGTTACACTTCTACCGCGTGTGAAGGTTTCAAAATTCCGTTTATACTTTCTCATTCTCTCGCAGGCTAAATCCTATAGATGTATGCGTTTGTCTATTTTTAGTGTCGCAATTTTTCGTTTCATTGAGTTTCAAATCACAACGGTGTTAACCTTTACCTGCTGACGTGGGGGCCGCTCCGTCCTAGCAATAATTAAACCTCCCCCACGCGTGACGCATTTGCCGCTTCCAGTTGCTTCGAATTTAGTGCCGCTAGAGCCGTAAGTCTTAAAATTAAAATTTTTTAGGTTGAATTTCTGTAAGTAAATTCATTAAAATTTTTGCGGGCCTCTGACCCATCGTCAATACTTACGTGACTTTTTAAAGTTGATTTTTACTGTACAAAAATAAACATAATAAACAACTTTACAAAAATTTTATGTATATAGTTTATTCGAGACACTATTGAAACTTTATAATAAAAGTGAGTTCATTGTTTTTATTTAGTTTAAAAGATAATACAGACTGATTTCTGATCTCAAGTGATTTTTGTCAAAAATTAAAAACATAATATCCAAATTGTCAAATATAAGTTACTTAACAATAAAAAATAAATCTATTTTTTAACTATATTTAAATTGTACAATAAATAATAATTTGGACTTCAAAATTTTCATGGATCTCTAATATATAAACATTTAAAAAAACAGGCCACCCAGGCCTCCACGTCAGAGTATACGTAAAAAAAACACGTCAGCAGTTAAAGGTTAAAAAAGTTATTACTTCAATAAAAAATACAAGAGAAACCTTCAGAAAACTAAAGTATACAATAGTGGGGAGATCAATTATTCTATCTCATTCTCTCGTAGGCCAAATTCTATGGATGCATGTGTTTGTCTCTTTTTAGTGTCTCCATTTTTTATTTCATCGAGTTTTAAGTCACAACCGGCGCTAAATAAATTTTCACTTAAAAAACCTATGACTTTATGCGTAATATTTACATTGTACATACGTACCACGGTAAGAATGATGTTATTTTACACACTTTAGTTCTGGAATCTACAATTTTACCGCTTTGCCATGAAGATCCACCACACACAGTCATAAAGATTACTTATTTCGATAACATTGTGTTAATATTTATAACTAGGTAATACCGTACCAATCAAATCAGGAAAAATGCAACAAAGAATAAAAATATATAATTATACTAATTACTCTGTACACAATGACAAGCGTTTGCAACGAGAAACGCGTTCCACCATCGATGATTACTGATTTGATATCGCGTTTGTATCCAAGAAACTAACATTGCATGAAATCGATAAAACCTCTTTTTGGTTTTTAACATCCTGAAAATATTTACAACGGTGTTTATTTATAATTATCGTTTGGTAATCTTCTCCTAATATGTGTATAAAAAAGTGCACTATCTTACATGATTTGATTTTTATACAAATCTATAGTAAAAATATCTCACTCGATCTTCAAAACAATTTGGGAGGTGGGTGGGGGTACAGCCGCCCAGGGAATCATTTATTGTATAACCAACACCTTTGCCGTAGGTTACCCCAAGTGGTTCGTTTAGTTTGATGAATTAGCAAGGGTGCCTGTGTTCATTATGTGAGATTTGTCTAGGTTTTGACGGCGTATGCGTCTGTTCATTCATTGTGTGGCGAGCCGGATCGGGGGTGCCTGGTTGAGGGATACCTTGTAACCTCTCCAGTCGGACTCTCGCACCTCAGTGGAAGGATAGATTCGCACTTCCGTTACTTGGACACACTGACACCAGATTTCTACCACTCTTACCTGTTTCTTCCCCAGAACTTCCTCTCCCTTCTTTTCTTAAAAGACCCTCCACTCGAAATCCCCAAAGATGACACAGGCCTGATGGAAATTGTTTTCCACAGGGCCTCCAGTGTTGAGATAACGTTAAAAAAATAAGAAGAGAAACGTCACTGCCTAAACCTGATTTTAATAAATTCTGTCTAAAGCCCAGGCAACTTCAGGGAGTTCAGCTAGCTTAAATAGGAGAATTTGGCTTATACGTTCTTTTTAATTTATGAAAACATTTATTTTATTTAAGTTAAATAATAACCTGTGAAGTTTGTTGACAACAATCTCTGCATGTCCCACTAGTAAGTTTTCTAATTCGTTACTAGCATGGTTTACAATATTGATATAAGGTATAAATTATATTAATAAATCAATTTATTTACATCACAAATATTAATTTTAACACAACATATTCGTAAGCACGAAAAAAATGTTGGTATTATAATAATTTTGTGTATCTAACTTACTACTTATCGTGTTTTTAATATATTTACTTAGATATGGCGATCTCTTAAAGGGGGCACAGTCCTAAGACAGACCATTAAGTAGGAAAAAAAATTACATCAAAAGTGTTTTTTTTATAGGCTGTTCAGATCTGTTCACCAAACACGGCTAAAGCCATTTTAAGCCTCGTTTCAATTCTCAATGGAAGTCTTATACCAAGGCGATAATAAGAGTATCTTCCACTCCGGAACTTACATTAATTTAAAAAAAAAATGTTTTTGCATAAGCTCCACACAAGAGGACCTGAGGAAAATAATTTCCCTCAGGGCCAATGTCATCTTTGGGGATGCTGTTTGGAGTTTTTTTTAAAGGAAAGTAAGGAGAGGAGAGTTCTGGGAAGGAAAAGGGTTTAAGGGGTGGGTAAGAATCTGGGGTCAGTGTGTCCTGGTCATCCGCCTCCAAGACCTAGACAAACCTCACCCCATGATCCCGGCCACCCCTGCTAAATCACCAAAAGTAGCGAACCACTTGGGGTGACCTACGGCAGAGGTGTTGTTTATCCGTTAAAGGTTCCCGGGGCGGCGGTACCCATTCTCGCCTCCCAAATTGAATGATTCAATTGTAAAATAACACAATCAAATCAAATAAAATTAAAAATCGCACGCCGGGATATGAACCCCTGACCTTCGGATTGCTAGTCGAGAGCGTTACCCCTTACAATCACGGGGCCTGTCAAAATAAACCTAATTTAACGCTTTAAATAAAAATTACAGCTAAAACCAATATCACATCACATTTCGATATAATATCACAAAAAAACTTTTCGAAAGTGTTATAAAATTGTAATAAATTAATCATGATATCATTCTAATAATCACCGTGTCAACAATGTCACAAATAATGATGATTGTGATGACGATAATCCTTAAAAAAGTATTATAAATTCGAATAACGGTATTATTTATTTCGGTACAGCGCAAATACTGGACGACCCGTCGACACATTTCGAGTTCAATTGTGTATACATATGGAAGAACCGTCGTATATTTTTTTGGCCTCGTTAGTTTGAAGACCGGAGGAGTCACTCGAGTTTTTTGCCACCTCGACATTCCAAAACTTGTATTTCTTACAACTCTTTGATCTCGAACACGCGACCAGGGCAATTGGCTGCCTATCTGTGGTTCGCAAAACAAAACAAATTTGGAATAAATAATAATTATAATTGGAGTACAGATGGTATTTTTTTTTAATTTATTGCCATTCCACACATTTTAAAATTTTTTTTTTAATGGGAAAAACTAGTTTCCATCCGGGCCTATGTCATCTTTAAGAACGGTGCCTGAAATATTTTTAGGGTAAGGAAGGAGTGGAAATGCAAAAGGTATGAGAGTTGAATGGGAATATGGGGTTAGTGTCAAGTGGTGACTCCCTAATCCCAGATTCCTATCCACTATCTACAAACGGGCAGATTTCGAATTATTTTTAGTTTACCCTTAATCATTGTTTCTTGTTTTTTTTTTTCATTTATCATAGAAAATGGTGAGAAAGTGTTTTTTAATAATATTACAATTGTTAAAAAATAAATAAAAAGTCTAAAAATTATGGTACCTACCGATGTATGTTTTTTCAATGTATGTACTGTAATTTAGTTTATATCTTTATTGTTCTGAAGAAGGTTGAGGTCAACTGAAACCGGTCGAAAAATATAAATCAAAATAAAAAGGTTTTAAAAAAAGGACTTTTTTTATTTGTTTTTTTTTATTTATGCGACTATATAAAATAATTCTATAAGTCACAAAGTATAATGGTTATGGTGGTGCGAATCAATTAAATCCGTTCGTTTACGGGTGCAACAAAATTATTCACTAAAAAACTCAAAACGCCTTGAGAAAGAGGTAGGTTTCAGGGAACATGCCAAAGACCTACCTTTATTTCCTCGTCCTTTCCTTATTAGGCTGCTGGTTCTCAAGCAATGTCTTATTCACAATTAACACAAAACAGTATTTGTATAGCGGCGGTTCAAGAACAATTAGAGATATTTCACAACAATTAGCGGGTAAATTCCAATGACTACGATATACGTAGCGAGCGGTAACAACAAAACACTAGGTACTGCACACGTTGCTTTACAGCGGCGGATCAAAATACAAAAATACGTTGTACGAGCACGTTGCTTATCCAGCGGCGGGTCAAATTACAATGGCGGCAATAAATCAAATATGCACTGCAACGCTTGTCTTGTAGCAAAACTATAGGCAGTTCTGCCAACCTTTTAGGTCTTTGGCAAAGGGAATGGATAATTGGGGCATCAAGATACCAAAGGAAAAGCGCTTTGAGCAATAGACAATTTATATAATTAAAACATCAATTGGCGCCACCATCCCCCTCGCCTTGAAAGGATCGCCCTTTCTAAACCATACCGTGATAGCATTATCGCAAAACAAACAAATATAACCAAATACTTATTCTAAATTTCCTAAGCTATTACTAATTCTAACAATAATAACCTATTATTGAGTCGGCAAAGGGTAAAACCTCACTACCGGACGAATATATGTTCCCGAAGCTGTCTTAACGCGAGCAACGCGAATGACTTCGTCCTTTGCGGGGAAAACCTCGACAATTACTCCTAGCGGCCAATGCAATGGAGGAGCGTTTTCGGTCCCCACAATTACTACTAAACCGACTTTGACAGGGTTAGCGGAAGTATTCCATTTAGGACGTACTTGCAAGGTATGCAAGTAATCTAACCTCCAACGTTTCCAAAATGATTGAATCAATTTATTGAGCAAGTCATGACGTGATAGAAGGTTCAAATTATCCTCCTCGATAGTCATGGCTGGCAGGTGTTTCAGCGGGGTAGTCGTTAAGAAATGAGCGGGGGTTAACGCGAGAAGTTCAGACGGGTCTGAAGAGAGCGTCCTACATAGTGGCCTTGTATTTAGAATGTTTTCTACTTGTGCGAGCACTGTAGTTGTCTCCTCGAAAGACAGAATCTGATCTCCTATTACGCGAAAAAGATGAGTCTTCATACTTTTGATATTTGACTCCCAATTTCCACCAAAATGTGGTGCGATTGGTGCATTTAGATGCCAATTTATTCTATTATTGGCCAAAATACTTGCGAATTCTTCACCAAAATGTGAAGATGTTGAAAATGCGTGCAATTCATTCAACTTTCGTTTAGCTCCCACAAAGTTAGTCCCATTGTCCGAATATAAATTTGAAACGGGACCACGGCGGGAAAGAAATCGTTTAAATGCATTCAGGAAACATTCGGTACTTAGACTTGACGCTAGTTCAAGGTGTATCGCTCTCGTTGTTAAACACACAAATAAGCAAATATATGCCTTTTGAGAACGAATTCCACGTCCACGTGACATGGTTACCTTCAACGGCCCGGCAAAGTCTATTCCGACGTGCGTAAATGGCTTTACAGATGGCGTGACACGACAATCCTTATGGTCGGCCATTAAGGGTGCGATTGTTTTAGGGTGTAGCCGAAAACATGAATTGCACTTATGTACTCGATTTCTAATTAAACTACGGGCCGATAGAATCCAATATTTCTGCCTCAAAATAGACATTAATAATGCGGGACCCGAGTGGCAATGAATTTCATGATAATGATCAACCAATAAATTTAATATGTGATCCTTTCGTGGAAGGACTATGGGGTGTTTTTGATCGTAATTTAAATCCGAATTAACTAATCGACCCCCTAATCTTATAAGTCCGTCGTGCAAAAACGGTCTCAGGCGTTGAAATACGGGTTTACACGTTTTTCCTTGTTGAAGATTGCTGAACTCACGGGGAAAGTAAGCCAATTGTATCTCGCGAAATACTCTGAGTTCTGCGAACTCTAGGTCTGATCCACTTATGTGTCCTCGATATGGTAACACTTTAAGAAATCTAAATACGTAAACCAAACAACGTAACAATTTATTCCACGAAGAAAAGCGTTTTGACAAGTTGAGTATTTCATACTCCTCTAAACTAGAAGTCACTACCAACGACGTAGTCTTCAGTTCGGGCGGTTGCGTCACCATGTTGACGTCATAAGCGGTAATAGGCCACTGCTCTGGCCTTAATTTCAGCCATGGTGGACCATGAAACCATAGCGGGTGATCCAAAATCTGATTGGGGGTAAGCCCACGCGACAGACAATCAGCGGGATTGTCTGTACCTGCAATATGATAAAAACAGTTAGCCGATAATTCTGATTGAATTTCAGTAACTCTATTGGCCACGAATGTTCCCCATCTATGAGGAGACGACTGAATCCAACAGAGTGCAACAGTGGAATCAGTAAAAGCGAAAACCTTATCAATTTTCACGCGTTTTTCTAGCGTTTCAATTACTTTATGCATTAATCTTGCCAGTATTAGAGCAGCGCACAGTTCTAATCGTGCAAGAGAAACAATTTTCATCGGAGACACCTTCGATTTTGCACAAGCAACATGTACCGAAATGTCACCTTCGTGTTGTATATGAAAATACACTACTCCTCCGTAAGCCCTCTCACTTGCATCTGCGAAACCCACAATGGTTACAATGGTTCTAGATGTGATGCCAGCATGGCGCGGAATTTGTATTTTATTTAGTGATGATAGTTCCTCACAGAATTGCGTCCATATCCTCACAATATCTGCGGGAGGCTCATCATCCCAATCACATTTACATATCCATAATTGCTTTATTAAGAGCTTTGCGTATAGGACAACAGGCGCGATGAAACCCATAATGTCCCATATTTTGGCGACACAAGACAATATATTTCTCTTCGTACAAATTGTTTTAGGTGTAGAAGTGACAAACGAAAAAAAATCGGAATTTGGTGACCAGTATAATCCTAATACCTTATGCATGCACACCTCATCAAATTCCTTTATAGATGACAAGCGGTGTGAATCCGGAATAGATTCTAGAACATTTTCCGAATTACTGGTCCACTTAACAAGGTCAAACTGGCCAGTTTTCAATAATGCGATTAACTGCAATGATGTTTCCTTTGCACTCTCCTCAGTTTCCAAACTAAACACAAAGTCATCCATGTATAAATACTCTTCGATAATTTTCCTTGCTTCGGGAAAAGCTTCTCCTTCATCGGAGGCTAATTGTCTGATCGTGCGTAAAGCTTGGAATGGACTGGACGTAAGTCCAAAGCAAACACAGTTAAACTGATATGTATTTATATTCTCGTTTGGCGAGAAGCGATACAAAATTCGTTGATATTTCCTATCACTATCCTGCATTCCTATACACAAAAACATTTTTCGTATGTCAGCTGAGAGTGCTATTGGAAATACGCGAAAATTCATAATAATATTAAATAAATCCCCCTGCAAATTTTCTCCACTATATAAAATATTATTTAACGATATTGAAGTGCTTGTTTTTGCACTAGCGTCCAGGACCATTCTCAAACTTGTAGTAATTTTATCTTCCCGCACTACTCCGTGGTGCGGTATTATATAATATGGCGTTTGATTCTCCTTATTTGGAATGACAGGAGACAAGTACTCCTTCTCCAAATATTCCTTAATAATATTGTTATAGGCTTCTCTCAATTTAGGAGAGGCTTCCAGTTTGCGTTCGAGGCATAAAAAACGTTTCTTTGCTATTGCAAACGAATCCCCAAGTGCTGAAGCATTTTGTTTAAATGGTAAGGCTACAATATACCTTCCACTTACGGGATCTCGTGATGTAGTTCTTTTATATATTTCCTCACATTCACGATCCTCAGGACTTTTAATGGACTGTACATTTACCTCTTCTAATTCCCAAAATCTTTTAAGACAAATATCCTCTGGTTCATTTATCATAGCACAACAAGATACGGTAGCATTCTCCTCAATTCGGGTTGGTGCTGCCCCCAAAATAACGTATCCTAAAACCGTTTCTAAAGCGTGCAGATTATGCCTTTGCGAAGGGTCATGAACCCTTTTTGACAACAGGAGATGCGGGAAGAGCTGAGCTCCTATTAACATATCAATTTCTCCTGGTTCTCCAAACGATTCGTCTGCCAAGGGTAAGTTATTCAAGTATGACAATGAAGGTATGTCCACTTTGGCGGTAGGTAAGCGTTCTGTTACCTTGTCCACTATCAATGAAGTTACATTATAATTTATTGCCCGATTAAAACGAGAATAAATGTTGGTATCTATCGAGCCTCTAATGGGTTTTGAAGCACCTCCAATTCCCTTAACTGTGGAACAAGACGGGCGTTGATATTCAAAGAAACCCAATTTTCTGCAGCAATCACGAGTAATGAAATTGCTTTGAGATGCACTATCTAATAAACATCTAATAAGATGTTCATTACCTCGTGAGTCCTTAATACCTACTTGTGCGGTAGCCAACAAAACGGTACAATGTGCGTTGCGATTATAAGGTCGAACAGTTGAAAACGTACATAAAGCCACTTCAGGATTCGAGCTGCCTTCCTTTGGATCAATTGTTTGATCAGCGGTCTGGTTTTCCATTCTTTGGGTGTTCCAAGAATCTGACTGCTTTCTGCGTGACTCACCCTGTTCCTCAAAATGTAACATCGTATGATGAAATTTGTTATTACATTGATGACAACTTTCGTTTGAATTGCAAGCTCTAGCTCTATGTTTATCACTAAGGCATCTAAAACAAAATCCTTTAGCCTTGACAAAGTTGAATCTTTCCTTAATACTTAATTTTTTAAATTCCTGACATTTATATAAATGTCCGTGCGGTTTTTTACAAAGTAAACATTTATTAAACGGCCGATTTTCGGTTTTCTCCGAATCGCTACCAGCGCTTACAAATGCTTGCGTCGATCTTTGCGATCTTTTTGGCTTCTCTAAGTATGCGGACGATTTTCTTGTTGCGCCTGTTCGTTGCAAAATCTTAATTTGCTCACGAACAAAATTTACTAAGTCATCAAACGAGGGAAATTCGGTTTCACGATG
Organism: Limnephilus lunatus; assembly: GCA_917563855.2. Classification (NCBI taxonomy): domain Eukaryota; kingdom Metazoa; phylum Arthropoda; class Insecta; order Trichoptera; family Limnephilidae; genus Limnephilus; species Limnephilus lunatus. The sequence continues at coordinate 100,818,505 of OU830595.1, forward strand.
ACTTGTTTCAAAATCCTTCACGGACTCCAAATTTAGTTTTTTCAATGCAATGTGCAGAAAAATGTAATCACATAGATTATCCAATTTTACGTTTTTTACTGCAGCCACCGCAGACGCAAAATGATCAATAAATGCTTCCAAATTATTGATATTGGCTTCATTAAACGATTTAAAATCCAAAATTTGATCGAGGTAGGCGGAAGAGATTACGCGTTTATCATTGTATTTATTTATTAAAGATTCGAATATAATATCGTAATTTTCAGGTGCTAACACAATGCCTGAAAATGTTATTTTGCACTTGTTTGCTAATCTTCCCCAACAAATAATATAATTTTTCTGAATTTGAAAGCGACTCATTATTGTGCACTGCATTTAGAAAACTAGAATAAAATATTGGCCAGCTGTTTAAATCTCCATTAAAAAAAACTAATTCAATAGGCGGTAGTTTTGGTTTTTTACAATTTTTGTTTTGTAAATCCAATGGCGGTTTCTTTTCTTCAATCAAAAAAAGCGTGCGCTTAATTTTACAATACATGTCTTCAAATTTCAACCAATTTTCAAAATTTGGATTGTAATCTGGATCAATTTCCAAATTAATGACATTAATTTGCTGATTTGTTTCTTCATACTTATTTCTGGTTGAATCTAACGTATCTATTAAAGATAAAAATTCTTCCTGACTTTTCACGTCACAAATTCCCTTTGACAATTCAAACAAATTTTTAATGCGTTCATTAAAGGCATCACACTGCGCTGACAATAATTTCAATTTCTTTTCCTTTGCGGTAGCCATAATGCTAATGGTAATTAATCAAAGAAAAGAAAAATATTAAATCTATTATGTGTTAAGTTTTATTAAACTAAATCAAATCAATAATTAATCAATTAATTAAATCAATAATAATAAACCGTAATTAAATTAATAATCGATACACTATTATGTTTAAACTATTATTAAATTAAACGGCGCGCTAAGAGTTAAACTTTTATGTAAGGAATTTACTCCGGCGCTTTAACGGTTAACAGCTACCTACTTGCTAGCGGGCGCAGGCCGCAGTCGGTAGGTACCCCGCTAACTTAAATTAATAATTACCTACTTACGTGCGAGCTCAGTACGGAGCTAAACTAATATCTAATCTATGCGATAACTTTCAAGCCGAAAATTGGTTATATTTATTTGATATTTGCGGTACGAACTCAATTACAATATTAAACGAACAGGTTTAATTATCCGGCTCGAAGGACCAAAAAGATGGTGGTGCGAATCAATTAAATCCGTTCGTTTACGGGTGCAACAAAATTATTCACTAAAAAACTCAAAACGCCTTGAGAAAGAGGTAGGTTTCAGGGAACATGCCAAAGACCTACCTTTATTTCCTCGTCCTTTCCTTATTAGGCTGCTGGTTCTCAAGCAATGTCTTATTCACAATTAACACAAAACAGTATTTGTATAGCGGCGGTTCAAGAACAATTAGAGATATTTCACAACAATTAGCGGGTAAATTCCAATGACTACGATATACGTAGCGAGCGGTAACAACAAAACACTAGGTACTGCACACGTTGCTTTACAGCGGCGGATCAAAATACAAAAATACGTTGTACGAGCACGTTGCTTATCCAGCGGCGGGTCAAATTACAATGGCGGCAATAAATCAAATATGCACTGCAACGCTTGTCTTGTAGCAAAACTATAGGCAGTTCTGCCAACCTTTTAGGTCTTTGGCAAAGGGAATGGATAATTGGGGCATCAAGATACCAAAGGAAAAGCGCTTTGAGCAATAGACAATTTATATAATTAAAACATCAATTGGCGCCACCAGGTTATGTTAGGTAAAGATATTGTATTTCTTAGTACTCCTCGCTAGGAGTTCCTACGCCGAGGTGGACTAAAATTGTTTAATTATAATTTATTTGCTGCTTTGTTGTTTTTAGTGTCTTCATTAGGGTGTTTTCGTTGACCTCTTTCAGCCATGTTTTTAATCTTGATTTGTACTTATAATTTTTTTTATTAGTTTTATGTCTTTAGGGAGAATATTATGGAATTTAGTTCCAAAATAAGTGTAGTTTCTTTGTCCGAATGTGGTTTTATTACTTGTAATGTTGTCGTTGTTTGTTTCATTCTGTATATTTTTCTTTTTAAGTATGTTTTTTCTTAAGTTTTTAATATTTGCATTACCATAATTAATACAGAATTTTTTATTTTTCACAACAGCTATGTAGGTAACATGTTTGCAATATCTGTCAAATCATGTGTTAATTGCTTCCAACGTAACACAAGGATAACACTCCAATAATGAATAATAAATTTTAAAAAGTTTTAAAAATTATTCATTTTACAACCTTTAATTTCAGGAGATAAAAAAAAAACTAAAACAAAATTGTACGGTAGCACCACAACGCAGAACATTACAACACATTGTAAAATTAAATATGAGAGTATTGCACTTTTTAGTGGGTAAGTAACAATCTATTGTTAAGAGGTGATGATTATATCCATGAAAATATAGCATATTTGAATTAGCATAATTACGTATTGCGATTTTTTAAATTGCTGTCATTTAAGTACCGGATATCCCATTCCCCAAGAATTATTAATAATTGTATAATATTCGTAACTTAAATTGTTTGGTTCATTTGAACGAATTTAATAATTTTTATTTATTTTATATATTCAATAATTTTATTATTAAATTAATAAAAACAGTTTATTTTTAAACAAGTTCTGCTGGTAATTATTATTACGCGTGACAGCTGTTTCGCCTTCTGAGGGCATTATCAAACTGTGGTCATGCCACATACAGACAATCTATTTATAGTATTTTTGGATAGGTTTGTACTATGACTCATTTCTAATTTCTGATTAAAAATGACTGAAATTATTAATGGTTATTATTTTCTCAATAACTGTTATTTCCCATTTCGACTGAAAGTCGTTAAACAATCTAATTGTGAGTCATTCACAAATGTTGACTCATGGTTTTCTTTTCAAGTATAATTAGTTATTTAAAAATTGGTTTTGAATACATCTAAAAGCGGAGAGTGTATTATATTTTTTTGTTCATTTATTAAAATTGCTTTAGGATTATTATTATGTTTGTTAATTTCCAGCTGTTCTAAAAGATTAAGTTTACGTCCTTTATTTTGGATGTGTAAAGGAGTTGGCTTATTATCATCGCTAAGTGAGTGATTCTCATCTAGGAGATGCTTGGCAAATTGTGATTGAATTTTATTATTATTTTTAAATGATCGCATGTGTTCTTTGAATCTAATATTAAAAGACCGGCCAGTTTGTCCAATATAAACAGCGTTACATTCGTCACACTGGAGTTTATAAATGCCGCTATTTTTAAGTTTGGGTGTTTTACTTTTTGAATTTTTAAGAGATGATCCCAAATTATTATTAGTGCGGAAGGCAATGTCTAATCCACAATTTTTGAGAATTTTAGCAATTTTATTAGATGTAGGTCCTGCAAATTCTAAACACGCAAATTTATTATTAGTTTTATTATTAATCGCTGGGTAAATTGAGTTAAGGTTAATTTTGTATTTTTTATGACTAATTATTTTATCAATATCACTACCCTTGAAGCCGTTATTTTTTTTAGACTTAACAATCGGTAGAAAAAATAATAAACATACATTCGAAATTTTCCGTAAACCTACGTTTACTGATACGACCATTCATTCTAAATCATTACACCCATGGTCACATAAATTATCTGCCTATCACTCAATGATACACAGACTTACTAACATCCCTCTTGACAATAAAGCATACGAAAAAGAAAAAAATATAATTTTATCCATTGCAAAAAATAACGGCTTCAAGGGTAGTGATATTGATAAAATAATTAGTCATAAAAAATACAAAATTAACCTTAACTCAATTTACCCAGCGATTAATAATAAAACTAATAATAAATTTGCGTGTTTAGAATTTGCAGGACCTACATCTAATAAAATTGCTAAAATTCTCAAAAATTGTGGATTAGACATTGCCTTCCGCACTAATAATAATTTGGGATCATCTCTTAAAAATTCAAAAAGTAAAACACCCAAACTTAAAAATAGCGGCATTTATAAACTCCAGTGTGACGAATGTAACGCTGTTTATATTGGACAAACTGGCCGGTCTTTTAATATTAGATTCAAAGAACACATGCGATCATTTAAAAATAATAATAAAATTCAATCACAATTTGCCAAGCATCTCCTAGATGAGAATCACTCACTTAGCGATGATAATAAGCCAACTCCTTTACACATCCAAAATAAAGGACGTAAACTTAATCTTTTAGAACAGCTGGAAATTAACAAACATAATAATAATCCTAAAGCAATTTTAATAAATGAACAAAAAAATATAATACACTCTCCGCTTTTAGATGTATTCAAAACCAATTTTTAAATAACTAATTATACTTGAAAAGAAAACCATGAGTCAACATTTGTGAATGACTCACAATTAGATTGTTTAACGACTTTCAGTCGAAATGGGAAATAACAGTTATTGAGAAAATAATAACCATTAATAATTTCAGTCATTTTTAATCAGAAATTAGAAATGAGTCATAGTACAAACCTATCCAAAAATACTATAAATAGATTGTCTGTATGTGGCATGACCACAGTTTGATAATGCCCTCAGAAGGCGAAACAGCTGTCACGCGTAATAATAATTACCAGCAGAACTTGTTTAAAAATAAACTGTTTTTATTAATTTAATAATAAAATTATTGAATATATAAAATAAATAAAAATTAAAATGGAGTTCTACAAATTAAACTTGATAACAATAAATAAATGAATTTAATAATCCTCAAAAGTAAAATTAAACATTTTCGCAGAATCTTTTTCGATTATTAATGGTTTTTCTATTTTCTAAAGCTTCAAAAATGCATTTTTGCGATGATATATTCAGCATTACTAACAACAACAAAAACACTTCCCAACCGTTAGACGGCGTTTTAGTTACACATTGAATAAAGACTGTAAAAGTTCTGTTTTTAAATCGTACCAATAAATGTATTTTTGTAACTATGTAGTTAATAGAAGTTATAGCCTGGAAAGCATGATGGGTATTTCTAAGAAAAGAAAGGAGAGTAAGTTCTGGGAAGGAAAAAGGTTTTAGGGTTGGGTAGGAATCTGGGGTCAGTATTCCAGGAGCGACGAACGGGCAATGGGTCACGTAGCTGGTGGGCAGACTCATCCGCCATCAAGACCTGGACAAACCTCACCCCATGAACCCGGGCAATCCCGTCATCCCCCCAACTCACCAAACTTAGTGAGCCACTTGGGGTGACCTACGGCAGATAATATTGTTAATCCAGGGCAGCGGTAGCCATACCCACCTCTCTAATTGTTAGATCGACACAGGCAAACATCAGAGTAATCTATGTAACGTTTTTTAGTAGGATTTTTTGATATACGCTTGTTTGTCAGTTGGGTAAAATTTAGAACACATTTGTAGTGAGATTATGACGTTTTGATCTTGTTTAATACGATTCATTTGTGTACACTGGAGAGATGAACCGATATTATACCCAATGTATCACCACTGGAAACAATATTTTTATCAAGCACTAGCTGGTTAACGGCATGCGTTGCAATTTGTTTCTCCCTGCATGAACTTTCCCATGCGTCCCCGTTCCCCTCCCAGTTTCCCTTCCCCTCCCGCGTTCCCTTTCCACCTTCCCCGTTTTCCCGCACCCATCTCCCGCTCCACCGTTCGATATATTCAGTCCCAGTACATTCAGTTTTCAAACAGCTCACGTACCACCCATAAATTTTTTTTAATTCAAATTTACGTTTTTCATACAAATATTCATTTTTGTATATTATAAGAACAACAATCAAATTTGGTACCTAACCTATTTAAATATCTATAATTCTTAATTCGTTTAAACGTATCAAGCAAGTACTACAAATAAATTCATTAATTTAAAGAGTTTCATTGTTTTGCAAAATGTCATTCTCAAATTTGGACATTTTTGACAGTTTCGCAAGAGTTTTTGTAATGATTAAAAAACTTTTGAGATATATTGTCATGTGATCATAATAATCCAGAAACTTTCGCGGGGGTTTAAAGAAGGTATTTTGAAAGTTCCAAATATTTCCTATGCTTAATATAGCAATACATAGACATATCATATGCACATCCCCAAGCAAGCATATTTTGATTTATATATACGTATACTATATAGAGTCTTATATATCCAAATTGGTGATATATCAGTTGTCTTTCAAAAAGTATACATTGCAGTTCATACTTCGTGGGATTTGCTATTCAGTGATCCTACACGACGAAAGATTTTTTCTGAAAAATGAATACTGGTTTGAGAAGCGCTGGGTTCGTGGCATACGATCTGGTGCCTATATAAACGTTTCTCTTCGAGAGATGTTTTAGTTCATGCATTTATTTTTCACCGACAGTATCTACCAGGCTATTGAAAGAAGTATCGTTTTTTTTTATTAGGCCGCAGTGAAAATTTACTGAAATGAATAAATTATTTATTTATGTGGGTGTTGTGTGCATTGTTTCATTTGTGAGTGCATACGATTGGACTGACACAGATTTCAGTAAGCAATGTTTTATTTTCATATAAATTGTAATACATCTTCTGTTTTATTGACAAAATACTTACAAGATTAATCTGTGTTTGCCGAAAGTAATTTGAGAATCTTTATTTAAGAAGAAAAGTGCTAGGAAAGACGGTCGTTGTAATAATTACCCTTCATTTTGTTTTTTTTTTGAATTTTATTTTATTTAATTATTTTATTTAAATGGTTAGATATAACCTATATCTAAGAGTACTTTATAACTTGCATTATGTCAAAATAATATCGAATTTGAAATATTTCTATTTAAATAAATACGTCTTTTACGACGCGCATTTTAAGAGCTGAAAAATTAAAGAAATTTACAAAAAACGTACAGTATGAAAGATCTATTGAATGTTATTATTTTATAAAAAAATCCTAATTCGGTATAGGTCTACAAAAATAAGAGTAATATTTTTTTGAAAAATAAATATCTTTATTTTCGCTCTCCTGAACAATTGACATTGTATCCTTTGCAGTATTTCAAATTTTCGCGATAAATATGCTTCATTTCTTAAAGTTTTTTGCTAAGTCCCATGAAAAATCTCAGGGTATTATAATTGTGGGAACTGTGAATAAACAAGTTTATGTAAAGAATATGTCAGAACAAGGACAGCAAAAAAAATTCGCGAAAATTTACTAATTAAATCGTTATTCCGATTATAAAACTGAAAACGACATTTAAATTATTTGTTAAAATATTATACATATATAAGTCCTTAATACTTTTCGCTTGACCACAGTCTTCACATAATCAGTTCTTATTTTGAAAATGACACTTACATTCAAAGAAGTGATTAAAAATAGAAGAATTTTAGAAGGCGTTCCTCGTGGTTCCATATTAGGTCCAATTTTAGATATCATTTATATAACTTTTTTTAAGTACATTTTTAAACATGTAAAACACTTCGTGTACGCGATGACACTGCATTCGCAGTTCCAAGTTCCAGTATTCAATGAACCAGAGTGATGTAGGACAGACACACAACCAAAATCAGTGTTTTTGACAGTAAACTTTTTAAAGCCTTAATACAATAAGGTACCACATTTTGACTATGTCGACGGTTCCGAAGAACAATGTCGGATGTACGATATTGTAGTTTTACAATGGTTTTATAGTGTTGTTTTGATATAAAAATATAAACCTTTAAATCATCATAGTAAGCCGATAAATAAGTCAACAAGATGATTTTAAATTTTTAGCAGATCCGATATTGTTCCTCGGTACCGTCGATTTGATACCAACAACTAAGTGAGGATAATATGTAAATGATCCCTTAAGAAACCTGTTCCCATATGTATTTACATTTAATGACTTTCAGACTATATCCTGCAGTCCGACCTTCTGGAAGACTCAGAATTCTTGGATGAAGATGTCATACCGGTAAACAACTACAGGGTGACCAGGGATGCTGAGAAACCACAGAAGCAGGAAAGAGCGCCTGGACCAGGAGAATGTGCTCCGTTAGTAAATTCACGTTTTTAAAACGCTAACAATATTTTTTTGTGTTGTTTGAACGGTAGTGGAATTTTCCGTAGTATACTATAGGTACATCAATACACATGTAGATTAATACTATTCAAGGATGCTTTATTCTACTTCTTCTGGTGTCTCTCTTATCGGAAGTTGGCTATCATCAAATTTCATTCTGCTGATAGCAGTTCGGAACAATTTAGCTGAAGAATTTCTGCACCGTTCAGCTCAGAGAGTTTCAAAGTTGTAAGGTGCATCTTCCTGTTGCCGAGAAATGTTGTATTCACTTCTCCGCATTATGTGACCATGGTTTAAGATTTTATCTCGTATTTGCCTAGTAAGAATTATATGTGTTATAACGTTAATGCACTTGGTAAAGAATTCTCAAATTAGTCGACTCTAAGTACCGAAAAAAAAAAGTTTTTATTTAAATTATTATTCGATAGCTTAATCACCTATCCAGCTACAAGATTACTAAATTAACATTCTTAACACAAAAATGTTTCAAGGTTATTTAAAGAGTACAAACATATCCACGGCTTCATTAAATAAAACCATTCCCCTTGCCTTATTGTGCTGCGCTAGAACATCTGTTCTACCGTGCGATATCTTGATCAAGTTGTGGTGACGACATGGCATATAACCAACGGCTATCTAACATACTAACCAAAGGAACCTAATTCATGGCGATAAAGAAATAAGAAAAAGAAGTAAGTGTCATTTTTAGTGATGAGTGATAGCTCACCGCCATATTATACCTATTACTTAATGGTTATCCAATCGTATATGTACACGAGTCATTTATTCACTTGAAACATGAGGAAACGATCAAATGAATTGAATAACAAAATAAATTGTAATATCAGTTTTTGTCGTGCCAAAACCAATTTGTGTTTTTACATCACTTATTTATTTAATTGCGGTAATTTGTTGCGCTTTGCTGAATGGTTTTTTTTATTCAATCACATATTTTTCGATCGAATTATAAATTTTTTATTTAAAATCGGGTGTTCTGTCGATTTACCGAAAGGCAGTAATTAAATAAACGCAGCGGAATATTTCACGAACATACAGATTTTAAAGCGCATTTGCATGATTCGTTATCAAACTGAATCGGCTGTCGGGTGGACAAATAAAAGATATATTCAGAATACTAATACACCTATTTTTCCATTGCAAATGGACTTTTTGAAACGGCGACTGCGGATTGGAAAACAAGCCGATGTTGTCCACACAAGGATTGGAGTTTTTTGTTCGTAAATTCAAATTAGAGGAGATTCGTCTGAAATAGTTAGAGTTCCGACCAATCAAAATATAGTTAGAGACTGTTGTTGTATTATTGGAATCCTGCATTTATTAAATACATCTCTCGTGTTCTTCAACAATCTGTTCCATTACATTTGGTCATTATTTTATTAAAACGAGAGATATTATTATTTAATTTCTTTTGATTATGCTTTCAGAATATTAATCGGTTTGCCCATTATTCGAATAATACCTGTTAAAAATTATGCTTGTCAAAACTAAAGTTGATAATTATATATATTTTTCGTCCATCGAATAAAACACAGGTAAAATTTATTTAAATGTATTCGGTGGTCAATATAAACATAGTCTATTTACGAGAAATTTCAACCCAAGCGCGATTTTCAAACTTCGTTAAATATTTCTACTTTTTAAAATGAATATCGAGATAAAATATGAAGTAATCAAAAAATTGAAAAAATCAGTTGGATATAACTTTTTTTTGGAATAACTTGTTTTATATCTTTTGAAAGTTTTGGAAGGAAGATACATATTTATCAATGTAATATATGTATATAATTGATGATAAAGATAATACTAATAAATCTAAACGCAATAAGACAAATAAAAATAGGGACCACAACGCTAAGACGAGAGATCCCGGGTTCGATTACCAGTTGCGACCGTAACCTTTTATTTTTATTTATCTTGTTATTTTTCTTATTTCGGTTATTAGCATTATCCTCGCCTTCTATGATACTAGCCAGTATGTCACTCGATGCTTATCAACACTTTTAGAAAAAGAGAAATTTTAAAAATTACTTCAATTAAACTAATTAAAAAAATACTATATCCGATCTGTGACTGAGTTGGCATCGCGTCTGGATCCCATCCAGGCGTGGCTTATTCGTTTTGTTTGTTTGTTTTTGAATGTTTATTTAGATGTATGCAAAAAATTTTTCATACATCTAGTAAAAAAAATATAAACAAATACAATTGATACAGTTACATTTTTACAAATACAATTTAAGTGGAAAAAAAAAAAATTACAAAAATAAAAATAAATTTTGAGGAAACAGATATGAGAATAATATTTGAAAGATTTTTATGAATCAAAAAACATTCTTCACATATAATGCACACATCCTACGAAAAGTGCTAAGACTTGAGGCTTCCTTTACGGCATTTGGCAGGCTGTTAAAAAGTTTTTGTCCTTTATAAAACGCGCTATTTTGTGTGCACGAAAGTTTAGTTTTGGGAAGCCTAAAGTCTCCGCGTCTTCTCGTAGGATAGTTGTGAACATTTTCGTGAAACATAATGTTACTCTTCAGATAATTTGGTAGCATATTATTTTTCAGCTTGTAAATCATTGTTAATGCATTATACGTTATATGTTGTTTTGTCGTCATCATATTTAGATTTTGTAACATAATTTTGACTCTAGTAAACATATTCAATTCCTTATCACGCATGGCTAAGTCCCCCAACACGACACAAGCAAAATTTTATGTTTACTGTGGTGGTAGTAGGAGACTTTCACATATTTTCAGGTTATTCGTAACGTGGGAATGTTTATCTTCTTATAAAACAAAAGCAAAAAAATCTTTGTTTTGGTTTATTTAAAACATTTCATTTCGTATTAACCAATTTCTGTTTTTTTTTTTTAATTTCCGATCGATCGTAAATCTTCAAAGTGTAAAAATGTAATTTTATATATTGCAAAAATGAGTGGAAACGGATTTGTTTTTCTTTGTCTTTTAAAGATCACCAACTAACGTGCCACAAAGTTGTCGTAATATAATAAAAATAAATATTGTTTATCATAAAACTATTTGAATTCCTTCATAATTATAATATTATTGCCGGCCCGGCAGGTTTCCAATAATGTGGCTGTGCGCAGATTATATTATGAAGGCATACGTAAAGGCATGAACATTATAAATACTAGAGTGGCTAGCATGAGGTTTCGGATAGTGGATAGTTTAAAAATACGAAAACTGGGATGCCACGAAATTTATGACATTTACTTTCAGTGGAAATACATCAATAGAGTGGGCAATCGCGGAGAGGCTCAAATGTAAAGTCAACATTGGGAGGAAGATAACCTTTCACAAAAGGGCATTCGCTTTCATATATACCTAGCATGTATGACGGAGAGGTGAAAGGATGAAAATTAATACCTTTATTAAAAATAATACCTATACTATGCACGCAAAGACACAATAAAAATACAAGACACGTTATATTCATATTAATCGAACAAAAATGTACCACAGCTTGTGAACAGCATAGTCATTCAAAGAATATGTATGTACGAATGAAATAGCTACATAAACGGCACGCTCAAGTGTATCCATTGGACCTAGTTCAATGAAACCACGCGCTTTATCTGAGCAATTTATCTTCATTCTATAAAATTCATCTATGCCTACTTTGTTTTATAATTTTTTTTTAAGACTTTTTATTTTTTTTAGTTAACATTTTCTTTTGTATGAAATATAAGTATTTAAAAAAGTCAAATATTTTCTTAGTTATCGTCTTCACACTAGGAGATCCTGTCCTAGGATTTAAATAATGAGGGTTTTCGGTGATTTCAGTGGTACAATTTCTTGTTTGGGTAGAGCTTTTTTAATTACTTCTATGATGATGTTTTTAAAATACTAGAAATTTTTTTTTTCGATAATTCTTCCAGATCAATAAACATCGATAAATTTGACGAATTCTGGGAAATTTTAATAAATTTTGGAAATGCAATAAAATTCCGTCAACATGTTTACATACCTAGGAACCTACAGATGTTCTAATGAACCATGATAATCTGTATGTGTCCAAGGGCCTAGGTGGATATATTTCATCAATGGATGAAGTATGTTCGCTCACTAATTAAGGTAGTATTACGGTTGGTCAATTAACCGGTTAAATTACTGATTGAATACCAGACTTGATAAAATCACCTGGATTTCAATCAATAACTGAAGAATTATATTGGATCTGCATTTTTGAAGTAAAACTTTTTTACGCACGCTCGACACTTGGGGGTAAAATGATGAATATGTCACGAAAAAGAACCATATGCGAACGCTAATTGAAGTAAAAATATGTAACGCTAATCTATATGAATGTGAAACGCTATGAAACGCATGAAATGCTATGAAACGCATATATTTACGAAAAAATATGAAACGTTACGAACGCTAATGAAAGTGAAACGCTAATCGATATGAAACGCTAATTAATGCGAACGTTAATTAAAGCGAAAGTTTAAAGTTGTAATGAGTTGTTATGAGTTGTTATGAGATGTTATGAGTTGTTGTGAGTTGTTATGAGTTGTTGTGAGTTGTTATGAGTTATTATGAGATGTTATGAGTTGTCATGAGTTGTTATGAGTTGTTGTGAGTTGTTATGAGTTGTTATGAGTTTGTATGAGTTGTTATGAGTTGTTATGAGTTGTTATGAGTTGAGTTGAGTTGATATGAGTTGTTATGAGTTGTTATGAGTTGTTATGAGTTGTTATGAGTTGGTATGAGTTGTTATGAGTTGTTATGAGTTGAGTTGAGTTGATTTGTTATGAGTTGAGTTGAGTTGAGTTGATTTGTTATGAGTTGAGTTGAGTAGTTATGAGTTGTTATGAGTTGAGTTGCTATGAGTTGAGTTGAGTTGATTTGAATTGAGTTGAGTTGAGTTGAGTTGAGTTGAGTTGATGGGAATATTGAGGGGATGGGGATATTTTTATTCATGCTATTGTTATGTTGTTAATGGACGGCATAAGTTAGAGAAGTTTTACTTCAGTCGTGTGGTCTAAAGCACACTCGTTTTTTTTTGTAAAATAAAGTCCTTCTATCGAGTTGCTGGTATTTTTTTTTAACAATTCTAACCTTTTATTTTTTTATATTCTATTTTTTCATGTTCCTCCTTTGTATGACAAAACATACCGTATTTCTTTGGTAAATTGCTTTTTAAATGATTTTCTACCAACATTAATTTATTTACCCCGATACCTTGGGGCGCATTCTGTAGAAACGTTTGCAGCGTACAACATCAATATTTCACTTTTATGGCTAAACAAAACATGGGAAATAAGTAGCTACTAAATGTACATACATAAATAACAACTTCATATATTATGAGAACGTGATTTGGTTTTTAATCACCTTTTTAGTAAACCAGTTAGTCCGATCTTTTACTAATATAGATTTACTAAAACACGCGTTTAGTAATTATAAATCGTGTTTTTCTTTTTATTGATTCAAAGGTTTATTCAATAAGTCGCATTATCATTTTATTGCGTTTTAACCTGCTATGTCACCTTGAAAAAATGTAGATTGTAAAATAATGTTTTAAGATTAAAATTAGTTCAATTAATTTCAGTACGTATTCATTCAGGTAGAAACTGGATAAAACATGACTTTGGCTAAAATGTCGAGAACTCCTCGGTCTTTTTTTTATAAATGTGAACGTGACTGCAATTCTATGAATCATACCAATGATTAACTTTTCAATAATAAAATTTAACAAGTAGGTTTTTACTATTTAGTTTAAATGTATTTCTTCTTCAAACACAGCAAACTTATTTTGTGGCATCATTTTAATCCGAAATTAACAGAAAACTTAGTTTTTACCACTTTTATTGTTTATAAAAACCAACATGTTTCATGAGCAATGCTCACTTCTTCAGTTTCTTCTTCTCACTTTACTTAAAACTTTTACTTACTTTTAAGTAAACCCTGAAGAAGTGAGCGTTGCTCACGAAACATGTGGTTTTTATAAACAATACAAGTGGTAAAAACTAAGTATTCTATAATTTCGAATTAAATGTATTTATTATTTTTAAAAAGAAATTTCCTCACTTATTCGAATGAAAATCGGACATTGTTCCGTTCCTTCTCACCTTTTTAAAATTCACATCCTTGACTCCCCATATTGCACATTCTGTGGTCTAGATGTGGGCACTTTAGATCACATATTTTTTGGTTGTCCCTCTCTAAATAAATATACTCTCTTCTATCAAGCGTTATCTAAAATTGCCCCCCCTCCATTCAACAGTTCACCCCTTCTAAGTCTGAACTCGACTCCAATCTTCCATATAATTCTGAAATTTGTAGATACATTTAAATAAAATTAATATATAAATTCTCGTTTCCTTCCTCTGTAATTTTAAATGATGGCCGAGAACACCCTTGAAGGGTGAAAGCCAGAAATAATTGAAAAAAAAACCCTCGGTCGACCAATTTGTCAGTCGAATCAGTCAGGCTGATTTAGTAAAACCCTGGTATAGGAACGGTGGAAATTCTTTATTCCCTGCAATTTTTTTTAATGAGTTCAATTTAATTTTTGATGAACCGCAAGAAGAATTCATTTTCAAGTTTTAAAGCAACAATCAAAATTTGCTTTCGACTAAAGTTTCTTATCCCTCAGTAGGTATATCAACCTTGTGAGAGAAAATCATCAACAATCAAAATTAATTGTGATTTGTTTGTTGATCATATCTGCTTCTGTCTCGTCTCCTTTCTCTTCCTCTTCCTTAAGTCTCACAACATTGCCCTAATCCAAAGGCTCTGGGCAGTAGGAACTCTTGCTGTGAATTTAAAGAAAATTGACATTACCTAGATTATCTTCGTCGTCACAATTTTACTTATATTTTTGTTAACTATTTCCAGAGGTCCCGGGGGTCCAGGAAGGCCAGGAGGACCAGGAGGTCCTGGCAGTATGGATAACAGGTACCAACGCGCCTGCTGCGGAGATCGCGACGATCTCAAGATGCACGGAGAAGCCTTGAAGGAGCTGAGGAAGGAGTGCTTCAAGGAGATCAAGAAGGCGCGCAAATCCAAGGCCGAGGATTCGGAGCCTATCGATATGTTCAACTGTGATAAAGTGTCCAAAATGAAGGAAGATACCATCGTAAGTCTTTAAAATATCGTTAAATCTCTTGATTCCATCACAAAACAAAACAATGGTCAAAAGAACGTCGACAAAACAGAACGTTGACAAAACAGATCAATAACAAAACAGAACATTAAAAAAACGAACATTTACAAAACAGAACATTGACAAAACAGCACATTGATAAAACCGAACATTTACAAAACAGAACACTGATAAATCAGAACATTGACAAAACACAACATTGACCAAACCAAACATTTATAAAACAACATCGACCAAAAGCGTATTGACAAAACCGAAAATTGATAAAACAGAACTGGTTAAACAGAACAGTGGCAAAAGAGAACATTGACAAAAAATTAAGAAACCAAACAAATATTCTAACCTAACCAAATATAATCAATACTAAAACATTCGAGCCTAACCTAAACTTTTATAATATTCTGTAAATATCATTTTTTAATCCCTTACCTAATAGCTTAATTTTTACCAAAGTTTTGTTTTGGTTAGAGTTGAATTTCCATTTTTTTTTTACTCACACTCGTGAAAAAACGTCATTTAATATCAGTAATATAATATCGTCGATATGTAATTTCCAGTTGGAGAATAGTATCAAAACAGGGTACCTAACTTTGGACAAAATCATTTTACCGATTTTTCATTTTACGTTTAAAATAGTTAATAATTTTGCTGTCAAAAACTAGAGTCGATTTAATAATATTTATGGACTTGCATTGGGATTATTAAACTTTTTTACTTCTTATAATTTCAGTGTGCCATGGAATGTGTAGCCCGCAAGAAGAAAATGGTAAGAAAAAAATATATTTATGTAAATAAGTAAATAACTGTGAACCACTCGAAGATACTCGTGCAACAGCGATTTTAAAGCGAATATGCCTTTACAAGAAAAGGTAAAACCATATCCAAACAATCGAATAAAATTCATTATTTTTTATCATTGATATACGTGTTTTTAATCGAACTTCAAAACATAACTATTCTTAAAATATCCAAACGAGATTTTTTTTTAAATTCAAATTATTTTATCGCTTGAATCTCTTGTGACGTTGTACACTTATCAAAATAATTTATAGGCGACTTTGTATTTTATTTTTAACCAAGCCTTTGTTTTTGCTTTGAGTACCTACTTTATCATAAATCTAGTTTGAAATGTTGGTGAATGAACCCCAAGTGGTTCGCTACGTTTGGTAACTTAGCAGAAGTGTCGGGTTCATGAGGTTTGTCAGGGTCTCGGCTGTGGTTGCGTTTGCCCACCTTACATCATGCCGGGTTGGATCGGGAGGTTGAGGTAGACCTTTTAACCTCTCCAGCCAGACTCTCTCGATACATCGTCTTGCACCGCAGCAGGACTGGTGAATTCATTCGTCACTCCTGGACATTGACCTCCAGATTACTACCCACCCCATGTACCTTTTTCCTTCCCATGCCGCACTTTCCTTCCCAGATCTTTCTCTCCTTCCTTTCCATAAAGATCCTTCACACAGCATCCCCAAAGGTGACATCAGCCCTGACTATTTTTTTTTCTCCAGGGCCTCCTGTGGAGCTAATATGTACAAAAAAAATCATTAGTAACCGTGCTATTTTTAGCTCTAGTTTTATTTTAAGAAAGACAAACGTTCCCGGTTTACGAATAACCTGCCAATATTATCAAGAACACCACAATACCTTTGTGGAAACCCTACGCATTTTTCCACTCGGCTACTAAGCTCCAATTAATATGATAAATAATTAAATTCAATCATTGCAATGTCGTAATTACCCATTGGAAGTTTAGGCAGAATTTAAATTGTAAGGTAGGAAATTCACTCGGTGTTTTAGTGATATCTTTTGAAGAGTCCCGTTTGTTGGCGAATCCGATGATTATCATACAGTCACTCAGTCTCAATAAACCCGTACGTGCCGCAGGCCAAGGTCAAATCCATCTGGAGGTACCGTCATCGCACCGGTGATCTGGAATCTACATATTCTAGATCTTATCTTGATCGGTCGGCCGCTTGTATATTTATACTTAGCTTCCCGAAACGAATACCGAATCGAGAGATGATTCTAAGGACATAGCAGAAACGTATTTAAAACAGGATTCTTAAAAATATTTTGTTATCACTTTGTGTGAAATTATAATCTTAATTAGAATGTCTCGACAAAACCACTCTAATATCTGGCATTATCTTGTCTATTTTATCAAATATTTTCAATCAAGAAGGATAAATTTTATTTTACACTAGTATTATATGTAATTATAGCTCCTTGTGTCACTTCTCAACTAAATGCCACAACTAACTTATTCTCTCTCTTTTATTATATCTTATGTACAACTATGACATTGTGACATGTCATGTAATCTGTATTTATGGTATATTTATATCGTTAATGTTAATAAATAAATAAATTATGAGATTTGCCCAGCTATTATTATGTGGAATCCAGATTTTTATTTCGGTTCTGACCTGCGAGCACTTAAAATTGCGCCACATTATTTGAATATACCTGCTGAGACAACGATGGTCGTATTTGTAAGTATTTTCGTTTCCAGTGGAGCGATTTTGGTCGAAAAATGAACCACATTTCCCTACCATTCGTAAAATATTTATTGTAATTATATACATTGCCTTGGCCAGCCATTTATTTTAAATCGAAGCTATTGAAATGCTTTACCTATTATGACCATAGATGTCGCAAATCCGAACTTCGTGGACTGTTTTAGAACGCTATGAAAAATAAATTTTTAAAATATTGTTTTTTATGACTATATTTTATATTTTTTTAACATTTTTTTACATGAAATATAATTTG
Source organism: Limnephilus lunatus (assembly GCA_917563855.2). Taxonomy (NCBI): domain Eukaryota; kingdom Metazoa; phylum Arthropoda; class Insecta; order Trichoptera; family Limnephilidae; genus Limnephilus; species Limnephilus lunatus. The sequence continues at coordinate 100,836,527 of OU830595.1, forward strand.
CTATACCTGCTGAATTTTCGGTCAGCTTTTATGGATAAAATTAAGTCATTTTTTCATAGATATGCACCTTTCATTATCAAGTATACACAGACAACATACAGAAATCGTGAAATATTCTATGCTGACTCGAATAAATATCTTTCACGGCAGTTTCAAGCAAAAAAACAGGCAGGATTCGCACGATTATAAACTTTACGATTTTTAAAATATTTTTTTTTATAAATCCTATCGTGAGATAAACGGTAAAATACAGGTAAATTCATTGGCCATATAGCACTATAATATTTTTTTATGACAAAAATTAAAATTCGAGGGTATGATTTTTTTAATGTTGGCGAAAAAAAAATACCTTCTGGGAAATCTCGAGCAATCCATACAAATTTATTTATATCGCGTGATCGCTCCAGTGAATGTTATTTTCTTTAACATTTTTTTGTGAAATATTAACACAGGCGAAAACAGGTAGGTACCTAGTGAAATTTTTTTTATTTAAATTATACGTATTTTCGTTTCTTAAAACCCTCATGGAATCAATCGATGGAATTCGCAACATTCGAACGAAATCACGCACTACTTACGCAGGTGTCGATGTCGATAGAAGTGAAAATCCGCTTAACACTTGATTCTTGCAAAAAAAGCGTCACACTACATGTTTTATTTCAAGTTCAGGCATGTGAAGTTTAGGCACACATATTAAAAGGATTCTGTTCAGTGTCTTAACCAGATAATTTCCCACCTCATAAATAAAAGTAAATTGAACAAAAATGTCAATAAGTAGGAGATTTTAAAACTTATAATACTTTGTTGTTTTCCAGACTTATTAGAAGACTTAAAAATTCCCTTTTAAATTTAATGCAAAGATGAAGATGTTTTCTACTACTATAATTTAAATTAAGCATCTAAAATACAATATTGAGATATTGCGGTTTAAAGAATTTAAATTTTTTAAATTTAAATTAAAATGAAACGTATTAATCATTCCTTAAATTAATTTATAACGAAAATATATACATTTTTTTAAAATTTTTAAAACCTGTAATCATGAGTGAAATGAAGAAAATAAAAATATCAAAGTAGAGAAATCACTAAAAATGTCATTATTATGTTCGTTCAGTGTTCAGTGGAATTTGAACATTTAAATATTTTTTTTAATACAAAAATGAAATGAAAATTCACATCACATTTTTTGTTTGTTGTTACTGTTTCTAAATGTGTTTAAAAATATCTCTGTATGACAATGACACATGATAACCTGCAAAATGAGACATTATAACTATAGATATTATTTTGCAAAATAATAGTGAGTACCACACTAAGACATATTACATGTCTCACTTTTTTACTGGTATCAGTAAAATATTTATTAAATTATCTGTTGAAAGTGTTATAGTGAGAAATGTATGTTACCCCAGTCTTGCATTTAACATGGTAGGATTTTTTAATTCAATGCTATTGTGGTATATTTCCATATAAAGAAATTTGACTATCAAGACCAAATATTCCAGAATGGCAGTCAACACTTTTAAATACGTCGAATTTATTTAGCAGATATTCCAAAAAACATTTCTTCTACGGGCAGATGTCCTACCACGGCGATGATTTTCAAGAGATTAAATTTTCAAACAAAAACCAACGATTTTAGTTATTTGTTTTTGGGGTGTTACGTCGTGTTGCGCTACCTCCTTCTTTAGCCAATGTTTTGGACAGCGTTGCAGTGTCCATCATCAGGGCAGATCCGGCAGATGAACAAATAACGAAAATACTTTTGGCCGTGAAAATCTAAAAACTTATCATAAAACCAACGAATTTGCAATTGCATTGCTCCCATTGCATCACCTTAAGTTCATCTGGATTCGTTCACATGATGTGATTCGGGAAAAACAAAAATTACCAATACAAAAAAATACTTACTAATTGAAACAATATTTTATCAATTAATTGAATCACATGAAAATGGTACCTTGCAAAATGGATTGGCTTTATCCAGAAATGATTATAAAATCATTGAACAGGTTCAGTATCGCATTAATTCCGGTGGTAGATTAGGTACTTTTAATATGCAAAATGAATTAACGTAATTTATTTTGATCACAAAATGGTTTTCGCAATTTATTTCTATTGGAACACAAAATGATTGCGGGAAATGATTTTCCGGCAATAACAGGCACCGACAATGTAAACAGCAAATTATTCCGTGGAAACGTATAGACACTAGACAAAACGCAAAATTTCCAGTAGAACGGAAATGAAACGAATTTACCAATCAGTCATTTGCGCTCATCAATCTGTACTGGGCTGCAAACACTCCATGCAATCAAATATGGAAATGTGTTTTAATTCACCGAAGGCTGTGTTGACACTACGCCGGTAGAAGTAAAACCAGTTTAGTGCAACAACACTAACAACCTCCTTTATTCAGCACTGTAACTACTATCCTGTCGATCAGGAAAAGTGGTTCAACCAGAGTACTAGATTCACATAAATATTGTTCTGCAATCTAACATTATGGATTTTTCAAATTAGGATATCAAAATATCGATCATCCAGTTGATTTGTTAGATATCTCCATGACATCTCTGAAGAATCGAAATTTGATCCGAGTATTCAGTTATATGCAAAAGTGTACCATGTATCTGGTACAACACTCAGATTACACACAAAAGGACCGCCAAATCATTTTTTTTTATTTTTTATTTTTTATTGATCTATATAAGTGATGTTTACAATATATTATTCGATGCCTGTCTCGCTAGGGTATACCTGTGTTGAGACAGGCGTAGAGGTACATAATTACATATCATATATAAGAGTAATATAATTAACAATTAAACATAAAGATGATTGAAAGTGTGGGTAAATCACATAAAGAGAGTTTTCTTATAATTGAGGGAAGAGCTACAGTACAGTAGCAAATCCTGTCAAATCTATTTATGGATTTAGATTATTTAGGATTTTATAATTTTATTTTGTTTTATATGGGTAAGGACGTATGTAGATGGATATTTCTGTCTATTTGTAGTTTATTTTACAGATGTTTGCAATAGTGTGACGACCAGTACTTATAATCCATTTCTTTACAACTTGTTTGAATTTGGTCATTGATTCGGTTTGTCTAATCGTAGCTGGTATTGTATTGTGTAGTTTGCAAGCTATGCATTTAAAGTGTCTTTGTCCAAAGGTGGTTTTAGAAAAGGGAGTTTGGAGGAGTTCTTTGTTTTTGGCTCGGGTATTGTGTATCGATTGTGTTGCTTTGTATAGGGTTATGTTGTTTTTATGTAAATTAACTAAGATGGATCTTGCGTAGAGCTGTTTAATGTCCATAACGTTGAAGGTGTTGAATATCGTATCCGTGCTGGTAGTAAGAGGAAGTTTAAGGATTATTTTTATTATCAGTTTTTGTGCTTTAATGATGGGGTCGAGGGCACTAGAATAAGTGTTACCCCAAGCTAAAATTCCGTATTCGATGTGTGATTGGCACAGTGAGTAATACACTGTTTTTAAAAGGTGTAATGCAGAAAAACTTGTAGTGAATTAAACAAAATTTTGATGTTGTCTGAGTCACCAGTAGGATATTTCTACTGTACCGGACCGTTAAGCCTCACATTTACGTATTTCGTATGTAAAATACGGATATTTGATTTATGGTGAACATTCGAGTATTGCTTTCCCCATTATCTCAAAACTTTGTATTTGGAAATGTTTGACTGATCACATGTATATATAATGCAGAAATTTACTCAGGTGGCTAGATTTCTACATTTCTTACCCGAGTCAACTGCTGTAAATGGCTTTACACAACTACCACGTTAATCATTCATAAAATTATGATAGATGTTTATAAGCGACTAGACCAAAGTGCCCAACCGCCTATGTTCCAGTTATCTTAAAGGAGAAACACCCACACGCAAAGATTTTTAAGTATTTATCCCGATTAAATCACTAAATGGTTGTTTATTGTTTCAAAATGATATTACTGATAGACTAGCAGCAATATTTTCCTAAATAAATTGATTCTGAATAATAAATGTCACCCCATTATCCTCTCTAGAAAGCGTAATCAAATATCCTTCGACTATGAAATTGATAATGCCTCGTGGTACTGTATTCCATCACAAGTGGTCAAGATCTCGGAATCGAATTCAACAGCAAACTCTATTTTAAAATATAAACACTATAATATTTGTTTAAAATCACTTTTTTAATGCACCTCCACCCGGTTTCCTGATGACAGAATGGCAATTCTGAAACTGGTAGAGATGTTAAAGTAAAGTGATTCAAAACAAATCGTGTGGTCAAATTATAATTATAGCAAGCCAAAAAGTAAATGATTTTACTAATACGATTTCCATGTAGAAAACACAGTGTTCAGTACATGTCGTCATCCTCAATTACTGAATAGAGTCTCTAAACCATTAAAAAACCAAACATCTCTTTCTAATTATTTATACACATCCATAATTCGCAGAATTCTAAAATTCGGTTACGTTGTTTGGAGACCAGTATTATGTTATTCTAACTATTAGAAACGTCTAGAAGAAATATTTCAAAATTACAAACATTAAATGACGTCGCGTCGCGTCGTAACGAAAGTGATTTTGATGAAAATAAAAAGTATATTTTTTCTCGAGCTTAACAAAATAAAAATAAAATATGCATTTTGGAGACTTTTCTGCATAGACCCAAACAGGCGACCAACGTAAGAAGTGAGCGATTTCGAGATATTTTACGAATTGCTTCGCCTTTTGAAATTAAAATTAACTTTGGTAAATAATTAGATTATGATCTTACATTGTTTAATAACCAGAAGCATGGTTCCGCAGTGACTTGTCCTCTGGGAAATGAAATAACTAGCAATTTGCAAACACGTACAGTCTGACCTTTAATGGTAGAAAAAAACTAGGGCGCTGCGATCGTTTACAATGTTTTAAATAGCAACATCAAGATGGGTCAAGGGAAGATGAAAGTAAGCTTTAAAAAGCAGAATGGTCCTATTGTGTATTTTTAACTGTTCGGGTAATGTCACTTTCCAAAAGAAAATGATTTTCATTATATTCTAGAACAATTTTATATTCAAATGTTTTTTTAATTAATTGAAGAATTTAGGGATTTCTAAAATGTATGTATTAAAATTTTCATGTTAAATAAATAAATAAAATCAGATTCACGGTATAAAGTTTAACATAAAATAAAACATTAAAAAATTAGTTTCGATGTTTTTCCATTTAACGTTATTATTTGTTTACAAATAAATGATCAATCTCGAATTCGAAACATAACCTCAAATCTGAATGTACATTGTACATGGTCATACTTATTTTAAAATATATATTCTTCTAAATAATATATTCGACATCAACTGTTGTTTGTACGTTAGCGATCTGCAGTTGTCATAGGGAACGATGAGAAGTTACCGAAAGTTACCTCAACAATCCTTATCCACGACCGTGCTAGGGGGTCTGATTTGGAGATGAGCTTCCTTGCTCGAAATTCATTTTAATTCGCAAAACAATAATAATTCTCGTGATTCACCCAGCGATCGAAATAATGAATGAATAAATACATTAAAAATCATTGATGGGAAAAATTCAAGACTAGTTTTTGACGGTAAAAATTTTCGATTCATTTGTTTACCGCCTAGAAGAACTTTTTCTATTGCTTATTGTGTTTAGCTTCAAAAGTGAAATGAACATGAATACAAATAATGCAGAACTGTCAGAACTAATTTATTCCTGACACATATTTTTTATGGCGAAAAAAAATATTGACAATTCATCCCAATGACAATTTTATTGTGCATTCTACGTATAATGTTTATTAATATATACCAAACTATACCGAGTATATAATATACTACTATATTTATTTTTTTATTATATTGGAGGTTCATTTTGAGAAAAAAGTACTAAAAATTAGAATTACAGACTATAAAGGACGAATGATGACTTACTTCATCTGAGGTTGTCCGCTTCAAACGTTTAGCGGTATTAGTTTTTCTTATGCAAAACTAATTCCGCTAAACGTTTAAATCGCCAAGCTGTAGAAAACATAGAATGTTCTTCATATTATGTATGCTACGTGTATTAGTTTTGCAACGTTTGTGGGTCAGTTCATTTGTATATTGGTGTAAAATAATATATACAGCGTTATAAACCGTTACATAAACCGTACTATTTCCCAAGTGGTTTTCTCATAAAACATTGTTAAGTTACATCCCCCAATTTAATGGTTTTACCTATCTCTCTGATATCAATTCATAAGATAACGTTATGTATCTCCTAATTATTTACATGCTCGTTTATTCATGTAGGTACTTTCCTATATTAAAAGTGATGGAGGCACGTACAGACCAAGTTTCTAATTCGTAGTCGCACTCATTCAGAATTATTATCTAGTGGAAATGTAAAGTAAAAGTATGACTAAAAATCTGTTTGCTTTTTTCTAAAGCGACCAAAACGTTTGAACTTTCTCGCTCTTTAATCTGCAAGTTTTATGAAATTTTAACAACTCTCCTGCGTTTCTATAAATTTTCTGGTTATTGAACAATCTGTAATTACGCGGTACCTAAAATGTTTTTCTATAATTTTCGTGGTTTTCTGACCGAAGAGATTTCGGTTATTAATTTTTAATAAGTCAATTATTTTTAATAATTTCATTATTTCTTTATCGTCGCTATCAAAACAATATTGCGCTTGGATGGAATAACACTGTAGTCTACCTGATTCATATTTCACTAATTACTGGTTAAACATAATAAAGGTCCATTCATATTTGTTTGGCGACATAAAGTATGCTTCACAATTTAATTCACACTTTTTATTGATCATTTTAGGAGAGGTTCTAAATTTTCCTTGCCTATGACAAATCGGAAAATCAAGTGTTGCAATTGAAATTACGAATATTATAATAACTTTGGCTTTTTTTTTAATTTGGCATGGAAGGCATGTGTTCATCTTATAATTCTAGTTCGTATACAATGAAAATGAAAAGGGTCAAGGTACGACTATAATATGGGATATCATGCAGCACTGCTAAGAAAACACTTCTGTACTTCTGACACCCTGGACTCTACAATATGCGAACGTGTTCAGAATTTCACAATAATCATTTTAGACGAAATATCAGTGCATTTAAAGAAAAATTCGCAAACAAATCGTTGACACCTCAACAAAATACCCACAAAAGTCTAATTGAGATCTTTTAGTAATACTGAGCCTTTACACTTAGTGGTCATTGCTTTTTGAATTTTTTGAATACCTTCGGATGGGTATTCGGAGACCAGCACGGATTATTCGTTTGTGTAGAAGATATCAATACATAATACTACTGACTTGCACAATCCGTCTATGTGTTCGTATAAAAAACATCTAGACCTCACCAAAAGCGTTTTCCTTCTATCACCCGGTGAAATTTTAACTGGTGGCGTTTTTCCATCATTTTTCTTACGTGGTGAATTGTGCCTGTCTATTTTAGAAGTACCAATTTGGCCTGGACTCCAGTTTGGCGAAGAAGCTTGGTTATACTTTTGGCGAGTCTCAGAGGATTGATATTATATTAGGAGTGTCGGAACTGAGTTCGCGTTTGGAGTACAAATTTTGGAACACAACAGTTGATTAAATTTGAGGGGTTAATAATAATTTCTGAAATACCCGCCTAGGTTATTTTCGAACTTGGAGTTAGGTAGGAACCCATCTACTTTGTTTGCAATGAAGAAGACAATTAATTGAACCATTTTAACATTTTTTTCCTGAATTGACAAAAATATTTAAAAAAATAAACAGAATGTGCAATTCACACGCAGTGGAAGCGAAACCTTCAGAAAACTAAAGTAGACTAGAATGGGGAGGCTATAAAGCACCGCATAAATCCTAAAGATGTATGTGTTTGAAGATATATTGATGTTATTGTCTGTTTTTAGTGTCGCTATTTTTAGTTTCATCGAGTTTCAAATCACAGCGATGCTAAGAAGTTTTCACTTAAAAAATATCGTGTTCAATTTGTTGGAACCGAGAAAACACACATTCAAATAACAACTTGTGCTTATTGAATATTGCAATCGGTAAATATTCGGAACAAACGTCAACGGTTAATACGCACTTTTTTTTTATAAAACCTTTAGATTCTTCTTAATTACCATAAAAGACAACTATTTGCATTGGGGGAGGTTGAAAATGATACATTTTTAATTTTAGTTACGTAAATTGAAAATTTGCTTTCGTATTTAGACACAACGCTTCACCATATGCAATTTGTAATGATTATTGTCATTATATTATGTTGGTATTACTGATACTATATGGAAGGCTACATCATACCGTAACTGACTTCATGGCAATATATTCAAATGCGCGTAACCGAAAAAACCTATACGCTAGATTTGTGTAACATGGTTTGTGATTCAAAAGAAAGTGCCCCTTTATAACGCCTACTCACGTCAAGGCAAGAAAAACATCCCAGTTTTCAAGTAGTTTAGCGGCTACGCTAGGTTTGTGTAACATGGAATGTAAAATATCAGTAATACCAACATATTAAAATAACAATAATATTGCAAACAGAGTGATTTGACAGTGTTAAAGCAAATTTTCAATTTACGTAACTAAAATTAAAAATGTATCATTTTCAACCTCCCCCAATGCAAATAGTTGTCTTTTATGGTAATTAAGAAGAATCTAAAAGTTTTATCAAAAAAAAGTGCGTATTAACCGTTGACGTTTGTTCCGAAGAATTACCTTGCAATCATACATAAGAATAGCAGCCAATAAAATAAGCATTAAGAAAAATGAAGATAATTTTGGTGGTTCTTAGTCGAAGTATGACCGAATTGGATAGCGACACTTTGCCGCAACTGGTAGTGCAGTGGCCCGGAAAGCCGAAGGTTTGAGTCCCAGAGGTGCCAAAATCTTTTGCTGATTTTTCTATTTCCATAGTTGCGATTGGGTTTCGCTAATGTTGTCTTCATTTAATTAAAACATTTGTATGTTATTTATAATAAATAATATACTATATATATATAAGGTTACCATCATCATTTGCTTTTAAAATATCGTAAACAGCACAGATACATATACAAATATCATACGTTTTTAGCCACGATTAATTAGTTCATAAATGTTTAAAAAAATCACTATACATATGTAAGATAGCAAATAAAGAGTTCGTTAATCGATAAATTCAACGTTCACCTTTATGACTAATCAGGTTCTTACCAAATTTCCTCGTTCCAATCTTCACCCCTCTTTCTACCTTCAGCTATTACATTACCCAATTGGTAACGCTGTAATAGACTAACAGGCTTCGTGCAGTTGCATCTTGTGCGGTTAACCCATTAAAAAAACTGATTTAATCTACCCTTCAAAAACTTTATTCCTGTCAAAACTTTTAAACTTTTTGGTTGAAATACATTGAGGATGTTAGCTTTCCACGAACCGTAATATGGGGCTACTTTTGAATCGGTTGACTTTAAACATCGCGAATAATAATAATTGGAAAAATCACATCAAGGATATCCGCTTAATTCTCGCTTCCATCGACAAATTACTCGCTTCTTTTTAGTGTTTTTTTTTTCGGGCAACGTGGATACAATGATTTTGGTTATGTTCAAAACATCTTGAATGTAGAAATATTGTGAATTTTTTTTGATATTTTCAGACAGTGAATAAATACAAAATACATTTAACAAATTACTCAACAATTATTAGTTTCGTGGCATTTATTTTGTAAAACCTATCAATGTTTATAAATAAATAAATGTATTTATATAACTACTTGAATGATACATTTTTAGATTTTCACGGTCAAAAGTATTTTCTTTATTTGTTTTTGGGGTGTTATGCCATGTTGCGCTACCCGTTTCTTCAGTGTCCATCATCACTCTCTGATCTGCCGGATCTGCCAATGATGGACACTGCAACGCTGTCAGAAACGTTGGCTAAAGAAAGAGGTAGCGCAACACGGCATAACACCCCAAAAAAATGAATTTTCGAAATTGAATTTAACATAATTTTTTTGACCTAGATTACCGATTTAATATGTTTAAATTGGTATCTTAAAATCGCCCACTCTAGTTTTTTTGACTTCCCACACATAAACATCTTTTTACATGTTTTTTATAGTTGTTTTAACACAAAATTTTCAAATAAAAATGATTTAAAAAAAAAGTGTTTAGTTTCAAAGTTGAAAATTGACAAAGTCACCCCATTTTACAGTAGTCTTTACTGTATAAAATGTATTAACATTTATGTTTCCAGGTGGATGTTGGAGGTAACATTCTTGCTAAAAACGCGACTACCTTTGTCAAGGACGAACTCATCACCAAGGATTGGCAAAAGGAGATCATTGATGGTGTACTGGAAAAATGCCTAAAGGTACAAGCCAATTCCACCATTTTTCTAAATACCTCTGTTTGCATGTTATCCTGGTTGAACTATTTCTAATATGTATACAGAAAAGTGACCGTCCATCTGAGCAACTGTCCAATCAACATAAAGTAGCCACTAATACATCTAAACAAAAAAGCGCCATTTGATTGATCAAACAGTTTTACCCTTTTGTTCAATTCTCTGAACAATTTGATTGAGCAATAAAACTATCAATTGAAACACAAAAAGACTTCGAACGGTGAGCTCTGGCATCAAGACATTAAATGGGTGTTCAGACACGGCTATAAAATATAAAAGATCATCGCACGCCAAATAACGCTCTCCATACAATCCCTTCAGACATTTCACACCTAAGCGACTTAAGCGCAGATCATCCATAGACAATACACATCTTACGCTGTAACCGCTCCCAATGCGATATGTGAGAATTTAAGCGCCCCCTCTCCGATAAAAACTGGATAGGGGGTCATTTTAATTATGAAGCTGCCTAGACCGGTGGATGACAGATGTCAAGTTGTCAGATTCAGTACACAAAATGTGCATTCCGTGACCGCTCGCTAATTCATCTGACCCTCTGATCTCCTACCATAGGAAGAAATATTTGATAGCGTCTTGTGAACGGCACAAAACATGAGCGCTCGCGGTTCAACAGATATCTGCCCGAGGTTTATAGCCGTGTCTGAACACCCCTTCACACAGCAATTTGTATAATTAGCTATGCAACTTTGCAATATGCATTTCACAATCAAAAAAGAAGACAAGACTATTTATTGCCTGGTGCACATTTTTCAATTCGTATCTCGGGCGAAGGCCGATAGTATAGCAATGAAATAAGGAAAATTCAAATTATTTTTACTTTTTAGGTTACCGTTTGGTAATAGGATAAATTTAATAAAACTTTCTAAAAAAATTTTTTGTTTGGCCGTATTATATCTAACAATGCATGTTTCGAAAATAATATGAATGATTCTTCCTAATTTTGAATTAACGTTAAATCTGTCGATTAATTAATTATCTAGTCAAACAGACGTTCAATTATAAATTCCGACTAATTTTGTGTTCAAATATTTGCTCTGAGGCGATCTACTTCCGAATCATTAATTAACCAAACCAAAATTTATTTAATTACCAAAATGTTTTCACCGCCGATACACTGATTTAAACCAAGCCTACAAAAATAAATCATGTTGGCATGGACCAAAAATGAACATTTTGTAAGGTTATTAAGAAAACACGTTATTAATTCTATGCTTCTTAAAGAAAATAACTTTTCTAAATCAGAAATGTAGCGCACGTTCTAGTTAATTTATTAACACAATTTGTATCGTTTGTAAGAGTTAACTGAGTATTTGTTTCCTTTAAACATTTTATGAAATCAAACTTTGCCCATAGTACCTATTTCACTGTTTGGGGTAAATAATAGATCGTAGAAAAATGTTCGAAAAAGCCCTATTTATACTGATCAACAAAAAAATTTTTATTCAAAATGAACGACGAAGAAATAATATTGACAGCAGTCAATCTAAAGGTAACGAATAAGCTTTAGAATGGGACGGCTTATATTTGTTTGGATTATCGCGGATTATCTTGCTCGTGTATGAGCAAGTTTTATGACACGAATGTCGATAAAAGAATGCTAGCCAATTTTGGAAACCGAATAGAAATTGTTGTGTCTCTTTTACTATCATGGTGAGAAATAAAATCTAAACGGTTTTAGACACAGAAAATACCACGCTTTATATTAAAATCTAGTAGTTAAGTACAGGAGAGTTAAAACGTTCTGAGCGACATGCCTGTTAATATGCCTTGGAAAGACATGGTACGATCAAGAGCAATATTAATGTCAGGTCTTGTTGGAATAAAAGAAAAGCATGTTTTGTATAAGACAATGGATTAACGCACACCTTTAAAGCAAGGACTGTGTCCCAGGACAGATTTATATGGTATTCCATTAATGTTTTATTTTAGTAATGTAGTTTAAGTGTTAGTGTTGTAACAAGAAATTTAGTATTTTTCGTAATTTTTGTTAACTTATTTACGACAAAGTTTTCTCGTTTTAATATTTTTTAGCAAAACGCAGAACCAGAGGGCAACAGCACTGTGGAGATAATAGATACCCGAAAGGGTAAACAAGACAAACCAGAATCCAAATGCAACTCCTCGAGTCTGAAATTCAGCCACTGCATATGGAGAGAGATGCAACTGTCCTGTCCCAAGGACCTGGTCAGGAACACAAAGGCCTGCGATAGGATGAGGGAACGATTACAGAAGAAGGAATACCCTGACTTTGACAGGAGAGGAAGACCTAACAGACCCAACAGACCTGAGAAACCAAATAATGCAACAAAGAAAGGAGAGAAGCCTGAGGAATAAAACATCCTTTAAATCTATTTGATTTGCCTATCTATTTTTGAAAAAAAAACGATTATATCGGATGTTTTTTGTTCATCAAATTATGTAAGGGCAAAACGGTTGTTTTGTGGACGAGTCCAAGTATTATTCCTGAGTAATTTGCTCCTAGGTGTTGGTTATTTATTATTTATTTACGACGTTGGCGACGTTTTGTAATTTAAACACCTGAAAAATAAAAAGTTTATTGTCAGTATCATTATTTTAATTCTTCGTATTGGATTTTTTTTTCCTGTATAAAGTATTTGGCGGGATTTTGCCAATTATTTTTCTACCAGATCTAGTTATGTAACTGCCAATGTTGTATATTATTCCACTAGGTATGTGTATTCAACTTTTCCCTCTTACAATTTCTCATTTAATATCCCCTATATGATACCTGTGATTATGATTCTACTCTAATGCTAACAAAATTATCTATATTCCCATATAGACCAAAAATGTATTTAAATTTTTTTTAAATTCTTTCCAAAGCAGTTAAGATGGCTTACGTCAATCAGAGTTAGCGGATTCGATTCCCGGCGTGTGCAAATATTTTTTTTAAAATTATTAATTTTTTCTTTCACCTAACTTAATCGGTGACCGGATAACGCAATAAAGTGGCACTTAAACTTCTTTGAAAAGTCATTAAAAATGATGAAAAAAAACTAGGTTCAGTAGGTTACGTGCTATTTTTTTTATTACTTTAATTTTTCTTCAAAAGGGTGTTGAAATGCGTTGTGAGTTGTCATAGAACCAAAATGCGAGTACAACGACATACCTATTCGTATAGTACATTTGCGGCGAAAGAATTCGTTCATTTAGTAGATTTTTTGAAGGTGTGCAGTAATATTGGATAACAATATAGTTTGAATACGGAAAGAATTCGTTCATTTAGTTGAATTTTTTAAGGTGTGTAGTAGTATTGGTTAACAATATCGACGACGCCAGGAAAAAAATTCAACCTATTAAAAACTTCGGAGAGCACATCTCTTGTATTTCAATATCTTTGGTATAGGTATACTCTCAGTATCTTTCTAATTAATGTAATACTTCCCAACCTTCCCCTTGCCCATCTCCTTGCCCTAACACTACCTTTAGCCTCCCTTACATAACCTGATCAAGGATGTGAAGTCCAACTTCAAAAAAAAATCCACACCAAAAAAAAGCGTATAACTTCTGAAATTTCACTAGAAGACTATATCAACAATCACATTGTAACATTTGCATAGGCAAAAAAAAGGTTACCTAGCTAGATACCAAATATATGTACATATAGGTAAACATAGTCGTATTCCATTAAGCCGAGTCCTTTAGCCATTGTTGGCAACCGGGTGACCGGACAGTACTAAAATAAAGTTATGATATGCTTTTGATGTGAGTGGCGCGATTACAATCACCCTGTGGGAAGCTGCAATGATTTGTGGTTATTGTGAATCTGGACCGGGCCATGTATTTTCCGCTTTGTCCGGACTGCTTCAAAAATTTCAATAACTGCGTTGTGGAAACCGTTTATAAAGTTGAAACGATTTATGGTTTGTATTTAAATCTCGTATTAATTGAACAAAAAATATTCAAATTAAATACAAAAAAAATTGCAAAATATACTCGTACGTGTTAAATCAAATCAATTTTTCTGGTCGATATAAAATATTATATTATCAACCAGTAATTCCTTACCTTATTTCGAGTAAAAAGTGTTAAGGAAATTTTGATCTCCGGCGAATTTTTTAATGTGTTTTTTTATTAAAAACAAAAAAACCTTCTCTCACATGTCACGCCGACCCCAACTGTCAAATTTCAACATTTTTTTGTTTATATTTTAAGTCGAAAACAAAAAACATCAAAAATGTCACCGGAGACCAAAATTTAATTTTTTACTCCACATAATGTCAGGAATCACTGGTTAAATAATGTAAGTCTAGTACATCTTTAAACACCTTTTAAATTATTGTACTTAAATGTGAGTATACGGTAAATAAATATGGATCTTTCTGATGCCAGAGCTCATCGTTCGAGAGCATTTCTTTTATTATTTGAATACGGAATGTTTACATGTTACAGTTTAGCCATTTTTTGACTACCATACTAGGCTATTGCCCATGTTGTGGTAGTCATATATGCAATATTATTTTATATAAACAGATAATAAAATATAAGAAGAGGAAAGAAAAAAAGAACATATTTAGGGATAAATAAAACTATATAAAAACAAATAAATAATACAAATAAAAATAAATACAATAAAATGATTGATACGATACGCGAAAATACACATAAACTAGGTAATCGTAGGCATCGTTTTGGCAACTTTGTCCTTTTTTTGGTTTTAAAAATTAGACGCGTGAAAAAGAACGAACTCTCGCTGGGACTAGTTTATATGCATTTTCGCCTGACACATCTATAATTTTATTATATTTATTTAAAGCTCTCGAACAATGAGCTCTGACATCGTGAAACTTTCCCAGGTTTTTCCACCTGGAAGTTTAAGGTAATTGCCACTAATTTAGACTAGCAACTTCAACATTTTACGTCATGACTGTTAGTTGTTCACTAAGAGGGTTGGTGAAATCTACGGAAAACCCTAGTATAAAAGGGATTATGAAATTAATCCACGTGTACAATAATACAAAATCGTTGGAACACCTGGCACAAAATCTACTAATATAATATTACATATAACAGCTGATACATTCGACCGGAACAGCAAAAAACTTAGAGAAATATTAGGAAATCTGACACATATTTATAATACAAATCAATATAAAATCTGTGAATCAAAGAAGTAGGTACCTACAGCTGTTAATATTGTTATGTTACTAAGATTGCCATCTGTAATGCATGGACTGTCTGTATTCACGCTGAGTCTGTCTGCAGGTATTTCAATGGAGCCTTCTGGGAGGAACCATCAGCATTGATCTCCTTAACATTGGTCACGGTAAGCGAAACACGGTTGGCTTCATGAGAACTGCTCGTTTCTTCGATCGGATGTGGAACGAGCTATCGGCATCTAATTTTCCTCCTTCATAATCCGGACCTCCTTAAGAACCGCAATAATAATAAATCCCTTAGTATATCTCTACCTTAATCAGCTTCACAACGCTATCCAACCGGGTGGCGATATCGTTCCCCTGACTTTTCACTGCACAGATAGTGGCACGCTTATGAGTTGTCACATATAACAAAACAAATTTAATTATGCATTAGGAAATACTTCTAAGTTACCATTTTGTATTATACAAGAATCCACGCCATCTCCACTAAAGCCAGGAATTAAGGCTTGTAAAACATAGATTGCGGAAAATCTGTTTAGAGAAACGTAATCCTACCCCTAAAACAACACAAGGCTTGCTTTCAAAAGTGCATCTGACCGACAGCACGATATACCGCCACAGCCTATAGATGAGCTGCCTATGCCGGGGTAGTCATCGGTGGATATTAATAGCATTAAGGCTGCGGAAACGACTAAGAGCCCCGTCACCAGTTCCATCCCTTTGTATGAAGGGATGCGATTACCCTCCCCAGAGCCGGAGCATTTATTACCACTTTATTTCGATGCTAATCTTTATAAAGGGTTTAATGGAAAGCTTTTAAAGGGAGAGTGTGAGGGAAAGTATTTAATGTCCCGGCGATTTGAGATTAATTATTTTTCAGCGAAACGGTGACAAGCGGTTTACGACGAAATTTTAATTAATGGCAATTTTTAGATGTTCAAATGACAAGAGAAAATGACAAGCTAAATTATTAAGGAACATTGCTTTCTTATTTTTCACGGCGATTTTTACACACGATTATATCCAGAAGGTATTATGTACAATATTGATGCCCCACGGGTTATGTTTGATTGTTCAAAATTGTGAGTGGAGAAATTGTTTGAAAATTTCTAGCCAAAAATCGTTTTGGGTTTATTTATTTCAATGCAATACAAAGGTACATAAAACAATGAAAAGTATATAAATAACTTATTATAATAAATGTATGAACAAAAAATCACACAAATCGAAACCTGTGCGTGGGTATATTACATTGATTTTTATCGGATTTCAAAGGTTAAAGTGGAGATTTAAGTGTCAAATATAAATTAAAGTTTTCAAAAAGATTAACTGAATAAAAATAACCCAATACATTAGTGAATTGATCTATCAAGATCAAAGCGCATATATTTTTAATTAAGTGGCACATGGGAGGCCCTTAGAAAAATAATTCCTCTCAGGGCCTATGACATCCTTGGGGATGATGTGTGGAGGGTATTTTTAGGGAAAGGAAAGAAAGAAAGTTCTTGGAAGGAAAAAGGTATAAGGGGTGGGTAGGGCCAATGTGTCCAAGAGTTGAATCCATCCCTCCCACTGCGGTGCAAGGTAATGGGTCAAGATAGTCTGCCTGGAAAAGCCTAGGTTAGGTCTCTCTCAACCTGTCTCTCCCGACACGGCCCTCAATGATCTACCGATCCACCCTGCTAAGCAGTAGGTGGGCAGACGCATCATCAGACAAAATAAACCTCACCACATGAACCGGGCACCCCTGCTAAGAATCAAACGTAGCGAACCACTTGGGGTGACCTGTAGCATTAGTGTTGGTTATCCAAAAAATGGTTCCCGGGGCGGTGTTACCCATACCCGCCTCCCAAATTGAACTTTAGTGAACTTCATCTCTCATCTAAGGGTAATACTCATAGAAATAACCTGGAATATATATTTTTTGAACAAATTAAATTAAACTTCTTCTTCTTATGCCCTGTCCGTACAACGGACGTTGGCTATCATGTTGGCTATGGAGACGTTGTACACTGCGACCCAGAGCAACTCTACAGCAGACTGACCACTTTCTCTGGTTTTTCAGCCACTAGGTTCTCCATCTTCTAGGGCCTCGTCTTCCGCCAATCTTTCCCTGCGTTATGATATGCAAGATCTCATACTTCTCTGGATGTCTCATCACATGTCCAAGATATTGAAGTTTTCGTATTGTTATAGTTTCAATAACTTATTTTTCTTTATTCACCTGAACCATAACATCTTCATTCGTAACCCTGTCCATCCAGCTTATTTTAAGTATTCTTCTGTAGATCCACATCTCGAATTAAACAATCGTGATAAATGTAAACATTGTAACGTGTTTTTTAAAAGATATTTCATTAAACGATTAATATGGAATGCCTAATGAATCTATTTACGAATACATACAAACGTGTATTGAATCCAAGCAATGTACGTTAAAGCCACGAGCGTGTACCCAAATCGGCCCCAGCGCAGTAACCAACCTGCGCTCGTTAATTAACCCAAGTCCCAAGGAACTGTTTCAATCCATTCACGCGCAATAAATCTTACCTGATTAGTGACCAACTCCCAGCTCTGGGTCCCTGCTCGTTCAGTCATTTTAAAGCATTTTCCGAGCTTATTTTAATAAATTTACTAATTATTAAGGATATTGTTTCTTCACAATGCTCCTTAGTGATTTGGGTTTTACAATATGACAGGATATTAAAAATTTTGAATTTGTGTAGCTGAAAATTTATACGTAAATAACACATCAGAAACAGGATAATTATGTATTGCTGCAGATTGAGGAAAAAATATATAATTTAAATATTAAATCTGATTTAACTAGACAACACTCTAAAAAATTTAAGAAAAAGACATAAAATAATTTTCTATTTAAAATATTTTATATTACGGGGATGTAGGTTGTCCCAACAAAATAAATAATAGGCTTAAGTTCTTTAAAATTTCCCGCAATAAGGGGGTTAACAATAATTAATAAAGCCACATAATAAAGTGTACCGATAGCGTTCAAATTAAGAGAAAAAGTAAACCTCTCCTTATCAACAATGGAGTACCGCAAGGGAGCGCACTAGGGTCGATATTGTTTTTGATATACATCAACGACGGCCTCGGTTTTAATAGCAAGCACAAAATTTGCCATTAAAACCAATGAAAAAAAATATTTATGGATTTAGATAGGTATAGGTATTCCGGAAATGTTGCAGTGCGATGACTTATTAGAGCCAACCTGTGGATGTTTTTGGATTTGAGTAGAATTAATGGTACACTTCTGACATGAGGTTACTATTTTCTTGTTTGAATTGTTACTATTCTTTTTTTCACTTTAATTTTTTTAAATTTAAATTTCTTAATCCGAATCATTGTTTTTTTTCTATTATATTATCTTATTCCGAAAATAAAAAAACAACATATCAGAGGGTTTAATTCAAACGCGGTAGAAGTGAAGTAGACAAAAGTGGAGAGGCTACGAAGCACCGCACAAAGAGGAGACCGATTATTCTATATCATTCTCTCGCAGGCTAATTCCTATAGATGTATGTGTTTGTCTCTTTTTAGTGTCACTTTTTCGTTTCATCGAGTTTCAAATCACAACGGTGCTAAAGAAGTTTTCTCTTAAAAAAATCTTATTTATGGATTTTAGTTGTATTCTGGAATTGAAAGTTGCAGTCCAATGATTTACTATGGCCAATCAGTGGATGTTTATGGATGTGAATAGAATTTATGGTACTTCTTACACGAGAGTTCTATCTTCTGGTTTGAATTGTAACTTTTAAAATTTTCAAATTTCCGAATTTTTTATTTAAAATTCTCTGAATCTTTGTTTTTTGTCTATCATCTGCTCTTATTACGTAAATATACAACAATAAAACAATTAAATGTACAACAACAAAACAATTAAATATACAACAACAAATAGCAAAATAAAACACAATCTGATTGATTCCAAAGCGATACTCTTCAACGCGTTCGACCGGGTGCAAACGTTTTCTTAGGGATTGGTTTCATTGCTCTTATTGCCTTGTTGAGAGAAAAGAATCAGGAGATGATGAAGATGAAGCGGTGTTCCGTTCATACTCGTGCAGGGAGCGATCCCGAGAGACCAATCGCTCAAGCAGCCGAGCAAACACTTTGTATGGAAAACTAATACTAACTTAATTCACGAAGCCGAGTAAAAAGTTCTTATCGCGTCAGTAGATGAAATAAGCTGGGGAATCATTTGAATCTGATATTTGGTGTGTTGGTGAAAACAACATGCTTTTAGTTCTTACTTACTAAACGTGAAAAACTTCAAACTAAAGGAAACAACTTAATTTGTAAAATTAGAACGTAAATGTGGTAGAAAATAATTGAAATATTAATTAGCTCCCAACCGTTAATAGAAACAAATATTTGCATGTTTATCATATGCAAGGGGTATTAACAGTGATAATAAAATATATCGGATTGCCTGATCAGTTTCGTCTCGTATTTGCTGCAAAGTTTGATGTATTTATTTTATTACATGTCACAAGCATAAGAAAATATTAAAAATAACATTTTTAAAAAGAATAACATAATTAAATCAGATAATATTATAATTCAAACCATTTATAAACAGAAATGACGCGGGTTTCGGCTTTCAGATTACCCGCGCTTAGTGCCCGTGTCCGCCGGCGCGCGGTAGTTTGCACCGAGTTGTGGACATTTGAACCTGGCTTCACTCTGTGCGGTTTCATATGTTTACATAAAAACAATCTTATTGGCGCGCTTGCGCCAGTCGGCAGCCCATTCGTCGACTTATTAGATAGACGAAACCTGCGTTCTTTTCTCTTGTACACTTAAGTTTTTTTTTTTTTTTTTCTTACGAGAGATGGGAAGGCTGATAGAGATATTGAAAGGAGGGTGAATGCAGGTAACTCTATTAAAGGAGGACTGAACGCCGTTGGTACCAACAAAAAACTATCCAAATAAGCGAAGCTAGCCGTCCATAATGGAATACCGGTACCCACCCTGATGTATGGGCATGGAACTGGCAGAGGAAGGTTGAAAGTAGACTGAACGCTGTAGTAATGAGATCCCTAAGGTAAATGTGTGGTAAAACAATGTATTATCGTGTGAGAAACTCGGAGATCCGCAAAGAATGCAATGCTGATGTAAGCGTAATGAGTAAGATCAAGAAAGGAATGCTCCGATGGTTTGGGAATATATGACGCAAATGTGAATGGTAGAAGAATCGGGGACGCCCGAGGAAGACAGGGCACGACCAAGTGAATCAGATACTTGAGTCGGGCCATGTCAAGAGTCAGAATAATAGAAGAGCATGTATTAGACGATGTATGAATGTGAACGAGGCAAGGAGTGTGTTCCAAGACCGAGTTGTTTGGCGGTCTGTCCTCTCTGCCTATGCCTGCGGGGAAACGGCGTAATGGTTAGTTAGTTAGTTACTTCTTAAAAACATTACACATTGCATATTACAATGATCTTTGGCTGTCCAACAAGGAAATTTACCCGTTTTAGGACAGTCAAAGTTGGGAACAATCTTCTGATTTTGTATTTCAGAGGACATTAAAATACTTTTACAAGGGCCGTGTTTGAGTTATAGTTTGCAAGGCAGAATAAATAAATCATTGACTGAGTGTAGCGAAGTTCCGTTTTAACTCCACCATTATGCATTTCGTCTGTTTGTAAATTTGTTTGCACCCTCTCTTTCCGGTGCGAGATGGTGGAAATTTTAATGGCGTTTCTACTTATGTCGACAGAAAAGCATTTATTCCAAAACATGGGAACACCTCAGCACAGGTTAGCCTAGTGAGGTATTCACAAAATGTTACTAGGTACTTACCTATATACATACAGTTACGGATCATTAACTTTTTTTCTTTATTACTAAACTTAATATCTATGTAAAACAAAGTAATAATCTGTAATATGTATGTTCAATAATAGAAATAAATAAAATCAAATAAAGTTAAGATAATTTTTTAACTTTTGAACTTTTTTTAATCATATTTTTCTAAATATTACATTACCTTCGAAAACAGAATTTTCTTTGGACACAGTGTACAATAATTGTTACTTATTTGGAAATTAAAAAAAAATGTTACTTAAAATATACGCTTTATAAATAAGTAGATTGGTATTAAATTACCAACTTAAAAATCTTACGATTCCATAGGAAATTTTGGTTTTGAATTACTAATTAAGAGAAAATTAGAAAAAAACATACTTTTTTGGAGGTGAGGTGGCAGATGTTCACAGAAATGCTAGTTTTAAATTAATTTATAATTCTTTTTGGATCAGTATAAGAACCTGATAAAAGGAAACCTTTGGTAAAAAAAAATCGTATAAATTAATGCTGCAGGCCGAATATATACGTCCCTTTGCTTTTCAGACACTTTTTAGAATAAATGGATCAAAAGAATTTTTTTTAATAATAATCAATAATACGGATATTTTCGACGTTCCCGCAGTCTAGTAAAATGCATCAAATTTTATTTTTTATTTTATATTTTAGAGAAATCAACAGTTTAAAAAGTGATTTATTTATACATGTGTAAATAAATCAAACCTAACTGAGAAACCAATACTAGATTTCATCATTATACTAATGCATTATGTACTTTAAAATTAAACAGTATCTAATTTTATAACAGCAGATAGCATATAATATATGTCATTATATAAAATATCGTTACATTTTATACAATTTTATTTACATTTAATACTAGAGTTTTTATATTTATTTTCGTTACAATTGAAGATATCTACATGAGCGAGAAGGTTATTTTATTTAAATTTAAAGAATCAGGATGTAAAATCGGTAAAAAATATTTTGTTCAAATATTCATCCATAAAAATATCACAGCCACAGCTTGGCAGCACTCAGTAAAAATAATAATCGGTTGTTTGCCCACAAAAACCTTTGACAAAATGCAGATTACTTAAACACGGTGTCCAAGCACAAGGGGGGGATATGTATCGCAGCAGGGAATAGAGGATAGACTGAGTGCACCAAAACAAAGGATAGCACGTAGATGTAAGATAATTCAATTATAAACTTCTATCACGGCCGCATTAATGGACCCCAGCGGTGTACTTGAAGTAGAGAGCGCGTACGCTCCTCCCAAACAGATTGCTTCAAATCCACCTTCAAACAACAAGCAAAATTTACACACAAACCAAAAAATACACACTATATGTACTAATTGAATTCTGATTCTTACGTTTTTTGGTACATTTTTATGAAGTGCGGAAATCTTTAAGAAATTATTTTAATCGCCAGGATAAAGATTTCCGCCTGCCAGCGATGTTCTTGGCCAGTTTTCAAATTCGAATGAAGTCATAAAAAAGGGCGACAATGGGACCGAAAAATAAAGGAAAACATTGGTCTCTTTACAAGAGCTGAAAACTTCTATTTTGCTGATGACAATATTATTAAAGTGGTTGTTTTTAGCTCTCTTTGTTATGATGTTGTCATTTAATTGTTTTAATATATTTATACATCTTTTTATTTCTGGATGCTGGAGTACGATTTCTAAAGCTTAGCACGGAAATCGTAATTTATAGCATTCTGATTTTCAAGTTTTGTCGTTGGATGTTTAAATATATGCAGATGTCTCTCGTTTTTTACTGTATATATTATTATAGAACATTTTAAGTGTTGACACAATTTATTGTTCATGCTTTTCGGGTTTAATTTATAAGTATAGATTAGCGGTTAACATTAGCGGTTAACATGTTTTTGCTATCAGTTTCTCGACAAATGTTTTCACAAAATTTATTTGCTTACCTTCTGTCGTCACTATGAAATCTAAGAAACTCTATACACTTTTTACAATTATAAATTAATTATACGTAGCAATTTGATATGCAGATAAAGACAGTGGCATTGCTAATATAGATTTTGAGGACGTAAACAAATCCGTCGATTTAAAAAATAGTTAATTCGTAAGTTATCTACGTAGTTCCTTCTTTTTGGAACTTTAAAGTTGCTGTGTAAATTTTCTTTGAGATTTAAATTACTTTATCAATTTCTTACTTACGTTTTGTTTTCGAGCGTATTTTCTGACTCTAACTGCTTTTTTGTATTTATTTTTCAATTGTGTGCGAGGCCTGCGTAGGTACATTCATTACATTCAACTGCTTTGTCGAAGTAACGCTTACGATATTACATTAAAAGTGAGAATGGAATAAATCGGGAGCATCTCCTATCCTTAACCTATATTTCTCTTCCTCTCCCCCCTTATCCAAAATTAGTTTTAAGACAATAAAACTTCCTCTCTAAGCAACTTTAGCATAAGAATCTTTTTTGGTTTAACTTCAATTAAATTAATATTTGTATATTTATCTTTGTAGATATTCTCTGAATAAGCAGTTTCTTACAATTAAAATATGAATAAATAAACATTTTGCCTCGGTTTGGGTAGGGTACAGGGTGCTCACGTAATTATTGATAAAAAAATATTATCTTAATTAAAAGACAATATTAGCGAAACTTAATCGAAAATCTGGAGACAAAAAAAAACCAGAAAAAGACATTGGAACCTCTGGGGCTCAAACCCAGGACCTTCTGCTTACATGGCAACAGCTCTACCAACTGTGCTAAGGTGTCTATATCCAATTCGGTTACTTTAAACTGTATCATACTTCGACTAAGAACTACCAACGTTATCTTCATTTTCTTTACGCAGATAGTATTGGCTTCTATCTTTATATATGATTGCAAGATTCAAACCCGAACTAAATGCTATCTAGATAATTTTTTATCATTTTTTTTTTTTTAATATGCAACATATATTGACTTTTCTGCAAGTGCAGGGTGAATATTTATTTTTATTTTAAACTTTATGAGTATAACCTCAAAATCTCACCTTGGTAGAGATGTTGCATTGTAAGTAGAAGGTCCTGGGTTTGAGTCCCAGAGGTGCTAATATCTTTTTATGATTTTTCTGTCTTCAGATTTTCGATTGAGTTTCGCTAATATTGTCTTCATTTAATTAAATATTACAATTTGAGGTTTTACCCATAAAGGAAAAAATAAAAAAATATATATTTTCTCATCAGCTGTCATAAGGGGGCTAGTTGCGTGAATGTCACCTCTTATTTTGCGGCAGTTAATATTTTTCGTTAATGAAAGCCTTAAAACTTAATTGTGTATCTGAATTCCGTACAAATTGTTAACGAATTAAAACAACAACAACGCGAGACATGTTTCGTATTAAAAACACAAAAATAATTTACGACCACCACTGATCAGATTGTACGCGCTGTCCGGACCTGACCTGGGCCGCCTTTGTTCAGAGGCCTGGCTGCAATCAATTTATTTACTACCACAGTTTTACATACACATGGGATAAATAGACCTTTTCTGACGATTATTCAAACTTATTTTTTTAAATATTATAGACCTTTTGACCCCTCCAACAGAACTCTTTCTATCTAGTGCCTTGCACCGTAGTGGAGGGATGGATTCCTACGACACTCCTTGACACTCTGACCCCCAGATTCCTACCACCCATCATTTTCTTTCCATGAACTTCCTTTCATTCCTTTCCTAAAAATACCCCCCACACAGCATCCCTAAAGATGACATAGGCCCTTTTATCGGAGAATATTATGTTTCAGGGCCACTTGGTGTAGCTAATGTAAAAAATTATAACTTTTCATTTTCGGTTCGAATTTATCATAATGCAACAGCATATTTTTTTTAATCGAGGGCTTGTAAATGATTGCTTGAGACATGTGACATCCAGCAATATATTTTTCAAACCAAAAAGCTGACTCGCTTTTGTAAAAAACTTTATTAAAAAATGTTAATATTCTGATAATTTTATTCAATATGTTACATTGTACTTTGAAGTTTTATCATCTGAAAGAAATGTTGTCTTTTGAAATATTGATTACTGAATTATAAAATTGAACTAATAAAATGGCGTACTTAGGTTCTTAGCGAATGAACAATTGTCTTTACCTAAAATTGAAGATACAAATGCTGTACAAACTTCGTAATGCCAGAGTTCACCGTTTAAGATTTTTAATGTGACACAAATATGCAAATAGTACTACTCCACGACTTGTTCAAACGGCGTAACATATGTTCTAGCACAACATATATAAGAGGAATAGTGCCGTTGAAATAAATTTCTATAACAATAGATACATTTAATTAATTACTCGGTACCTACCCTAAAAAAATGTAAAGTAGGGACCTTTCTTCCAAATGTTAAGAATGTTGAAATAAGAATTCTTAAACTGAAAATGGTTGAATACCGACAGATTTAATTAAATACATTTAATTTAAGTACAATAATTTTATTTCATAAACATTTTAATAATAAGCGTATTTTTGAAAAAAATATGTTTATAGAAGAATAAAGAAAAGTTTTTCGTGGATGATAAAACACATTTTTCAAATCTGTCATATCTTCTTGTCTTTGCATCATGGCCATTGTCACCAGGAGGCTTCATCCCAAAACAGGGTTGTCCCAAACAAGTGACTGGACGTATACGGTTACGTAAATCTATTTTGGACCCCTCCAACCAACAATCCTCCCTGTCGCCTCCAACCAACCCCCCTCCCCCCTACCCTGGCAGGACACACGTGCTCAAAGCAGCCGTATCTCTTTGACTAGGTATTATTTATGCGCGTCGCGATTGCTTATCGCGGGTTGGCTCACTCATTGGCCAAATTAAATTACGTTCCAAATTCAAAATTAAACACACAAGCGGATACACAAAGGGAGGTTTGTGACTTCCTTGCCGGGCAGTTTTCGGCATTGCGCTATCTATGCAGGCGCTAATTTTGCACTACGTAGATACTGCAGCGTGTTATCACTGATAACATTACTTTACTCACAATACTCGGACGAGCGCTTATGTAAATTTGGTGGAATTTTTTTTTTTAAAACAAAGAACTGCATAAAGTTCTGTTACATATTTTAACATTATTCTCTCAAATTCGTTGTGATTTGATAACACTAAAACATTTTTTTTTTAAAGTTTTTTTTAACAAATTGTAAAATATGTCACATCGAAAAAATTGGACGCCATACATAAAATCGTAAAACTGTTTTTTTTTGTTGACACTTTGGATTGGGTTATTTTTGTACAAAATGAAAGATTTTTTCAGTCATATCATTAGGTATAATAACATGGAATATTTTAGTATTTAAAATAGGCACATAATAATTCCCTAGTAGATAACTTTCATTAAAAATATATTGATATTCCATAAAACATTTCTGGAAAAGTTTAATTTGGCATTTATGTACTTTAAAAATACATTGCATTTCCTTGACAGTTATTTCCGCATATCGTGTCATGGTCTCATTGGGTATGGAGCCAGTGATTGGGGCAATCGAAAATTAGTACCTAACAGTCTTAGGCAATTTTTACCTTGAAGAGAGGGGTATAATATTTTAACAAAATATTATTGATAATTCCAGACGAAAATCAAGAAATAATTTTCGATACGAATCCGGAGACCGTTTTAATTAAGTAGCTGACGTGTACCCGGCCTTGCTCGGTGTTAAGAGTTGTTTTAAAATAAAGTTTTGGGATGCGAATTCTAGTGTACCTGAAAACTGCGTGCATTTTATTGTGGAAATAATATTATTGTAAAAAATTAAAAGGTTCTTTTGTTTAAAGCATTCGTCTTCCTCGGGAGTCTTCGATTTCTTCAACATTCACTTCCACGTTATACATTATCCATACATCCTTTTCTTCATTAATTACATAGCTTCATTTTACCATTTTAATTTAATTAAAATGAAAAAAAATATATATTATATTATATCCCGGGTTATGAATAATTCAACGATGTTTGAAAATCTCCTACTACCACCACAGTTAGGTCCAGGCTAAACGAGCGGTTCTCCCGCCGCGGGAAACCGCCTGTAAATCGCAGTAGACATATTTTACTATGAACGTTGAATGACGCTAGAGAACCACTCGTCTAGCCAGGGCCTAAGCTAAAAATATTGCTCGTGTCCTGATGGAGGACTTCGCAAGCGACCGGGTTAGCGCGCGAAATTCACGATTATTCCCAAATATTGTTAATACACCTCTATGTATATTGGTTACTTTTTACCACTTTTCAAAAACAAAAATTATTCTAAAATCTAGATAAAATAATCTTTCCAATGTTTGTAATCTACTACACTATATAAAGAGGTAAGATTTGTTTGTTTGTTTGCATCGAATAGGCTCCGAAACTGCTGAACCGATTTGAAAAATTCTTTCGCTGTTGAGAAGATACACTATCCCCAAGTGACATAGGCTATATTATATTTTCAAAAAAATTAGGGATCTTTACTAAAACTCCAATAATGCAACCCAAGGTGTAAAAAAATTACCTAAAATATTCTTTACGTCGCGTGCGCTGCGAAAACTATTGATGATAGAATAAAATAATGTATTACGACTTTGTAGAACACATCACTATTTACAAAAAAAGTCGCAAAAGAATATGTCTAACTATTATGGTTATGCCACAATAAGTATTCTTTTATTTTAAAAATTTAATTAATATGTCGCCGCTTGAAAAGGCTCTTTATTTGTATCTTGGTGTTAATTCTTATCAAAATTAATTACTTCATATTCAAGACAGCTTCAATACCTTTATTTAACTTTTTGAATTTTTCAATTCGGATATTTAGTTAGAAAGATATCACGAGTTTAAAAATGTTAGTATTAGAAAAAAGTTTCGGCTACGGGCCGGGCGGGAGAGGAGTCAAGAAATGAAGTGCCAGGGGGGTTGGCGGGACGGGGGAGCGGGAGAGCGGTGGCGGGGAAGATGGAAGTGGAACGCTGGAGGGGAACGCACGGGAAAGGACATGCAAGGAGCAACATTTTATTTATTTGAATATGGCATTGCAACGCATGCCGGGAAACAGCTACATATTATAAAAGAAAATCCAAAAAAACGCGCGGACCGCAAAAACTCAGAAACGAGTCCCGGTACGATCAAGGGAGTTATAAGGTGTGGTAGATCTCTGTCCCCTCTCGGGAAAAAAGGTACCCGTTTTTACCTAAAGGGCGTGCTTTTGGAGATATAAGGGCTGGAAGTATCACCCTCTTGAAATTTCGGAAAGTTCAAGAAGGTTCTATAGAACTCTAAAAAGTTCTGGAAGGGGTGGCGGTGTATGTCGTGGAATGTTCGTGAATAGGGAATCGGGATCATCATTGTGAAACATTCCATAACACTCTCAAATGTTTTCCTGAGCGAAGCCGGGTAACCCAGCTAGTATGTTATAAATTAATAATTTAATTTCTAAATATTTAAATTTTGATATTGAAAATATAAATGGTATAGGTTTTGGAAATAAGCACCGGGGTTGGAACCAAACGCAATGCCCACTTAGCCATTGACCGGTTGTTTCAATTGATCGTGCATCGGGCGTCCCCGAATCCTTCCACCATTGTCTTCCACGTCATACAGTCTCCTTTCACCCCTTTCTTCATTCATCACGTACGCCACATTTTATTACACATATTATGTATTTGATTCAATTGGTCGTACCATATCTTCCTGGCGCGCCCCAACTTCTTCTACCGTTCACTCTCACCTCATGTATTTTCCTTAAGCATCATTCTTCTTTCAACACGTATATCTCATTCAACCATAAACAATTAATTTTGTGCCATTTTTAAATCTTTTTTTTATTTTTGCATTATTTTTTTACGTTTACTGTATTTTACCATCTTTCAAAACCAGTGACGGCCGCTGCCCTGAAAATGTGGTGGTTCACTGATAATCCGTACCTATGAGAACGATTACTAAGCAACATTAGGTAAAAATGATTCCACTAATCTTATTTGAAGATAAGGTCTATTCCAAGCTGTTTTCGAAGGCCGAAAACTTCTACATTTCGCTGTTTAATTAAAATTTAAAAAATTTTTTACAGATCTTTTTTCTGTACTAAGAAAATAAAAACATGCAAACTTTTCGTAAGTAAATCTTAAATATCAACCCGAAAACCCCTTTTTATTTACAACTTTTAATTTATTTTATTTTATACTTCATAAAATAAAATAAATTTGAAAGTAGTGCAAGAAGAAAATACGATGCAAATGTCAATGGTAGAAGAAGTTGAGAACGCCCGAGGAAGACATGGCACAATCAAATGAATCGGATACTTGAGTCGGGCCATGTCAAAAGTCAGAATAATAGAAGAGAATGTATGGGACGATGTATGAATGTGAGTGAGGCAAAGAGTATGTGCCAAGACCGAGTTGTTTGGCGGTCCGTCCTCTCTGCCTACCCCTGCAGGGAAATGGCGTGATGGTAAGTTAGTTTTATATTTCATTATAAACAGTATTTATAAAAAATGTATAGACAGCATACAACCCATAAAAAATTTAATTCCTTAATGATCTGCGTTTTATAATTTAAAACACAAATCAATAAAAAAAGCAAATACATGTAAACTTTGGATATTTGCTGTACCTTTTGATTAAAAAAAGAATTAATCAGTTTTGTTAAGTATTTTTGCATCAAATCCAAATTGAAGTTTGTATGATAAAGGCCGCCCGTGTGGCACACGAATGAATATAGCTTGATTTTTCATACATGTGGTTGGCGTTGCGCGCAGGCGATGTTTCGGATATTCAATACAAAAACATAATTCGTTCCGCTTGCAATCGGCCTGCACACGGGGACAAAGAAACTTCGCGCGGAACTTTGAGAATTTGCTCTCCCTGATTCATTTTATTATATTAGGCATTATATTGGTAGGTGATATTTTTAATGAGATTCATAGATTTCACATTTTTCGATAAGATATTGTAAAGTAATTTTAGGCGATATAATTTACCAGTACTGCACGCGAACACACTGTGCAACCAGCCGCCCTTTTCAAAACCAGTTTTTAGTTTTCGGATACGTTCAGAAATATTTAATTTATTTGAATTTTATTGCATATTTGAAATTTTCTAACCTTCTGACAGAATATGCCAGACGCCTGAGGGGTTAGGTAATTACTCATATTTTTAAACTGGTATAATAACATTTCAGTGGGCATATTATGTGAACTCGTACCCTTACAAAAACGACATTGTATCGACTTTAATTCAGAGATAATTTGTAAATTCTTCCTCGGACATCCCCGAGTTTTTATGCCATTCACTATTGTATACCATATTGTTACTGTGAAAAAACTATATTATTCCGACTCCAAATCGACCCCGTATCTCATTCCAGTGATACTAACTAATAAGAACAAACTTTGAAATTTTCGACGAAATCGGTTCAGTAGTTTTGAGTCCGTAGGGCACAAAGATATGGATATTGCCATTTTATTTACATATTTTAGCATAGTGTGAAATTAGCAAGTTCTTGAAATATTCAAAGATATTCTGTTATGATTTAGCATGCGTAATACGCTCGTGAAATCTACCCTTTTTCTTTCTCATTGAAGATCAGTTAAAGCAGACAAGTTGTATTAAAATATGCAGAGGGGAATGATAATCGCATCATCGTCTGGTCCAACCTATTCTAATTCCCATTCCGCCGCTGTCCCCCTTTGTTGAGCTCCTACGGCCAATTGACTGAGTACTTAGTGTACTCGTTTGTAATACTATGAATGTTAATACATAGACCGGTTAGTGGTTGAGTTGACAAACGCGTCTAATTCCCATCCAAGCGTAGTGGATATAATTGTTCTGCTAGCTAAATAAATGTTCTATCATTGCACAAACAAATGATAATAATAGGTAGTTTTTCAAATATGTTCTGGTTATTCGAAACCCGTGTACGCTATTTTTTTTAAATAATGTGTGATTTTTCAAATTTGTAAATGGCTAAAGGTTTTTTAGTTCCTACTGACGTTGAAGACTTGACGAATTTGAATGGAATGCTTGAATGTATAAATAGTCATAATAAAAGATAATGAATGATAATAAAAGAGAATGGCCACACTTCAAAAAATTCGAAAGCTAGTTTTTGATAAATAAAATTAAAATTACAATACTTATGTGGGTATGGTAAAACGAGGCTAAGTAATTAACGAAGCAAAAGAAGGAAAGATAATGTTTTTTTACATGAGCTCCACACAGGAGGCCCTGAGGAAAATATTTCCCTCAGGACCTATGTCATCTTTGGGGATGCTGTGTGGAGGTTTTTTTTAGGAAAGAAGGAGAGGAGAGTTCTGGAAAGGAAAAGGGTTTAAGAGGTGGGTAGGAATCTGGGGTTCAGTGTGTCCTGGTCATCTGCCTCCAAGACCTAGACAAACCTCACCCCATGAACCCGGGCACCCCTGCTAAATCACCAAACGTAGTGAACCACTTGGGGTGACCTATGGCAGAGGTGTTGGTTATCCAATAAAGGTTCCCAAGGCGGCGGTACCGTTTAGTCAAATTAGACAATTTGTATAATATTTATCGAGTTGAATAGTTTTTTGTCCTAGCAGACACTTTCATTATTAATAAAATAGTAATAATATTTGCCTGATAAAGCGCCGTTTTCGTGAAAAATTACCTCAAGGGCGAAACATTGTTAAATTTGTTCATTTGGATATTTTTTTGTCCAACCAGACAAATTCAAAGTACAAGCTTTCGTCAAATTTATCGATTTGGATAATTTTGTTGTTCAAGACAATATTTTCCAAACGCGAAATATTGTCAAATTTGTTCGTTTTGACATTTTTTTTTACTTAACTTTAAAATGTTTAGCACCTCGTTAAAACATATTTCAGAAACGAAGAATTTAGAAACCACTTACCAGACTTTTCGTTCCCATCTCTCATCGATCCGGTGTATAGGTAATTCTGCCATGCGTGTGCTAGGTTTTACTTATTTATTTTTCATGTTTTCCGTAAAACGGTTATACGCCAATATATCATGGAGAGGATCACGATTTAAAAATCGCATGGGGGTAGTTTTACTATTTTGTGACATGTGTCAAAAGATAGTTCTCGCTTTAGGAGCATGAAAAAGTGCATGGGATCTCCCACGACTATACTTGTTAGGGGCATTTCAGTTAATCTCTCTCAACATTGGCGGATTGAGTACAGTAACAGAGATTTGCTTAAAAAATGTTTACCTGAAAATATTTTTCGGCGGGCTTCTAAAGTATTGAAATCGAGCATTCCTAATAAGAATAAGGATGGAAACAGGATTGGATAGTTCCTATGTATATTCCCTCATATACAGTTAACGCATAAACCTTTTTGTACTTTTTCTATTTCTAGGGTGTGATTTGGTTCAGAAGGGGCCCAAATAATGATACTATATTCCACGATACTGCAAACAACTGCTTCGTGTGTTCTCCGTATTGCAATCTCATTAGTAAATGTCTCGCATTACGAAGAACAAGTCCAAGCATTTTGTTGGCGAGGGAGACGCGAGGAGACGCGAAAGACAAATGTCAAGCATGTGGAATTTGAAAGAGGATTTGTTTAAAAAATCACGCTAAAATCTCGAATCACATTTTTCCGTTTAAATATGTTTTTATGGATTTGTTAGGGGAATATAAATGTTTCTTTGGATCTTATAAACGTAATCACACTGCATTTCTGGATGACGAAGGGTAAGTTATTCAATTCCGACCATTTAACAAGAGAATTAAGATCAAGTTTTGTAATCTGCAACGCAAAATATTTGTAATAAGGCTAAGGAAGCAATCCCGATCTCGCGGGATCTCGTGACATTTTTCGGGATCAATACCGAAGCATAATATGACGAGATCCTGTTCGAGATCGACGGGATTGGGCGGCAGTAGTCAGCGACGCTTCACACGTCCAATCGGGTCGTGAATGGTGCGCTGACTGACTGACGGTCGGCGGAATGGGCGGAAGTGTCAATGGAAGAAAGAAAACCATCCCGACTATTTACGAATATTAGCGACGGATGATATAAAAGTGTGTCGAGTAATTGAGAAATAGATACTTGCGTGCGTGCAGGCAGCCATTTGTTTGTTTTAGTTGTGAAGTTATGGTGATTACTTTTCCTTAAATTATGCATTTTTTGTTGTTTATGTGAGCTAAATAAACATAATTTTTGGATTCTTACGTTGTTAATACCTTAAAGTGTCTAAAAATAATCCAGATGATAACAAATATTATAATCAATAATTATCAGCCTGAAACACTCATCTACATTGAAAAAATCTTCCGAGAAAAGATACTGGCCGCCAACGGGAATTGAACCCGTGACCATCTGATTGCCTGTCAGCAGCTCTGACCACTGAGCTATGGCGGCTTATCAAATACCCGCTAAATAATTCAATATATACTGATAGATGAGTGTTTCAGGCTGATAATTATTGATTATAATATTTGTTATCTACCCTTTGTGCTATGCATAAAAATCTTGTTTAAACGTTAGTTTATCAATTAAAAATAATAATTAATCCAGATGAAGTGTTTGTTGAGTTTAGCAGTCGTTTACCGGTATGTAGATACTTCAAGAAAGCAGTTAATAATTTGACTGCTCAATGCAAGTTATGTAAAGCTGTTCTCAAAACCACATCAGTGCATTTTCAGCTGCTGGGTATATTGCAACGGACATTAGATGCCGTTTAGTAGATAGCACCCTTAATACACTTTGTTTTTAAAGAAGTTACTTTCAAAATCACCCGTAATTACTTTCTAATCTCCTTAAGCTATTTTTTTTTTTTGATAATTTTAATTTAAAAAAAAATATATTATTATTTAGTAACTAATATGAAAGAATAAAGGTTTTTGTTTTCTTTCAAATAATATTTTCTTTTAATTAACGAAATCCCGAAAATTTATGGAGAACGCGAGATTGTAATTTCTAATCTCGCGAGATCTCGAATTTCCAATCTTGCATATCGGCATGAACAAAAATGCTTTAATTTACTCTTGTTGGCAAGAGTGGAACGGTAATATGTCGAACCGAAGGTGCCCTATTTTCAAATGACGTAGAAATGGTGCAAAAAATTATATGTGATACCTTTAAGCGCGAAAGTTTGGGAACTACCCTCTGTTGTATCCCTCAGATTTTCTCACTGCAATGCTAGGACTAAATCTTCTAGACATTAGGATAAAAATTGCAATGGTGTTAGTATCACATAAGCTGCTAAATGGGGACATTTGCAATCCTGACGTTCTGTAACGGATTTCGTTTTATGTCCCCGATAACTTTACCAGAGAGCACAGGCTTTTTGTTTTTCCAAGAGGCAGATCAACCTACCAATGATCAAGCTTTAGTGAGAAAGACTACACTATAGTAGGACCACATTTCTTCTGAGGTAAATATTTTTCATTTAAACCACAGTGATTTTAAGATCACAAAAAAATTATTTTAACACCAGGCCGCGTCTCATCTAATATAATTAATATACCTACTTAATCAAAAGAATGTTTATTATTAATGTTACTTGTGAAAATTGGGTAAAATTTTTTTAATACCAATTTGTCCATTTGGATTCTCTTTAGAGTTCTCTTTGAAAAGAATATGTGCCACCACTTCCGTTTGTAGCTAGCATGTGTGCAACAGACATTAGCAACATCTCACATGTCGATAATGGGAAGCAAGTAGGCAGATATTAAGGTACTGTAATAAATAAAATCGATACAAGTAATGAGATGGAGCAGGTTCATACGACGCTTTTATTAATAAATTGAAGGACTTTTTTTATAGCTCCAGTTCACTAAAAAATAAAACAAAGGGTAGGTACCTACCTAGACCCAGTGTTAATTTCAAGCGACCTCCCAGGTAAGTATGGTCCTGTATAAATTCATTTTTAGGCAGCATCGCGTTCATTGGTCAAAATATTGTACATATATTTTCGTTTCGGTGATCGATGAACCGTTGTATGCAATTTTTAGCTATAAGTTGTTTTTGTTTGTCTAGCTTGTAGTCTTTCTAGATTTTAGGCATGAATGGTAAGTTTGTACAGCGCCCTTGAGGTGATTTTTCACAAAAACGGCGCTATATAAATCGTCCAAATATTATTATTATTATTATTAGACGTGGATAGATAGAAAAACAACAATTTGTTGTTTTTTTAACCAGACATCACTTGATCCACTGCTGTATAAACACACCCAATGTTTGTTTGACAATTAAAAAACCACGGTCAAAATTCATACATTATTTCGATTACATATTTTTTAATTAAAAATTTATTGCACAGAAGAGTCCTTAGGATTATTCAAACCCAACAACCCCCAGTCAGAAAGGTCTTAGTACTCTGAAAGACAACAAATATTATAATCAATAATTATCAGCCTGAAACACTCATCTACATTGAAAAAATCTTCCGAGAAAAGATACTGGCCGCCAACGGGAATTGAACCCGTGACCATCTGATTGCCGGTAAGCAGCTCTGACCACTGAGCTATGGCGGCTTATCTAATACCCGCCAAATAATTCAATATATACTAGTGTTTCATTCGACAATTACTTATTATTACATTTTTCCAACTGAAAACAACCAACTTTATTTTTGTGTGAGAGGTATTTTTAATACTAAATCTCCCGCTAGGTGGCGTCGAGACTAATTATGTCTGCATTTTTTGCTGAAATACTTTAACTTGTCAAATATTTTTGACGGCCAGTATCTTTTCTCGGAATATTTTTTCATATATATATTGTCAGTATATATATATATGGCGGCCAGTATCTTTTCTCGGAAGATTTTTTCAATGTAGATGAGTGTTTCAGGCTGATAATTATTGATTATAATATTTGTTATCTACCCTTTGTGCTATGCATAAAAATCTTGTTTAAACGTTAGTTTATCAATTTAAAATAATAATTACTATTTGACAAGTTAAAGTATTTCAGCAAAAAATGCAGACATAATTAGTCTCGACGCCACCTAGCGGGAGATTTAGTATTAAAAATACCTCTCTCACAAAAATAAAGTTGGTTGTTTTCAGTTGGAAAAATGTACTAATAAGTAATTGTCGAATGAAACACTAGTATATATTGAATTATTTGGTGGGTATTAGATAAGCCGCCATAGCTCAGTGGTCAGAGCTGCTGACCGGCAATCAGATGGTCACGGGTTCAATTCCCGTTGGCGGCCAGTATCTTTTCTCGGAAGATTTTTTCAATGTAGATGAGTGTTTCAGGCTGATAATTATTGATTATAATATTTGTTATCTATCCTTTGTGCTATGCATAAAAATCTTGTTTAAACGTTAGTTTATCAATTTAAAACTCTGGAAGACGATCAAACTTTTTGTTAGGATTAACGTGTTTTATTTTTGGGTTATTATGCGCTATTATACATCTATTTACCTATTATACATCTGCTTATTTATGATGATGATGGACACTGTAATGCTATCCGAAACGTTGTCTAAAGAAGGAGGTAGCGCAACACAATATAAAAACCCAAAAATAAATCAAGATAATTCTTTGGCCGTAAAAATCTCATATCACATATTTTTGTCAAAGGCTCGCGATAGCTTTTACGTAAACCAATAAATAGAGTGTATTAATTGGTTTTGTGTATAATTTGCAGAACTCTATTTAATTTTTTTTTCTAATTTATTTTAAATTTAATTTAAAAATGTTAAATGATAGATCTTATACATATATGTTATTCCCCAGTAGTTTCACAGTAAGCTTACAAAACCTAAGCAATATAACACATTTCAATAAGTTAATAGCTGTCACGACATTATTAAACAATTAAGAAAATATTCATATGGGGAAAACAGATTTCAAAGTTCCCTACAAAATTAATAATCTATTATCACAATCATTTTCTCAATAAATCAGTTTAACCGATAATAAATCATTTTAAATTAAAATTCAGAATCATATAAATAAGTCGTCTTAAAGTATTAACCACCGTTTTAAAATAGCCTTGAAAGCCGAAACAGCTGTCACAATATTAAAAAATCAAAATGC
Organism: Limnephilus lunatus; assembly: GCA_917563855.2. NCBI lineage: Eukaryota > Metazoa > Arthropoda > Insecta > Trichoptera > Limnephilidae > Limnephilus > Limnephilus lunatus. The sequence continues at coordinate 100,873,878 of OU830595.1, forward strand.
TCGCAGAACTTATTACTAACTTCATTAAATTTAATTTTAATGAAATTTTAAAACAATGAATTGTAAAATAACATTAAAAAATGTCAATATTTAAATCTCAATGAGGATTTTTAAAGTCGGTTTTAATATATATATGTATATATATATATATCACTCATGGTTACTTTACTTCCTTTAGTTCTTGAGAGTACCGTACAAGAGTCCCAACTGCTTTGCTAGTGAGGCATCCCAAAATGGAGTATATCGTGAGGTGAAATTTAGGAAGGAGATTTTTAAAGTATTTTATACAGGGGAAGATGAAGATGGGGAAGTACCTGGTCAATCAGATCTGGTAACCAAACGCGACTAAAGCCATTTCAAGCATTTCTTAGATTTTGAACGGTTATCATTTAACAGGGTGAGACTGAAAATGAGTATGTATAACTCCGAAAATTGCCATGGTATTTGGTATACATTTTTTTTTATTAATAATTAGATTTTGAAACGACAAATCGGAGCCGAAAAAAAAACATTGATATAACTAAGACATTTCAAAAACACACTGTAAATCAAAAGATATTTTGCTTTGTTTAAAAATAATATTGTATAACGCTGTAAGAATGGCGTTACGAGCAACAAGAAAAATGCCAACGCAATCATGAATTTTCATTATTCCAAGCAAAAAAATGACAAATGAAGTTTTAAACACCCTGTTCCTCGCCGTATCTGTAGCATGTTGTACAATACAAAAAGCCGACAGAATCAGAAGTCATAAATTAGGGGATGATTCATGGCGCGGTGGTCACGGGGTGATTATCAAAAACATCCCCCACGCTCCCCCACCCCACTTCTCCCCTCCAACCCTCCCTGGGGCTAATGGAAAACAAAGGACGCACTTGTTTAAGGCCAGGTTATAAGAAAATATTTTAAACCATATTTTTGTTTTAAAAAAGGATTATACAATTTTACTTAATTACACTTACTGTACGTTATTTATTGTTATTTTTTTTTAATTTGAAGTAAATCAAATGTTGTAACGTTATTATAAGTTCGGAAGTATGAATGTACCTAATTTAGTTTTTCTTATTGTGGCATCTAGTTTTATTGTTTCGGCATTCAGAGCCATTATCAACGATTAGGTTAGGTTAGGTTATATAGGTTGTTCAAGGAGTCTAGATTATTTAGGCAATGTAGGTTTATTAATTTTATATAAGGAAATATGATAATTTATTATATTTTTCTGTGATATTTCTTTTTTTTTGTAGACTCTGAAATCCATTGATTTGATAAGAATGACAAGATCTTATAAGTTCAAAATATTAAACTGAGGAAAACTTTAGATGAAAAAATCAATTATCAATTATTGTTTTTTAGATACTCTGTTACTTGTAGAGTCTTTAGCTAATCTACCTAGTACTAACGACATAATCGATTTTGTTTTTTTTGTTGCTGTAATAAATCCCTAAACAAATCACAGTAAAATTGATATACAAAACCGTTTTCTTTCAAGCGTTCCTCGTTCCAAACTAAAATACAGGAAAATGATTATTTTATTCCCAAAAAAAATCGCGCTTAGATTGGCTGAAAGGACTGTGGATGATTCGATTAAAAAACAATCGGCTTTCATCTCATACACTCGCTTTTATATTAATAACGAAAGCAAAATTTTTGCAAAGGCGTTTCGCCCGCGGCAGCCATGCATGGCCAAATACCAAAGATCAAACAGTCGAAATGTTTGATATTCGATTAAAAACCGTCGCCAACAAACCGTTAATAATGCCTCAGGATAATTCGATGATAAAGTGGTTGAAACAAAAGCATTCGGGGTGTTCACCCTCCCCCACGGCTTTTCAAAGCCCCGACCCCGGTCAATAATCCGAAGTCAATCAGCCCGTCGCAAATCAGTGTCGCTAATTGCCCACACGTGATTATTAGAATACCCGACGGAAGATGGCGGGATAATCACTTTTCACATTCGAGATATTAAACAAAGGAATCTCAAATACACTAGATAATTACAAACAAGTTAGATATACCAACTTCTAAACCTAAGTCGCATTATAAGGAACGACAATTACCAGATTACCAAAATTAACATGATGCACTTCGTAATTTTGAAATCAATGTGACTTGATTTTTTTATGAATTTGGGTTTATTTTATGGAACTTGTACCATTATTGGGCGCCACTGAATGTTTAGAGTTTGCATTACAAAAATTTATTTATTTATTTATTTACATATATACGGCACAACACGTGCCATTAACATAATTGACATACTTATAAATAGTACAACAACATGAAGAATGTTAGTGAAATTTAAGAAAAAAGGTAAACAAGTAAGGTAATAAGCAGTGAATAAAATGTAAAATGTATAAAAGTAAATTATAAAGTATAAAATATAAACTTTTAACTATAAATTATTAGGGAAAAAGTAAAAATAAAAATTTAAAGTGAGAAATAAAACATTAAAAAGTAAAATTTAAAAATATAGGATATCTCTAAAAGGTACATACAAATATTTAAATATAAAAAAAATGATCATAATAAACAAAGTTATGACTCCGTATTGACGACATCAAAAAAATAATTTAAGGAATTGCTTAGCTGATAAAAAATTACGAATAATAATTTATTCTCTTCCAGCAAATAAACAAATAAAAACGTTGACAAAGCTACAATAATTATGTGCGATGTATCGGTAAAGGTTTTATTGATGATGTCGCTATTATACAATATATATCACTGACTAAGAAGATAATATTAGTAAATCTAAATGAAACATGAAGCAGAACAAGATACAGAAAAAATAAAAAAGGTATTGGTCGTAACTGGGTAACGAATCCAGGATCTCTGTCTTACCAGGACAGCACCTTAACCGACTCGGTTAAGACGCTGTTATCTTGTTTTGTTTCATGTGTCGTTTAGATTTTATTGGTATTATTTTCTCCTTCAGTGATATATTTCATAAATGGGTATACAATTCAAAAAGCATTAACAAGTTATTCCAATAAAATTTAACAAAGAATACCTTAAGTCAACTAAGGACAGATTATTTATTACAAAGAATTTGAACAAGATTTTAATATAATAATTTTTATGTTATGTGTAAGTTATATTCAAGTTCTGTTATTATTTAAGTTCTGTGAAGCAACTGGCACACAATTTTATAATTACAGAACTTGAATAGAACTTTCGCAGAGTTTCAAAATTTATATCGAAAATTGTTTTGTTCGTTGGCGATCTCAGACATGCTGAAGAAGTATGTCAAGTTGCCAACATTAAAGATAAAACCTTTACTGTTTTTCAAAAGAAAAGATGTTAAATGTGCAATTTTACTATATTCATATTTCTGGAACTATTCCAACTATTTTACCAAAACGTATTTCAATTGGGAGGCGGATAGGTGTACCGCCGCCCCAAGAACCATTTATTGGACAGCCAAAACCCCTGCCATAGGTCATCCCAAGTAGTTCGCTATGTTTGGTGACTTAGCAGGGGTGCCCGGGTTCACGGGATGAGGTTTGTCTAGGTCTTTTACACCGCAGTTGGAGGAACGGATCCATACTTCCGACACCCCTGGACACATCGACCCCCGGATACCTACCCACCCCTCATACATTTTTATTCCCAGAACTTCCTCTCTTAATTTACTTCAGAATATCATCCGCACGGCATCCATAAAAATGACGTAGGCCCAGAGGGAAATTTTTTTACTCGGGGTCTCGTATGTGGAGCTACTGTATAAAACAAAAAAAATTACAATTTCTAATTCCAATGCAAAAAAAAAATCGTTCTCTTGATGAATGACGGCCGGCGCGCAGTCCACGGGTAAGGTTCTTGACTCCCACACCGAAGATCGCGGGAATCAATCCCAGCGTGGCAAATAAATTTTATTTTATTTCTTTGTGTTATTTCACAATTTATTCATGCAAAATAATATATAGTATATTTGCGGCACGTTCCAGAGTGGAAGATACTCTCAGTATAACCCTGGTGTAAGACCACCATTCAGAAATGAAACGTTGCTTGAAATGGCATTAGCCGTGTTTGGTGACCAGATCTGAATAGCCAGGTACTTCCCTACCTTCCTCTTCCCTATCTCCTTCCCCTCCCCACTACCTTCAGCCTCACAACATACCCCAATTGGGAATGTCATAGTCTCAATGGCTACAGACGGGAGCAGCTGGGACTCTTGTGCGATATTCTTAAAAAAAATGTTTTTTAAATAATACCTACTCAATTTAAAAAAACCCATCGAGGGTTAACATCTCATATCAACGGCTTTATTATTATCCTGTTTCCGCTCAGAGCGATAATATAACAATCGTTGGCTCGCATCCAAGCCTTCTTGCTGTGTACGAGTATGTAGGTACTAACCCGCTCACAACATGGGGTGGTGGCACCAAACCACCCCGCACTGGATATGACAGATATTACCATTGTTACCCCCAAATATAAACACCCCTCCATAACCGTAGACGTGCAAGGAAAACAGAAGGACTTAGATTATTCGTGGTGCAGTTAAGTACACTGAAAAATCGGTGTCACTTTTATGGAGCGCTGCTGGCCTTGTGATTTCATTCGCCATAAATGGTTGGATGACTTTATTTCTGAATGTTGGTCATACTCCATGATATTATGAGGGGTATGGAATCATTGTAACATATATTAGAGAGTATGTAAAAGTTTGGAATGATAATTTTAAGTAAGCACCCATTCATAAAAACCGTTTTATTTCCTATTTGAAAAACAAAAATTTGGACAAAAAGAAACCTGCATTCTTTTGTTGACTAAAACATGTTTTTTGTAAGCTAATTTTTCAAACAGTTCCGAAGAGAGAGTCTCAGAGGCTGGACGTGTGTTTTGATGAGGAAGACGTACTTCGATCTCCAAAGAGCTGTCACCGAATACTTAGTTTAATTTTGAGTATTAGGTATATATTATGTCACATAAATATTATGTGACTGGTGCAGTTCTTGCCTATTTGGTTATTTTGTCTATGGTAATTTTTTTGGAGACTGGCAATTTTTCTTGGGAAGAAAAAATGCGAGTTTGTCTATGGGCACTTCCTTTTCTCCTGGCGATGGGCTAGCCGGCTGAAAAATTAGTCACTGACTATGAAAGTCTTTTATTGAAAATATCATGTGAATCCAAGTGGTTTTTGTCTTGTAAAGGTCGCGGGGCGTTTTACCGTGTCACGAGAAGTTCGTGCACGTTTTTATTTTGGTGGATCGGTGAATCTCACCTGTTACTGTGATGGCGGATCGCCATGTTTTGTGAAAAGTATTTGAATGGACAGCATATCGTTAAATGACTGGTCCTGGCAGTGGCTTTTGATTATGCCTTTGGGTGACCCCCGCGTCGCGAAGCCACGGATGGGTGTAAGCTCCGTGAGACGATATCTGTAGGCCTGGCAGACTATTTGGGGCCACGTGCTGTTGGTGTGGAAAGGGTGGAGGCCGCCTGGGATGGGAGTAGCGGCACCGAATCACATAGAAGGATGACCCTGGCTCCCCGGTTCCCTGGTTTCTGCGGGAATCGTCCCGATATCGTCGCACTCCGCGAACCCAGTGTTTAGTTAGGATAGCCTTTCTTTTTCCCGGAGTCCATCTGGTATGTTTTAGTGTTTGTTTATTTTGATTAATTTTGATGGCCGTGATTGATGGCCCTAACTTTGATGCCGACAATATAGTTTTTTTGAACAGTTCATACTCTTTTATTTATCTAAAATCCCTCTTACACTGACAGAAATCCCCACAAACCTGAGCGGAGCTACCAGCCGATACATTGACGCCCAACGTGTAAAATTTAAATTATTTTCGGTGCTCGAAAAATTTCTGTCATGTACGAGTGATTTTAGGTACTTTTGTCTCATATGTATTATTACAGTGAAATACGTATTATCAGTGTGTGTGTGTCTTACCTATTCACTGAATTGTCTTCAGTGACAGACAAACTTTAAGTGTTGCTATATTTAAGCCGACTTTATCTGTCAGTGGTTTCATCTGTGTTTATCAGTTTTACATTGCATAATCGTTATTAATAAACAATAACTTTGTATTAAATTCATAAGAACAGGGTGTTTGGTAATTGGAGTGTTACAGATATATATTTTTTTATTTATATCAGTTTGGTTAATTATATTATTACAATGGCGATTTCCGATATTAATGGACTGTCAAAGGAGGAAATGATAAAATTGTTAACGGATCGAGAGATTGTTCCGGAAGGGACATTAGCCAGTATGCGCGAACAGGCTCGTGCTTTTAATAAAAGTTTGAAGGAGGGGGGTGCCTCCAATATACTTTCGGGTGATGATAATACAGTTTGTTCAGAAAATACTAAAACCATAATTAATAATTATTACCAGTCAGCTATTCCTTCAACTTCTTCTTCTTCGTCCGTCCATTCTTGGGGTTTGAAATTTTCTGGGTCTTCGGATGTCAGGGATTTCATTTTACGCATAGAAGAACTATCTAGATGCCGGAAGGTGGAGTTGTCCTCGGTTGTCACCTCTTTCACTGACCTCCTTGAGGGAAGAGCACTTTCCTGGTTTAGAACTATTTTTGATGACACTTTGTCTTGGTCGACCTTAAAAAAGCTCCTCATTTCTCGTTTTGACGTTTGTACCAATCAAACGGAAGCTTTAAAAGCCTTGTTCGCTATGAAGCAAAAGTTTAACCAGGCTGTAGTGGAATATGTTGAGGATGTCCAATTAGCAAATTTGAGGTTAGATGTTCCACTCTCTGAGGAACAATTGGTGGACTTAGTCTGTGACAGTCTTCAACCAAAATACGCCTTGGCCGTTGCCTATTTCTCGGAAAAGAGTCTTTCAGCGTTAGTAAGTGTGTGCAGTAAATTTGATAAGCTTTCAGTAGACAAGCCCGCACCACAATTTAATTCATCTTCGCGGGTAGCTTTTACCAAAACATCGTATTCTCCCCGTGCTCCTTATAATCAGGCTTCCTTTTCCCCTCGCGCTTCTTCCTCAGGTACTTCTTTGAATAGTAAGAAAACTTTTAATTGTTTCTATTGTAAGGAACAGGGGCATACGAAACAATTTTGTAAAAAATGGAAAAAGGATAATTTTAAACATAATGAATCAAATAGATATAATTCAAAAAACTAGCCGACGATCTTTTGCGTTCTGTGCACGAGGATGACAGGAGATCGTCGTCGGTTCATAGTAATAAATCAAAGTTTACCACGCGCAACATGGACGCATGTCTGCCGGTATCTGATTGTGGACAAGATGTTAGACCACATGTTAATATTAAAATTAAGAATTTGGTTTTTTCGGGACTTTTGGACAGTGGAGCATCTGTCAGTTGTTTCGGTGGTTCTGTTTATAATTTTTTCGTAAGTTTAGGATATAGGTTAAATAAGTTGGATTCCTACGTTACCACCGCGGATGGCAAACGTCAGGATATAATTGGTACTATGCGAGTATTAGTATTTTATAATAACATTAAGAAATATATTAAGTTTTTCGTTATACCGTCTCTGTCCTCATCTATTGTTTTGGGAGTGGACTTTTGGAAGCAATTCGACGTGGCCCCTCAGTTGTTTCCAAAAGTCGACAGCAATGTTAATTGTGGGAAGGTTGTCAGTGAGGTTCGCAAATTAACATCAGCTTCCTTGCTGTCCCCCCAAGACAATCTCAAATTAAATTCGCTTATAGTAAAGTTTAAATCAATTTCTTTCGAAGACCGTGGTTTAGGTAAAACACATTTAGTTCGTCATAAAATAAATACAACAGGGGATCCTATTAAGCAGCGTTACTACCCATTGTCTCAAACTCGCCAGAGACAATTGGAAGATCAATTAAAAGAAATGTTGGATCTAGGTGTTGTCCGTCGTTCTCGTTCGGCTTGGTCAAACCCAGTTTTAATTGTTCCTAAGAAGGATGGTTCTGTCAGATTTTGTTTGGACTCGAGGCGCTTAAACAGCGTTACATTGGCAGATTCCTACCCGCTCCCTTATATTTCGCGTATTTTAGATAAACTTAGGGGTGCTCGTTTTATTTCATCTATAGATTTGTCGAAATCATTTTGGCAGATTCCCTTGGATAAGGAATCCTGTCCTAAAACGGCTTTCGTTGTACCAGGCCATGGTTTGTTTGAATTTGTGAGGATGCCGTTCGGTCTTAAGAATGCTCCCAGCGAATTACAGCGTCTTGTGGATGCTCTTTTTGGTCCTGAGTTCGACGAGAACGTCTTTTGTTATCTCGATGATTTAATTATTATTTCTGAAGATTTTGAATCACATTTGAAGATTTTGAATAAAATTTATGAACGTTTAAGAGATGCAGGCCTAACAGTTAACCTCAAAAAATGCGAGTTTTGTAAAGAAGAGTTAAAGTATCTAGGTTACATCGTAGACGCGAAAGGTCTTCGTACAGACCCCGTTAAATTAGAATGTATTCGTACTTACCCTACCCCTAAGAATTCGAAGCAAATTAAAGCTTTTATAGGTCTTTGCGGTTATTACAGGCGTTTTATTAAAGATTTCTCTACTATTGCGGCCCCGTTAACAAAACTCACTGGTTCCAGAATGGGAATAAGTAATTTTTCTTGGTCTCCAGAAGCAGAAGACGCATTTAAAAAATTAAAAAAAGCTTTAACTTCTGCTCCTGTTATTAGTTGTCCAGATTTTTCTTTGCCCTTTACTATCCATTGCGACGCGAGCAACGTTGGAATCGGCGGCGTGCTTACCCAGGTGTTTGACGGTGAAGAACATCCTGTTTCCTTTTTCTCTAGGTGTTTAAATGTTCACGAGCGAAACTACGGCGTTACGGAGCGCGAACTCCTTGCGGTATTAGATTCAGTGAATCATTTCAGGCCTTACGTAGAAGGTGTTCATTTCACAGTGGTGACGGATCACTCCAGTTTGCAGTGGTTGGTTTCGTTGTCCAATCCAACTGGTAGACTTGCTCGTTGGTCTACGCGTCTTTCTCAGTATTCTTTTGATGTGGTGCACAGAAAGGGTAAATTAAATACTGTTCCAGATGTTCTTTCTCGTAAAGACGATTTTACTGTTGCTGCCATAGATTCTACGCCCACAACTTCGGATAGTTGGTATAGTAATTTGTTTTCCAATTGTACGAATAATCCCCAACGTTTCAATAATTTCCAAATTAAAGATAATTGTTTATTTCGACATTCTAAATCTCGTTTCGCTTTGCAAGAGGATACAGCCTGGAAGCTGGTTGTGCCTTTTGAAGACCGTAACGATATTTTAAGTAAAGAACACGAGTCTATTAACTCTTGCCACCCCGGTGTATTCAGAACGTATAAGAAAGTTCAACTCCGTTATTTTTGGCCGGGTATGTATAATGATGTCAAGAAGTTTGTTAATAAGTGTAAAACGTGCAAAGCACATAAAATAAATACATCTGCGCCGGCGGGTATTTCTACAAATCCAAAAATTGTTAACAGACCAATGCAAATGTTGTCTATCGACCTTGTTGGTCCTCTTCCACGTAGTTACGCAGGATTTATGTACATTCTATCAGTTGTTGACGTTTTTTCGAAATATACTTGGATTTTTCCGCTCAGAAATGCCACTGCTAAAAGCATTGTAAAAAATGTTGAACAATTTATTTTTCTAGTTCACGGTGTTCCACAAACCTTTGTGTGTGATAATGGTAAACAATTTGTTTCAAAAGAGTTCAAACAATTGTTGGCCGATTATAATGTTCCTATGCCTTTTTATAACGCCTATTACACCCCGCAAAATAATGTAGTTGAGCGGTATAACCAAACTATCGGGACTGCTTTGTCTATCTTGACCGAGTCTGACCATCGTAATTGGTCTAGATTTCTGCCTCAGATTCAGTCAGCCTTGAATAATACGGTAAATTTCGCAACAGGTTTCACGCCTTTTTTCCTTATGCACGGCAGGGAACAAATTATTGACGGTAAATTACACAAAATTAATGTATCTTCTAGTGTCACAGACATACCTTTAGATCAGTCTAGAGCCGACTTTGCAAAAAAGTTGGAAGACTTAGTTCCTATTTATGAACAAGTCTCAAATGCATTAGTACAGGCCTTTAAAAAGAATGCCCAACATTATAATTTACGTCGTAAATCTGTGATCTATGATATAGGTGATATAGTTTGGAGGAAGAATTTTGCTCAATCCAGCGGTCCGGATTACTTTTCCCATAAGTTGGCTCCTAGATTCGTTCGTAATGTTATAAAAAATAGAGTCTCGGATTTAGTGTACACCTTGGCAGATATGCAAGGAAAAATTGTAGGTAATTTTCACGTCAAAGATATTGTTCGGATAGATTAGTTTTGTTTTTTGTTCTTCAAGGAGGCCAATGTTGTAGTGTGTAGGCCTACCAACCCTTCACACTATTACGTTTGTTTCTTTTAGTGAATGTTCTGGTCTCTTGCTTTGGAGTTTGGTACCTCCAAATCTGGTGCTCAGTACAGACACGTAATTCTAGTTTATCGACGATAAACCGTTTATTTACCCTCCGTAAACTGGAATGTGATCCTTGCGGTCACTGGCGCCCAAATTTTGTTAGTTAAGTCTTTCTTTCCTTCGTTACTTTACCTTTTTTTTGTTAATAATAACATACACTAGTTTCGAGCTTTTTGCATTATTAAATGTATGAATATTTTGGTAATAATATACTGATTCACACACACACACACTGATTTTATACTTTGTTCCGTCTGTATAACGGATTAATCTGTAATACTATTATTTTTTAAGTTTATGCCCTTCTTTCTTGAGTGCACTGGAGGTCCTTTTCATAGCCCATAGCCCATAGAACCTCCAGGGAACTTAAGAAGGAATATCTTGGAATTTTGCGTTTCAGAGACTTGAGCTACTTTCTGATGCGCAAGAGTTCTGTTAATTGTATTATTGATAGTTTGTATTTCATAAATTTAAGTAAGGTATAGCTTTCTATAAGTTCCTTATATAAGTCTTAGTTCATAAGAAAGTTGTTTTGTCTTAAGTAAGTGTCTTACAAAGTAAGTACTGCTTCGGCGTGCTTAACTAATAATTAATTCCTTTGGAATTATCACTTTGCCTCTAATACAGGAAAGTGTGTTCTGTATAGTTTTTAAGTCTAAATAATATAAATATTAGTGTCATTCATTAAAATTTTGGATTGATCACCCCGAGAATAGTGTCAACTCACTGAAAGCCATAGTTGATCACACATGTTTGTTTTGTTTGTACAAGAAATGCTGACTTTTTTTTCCACACGTGGAGTGTTTTTTAAGGAATGCCAGCTTGGGTATTGCCTTGGTCTCATTTTTTTTACAAACAATGTCACTCTGTTGAGTGTTTGCTGCAGATTGTTTTACGGATTTTTGTATATCCTAAGCCGTGAGCTTAACTTTCTAGTTGCTGTTTTGCTTTTGAGTACTAATTGACTTATGTCATGATCTGATAGATAGGTTTTGTGATATGTAAATCCTAATCTGACCTTGATTGGCAGGTATTTATTGTTTTATAAAACCTGACTTGATTTTTGAAAAATGGGTAATTTAAATATTATTCCAGTTTGACGACCTTTTACGAATAGGTATTTCTTTGGAATTGTAAATCCTGGTTCAAAAATGACAGATTAATGATCTGTCCACGTCTAATAGACAGTTTGTAAACTGATTCTATATTACCTATAACACAAAAGTATTTTCTTGTGTCCTAGTTTTGCCAACATTGAACTCCATTGTTCTGAGTTGAAAAATGTATATATATACACAAAGATATTTTCATTATTAAGTCTTGTTTAATTTTAAGTATTGTTTAATTTTAAGTTTTGTCATAAGAATGTTAAACCGGATGGACATAGTTAGATAGGTTACTCTTTTTGCTATTTAATTATAGCGTAAATTCAGTGTAAGTGAGGGCTGTTTAACCACCCTAAAGTGAAGCCAAATTGACCTTTATTTCCTGTGCAAGGAAAAGTGATCAAATTTTTTTTCTTTTCTACAAACTATTTGGTTGTGTTTTTTTTTTCAAAATAATAAATGTTGAGCATTTTATAAGTATAGCTTATGTTAAGTTGACACGAAAACAACAGGTCTCCTTTTAAGTAAATTCAAAACTTTATTTAATTTAGTAGTTGATGGTTGACTCCTTGTTTTCGTGCCTTTCTTTTCTTATTTGTTCTTTATTATTAAGAAATTTATTTTTAAGAAACTTTGTTTTAAGAAATTTAGTTCTAAGTTGTTATTCTAATTACTAATTAATGTTTTTTCTCATTTTTCAAGATACCTGATGGACTCATAGTTTAGTTAGTTATTGGACTTAGTTTTTCATGTTTGAGGGCAAACATTTTCGTGGGAAGGGGGGAATTGTCACATAAATATTATGTGACTGGTGCAGTTCTTGCCTATTTGGTTATTTTGTCTATGGTAATTTTTTTGGAGACTGGCAATTTTTCTTGGGAAGAAAAAATGCGAGTTTGTCTATGGGCACTTCCTTTTCTCCTGGCGATGGGCTAGCCGGCTGAAAAATTAGTCACTGACTATGAAAGTCTTTTATTGAAAATATCATGTGAATCCAAGTGGTTTTTGTCTTGTAAAGGTCGCGGGGCGTTTTACCGTGTCACGAGAAGTTCGTGCACGTTTTTATTTTGGTGGATCGGTGAATCTCACCTGTTACTGTGATGGCGGATCGCCATGTTTTGTGAAAAGTATTTGAATGGACAGCATATCGTTAAATGACTGGTCCTGGCAGTGGCTTTTGATTATGCCTTTGGGTGACCCCCGCGTTGCGAAGCCACGGATGGGTGTAAGCTCCGTGAGACGATATCTGTAGGCCTGGCAGACTATTTGGGGCCACGTGCTGTTGGTGTGGAAAGGGTGGAGGCCGCCTGGGATGGGAGTAGCGGCACCGAATCACATAGAAGGATGACCCTGGCTCCCCGGTTCCCTGGTTTCTGCGTGAATCGTCCCGATATCGTCGCACTCCGCGAACCCAGTGTTTAGTTAGGATAGCCTTTCTTTTTCCCGGAGTCCATCTGGTATGTTTTAGTGTTTGTTTATTTTGATTAATTTTGATGGCCGTGATTGATGGCCCTAACTTTGATGCCGACAATATAGTTTTTTTGAACAGTTCATACTCTTTTATTTATCTAAAATCCCTCTTACACTGACAGAAATCCCCACAAACCTGAGCGGAGCTACCAGCCGATACAATTAATATTTGATTTACCTGTATTAATTTTCACAACGTGATGATCTTTATTCAAAACATTTGATTAGATCATCGGTTCTATGTTCATTTTAGAAACTACAAGCTGTCGATATATTTTATTTGTTCCAAAAAATTTTACTATTTAGTTTCTTTTTGGCTAAACATGACCATGAGATTAAAATATTATAGTTATATGTTATTTAATTTAAAATATTAGAGTCCATGTATTGGTTTTACTTTAATTGAAAAATATATTTGAATTATTTTGTCACAATTTTTTTTTTTTTTTTAAAGAAAGACAAACATTTCCGGGTTACGCATAACCCAACAATGTTTGAAAATCTCCTACTACCACCACAGAAAGCCGAAAATGTTGCTCGTGTTGTGATGGAGGACTTAGCCAGCCGAGGAATCGAACATGCGACGCCCGGGTGGGACCCAAGCGCTATGCCCATTCAACCACTGACCGGTCAAATTATTTTATTTTCCCTATTAGAGATCTTATAAGTAATACATCTTTAAAGGCAATACATAAAACTTTTGTCTTACGATGAAATATAATAGTAAATGCCTGTATTAAAGTGTTACATTTATTAAGCGTTACAAGTATACGCGTAAGGGCTCGTACACATACACACGATACGACGTCGCATCGTGCTACGACGAGGCATCGTTTCACGATGCGACGACGTATCGTGGAAATTTACGACGAGCAAGCGACGTCGTTGAAACTGTTCCGGGATCCATTTTCAAGGCGTTATATTTCTTCTTAAAATGACTCTCGTTATTCATAATTGAAATAAATGGATGTATCCGTATCTGTGTTATCTGTTTATTTGTTACTGGTCTTCTTAATATCAGCATGAGGAGAACACGTCTAGTGCGGTCCATTTTTCGAGATAACTGCGACCGACCACACGATGAAACCGTGGCACGTTGCGATGTCGTGTCGCTTGCTCGTCGTAGATTCCCACGATACGACGTGGCATCGTGAAACGATTCCGCATCGTAGCACGATGCTAAGTCGTATCGTGTTTATGTGTACGAGCCCTAAATCGATGGCATTCTGTACGCTATTCATAAATTTGACTATCTCCGTGATCAAGGAGTATGGTTCTCGACTAGCAGTCCGGAGATCATGGTTTCAAATCCCGAAACGCCAAAGAAATATTTTATTTGATTAATTTAGTATTTATTTCACAGTTCATTTATTTGAAAATAAAATATAGTATTCGAGATAGATTATAAAATATTGTCAATATCGCATTGGTGTATGACCACTATTCAGAATTGAAAGGTTTGTTTGAAATGGCTTTAGTAATTTTAGATATTTTTTGTTGACTAACACTCCGAGTTTGTTGAACAGATCTGAATAGCCAGGTACTTTCTTAAATTTGACATTATAAAGTAAATATAAACAATAATAATATTTTAATCAACCTTTTAATTACCCAGTTAGCACGTAATTAATCTCGGATCTAATTGGTAACTTGTCATACTTCCTGGGGCCAGGGTGATACTGAAGCCACGTAGGGTCCAGTGTTATACTTCTGGTCTCCAGAAATATGTCCCTCCCGGGGGGGGAACAAGTGTTAAGCAGGCCCCCCGGGGGCAATATGCCTCGGCTTGGAAGGCTCAGCTCAGGGTAGTAGGGCTCCTCCGAGGCTGTCGATGGTTGACTCCAATGAAACAAGGTTTGGGCACAATTCAAATGTATTCAATAATGCAAGGGTGAACAGTACAGGCAACCAGGTAAGCTGTTTAAGGCCTAGCATAAGAGAGAGAGAGGCACTAGAAATACTACTGAATTTAGGCTCGGAAATACTATAAGAGGGTTTAAAATCTCACGTGGCGTCGTACGGATGCAGGCAGCTTCCTACGAAGTGGAGAGATCTAGAGCAAAGCTCATAGATCGGGTGCAGGAACTGGGCGGCTCGGGGTGCGTGGGCGGCTTCTCGGCGTCATGGTGGGCGGATTCGGTCAGCTTACCGAACCGGTGGGTGATAACGGTGAATTAAACGGCTATCGGCAATGTAGGCGGATTAAAAGCCGTGCGCGTCTGGGCGGCCATGGTATAAAGTAGGCGGCAGTAGGATTATACAGGCGTCTGTCGTGATAGCGCCATACTTGAATCGTAAGTGAAGACTTAATTAGCCGCGTCAAAGGGTGGCATACTGCCCGACAGTACGTAGTAGTGCGTACGACCGCTCGCGCCGTTGTCTGAAATATCTCTGTTGCTTTGGTGAACGGTGGCCGGAGTTCTCTGTCCGTGATGAGCGAGACGGAAGACTCGAACGTGTGCCCTATAAGGCAATGTCTTCTGCCATTGGCTGGAATTCGCGCCGTGTAGCCATATATGGTAATGTCTTCTGCCAGCCTGAGAGGGACAGCAATAATCACGCGAGAATGTACATGTACTGAGCACGTGACACACAGCTGCCTGCCGCTTGTATAGTTCGTTCGTAGGATTTATGGGCAACCTGCCGCTTGTATAGTATGTTCGTATGAATTATGGGCAACCATAACACTACCCTCCTCCCCCTGAAAAATGAAGGGAAAAGGCAGCGAGGCTGATGCAGGGGACCACGACCTTCCATACAGCATGTGATGCGATGATTGCCACAATGTGAGGTACAGAGCTACCTCTTCACCAGGATTTAAACACTCCCTACCTAAGAGCCAACAAAATTTTAACTACCTGTGAGCCAAGCTAAAAAAAACTAGCAATAAACTGAACAAAGGTTGCCAACTCTCTCAAGAAATTAAAAAAATGTGACGTACCTAGTGCGATACAAGACACGCTAACGAAGGTGCATGAAGAAATAAAGAAAACATGACCCTTACGAGAAGGATTACTACCATGTAAAAATCTTAAAATTAGACAAAAAATTTCCAACACTATTCCTGTTATGGAATATTGTACGCTGACCAATGTCATGAAATGATCGAAACCAACTCATATTCGCGTCTTACAATAGAATTCTTAAAATTATACAACTTTGTTTTTATACACTTTATTCCTGTTATGGAATATTGTACGCTGACCAATGTCATGAAATGATCGAAACCAACTCATATTCGCGTCTTACAATAGAATTCTTAAAATTATACAACTTGTTTTTATACACTTTATTCCTGTTATGGAATATTGTACGCTGACCAATGTCATGAAATGATCGAAATCACTCATATTCGCGTTTTACAATGGAATTTTTTAAATTATACAACTTTGTTTTTATACACTTTATGCTATTTTCACAATTCAATTCCAACCCAAATGTTAGTTTCCCGCACTCTCAGCTTGTCATGGTTTGTCTGGTTTGCATTTAATTATCAGGCATAAACGACCATCCTCTCATGTTCGCATATAATTGTAAGGTAATGCTACAAAACCTATCATGAATATTAATTTTCAGGCATAATATGAATCCTCTCATGTTTTCTCGACTCACCCTCGGTGACCCGTACAGCGCTGTACCTGGTATACTAGAAATATACCCTTGCCGCAACGACATAGACAACCGGATAGATCCCTTGGAATCCTCACGGTGAACTTGCGTTCGACGAAACCACATAGGACACCCTCTAGGTGTTCCCACCAAAATAACCAGACGAACCGTAATGACCATAAGTGCAATTACATTATTCTCTAATAAGAACAATACGACCCGAATGACATAACTTTATGACATTACCGAGCTAATTTACTCAACTGGGTGCATACTTTTAAATCTTCTTACTACGAGAAGTACTACTCCTTATTTGAATACAGTGATATAGCAAGTTACAAAACACCGTACAATTGCGTCCTGATATGGCAAGGACTTTACACGCTGGCTTACCATATTGATACCGAAGTAATCAATTACGTGTTTACAAAATATTTATATAGTAATTTAATTAATTACATTTATCATAATTAAAACACTTGAATATACATTTGTTTACCCACCAAAAACTCTATGTGTGTGAGTACAATTTTGTTAAATAACTTTCAATTCGAGTTTGTTTCAACTCAACTTAAACTCTCAGGGTTTGACTACGTAAGGAGAGAAGAAGGAAAAAAAAAAAATTAAAATAAATAACAACAACGCCACGTATTTTTACCAAAAAATACGAAAATTTAATACTACCGACAATGTTATTAGAAGAGGAAAAATTTTTTTTTTAATTGAGTAACGAATTTCTTCCTAACACCGGAATCATATATACTTCCATTGTTCGGAAATTCGCGTTTCCAACAATCCTTCTGCTCTAATTCTAAGGAGTTTAGCCATCCTATCACGCTTTGGATTATAGTTAACAGCCGAATGACACGTTAGGTCGATACCCAAGTTCCATCCTATCGGACTTGTAACAGCTCTATAATACCACACAACGAGTAACCGTTGTTATATGATCGCGGAAGAAGGTTAAAATTCGATACCACCACAACCTATGTGAACCGAATAGTGTTGTCTATTGGGCCGATTCTGATAACAAAAATGTGGTGATATTATTATTACATTGCCTTTTCATCGTGAATTCACTCCAACATACGCTAGAATTGAGACATACCCCGTTAAGGAGTGAGTAACTACCCGATTGTGAACGTTTTACCGCCCCAATTTCTCCTATATCGCAACGTGTGAGATGTCCAATACTATAACGATTTAACCTACATGTGAGAATAATTCGACAATGAAAGAGATTGAAAAACCCGAAAAAAAAAGGACAAAAAATAAAAAAAATTATAATTGAAATGATATTTCCATTTATACATGACCTTATATTAATATATACACAAGGTTATTTACAACCATAAGGTTCCTAAGTTTCTTACTACCCAATGACCTACCCCAGTATGATGAGAGCTAGGTGCCTTTATACCTACCACTTGTACAAGAATTTTCTTATGCCGTCTCTTGCCAACGAAAAGAAAAGAATATGCTTGCATATTCTTTCATTGCATCTAAAATTAAGTACTTTTTAGAATGCAAATTGTTCCACGAAAATAGAAATTAGGTCTCTACTTCGGTCCCGGGCAGGATACTGAATACCTAACGCAGTTTTTTCTAATGAAAAACCTAGCCTAATTTAGGGTTCCTTGAACTACGCCCTCAATCAGTGTATCGTGTCGTGTTTCTTAGACGAATTTATATACTTATATAACCATATTCATATATAAATTTAAAAAAAAAATTTTTTTTTTAAAAAAAAACAACCTAAGTGGCTACGCACTAGGAGAAAGTAATAAATTATTACTACCAATAATAGTCATTACAATAAATGAACTAAATATCGCAACAGTAATTTCACTAGTGTAAGGTGAGTTACCTCTTTTTTCATAATAAAAATAATGACAACAAGTCTTCACGTGGAGACATACCGGCGTCCCGGATTGACAACACTTGTGATGACGATCCATTAAGAAAGGAATTGTATACTTCTCTAATAACAAAGGTTAAGTTATATGCGTTATAACCTCGTACTAACCACTAGGGTTCATGACGTCCTTGGGTTATATATAAAAGACAATACAATACATGTACCTCGTGAATAAATTTACAATTTTTTATTAAGGTCATCCAATGATGGACAATAATGCTGACTAAGTCATGTAATCAATGAAACTGATACATATTCGCATTTTAAACCCTTATGTAGAGGACAATACAATACATGCACCTCGTGTTTAAATTTACTGTGTTATTATAATTGGTAACCAATTTCTTTTCCTACTGATGGACTAATTTCCATACTCTGTTCTGTTTTTCTGTTTTCCTCTCCGTGTAATTCTCAGGATACGCCTCCTATAGCGTCGGTCATATTATAAGGATACCTCCTATAGCGTTTGGCATATTATAAGGATCTCTCCTATAGCGTCGTATAATTGTAAGGCTATACTATAATCCTCTCGTGTTTTCAAGAGATACGTTTGCAAACGTCTATCTCCGTGTGGCCACACCGTTACGTTCAGAGAACTGTAACCTTGCCTTAGTTCACCAACACAAATGAGAAAATTACAGTATCCTTCTCAAATGCCTGTGCTTCGGCAAAAAACAACACATAAAAATAACACAATATCCAAAAAAACAGAACTTCATTACTTATTTAAAAATTTATGATACTACAATTTCTATAAAATTTCTCTTTAAAGGTTACTCTATATTTAACAAGAATCGTTCCCAAATTTTAATAACACAGGTTTAATAACACCGCTATACGATGCATTATACACACTGACTAAGTCGCTCAAATACCTAAGTATTCAATTCGTGTGTTTACCTTTAACATTACATGTTATAAGCTAACAATTTATATACATAAAAAAAAATGAATCATAACTGAATTGCTAACGACGTTGCTTCTTCTACAACTTCAAAAATTTAAAACTTTTACCTGTTTGACTGAATATTTGAAAATTCCTTTTTAATAAAAAATTCCATGTCTATTATTTATTTACTTCTTAATTTTGACAATATTATCCAATGATAACTTTTTTTACTAATAACTTTTCACTATAAGTCTCAGTTTAAACTCAACTTTCCTGTTCATAACTTTTTTAACTTTTGTTCACTTTACTATTATGTTGTTTTTTAAAAAAATTCCATTGTATTTAACTTTATAAGGGCGCCATGACATTTTCTAAATTAGCTATGTCAAAACTATACGAATTTACAATTACCTAAAGCTTACTTGAGGGGTTAATTCTCTAATTCCAATTCTTTCCTATATCACAAATTGCTTTTTTTTTTTGTTCAAGATTTCACATCTTAACAATCCCACCTTGCCCTAATTCTGAGGAAGGCATTCCTATAACGGTTCGAAACCAGAATTGTATACGCGGGTACCTATGTATCCGTAGTACATTTCTTGAGTCTATTACTCAATATCTAATATGATATAATTTCTTAACAACGATCACGTTGTCATATTTATGAATACGAGAAAAAATGAAGAAGACAATTTCTTATAATTTTATAACCCTTCCTTCATTACAAGTAAGACATTATTAATTGGATTCTATTCACTATTTGCTTTTGTTATTAAATTGCAATGACAATATCGATTTAACTGTCGTAGTTTACTTTTTAATTTTATGTTTTAATAATTTTCCACAGATGTTTCCAAAAAAAACTTATTTATCTTTTCTATCCTGAATTCCATTATACTGTTATTCATTCATGTAAATTTATTGCCGAAATCATTCCTACATTCTTATGAAAAAAAACTTAATTGAAGCTAACATTTAAATGTTCTTTGTTCGAGAGATTATTCTGTTAAATTTGACAAGGATTTCCCTTTAAAATTCTTCGTTATTTTTTATTTAAAACGATAATTTGAACATATGATGCTATTCACTTGTTCCCACTGAAGTGTCTTTCCCAACGATAGTTTATTTTATTATCCGCATACTACTATTTAGAGTGGGATAGTCCCGATTAAAAACAAAACATGTTCCAATACTGTCTCTATGGTAAATACCTATAGCATATACAAAATTTTATTATTAAACCTTCCTTAGATAATCCTTCGAAAAATCAACAAGTATCTAGTAACATATACCTTGTAGTTTGGAATTTATTCTTTAAATGATGCTCTACTGTTTTTCACTAATTTATTTAATTTCCTACCACTTAGTACGAAAGCAATTCAGATAGATTTTAAGAAACTTAAACTAACAAAAAAAACACTTAGCCAATTATATACATTGATATACACGTTGCCTTGTTTATATACATTTTATATACACGTTGCCTTGTTTATATACATTTTTATATACAAGTTTTTTTCCTTTCCCGAACGTTTATTACTTTAACAACATTGTGTTTTCTAATTTGTGTAATATGGAATATTAATTCAATGATGTACGATCCCTAACCGTGGGTTCATGACACTCATGATTTTCAAACGAAACAACATTAAACTTCTAAGAACTTTACTATTTTTAACCGATCTGTACCTAAACTTTTGTTTCTTAAAAAAAAACTTTTGACTGAATTTTGTTTATTCCTTTTTTTTCTACAATTTATGTTATTAATCTACATTTGTCCTGAACTGTTCATTAATCCAATACGCAGTTAGCTACTCTGCCCTAGACAATCAACAATCAAAATTACAATTCTAATTTATTCTAATGTATTAACAATAAATTAAAACTTCTATGAAGAAAAATAACAATTGTGGCTTTAACTAATATTACAAGGGAAGCTCTCCATATTAACTTATTTTGTTTTGAAAATTTATAATTTGTTGCTTTAAAATTTCTCTTTTATAACATTATGTAACGTCGTTTTCCATTTTGTGATTTAAAACTACCTATTGAGAGAAACGAAAACTAACTTTATAACTTGTACTCATTATTTATTGAACTTTTCGTTTAACGTTTATTTTATAATTCAACTTCGGGATTCGTTAAACTCAACACATTGTTTCCGTAAAGTTAGAAAAGCCCTTTTGGGAACTACGCCTCTATCCATTAACATTTTTCTTATTACCGACGCGTTTGCTTTCTCGAAATTTAATATTCTATCCATTATTGGTATGGTGGCCTCCATGATTTTGCGTTATTATAATGAACAAAGCAAAAAAAATTTCGGACGAATAATATAAGACGAGAGCAGTTGCTGGCAGTCGCATTTACAACTTCCTATTACAGGGGAACGGATGTGACGAGCACAATCCGACAGTAGTTACTCCCTTTTATTGGAAACAACCACTGCTCTTCAAGGAAGAAATAATACAACTAACACAGCAGCCACTCGGAGATTTTAAAATAACGAAATTCATTACTCAATAAAAAAAATTCCGCGCGAATGACGAACAACTCTGGCTGCCGCGATAGAACGTAATAGCGTAAGACGTTACGGTAATAAGCGATGTTTAAAATACCTAACACTCGAATAGCACTAGCCGACGGACTCGCGACGTTTAGAATAATTCACACAGAACTACCGTTGTTGATGGGAGCACAAATATAAAATATTTATAGCTAAGATTACATAATTATGTTTCTAGGGAGACAACAATCGACAAGACTTCGGCCCAGTTGGCGCGCCAGTGTCATACTTCCTGGGGCCAGGGTGATACTGAAGCCACGTAGGGTCCAGTGTTATACTTCTGGTCTCCAGAAATATGTCCCTCCCGGGGGGGGAACAAGTGTTAAGCAGGCCCCCCGGGGGCAATATGCCTCGGCTTGGAAGGCTCAGCTCAGGGTAGTAGGGCTCCTCCGAGGCTGTCGATGGTTGACTCCAATGAAACAAGGTTTGGGCACAATTCAAATGTATTCAATAATGCAAGGGTGAACAGTACAGGCAACCAGGTAAGCTGTTTAAGGCCTAGCATAAGAGAGAGAGAGGCACTAGAAATACTACTGAATTTAGGCTCGGAAATACTATAAGAGGGTTTAAAATCTCACGTGGCGTCGTACGGATGCAGGCAGCTTCCTACGAAGTGGAGAGATCTAGAGCAAAGCTCATAGATCGGGTGCAGGAACTGGGCGGCTTGGGGTGCGTGGGCGGCTTCTCGGCGTCATGGTGGGCGGATTCGGTCAGCTTACCGAACCGGTGGGTGATAACGGTGAATTAAACGGCTATCGGCAATGTAGGCGGATTAAAAGCCGTGCGCGTCTGGGCGGCCATGGTATAAAGTAGGCGGCAGTAGGATTATACAGGCGTCTGTCGTGATAGCGCCATACTTGAATCGTAAGTGAAGACTTAATTAGCCGCGTCAAAGGGTGGCATACTGCCCGACAGTACGTAGTAGTGCGTACGACCGCTCGCGCCGTTGTCTGAAATATCTCTGTTGCTTTGGTGAACGGTGGCCGGAGTTCTCTGTCCGTGATGAGCGAGACGGAAGACTCGAACGTGTGCCCTATAAGGCAATGTCTTCTGCCATTGGCTGGAATTCGCGCCGTGTAGCCATATATGGTAATGTCTTCTGCCAGCCTGAGAGGGACAGCAATAATCACGCGAGAATGTACATGTACTGAGCACGTGACACACAGCTGCCTGCCGCTTGTATAGTTCGTTCGTAGGATTTATGGGCAACCTGCCGCTTGTATAGTATGTTCGTATGAATTATGGGCAACCATAACAAACTAGCATATTTACAAAAGCGTATTTAGAAATAATAGAGGTACAACACAATATTTCTAAATAGTATTAATATCTAGTTCCAAAAGATATAGTATCTAAGATATAAAAAATATTGGACGATAAGTAAAAATACATACGATAATTGAAACAGAATACATCTGAAAATCTTCGGAAAAATAATTCAGTCTTTGGGTTTCGGTAAAAACTAGCGTTAGTTTTTTTTTTTCATTAAAATATTATGTTCATGTGGTGAGGTTTGTCTAGGTTTTGGAGACGGATGACCAGGACACACTGAACCTCAGATTCCTACCCACCCCTTAAACCCTTTTCCTTCACAGAACTCTCCTCTCCTTCCTTTCCTTAAATAAAACATCCACACCGCATCCCCAAAGATACATCTCAGAAAGTTGTGAGGCTAAATATGCCACACCAAGACACACCAAGGACACACATATGGACACGCCAAGACACGTCGGACGGGAATGATTTTGCGGTAGTAATTGGAACCACAGCTCGTCTGTCCGGTGTGACCAGCGTTCACATTGCGAGTAGAATAAATATATAAAACAGTACCTTGCCATAATAACTTTTCATACTTTTAGTTAATAAATTGATAACCATGTCTAATTGAGGTTAAAAAATTAAATTTAAATAATGACAACTAAATTACACTTCAATGGAATGAAAACTATATTATGCAGTACTTAAGCTAACGTATGTACTCTTGTTAAAATATATGTGTGTTACTTTTAATAAATTATGAAAGTATTAAACCCGATACAGGGGAACCCTAGTGCGGTTAATAATTATATGCTAAAAATGTATTTAAATTGTGAAGAAGCAATAAATAAGAAAACACATTTAAAAAACATTTAATCTTCTCCCAAAACACATTCAAATGGCAGATAAAATATCACTTTACGTAAAAGAATTAAAATTATAGTTGAATGATGCAGATATTGGAACATTTTTTCTATAAATTATTTGTAAACCTTCATGTTTCACTTTTCAATTCAATTCTAACTTTATTTACTTTCTTTACTATAACAAAAAATTCAAAAAATTTATGTTTCACTATTTTATTTCACTATTTTATTTTATTTTACTATAATGTTTTCACAGATTACTATATTTCTAAACCTTTAGTATAAAATTTACATTTTTTATATATACTTATTGATGTATATATAGCAATCTTGTTTATATTACCCACACACAGGCAGTGGCAGTGGGTTCTCATTGCCTACTCTTTTCTATTATATATTTTACTTATTGGTAACTTTTACATTACTTGTACCTTATATTTACTCTTACTGTATTTAGAAGTTATGCAAAATTACTTTTGTATGTATGTAGATACAATGGGAAAAAAAAGAAAAAAAAATAATAATAATTCGTAAATAGCTTAGAGTTGGTGTTGTGCACCTGTCGTGTTGCTTCTAGGTACGTCTATTCCCAAATGTTCTAGGTCTAACGGGTTCTTTTTCTAGACGTTTCGTGTTCTAGATGTTCCATAATTAATCGTTTAATAAAGTTACTTTTTTAAAATTTTCAAATGGGGTAGGAAACTACCCCATATTTGATATTGTTTCGCTCCCAGCGATTTTACAACCTTTATAAATGTTACGTCAATGATGGAAAAGGGTATAAATCACAGGTTCTCAACGTGGGCGATAACGCCCCCTTGGGGGCGTTTGAGACCTTCAGGGGGGCGGTAGAAGATCCAGAGACAATTGGGGGGCGTTGAGATGGCACAGGGGGGCGTTGGAAAGTAAAAAAATATGGTCTAAAAAAGACAAACAAAACACTCTAATCATATAATAAAGCAAATTAAACTTTAATATCGGTTAATTTTTGTTATTAAAAACCCATGTAAGAAGAAAAAAAGAAGATACGGCAATATGGTGTGGATTATATTAAATACGGATTTATCAAAAATCCCACAAATCCATCATCGCCAATGTGCCTTATTTGTCGAAAAACATTTTCAAATGAAGCGATGAAGCCTTCTAGGCTTCAAGACATAGACATATGAATATTCATTTTAATAAAATCCACAAGATCATTTTAATAAAATCCAGCCGGACAAGAAAGACAAAGATGTGACCCATTTTCAAGACATGAAAAAGAAGTACAAAATTCAGCTAATAATTTTCAACAGCTTCTAAGCATGACGATGATGGACTTCGAGCTTCGTACAATATCTCATTGTTGATTGCTAAAACAGGCAAACCACATACTATTGGGGACGATTTAATTTTACCAGCAGTAAAATAAGTAATAACCACTGTGCTCCATAAACCAGCTGCAGATATTATCTGAAAAAATCATTTGAGCAATAGTTCTGTGCAAAGACGAATTGATGAAATGGATGAAAACATTGAAGAATCATTGTGCAATCATCTGCAGTCTTGTCGATTTTCAATTCAGCTGGATGAGTCCACTTTACCAACCAATGAAGCCTTGTTATTGTCATACGTGAGGTTCATCAAAGATGAGAAAATATGTCAAGAACTATTGTTTTTTACAAATTTGGAAACAGATACAAAAAGAGAAACCATATTAAAAACCGAAAAGAAAATTTATTTTAATAATAATTTGTCATGCTACAGATGGCGCCCCAGCTATGACAGGGCGTCACAAAGGCTTCATAGCGTGCTTAAAAAATAAAGTTCATGACTTGCTTGCTGTGCATTGCGTAATTCATCGCCAGCATTTGGTTCCGAAAAATCTGAGTGAACGCCTCCGTACATCACTGCAATATGTTATCAGAGCAGTTAATAAAATCAGAAGTAACTCATTGAATGACAGATTATTTAGTCAGCTTTGCATTGCCAATGATGAAGATTTCAACCGATTGCTGCTTCACACAGAGGTGCGCTTGCAGTCAAAAGGTTCTTGTTTGACTCGATTTTACAATCTGTTTGAGTCTGTGATAGAGCTCCTAGGAAACAAAGGCACAGAATTGCGCGACAACTTCACCTCATCGAAGAACGATATTGCGTATTTGACAGGCCTGCATGAATTGTTTAACGATGTCAATCTCCAACTTCAAGGCGACGACTTAAATTTGATTAAGACAAAAAATTTTGTTGCAGCTTTTGTATCCAAACTGCTATTATACAAAAGAAATATCGGCAGACGGGAATTTAATAACTTCCCAAATTTATCAGCAGTATCATTTAAGAACGAAGACTTGCTTGTTTACTGTCAACACTTGGAAAACCTCCACAGTGATTTCAAGGAACAATTCCAGGATATTGTAAACATGGATATACCACACTGAGTTTTGGATCCTTTTTCAAATGTCAACACAGTAGGATCATCCCCGTTAGAAAAAAAACTAATAGAACTGATAACAAATGTGGAATTAAAAATTGAATTTAAGAATAGCTACGAAGATTTTTGGCTGCAGAAGCCGATTTCGCAACTATACCTAGGATTATGGTCGATAGTTCAACGATTTTTAATAGCATTCCCATCGTCCTATTAAGCTGAACGTGGATGCAGTGCTGTAGCAACGTTGGTAACCAAAAAGAAAAATAGGCTCCATATTACTGAACGCGGCGACTTACGTTTGTTTTTAAGTAAAATCGAGCCTAATTTAAACAAACTTCTTAAAAATTCAACCATCTCATTAGATAACTTATAAATTCAACATCTGTTCAATGTTAATAAAAATACTTCTCTATATAATTAGGTATGCGTTTTAATTGTTCTCATTGAAACAATCTACTTCTCAGAAATAGGATAGGAGTCATGGCTTTTCTTACAATTACGTAATATTACAGTGTAATTACACGTTTAAATTTAATCGTGGCAATAGCTGTTTCAGATTCGCGACAATTTTTTACATACTGGGTATCTAGTATGTAAAAAATATAAATGCACTTTCAGGAAACCCAGAGAAACCCATCGCCCCCCCCCCCCCCCCCCCCAAGATGGTATGTAAAAGCAGTTAGGGGGGCGCTAGTAAAAAATATTTGGTCAAAGTGGGCGGTGGGCAAAAAAAGGTTGAGAATCTATGGTATAAATGATAAATTACTTTGAACACTGTTTGAACTATCATCATGAAGCCTTGTTGTGACATTTTGCATACCAACGGGAAAAGCAATGACATTCAAAGATGACAAGAATTATTACGATATGAATTGTGTAATAATGTCCGGTCAGTGGCTGAGTTGGTGTGGCGTTTGCGTCTCACCCATTCGTCGTTAGTTCAATTCCTCAGCTGATTGAGTCCTCCATCACGACGCGACGGAAGCAAAAATTTTCACTTACTGTGGTGGTAGTACTGGGAGATTTTCAAATATTGTATTTGTGACAATAGATAATATATTGCCTTTCTTCACATACATGTATATTTTTTGTAATCAAATATTGTTTAACAATTTTGAAATTAAATTTTGAAAAGCCAATATAAAGATGGAAAGATATTTGTTTTATTCATGTGGAGATATATCATATTGCACATAATCCATTTAATCACCAGATTTGTCCCAGTTCACATAGGTCTCGTATAAATCATGTATTTCCCTTACTGCCATGGTGATAAATATGATCTAATCTGTGTTAGAAAGAGAAAACTCTACGCTTTGTATTCAAACCTAGAATTCAACCATAGATAAATTTAAATATACACACCTTCATGAAACCAAAGTTTCCGATAACAATGTGACAAAATGTAAAAAAAAATCGAGATTTTTTTATTCAATATTTTTTTATGATACGACAAAAACGTTAGGTAATAATAAGGTTTATAAATATATTTTTCTTATAAAATATTTGTGTGTTTTTCTTTTATTTCGTTATCAATAATTTTAGAAAAAACGTAAGATATGATGTTTTTAAAATTTTTATATGTTGGTATTAAAAATGTAAATATTACTCAGGGCCTCAAGCGGTAGTTCCACACATGAGGCCTTGTGAGAAATAATTTTTCTCAAGGCCTATTTCGTCCTTTGGGATTAATGGGTAGCGAATAACCGGTACTGCCATATCTATTAATGTATAATGAAGAGTGTCTGTGGCGGCGGGCGGAAGACGTTGATTTAATTATTATGCAAATCCTATTTTATTCGGAGAATGATCAAATTTTGCACACATGACCTTCAAAACATGAGGAAGATGATTAATATGTGGGATTTCGAAAAACCATCATATTCACTTTCTCCACCCCTTAAATCAGAATGAAACCCGGGCAACGCCGGGTGGTTTTGCTAGTAATACATAAAACAGTTTGGCGAAGGATATTATTTTCCGAAGTAAATGAAATGTACGCCGGCATTGTGAATGCAGGTGAGCGCGCTGGAGTACGGGTTAGAAGTTATACGGCGGTGCATGTTTCTGACACCGCGGGGTGAAATATTATGTCTCTGGATTAGGAACTGCGGGGAATCGAAGGGGCATACTGTGGGCGTGAAATCACCCAAATAATAGATAAACTCAACACTGTGAAATTTATTATTAAAAAAATGTGTGGGTAGGTACCTACTGAATAATATAATGAAACCAAGCAGTGCGATCCTTGCCGATTTGAAAGAATAAGACTGAACAGTATATGATAATAATAAAATTACTAATATTTTGTTGATTTGCATAACGCCGGCTTCGTGAAAAATCACCTCAAGGACGCTGTAGTATATCGTATTTATTTTTTATTACTCTTTCTTTTACCAGACAACCTATGTATTTAATCTTATAAATGTCGTATGTGCCAACTATTTCTATCTATTTCATAAAATATTGTGAACGCTAAAACATTGTTATTAATATTGTTGTTGATTTGGAGGTTTTTGGCAGATTATATATTACTTAACTTACATTCTATGTTATCTACGTAGTGTCAACTCTTATGTTTTACGTAACCTGTATTTTGTTATTACATTTTCTGTAGCCCTTATTTTTTCAACGCTTTATTTTCATTGTAATTTTTAAAAAGGCGTGTCTGCATTGTGCATAACAGCCCTTTGGGCGTGTAAATAAAATCTAATAGCTAACAGATTGCATCCACCGGTTTATCGATGAATATTATAAAACTATGCGTACAATGCATTTGTTACGGCTTCAGATGACATTACTGCGTAAACTCATTACGAATGATATTATTTAATTATGGTTTTTATTTTTTATTTATTTATTTATTTTAGAGAAATCAAACTTTTTACAATTTGATTTATTCATACATGTATAATTTACCTAACTGAAAAACCAATTATAGATTTCCTCGTATACTTATTACCTGGAAATTAAAGAGTAATCTTACAACTACTAAAAGATATTACATTATTATAGCAGGAAGTAGGTAGTAAATAATATATGTCATTACGTAATATATCATTACATTTATGGAGTTTTACACTCATTAAATACACTTTTGATACACTTATGATAGAGTTTTTATATTTATTTTCATAAAATTATAGTTTAGTTATTAATAGTTTTTAATAAAATAATACTTGTTTTTTTAATATAATTTCGTGTTTAACAAAAAGGCAAATCTTATAATCAACTACTGCCCATTATACGCATGCCCATCATTTGTACGCAGTTTATATATGTCAATCGAGAACGGGTCATTTCTACGACTCGTTCTTGAGTTCAACAGCTCGGCTGTGGAATTATATTCCGGCATTTGTGTTTCGTTCATCTCACTAAATGGATATCTATTACTTAATACTTACATGTCATCTATTTATACGTAGTTACATTTATTATTTTCATTATTTATTATTATTTGTAATTTGGGAGTTGTAGAATGTAATAAAAACACGTGCATATTAAATATATATATTTTTTTTTTAATTTATACAATTCACGACTTTTTTCAAGACGATACAAGCTAATTATATAACATGTACAAATGCTTATTTTTTATATAAACCACCTCACAAGGCTGAGTCTGTTATTGCTAGCATTGTACTCCCAGGAGTTACGAAACGCATGGTGGGATCATGTGCAGTACGGAACATTTTGATACATAAAAATATAAAAAATTACATGTCATCAATCCGTCATTTTCTCAAAAAGACCCTCCTCACAGCATCCCAGATGACGTATTCCACAAGGAAAGCTATTTCCGCAAGGCCCTCTGTGTGAAGCTAAAGTTTAAAAAAAAACAGTATTTCGATTTATGGAATTTTGAATAATTTTATAAATTGTAAGTAATTCGTACTGCGGCAACCATAGTAATATTTCATCCCGCGACAAACAAGTGGAAATAACGTACAATTCAATTAACCCAAAAGGTTTTCCTCGTTAACGTCGAGAACTTTGAATATTTATACCTACAATCTTCCCACGCATCAACAAGTAGGGAGTCTCCCCCTCGGGTGCTAAAATAACAAGTAAATCTAGAGGAGTACCCACGGTAATATGGTATCCCTGTTATCCAAAAAATATTCTCATTTATACTTAGCTTAGAAAAATAGAAATAAAAATTAAATTCAAATTTTGAAATACATAAACTAATAATAAAGATTAGCAGCCTTACTAAAAAAAACTACAGCACGACCGATGACCTGTGTTTTTGTAGCAACATCAGTACAACAAATTTACACTAAAACACGAAATTCTACCAATAAAGAATTTCACGCTAAAACAGGTTTTAAAATCTGGCAACAATGCAATTTTTAGTAATGTTCATACAAAATTGTTGTTTTCAATGTTTTCATTCATGGCCGATGGGGGCGCCGGCGCATTCGCTGTTCGCAGTGAAAACATATTTTAAGCCGCGAAAGATTATTTGGGTACGGCGATGTGCTTCGTAATATTACCAAAGTGATCGTAATTTTTATTAATATGACTAATTCACTCTTGTATTCATATAATTGATATATTTACAGTGTTTTTTGTGGTTTTTCATAAGTTTTAGTGAAGTTATAATAACAATAATTGTACTTTCAAAGTTGAAATGTCAAAAAGTTTTTTATATGATACATAAAAATTCATATTTACATTAAATTATATTTATTTTATGAGAATTTCATAAATGTGGTGGTTTTTCTAAATATTAATATCAAATTCACGTGTTGGTAAGCTTATCTTTATCTTTAGTGGTGCAAGAAATGTGTTGAAATGTCAGAGATATTTTTAAGGTAATTTTTTTGGCATTAAAAAAAACATTGAAATTTTTTATAATTTTTTTATTGTATGCACGAGGAAAAAGTGAGGTGACAATTTCATTTCAAATTCATTATATAAAAGGTCTGTATTTTTTAAATTTTAATTATTTAAATATTTCTGTACACTCATCAAAAATGTTTTGGTAAGAAATTATTTTACACATTTTTCCGTGTTTAAATCTTAAAATATGGCAGTTTTTTTAAACTATACTGTATTTCAAATACACAAATCTAATAGGTAATTTTATCTAGTTTTTAAAAATGGTATTTGTTTTTACGGCACCTTCAAAAATAAGAAATATATAGAACGTTCAAAATACTTTGGAAAATTCCAAATTTCGTTCAGACATCATCCCTAAAACAGAGATAAACTAGCCCCCCAGGCTGTGTAAACGGTGTGTATTTTTTTCCAAGAACATTTTTTTAATAAGTAATGTTTTCACATCCGCGGTCGTTTGTCAATTGAATAAATTTTTCACGGGGTTTTTTAGTAAGGCCGTAAGTGTTACGAATTCATGTGTTCTATACAAGTATATAAATAAAACAAATATATAGATTAGAATAAATAAAATTAAGTGAAACATTAAGAGAAAAAAAATATATTTTAAATAAAAATGGAAATAAAATTTTGAAATGCAAAAATTATTAATTAAAAATTAGTGTTAAGTCCCCTTTCGAAAATCCAATGTTGTACACGTGCTATATAAAGTGATTTAGAATTACTTGATTTTATGTCAGTAGGTACTCAGAGCATTATATATTTTAGAATTGTCGTTGAGCAAATGAGGTATTAGTTTTTGGGACCATGCAACCCAGGTTTGGTGAAAAGCGGGTGTGTGCTTGATGTTGTGGAGCCAGTAGTAGGTTATTTTTTCGTATATAACAAAGGATTGTTTTAGTAAATAGCTGTCGAATATCTAAGACCCTGATTTTGGCAAAGATTTCATTTGAGGGATGGGTAGTCTTATACTTATAGTATCCTAAATTCTGGAAATCAGAATCTCCTGTTTTTGAGAAATATTTTAATCTCGATTACTCTGTACGTATGAACGTACATTGTATCGCTCAGTGCGACATTACTGTTTTTATCATGGCGAGGTTTAGTTCTCAGAAACTCTGTTACCCGATATTACTTTACTTAGAAGGCGAAAGTTTTATTTTTTTTAAAGATGAACTAATCCTTCACAAACGTGATAGCACATCGTGGTACATTAGTTTTAGCAGAATGTCCGAATTTCACTATAGTAGTCGTAAAAGTAGAACTAAATAAATATATTAATTCAATACCAGCTTATTTTAGGTACCTACTTGCACGTATTGTATATTGTCTGTATAATTATGTGATTACTACAAGTCTAAGAACACTTGAAAACAAAAACAAGTTACCTACCCTTGCGACTTTCAAAAGATATGGTTCTTGTTTATTGACATTTATAAATGAGTTTTTAACAAGGTGCCATATGCGCGCTGTTTACCCTCGGGCTGAAACCAAAGAAATTGAAGTAGCTAGGTTTATCTTCGTCTCTTTGTAAATGATCTAGAAAACATTCAAAATGATAATGGTTCCAAATTAAACTTTATGGGTCTTTACCTTCATTCTTCTTCTGCCAAAGAGAATATTATAACTTTAAGGAAAAGCGACTAAATATTTAAAATGTAAATTACAATGTGCTCTAGAAAAACATAGCCAATTAAAATTAGTATTTAAGTGCTCTTTCTAAAATATTTAGATAGCATTCTTACGACCCCTTCAGCCTAAATTACGTCAGTGCACTAGATATGGCAATAATCATCTTAGCAGCGGGTTGTCAATCGACGAACAAGAACAATTTCGACAGAACCAAGCACGTCAATTTGGGAGGCGGGTATGGGTACCGCTCTGCCATAGGTCCGTTTGATGATTTAGTAGTGGTGCCCGGGTTCACGGGGAGAAGTTTGTCCAGATCTTGGTGGTGGATGCGTCTACCCACCTGTTGCGTGGTGGGCCGGATCGAAAGAGACTAGTTGAGGGAAGCTTTTTGATCTTTTCAGCCGGACGCTCTCGACCCATCACCTAGCAACGCAGTTGGAGGGATGGATTCATACGTCCGTCACTTCTGGACATACCGAACCCCAGATTCATAACCTCCCCTCATACCTTTTTTTCATTCCCAGAACTTTCTTTACTTCCGTTCCTTAAAAAGACCCTCCACACAGCATCCCCAAAGATGATAAAGGGCCTGAGGGAAATTATTTTCATCAGGGCCTCCTGTGTTGAGCTAATGTAAAAAAGGTCAACAGAATCAAGAAAATCAATGCTGGTTAGCTCCTTCGTATATGGTAGGTGTCGTATTGTCTTGTTTTCCCAATACATCATTTTTGGTATGTAGTATAGGGGATTTTCACTGTTTTTTATTTTTAATTTTTGAGAATAAAAAACACGGAAATAGAGGCTTTTCTATGTATTTATTTTTATTGTGGAAAAAATTTTCAAATTTTTTAAAATTAGCCATTTTTGACTTGCTCTCAAGACGATATGTTGGCTTTAATTCGTGTGGGTGGCATTGGCGACATGACGTCGGCCACGGTTGGTGTTCCTGGCACTGTCGTAGACAAATTTAGAAGCGTTTATGAATGATCAGTTTTAGATAGTTTTTTTAATCACTATTGAGGAATTTTACTGAAAATCACACCTGTTTTGTATGATAATCAGAATCAGAAAAATATATCTTTAAATATTCGACATGTTGTTAATGGTAGGTATCGGTAATTTGTCAAATATGTACTCTAGTGCGCCAAGCATCTAGCGTAATGTATTTCAATGCCGGATTTGTACTGTGTAGGTACCTACCGTCAAAACATTTATCCTGATCAGGGTGTGCAACTCCAAACTTCCCCGTTTCATTTTAGCTTGCAGGCTGTTCCAGATAAATCCTCGACACACGCCATATTCATTTTCCACTGCAAACGTCGCTCGCGAAGCTTTGATGGATGACCTGCCTGCTTTAAAATGACGGTAAATTAATCCCAGATTTTAAACATTTTGTTGCAAATTTAGGCACCAAAACTAATTTTAGTAGAAATGCAATTTTAGTGTTTTTCTGGTTTTATTTATTTTTCTTATTGAAATTATGTTTCGATATCGCACTGATAGCAGCCAGCGAGAACTGGTGGCATCTCCAACCTCTATAAAATACTGCAAGGTACAAGGAAATGGAAATAAAAGAAGAAGATGGGAAAAATAAAGGTTTTAAAAGTACCTGGCTCTTGATAACCGGTGACTCAACATGTCCAAAGTCATTTCAACACTTACGGCCGCTGTTCCCAATTCTACTGAGCCGAAACTAAGGTTCAAAACACTTAAGCATCACTTAATCAATAATCATCCCTTAGTCTAGATTAAGTGATGCTTAAGCAGTATTGAACCTTAGTTTTGGCTTAGTAGAATTGGGAACAGCGGCCGTTAGATTCGACAGAATAACCTGATTTGACTTTGTATGACGGCCTCCGTATTCAAGTAGTCACGATCCGCGGCTTAGAATCCGTAGGTTGCGGGTTCATATTCCAGCGTGCGCGATTAAATTTTACTTGACTAATTTGTGTTATTTCACAATTTATTCATTAAAAATAATATGTAGTTTAGTGTGTCTCAAATTATATGTAGTTTAGTCTGTAGTGAAAGAACACCGTTCAGAATCGAAGTCCCTAAAATGGTTTTAGCCGTGTTTGGTAACCAGATCTTAATAGCCAGGTACTCCTTCTTCTCCCTATTACCTTCGGCCTCATAATATACTTATCTATAAGATACATAACTTTATCTATAGCCCATACTTTTTTTAAAAAATAAAATAAAATACCCCATTTGGGAATGCCATATTCTCACAGGCTCCAGACGGTTAGGAGTAGTTGGAACTCCTTTTAACATTTCAAAATGTGGGAACTGATACGGTTAGATTAATTACAGGAATTTTACCCCCTGTTCGTATACTGGGTACCTTACTTTTTATGTATTGTATTATAATATTATCATGGTAAGCGTGAATTATAAATAAAAATGAGACATGTAAACTGTAGAGTAGTTCAATGTCCTAGTTACAATCTATGGTTTGTAGTTTTATTATTTTGCACACAAAATACCTAAGCCATTTATGGGGTCTACTTACATTGTTACTGAAGGTACAGTAACCGCCATATGGAAATATAAATCAACAGTCGTTGTTGTATCACGGTCCCAGACACTTTCCAAAGTTTAAAATAGAGTGCTGTTTTTTCAAAATAGCACTTTTAAATCATCAATTTCTCTCTTGTTGCTTAATTCTGATGGATGCAATTAAATCTGTCACATTTTAAAATTAGTTTGAGGCGAGTTAAAGTTTGTTATGGAATGGGAGGTATGTATATTAAAGAAGAAAAAAAATGTGGTCCATTCAGGACCAAAAAGCGTCTCATCAACCGTCAAGCTAATTTTTATTTCAAATGAAATGACAGGCTTCCTTGCATTTTTTAATTGTGATATTACATCAGAGTCCACCTGGAGCCAGTAGACTATGTCCATATCAATTAATTTTATTAAAGGTTGAAGTCAAAGCAGAATGCCTAGAAATAGAAGAGGCAGACTGAGGTATTTTTTGTACAACGTATCGTTTCGAATTTGCGCGTTTGTTTCTTACTAGAACGATTCTTTATCCAGGTAAACTAAACACGCGGCATAAAACCAAATAAATCTTGCAAACGCCTAAAATAAATTCAACATTTGGACAAAGAAACTTCAAATACACTGCTAATAAATTACAAGGTTTTAAGGGACGTACTTGATTCCAGACATTATTTAGGGTAAAAAAATGTAAATGAAAATTTGGTCTCCGGTAACTTTTTTTTCAAATATTTTTCATTAAAATCGAAAAAAAACTATCTTTCTCATGTTGTCCCTGGTCACTTAGCCGAGTAACCGATCAACCCCTCACAGCGCCCGCAATACCTGGTTATTTTTTATATTTCTTTAGCTGATTAAAAATTACAAGGGAGACCAAATGGTTCAAGTAAGACAAATACGTCCCTTAATATCGAGTATACAATATCCTACCTACCGAAAAATACAATTAATATATTTAAAAAAAATCTTAACCAAAGAATGGAACATCAACAAAGATCGTACAAAAATAAATTAGTCAACTCTCTCAAAAATAAAATAAAATATCTTTGATCAATTTTTTTGACCAATTTCAACCTCACTCAGTTCTGTCACATATTTTTACTTTTAAATTATCAAAAATGCACCTATTTAACTCCTCAAATACTAATCACAGAAAAAACACAGTGTTCAAATAAAATATTTTTTAACTAGCCCATCTCACAGGACACAGGGCATCCTTGTAAGACAGGCACAGAAAAAAAATTATGTATAAGCCTCATTTATGTAATATATAGATGTATCTAATAAACAAATAAAATAAACTCAGATTTTTTTGTTTGTTTTGCCTATTTTTAAAATATCTAGAACTTATACTTCGCCGCAGGTTCTTTATTGCAACAACACCGTCGACCAAATCAAAATCAAAATTCTATTAATAAAATACATCATTTTAACCACTTTTATTATTTACAAAACCAACATGTTTCATAAAAATGCTTACTTCATCGGGATTTACTTAAAAATAATTATAACAATAGACTTAAAGATGTCAATGGATAGGTGGATTGGGAAGAGGAAGGGGGTGATAGGGAGTAAATTACAAAGGGAACAAATTTAAAAAGGAGTCATTTAAAAATATATATAAAATGATCTTGATGGAAATGAGTTGCTACACTGAAATGTCAATGGTATCCATTTAACAAACTTGAAATCTTTGAAATTACAAAGAGTATAAAGATGATCATTATTAGCGTCATAAGCATCATCAGCATATCAACTCACTCATGTCCGCTTTATTAGGTACATGTAATCATATTCGTTCTCAATTTGATTCTGTATATTGAATGCTTTCTGTACACCATTACTCACAAAAAAATATTAGAGGAAAGACAAATACGTAACTAAACTTTACAGAAATACCCCACTTCACCAGTGATTGAACATTGTTCTGCAATATCGTGATTATTCATTGTGTTACTATTGTAGGTATACAAACAAAATGTTGGCGGCATGGGGTCCAATTATTTTGGGAAGCATTCAAGTAAATGCGCCTAAAATTACGTATTTTTCGTACAGCCAGCAGATATAAATCTGGTAGCCTTTAAAGTTTGCCCTCTTCGAGCGGTAAAGCGGAGTAACTAGGTAGTAATTTATGGCCCCTGCCATTGTTGTAGTGTGCGATAATAACATATTAATTATTAGTTATTATTTATTGCCGAGGCAGATAGCGTTTCTTGGCCATTGTTCTGCAAAACAGCGTTATCGCCACCGTTCACTGTTATCACAAAGCGCTTTCTCCCGCCCAAAAGCGAAAAGTCGTCAGCTGTTTTGCCGCCCAAGAATGGTGGAATTTTATTTCTTTATTGAACTAAAAATAGATCCACTCCGAATGGTCCAATATACACATAAGTACATATGATTTTAAACTTTGCTTATTTCTATTACTTATCACTAGACATCGGATTATATGCACTAACAAAGTGCCAAAATATGCACTAAAAAAGGCCGAAATATGCACTAAAAACTCTTGATATGCCTAAAATATGCACAATGCAAAATCAAAATACCATTTTTATTTTTGTATATTTTAATTAATTCGATACAAAAACAGCGAAATATTCTTAAAATAATGCATTGTTTTTGTGACAATATATAATTAAGTATTTTTCCAAATTTTCGGGCAAAATTTTTCGATGTTCGTCACCCAAAATGCCGAAAACGACTTCTCTACGTCAACGGACGTCATCCGACAAAATTTAAAAAATTTGGCGCTATTTCTGGAGATACCTGTTGAGGCAGGATATGTATGACCTGTGCCGTTGATGTAGGCATTAAAGTTCTTCATGTCTCCAAAACTCAGATTTTTAAACAAAATACCGTCTAACTTTTCACGAGGAAGGTTTTTTGTTTCCAATTTTTCTATGGCATCTGGTAACTTGTGGAAATGTGTTGAGATGAGGGCGATATTCTGTTTAATGGATGTGTCTTCAAATGCTAAATATGCACGATTGGGAATAAAAAGGCTAAAATATGCATTAACGCCGTAATTAGACAGTTATATGCATTTGCATATGCAAATATGCAAATGCATATAATCCGATGTCTACTAAGGTGGGTCATTTAAAAAAAATGACAATTTTAGATTCTGTTAGCTATAAAAGGGTGCCAAATGGGTTCAAACTGACGTGTCTAAAATTTTTTATATTTCTGATACGATCTTCTTCCTCCGGATTCACTTCAAAGTTTTGAAAATTTTCATTTTTAGAGGTATTTTCTAGTGTATATAAAAGTTACTACGAATCCTTTATACTTTATTTTTGTAATATTCTATCGCAAATATGGTACGTATTTACGAATTCATTTACAAAAAATCCGAGTTTTGATTATTAGTGGCTCGAGGTGAGGGCGGGGGAAGCACCGATTGCACTAAGCGCAGCGACAAAACTGCGTTGAAAAGAAAACTTCTGAAGCAAAAATCCTTGCGTACGTCTAAAAAGGAAAGCACAGGTAAGCCAACTATCTCTCTAATCGATATTTCCACGTCTTCTGCATCAAATGAATCCGATTGCAATGATGTTTTCAAACCAAATGTTGTATCTCAAATGCCTCAGAAGCAGGCTGCGGTCACTATTGATTATTCTACACCGTCGAAAACTTGTGATAGATATGGAGTTTCGGATAGAGCAGCGGCAGCCATTGCCTCAGCAGTTCTGTATGACATCAAGTCTAATATTCCAGTTATTGACAAAAGTAAACTTCGCAGAGAACGAAAAAAAAACAAGGGAAAATATTAAGGCACAACACATAGTTTTACAAATACCCGCATTATATTTTGATAGCCGGAAAGATAAAACATTAATTATCAGGGAAAAAGGGGGGAGGCATTGAAGAGCATATTTCAATGATAAAAGAGCCAGACTCAATATATTTGGGTTATATTGCACCAAACTCTGGCACGTCGAATGTTATAGAAAGAACAATTGTCGATTATTTTTTAAAGGAAGAAATACCATTTGAACCATTAATGGCTATTGGATGTAACGGAACGAACGTGAACGTTGGAAAACATGGAGGTATAATACGTTTGCTTGAAAAACGTTTGGATAAACCATTGCAATGGATAATTTGCTTGCTTCACATGAACGAGTTACCATTTCGTCATTTGTTCACACATCTTGACGGTAATACATCTGGACCTCAAACATATTCAGGGACAATAGGACTAGCTTTAGAAAACTGTGAAAAAAAGCCTATTGTTCATTTTCAGAAAATTGACGGAGAGTTGCCTGAATTATTAACTAAAGACCTAAGTACAGATCAGTTATATTTGTATAAAATCGTATCTGCAGTTACGGTGGAGCAATTACCTGAAGATTTAGAACACAAATGTCCTGGAAAAATGTCTCATGCCAGATGGCTTACGCGTGCTAACCGAATTCTTCGTCTTTATGTTGCAACGGAAGCTCCTACAGAGAATTTTATTATTTTAGCAACGTACGTTGTTAAAGTTTATGCTCCGACTTGGTTCAGTATTAAAACTCATCCCACCTGTAAAGATGGAGCACGTCACCTATGGCAGCTAATTTCAGCGTCTAGATACTTATCCCCTGAACTAAAAACTATAATTGATCCAGTCGTAGAAAGAAACAGTTACTTCGCACACCCCGAAAATTTACTACTTGCAATGTTAACTGACCCTCACAAGCATATCCGGGAATTAGCTGCGCGTCGTGTTCTAAAAGCACGCAGTAAGAAACTAAGTAAAACAAGGCTGTTCCAACTTCCAAACATAAACCTCGATGCATCATATTACTACGACCTTATTAATTGGCAGCAAAATGTAACCGAACCCCCAATAATGAAGTATATATCAGATGAAGATCTTCAATTATTTGTAGCACAGGGGGGAGAAGGTAAATTGCCTCTTCTGCGTCTGCCATGTCATACTCAAGCAGTTGAAAGAGCTGTAAAGACTGTTACTGAAGCCTCGACTACTTTATGTACGTTTGTAAAATTTACTACTTGCAATGTTAACTGACCCTCAGAAGCATATCCGGGAATTAGCTGCGGGTCGTGTTCTAAAAGCACGCAGTAAGAAACTAAGTAAAACAAGGCTGTTCCAACTTCCAAACATAAACCTCGATGCATCATATTACTACGACCTTATTAATTGGCAGCAAAATGTAACCGAACCCCCAATACTGAAGTATATATCGGATGAAGATCTTCAATTATTTGTAGCACAGGGGGGAGAAGGTAAATTGCCTCTTCTGCGTCTGCCATGTCATACTCAAGCAGTTGAAAGAGA
The DNA here is from genome assembly GCA_917563855.2 of Limnephilus lunatus. NCBI lineage: Eukaryota > Metazoa > Arthropoda > Insecta > Trichoptera > Limnephilidae > Limnephilus > Limnephilus lunatus. The sequence goes on from OU830595.1 coordinate 100,914,651, forward strand.
TGTAAAGACTGTTACTGAAGCCTCGACTACTTTATGTACGTTTGTAAAATTTACTACTTGCAATGTTAACTGACCCTCAGAAGCATATCTGGGAATTAGCTGCGGGTCGTGTTCTAAAAGCACGCAGTAAGACACTAAGTAAAACAAGGCTGTTCCAACTTCCAAACATAAACCTCGATGCATCATATTACTACGACCTTATTAATTGGCAGCAAAATGTAACCGAACCCCCAATACTGAAGTATATATCGGATGAAGATCTTCAATTATTTGAAGCACAGGGGGGAGAAGGTAAATTGCCTCTTCTGCGTCTGCCAGTCATACTCAAGCAGTTGAAAGAGCTGTAAAGACTGTTACTGAAGCCTCGACTACTTTATGTACGAAGTCTGCAAGAGAAGGTCTTATTAAGGCAAAGATTGAGTCTTGCAAAATAATGCCGAAATTTGAGAGTAAGAAGGATTTTGCTGGTATTTGAATACACTGTCTTGAGATAATGTTAATTATAATCATATATTTTTTTAATAAATAATTCAGAATATTCTCTCTTATTTGTGTTTTATTGAAAAAAAGTTCATTTTTAATTGTTTATCTAATATTTTTTAGAGATTTAACAAGGGTGGGTTTTTCTCTATTTTGTGAAATTTCAAACTCAATCCGGAGGAAGAAGATGATATCCAAATATTATTAAAAAAATTACGTGATTTTACATCTTCATTTAACACCCTTTTATCACTAACAGACAAACCAAAACAAGTTTTTTTTTTCCCCATACAATCGTGACCCGCCTTAATGTCTACTTATCACATACCTACATAGTTTTTACAATTTTCCTTAATAATGGTTTTTTTTTAATTCAGGTTTTTTTTAAATTTCACTGAGAACAAAGCTATCCGTTTAGATATTTTTATACAGTAAACAATTCTATAGTTTTGATTTGTTCAATTTAAGTTTTATGTTTTCTTTCTTCTTGTATGGTAAGTGTGGAAATTTTTATAGTGATGTAGTTTGTCTGCAAAGTAAGTTCGTAGTAAATTGTTAAAAACTTTGTGGATAAAATTTATAATATACTGTGCGGGAATGAAAACTATTTCCACCGGTTTGGTGTATATTTTTTTTTCTTTAACTCCACATAGGAGGTCTCGAGAAAAATAATTTCCCTTAGGGCCTATATCAACTATGAAGATGCTGAGTGGAGGATCTTTTCGTTCGTCCGCCCGTCACTCCTGGACACATTGACTCCCGGATTCCTACCCACCCCTCATACCTTTTTCCTTCCCTAAACATCTTTCCCTTCCTTTCTCTGGAAAAATCTTCACACAGCATCACCAAACATGACATACTCTCTGAGGTATTTTTTCCTCATGACCTCCTGTGTAGTGCTAATGTAAAAAATGATCTAAGGACTATACTGTTTTTTACGTTATTTATATGTATGTAGGCATCAGGTAGGCATGCTGTTTTTGTTCTACCGGTATTACAATGGAAAATACTACGAGGAAGTAGCGTCATTAAGCCTTCGGCACCGGTGCGTAGTCGGGAAACACGCCAAACATATGTACACGGTTGACATTTGCCACATGGCGACGGATCGCTATTACGACTTGTTTGACTTCTACGGCTGGTTCTAGAGTTCAACTTTGCTTTGAAACAATTTGCCGGTCTGTGTGTTTCCTCCCTCCTAGAACACGGGTCTCTTCAAGGCCCATGTTCATTCCCAATACGTGCAAGACGATGAGATGAAATTTTGACTGGAGCATTCTAGTTTAGGTCTCCCTCAACAGATTAATTCCCGATATTCGCCGCCAAGAGATAGAAAAACCTCACCCTATGAACCTGGGCACCCCTGATAAATCATCAAGCTTAGCGGACCGCTTGGGTTGACCTATGGCAGAAGTATTGGTTAAGTGATGATAAAACCTATGGCAGGAGTGTCCCATAAATATGCGGCGGTACCCATATCCGCCTCCACAATTGAATTTAAAATAAAAGACAAATAATTTAATCCCTTTTGAAAAACAAATAATGATAACATGTCTAATTTTGTTTGAACTTTAAACATGTTCATGGCATATTCAATATTTGCCTTTTATGGCACGCTATTCTCTGTCCGCGATAAGATCAACCCGTGATGGTATGAAACTTGGTTCGTATTGCGCATACCACTCCCCCCGCTACGGTCCCTACACCCGCGCTCTGCTCGCCCGAGTCATTCCGCTAAAAAATAGTATGTCTTCGGCTGTAGCAGTGGGGTAATCGGCGGAGACATGCGCGTACACAGGTTGATCTTATTTTGGATCGAGAATAGATATAGGTAAGCATTATACGCATTATTGGTCGTTTAAATGTAATTTAAAAAAAAATCCGATTATTCCCTTTTTACCATTATAATTAGACGTCAAATGATATTCGATAAAAAAATAGTTTAAAGATTATGGAGATGAAGAAATTGTATCAAGTATGAGCTCCTCCAGTTGAAGCTTAATATGAAATCTGATCCCATCGCTTTGATTGCCTTGGTTATCAAGTTACAGTGCAAATCATTTTTAATGCCGGCTGCCGTCATGGGGTTCCTTCGAGAAGTTTTCGTTCTAATGTAGGAGGAGGTATAAAGCATGAAAATAGGGCAATAAATATACACACTGTAAAATGCATAATATTATTTATCTTACATTTTAGGGACGTATAGATTGGGGTTTCGAGAGAGTTTTATTTCTCTCTTGTAGATATTATATTCCTTCCGATATACCATATTCTCAAAAAGCCGGGGGCAAGGGCAGCAGTGAAGTTAAAAAATACACTCCGAGGTTGGTGAAATTTTGCACACTTGACCTTCAATACAAGAGAAAGGTCACTCTTTACGCCTGATTTTGAAAAACTCTGCGTGAAGCCCGGGCAACGCCGGGAAAGAAAGCAAACCTTTATGGTATGTAGAAGAACACTAGAAAAGCGATGTGGGGATGTTTCGTGAATCGAAAGATAGTCATTTTTTGCTAATATTAAATACAGAGCTGAGTTTCATCTTTATTATTAAATTTAAATTTTGATCAAATGGGATGGCAATATACGACGTCAGGCAAGTTTAAGAGAGACTGAGCGCGTACTAAGAGGGCTAGAATCAGAAGGTTCTAAATCAATGAGACATTGGATTCGACTAAAATCTACATGGGAGGCTTTTCTAGTGCGGATTTTCTATTTAGTGTTTGCACGTTACAGTACTTTAAACCAGGATACATATAAATATCTGTCGTGTATGCGAATAAGTATATAGTTTCAATGTCTCTCAACAGATGTTGGTAGTATAGGAAGTTTGATATAGTTTTAATGTGTCTCATCAGAGGTCAGTAAGTTGTAATTTATGAAAGAGACACTATCGTTCGTTCGGGTCTAATACCCAAACTGTTACTAAGATAACCGATCTACAGGTGGGTACCTGCAGTGACCATTTCCCCAGATTAACATAGAGCATCTTTAGAACGGGCGTTAAGTCCAATTGAATATTCATTATAAATAAGCATTAATAAACACAAAGCATTATCTAGACGTTATTTTTTGTTGTTTTTAAGTAATACCTCACAGGAATCTCAGCTGCTCCCGTCTTGAGCCAGTGAGACTATGGTATCCCCAATTGGGGTACATTGTGAGGCTGAAGGTAGAGGGGAGGGGAAGGAGATGGGAAAGAGGAAGGTGGGGAAGTACCTGGCTATTCAGATCTGGTATAATACGGCTAAAGCCATTTCATGCAACTTTTCAATTCTGAATTGTGGTCTTACACCAGGGCAATACTTACAGTATCTTCCACTCTGGAACGTTCCGCAAATATACTAAGTGTACATTATTTTTAATGAATTATTTGTGAACTAACACAAATTATTCAAATAAAATTTATTTGCCCACGCCAGGATTCGACCCCGCGACCTTCGGATTGCGAGTTAAAAGCCTTGCCGCTGGACCACGCCGGCCGTCAATTTAGTTTAATCACAGGAGACCATATTTGTCCCACCTTACATAGAAATCTTAGTGTCTCCCTTACTATTATAGTGAGAAGCATTGGAAAGAGAAAACAACACGCTTTATATTCTAATCTTACCAGAAAATAATTAAAATGTATACCTTTAAAAAGACCAAAATGAAACCAAAGTGTCCGACCGCAATTTGAAAAAAAAATTATGGAACCTTCTTAATTTTTTGGGATTATTTTTACATGAAACGGCAAAAAAGTAAGATGACAATACCTTTTATAATTCTTTTGTCAAAAAAATTATGTAATTTTAGTTAGAAAAAACCTTTTAAAGTTTGCATTCAAAATGTTTATATTTAAAAAATTGCATGGATATTTCTAATAATAAAATTTGAAAGCGTATTTCATCGCCTTCCAAAAATACTATACGTTCACAAATATTTAATTTAATTGGATTTTATTGCAAGGTGATATATTTTTACCTACGACAAAGTGCGCCCGAATTTTGATGGCTAGACTAAATGACCCGAAGTATTATTGAATCTCCTGATCACCAGAGTTCTATTTTTCATCAGAGGAAATAACAATAGACCACAATATCAAAGCAATTGATTTTTGATCAAAGCTAATAAATTTATATTTTTAATAGCTCCTTCAATCGGGGCACCAAGACCATAGCATACCTGTTTGTTTTTTCAAGTATGTACATTTTAACCAGAAAGCCTAAATCACAGTGGTATGCATTTAGGTCAAAAAAAAAAAGAAAAAAAAAAGTATTATATACGTTTAATTTAGTATCGCTATTTTTTATACCACCATTAATTATACATACAAACATTAGAAAAAATATCTTAAATTACTTATATAGAATAAGAAAAAAATGTGTATTTAAAAAAAAACGTAGACAAAATCATAGAGAAAAATGATTAGGATAAAGTTGTTTTAAGAATAAATCAATTACTTTAAAGTTAAGGTGCATGATAAACCTGGGTGATGGAGATCATTGAAACAATAAATTAGTTGTTTTAGTGATAAATTTATTTTTAATATTTACAAATATTACCTACATATATTTATCTCCGGGAGAAGGTATCATAAAACGTTAATAATAAAAATTATGAATCTGATTTAAAGTTTTTTTTAAAAATAGGAGATTTATTAATTTTCGTTGTTGATCCCTATTCAATATATATTTTTTCGTTCGTTGATTAACACTAATGGCACTTCTCTGTTTTCAGCCCCATTCCCGTATAGAGACCAAAGACAAAATTTTTCGCTTAACGCGAACGCTATTTTCATCTCTATTTTCATAACTATGATTTCAACTGGCATCACAGCAAACAACACATGAACCATGTTGTTTGCTGTGATGCCAACTTTTATTTATTTTAATTAATACAATTTATTTTATCCAGTCTTTAATCAATTTTGTAAACGCAAAAACCCTTGTGAAAATAAATGGGGCGTCCATAAAATTACCTTTGCGGTCCCATGAAAATATGCCATAAATGGTTCCGTTTATCACCAATGGCGCTCCAAAGATACGAGTATTAGGATCAGATGATAAACGTAAGCATATCATGTTTTCAGTAACCAAATCCTTTCCTGGTACTAATTTATTGTGTGTGTAGAAGTTGTTGCATTCGACAGAATTCATCCGAGAGCTTACTCCCGAAACGTACAATGTCCGTACATAATCTTCGGAATGCTGAAAAAACGACAAAATTCCGTTATTTAATGTAAAAATTTTTATTTGAAATGACAGAACAAATCGGGTTAAGCTCTATGTAAACGCAAGAGCCAAGATGTCATTACAGCGCGTTTTTTATGTTTGCATTTAAGGGCAAAAAATTTCGTTGCATTCTGAAAATAATTGAGTGACTTAGTGTAATGTATCATAATTAATATATGATTAGTTCTCACATTACTTCAGTTGTCTATGGGCTCTTGGGGTCACAAGGATCTCATTTCCGAGATGTACCGAAGGTAACCGAAGGTAGATGTGCAGAGTCATTATAATTATAGTAGAGCTCCGCAGACAAAATATAGCTTTCAGTCCGAAAAGACGCTAGTCGTCCGAATTATAATTCTAAATTACGATTCGTCAATAAGTAGTCAGCATGATTCAAAGAACCGTCTTTCAATAAGCATCCTGTAGTACTGGAGGATACTGCTCCCAGTACTTATACATAACGAATCTCTGGAGAGAACACTAAGAAATTATAGGCAAAAAAACTGTGAAATAATGAATCCACTGGAGCATTCCGCAAAATGGTCAATTTCAGCCTCGAGCGCTAGGAAAATTTTATGCATTCAGTTTGGTAAATTCAGATCCTTAGAAAAAATCATACCAACGAATTTTAATATGGAAACATATAAACTGCTTATAGTATTAGAGAGCCATTAAATACAAACGCGTGAATTCTGCGTTTGTTTTCTTTGACAACCCAGACCTAGGTGAAAATCACAGATAAAAATTTTAACACAAAAATGCATTTTTTAATATGTAAACATTTGATCAATGGTTGAAGAAGAAGATAAGACTAATAATCTAAATGAACCTATGAAAGTCGCAACTGGGACAATATATTGATGGGAATAGCCTTCAAAAGACATAAAAAGAGAGTTTTTCTTATAAAAATTGAAAATGATCAATCATTTTTGTAAGAATTTTTTTTCAATCCTATCGTTTCGCGGAATGTTAATGTTAGTAGCCCCTTGATAAACTACCTAACGTGGGTTAGAATGACCTTGCGGCCACTCTTTTCTATAAACGCTTATGGGCCTCGATACGATCTATGCCCAACCACCAAATAAGATCGGTATACACAAGAAGTAATAGGTACTCAATGAGGTGTTTTCTGGCTGGTTGTTATTCGGCGACAGTCACAGATTATCCATAAGTGTGCGATATTGTTTGTTTTGGGTTATTTCATAGCCCACGATAGGAGTCACGTCACGATTCACGTAGGGAGTTTACACAAAGTATACGATAGAAATACGATTGGATGAGAAATGAGAAATACGATAGAATGGTAGAAGATGGATTATGAGAAATACGATAGAAATACGACTTTATGTTGCGATAATAACACTTCGACGTAGAGCGAAATGTCACGATACGATATGTTCCGATGTTGGTTGACAGACTGACGACTCACGATAAGGCGGTACTTGACTTCTGTCTATGCCGTTGCTTAGGTACCATAATTGTGCAGAATACCAAAATCTGGATTCCTTCCGATCCTAAAGGCCGATCGGAATACAAATACGAACGAAACCCATCAGCGTTATGAAACAGTTAATAACAAATAATTCAGAAGAGACGCGAGGCATGTCTTTTTAATCTGTGAAACTACCAAATTAGACCTTAAGATTATCGAAGATTTCAACACGCGGCATCTTTTGGGAAATAAATCAATTTTTTTTTTAAAACATCGCTTGAAATTGACCACATTTTGGCCAGCGGGCGTTCACGGGTGTTGGCAAATTGGCCAAAATGTGGCCAATAACGGTCATGGATAAAGTTTCCAACGCAATTGGGAAAGCGCGAAACTTTATTGCAGTAAATAAAAATACACATACCTACTCGAAAATATGCATACAATCATTCGCGTTTGTATTGTGTTACACTTTTGTATTACTTCCACGTAATCATGATTAGTTACTCTTCGAAAGCATGATCGAACTGTTGTTATCTTATTTTTCCTTTCTTTTACTTTTTACTCCATACAGGAAGCCCTGAGGAAAATAATTCCCCTCTATGTCATCTTTGAGAATGCTGTGTAGTGGGTCTCTTCAGGGGAGGAAGCTCTGGGAAGGGAAAAGATTTCCAGGAGTGTCAACTTTTCCAGGAGTGACGGATGTATGAATCTATTCTTCCCACTGCGGTGCACGGTGACGTTCCGAGAGGCCTGCTGGGGAGGTCAAAAGGTCTCCCCCAACAGCTACTCCTGATCCGGCCTGCCACGCAGTTGGTGGGCAGACGCATCAACACGGTCTCTTCAAGACCCATGTTCACTTCCTCATCTCCTCAAATAGACCCTCCACACAATATGTTCAAAGATGACATGGTCCTGAGGGAATTTTTTTTCCTCAGTGCCTCCTGTGTGGAGTTAATATACATTTTAAAAATCACCAATTCACAACATTTTGACCTCCATCGATATGCTTGGTGTAACTCTAAGTGACCAGCTCAGGTACGGGGGCTCCATCGAAACCAGAGTTATTAATATTACACAACTGCTAACCCTGTTCAAATCGCAAGTGCGCCCCGCGGTTGAATTTGGCAGCCACCTCTGGTGTGGAGCTCCAAAATATAAAAAAAAACCTTTGACTCTGTGCAGAAACGGGCGGTCCGTTTGATAAATTCTCCCATCTTAAGAGACGGATTGCAATCTTTAGAGCACGGGCGTCAGGTGGGAATGCTGTCCTTGTTATACCGGTATTACAATGGAAGATGCTCTGAGGAACTAGCGTCATCGATCCCCTCGGCACCGGTGCATAGTCGAGAAACACGCCAACACACGCCCAATATTTATACACGGTTGACATTAGTCACATGAGAACGGTTCGTTTCTACGACTCGTTCTTGAGTTCAACAGCTCGGCTGTGGTTTGCCGGCCTCTGTGTTTCCTCCCTCCTACAACATGGATCTCTTCAAGACCCGTGTTCACTCCTTCCTTTCCTCAAAAAGACCCTCCACACAGCATCTTCAAAGATGACATAGGCCCTGAGGGAAATTATTTTCCTCAGGGCCTCCTGTGTGAAGTTAATGTAAAACAAAAAAAAATACAGTACCTACATCATTAATTAAAAATAAGAAATTACTAATAATATATTTTTTTACTTACTCTGACGTGATAATAATATAGTACCTTCGATACCAATATTTCGGCTGTCGGGAAATTTTGATCGGGAAGGTTCACCACTGCAACTCGAGAGCTGAGCTTTAAGGGCTGTAAAAGTGTAAGGACTGCAATGTCAGCATCCAAATCAGGGCTTAATTTATAGTGCTTGTTTAGCCTTGCCACGAGGTTTTCTTGCCCTCCGTAGAGGTGGTTTGACGACCCGACTCTCACCTTTATTTTTCCACTTTCAAAAGCATCCCTAAAATGTTAAATTAAAATATTAATTTAATTTAATTAACGACTGCTTTATAAACAATTTTCACAATTAATACAAGGGTTCCAACTGCTCCCTGCTAACCGGAGCCACTTACACTATAACATCTTCAATTGGGGTATGTTGTGAGACTGAATGGTGTGGAAATAGGAAGGAGATGTGGAGAGGTAGGTAGGAAAGGACCAGGTATCTCGTCACTAAGCACGGCTAAAGCCATTTGAAGAAACATTTCGATTCTGAATGGTGGTCTTTCACCATAGTGAAACTGAGAGTATCTAACACTCTGGAACGTGCCGCAAATATACTTGGTATATATTAGTTAATATAAAGTAAATGTGAAATAAAACAATTACTTAATTTTATTTTTATTTATACTTTATGAGTAAAATCTCAAATTATAATATTTAATTAAATGAATATTAGCGAAACTCAATCGAAAATCTGGAGACAGATAAATAAGAAAAAGATATTGGCTCCAATCAAATTGGCGCCAGAGGTGCCCACATCTTTTTCTGATTTTCCTGTCTCCAGATTTTCGATTAAGTTTCGCTAATTTTGTCTTCATTCAATTCAAATTTATTTAATTTAATAAAATTTACTTAACAGAATATTTTTTTAATATTTTTTTTTTATTTTTTTTTTATTTTATTTATTTATTTCAAGACATTATGTTTTTACATTAAAAAAAATGATAACATATGCAAGGATTATATAACAATTTTTTTTTTTTAAATTCTACTACTCCATAAATTGAGCTCTAGGAGCTGTTCTATCCTAGGGCTGTCCGTAAAATAAGGTCTACGAGGCGCTTTTACGCTCAACCCTGCAACACTGACGTGTAGCCTTGTTTCCCCTTGTCAAATCCCCACCACGCTGTACCCTCTGTGACACTTAGTCTCGGCGTGGCAACCATTCTCGATGGAGCTTGCTCTCGCCGAACCCGCCAGGTGTGAGTTACGCTCTGTAATTCGTTTTTAAACTTTGCATCGGCAAATCTGAATGATGCCACTGGGATTATTCCTTTGTCTCTGGGGTCGTGTAGTGTATCCGGGTCTCGTCCCCAGTCACAATTAAGTTAAAAAATTCTTCGCCATCGATGTCGTAGCACTCTAGGAATCAGAGAGCTGCTTCAACCCGTTTTTCTTGGTGATCTTCGGTGAGCATTTTGGGACCCACCTTAGGCAGACTTGGTCTCACAATGTTTTTGTCAAAATCTTGTCAATAGTGGTCTTACTGATATAAGGGATCATATCACAGAGCTCCCGAACCATCACCCGTCGATTTACAATCATTGTTTTTTCCCTTTTGGCAATTTTGAAACCGATGGCCGTCCGGCACGCTTTTAAATTCTCTGCACCTTTTTCGCACGATTTCGCACTCATACACTGTTTTCCGTACCCTTTAAATAGCTTAGAATGAATTTCTACTGGGGTTTTGTTCTTCGCACAAAAAAACTAATTATAGAGCGTAATTCACACCTGGCGGGTGCGGCGAGCGAAAGCTTCATCGTGAACGGCTGCCACGCCGAGACTAAGTGTTGCAGAGAGTGCAGATTTATGGAGATTTGGCATAGGGAAACCAGGCTACATATCAGTTTTTCCGGATCTCGCGTAAAATTGTTCCTCGCGAGCACATCACCTTGGAGACCTTATTTTACAGCCCTCTTATAAGGACTGCAATGTCCTGGGTGGAACCCAAACGCGATGTCAGTCACTGACCGATTCGACCTACTTACGGGGATGTTCTATATGAATTTTTTAAATAAGAGAAAATAAGAAACATTCTTTTTTGGACGCGAGGTCTAGATGCAGTTCACATAATGGTTGTAAATATATGAAATTTGAATATGTACCTCTTTAAAGATGACCGGACAACTCTACAATGTGCAACATCATCACTCCTTTGAAAAGTCATTTAAAGTGATGAAAAAAAAAACTTGTTGAATAGGTTACGTTAGGTTAGGGGCTTTTTTGTTTTCATCACTTTTAATGACTTTTACAATGGGTGTTGAAATGCCACTTTGTTGAGTTGTTATGAAACTGTATTGAAGAGTTGCGTATTAATTAAAAAGAAGTGAGTTCTTAAAAGGCGGTAAGGCGCGTTTTCATCCCGCGACAAAACATCCCTAAACAAAGTATCTACTAAAACTTAACCTCATATAAATAATAAATAAAATACAGTCTGCAAAGATAATAAATTAGTGTTCAAAAATAGTAAAAATGGAACAAAAATAATACAGATGATAATAATTTATTGTATATTTGTAAAAAGCATTAACTTTGTGGCTCACCATAATTTACAATAAAAACACATATAAATTTGTTGTAGACCACTTTTATTTATACACACTCTACCGGTTTCGGAAGCACCCTTCCTTCGTCAGAAGAATATTATAACAGTCAATATAGTTATATCAGTGATGATAAATTTGTTATAGACCACTTTTATTTATATACACTCTACCGGTTTCGGAAGCACCCTTCCTTCGTCAGGAGAATATTATAACTGTCAATATACTCGTAGTTATATCAGTTATAATATTCTCCTGACGAAGGAAGGGTGCTTCCGAAACCGGTAGAGTGTGTATAAATAAAAGTGGTCTACAACAAATTTATATGTGTTTTTATTATAATTTATTGTGTTTACAGGATATCTGTATTATTTTTGTCCCATATTTTGTTAGTCGGAGATATTTTGTCGCGGGATGAAATGTCGCGGAACCTTGAAAGGGGACATAAACAAAAATCTGTAATGATAATAATTCTAATAAACCTACCCGGCACACGTGGCAGTTGTCAACACGTGTCTACTGCTGATGATGGCTCCATTGCAGTGGAATTTGTAAGCACCCTCTTGAAGCCAGAATACCGCCGCCATGTACGGATAATCCAATATGTCGTCAGAATATATTTCTAGAATGTGCATAATATAAATTATATAATTAAAAAAACGTTTCTTCATTTCACACTTTTGGGACCGGATAACTTTCATTTTTCTCCGCGCATCTTCGGATGGTTAAGACGCCACAAGATTTTATTGACGAGGTTAGCTGGGGACTCACTTTTTTACGTCCATACTGCACAAACGCTCGCGCCTGGCACCAATGAGTCTATAGACTATAAGATATTGGGGAGGGGAACGATATGGGAAAGAGGAAAGTGAGGAAGTACCTGGCTAATCAGACCTGGTCAAAATTTCTAGGAATACAACTAAAAGTCTCAGCAGATGTTTCTAGTGACTGAAAAACTATTAGATTTTTTTTTTTTATTTGTGCTGTGGATTTAAAGATTCTTCGTCGCTTTCGTCGACCTCTTCCTGAAACTACTATGTTAGTGACCTTGCTTTCAACACCTTCACACAAATTATTAAAATACAACTTTAACAATCGTAAAAAAAATTCGATACCTTTTCAGCAGATTTAATATTGTTTTTTTAATGCTGTCACCGGCCGGCGTAGTCTGGCGGTAAGACTTTGACTCGCAATCCGAAGGTCTCCGGATCGAATCCCGGCATTGAAAAATAAATTTTATTTCAATAATTGGTGTTATTTCACAATTATTTCATTTAAAATATTGTATAGTACTGGGGTGGCCAACTTGATTAGACCCATGATCTACCCTTTACTGACCAGTGGCGCCTCACCGCAAACTTATTTGGGTACTTCAACCGCAGATTTTCAAGCGGCGGGAAGGGGAGGGGGGAGGGTGGTACATGAAAATCTATCTTTTTAATACCACCTCATTTTATTTAAAATACACTGAGCACGGAGTTGTGAGCACAAGGAAGGTTTTAGCTTAAGATTGTTTCTGTGTCTCCTAAATAATAGTTACAAACGGGAAAATCAAATTTTCAGAATTTTTCATCATTTGGTATGCAACTCAAGTGTAAAGCTTCACTCGATACACGATAAATCTGCAACTTGTTATTTTAATTTATCGTTATATTCTGAACACAAAACTGGTTTAAGTTAAATCTGTACGCGGCGAAAACAGATGAAAATGGATTTTCTTTATTCTGGCAGCACATACATAGTCTGCCACTAGAATTTTATAATTGCATTTTGAATAAGGGAATGTTTTATCTTCAAACGCCCGGGCGGCACTTTAAAGGGGCGGCAAAATTCCACAATAAATAATAATAATATCTTGTAAAAAATTTATTCATTTTATTTCATATTTTTGTCGCACCTACGATTTAACCGATTGAAATGATCACGGAATTTGTCATTCCTTATTCTGCGACAAAACCGGGGAAACCCTTTTCTTTAAATTAATGTATAATAATGTCGTCTTCATCACTGTAGCGACTGGCAAAACCGTCCGTAGTGAACTGCAAGAATTCACCTATTTTGTTTTGCGATTGGATTATTTATGACAAATATTCAGTAAGAATGATTGAGGGAGGTCCGTGGGCGATGCTTTGACAATTCTAAGAAAAGTTAATGGATCATAATCTGGGTGTAGTATCAATTAAAGCTGAGGCCTCGCGTGCAGATTTACTCTTCGGTTAAAACCAGTTTCATGTTCCGAATGGTCTGTAAAAATTCCAGTAGCGGATTAATCTACTGACGCATTTTTGACGAAAATCGTTCTAATATATCGAGTGAAGTTAAACATTTTGTTTCAAACCATTCTTCAAAATTCGTAATTCGTAGGAAAACCATGATCACATTATGAAAGTAATACTGATTAAAGTTGGGACTCGCTAGCAGATTCACGCTCAATTTAAAACCAGTTTTGTGTTCAGAATGTAAAATTCTATTTGTGGATTCATCTACTGACACATTTCAAAGGAAAACATTCTCTTATTCGAAGTGCGGTTATAAATTCTATTTGCAGACTATGTATGGCCGACAGAATCAAAGAAATACCATTTTCATGTTCTGAGTGTAGTTTTAATTCGCCACATACAGATTTAATTTAAACCAGTTTAGTGTTCAGAATGTTAAATTCGAGGTCTATTCATCTGCAGTCTCATTTTGAAGGAAAATATTCTCTTAGTCGAAGTGCAGTTTTACAATTCTAGTTGCAGACTATTTTTGTGCTGCCAGAATCTGTATGCTGTCAGTGTAGTTTTTTTAGACTTAATTTAAACCACTTTTGTATTCAGAACTTAAAATTTCAGTTGTGGATTCATTTGCTGACACATTTCGAAGAAAATCATTCTCGTATTCTAAGTGCTATGATAAAATTCTAATTGCAGACTATGTATGTGCTGCTTGAATCAAAGAACAAAATTTTTTATGTTCTGAGCGTAGTTTTAATTCACACCATACAAATTTAATGAAAACCAGTTTTGTGTTCAGAATCTAACTAAATAAATAACAAGTTACAGATTTATCGTGGACCGACTGAAGCTTTGCATTTGAGGTGAATGCTATATGCTGCAAAATCCTGAGAAATGGACAGTTCTGTGTGTAACTATTATTTTGGGACTCTTACACAGAACCGATCTTATTATTTTACCAAGTTAAAACCCGCCTTATGTTCTAAACACAATGTAAAAATTCAAGATGCAAAATCCTATTACGTGGATACCATTCTCGATTTCCGAGAGCAGTTATAAATTTGTAGTAGAATTTATAACATGACTTTTATTGGAAGAATACCCGTCACATTCGATAAAAAAATTGGCATAAAATGAGGTCGTATTAAAAAAAAATTAAAATCCCCCCCTCCCCCGGTGCTTGAAAATCTGCCGTTGAAGAACCTAAAAAGGGGGGCGGCGAAATTTTACTCCGCCCCGGGCGGTTGGTACCCACGCTACGCCACTGAATATCATGTGGTACATTTGAAATGTATCTGCAATTTTTTTAGCATTTTATGAATATTACTATCACTATGATCAATGGAATTATTAAACGGATTACTGATGAATTCCACCAACTACCAATTTTCTCGAAATCACTAAAGCGATTTTCGAAGTCTGTTACCACTGCCGTAATTTAAGCTGTTTCTCAGGAAAGAAATTTTAGGTAATGTTTTAGGACCATCAAAGACGCTGTAAATATTTGCAACAGTATTCATAATTTATGTTAATGATTTATTTTTGCCTTGTAATTCCAGATGTAATGTACTTAGTTTTTCAGTAAAATCTGCTAAAAATGCTAAATCACACAGTTGCTGATAATCATTACCCCTCTTTTCAAGAAAATTTATTATTTCGTCCAATAATACGATGGATCGGCATTTGAAAATCACACAAGATGATACGCGCTGCTCTTGTTCGGGTTCTTGTCGGCTACGGGTCCGAGTTCTTGTGCTGGTGCAGGTTCTATTGGGTTCGAGTCCTTGACCGGACGGGTGCCTCCAATCGACCGGTCGATCGCGATCGACCGGTTGGCCATCCCTGGTATAGTATATTCGCGGCACTTTCCAGAGTGGAAGATACTCTCCGTATCGATCACCGTACTGGTGTAAGACCACCATTCAGAATTGAAACGTTGCTTAAAATGGCGTTAGCCGTATTTACTTCCTTACCTTCCTCTTCCCCATCCCCTTCCCTTCCCACTACCTTCAGCCTCACATTGGGGATGCAATAGACTCACCACTGGCTTCAGACGGGAGCAGCTGGGACTCTTGAGGTCAGAATAAATGTATACATTTTATATAGAATGTAATTTTTATTAAATATATTTAATTTAATAATCCATAATTTACGAGTAAATAATGATCTGAACCGAACCCTTATTTTTGAATTTAAATCATTTTTGCAAGGAAAACTTAAAAAACTTGCAGAGCATACCTTATATCTAATACCTACACTTATTATTAGTATTATGTTCAACGCTGCGTAGGTATTTGTACTTGAGATACTTTGGACTCGTTGATCGCAAAACTGAGGACTCCAACTTGGAGAAACACGTAGTCACTTTCAAAGTGGAAGGTAGAAGAAGCAAAGTCACCAATGCGCTAGAGTGACCAAGTAACTTGGCTCTAAACGCTGCGCAGGAACGCGAGAAGTAGAGGAGCCTTGTCCACCATAGAAATGGGAGTAGGAGTCACGATCCTCAGCAATGACGAACCGACTTTAGAAGAAGACCGTAGGTATTTCAAAAGAAATATTAAAATGATTTTATTCTATATTGAGTTCACTTTCTCATCTCTCTGCTATTCACACTCATATGGTATTATTGTATTGACTAGATAATAACAAATTAATCACTTACCCTGGACACACATGAGAGATAGTATTACGAGCACAAACCCAATGCGACACATTTTAGTAGTTTGAAATCGTTGGCGGAACAACTTATTTATATAGAATGAAACAAGTACTTTGTTTAAAAACCACTTATTTATAGGTTGAAAAGGGGGCGGAACCGTGAAACGATAAAGACTCACAAAGATTGCCAATCTATTAAAATATTTAATGGAATTTTTTGAAGTTTTTTCATAATTGTTTCACTGCATGACTGAGTAAATTTTTTATGTCAGTTCTTACAACTAAAACTGTTTTTCTGGGGTACTTTCTTTACTGCCTATGTATTATTTTGTAAAATTCTAACATGTGTGTCGCTTACCAAGAAGACGAAATGGTCGAGATACTAACGTGTTTATTCAATTTGTTTTCATAAATTTTTTTTTTCCTAACGTTTCATGTGACCTTTGATGATGCTGCGTTAAATGTCTTTTTGAGAAGAGAAACGAGAGGTAGGAGGGAGAAAACACAGTGGCTGGCAAGTCGTTCCGCAGCTCAGCCGTTGAACTCAAGAACGAGTCGTAGAAACGACGCACTCTCTTGTGATAAATGTCAACCGTGTACAAATTTTGGACGCTTCATTGGCATGTTTCTTGCCTGTACACCGATACCGGAGAGATCAATGACGCTATTTTCTCGGATCATTTTCACATTGAAATTCTGGTAGAACAAGGAAAGCATTCCCACCTGATTCTCACCTATTTCTAAAAATTGCAGTCGGGTTGTTAAGATATTTGAATCTGCACAAAGTCAGAGGTTTTTTTCAAGTAAGAGTATTTTGTGGATTGAGACGAAATTCTGCCGGAGGGCTGCCAAATCAGTGGTGAACATTGCGATTTGTAAAGAGTTGTGTACTTTTTTAAGTATTTGCGCGCCTTCCGCAGTAGGTTCAGCTTCTGACAGGCTACCTTGACAGTGGCTTCGTAAACTGGTAATATAAATATGACAAAATAAAATTACTTCATTTTGTTTTCAGCAGTTCAGAGATATTGTCTGAATGTAATGTACTATTTTTTTTATGATTCCTACAATAAATGTTTTGATTTGACATTTTTCATCATCAAAAAAACATTAACATATTTGGTTTTGTAGTTTTTATTTTCTATTTACCTCGTCTAAGGTGCATCATACTTCATATTAAGAAACACCAATTTTATCTAAGACATAAAAAGTTTCTGTCGTCATTTATAGGTTATGGATTAGCTAGGTACCTACAGAAGTACTATTTTAGATTCAGTTTTGTGAAGGTAATGTTCCTCATATTCATTCTGTTCCCACAACATCTATTATAACATTGTATTATATTAAAATAGTTTACCATTCCTAAAAACCTGCTGATTAGTGAAGTCATCATCATTGATTTCGCCAAGTAAGGAAATCATTTTTTTCTCAAAATAAGGGATATAATGGAATTTATGGGAAATAATAAAAGTAAAATCTTTTTAAAAAAATATTTTTTTATTTGCTATAACAATAGATTTGTAGCTTCATGGCAGATACATATTTTTAAAAAAAAAACGTTTTTTTTTTGGGTTTTAAGTTTATTCACACATTAGGTTTACCCAAAAATAAGCATTAAAATAAATAATAATATTAAAATAAAATATAATAAATTGGTTTATCTCTGGTTTATAAAAAAGTTCTCCACAAATCCTGTTAGTGTTTTTACTAGAAAGCAAAAATATGCACTGACGGAGTACTTTTAAGAAAATGACATCTAAATTCAAAAATTTATTTTTAAGTAGAAAAGCGCACTTAAAGTAAATAGCGCAAATAATTATTTTTATAATAAACTTTTATTACTTATTTCATCACCAAATCGGCGAAGATTTTAATGTCGGTGGGTATATAATACACTATTTGATTTACACAAAGTAAAAAGGAAAATTATCTTATCCAGTTTTTTATCCAATCTGTGAATGCTGCAACTTTGGTGAAAATATTTACGTTCTTGCGGTCCCATGAACATATGCCATAAATGGTTCCATTATGAACCCAAGGTGCACCAAACATATTTGTTCCTTGATAAGCATTTATATAAAAGCACAACATGTTTTCGGTCACCAAATCTTTGTATGGGAAATTAGATTTTAAATGGTTATTGCATTCGAGATTAGTCCTATAATTCGAAAATGCAGAATGAATCAAATTATTTAAAGAAGAATCTGAAAACTAAAATAGGAAATAAAGTCAACCAGATAGTATCAGTAGTATGAAATAATATAGATACCTATATTGCAAAAAAAAGGTTAGATATCATTAGAATATGAATATAGTACATGCCCCTGGCATTCAAATTACCAATAGGAATTCATCATTTTTCCACATGAATTTAAAAATAACTAACGCCAAACTCAGTCAAGCATTAAGACGATCTAGGAGGAAATAAATAAGATAAAAAACGTAATTGAGACGCGTTCGTTCGTTTCTCCTTAAAGGGGGCTGATGTAGACAGATGCCCACTGCCCACACAGCTCTGTCTAGACACACTTTTTGCTTCATTCAAATTCATACATACTCAAAACAAACTGATGTCTTTCGCGGACTCAATTTTTCTCCAAAAAATCTATCTTTGATCATCCAATCAAAATTTGCAAAGTTTCTATATCCTAATATTTAGTAAAATTTTTTTTTTAAATAATAATCTCTGATGGATTTGAGTCGTAAGTCGTAGAAATCCAATTAGAAAAACGACTACACAACGTAAAAATTATATAATAGTTACAATGAAACTTACCCTCAAATTCTGATAAAAGTTCACTTTCGGCGATAAAAACAGTGCTTCCTCTTGCGATAAATCCCGTTCGGGAAGATTCACCAGTGCAACACGATTGCTGAGCTTTAAGGGTTGAGTCAATTTGAGGATTGCAATGTCAGAATCCAAGTCAGGGCTGAATTTAAAGTGTTTGTTTACATTTTCCACAAGGTGTTCTTGCCCTCCGTAAAGATGGTTCGAAGACCCCACTCTCACCATTATATCTCTGATATAACCTCCAACCTTATCCCTATAATGGTAAAACATTAGTATTTAATCAGTGCGTTTAATATAATATATCGTGATTAATTCATTAAATTTTATTAATTCCTATTATAGGCTTTGTATTGTTGAAGCATTACAATACAAACATTAGAAATTTACAAATAGAATGGTGGGTATCTAACTACAAAATTTTCTTAACCTGATTACTTCTTTGTAGCAATAACAAAATTGCACAAGATTTCTGATCAAGGTTTTGAAGAAATATACGATTCATTTGGTTTTAATGTTCAGATTGTGGAATGGTTTTACAATTAGTTCAAATGTGGATGTCTCATACTGGTCCCTGAGCTCTGTAATTTTTTGTAAACTCAATCTGGTGAAATGGATCCACATATTTACTATTACAATTTTAGTTTCCAGTCTAACATTTCATTATACACTCCATTTCGGTTAATTTGCATCATCTCAAAAAATATATTATTTTTGGTTTCCGTACTAACTTTTTTGTGTGCGAATATAATATTGACATTATTGAAACAGTATTTAAAAAAAATAATTTAACTCACAACATTAACACAGTATAAGGATTAAATGCATTAAAAAATTGTCTTATAAAAATAAAACACAAACACTTTGTATTTAACCACGAATTTATTATTGTATATATCGACCGGTTTCACTTCGACCAAGCTTCTTCAGGATTTAAATAATAACTAAATGCTAAGACAGAGTTATGGCTAATATATAAGAGTGACAGAGGGAGAAAGAACAAAATTAGAGGGAGACAAAGTATTTGACATAGGTAAAGTGGATAATCAAGCAGTGGGAGGGAGACAATAATCAATTACTGGGAGGGAAACATCAATACACATCATAATCACAAGTAAATGAACAAACAACAGTTAACTGCAATCTATGAGACATTAAAAAGTTTGTTGCATTTTACATTAACCAAAGGACAATATTTCGATATATGACAACATTAATAATGAATCACGCTACAACACATAAATAATATCATGGGTTAGGATGGATTGCGGGAAACAAATTAAAAATAGGACTATAGGGTGTATTTTTTTGATTTGATAAGTTAATTTGATTATTTAGTAAGTATTCTGACATATTTGCATTTAAAGACTTCCTAATTTCTAATGCTTCTAAGTTATATCTAAGCATTTAGTTATTATTTAAATCCTGAAGAAGCTTGGTCGAAGTGAAACCGGTCGATATATACAATAATAAATTCGTGGTTAAATACAAAGTGTTTGTGTTTTATTTTTATAATATAATGTCTAACCACAAAGTAATTGCTTCCTATGAAAAAAAAAAAAAAAAAAAAAAAAAATTGTCTGTTCATACCTGGACTGAGAGTTCAAAATTGGTCGCTCACCAGCAATGCTTAACTGAAATATATCTACTAATATATTTTTTTAACCCTGATTTTAATTATGATCGGCTGTGATGATAGTGTATTAATGAAATGATATTATTCGCATTTAAATTTTAATTTTAAAAAAATGATAAAAATTTCAGTAGTTCGGTAAGCTTGTGCTTTAACTTAAGTAATAATAATAATATTAGATTTTTCGAAAAATTTGTACATAAAAATGCAAAAGTCGGTCATTTTAAATACATGTAGGATTACGAAAGATTTTTTAAATATTTATATTGAGGGATCAGTAGGATTTATCGGACCAGTTAGAATTTCATCAGAGCCGAACCCTCTGATATGAAAATATCTGGAGTCGGTGAAATATTTTCCCATTATGTTTCTGGTGGATTGACGTATTGTTCTTGTATTGTTTTATTCTTATATAGTGCACTTACATTGCGTTAATTTACTAGATATTCATTTGTGGAAAAGTGTGTGGAAGGGTTTAGTCTTTCATTTGGGAAAGATTCAACCCGGACATAAAATCTGGAGCACCGTAATAATAATCTGGATTGACGTATTGTCCTTGTATTGTTTTGTATTTATTATACTTATATAGTGCACTTAAATTGCGTGAATTTACTAGATAACCATTTGTGGAAAAGTGTGTGGAAGGTTTAAGTCATTCATTTGGGAAAGATTTAACCCGGACATAAAATCTGGAGCACCGTAAAATTTTTGGCTGATTTATAAAGAGCCGTTTTCGTGAAAAATCACCTCAAGGGCGCTGTACATATAAGCATGCAATAAAGTAAAATTAATACGATAGGCTTACAACTAAGATTCAAAATTATAACTAGGGACTTACATTTAAGACTTATATGTAGCTTGTGACTTACGACTAAGACTTATTACTACTGGCTTAAAACTAGTGACATACATATATACTGGCAACCGTGACTTTACAATTAAAATAGGTATTTACATATAACAATAAATATTTTTAGTTTTGTGATCAACACAACTCTACACAAAGGTACAGACAGAGAAGAAAGTTATTGCTGCAAGTCGTATCAGTTTGAGGATTTTATATATACGTGTATACCATACATACATATTTTATTCTACACATTTTACAAATTATTTTATACCCTTTTTAATATTAAAAGAAGAAGAAGGAAGTTTGTACATAATATTACAATTTTATAACACGGTTGTGAAAATGATTTTAATGGGTTAACTGTTTTTAAAGGAAAGCATAGGTATCTCAAATGAATGAATGAATTTAATCGTCGATCTCAACCGCAATAAGATAATTCATCGCTCAATAACAGATTGGATAGCAATGTTTGAATGGAATAGCGAATTTATGGAAATGAGTGTTTAAATAGTTTTGATCTAAATTCTGTTGGGCTGGTTATGCATCTTAATTCCATAGGAAGTTTATTCCAAGCCTCAAGGCCGGATACTCCGAATGCACGATCATCAAAATTAGTGTTCGGATTTCGCTTAGGTTCTTTCAACCTTCCGATTGCAGATGATGTCGCTGATCTAAGAGTTGTCTAAAAAAAAAATACCGTCGAATTGATAACCTCCTTTTCGAAGTCGTTTAAAAAAACAAACGACCGTATAAGTTGGTAATTTTGTTTCATGCATACGTAATGGCAGCAAATAACCTACTACCGTAGATGCTACGAAATTGTAGTTTTCAATTTTTTGACAGATGGGGAATTGGTGTGACGCCACTTTGAGGACTTTTTTTTCCCAGGAATGTAATGAGTCACCCACTATCATCTACAGTCACAATAAAGCTCAGAAATCTTCACCTTTTTTTCTTGTAGGTGTTATTCCTTCCGTAAGTGAAAAGCGGATCACAGCACTTGGCGGGATTTTTATCCGACATCTTTCACGCGACTTGTCACTACAGCGTGAGTCCACGACGTCTACGTACTGCGGTATTCCTGCGATGTTCCCATTCTACCACTCAGTGTTGCCAAACGTCAACAAACTAAAAACCACCACCCGTTCTGGTCACAGTACACTTACTTTCTGGACATGCCTCGTATATGACTCTAATAGCAGGTCACTATGCGACACTCCATGCGCTTTCCGACATTCCCTTTAAATAATAGTACTAAGTTGACAAGAGAGCACGACACGATATTGGCATAAGAATTTTAAATAACCGAAAAAACGAAACCGGATGGCCGCTCAGGCGATGAACTCTAGGCTCTAGGCTAGGGTCTAGGGTTAAAGCAACTTATCAGAATTGAAAACTAGGTTTTATATTGAAAATGCTGGTGTCGCATCTTGTCATAAAATAAAAGAAGCTATTGCCGAGTCTGAAGAACACAATAATTAGGGATAACATTTATAAACCTACCCGACACACGTGGCAGTGGTCAACACGTGTCTATTGCTGACGATGGCTCCATTACAGTGGAATCTGTATCCATCTCCCTGAAGCCAGAATATGGCAGCCATGAACGGGGTTTCAAATATATCTGAATATACATCTGGAAAACAAATTACGTAAAATTATTTTTTGTTAGGCGATACGTATTTCGGTCGTTGTCAGATGTAACATAATTTTTTTTTCTTGCTTAAAATAAAGTAAAGACTTGATAAGAAAATGTTAAGACAAATACGTAACTCAATTTTTAAAAACATTTTTTTTTTTGTATTTCTTGGACATTTACTATGTATAAAAATTCAAGACATTTATGTAACAAATGTACATAAATAAAAATCTTAAAAGCAAAATACATATTGAAACTTTTGCATCGGTTTTTTTTACATTAGCTCCACTCGGAAAGTCCTGAGAAAATATTTCCCCTCAGAGCCTATCATATTTAGGGATGGTATGTTGAGGGTCTTTTTAAGTAAGGAAAGAAAGGAAGTCCTGAGAAGGAAAAAGATATGAGGGGTGAGAAATCTGGGCCAGGAGTTACGGACGTATGAATCCATACCTCCAATTGCGGTGCAAAGCGATGTTCAAAGAGAGTCCAAATAGAGTGTGTGAGTGTATTCATCCCATGAACCCGGGCACCCCTGCTAAGACACCAAACGTAGCTAACCACTTGGGGTGACTTATGGCAGAGGTATTGATTATTCAATAAACGGTTTCCGGGGCGGCGATACCCACCTCCCAAATTGAATCGTATTCAAAATCAAAATAAATGGTAAGAATGTGTTAAAAATTGTGGCAGTATTAAATTTCTTACGCGAATGTCATATATTAGAAATCAAAAATAAATTCACAACTTACCCTGTACACAAACAAGAGATAATATGACGAGTATATGGCCAACACGATACATTGTCGTAGTTTTAATTAAAAAATGAAAAACTTGTGATTTTATAGGTTCAAAGGGGGGCGTAACGCAAAACAGACTACAGTGAACTGATATGGACTGGCACAGATCTTCAATCTGTTAAAATAAAAAAAAATTTGTTGTTGGATAATATTCGTTACTTTTCTGAAATCATATATATGTAAATATAATGTATTAAAGTGAATCTTGTACATTACATCTTCTCAACCATTTCCTCATTAAATAAGGTGACAAAATGTTCGACTAATTGAGGATGATACCAATTTGAATAATATTTTTTTATTAATGTAGAAAGCAATATATATAGATAAGCTGGATTATGTTTTTAATGTATTATCATGGACTGAATGCCGTTGGCGCTAATAAAAAAACTGTCAAAAAAAAGCGAAGCTAGCAGTCCATAATGGAGTGCTTGTACCGACCCGGATGAATGGCAGTGAGGCACGGAACTGGCAGAGGAAGGATAAAAGCAGACTGAATGCTGTTCAAATGAGATCTCTGAGGCATATGTGTGTAAAACCATGTTTGATCGGGTGAGAATGTAAGGCTGATGTAAGCGTAATGAGTAAGATTAAGAAACGGACCCTCCGATAGTTTGGGCATGAAGACCGAATGAACGAAGAAATTAGTGTAAGGAGAATACATGACGCAAATGTGAATGGTTGAAGAAGTCAGGGACGCCTGAGGAAGACATGGCACGATGTAGTGAATCAGTTACTTGAGACGGGCCATGCCAAAAGTCAAAATAATAGAAGAGAAAGTATGAATTTGAATGAGGCATAGAGTGTGTACCAGGACCGAGTTGTTTGGCGGTCCGTCCTTTCTGCCTACCCCTGTAGTTATCATGTTTTTGCCATGATATGTTATGGTATTTTTACTGTTGTTATTCTGCACATGCGGTGTTGTATGGTACATTTTGTACCTGTACTGAACACGCCTAGGGTAAGTTAACACCTAAAATTTACACCTAATAATAACTTTGGAATATTTAAAAATTTTATTTGGGATTTCGAATGTGATTTTGAGGTCAACAGTTCAATCAAGATCATCAGTGATAACTTAACCATGAGAAGGATTTGCGAAAATAAGCGAAATATTGTAACGGGAAAGAATGAAAAAAAACAAAAACAGATTATCAAGTACATGTATTTTATTGAACATATTTATAGAATTCTTATTACATAAACTAGATTAATCGTATTTAGATTACTTTCCAATTTTCATTTATAAAATTATACTCTCATAAATCATTTATGATCAATTATTATACTTTCAAATTATTGAATCTAGTCACTTATCTAAGACACAATAAATGTTGAGTGAATTTCTTTATCATAAATTTATATATAAAGTTGATTGTCTGTCTCTGGCGGGCTGAATGGTAGAAAAAGTTCTGCTATTTATTTTTAAAAAGCTGTCGGGCGGAGTTAATTTGGTCTTTATCTGAAGTTTTATTCCGACAGTTGAGAGGCGGGAATGGGCCATGCCACCTCGGGAACCTGCTGTAGGTCATCCCATAAGTGGATCGGTACGTATGGTGACTTAGCCCGGGATCATAGGGTGATTTTGTCTAGGTCTTGGTCGTGGATGCGTCTGTCCACTCATTTCGTGGTGGGCCAGATCGGAAGGGACTGGTTGAGAGTACCTTTTAACTTCTCCACCCGAACTCTCTCAACCCACCGGGATGGATTCATACGACTGTCTCTAATGAAAACATTGACCCCCAGATTAATACCCAATCCTCATAACTTTTTCTCTCTCATATATTCGTCTCCTTTCTTTCCTTAAAAATATCCTTCACACTCATTCTCAAACATAACATAGGCCCTAACGGAAATTATTTTTCTCAGTTCTTCCAGTGTGGAAATAATGTTAAAAAATGTCACGTCAATTTTTTAGTCTCATTTTGATAAATCACTGTGTAAAGCACTAGCAACGCCGGGGTGTTCAGCTAGTTTACCATGAAATCTCAGCTAATAGGTTAATAAATTGTTTAGCCCGAGTGGAAAGTTTTTACGCACAGACATCGCTGCATAAATAATTGTCCATCAATTAAATGCACCGTACACTTTATTGTTTTAGGCGTCGCGCGTTCGATTCCTCGGCTGGCTAAGTTCTCCATCACGACACAAGCAACATTTACCGCTTACTGTGGTGGTTATAGGAGTTTTTCAAATATTGTCAGATTCATATAATAATTTATTTTTTTAAATTTAATTAAAGATTTTTTTTTAATTAAATGGATATAAAAAAATTATGTGGTTTAAAATATATTATCCGTAATCCGGGAATGTTTGCCTTTTAAAAAAAAAGATACTTTGTCAAGAAACAAATTGTGTTTTACATTGGGACGTAATTTTTTTATTGACCATTACTTTAGGGTTATGTTAAATAGCATTTGGTAAGAATTACATTTTCAGTTTGCTTTTTTTATAATATTTTTAATCATTCACAATATTTAAAGTTCGGATAAGGTATAATTCGAAACTAGTCCCAGCCAGAGATCGTACGAGAAGTCATCGTTCTGACTTTTTCATCTTCAAATGAGACCCGTGAAAACGATGAACATCTGTGAAGTCCTTACGAGCTCTCGCTGGGACTAGTTTATTTATTTTAACTTCAGATATTTCTACTTTGAAAAGAACTGCTGTCGAGCTTAAAATACCGATTGGTTTTCTGAACTTTAAGAATAGTGATTAATATAAGTAGTGTAATGTCTCTTATGTCCACTCCAGAGACACTCATCATAGGGGAACAGTGTTATTATTCAGTACCTACTACAAGAAAAAAACTTAGGACTTAAGTAGGTTATTTGAATCACAGTGACTGTTAATTGACTAATTAATACTCGTAATTGTATTTCGGCAGACTAACGTCCTTTCTAACTGGGAGCTGTAGAATTACAATGACTCAACTACGCACAACTACCTTCGGTTACCTTCGGCACATTTCGGAAACGAGAACATGTGACCCGAAGAGCCCATACACAACTGAAGCAATGTGAGAATCAATCATAGACTAATGTTAATATATATTACAAGTAGTAATTAGGCAAGGTTCATAGAAAATGCATTTAACAATGTTAGCTCATCGAAGGGGTGGAGCGGTGATTGGCGAAAAATTCGTGATGTAGCTTGAAGTCCATGTTCCACTTGGAGATTTGAATTAACTGCAATACAAGAGGCAATGATTTACTTCAAGCTACGTCACGCTTTCAAAATTTCAAAAGCGGTCCGACGAGTTTTTTTCGAAAAAGGCCCATATGACCTAGCCTTTTTCGATTAAACGCATTTTCTACGAACCTTGGTAATTAGGTATATAATATTATAGGTTTTGTAAAAGTAAATTTTTATTTATTAAAATATTAATTTCTATTACCTCTCTCTAAGTGAACCAAATTTTTAAACGTTTCGATGCGATGCGATGGAAGAAAATTACCTTATCCAGTTTTTGATCCAATCAGTGAAAGAAGCAACTCTCGTGAAAATGAACGGAGCGTCATCATTGATTATTATATGTTCCCACGAAGATAAGCCATAAATGGTTCCATTATATACCCAAGGTGCGCCGAAAAAACGATAATTATTTTGATTATAATCAGATTGCAAGCATACCATGTCATCGGTTACCAAATGTTTATATGGGAATCTATATTTGAAGAAATTGTTGCAATCACTTTTATTGAAATAATCACGAGTTGCCCATCCACTCAACGTACTGAAAGGAACACCTGAAAACTAAGAAATACATTTAAATCATTATGTGTGGATACTAATTAAGAGGAATGAGCGAGCACTGGACGTTTTTGAAAGGAAATTTTTGAACCGGTTCGGTTCTAGAAAACTTTGGCGCAGACGTTAAACAATGAGCTCCATAATCTATTTAAGGAGCTAAACGTAACAAAATTTATAAAACTGGGAAGGCTTCGGTGGCTTTGTCATATGGAGAGAATGACCGAGCATCAAGCACCTAAATTCCTTCGAACTCAAGACCGATAGGGCTAAGGAGCCTGGGAAGGCCAAGATTAAGATGGAGCGACGAGCGACAAGTCCTCAAAGATATATCTACCTTGGAGCTTCTAAACTGGAGAGAACTGGCACAAAACCGAGAAGAGTAGAGGAAGACTCTTGAGGAGGCCAATACCCACCAGGGGATGTAGAGGCAAGAGTGATGATGATGTATATAGTATAAAACTTTTTTTTCAGTAAAAAGGTACGTTGGTTATACTAATTATCCAGAGGCCCTGAAGAAAACAAAATCCCCGCAGAGCCTATGTTATCTTTGGCGATGTTGTATGGAGGGTCTTTTTAGGCAAAGGAAGGAGAGGAAGTTCTGTGAAGGAAAAGGGTATGAGGGGTGGGTAGGAATCTGGTCAATGTGTCCAGGAGTGACGGACCATGAATCCATCCCTCCCACTGCGGTGCAAGACGACAGATCGAGAGAGTCAGGCTGGAGAGCTCTATGTCAAGTCTCTCTCAATCAACCTCTCCCGATCCGAGAAGTTCGGCAACCATGCCCACCTCTAAAATTGAGTTTGTTATGAACTACTCTTTTAGTCTATGAGATAATTTATAATTAAGGTTTTTACACACACAGTGTTTTATCAAAATTATGTACAATTTAATCCGCGTTATTAGTAAGATTGTAAGTGATTTTATGGGCTTTACGGGGGTCTTGACTCCATAAAAACATGGATATAAGAAGACTAAAATATTTAATTAGTGAAACGTACTTGATGTTAGTACTATAAAAAATATTATGTCTCCTATTTGCGGCTTTTGCTCGTTTCCTCAAATAACTCTAAAACATTATAAATAACAGTTACTTACATATTCTTGGTAATAAGTTACTTTCGATTTATAGGCTTCATTTTTTGATAAATCTTGTTCGGGAAGATTCAGAACTGCAACTCGATGGCTTAGCTTTAAGGGCAGAAAAAGTCTGAGGACTGCAATGTCAGCATCCAAGTCAGGGCTGAATTTAAAGTGTTTGTTTACATTTTCCACAAAGTGTTCTTGCCCTCCGTAAAGGTGGTTTGACGACCCAACCCTCACCATTATATCTCTAAATCCAACCTTATCCCTAAAACAGTAGAGAAAAGTATTAAAACAATGATACATGTGAACCCTAGTGTGGTTCATAATTACGTATTAAAAAATGAATTTAAATTGTGAAGAAGCAATAAATAAATAAATGTTTCTACTTAGATACAATGTATGATAATTTATTTATAATATATTTTGTTGTGTACTTTATCGCCGTTTATTTTGTACTCAGTACGAACGGCACACGTACGGACGGTTTCACGTTCTGTGAATGTTCTATTCAAGTTCTGTTATAATTTCAGTTTTGTGAAGCAAATGACTTATAATAATATAACTACAGAACTTGAATAGAACTTACACGGATAAAGAAATTAAAAAAAATTAACCACCCGGCTCGACTGTCTTACTATGGTAGCAGAGAAAGCTGAAGGCGACCGAAAAAAAAACATGTCGATTTGGTTTATTAATTGTTTTTGTGTTTAATTCGTAGAACTCCATTTTAATTTTTAGAAATTTAATTAAATTTGAATTTGATATGTTATACTTGGTATTTTTACCAAACCTAAACAATATAATGCACTTAAATGATTCATAGAAATAACATCATTATAAATCAATAAAGAAAACCCTTGCACTTAGTGCAAGTGAAACCAGAAAGGGAAAGATTCGGAATCCCACTTAATCACTTTCTCAATTAGTGTCTCTGCAAATTGGATTTACCGGTAATGAATCAATTTGGACACCTTCATAAATTGACATTTAAAATGTTATAAAGAAGTCGTCCGTACGTGGCTTTACCACAGTTTGAAAGTGACCTTACAAGTCGAAACAGCTGTAACTAAAATACATTCTTAAATACTTGCAGAACTCGATAATAACATGTCAAATTTAAATTTAATAAAATTAAAAAAAAAAAAAAAAAAAAAAAGTCGATTTGGCAGTAAATTGATAATGGCACATTTTACATCGTTATAGAAAATGTAATCGTCAAGATGAAAATAAAATTAAAATATCTTCACCATCGTTAATGTTTTTCCTGTTTTTTTTTCTAGAATGAAAAAAAAACAGAGAAAAACTGTTACAATTGGGAATAAGGATATCAAAAAAGAATATTCAGATGTTGCATTTAAGCAAAAGGAGTAATATTACGAAAACTGAAGAATTAATAATCCTTTATTACTTCCATAAATGTAAATTAAAAACCTACCCGACGCATGTGGCAGTGGTCAGCACGTGTCTGCTGCTAATGATGGCTCCATTGCAATGGAATCTGTAAACGTCCCCCTGAAGCCAGAATACGGCAGCCATGTACGGCGTATCCAATATGTCGGAATATATCTCTGAAACGCAAAAATATTATATTATTTTTATCACGGGCGATAAACTGTAAACTCCATTATCTTAATACCCTTGATTGGCTCCTGCGGTAGGCGTCTTCAGATCCTTATTAGGATTGCATAATAAATCATGTTTAAATAGAAGAACAGTTAGTAACAATGAGAAATATTTATTAGAAATCATTTTACCTATTAACATGAAATTGTTCAGTAAAGGGATTGTTGTCTATTAGATATTAGAACTTACCTATGAACTTAACTATGAACAACTTACCCTGTACATAAACAAGAGATACTATGACAAGTATAAGCCCGATGCGACACATTGTAGTAGGTAGCCTAAAAAGCTTTTGGGCAATCTTATTAATTTATAGGCCCATAAGGGGGCGGAACAGTTAACTGATAGAGACTCGCACAGATCGTCAATCTGTCAAAATAAGTAGATATATATTTAATATTTTGGTAGAAAGCAGTAACTTTGTGGTTTGACACATTAATTGAAATAAAACAATCACTTTGTTTGTGACCACGATTTCAATTATTTAATTCTTTCAATACCGACCGGTTTCGCTTAACATAAGCATCTTCATAGTATAAAATTAAAACTGATCTAATTTTATACCCTGAAGGTACTTATGTTAAACGAAACCGGTTGGTATTGAAAGAATTAAATAATTGAAATCGTGGTTACAAAAATAGTCATTGTTTTTTTTTTCAATTAATGTATTTAATACTTTTGAATTTAACTATTACTTTGCAATATGAAACAATATTTAAATGTACAGTTTCTTTCTCAGGGCAAACATGATAACTTGACGATTACAAAGCAGTGGGTGAGTACAATGTATTTGAGTAGAGTGTTGTGGTAGGGGCGGGGGCGTGGCTACGGATTAATGAAGAGTGAGGGGAGGAAAGAGAACGGACATATACCGAAGATAGGACTATAAGATAATATTTTTTGTGACTCATTATTATTAGTGAAAAAATGAAATAAATTTAGATAACTTTGATGCCTTAGAAATAAATCAAAATGAATTTTTTTGCTCCAAATAATATCAAGAATCACTGGTTAAAGTAAGTCAAGTATGTCATATATATCGGTTTCACGACAACTCAACAAATTGGCATTTCAACAAATCTTTTATAACCTTACTTAACGTAATCTATTTAGTCTTTTTTTGTAATCACTTTCAATGACGTTTCAAAGGAGGTGATGAAATTGCATGTTGTTGAGTTGTCCGGTCACCATATATGTGTACCTTATATATATATATATATATATATATATGTTCCATGGGAGGGAATCTAATCTCCGTATCACTAATCACAATCACCAATTTGAAGTATATATGTATTCTGGACTTCGATCACGTCAATGATTCTGAAGTATAAAGCTGTTCCTACTAATTAAGCACATATTTTAAAGAGGTTACTGCATGACAAGTTTTTTTGTTTGTTTCTATTTCTTCTTTACTGCTTTCATTAACTTTGTACTAATGTACATTATTTGTCTTTTGTTTTGTTTGTAATCTATTATTTAAACATGTCTGTCAATGGCTGTTACATACATGTATGTAAATGGCTGTTACTTGTGCCGTTGATTATAAATAAATAAAATGCATTATCGATACCGTTCTCTCGAGTAGTTTAATTATTTATTTGTTTAATAATTTATTAATGTATACAAATTCTAATGTTATCTGATATATCTATAGTTTTTATGGAAGAAAGTATGGTAAAGATTCCTTGCCTCTGGTTGATGGTCATCAAGTTCAAACAAGACCATGACAGACTACTCCGTCAAATGTGAAGAAATTTGTAGTTTCCCTGTATTAGGGGAGATATTGTAGGTTTTGTGAAAAAATTGCAGGCGATCAATAAAGTGCATTTTATTCAACACGTTTATTTAATATTTACATAAATGGCTCTGGCTACGAGGAAATCAGCAGGTATATATTTTTCAATATTTATTATCTTAATTATCAAACCACATTATTTATTTTTATAATTAAATGATCATTAATTTGGAAATGCAATAGTTTTACAAAAATACATTACATGTAACTATTTATAGAATGAACAACTTGAATTATTTTCACTTGGAAGGTATAAATTTTATGTTTACAGGTAAACATAATATTTAATTTACACATTAAAAAGAAGAAAACGTCATTACTTTTACCGATTCTGTAATAATCTTTTTTTTTGTTCTTCGTGTATACATTTTGATGAACTTCTTTTTGTATTCACAAAAATATTTAAAGTAAGCATGTACAGTTTCGAAAATAGTTAGCATAGTAATTTTTACACGTGTCAGATGTTTTGCCTTTTTTATATTGTGACCACACAAGAGGTCCCGAGGAAAACGATGTCAATCGGGATCTATGTCACCTTTAGGGGTGCTGTGCGGAGTGTATTTTTAGAGAGAGGAACTATATTAAGTTCTAGCATCACAAAGCACTTTTTTTAGGGTGAATTGCCAATTTTAAAAAAAATGATTCAAATGTTTGATGGAAAAATGTTTGAGAGATAGGTAGGAATCTGGAGTTCAGTGTCACCAGGAGTGACGTACGTATCCCTCCCACTGCGGTGCAAGGCAAGGGTCGAGGGCGTCCAGTCGGAAAATTCAAAATGTCTCCCTCAAGCAGTCTCTCCCAATCCGGCTCGCCACGTAGTAGGTGGGCAAATGCATCCATCGCCAAGACCTAGACAAATTTCACCCCAGGAATCCGGTAAAATCTGTTAAGTCACCAAACGTAGCGAATTACTAGGGGTGGGGTGGGAAGAAATTGCGGGGGTGTTGGTTATCCAATAAATGGTTCAACACTCGCCAACCAAATTGCATTAAAAAAGGTATTAATATTTTCGGAAGGTAAAACATATGATATGCTTAAAAATAATAAGAGGTATTTTTAAAATTCACAAGTTACATAAATAACATTAAATATTACAAAAATTATATTTTTTAATTACTCATAAAATCTGCATACCGGTGAATTTATTTTGCCGTTCACCAACTGTATAGTTTTATATTAACTTCAAGTAGAGAGTCCGGTAGGTTAAGACCTTGGCCTTTATAATACTACCTTATCCAATGTTTGATCCAATCTGTGAATGCAGCAACTCTCGTGAATATTAATACGGCGTTGGCATTTGTACGATGTTTCCACGAACATAAACCATAAATGGTGCTATTATGTACCCAGGGTGCACCAAATATACGATCTCTGGGATAAGGGGACGGTTGAATGCATATCATATTATCACTTACCAAATCTTTATTTAGGTAATTTGGTTTAAAGAATTTATTGCATTCGGGATTAGTCTTTGTATACGGAGTTGAATATTGTTCCAAAGAGTCAAAAGATGCACCTGCAAACTAAAACAAGGAATAAGTTCAACAATGTAAATTTTCGGTTGTGATTTTAGACTTTCACTGCTAAAAAGTATCTATTATCGTAATTTATATTTGGGGTATTACGCCGTGTTGCGCTACCTTCTTCTTTAGCCAACTTTTCGGACAGCATTGCATACTCGTATCTTCCCTGATGTAGATCATACATCTGCCCTGATGATGGATACTGCAATGCTGTCTGAAACGTTGGCTAGAGAAGGTGTACGACTACTAGAATACCCAACACTGCATAATACGTGAATTATGCAGTGTTGGTTACAAACGCACACAACTATATATTATTTTATGTATATTTTTTGTATAAATTCTAGTACAATCTTTATATTGCATATTATATTAAGGAAAATCGAAAAACCCAAATTTTTTTTTTCGAAAAATCCCCAATTCATATAATAAACAATTCGATGAATAAAGAAAAATCTTTAAAAAACTCTGCAAATTGCCATCTCAACACAGGCGTTTCACGCCTAGTTAAATGGGCAATACGTCATTACTGTAATCAAATGTATCTATTAATAAAATAATTAAATAAATAAAAATTTATTTAAATGTATCTACTAATCTCATGTTAAAAAATGTAACATTACGTACCAAATATGTAAAAGCCCCTTGGGCGTAAAAAATAGTGTATAAATAAAAAATAAAAAAATCTTTGTTCTAATGCAGATTGTATTTTATAAAAATACTTGGTTATTATATGAATTTTTATATCGTAGGTGATTTTAGCTTGAAATTAAATTAAATAAATAAATTTAAAGCAAATCTTTCAATATTTTGAGATATCTTTAGGTCTTTATTTGTTTTACTTATTTACTCGGTATTTATTATTAAAAAAAAGATCTGAACCTACAAAAACAAACATACGAAGATTTGCTATGTGGCGTTAATTTTTTTGTTTTTGTTTTGATTTCAAGCAAATCTCAAGGACGATGTTATAATTCATGTAATAATTATTATTGTGATGGAGATGATCGAATAGTTAAGAAGCATGATACTTACTTTATCATCATCATAAAAGTATACTATCGGTAAAAGGACTTCATTTTGCGATAAATCCCGTTCGGGAAGATTCACCAATGCAACTCGAGAACTGAGCGTTAAGGGTTGAGTCAGTCTGAGGACTGCAATGTCAGAATCCAAGTCAGGACTGAATTTAAAATGCCTGTTTACATTTTCCACGAAGTGTTCTTGCCCTCCGTATAGGTGGTTCGACGACCCAACCCTCACCATTACATTTCTAAATCCAACCTTATCCCTAAAACGGTAAAAAAATAAATTATATTTATATTATGTGTATCTGTTTCATTTAAGCGTCTAAAGCTTGATCATAAAAACTGATAAACTTGAAGCCGTTTTTCAATTCCTTTAATAATGTTCATTGCTCTTTTACCTGTTGCAATGAACATTATTTTTAAAGTTTCATACAAAATTAAATTTGGATTTCAGGCAAAAATAAAGGAATAGCAAATATGTAGTACAGATTTGTGCTACTTTATTGATTAGTGTTTTAATTAATAAAATATATGCCATTAAATATATATTTTATCTTGATTTAAAAGTTAATTTTGGCAATTATTTATGTAATATGATGTTATACTATTCAATAAATATAGTATAATAAACTATTAATTAATATAATAAAAATAAAAAAGTTGAGGAAGATGGGCGTAAATGACCAATTTACGGTATAACGCAAATTAATTACCGGCTTCTTGGTCTTCTCCCTCCTTAAACGACCCATGTTGTAGTAGGTTACGTTCACTCATTTATCTTCTCAAAAAGACCCTCCACACAGTATCACCAAAGATGAAATGTGCCTTGTGGTCAGGTGTGTAGTTCATGATTATATCATTCGATAATTCATTCGATGATATGACCACCATAACACGGGCATAAGCCTAGCATGGTGGTCGAAGAACCCACAAATACTATAACCATAATATGCAATGAATGAAGAAAAATTAAAAAAATATATATATATATATTTGTATATATATATAGATTTATATATAACCAGCGATATCTTTAGTAAACCTACCCGGCACACGTTGCAGTGGTCAGCACATGTCTACTGCTAATGATGGCTCCATTGCAATGGAATTTGTAAACGTCCCCCTGAAGCCAGAACACGGCCGCCATGTACGGGGTATCTATAATATCGGAATATATTCCTGGAATGCAAATATTGTCATGTTATTTCTATAAAGGGCTATAAATTATATAACTCTATTCTCTGATTACCCTTGGCAAGATTGTTATAATTATTTTGAACACAAAGTCTTTCATATTCAGCAGTGTCAAAAATATCAGTGGTGAAGGTACTTTACAAGTTTTCAACCTTCAAGACTTGTTTTTTTTTTTTTAATAATGAGAATGTACATTATGCCAATCAATTAGATATCCGATATTAACAACTTACCCTGTACACAAACAAGAGATACTATGACAAAAACAAGCCTAAGGCGACACATTGTAGTAGGTGGTCTAAAAAGCTTATGGGCAAACTTATTAATTTATAGGTCCAAAAGGGGGCGGAACGGTAAACTGATAGAAACTCACATATTGTCAATCTGTCAAAATATTTATTATTTTTAATTAAATGGATTTCGAATATCACAAAAATTAAAATAATGAGGTAAAGAAGTTTTTGTGGTATTATTTCTATACTTAGATATCTCGAAACTCATTCGTCATAATAAGAAGACAAAATGTTTTATTAAAGATTTAATTCAATCCATTGCTTTTGAATTATTTTTGTGAATTTGCAAAATTACGTATTTGTTTAATTATGTATAAATGTTTAAAAATGCTTATATTATCTCGTATATTTATAGTTTGTATGGACCAATGTTTGGTAAAGATTCCTTGCCTCTGGTTGATGGTCTTCAAGTTTGATCAAGACCATCACCGATAACTCCGTTAAACGTGAATAAATTTTGTAGTTTCTTGTATTAGAGGAAATATTGTAGGTTATGTGAAAAAATTGCAGGCGATTAAGAAAACGCATTTTATAAAACACGTTTATTTAACATTTACATAAATGGCGCTGGTTGCAATAAAATTAATAGGTTTATATTTTTCAGTATTTATTGTAATGATTATCAAACTATATTATTTATTTAGTTAGTTAAATGATCATTAATTTGGAGATGAAATAATTAAAAAAAAAAACATTACAAGTAATCATTTAGAGATTGAAAAACTTATGTTATTCTCATTGGAAGGTATAAATTTTATTTGTTCATATATGAAGCAGATACTTTGTGA
Source organism: Limnephilus lunatus (assembly GCA_917563855.2). NCBI lineage: Eukaryota > Metazoa > Arthropoda > Insecta > Trichoptera > Limnephilidae > Limnephilus > Limnephilus lunatus. The sequence goes on from OU830595.1 coordinate 100,951,684, forward strand.
TGTGACACTTATAATTTGTAATAAAACAACAATTTTGTATACACCACTTTTATTTTTTATACTTTAGCCGATCGGGTTTCGGTTTTCAGGGCAGTATAATACTATACTAGTAGAGTAATATACTGCCCTAGTAGAGTATTATACTGTCCTAGTAGAGAATTATAATGCCCTGAAGGAGCTACGGGTGTAGCGAAACCCGGTCGGAATAAAGTATAAAACATAAAATTGGTGTTTACAAAGTTATTGTTTTATTTTAAACTATCTGGGTTACCCGGCTTCGCTCGGAAAACCATTCGAGAGTGTTCTGGAATATTCCAAAATGATGTTCCCGATTCCGTATTGCCGAACATTACACGACATACTCCGCCACTTCTTCCAGAACTTTCTAGAGCTCCGTGGAATATTCTGAAACTTTCTGGAAGACTGTTCTAGAAATTTTAAGAGGGCGACACTTCCAGCTTTTGTATCTTCAAAAGCACGCCCTTTAGGGAATTATGGGAACCGTCATCCTGGAGGGGGGATAGAGATCTACCACAACATATAACTGTCTTGATCGTACCGGGACTCGTCTCTGACTTTCTTTTATAATATATGTAGATTATAAATTTGGTTTCAAACCAAAAGTCATATACTTAATAATCAATTAGACATATCAAGTAGTCCAATATTAGGTCTGTTTCCAATAAACCCTTAATAAAAAAAATTCCCAGTGCTCCTTTCCACCATGTCAGTTGATGCTTTGTTTCTCCAAATTTATTACTGTAACCCATTAGTCACATAATTATCTTTCGGTTTTTTCCATTACTTGCGAACTTAGGTTAATGTATTTTATGGCCGTCGATGTGTTTGTTATATTTGTATCATGTTGTCTCCCTCTATATTTTGTCTCTCTCTAAATTTTGTCTCCCTCTATATTTTGTTTTATATAAGCACACATTATGACTTATGGTTTAGTATTAATTTGTACCCTGATGATGCTTGAGTAAAGCGAAACCGGTCGGTTCAAAAAATTAATAAAACTCGTGGTTTTAAACAGAACAGTATTTTATTTTATTAAATTGTACTTTCTTTTTTTTCCTTTTGAGGTACTTTACATTTTGATGAATTTCGTTTTGAATTAAAAAAAAAGTTTAAATTTTGCATGTACAGTTTTGAAAGTAGTTAGCATAGAAATTTTTTACGCGCGTCAGATTTTAAGCTTTTTTTACACCTGCTCCACAAAGAGGAAAAAAATTCTCTCGAAGCCTTTGTTATATTATAGGGTTGCTAGGTGGAGGGTATTTTTAGGGAAGGAAAGGATATTAAGTTCTGTGACGGAAAATGTTGTGAGGGGTAGGTAGGAATCTGGGGTTCGGTGTCACCAAGAGTGACGGACGAATGCATACATCCCTCCCACTGCGGTGCAAGGCAAGGGTTGAGACCGTCCGGTTGAAGAATTTAAAAGTTCTCCCTCAACTAGTCTCTCCCGATCCGGCCCGCCACGCAGTAAGTGGGCAAACGCATTTGTCGTCAAGACCTAGACAGACCTCACCCGGGCACCCCTGTTAAGTCACATATGGGGGAGATGTTGGTTATCCAATAAATGGTTCATTACACGCCTCCTAAATTGCCTTACAAAGTTTAATTATATTTTCGGAAGGAAAAACATTTGACATGCTTAAAAATACGTAGAGGATTTTTTTAAATTGGCAATTTACATAAATGACATAAATTTTCACTTTTTTTAAAAAATTATAAGAAAACTGCATATCGATGAATTTCTTTCGCAGTTCACCAACTGTATACTTATTTTAACACCAAGTTAGAGAGTCTATGACATTGGCATCTATATTACTACCTAATCCAATTTTTGATCCAATCTGTGAATGCAGCAACTCTCGTGAATATTAATACGGCGTTATTGACACTATGTTCCCATGAAAATAAACCATAAATGGTTTGATTATGTACCCAGGGTGCACCAAATAAATGATTTGAGGGAAGAGTATGCGTTTGCATGCATATCATATTATCACTTATCAAATCTTTATTTAGGTAATTTTGTTTAAAGTATTTATTGCATTCGGGATTAATCTTCGTATACGGAGTTGGAAATTGTCTCAAAGAGTCAAAAGATGCACCTGAAAACTAAAACAGGGAATTAGTTCAACAATGCAGATTTTCAGATATGATTTTAAACTTTCATGGCTAAAAATATTATCGTATTTTATATTTGGTTTATTACGCCGTGCTGCGCTACCTCCTTTTTAATTTTTTACCTACCAACTTTTCGGACGATATTGCATGTCTGCCCTGATGAAGATTAAACATCTGCCCTGATGATGGGCACTGCAATGCTATCCTAAACGTTGACTAAAGAAAAAAGTAGCTCAACACGGCATAATACCCCAAAAATAAATCACGACAATGTACCCCAAAAATAAATCAAAATAATACCCCAAAAATAAATCACGACAATGTAGATTGTATTTAAAAGATTAAAACTTTCATTGTTTTTAACATACTAGTAGGTTGAAATTAAAATAAATAAACTAAATTAAAGCAACATATGAAATCTTTGAATAAAATAATTTTTCATGTGTTTAAGGCCTTTATTTGTTTATTTATTTACCCCTGCATTATAGAGAAAGGATTTGAACACACAAAAACAAATTTACAAAGTTTTGCTATTTGGCGTGATTTTTTTACAATAAAAACATATAATTTTTTTATCGACCACTTTAACCACTCGAGTGACAGCGCGATTTTTTACTTTTTCCTCCGATTGCAAGTGATTTTTGGTGACCATTTTGAATATTTTCCGCCGACATTATAAAAATCATACCTCCGAATTTAAACATGGAAGAATTGAAAAAAAAATAATGCATCTAGGAAAAATTTGCCTAAAACTGGCAGCAAAGCAATCCGAGGTATTTTAAATGGTGCCATATTGTGGCAAAAAACGCTCCAGTGGAGTGGTCTATAACAAATTGTAAAATGTTTTTATTGTAAATTTCGACGAGCACTAGGTAAGAATGTAAATGCTTTTTGAAAATATGTATGTTTTTGGTTGTTATACTTTCAAGCAAGTCACGTGAAAGTAATAATAAATATTATTACGGTTATTCAATAGTTAAAGAAACAAGTCACTTATATTTTCATCGTCATAATAGGTTACACTCGGTAAACGGACTTCAATTTGCGATAAATCCCGTTCGGGAAGATTCACCAATGCAACTCGAGAACTGAGTTTTAAGGGTACCGAAAGTCTGAGGATTGCAATGTCAGAATCCAAGTCAGGACTGAATTTAAAATGTGTGTTTACATTTTCCACGAAGTGTTCTTGCCCTCCGTATAGGTGGTTCGATGACCCAACCCTCACCATTATATTTCTAAATCCAACCTTATCCCTAAAACGGTAAAAAAATAAATCATATTTATATTATGTGTATCTGTCTCGTTTAACCGTCTAAAGTTTGATCATAAAAACTGATGAACTTGAAGCCATTTTTCAATTCCTGTTGCTCTTTTACCTGTTGCAATGAACATTATTTTTAAAGTTTCATACATAATTAAATTTTGATTTCAGGCAAAAATAAAGAAATAGCAAATATGTAGTACAGATTTGTGCTACTTTATTGATTAGTGTTTAATTTTATAAAATATATGCCATTAAATATATATTTTATCTTGATTTAAAAGTTATTTTTGGCAATTATTTATGTAATATGATGGTATAATATTCAATAAATATAGTAAAATGAACTATTAATAAATATAATAAAAATAAAAAAAGTTGAGGAAGATGGGCGTAAATTCAAATTACAAATGACCAATTTACGTTAAAACGCAAGTTTATTACCGGCTTCTTGGTCTCCTCCCTCCTAAAACGACCCATGTTGTAGTAGGTTACGTTCACTCATTCATCTTCTCAAAAAGACCCTCCACACAGTATCACTAAAGATGAAATGTGCCGTGTGGTCAGGTGTGTAGTTCATGATTCTATCATTCGATGATATGACCACCATAACACGGGCATCAGCCTAGCATGGTGGTCGAAGAATCCACAAATAATATAACCATAATATGCAATGAATAAAGAAAAAGCTAAAAAATATATATATTTATATATAACCAGCGATATCTTTAGTAAACCTACCCGGCACATGTTGCAGTGGTCAGCACGTGTCTATTGCTAATGATGGCTCCATTGCAATGGAATGTGTAAACGTCCCCCTGAAGCCAGAATACGGCAGCCATATACGGAGTATCTATTATATCCGAATATATTCCTGGAATGCAAATATCGTAATGTTATTTTTATATGAGACAATAAATTATATAACTCTTTTCTCTGATCACCCTTGGCTTAAGTCGTCTTCAGATTGTTATAATGGTTTTGAACGCAAAGTCTTTCATATTCACCAGTGTCAAAAATATTCGTGGTGAAGGTATTTTACAAGTTTTCAACGGTAAAAAAACATTTTTTAATCTTTTGATACTTTAGCAATGTGTTTACAGAGATTGAAAAGTTGTTATGAATAAAAAATAATCCTATTCTACCTAGGTGTGTACATACCTTGAAATATACATAAATGAGAATGTGAATAATGCATAATGAATAATCATTTAGATATTAGAAATCAACAACTTACCCTGTACACAAACAAGAGATAGTATGACAAGTACAAGCCCAACGCGACACATTGTAGTAGTTTGAAAAAGTTTTTGAAGAGACTTTATATTTTATAGGTTCAAAAGGGGGCGGAACGGTGAATCGTTAAAAACAAACATATCGTCAATCTGTCAAAATATTTATTATTTAGAATTGAATTGATTTCGAATATCACAGTTATTATTCGGACTAAGGTAACTAAGTTGGTGTAGTTTTATTTCTATACTTAGATTTATTCTAACGTATTCGTCTCCATGAGAAGATAAAATGTTTTTATTACAGATTTAATAAAATGTATCGCTTTTAAATTATACTTATATATTTACAAGTAAAAATACATTGCTAGATTAATTATTTGTTTAATTATTTATTTATTTATTTACGTTTCAAAATTCTTATATTATCTCAAATATTTATAGTTCGTATGGACCAATGTATGGTAAAGATTCCTTGCCTCTGGTTGATGGTCATCTTGTTGGATCGAGACCATCACCGACTACTCCATCAAATGTAAAGAGATTGGTAGTTTGCTTGTATTAGCGGAAATATTGTAGGTCATATGAAAAAATTGCAGGCGATTACTAAAATGCATTTCATTAAACATGTTTATTAAACATTTACATAAATGGCCCTGGATGCAAGGAAATTAGTAGGTATACATTATTTAGAATTTATTGTTGTGATTATTAATCTATATTATTTGTTCTTATAATAAAATGATAATGACTTTCGAAATGCAATAGTTGTATAAGAATACATCACATATAACTATTTCGAGAGTTGACAACTTGTGTTGTTTTCACTTGGCTTAAATTTTATGTTTACAGGTACCTTAGTATCTTATTTATACTTAAAAAAGACGAAAACGTCATAACGTTGTACAAATTCGGTTTTAAAAGTAGTTAGCATCGATTTTTTTTTACGCTTTTTCAATTTTTTGTCTGTCTTTTTTAAACTCGCTCCACAAAGAGGGAAACAATTTCCTTCGAAGCCTATGCCATCTTTAGGGTTGCTGTGTTAAAGATATCTTTAGGGAGAGGAAGGATATTACGAGGACGGAAAAATGTTTGAGGGATAGGTAGGAATCTGGGGTTCAAATTCGTCTGTTACCAGGAGTGACGCACGAACGCTCCATCCCTCCCACTGCGATGCAAGGCGAGGTTCGAGAGAGTCCGGCTGGAGAATTCAAAAGGCCTCACTCGATATGTCTCCACCGATCCGGCCCGCAGTAGGCGGACAAGCCCCATCCGCCGCCAAGACTTAGACAAACCTCAACCCATGAACCCGGGCACCCCTTTTAAGTCACCAAACGTAGCGAATTACTTAGGGTGAGGGGGAATTATGGAGGTCTTGGTTATCAAATATATGGTTCCATAGATATTACCAAAACGAACTTATAAGTATGTATTTTTCAATGGTACGATGATAATTGTCCGGTTACTTTAAATTTAATATTATGTTATTTATATTTTTACTGTATATATTATTGTTTTTATTATAAACTGTTCACATTTTTAAATCGCCTGCTTTCAACACAGGTTTTCCTACTGAGACAGGAATAGAACATATTAATTTGTAAGCCTAGAAAAAATTTGAATTAATTAAAAAAAATACACTTCTCCCAAATTGCCTTAAAAAGTTTATTAATATTTTCGAAAGGTAAAACATTTGGCATACTTAAAATAAATAGATGTCTTCATAAAATCTGCAATTAACATAAATATTAAATATCGAAATGTTGCAAAAAAAATTTTTTTTAATTACTTATAAAATCTGCATATCGGTAAATATTTTTGGCGGTTCGCCAACTGTTTATTTATATAGATCAAGTAAAAGAGTCTACAACCTTCGCCTATATATTACTACCCTATCCAATTTTTGATCCAATCTATGAATGCGGCAACCCTCGTGAATATTAACAGGTCGTCTTTACTGGTTGTATGGTCCCACGAACATATACCATAAATGGTGCGATTAAAAACCCAGGGTGCACCAAATAAACGATTTGTGGGATGAGGATACGGTTGCATGCAAATCATATTATCACTTACCAAATCTTTATTTAGGTAATTTGGTTTAAAGGATTTATTGCATTCGGGATTAGTTTTCGTAAACGGAGTTGACCATTGCTCCAGAGAGTTCGAAGCTGCACTTGAAACCTAAAACAGGGAATAATTTCAACAATGTAGATTGTCAGTTATAATTTTAGACTTTCACGGCATACTATTTATTTAAATATTACTTTACTAACCCTCATTTAAAAAATGTAAACATTATTTTCCAAATGCAAAAGTCCCATGGGCGTAAAAAAGAGAAAATACACAAACAAAAAAAAAACAAATCCGTGTTTAAGAAAAATATTTTCATTGTCATTATTTAAGATTTAATATCATTTGTACTTATAGCTTGTGATTAAAATAAATAAATTAATTTAAAGCAAAATAGCAAATCTTAAAAACAAGAGTTTTTAAAATATTTTAAGGTCTTAATTTTTAATTTATTAATTTTATTTATTTGCTATGTGGAGTTAATTTTTCGAAGTGAACATACATCGAACAAAGATCTATAGGATATAGCCTGCGAGAGAATGAGATAGTATAATCGGTCTCCTCTTTGTGCGGTGCTTCGTAGCATCCCCATTCTTGTCTACTTTAGTTTTCTGAATGTTTCACTTCTACTGCATGTGAACTGCACACATTAAAAAAAAATTTTCAAGCCAATCTCAAGAACGATGTTAAAATTCAAGTAATAAATATTAATATGATGGAGATGATCGAATAGAAACAACGTTACTTACTTTATCATCGTTATAAAAGATTAATATCGGTAAAAGGACTTCATTTTGCGATAAATCCCGTTCGGGAAGATTCACCAGTGCAACTCGAGAACTGAGCGTTAGGGGTTCAAAAAGTCTGAGAACTGCAATGTCAGCATCCAAGTCGGGACTGAATTTAGAATGCCTGTTTACACTTTCCACAAACTGTTCTTGCCCTCCGTAAAGATGGTTTGAAGACCCAACTCTCACCATTATATTTCTGAATCCAACCTTATCCCTAAAACGGTAAAATAATTTATATTATTATTATATTATGTATCTGTCAGAATCCGCCTAAAGCTTGAACACAAAAACTGATAAACTTGAAGCCTTTTTTAAAATCCTGTTGCAATGAACTACATATTTTTTCTATGATTCTACATATTTTCCTGTACTTATGGGGAACGGCTGCGCTTTCCTTTTCATACAAAATCTAATTTTGGATTTGAGGCCAAAATACCCAACCAAACTTAATCATAAGGTGTTGCAAATATCTAGTACAAATAGTACTGTAAATTATAAAATATACGCCAATAAAAATTTTTTTTTTCATGAATTTAATGCCAAATTTGGAAATTATTTGTTAATTGATGATATTTATTTAAAAAAATAATTTTGCACTATTTACTTTAAAAATATGATTAAATATATCATACAATTTTTTTTTTGAGAAAATCATAATAATGGGCGTAAATTTAAATTACAAATGACTGATATACGTTACAACACAAATTTATGGTACATAAATTTAATATGTCGACACACAAAACAATTTACGATGTTTTACTTTATACTTTACATTTCAACATATTAATACAGTAGATTGGGCTAATTTTTTAGAACTACGCGCGTAATTTGCCTCTAAAATCGTTAAAATGATTTCTTTAATGGCATGTAATTTATAATTTAAAAAATAAATAAACAAAGAACATTTTCGTACTAGATAACTGTTGATTAGAAAAAAAAATGAATAATTACTTTGCTTTAATTCCACGTTATTATATATCTTGATTCAACCGGTTATGGTTAGGCCTGAACCTTCATCAGCTGATAATAAAATATGTTAAATAAAATACTGGGTATTTAAATGAAAATTAGAAGAGGGAGAAAGAACATCACCTTTAGGGGAGGGGGAGGGGGAGGGGGAGGTACCTAAGAGGGAGGAGAGTAAAAGTAGGCGTGGGGAAAGGAAATATGTAAAAAAAAAATGGGGCTGTTTGCCAAATCTAACTGTTTATTTACTAATTTTTTTTTTTTAAATCCAAGAGCTTCTAGATTATTAGGGCTTAGACCTATACCATTTATATGTGGTGGAATGCGATTATACTGTTATAATTATAATTATGTATCCCCATAAAGTGTTTGCTACATGTGACAATTTAAAAAAAATGAATAATTTAGTTTGTTTAAGTATTTTCCACTCAAATCCAAAATTAAGTTTTAATGTGAAAAGGGCCGCGCAGAAGTTCATCTTACCATTATTTATTTTTATTTTATTTTATTTAGTAAAAGATTATACATTTATTTAAGAAATTTTTTGACTGCCCAACTAGGAGGATTCCCGTTTTAGGACAGTCAAATTAGGATGAGTATTAACATACAGAACATGGTCTGTAAATAATATAAAAAAACAAAACAAAAATAAAAGATTAAAACAATGTGACTGTTCTTTGTTTAGCAAAGAAAAAAATATAATATTAATTACTTAGGTAGGTACTTAATTACAGAGGATTAAAACATATAGATATAGAACAAACGTGTAAGCATTGCATATCATAGTCCTACACAGATGGGTTGTATAAAATAAGAAAAAAAGAGAAGAAAAGAATTAAAAAAAATAATAATAATATCCAATTAATACAGGAAAGATAACCGTGGTTTGCTTAGCACTAATTAAAGTATTTTTCATGACTAGTTAGCGTAACTACCTAATATCTATATAAATAAATATTTATGAACTACTTTTGTTATCAAATTTTTGTTATGAAGGTACCGTAAGAACTGAACAAAACATACTATACAATGTTGACAATCACCATCAAATGCATATATAAGCTTTGTTTGTTGAAGGCATCGACAGATGCCACGCATCAAGAAATGCTAGGCAATGTAACATGCAATTATTGCTTGTTTGATTGTATCAAAAATAATATTCAGACGTTGCATCTTATCAGCTTCTGTGTTTCCTTTAAGACTCACGTTCATTCAAAGACCCTCCAAACATCTTTCCCAAATATGACATAGGCCCTGAGGGAAATTATTATGAGTTAACTTGAAAAAGCATCACTTTTTAAAATCTGAAGAATTATACAACTAGCGACGACATCTTTCATAAACCTACCCGGCACACGTTGCAGTAGTCAGCACGTGTCTACTGCTAATGATGGCTCCATTACAATGAAATGTGTAAACGTCCCGCTGAAGCCAGAATACGGCAGCCATATACGGGGTATCTATTATATCAGAATATATTCCTGGAATGCAAATATCATCATGTTATTTTTATAGGAGGCAATAAATTATATAACTCTATTCTCTGCTCATCCTTGGCTAAAGGCGACTTCAGATTGTTATAATGATTTTTAACGCAAAAGTCTTTCAAATTCACCAGTGTAAAAAATATTCGTGCTGAATATCTTTACAAGTTTTTAACGTTCAGTAAACATTTTTAAAAATTTTTTGGTACTTTAACATCGTCTTTACAGAGAATCAAAAGTTGTTATGAATTAAAAATAATTCTATTCTACCTAGGTATGTATCAAGTATCTTGAAATATCTCATCAATGAGAATGTGCATCATGCCGATCTATTAAATATCAGAAATAAACGACTTACCCTGTACACAAACAAGATATAGTATGACAAGTACAAGCCCAACGCGACACATTGTAGTAGTTTGAAAAAGTTTTTGGATCAAGTTTTTATTTTATAGGTTCAAAGGGGGGCGGAACGGTTAACTGACACGTATTACAAAAATTTACAAGTATCGTCAATATGTCAAAATATTTATTATTTAATGGATTTCGAAAATCATAATAATAATTCTGACCGTAAAGTAGGTAAGTTTTTGTGGTTTTATATATATAATAAGAGATAACTCCTAAATTATTCGTCACAATAAGAAATTAAAATGTTTTAATTATTGATTTAATCAAATCCATTAATTGTGTTTAAATTTTATTTGTGTACCTATTTACAAGTGCAAATACATTGCTAGATTATTTATTCGTTTAAATATTTAGATAACTTCTAAATTATTCGTCACAATAAGAAGTTAAAATGTTGTAATTATTGATTTAATCAAATCCATCAATTGTGTTTAAATTTTATTTGTGTAGATACCTATTTACAAGTGCAAATACATTGCTAGATTATTTATTCGTTTAAATATTTATGAACTATGCCCCTCCGGGCGGCGGAGGTTACTACAGTAGCTTAGTCGCAAACTTCATGTACATATCAAAAATTACGCATTTACTGTAATGTATAAACTTTACTGAATAAAGAACATTAAAAAATATATATATATCATCCATGTCCACAATGGAGAGATTTATGAAAATGCAAATCCAAGAGTACTACGCCTGCCAGCCTACGTTCCTCATGCTAGTTGTTAACGTAAGTGGCGCTATCTTTTGGCATTATTAGCTACTAGCTTTAATTCGGTTCTAATACGATGGTAGCTTAGTTATAAAGTTCACAGATGGTTTCCATATGGCGCGGTGTCAGAGTTGTACTCGCAGTCGGATTCCTAAATTTGAACCGTTCAGTCGCTAGGGTATTAATACTCCACAAAAAGTTTATGCAGCAGTATCCAGCGAAAGATGGATATTACTGTGAAGATTACAAATTTCAGATACATACCTATAAGATATACGTGAGGGATTGGACTCCGGTAGCGGCAGAGACAGAATGAAATAAAAGTAGGCAGTTGGCATTGTGAGTTGAATCTTTATCGAGGCTACGTAGCGATGGAAAAGTTGTAGCGATGGTAAAGTTGTAGCGATGTCAGTGGTAACAGAAGTCTAGATAGATGCGTAGACAGTGATATTGCTCATGCACGGTGGTGATGTGTGATGAAGCTCATAATGCTCTGGCAGTGAAGACAACGGCCACGGTTTGGTGACTTAGCAGGGGTACCCAGGTTGAGGTTTGTCCGGGTCTTACCCGCCAGGTGCGGATCGGAAGAGACTGATTGAGGGAAACCTTTTGATATCTCTAGCTGGACTCTCTCGAAACATCGCCTTGCACCGCAATGGGAGGGATGGTTTTATACGTCCATGGAGACACTGTTCCTCAGATTCCTTCCCACCCCTCATAACTGTTTCCTTCCCAGAACTTTCTCTCTTTACTTTCCTCAAAAAACCCTCCACACAGTATCCCCAAAGATGACACAGGCCCTGAGGGGACATATTTTCCTAATGTGTGGAGTTAATGGAAAAAAAAAACAAAAAATGTGCGGTATAATAAATGCATTAATATTTTTTAAAAAATTCAAAAGATAGGGAAACTGTGCAAATTACAAACCTGATATTACGAGTATCGAATATCCTTATCAAAAATTTTTAGGACATGTGTTTATGCAGACAGCGTTTATTCGGACCGTGAAATTTAAACAGTTTTTTAATCAAAAACAGAGCAACGTATTAATTACATGTTACAATGTTATTATTACGTGTTGCTGATTGTTGAAATAAATTAACTAACTAACCATCACGCCGTTTCCCCGCAGGGATAGGCAGAGAGGACGGACCGCCAAACAACTCGGTCTTGGCACACACTCTTTGCCGCACTCACATTCATACATTGTCTCATACATTCTCTTCTATTATTCTGACTTTTGACATGTCTTTCTCGGGCGTCCCCGACTTCTTCTACAATTAACATTTGCGTCGTATATTCTTCTTACACTGCTTTCTTCATTCATTCGCTCTACATGCCCAAACCATCTGAGGGTCCCTTTCTTAATCTTATATTACATTCTTTGCGGATATTCACATTTCTCACACGATCATACATTGTTTTACCACACATATGCCTAAGGGATTTTATTTCAACAGCATTCAGTTTACTTTCATCCTTCATCTGCCAGTTCCTTGCCTCACTGCCATACATCAGGGAAGATACCAGGACTCCATTATGGACTGCTAGCTTCGCTTCTTTTGACAGTTTTTTTTTATTAGCGCCAACCGCATTCAGTCCTCCATTAATGGAGTTTCCGGCATTCACCCTTCTTTCAATATCTCTATCAGCCTTCCCATCTCTCGTAAACATACTACCCAGATACACAAACTCATCTACCCGCTCCGAATATTCATCATTCACAACTATATTGCATACTGTTTTCGTATCTACTCTATCTTTCAAACACCATGACTTTAGACTTACTTACATTCATCATTAACTCATTCTTCATACATACTTCGTTCATCCTAGCATACAACAGACAAGATTCTTTCAGATTACTCAATTTTGCGCCCAATCCCACCTCTTTCAATTTTTGCATTCAATTATCCATGTATAGATTGAATAACCATGGTGACATTACGCAGCCTTGCTTAATACCTTTTGTGATGTCAAACCACCTGAAATAAATTAAAGCTTATATAAATTCCTCTGAAATAAATTAAAGCTGATATATTCATAGAATCACAGGCGGAAAAGGAAGAAAATAAAGCGTAATCAATCTATAGCCACCTAAGCATTTAACTTTTGAGACAAGAATCGCATTAACACGAAATTGCCATGCAATTTTTCTAAAGATCTTTCCAGATGTTGTAATTTTGATTTTTTTTTGCAATAATTTTACGAGGCTCTGAGGAAAATAATTTCAATCAGGGCCTATGTTTTCTTTGGGGATGCTCTTCAAAAGGTTTTTTTATGGGAAGGAAGGTGGGGAAGTTCTGGAAAGGAAAAAAATATGTGGGTGGGTAGGAATTTGGGGGTCAGTATGTATAGCTCCGCTAAGTCCTGAACCCACCTTACCCACTGTACCCGGGCACTCCTGCCTAGATACCAAACATAAATAACCACATGCGGTGACCTATGGCAGAGGTGTTGGTTATCAAATAAATGTTTCCCGGGGCGGCAGTACCCACACCCGGAAATCGAAAATTAAATGTTGAAAAATCTGACGAAAATAATATAGTTTTTACCTATGATAATTATTATATCATTACATACATATTGAACCAGAGACAAAAGAATTATTCTTATTCATATTTTCCTTTTTGTACTTTATGCTGAGTGAACTTTTACCTTTTTTTTGTTTACATGTTTTGTACTAGCTGGTACCCGGCGTGCGTTGCTATGCCATTTAATAAAGAAATTGTTTCTCCCTGCGTGTCCTTTCCCATTCGTCTCCTTCCCCTCTCACGTTCCCACTCCACCTCCTCCACCTTCCCTCTCCCCACTCCACTCCCCCCCTTCCACCGTCCCGCGAACCCCCCTCCCGAGTTCCCCTTCCCCCTCACAGGTACCCCACGCCCCTCCCTGGTTAAAACTGCGATTATTATATTTCAGTTTTAAAAGTAATTAATCGAACCTGAAAAAAAAATTTTTTTATCGCATTTTGTCGTTAGGTTATGCCTACTGTGGATATACTTATAAATATTTGGGATATACTTACTAAACTGACAATTTTCAAAATATTTTATTTTTAATGTTTTAAATATTGGCTCAACAGAAAAAGTGTTTTATGATAACGAATTAAATGAAAATTAATATAACGGAGTCAGTGTAATATTTTTATTATTCATAATACTGGTTTCAATTACGCTCGGCACAATCAAAATGATAAATAAAATTCGTTAAGATTTGTGATTCAATTTTTAATTTCGATAAAACGTTTTTCTAAACATAAAACTATAATTTTTTTAAGGCTAAGCATTTATATTTATTTACGGTACGAATACCTAATAATATTTAGTTTTTAGGCATAAATGGATTACACAACAATTATACGGTGTGATTGATTTAAAATTACTTATATTTACAATTTTGGAAACCAAATGTACTTCTGCATCACCTAAGCTGTGCACAGATTGTTGCAGTGAAGGAATTTTTTTTTTCGTGTCACTATTATTAAGGCGATCCAATAGTATAGGAAAATATCGAAATCGGAATTCGCGCCCCTTTATGGGAGTTTAAAAATACTTGAGAAAAAGCTTTTGCAAAGGTTGGAAAAGATATTTGAGAATTTTATTTTACATGTTGATTTCGTAAAAGCCTTTAAAAAACATTAATTCCTTTTTTACGCATTGTTTATTGTAATAAAACGGAATTTTAAAATTGATTTCACGAAAACAAGCTACGCGGAGCCTAACACGTCTATTCCCCGCTCCGTCTGGAGGAGTAGTGACAGACAATAGGGGTGGCTGCCAGTCGTTCTTCGGTGGACGGTATAAGGTTCACTTTGATGTTCCAAATTCGTCGACTGCCATTTTGTCGCCGTGATGTCAAAAATAACAACGCGAAAATGCATATTATATTTTATTTAAACAATAAAACCATATCCGAAAAGAGGTTTATGAATAGGAGAGTTTGGACTTCAAAATGTTTTTATAGGCCTTATAATTTATTTTTTTCTAGGCTTATTGAAAGATTTATAAAATGGATGACCGATATTTTTAAGGGCCAAGGTATGTTCTACACGCAGTATTTAATTGAAGCATCTATAATACTTCTTAGCGATCAAATTTTCAAAACAAAAACGTGTGATTTTGTATGATTTTGCATTATTTCGTATGGCTTCATCTTAAGGATTCATAATGTAGGACATGATCCAGTCGTTGAAAGCAGAAATTCGTGTGAACACCGGAATAGTCGGAGAGCTCAGTGTCTGTCCACAACGAGTCCACGAAAATAATCCATACACAGTTCCATTTATAAATATAGCTCCTCCCGGTGGTTTTTCACATACATTTAACGCTTTTGTACACATCATTTTCTCTGAAAGTAATTGTTTATCCGGAAAATATGTTTTGAATAGGATATCACAAGATTGGAGTGTCAAAGTGTCAGTCTGTACATTGAGAAGCCTCGGAGATGGAGTATCCTAAAAATAAAAAGGTCCAAAAGATATTTATTATAAAAAAAAAACTGATCACCATAAAGTTTTTTATGCATTTTTAAACTATAAAACTTATGAGTACTTACCCAGTAAACAAATGTGACTGTGTTATATATTTCCGTTCCTGGTTTCGGCAGTAACGCGACCGAAACGCGGTTACCTGTATTCACATAACCAGACATTTTTAAAATTGCAATATCATAATCTAAATTTTTGTCAAAAAACTCGTGTCGATGAATTTCGCTGACACTTTGCATTTGTCCGCCATAATTTCTATATGTAGATCCAACTCGCACCTTTAGATCGGTAACACTCGAACCCCTAAAAATAAAGCATTTGGTTAGAATATAACAATCATTTGAGTTTTTAGTATCATTTCTTGAATGCATTACATAATTATTACAGGAATTAACACTTTCTACATGATTACAGCGATAATTCCAATAATAGGTGTGCCGACTATTCATCATATATTGTTTTTATATAAATTAAATTAAAATGATTCCACAAATTAAATATGCGATTATCGAGGAAAAAATATTTTATTGCGACCAAGGCTCGAACTCGGTACTTTTCTCTGTCTAAGTGTCAAATAGAGAACCAGATTAAATATCACAAGTTTGAATTAATTATTGTAATAGGCCACTTGCATCGATTTCATAATGACTTGGAAAAAATCGTGTGGATAGATTTTTTTTACTAAGATTACGAAAATGTTAGTAAAAATTTTTAGAAATGTATATTTTTTTTTATTTTTAAATAAATAAATCCATTATTTGAGCTCGTGACGTCACTACATGAAAATGTCCCGTCTCCGATTATGTTCCCTTAATTTTGTAAAATTCCACACTGATTATTTTTTTTTTTATATGGCAACACTTTGATTTCCGGCGAATTTTTGAATTTGCGTTAAACGTTCACTAGATTTATTGTTTGTTCTATGCGAACTTATCCTTTGGTTTGATTTTTTGATAAAGATGGCGGTGTTTTTACAGATGTTACGAAGAAAACGTTCTTTTTTAAATGATTTTCGGCTATGTAATTATCGTTTTTTTGCACCCATAAAATTATGTTCCGTCTTTCCGGTTTATAAAAAAAGGTCTGATTTTTTGGATTGAAATTTTTTGGAAAAAAAAATTAAAAATGTGATGCAAGTGGCCTTATATTATTATTAATTAAAGATTTATCATTTATGATTTGAAACAGAAAAATTATATCTGACATATGTCACTTTTGGGGAACGAGACATCTCTAAAGTTAATAAAGCATTCAGCGTTAATACCTGGTTTCTGATGTACTCCAGATTTGTAAGATAGTATTCTCATGTACCTATTATTTGTTATTTTTTTCCATATTTTAGTTTTCATTCTTAAAACAGCTGGTTTTACATTTCTAAGTCAACCTATCTATGAACAAAAATAATTGATCGGTTTTTGGTCATTTTTGACTGAAAATTATATTAGTAAATAGTCTGCGTTTATGCTCCAAATAAATAATTCTATTTCTGATTAGCCACAATGTTATCAGTCAAATCGCAATTTTCTATCACGTTTAACATAACTATTCTTAATTAATAACGTAACGATTCTTAATAATTCTTAAACAATTGAAATCAAATCAATGAAACGGAATCTGTTACACATGACCTCGACCCCTTTGAATCTATCTTAACGCTTTTGATTTGGATTTGGTAAGCATGAAATAATAAAAACCTACCTCAAATCGCACGAAGCAGTCGTTATAACAAAATAATTACTGACGACGACCCCATTACATGCAAAATCGTAGTTATATCCAGATTGATGTATTAGGATTGCAGCCATGTGCGGGTGATCGAGAATGTCAACATAGGATTGAGCTCCTGTAATTGATCGAAATAAAATTAGGTGGTGATATGAAAGGTGAAGAATAATTAATGTTTTGATTTTGATTATCGAATTAATATTAATTAAATTCATTTAAAATTTAATCATTTACATAACTCTCTATTTTCATCAAAGTAATCTACATACATGTTTTGAAACCAACGGTTATTTATTAATTTAATCCTGACGAAGAAACCGTTTATTATGTTGATTAAACAGCAGTTTTTTTTTAAATTTATTTTAAATTAAATTTAAAAAAAAACAAAATGAGTTCTAGGAATTAAACACAAAAGCAATTTATAATTAAAAATTCGATTTATTTTTTATATTAATTTAAAATGACGCCACAAAGTGGATTTGCGATTATTGAAAAAGCAATTTTAAATTAAAGATTTAAGAAAGTTAGAAAAAGGAAGTTAAAAAGAAAAATAGATTTGATTGTGACCAAGACTCGAATTCGGGACCTTTCTCTGTCTAGGGTATTAATTAGGGAACCAGATCGAGTGTGTCATATAATTGAATTAATTCATTTATTCAATTTCACCCATGTATACCGCACCAAAGTCCCAACTGGTCTATACGAACTGTCCGGATCCAGAGGGAATATAAAATTTTCAATCGGGGAGAGTTGTCAAGCTGAAGGCGTTGGGTGGTAAAGATGATGGGGAGAGAAAGAAGAAGATAAGGAAGAACTTGAGATTTATTTACATTTATTTAGATTCAGATCTTTTCACCAAAAACAACATAGGTCGCCCCAACCCGACAATAAGAGAGTTAAATAAATTATATATTGGTGAGAACTAAAAAATATCAATTTTTAATACCTCAATAGTAGTGCAATTACTATTGAAGTGTGATAGATTATTACACTATAAACGGTGGTTTTTAAGGTTCCTTAATTGTATATATGTATAATTAAATATGTATGTAAAATGTTACTTACGTGCTCCTTGAGATACAAGATAGGCCAATAACAGAACAAAGATTCCGTTGCGACACATTTTCACTCTGAAATTAGTACTATTCAATACGCACAATAACAATAATTTCATCGGTATTTATCGTCTTATTACGAGATAAAAGAGGTTTAGCGTAGATAATGACAAAGCTTATAATATTAATCACCTTTTTATAACGGCATATCTTTTAGGTACACGTAAGTACTCCGCAATCTTCACCGCTGAAAAAAATTCACTTCAACAAATTGAATTTTAATCATTTAATTAATAACAAATCACTTTGTTTAAACCACTTTTTTAATTAACAATATCGACATGTTTCAATAACAATGTTATCTTCTTTAGGAAATGTTAATATGATAGTTTTTGATGAATTTTAATCATTTAAATATTAACCTATCTTAACAAATATTTTTTTTTAACTGATTAAAACCTCAAATTGTAATATTTAATTAAATGGAGACAATATTAGCGAAACTCAATCGAAAATCTGGATACAGAAAAATTAGAAAAATGTATTGGCACCTCTGCGACTCGAACTTGTGTGTCCCAGAAAAAAAGCAATGTATGTTACTTATCCTATATGGTTTGACAAATGTATTCAATGTGACAAAATTCAAGGAATTATAAGTTAACTGAGAGCGATTTAGATTACTCAATATTCTCTGCCAAGAGACCTGAACTAAAAAAAGACATTTATTTATTTATTTATACTGGGTTTTACAGATGTTTACATTTACATGAGAACAATCCAGTTATAAAACTCAGTTACATGTCTTTAAAAATAGTCCAGTCAGTAGGACAATTACCTTGCAAAAGGTCAGGTAGTAGCGATTTTGACATATGTTGTTAAAATTGGGACTCTAAAGAAAAAAAAAAGTTTTCGACCTTGGGGGGGTCGAGCTAGACCCGCCACCTTGGATTGGAGGTGCCGAAATTTGGTTTTTTTCAAAATAATTGTGAAGAAAGCAAACATAAAGACAACTAAATTACCAAAGTTTTTTTGTTTAACAACTTTTTTAACAAGTCTAATAGGTAACGAGTTTCAGTGGCGGAAATGGAAATATTTTTCTAAAAAAAGGTGAAATTCCCAATTTTTGTTATTTTTACATAATCAAACATTTCCTGTCAAACATAATCAAACATGAGGTAGAGAAAATGGCGCATTTCTTTATTGTGGTATCCCCAACAGGTTATCTTCTTCTTCAATGGCGCTACAACCCATTTCGAGCCTTGGCCTCCTTCAATATAAGCCTCCACCGCCCTCTGTCCTCGGCCGTCGTGTTCCAATCTGCGACATTGAGTAGTACTCTTGCATCCTTCCTCTTTTGGATTCCATACCAATCTTTGGACTTGATGGAATGTCCTAAATGCATGTTACCGTGCAGCGCCATTCGTTGGTGGCAAAGGGGCAAGATTGAATTTGCTTTTTGTTGTCGACTTTGCGAAACGTTGGAAGTGAACTTCTTATAAGGTTTCCTCATCCATGTCATACCCGTACAGGCCGTACAAAGCAAGAAGAAAGCGTGTTCTTGCATCTGCTATGTCTTCTGGTTTTGCAGCATGTTGTTTTCATTCATGTACTCGATTTTTTAACGCTTACTGAACGTTCTTTTAAGGCTTACTAAGCGTTTATTATCACTATAAAGTAGTTTCATCTGTGCACTCGATGACGTAGGGTTTGTCATAGTGTGATCCTAGCCTGTAGCAATATAGGCGCTGAGCTGGCAACGCTGCAGTCAGGAATGCAGGCACTCGGTATGTTGCCGTCTCTTTCTCTCCTCTATATAACACGAAAAATAATTGTTATTTGAAATAGATTTTGCCGTATAATTATATTGTGTTGTGGAAATACGTTCAAATGATATTGTGTAATATGTTCTTACAAAATTTATCAAAAAAACTTGGGCTTTACGATTTTTTGTCAAAATTTTCTTCTTTCAACCACTGTAACTCGTTACTTATTAGACTTACAAAAAAAACTTTCTACAATAAATGTATGTAATTTAGATGTTTTTAAGTTTGCCTTCAAAAATTTGGTTGTAAGTTCAACCACTTCACAATTATTTAAAAAAAAAACAAAACTTCGGCACCTTAAATCCATTTTTTTTTCCTTAGAGTCCCAATCTTAACAACATATATCAAATCACTACTACCTGACCTTTTGCAAGGTGAAGACCTTTTTTATCCCCCACTGACTGGACTAAAAAGAAACTTTTTTTATCTAATGTTGAAAATGGGATTAAAAACGATTTCAAAAACTTTTGTCAATATATCAGGTCACAAAAATCAAGTGGGGGTACTTATATCGGACACTGGATGCGGATGAAATCATCCAGTGTTCCAAACTGGTATCCTCGGACTACTTTAAATCGGTTTACAACCAAGTATGTCTTAACTTAGATACGGAGAGTCTCCGACAAGAGGATGGCAAATCGTGTAATCATCATGTTAGGGAAATATTTGTATAAACCTTTGTGCTACATAATCAACCTCACCATTGCTACTTCCACCTTTTCCCAATCTTGGAAACTCACCAAGGTGAGCCCAATATACAAGCCGGGTTGCAAAACAGAGGTACATAATTATAGACCAGTAGCGGTCTTATCAACTTTTCGAAAAAAATTTAAACACCAATTTGTGAAATTGTCAAATAAAATAAAACCGTTTCATGGGGGAAATCAGCATGGTTTTCTGTCAAAAAAATCTACTGATTACACATAAAGTAGCAAAAGGATTGGACGCGCAACATCAAACTGACGTGATTTATACTGACTTTGCAAAGACATTTGACCATGCAGATTGTAGATCATTACGTACTCTTACGAAAGATCCGTAGAATAGGCTTTGACTAACCTCTAATACAATTTCTTGTGACGTACTTAAAAAAACAAAACACAGTGCATCGGTGGCCATGAGTCCAGGGAATTCCCTGCATATTCAGGAATACCTCAGGGGTTAAACTTGGGACCTCTACTGTTCTTGATATTAATAGACGATATTCAAGAATGCATCCAAAGTACCTTGCTTTTTGCTGACGATCTTAAACTGCTCAGGATGGTATGCGGCAATCAAGATTGTTTTAAATTACTAATTATTGATTTAGACGCAATATCTTCATGGGCAGTTGAGAATAAACTTTTCTTTAGTGTAAAAAATGTGTCACTTTGACCTATAGGCGTTCCAAAAACCCGATTAAATTTGATTATAAACTAAATGATGAAATATTGTCATCAGTAAAATCCATTGGAGACCTCGGAATTACATTTGATCCCAAACTTACTTTTTCTCTTCTTCAATTACTTCTTCAATTACTTCTTCTTACAAACTTCTTGGATTTGTGATAAGAATAAGTAAATAATTTTGCAAGCCCGCAGCAATGTCATCGATGTTCTTCTTCATTATACGATCAAAATTAGAATACGCTTCTGCTGTCTGGGCCCCATACCAGCAAAAATACATAAAATTATTAGAACAAATTTTTAAAAAAATCTAAGATATTTATATGCGATTTTTTTTTTACATGAGCTCCAAAAAGAATGCCCTGAGGAAAATAATTTCCTTCAGGGCCTGTATCATCTTTGGGGAT
Source organism: Limnephilus lunatus (assembly GCA_917563855.2). Taxonomy (NCBI): domain Eukaryota; kingdom Metazoa; phylum Arthropoda; class Insecta; order Trichoptera; family Limnephilidae; genus Limnephilus; species Limnephilus lunatus. The sequence continues at coordinate 100,973,637 of OU830595.1, forward strand.
GCTGTGTGGAGGGGTTTTTTAAGGAAAGGAAGGAGAGGAGAGTTGTGGGAAGGAAAAAGGTTTAAGGGGTGGGTAGGAATCTGGGGTTCTGTCCTGGTCATCCGCCTCCAAGACCTGGACAAACTTTACCCCATGAACCTGGGCACCCCTGCTTAATAACCAAACGTAGCGAACCACTTGGGGTAACCTATGGCAGAGGTGTTGGTTATCCAATAAAGGTTACCGGTGTAGCGGAACCCATTCCCGCCTCCCAAATTGATGCTTGGTGAATAACCGCGATTTATGCTTCACATGGATTTGCTCTCCGAAACGCGCTACGAAAGTCTCTAATCCAGGAGAAATGCGACCCTTACAGTAACAGATTTTAAAATCATAAACTATTATATTGACAGTCCTGACCTCTTGGAATGCTATAAATTGTTCGTACCAAACAACTACCGTCAGGGTGGTCGCCACGACTTGCTATGTATTCCACATGGCAGAACGGACGTTCTGGCCCAGCATTGCATGACAACGGGTATGTTGCTGCTAAATAATACATCTAGGTCTCTTGACATTTTCAACATTGGCCTTGAAGTTTCAAGAGTCATTTTACGTAGGAACTCTAAAATATCTATTATTGTAAAAAAAATAATTTCAAGTTAAGTATATTATAATAGGGTTACATCAATCTGCAATGCACAAAAAGTGTGTTATTTAATGTTTCATTTCTATACTTATATAAACGAGTCTTGCTGTTTATATAAGTACTATAAGTAGAAACTATAATTTGTTGAGCAGGTATGATGATAATTATCACCAAAGATAACAAGTGGACCATAAAGTTTTTCGAATTTGTAAAAATCACTAAAAAAAAAACTAATTATATTCACATAAAAAATATTTATTAGAATAAAAAAATATGGAAAATTTGCTTTTTAAAAATTACATCATCAAAATGTAACCTATCTCGGCGCAAAAACTCGTCGAACCTGGAGCGCAAATTTGCAACAGTTCTCTCGCGCATTGCCCGTGGAATTTCAGCCATTTCTTGGATGATGATTTCTTTCAATTGGGCAATTGATGTTGGTTTCCCTATGTACGCTTGACTGTTCAAGTATCCCCATAGAAATAAGTCAACGGGAGTCAAGTCTGGACTCCTGGGAGGCCATGGCATATCCCCTTGGTGCTATATCACTTCTCTTTGTAACATATTTTTTTTAAATATACCTAACTAACTAACCATCACGCCGTTTCCCCGCAGGGGTAGGCAGAGAGGACGGACCGCCGAACAACTCGGTCTTGGCACACACTCCTTGCCTCGTTCACATTCATACATCGTCTCGTACATGCTCTTCTATTATTCTGACTCTTGACGTGGCCCGACTCAAGTATCTGATTCACTTGGTCGTGCCATGTCTTTCTCGGGCGTCCCCAACTTCTTCTACCATTCACATTTGCGTCTTATATTCTCCTTAACACCTTTCCTCGTTCATTCGCTCTTTATGCCCAAACCATCGGAGCGTTCCTTTCTTGATCTTACTCATTACCCTCACATCAGCCTTGCATTCTTTGCGGATCTCCGCGTTCCTCACACGATCATACATGGTTTTACCACACATACGCCTCAGGGATCTCATTTCTACAGAATTCATCCTTCATCCTTCCTCTGCCAGTTCCATGCCTCAATGCCATACATTAGGGTAGTTACCAGTACCTACTCCATTATGGAGGGCTAGTTTCGCCTCTTTGTACAGTTTTTTGTTGGTGCCAACGACGTTCAGTTACCTGCATTCACCCTTCTTTCAATATCTCTATCAGCCTTCCCATCTCTCGTAAACATACTTCCCAAATAAACAAACTCATCGCCCTGCTCCAAGTATTCATCGTTCACAACTATATTGCATACTGTTTTCGTACTCACTCTTTCAAACACCATGTACAGCATCCTCAAAGATGACATATGTAGGCCCTGAGGGAAATTATGATATATGTAGGCCCTGAGGGAAATTATTTTCCTCGGATCAGTGTGTGTTAGCTTGTGTTCAAATTTTCATACTTCAAACGAGTACACCTACGCACATTGCACAGTGGTTCAGAGATAATATATTTTTCTTAAAGTTCTCCAGTTTAGGTGAACTCTTGATATTGTGTTGAAATATAAATTATGTGTCCGATCACATGGTTCTAAAACTTTATTTTAGGTAATCATTCCTTGACAGTTGATTGATTCTATTATTATCATACCCGAGTCAAAAACAATGAACTTCTCCAAACTGCTTTTGCTAAAACCTTTGGACAAAGATATTTATATAATAATAATATAAATGTACAATGCACTACCACAGAGGTGGGTGCCGCCGCACCCACTTTGGGAAGAAGATGATCATGTGAACGCCAACAATTTCACGAAGGAAGACTTTCTGCTGAAACTGGCATACTCTGCGACATATTAGAAAAAACTGAATGTCTTAAATCTGTCTCTACAGGGCCATATTACGCACATAATTAAGCTTGTAGAGAAGATTTCATCATTCAGGAAAAAAATACAACTGTGGAAGAGAAAATTAGTGATAATGGAGGCAATGATTGCTTTCCAATATTACTACAGTACATGGCATATAGTGAAGTTAAGGTTTTCACATAACTTGCTGCCCCTTTTCACAGAGCACCTATCACAGTTAACTGACTGGTTTGCAAAGTACTTCGCAGAAGTCCAAGTGAAGAAGTTTTTGTGGATCCATGATCCATTCCGTGCTCAAGCTCCACAAGATTTTACTACGCAAGAAGAAAAAAATCTAATTGACCTCTCGGGCAACAACAGCCTAAAAACAAAATAAAAAAGAAAAAAAACTTGTTCGGATTTGGTGGAGTTTTGGGTATCAGTCAAAAATGAGTATCCGATTCTAAGTGAAAAGCTGTAAGGGTCCTCATTCCCTTTGCGATTTTATATCTGTGTGAAGCGTTGCTGTTATGAACAGCGGTTGCTATTATAAAGAGCAAATATCGCTCGAAAATAAATGTGGAAAAATAAATGAGAGTAGTTTTATCAAGCCTTATTCCAGATTCGAAAAATTGTTCACTGAGCAGCGGGCTCGGTCGCACATACCTCAAGAGTGTGTGGAAGGTTTTTGTAATTATATTTGTATTTTCACCTATGTTTTCCTACCAAAAAATGTACTTGTTAATTTTAAATACGAATTGTATTAGTTTTTTACCTGGTTTCTTCTTCATGGTCGTACAAATATGAAATATAGCTACCACCCATTGATATTATATGACTAGGATGCCGTGACAAAATTCTAACTTTCTAAAGGTGCGACGACTTGGAAAAGTTTGGGAACCACTGCACTACCAGCTATTAGACAAACAGAAACAATGACTAAATGCAAACACGAAATATTTTTTTTAATTCATTGATATTACATTAATGACGTACACATTGCCCATCTCACTAGGTGTAAAACTCCTGTGTTGAGATGGCAATTTACAGAATGATTGTTTTCTAGTGTTGACGCAAATATACATACCTTTTCTTATATCTGTACCTTTACATTCCTACCTATTCTATCTGCTCACATAAGCATTTCCCGAGCTGACGACAATACACTGACTGGTAAAAAATGAAAATAATATTATAAGTCAGTCTACTACTGTTATGTGCTTGCGAAAGGCGATCTCTTGGTGCATTCAACATCAATCGAAGTCTGGTAATGAAGTCTATTATTAATTGCTGTGCTGTGACCTTGCTCATCCAGTTCTTAATTACATCAACCAGGAACTCTCTTGTTTTCTCAAGTGTTTTTGTAATGATAACCTTTAAAGATGTCCCTCAGGTCATAAGATTGACCAAGAAGAAGGATTTATCATCACAACCGAATGACGTTTGGTGAGCCAGGTCCTGCGGAATTCCATATTATTATCTAATATATTTTTGTGTCAGCATCAAAGTCCACAACACAAATTTAAATAAAGTCCACTATTTGAATCGTAGTAAATCTAGATAACATGATTTTTTTCAGGTTCTCTATAAAACAGTTATACACCAAATTATTACGGAGAAGTTTGCAAAATTTAAACTAAATTTAATGTCCATGGATGGGGGGCAGTTTCACTGTAGTGTGACGTATGTCAAAAGCTTTGGTCAAAAGATTGTTACTGAACTCTCTAAAGGTAACATTGAAGATGTCGATGCTCAATGCAGAATCGTTAGGCAGTTGAATTGCTCTGCTTAATGGCGCATTCTGAAAGGAAGAAGTCCTCGCTTTCGGAGCATAAAAGAGTGCGTGGGATCTCCTACGAGTATACGCTTTAGGGACATATAGGTTAATCTCCTTCAACATAGGTGGATTCAGTACAGTAGCGGAGATCAGCTATTGATTTTGGTTACACCTATGTTTTTTTAGATTATACAATACAGGGTATTTCAATTTGGTCGCTCGAACTTTGAAAGGTTATAAAAGCCATGTTGTTTAAGTGACGTCTGTTAAATTTATTTTCAATCGTTTAGTAGTAAATTGTAAATTATCACAAAAGGTTGCAATATTTAACAACGTGTGCAAATCGTTAAATGTTATTATCAAAGTCACTGTTCCGTTCGAGAAACCTTAAAATTTCGACCAAAAAAATCATCTTTCTCGACGAGGCTCATTTTTGGATGTATGGATTTGCGAACAAGCTAAATTGTCAGATGGAGGGTGATATCAATTCACAAGAGATACACCAACACTAAATGCATCCTGAGAAAGTCACTGTGTGATGCGGATTTTGGTTTGGCATCATCAGTTCGTGCTTCTTCCAAAAACGAAACTGGAATTGCCATAACCGTTAACGACGAGTGCTACGGATCGACGCTAAGCAACTTCTTGCGGCCTAAACTGAATATGCTATGAATACTGACAACATTTTGTTCCATCAGGACGGTGCTACATGCCACACAGCACATATCACGATGGACATTCTGCGCGGGCGATTTGAGGGCATGGTTATCTCGCGCGGCGGCGAAGTGAACTGGCCACCGAGATCGTGCGATTTAACGCATTTAGACTTATTTATTTGGGGTTATCTTAAAGCTCATGTATCTGCGAATAAACCACAAACAATTGACGTCATAAAAGCCAATATAACAAATAACAAACGCCATCCAGAAAATTCAGCCAAAGTCTAAAGACAAAGACAAAGTCTTCGAAAATTGGACCTCCCGAATACGTGCCACCAAGCAAAGCTGATGGATCATGCCATAAAATATCGTTTCAAATAAAAAAATGAGTGATTATCTTACTCATAGCTTGTTATATTTACATTTTTAGATCGAGCGTACTTATTGAAGGACCCTGTATTATGTAATAATTGTACAAGAGCTCAGTAAACTTATTTCATATTTGTAAAAATAATTAACTTTGTGGCTCGCCATAATTTACAATAAAAACACATATAAATTTGTTGTAGACCACTTTTATTTTATAAACACTCTACCGGTTTCGGAAGCACCCTTCCTTCGTCAGGAGAATATTATAACTAACATATTATACAGAATATTGACAGATATACAAATTTAGGTGTTTGAGTGAAATGTATATCTGTTGTACACAAATAATGTACACCTAAATTTGTATATCTGTCAACATTCTGTATAATTTTTTTTAAATTATAACAAAATTCTAACAAACACAAATATTTTTTTTTAAATGTATTTAACCTTAGTATTTATGTATGTATGTTCGTAAGCATCTGTGTACCTCCTATGTCTGCCTCGACATAGGTATAACCTATTAATACAGGCTTCGAAAAAACACTTTTTTTTTAAAGAAAGACAAACATTCCCGGTTTACAAATAACCCAACAATGTTTGAAAATATCCTACTACCACCACAGAAATCCGAAAATGTTGCTTGTGTTGTGATGGAGGACTTAGCCAGCCGAGGAATCGAACATGCGACGCCCGGGTCCAAGATCCAAGCGCTATGCCCACTCAATCACTGACCGGTCAATACATATATAATCAATCTTAATATAAATAAATGTTTTTTTTAAAACCGCTAATATTTGCTGTTGGAAAGTAAGTTTTTCGTAAACATGTAGTAAATACTACATTTCCTCCTTTTTTCATTGTCATTTTTTATTTATTTTATTATTTTGCTTTTACCGGTTTGGTAATGACCGATGTTTATGTGAGTTACTTTTAATAAATTATGAAATTATTAACCCCGATATAGGGGAACCCTAGTGGGGTTAATAATTAAATGCTAAAAATGAATTTAAATTGTGAAGAAGCAATAAATAAATGCAATGTTAGAATTTATATTGATTTGAAGCAAAAATTTAGTTTTTATTTTGTTGTTGTATAAAAAACAAATTAGACCGGGACATTTCTTTATACATTGTATTGATATTACTAAAAAACATTTTGGCAGAGTTTTTCGAAATCAGACGTAGGCAGTAATTATCGTCATATTTTGAACGTCAGTGTGCAAAATTTTGTCAAAAAGTATTAAAATACTTCAATGAGTGAGAAAAGGAGATGGAGGTGACTTTTTGAAATTGTCATATGGATAGCTTCCTTTTTGGTTTGAATATCGTATAATATGTAATATCATTTAATAGTGACAAAATAAAGCTGTCGATTTGTATAAAAGAGATAATATATGGCTGATGTACCCAGCGTTGCCCGGGTTTTATGCAGAGTTTTTGGAAATCAGATGTAGACTGTAATTTTTCCCCTACTATGAACGTTAATTTTTTCGAGTTTCCTCACCACATAATGAGACGAATCTCTTGTGTTTGGTGAGAGAATTTATGCTCAAATAATGAAAACATTCGACTGAGAATACAATACTTATAATAATATCTAATAACCAGAAAATGAATAAAAAACATTACACTTATCGATAACCGAATTTATTTATTTTTTAAATAGGAAAGAAAATATTCTAAATTTATTGTTAACGGGTTTAATTTGTAGAACAACATTTTATTTCAAAGTTTGTATTTTAAATACTCAATAAAATTATTAAACGCTTTTATTATTTTTGCGAAGACGCTCCGAGGAACTAGCGTCATTGATCTCCTTTGGACCGGTGCAAAATCGGGAAACGATTTCTTCAAGACCCACGTTCACTCCTTCCTTTACTCAAAACGACCCTCCACACAGCATCTTCAAAGATAACTTTAGGTAATGAATTTGCTCATATCGATCATGCCGAAAGTCTGTCATCATACAAAAGATGCATTAAACTTGTCTGCTAGTACTACCACATAATCATAAAATAATCATGTAACCATAATATGTCCTACCAGTTACGCACTCTAATATCTATGGATTAGAAACATATCATAGGTACTTTAAAACTCTTTTATGTTTTTTAAATTATATATTATCTAAATTTTTTTTGCTCCTAAGAGCATTTCTTACTCTTTACTTTTTTATATTTATAACTTTTGAGCTTTCTATTATTCTTAAAGATATCTTGTAGTCTATACATTTTACTTTTTACTATATTATTTCCTGCATTTAAACTTTTTATTTAACTTTTTACTTTTACATTATACTTCATATTTTATGCTTTACTACTTTACTTTTTACTACTTATTACCTTAACTCCTTTTTTTACCTTTTGTTTTTAGATTTAACTTTAAATTTATGTGTTACTTTCTCTATGTTATTGTATTATAATATATATATATCTATAAATATAATTATGTTAATGGTACATATTGTGCTGTATGTTTTTGAAATAAATAAATAAATAATGTGAGCCCTGAGGAAAATTATTTTCCTCAAGACATCCCGTGTGGAGTTAACAAAAATAAAAAAAATGTTGTTGAGTATATTATTCAAGAAAAAAAAGATAATAATTATTTCCGTGGATGGTATATTTTTATCAGCTTACACTCCCGGATATCATAATTAAGTAATGTAATTTAAGTTTACTCTAAAGGGTAGGTTCAGTAGGTGCCCCGGAGTCAATCCAGCTGACGAATGCAGATACCCTCGTGAAGACAGCTGGATTGTCACACCTGTACGTCCACGAATACAATCCATAGAGGGTGTCGTTGACAATAAATGGTGAGCCAGGTCTGTGGCTACATAAGAACCTGCTTGGTGAGGTGCAGATCATCCTATCCGTAAATAATTCTTTCCTTGGATAGCTCGATTGATAGCTCACGCTACAAGAAGTATTGCTCATAGTATTGAGACCCATTTTTGAAACTGTCGCTGTAGTAGCAGTCAAAAAGCTCTGAAAATTCAAAGTATTTATTTTTATAAAAAGACAAATAACTATTTACATCACTTTTATTGGTACACAATCAACATGTTTCGTAAACAATGTTTACTTCATCAGGATCGAACGTATACTAAACTTAAAAATTAAATATAGATTACATATGGAAGGAAAGGGTAGAAGGGAGGAGGAGGGGTAAGAGTGGGGAATGTTTATCAATTAGGGATTTCAAAGCCATTAGCAGGGAAAGACCGGTTAAGTGGGAAAAGGTTCAAAAGAGGGTTTGTAAAAATTTGCTGCTTATTAATTATGTCTGCTTTTTTATTTACATTTTTTCTTATTTCTAAAATCTCTAAATTATTTATCTGTGATGCCTTATAGCCTAAGCCTAGTATGTAATATTTTAAGTCCATGGTTTTAGTCAAAATTATGATTATTTTTTATTAAATGATCTGCGAACTCAGACTCGCTGTTGCCATTTAATGCCCTGAGATGTTCTTTAACCCTTACTTTAAATTTTCTATTTGTTCTTCTTATATAAAAGCTATTACAATATTTACAATCGAGTTTATAAACGCCCGATTTTTTTGTTTTGATGTTGCTGTCTTTGTTACTTTGATTTATGATAATTTTAACACAACCTAACATATACTGACATTATTAAAAGTTATAATCAACAGTCTAGTCTCCTTCAACGGAAGCAATCGTTTGAACAGGCCCTCTATTGAAATTCTTGGTGTAACTCTAAGTGACCAGCTCAGATATAGGGGCTCCATCGAAGCCAGAGTAAATTTAGCCTTGTGATGAATCGCAGTGAATACGAAAATATCGTAGCTCCACCTTACGAATGAATAAATAATATTTCAGAATTATAACGAAATCAACACACTAGCGACACCTAGCGGATTAAGTTTGATTCTGCCATGGAGACAGTAGAGATCTATAATGATTAAATTCATGTCAAGTTTTGATAAATAGAACACAGAGGGGCCCAATTATAAACACTAACATTAATTCAACCAATCAGAGAAGGAAGGCATTACCTTTTTCAAGACAAAGAGATGGACTTTGGACCAGGAAATTAGCCGGATGATTAATGTATTTTTCATTCTCACGGAAACGGCGGGTCAACGTTCGATTCTGTAAACTTACTTCGAGGTCGTGGCTATCAGTGCGTCGACCCAAGATATAATCTAAACATTGAGTGCAATAGAGATATCGACAACCGCAGTTAACGAACAAATAAATCCATATTATGTTGAAAAAATGATGCAAGAAAATAACGATTAAATATAATGAATGGAAAATTAAAGAAAAGACCTGGAAAACGTAGGAAAAGCTACTGTAGGGATATTCAATTGTATAACGAGTACGTGAAAAACAAAAGGAGGCCAGATTCAGAGGAAAACGTACGTTTGATATTTAAAAGAAAGAAAAACGATGGAAATTAGGAATGTCACCTTTAGATGAAGCAATAGAGTCAGGAAAACGATTTGAAAAGAAAATCTAATGGAAAAAATGGACGTTTAAACGGAAGTATTTATTGAAAAATATAAGATTTCGGCTTAATTTTGCGTTTTCAGACGAGTTTAAATAGATATCGTTATATATTTGATTTTTAGAAATTTAATTAAATTTAAATTTGATATGTTAATATCGAGTTCTGCAAGTATTTAAGAAAGTATTTTAGTTACAGCTGTTTCGACTTGTAAGGTCATTTTCAAACAGTTTGAAAATGACCTTACAAGTCGAAACAGCTGTAACTAAAATACTTTCTTAAATACTTGCAGAACTCGATATTAATATATCAAATTTAAATTTAATTAAATTTCTAAAAATTAAAACGGAGTTCTACGAATTAAACACAAAAACAATTAATATATTATATTTATATTTGAAATAGGATGGTTATTCTAGTTATATTACGTTAAATTAATTCAAAGGAAGGGATCGTTTTACGTCATTTGTTATGAGAAAATATTATAGCCGATAGAACAAATTGATGAGACAATTGAAAAAAAACGGTTGTCGAGCTCACACATGATTCGGTTGTTTAAACAATAAGATTTTGAACATGGTTTTTAGTGATTAAGACAGTTTTAATGGCTTTAATGAAAATTAACATGGGGCTTATGCAATATTTGGATAAGATAAAAGAGATTAAATTTAACGAGTTAATATTAATTTCTTATTTACGATCGAGTACGTAGGAATCGAAGCATCAACATGTGTCAACGAGGATACTTTATGGGATTTTAAGGAGAAACGAGACGCAATTTTACACGTTTTTAAACAAAGCACTTGACCTGACACATATCCCAGGGTAAAATTGGCATTTTCTTCTATAAAAATTGTGAAAAATAGCATATTAAATATTTATGGATAGAAAATGAAGTTTTCTAAGAGAAGATAAACATTGGAAATTATATAAATGATGGTAAAGAATGAAATAAAGACAATTAAAAGATGATTCCGTAAGGAAAACTCAGGAAAATTCCGAAATATCGATGAAAATAATAATTTTGGCTTGGAATATAACTAATCATATAGTTATGGACAATGACATAAGAATGAAGCAGAGAAATCATAAAAATAACGTCGTAAATAAAAGATAATTGAAGGAAAATTGGAAAATTCAAGTCTACGACATAAGTAGAGACAATACAGTTTAAAATTGAATTGATTCATATAGGAGGCATGAAAATATGGAGAAATTTAGAAAAATGAAAATTGGAAAATACATATTAAAGGTTTTGACATGAGTTTGTTCATATTCTGGTAGCGATAAACAAAATTGAGAATTATATACAGTTTATTGAAGACGTACCTATTATATTTTGAGAAAAAAAAGGATACGAAAATCATGATATTTTAGTTAAATTCGTAAGACCAGAAGACAAAGGAACGACAGGGCAATTTTGACATAATATTGCAGGTGCGATCCTGGAACAATTTACGGAAGAGACAGAAGACTAGGGCTGAACTTCGAAAATCAGAGAGGCCGGACTTAAGACGGTGATACAAAAATGACAGAATTGATATATGAAATCTCGAGTTGTTAGAGTTTGAATTAGAAAATCAATGAACGCGTAATTAAGATGTTCTAGTCCTGGAGGTACCTATAAAACTAAGGACTTGCTCATTTGAAAGATCAGTCGTCGGGGATCAATCGTCGGATTATCAAACGTGGAAGTTACGTGACGTGACGTCTAATACGGTTATTAGTTGAAAATTTCTTAATTCTTGTAAATTTTGAGACTTAGAAAATTCGGAGTGGGAACCCTGTGACTTATAAAAATTATAGTCAGTGTTAGTGATTAAATCTGTGGAGTGTTGTAAATTAAATAAAGTGTTTTATATCGTTTTACAATAAATTCAACTCGTCATTAAAATAAAAAGTTTATATAGTGTAGCGAATTTAAAAAAAACCAACAGTATTCAAAGAATTTTATAACAGCAGTGAATAATAATAATAATAACTTTAAATGATAATTATTTAAATTCCGTTCTCATCATTTATAAAAATTATATTCAGTGGAGTGATTAATTATAATAAAAAGTTAACAGTGTAGAGAATTTTATAAAAAGAAAAAGTTTATAAGAAGTTTATAAAAAGAAGTTTAAAAAAATAGTGTTTAGAAAATTTAATAACGGATAATAATAATTGTCGAACCCCATTAATCTAAAAAAAATTAACATCGGGTTAATTCGGCTAAATAACGTACGATTGAACGGAACATTTCTATCATAAAGTATTAATCTATTGTTAGATTAAATAATATTAAATATATTATTTCGTAAATAATCGTGGACAAACTCTAGGGGACGCCCACGCCGAGAGTACCTGGACGACCTGCTGGTGGACGTGCGCTGCTCATCATATGCAGAATTCAAAAGAGCCGCACAAGACAGGGAAGAATGGAAAAGAAAATTAAAGGAAATTGCTGCAAACCAATCCCAGGATTGAAACCAGAGAGAGAGAATCGTGAAATGGTTATTGCTTAAAAATTATAATTTAAGCAGAATGTTATTTTAACAATGGAAAAATTATAATAATAAATCTGGAAGTTAAAATAAATAAATAAGCATGATAATAATCTATTCGGTATTTAATTGTATAATACTTTGTTGCTAAATAAAAGTTCGGTGAAAAAAAAAACTAACACAAAATAAGCAATGATAATATTATTCCGGATAATAATCATGAATTAATTTGTTAAATTTAATTTAACAAAGTGTTAAGTTAACCAACGAGTTTTGAAAATAAAATACATTTTGATTAATAAAGATTAGTCGTCAATTAATTCCGTTTAGATTGAACAAAATAGCGGAATAATAAATCGAAAGGATTAATTTAGATTTAGTTAGACAATAGCTGAATTAGTTAGAAAATAATATATAAACAAAAGGGTTGGTCGTGTAGCACCCGACCGGAATTGACATTTTGGGGTAAGTTTTACATAAGTATAAATATTTTCAGAGACATGGACGAGGCAGAGAACAGCTGATCATCGGTATAAAAATTTATATTATTACGACAAAATATTACCTGATTCAAATCTGTGCTATATATGTATATTAAAAATAATGTATATAAATATATATGTAGAATTATATTTGTATATATGTATATGTATTTATATATATTCCGGAAATAAAATATCTCAGAGAGATATTGCACAATTATGATATAATGTTTATGACATTACCGCCCTTGAGGTGATTTTTCACAAAAACGGCGCTCTATAAATTATCCAATTATATTTTTACGGTGCTCCAGATTTTATGTCCGGGTTAAATCTTTCTTTATTATTATTATTATTATATGTCTTATATCTGTTTATATTGATATGTTATACATATATAGGTAATTATGTATGTAAATGTTTGTGTATGTGTATATATGTATATATATATATATATATATATATATATATATATAAGACAATTTGTCTATTTGTTGTAATTTTTTATTAATAATGTGACATACAAATATCATGAGTTGCTTTGCTGACAAATAAACTACAATTAAAGTTATTTGTCCGTCTTCAAAATATTATATCACTTTGTAATTATAAACTTATTTTTCAATCTTCTTATTAATTACTTCAATCTGTGCTACCCAGCTAGACAACAAAACAAAAAACATCTATCATTTTCTGTCTCCATGACAACACCTATTTAAAATTCGAACATACAGGAATCCTATGCATTTCTAGGTAGGTACCTATTCCTTTACATCTCCCCCCTAGGGTTAGAAAATTTCTCTGGAGATTTTCGTCTCTTTCAATTCCTTTTTCTTCTTTCTAATCTTCATTTTCTTCTAGTATGGGGGCAGGAATAAGTTTTGTAATATGGAAAAAATTTGACTCCATCTTTCTATGTCCTGTATTAATCTTGTATATTGATTGGGATAGTTTATCTTCGATTTTAAATGGACCAATCCTTAACTCATCTAATTTTCTTCTATTTAGTTTGTGACCATTTTCAACATATACCATATCGCCTATTTTAAAATTATGAATTGTTCTTTTTTTATCAATTAACATTTTATTATATTCATGTGACTTAATTGTTCTTTCTAATGCAAATTTTCTATCTCTAATCCAGTCATCTGCTTCTTTTTTTAATTTAAGTTCATTTGGCATGAATGAAACATCAGTACCATCCAATAGGTATCTCGGTGCAAAGCCTGTTATTGAGTGTTCCGTGTTATTATATCTATCAACACAATTATGAGCAATAGTTGTCCATGCTTTAGTATTTAGATTTTCATTTATCTTACACCTTATTTTATTTACGAGTGTTTGGATTAGCCTTTCGTTCAGTCCATTAGAAAACGGCGAATTTACTGCAGTGAAAATTAGTGTGATTGATCTTTCATTTAAAAAAGTTTTAAACTCTTTTGAGTTAATTCCAGGATATTGGTCGGTGAGAACCAAGCCAATTTCATTACAATTTGGTACAATATTTATAAGTTTTATAAAGTCCTTTGCACTCTGTGTCTTTGAGGTTACTATATAAGCATATCGAGTAAAATGGTCGACTAAAAGGTGCAAGTATTTTTTGGTTGATCGAGAGCCACCAAATCCCCCAATTGTATCTATTGAGACAATTTCAAGTGGTTTTGTGGCAGGGCCTAAGTGTGACATTACACCATATTTAGCCTGTCCTCTTGTCTTATTTTTTATACATATTTCACATTGTTTGCATAAATCGGTGATGTTTCTAGTTAAATTGTTTGCTGTATAAATGTTTCCTATTTTCTTTTGCATTTGTTTTATACCTATATGACACATATTTTCATGTATCAGTTTTATAAATTTTATACTGAGTTCCTCTGACAGTAGTATTTTTTCTTGCTTTCTTACCCTCTTATAATATATATTGTTTTTATATATTAACTTGTTATTGTATTTTTTTATATCCTCATTTTTCTCTTGATCTGTTAATATATCATTCAATGTTACTAAGTTTATTATTTTTAATTGTTCATGTACATCTTTATTAGCTTCTAATACTGGGTTTCTGCTCAAGCAATCTGCCTCTAAATTATTTTTTCCTGGTTTAAATTTTATTTCGAAGTCATATTGTGATAGGTAATAGGATAAATCTCCTAACTCTTCATCCGTTCTATATTTAATATTTAAATTTTTCAATGGTTTGTGGTCGGAATATACTGTGAAAGGTTTGCCTATTAGCCAGTACTGCCAATATCTTATGGCCTCTTTAATAGCTAAACATTCTAAATATATAGCCTTTTTTTTCTTTTGGACTTCATTTAATTTTTTTGAAAAATATGCTACAGGTTTTTCTTTTCCGTCTTGTTGAGTTTGTTTCAGCACTGCTCCAATACCTTCCAATGATGCATGCGTATATATGTTTATTGATAAGTCTTTATCAAAAATTTCTAAGATTGGTTGTGAACACAATAGTTGTTTAATCTTTTCAAAAGCTTCTTGGCAGTCTATTGACCATATGAATTTTTGGTGCTTCCTTAGTAAATTATGTAATGGTTCTAAAATTATTGAACTGTTAGGTATGTACTCGTGGTAGAAATTGATTTTTCCTAGAAGTTGTCTAATATTTTTCTGATTCTTTGGTGTTGGGAAATCTCTTATTGAAATTAAGTTATCTCTCACTGGTTTTACTGTATTATCTTGTATTATATGTCCAAGGTATTTTACCCAATTTGTTGCAAATCGACATTTTGTGAGCTTAAATCGGAAACCTTCTTTTTCTATCGCCTTTAAAATCTGTGATAAATGATTTATGTGCTCGGTATAGCTTTTTGAAAATATTAAAATGTCGTCAATAAAATTTACAGCAAAATCCGTTAACTTGTACTTTCTCAATATGTTGCTTAGTATTCTTTGAAATATGGCTGGAGAAGTTTTTAAACCAAAGGGTAAACATGTCCATTGGTAGTGGCCTTCCTAGGTTACAAAAGCAGTTTTTTTTCTATCTTCAATTCGCAGGAGAATAGACCAGAATGCAGAATTTATATCTAATGTTGAAAAGTATTTACAATTTCTGGTTTTTGTTACTAAGTCCTCAATCAAAGGAAATGGTTGAGCCTGAGGTACCACCATTTTATTTAATTCTCTAAAATCGATACACAATCTTGTTTTTCTATTGTCTTCTTTTTTTAAAGCTAAGGTTACTGGTGCTGCAAAAGGGCTGTACGATTCCTCTATAAGATTTCTTTCAAGCAATTTTCTTACTTGTTCTTCTATCTCTAACTTATCTTCTATTGAACATCTGTAGGGTCTTTTACTGCAGTATTTGTCCACAAGTAGATCAATGCGTGCTTCATAATCCTTTACTGTTCCAATATCATATTTATCCTTTGCAAAGCTTGATTTATATTTATCAATAAGTTTATTTATTTCAGATTTTTGTTGTATATTTAAATGACTCACATCCATTTTAAATTCTTTTTCTTTTGTATGTTCCTTAAAGTTTATAAAGTTCAAGTTCTTTATATCTTCATTTTCATTAGGATTGTTTTTACAATGTATTTCCTCTTTTTTAGCTTTCTTCAGATTTCTGAACAATTTCCAATTATTCATTCTGAATCAAATTAAACTCTTTTATAGTATCAAGTCCAATTAGAAAATTGTATTTGAATTCTTTTCCATCTACAATATAAACATCAATTTTCTTCTCTCTATTAAATATCTTAATTTTTATTGTTGTTAAGCCTTTTGTCTTTTTTACACCATTAATCGTTAGTAAGTTTGTATTGTTATATATATTTTTTCCTAATTCCTTTATTCTGAATAATTTAGAATTTATTAAGGAAACATTAGAGCCAGAATCATATATACCAAATATGTGTAATTTTCCTTCTAATGATAGTTTTACTTTAATTAATGGTGTAATTATTCGTTTTTTGACTCATTATCATTCAGTTCAACATCTAATACAGTGTTGTTTACATTCTTATTATATTTTCTCTTGTTCTCATAATCATCAGTTTGTTTAAACCAGCATTTCTCTTCAAAGTGGAAACGGCTACCTTTATTTAATTTTTCACAAGTTTTGCAGGGCTTAATTTTATCAACTCTTACTTTATTAACAAATGTATTTCTCTTGAATTTATCATAATTATTTTTATTGAATGTTTGTTCATGTTTACCAATTTCATTGAATAGATTTGCAGTCGATGTTATAGATTCCTTATTCATTTTGTACATTATATAATCTGGTAGACCCATAACAATAAGATGAATCGATGTCTGTGTGTCAATATTTTTATTTATCTCTAATAACAATCTTTCTTTCTTTGTGGCATATTCTCGTAATGAACCTCCTTGAAATTTAAAGGCAAATGCAAATTTAACTTGTGACCAACCTTTGTTTCCGTATGTTTCACAATAATTTGTTTTCCATATTGCCCATTCTGCGTTTACTGTATATTTTATTAACATACTAGTGTACCAATCTAGGCACTGTTTTTCAAGTAAATATTTGAAAGTCTCATTTTTTTCTGCCTCCTTTAATATCTCGAAACGTTTACATTCATTTTCAAAATCATTGATCCATTGGTGTACATTTGATGTTTTTCCTGAAAACTTCTTGAGTAAAAATCTTTCTGCTATTTTTCCTAGATTTTTATTTTCAGTACTAATATTATTGTCAGAAAGTTTCGTGTCATATATAATTTCTTCCAGGTATTGGTCACCAAATTGTATATTCTCACCTTCATCTAAGTAAATTTTCCTCAAATCTTGGGTTAAGGGAAACCATATTTTCCGTGTTTGATATCTTTTTTTTAGAGAATTCTTAATTTTGTTATAAACATCCGTAGTCGTTATGGCGGTATGTTTGCTTGCATGTTTTAAATCATCGGGAATATCAAATATATGTCCATCGGGTGTCTCGATTGAGGTTACGCAGATCACATTGCTTTTTCCATCCGATGCTGCTGACACTGTAAATGTGAATCTTAATTTTTCCATTTCCAAGGTTATTGTTTCTCTTCACTAAAATTGTAGTTTTATAAGACAATTTGTCTATTTGTTGTAATTTTTTATTAATAATGTGACATACAAATATCATCAGTTGCTTTGCTGACAAAGAAACTACAATTAAAGTTATTTGTCCGTCTTCAAAATATTATATCACTTTGTAATTATAAACTTATTTTTCAATCTTCTTATTACTTCAATCTGTGCTACCCAGCTAGACAACAAAACAAAAAACATCTATCATTTTCTGTCTCCATGACAACACCTATTTAAAATTCGAACATAAAGGAATCCTATGCATTTCTAGGTAGGTACCTATTCCTTTACATATATATATTCCCAGAAAAAAAAGAGGTTAATTAAACAAAACATCTTTTATATTGAATTTGGGTGATATCTATCTCAGATACCTACCTCAAATATATCTACACTTGATTAATTTCCGAGTTCCTATAGAGTTAAATATCTTATATTTAATTTATAAAAATATGTAGGTTATGAAAACTTATTCTATGCTAAAGTATCTTTATATAAGTAATGTATGTATATGTGGATTTAGAATGTAAACCACATTTATTTACGTATAAAACCTATATAAATATAGTTATATATATACTGTATAATAAATTAGCAGACGGGGCTTCGATCAGATATAAAGTGAAACCAAGACAATAAAATAAAGGGAACTAATTAGTGCAAATTGTTTTGGAATGCATAGTGTAAACAAAAAACACGTGTCGTTCCATGTACTTATTCGAAAGTATGTTATTGGGTTAGTGGGTCACAAAGTCAGTGACGATTTTGTTTATGAATTCAAAGGTAAAATAAATAATTGACATTCTTTAATTGCTTCGGGCTAACATTACTACGATATTAAAATACAAAAGGATTAAAACAATTTAGAGAAAATGAAATTATTATTTGTTTTACAAAATAAAATAAATCATCTATTTGAAACATTTGGAAAATCACGGGTTAGTTGAAACAAATTTGATTTGCAGTTTACATGAAAACATTTGAAGTTCGGGGCGATACTTTTACAAGTGTCAAACATTCACATGAGACAATTGAAGTAAAAGTCTATATCAAAGAGTTGAACCTGGGGAGGGGGAAAATCTAGAATAACAGTTCAACAAAACAAATCAAGAAATCAATAGAGATGGCAATCTCTGAAATAAAATTGTCAACCAAACAAATCTAGAATAACAGTTCAACCAAACAAATCAAGAAATCAATAGAGATGGCAATCTCTGAAATAAAATTTTCAACCAAACAAACAAAAACCGGAGTTATTAGTCTTCATTAATAAAACTAATAAATATTCTTAGTTTATTCCTATATATTGATATTTCCCACTTTTAATATGTATATATTCGGTCATCGGCTAAGGTTTTGTGCAGAATTCCTATTCACGAAATCCGAGCTTGGAATGTGAGGCTAGCTGGCTTCATATTGCGAGTTATAATCCTTCCCAAACGTATGTATACATATATATCTTTCTATGTACTGTACATTGGTTTGATCAATTACAATCTTACGCTCGTAACGGCAGCCCGTGCCTCGGTACTGTCCTAGCGCTCGCGTTACACCGTAACACCTTCATGACGGTAGAAGAATTATTAATAACATTGAAAAATGAAGTTCAAAAAATCCAAACGATTAAAGACTCGAAAACCAAAACCAACATCGAAAAAATTATTGGTGATCTTGATAATGAAGTAAAATCTGATATATTAAAAATGCAACAACAAATAATTCAACTACAAGACAAACTAATTGAAAAAAACGACCAACTGGTGGGAAACATTGAAAAAATAATGAAAAACGCAACAATACCATCCTATGCCCAGGTATTATCAATAACTAAAGTTACTCCTCGAGAAGAAGAGAGATTCTCAATCATCATTTCCTCGACCAAAAATAATGCTAAAGCAGAAGAAATTGAAAAGATAATAAAAAAGAAATAAATTTAAGCAACATAAAGATAGGAATAAATGGTTTGAGAAAAACAAAAGAAGAAAAAATAATAATATCATGCCCAAAAAAGGAATATGCAAATACCCTAACTGCCGAAATAAAAAAACTGAATACCGAATTGGTGGTAAATGAAATTCAAAAGAAAAGACCAAGGAAAAAATTCGGTTTATGGGCGAAATTCCTAAAAAATAAAACTAGTTATTTTTATACTAACTTTGGGCCGGGGAATCCGAATCTGAAAGAATTAGGTGGGGGCAAGCAAAAATAAACGAATAACACGACTTTAAAAATTTCGATACACATACAATCTGCAATGAAATAATGACACATCTTTTTATGGGCGATACTCCGAAAGAAGAAATTTAATTATCTTTATACTAACTTTGGGCTGGGAAATCCGAATCTGAAAGAATTAGGTTACACTCGGCAATATTAACTGAGTTAACGACTGTACAATTTTGAATTCACAAACAATATAAAAGGCCATTTTGGACGCTTTCTGACAATAAATATCATAGAAAAACCAAAGATACATATTACCATATAAAATTAAGTGTTGCCATAGGCAATAATATCAATAACGTAAAACTTTCGACACGATACTTACTCACATTAACCTGATGAATTATGACTATCTCAACGACCGTATTCTTAGACCAAAAGTGTGAAAATTCGTAGTCTTAAAAAGTTGTGACGTAGACCGGTCACCAATATCAATGTTATTATATGAATCAATGTGAATAGATAACAGGTTTGTGTAACATGGTTTGTGATAGAAAAGAAAGTGCCCCCTTCGTAGCGCCTACTCGCGTCAAGGCAAGAAAACATCCCAGTTTTCAAGTAGTTTAGCGGCTACGCTAGGTTTGTGTAACATGGTTTGTGATGGAAAAGAAAGTGCCCCCTTCGTAGCGCCTACTCGCGTCAAGGCAAGAAAACATCCCAGTTTTCAAGTAGTTTAGCGGCTACGCTAGGTTTGTGTAACATGGTTTGTGATGGAAAAGAAAGTGCCCCCTTCGTAGTGCCTACTCGCGTCAAGGCAAGAAAACATCCCAGTTTTCAAGTAGTTTAGCGGCTACGCTAGGTTTGTGTAACATGGTTTGTCATGGAAAAGAAAGTGCCCCCTTCGTAGCGCCTACTCGCGTCAAGGCAAGAAAACATCCCAGTTTTCAAGTAGTTTAGCGGCTACGCTAGGTTTGTGTAACATGGTTTGTGATAGAAAAGAAAGTGCCCCCTTCGTAGCGCCTACTCGCGTCAAGGCAAGAAAACATCCCAGTTTTCAAGTAGTTTAGCGGCTAAGTTAGGTTTGTGTAACATGGTTTGTGTTCCAAAGTGAATAAAATTTATTAAAAAATAATAACTGAAATATATAAACATGTTTTTTTACGTTATTGATATTATTGCTTAATGGCAACACTTAATTTTATATGTTAATATGTAATATCTTTGGTTTTTTTCTATGATATTTATTGTCAGAAAGCGTTCAAAATGGCCTTTTATATTGTTTGTGAATTCAAAATTGTACAGTCGTTAACTCAGTTAATATTGCCGAGTGTAACCTAATTCTTTCAGATTCGGATTTCCCAGCCCAAAGTTAGTATAAAGATAATTAAATTTCTTCTTTCGGAGTATCGCCCATAAAAAGATGTGTCATTATTTCATTGCAGATTGTATGTGTATCGAAATTTTTAAAGTCGTGTAATTCGTTTATTTTTGCTTGCCCCCACCTAATTCTTTCAGATTCGGATTCCCCGGCCCAAAGTTAGTATAAAAATAACTAGTTTTATTTTTTAGGAATTTCGCCCATAAACCGAACTTTACCCAAGACCAAAAATAATAATAAAAGGATTAAAATCAAATCTTACTGAAGACGAAATAGTTTGCGGAATAATTACCCAGAACGAAGGAATTGAAGATGTTTACAAGGAAAGTGAAGACAATAAAATCACGCTAATAACGGAAATAAAAAATACAAACGTAAATGAAAAACAGCGCCAATTCACTAGCTACATCTTGGAAACCAGTGGCAAAATGCGGAAAAGTCTTCTTGCACTCGGTAAACTAAATGTACAGTTTCAACGAGTAAAAATTGAAGATTGCAGTCCATTAACTCAATGTTTTCATTGCTGTATGTTCATGCATACAGCTAAAAAGTGCCTACACCGAACCGGCCCTCCAATTTGCCCACACTGCATGGGCGACCACATCCTTTCAAAATGTCCG
This sequence comes from Limnephilus lunatus, assembly GCA_917563855.2. Taxonomy (NCBI): domain Eukaryota; kingdom Metazoa; phylum Arthropoda; class Insecta; order Trichoptera; family Limnephilidae; genus Limnephilus; species Limnephilus lunatus. The sequence continues at coordinate 100,995,508 of OU830595.1, forward strand.
GGAAGAGAAACAATACCAGCGTGTGTAAACTGCACCAGACAAAATTCTAAATATGGAGAAAAAATTACCACGGACCACACAGGCAACAGTATTAAGTGCAACCATAGAAACAAAATGCTGAAAATTGCGAGGGATCGCATCGATTACGACTAATTATGCATATTATTAATTACAAGTCTAACGAAAACCTAAATAATATCTACAATATTTCAAAAAAAAAATTCCAAAAGCCCGCCCCCAAAGTGTTAACACGCAGTGATAATATACACACATATAATACCTACTTTAATTGCAAATGTGAAGTGTATTCCCAGCGCCAACATTATTGTTATAATTATTACTACCTCAAAATGAACAAATTTATAATAAACGCAATAGATAACTCATATAAAATAGACGAAAGGGTTTTAGACACAGTAAATAAAACAAACGATTTTATTGATTTAAAACCTACAGTCAGCCTAATAATAATACACATGAAAGTTAGATCTTTGGAAAAAAAATTCGAAGAATTTCTAATAACTATTAAACAATTAAATAGAATTGACTCTATAATATTATCAAAAACGCATTCATCGAATGAAATTAATTATAATGTACCGAGTTACTTGTACTACGCAACAAAATATATAATTAACAGAAATAACGGCGTTGCCATATTTATATCAAATATTTACGCTGTCACAAGTGTAAATGAAATAATGGTGAATATTTTCAATTTATTAAACTTAGAGATAAATTTAATAATTATTCATTTAATATCATTATTATTTATCGGACACCATTCTTCTGCTTTAACCACATACATAGAAGAACTAAAAAAAATATTACAATTTCATAAAAACAAAAAAAAACAAACAACTATGGATGACTTCATAAACACGCAACTGGACAACTGCTTCAAAATCAGTGAATTCAATAGTCAAAGTGCAAAAGAGTGCAACGAAATCATCACTGACAAATTCTCTGGTATACAAATACTCCATCTTAACATATAAGTATCGTAACATTTGCAATAATCTCATAACAATAACTAAACAAAACTATTACAAAAAAAAAATTGAAGTGTCAGGATATGACAGTAAAATAATCTGGGACGTAGTCAATGATATCTCAGAAAACAAAAAAACCTCACTCAAAATGCAATCACTCGCTATTAATGGGAAAAATATCCAAGTCCATGATGACCCAAAAACCTTAGCCGATCACGCCAACCATTTTTTCAGTAATATTGGCACGAACTTAGCCAACAAAATTCTAAAAGCAACAAACAAAACACAAAATCTCTTAACCTCACGGGTAAGACAACAGCGCTCTTTGCACCCTGAACTAATCCTAGCCCCTACCTCCAATAAAGAAATAGTTGACACAATACTCACCATTAAAACAAACAGTGCTGCTGGTAATGACAATATTTCTCCTTATGTAATAAAACACATAGTTCACTTTATAACAACGCCGTTAAAGCATATCGTTAATCTAAGCTTTAAAAGCGGTTCCTTCCCACACTTACTAAAACATGCAACGGTTATCCCAATATATAAAGGCGGCGATAAAACAAATATTGAAAACTATAGACCCATTTCTTTGCTAAGTGTCTTGTCAAAAATCATTGAAAAAATTGTTAAAAGTAGGCTTGTCTCACATCTTGAAACCCATAAGATCCTCTCGCCTAATCAGTTTGGCTTTCAAAACAATTCAAATACAGAATCTGCAATCTTAGACTTGACGGATAAGATCACTAACAGCCTGGATGAAGGTGATTACTGCTTAGCCATATTCCTAGACTTGGCCAAAGCATTTGACAAGGTTTCCCACACCATACTTCTAGAAAGACTATCTCAAATAGGCATCCGAGGTAGAACTCTTAACTGGTTCTCATCATACCTAACAGACAGATCTCAAACTGTGAAAATTAACAACACAGCTGTAAGTAACCCCTTACCAATCCATTTCGGAGTCCCACAAGGAAGTGTTCTAGGCCCTATTCTGTTCCTCATCTACATCAACAATCTCTGTAATCTTCCCATAACTGGGAAACTAATATCTTTTGCAGATGACACTGTACTAATAACTAGACACAAAAACTGGAAAGGAGCATTCGACATAGCTCAAAATGACATAGGCCAAATAAAGAAATGGTTAGACGATAATCTCCTAACCCTTAACGCCGGAAAAACAAAATTTTTAACCTTCAGTCTTTCTGCTGCAACCCAACCTACCAACAATCAGAAGATAATAATTCACTCCTGTCTAAGAACTTGCTCTTCCTGTAATTGCCCAAACTTGGAACAAGCCACCCACATAAATTATCTGGGGGTCATCATTGATCAACACCTTCGTTGGGATCAGCACTTGGCCAGTCTAACCCCACGCATCCGCAAACTCTCTTATGTCTTTCGATCCCTAAGAACTATCCTTACTACCTCAACTCTTAAAACTGTTTACTACGCTCTCTGCCAATCCCTACTAGCATATGGCATTATAACTTGGGGTGGCTGTGCTCAATCAACTGTCGAACCTCTACTAAAAGCCCAAAAAATGGTAATACGTGTCATTAACAAGCGACCGACTAGATACCCCTCCAAACAACTCCTCATCGAGTATAACGTCTTAAACGAACGGCAACTCCATCTAAAATTTATGCTAATACATTTCCTGTTCAAATACAAAAACAAAACTCTCTTACAACACAACTACACCACCAGAACAATAACCAGCGGACACTACAATGTACCTAAACTACACACCACGACAGGTCAAAGACAATTTTTCTTCCTAGCTCCTAAAACCTTTAACCTTATCCCTGAAAACTTAAAAACGTTGAGCCAACCCCATTCCTTTAAAAAACAAATAACGAAATGGATCCTTACACATGGAATACATTACAATTTTAATACCCATTCACTTTACACTCTATCAATTTAATCACCTTTCAGACAAAACATAATATATCTCTATTTTCTAAATTAGCGGCATTGTATGTACAAGATTAATTAATAACTTAACTTAATTAATAAATAAATTAGTGTGATATATATCTAACAACTCCTCAAATTTTTCATTTTCTAAGAATTCTCTAACTTCCTCATCTTCTTGTAACCCAACCTAACTATATATCATTTTCTTATAGAAGATCTGTGTGCATAGTATTAAGAGCAGGCATAACATGATAAATTTTATACATATTTTTATTTACTATCTAAGCAGCTTTGTATGTACGTATAAGACTGATTACTGTGACTTAATATATTAATAATAACTTCTCTTTTCCAATAACTCTTTAACTTCTTTACCTTCTTCTTATAATCCAAAATACCAACATAAACTCTCTTATTGTAGAAGAATCTGTATGCATAGTATTAATTAGTGAACATTTTCAACCAATACTAATGAATGTAATCCGAAAACTGTAAACTTCACCCGCCATAACACAGGGTCTTCCCTAGCATGGAGGGTGAAATATCATAAAAAAACTATATGTACTTTCGATTTTTCATGTATTAAATAAATAAATAAATAACATCCGCAGCCTTCAAGAAAACATAGAAGAATTTATACTCAATATAAATAATCTTCATGTAAAGCCGGATGTTATAGTATTAATTGAAACATAAACAAACAGTGACTCTCCACATTATAATTTAAGTGATTATATCTACATGCAAACAAACACAAACATAAATAAAAACAGTGGCATTGCGATATTCGTAAGTAAGAAATATAATATTGTAACACATTCAGAACACAACATAGATCAAACTGCATAGAAATCCATCTGAACCACAACAAAATCAATTATTATTTGTTAGCAATCTATAGAACGCATGAATCGAACGCTTATTTATTTATCGAACAAATACGAAATATAATATCAACTTTAAAAAACAAAACTTGCATAATAACAGGAGATTTTAATATCAACATTAACAAAAATATAGACAATAGAATTAAACATGAATATTTGAACTGTATGACTGAAAACAACTTTAAATCGTGTATAAATGAAAATACGCGAAAAATTCAACGTCAGAAACCATCTTGCCTAGATCATTTTTGGACGAATATTAACATAAAAGATCTTCATAAAATAAAAACCATTGTCTGGAAAAATAACATCACCGATCATCATACGTGTATATTTTTGTACGAGGAAGAAAAAACAAAACAAACAAAAAATAAATCAATAAAAAAATCATATACCAGAATAAATCTGCAAAAATTAATTGAAAACTTGAAAACGGAACATTGGCAACCTGTAATCAACTGCGAAGAAGTTGAAATATGCTCAAAGTACTTTGAAAACATTTTATCCAAACATGTAGAAAACTCAAAAACAGATATTCCATATCGTAATTTAGATAAAAATAAATACTTAAAACCATGGATCACACCGGGTTTATCAAATTCAATCAAAGAAAAAGGTAAGCTTTACAAAAAAACAATAAAATTCCCAAACGACAAAAAAATAGAATTTAATTATAAAAAATATAAAAATAAATTGACACGCTTAATAAAAATTAGCAAAGATGAATATTACAAACATAAAATAATAAGTTCTGAAAACAATCCAAAAATAATCTGGCAAGCAATTAACTGTGCAATAGATAACAATAAACAAAAACATTCAATCAAGGTAATTGTAGACGAAAATGACGTAAAAATAAATGCAGAGGAAAACCCTAAAAAATGCGCGGATTTATTCAACTCCTTCTTCGCGAAAGTTGGACAAAACCTCGCTAAAAAAATTAATGTAACAAAGGGAGCAACAACTCAACCAATTATTGAAGATATACACAGTGTAAACTCCCTGTCCCATTTTAAAATGATCAAGGAAGTAGATATTCTAAACATTATTGAAAATATGAAAGGAGGGTCGTCACTGGGTTTTGACAACATAACTGCGAATATGTTAAAATCTATTAAAAGCCACGTGATAAAACCATTAACTCACCTAATTAATTTAAGTTTAAAAAATGGAATATTTCCGTCTAATTATAAGAGGACAATTATCTCACCTATATTCAAAAGTGGAAACGCACAAAATGTAACTAACTATCGACCAATTTCCCTCATTTCAAATATTGGAAAAATATTTGAAAAAATCGTAAAATCTCAACTAATGGAATTTATTGAAAATAACAAAATACTTCACGACAATCAATACGGATTCCGAAAAGCGCGCAGCACACAAGACGCGATTGCAAATGTCACATCACGCATATTTAAAAACCTTGATATGAGCAATAAATGGATAGGTATTTTTATAGATCTGAGAAAAGCGTTTGACAGCATATCCCATAAAAAACTTATGAAAAAATTAGATAATTTGAACATTAATGAAAACGTAGCAAATTGGATAAAAAGCTACCTAAAAAATCGCCATCAATATGTAAAAATAAATAATATTTATAGCGATGAAGAGACATCTGAATATGGAATTCCACAAGGTACTGTGCTAGGTCCTATATTATTCATCTTATATGTAAACGGGATATTCTCACAGTCACTTCATGGTAGTATAACCTCTTATGCCGACGATACAGTACTTATTGAAAGTGGAATCACATTGCAAGTAGTCAAACAAAAAGCAACAGAAGACATAAACATACTTAAACACTGGTTTGATATAAATCTACTATCTCTTAATAGTGAAAAAACTCACGTTATACCATTTTCAATAAAATCAAAGGAAGTTCCGGTAAATTTTAAAATAATTATACATGACAATTATAAAGATCACAAAAAAATTAACTGTAAAATAAACTGTTCCACATTAAAAATTTCGAATAAAATCAAATACTTAGGAATAACAATAGACAAAAACCTGAACTGGAAAGATCAAATCAACCTTACGGTTAACAAAATAAGGAAATTAATTTACATATTTTTAAAAATCCGAAACTTTCTCTCATTAGAAAATCTAACATCAGTCTACCATGCGATAGTACAGTCAAATCTCCAATACTCTATAGTAAGCAGGGGAGCTGCATACAAAACAAATCTACTCCCTGTTGAAATTGTGCAACGTCTAATTATAAAAATTATATTGAAAAAACCAAGAGATTATCCAACACACCTTATTTTTGAAGAATTTAAAGTATTAAAATTTAATGATCTAGTTCGAAAAAATATAATAATCCAAATAATAAAAGAAAAACAAAATCATAGCTTTTTAACTGAAAGTCGTACTCGTGAAAAGCATATATTTCTAACACAAAAATGTAACACCTCATTTGCACAACATCATTGCACATATCTAGGAAAAAAATACTTCAATAGCCTACCTGAAAAAATAAGAACAATTGAAGACGATAAATGCCTACTTAAAGCAATTAAAGAGCAATTTAAAGTAAAAATAACAAATTGATAAAATTTATCATCATAACTTATATAACTTGTAAATTTGTTTTTTTTTAAGTATCTACCACAATTAAATCAAAAGATACAAAATATATTTTGTTAATATATTTTAAATATTTTTTCATCCCGATACTCGTCCCTCTTCTAATCACAAGCGTCTGCTTCTATAAAAGAGAAATATCATACAAAAAAAAAAAAAAATCAGCGAAAATTTATTATGTAGTTTATTTGTATCAAAAAAAGATTATTTTGAAATACAAATATTATATTTTATATGTTATTTTTGCTGTATAAATAATTTATCTTCTGTAATAAATAAATTAAAAAAAAAAAAAAAAAAAAAAAAATGGATAATGCGGACCCGCATACAGTTAGCGTTTAAGGTCTGTCGGATCGTTGTCGCATTCTCTCTTGTACGTGGAAACAAGGAATCAGGCCCCGAGTTTTCACAAAGACCGTGAGTATATGATTGTGTATAGAACGAAACCGGTTCGCTATGTGAGTGACGTGCACGACGACATGGAAGATTGACAGAACAAGGTACTAAGACCCTCTGGAAAATCGCGTCGGCTGACTGTGTGAAGTTCTAGTTGATCCTTGACCACCCTGTTTATCTGCAGGAGGACATGAGCCAAATTATGCAAGCAAAAGAGCATTTCTGAGTTCGTTCTAAAAGACAATCAATTAATAACAATAATCTACTAAAACAATGTCATATGTACGTTATAGCATCAGGACCGAAATAGGGGAGAGCCAAGCAGTAATAAAATCTTGAGTAACAAAAGACTTCACTAACAATTAACCATTTGAGTCATTCTTAATTACACAAACAATTGAACAGGTAAATGTCATTAATTAGAGGTACATTACGAATTCATTAGAGGTAGGATATCGAAATAGTGTTTAGGGAAAATTTAGTTCCTAAAGAAAATAAAATGAAATTTAGAATTGCAAAAGATAGACCAATCAAATTCGAAGCTCAACGCTCCTTTCAGAATCAAAGGGTACCACAAAACAAAAGTAATTAAGTTCCCACACCATAAATCAAAAAATCACACAACGTTTGGTAGAATTTATTTACAACATAAATACGAAAATTTACGTTCAAGGTCGGAGATAACGTATTAATTAGTTAACTACTTATATCTATAAAGATATGTAGTACAAGGGAGCTTTAAATAGCTTCCTGTAGTAATCAAAGAAAATAAGGGTCACATTTTCATGAAGGTTTGTGTGTCATACATATAAAGCCTTAGAAAAAATTAGATACCGATCAGAGCCAAAAGAAAAGTTCAAGAAAACTTGAAAGGATGAAAGAATTCAAAAATAGTAAAATTGAAAAGAAGAGAGAATGAAGCGGAGATATCACAGCCTAAAAAGCCTTAAAACTGTGCGTACTGCACAGGGTCCGCAGAAACTTTAATAGTACACTACTGCTAACCCTGTAAAAATCACAAGTGCGTCCCACGGTTGAATTTGGTATCAGCCTCTGGTCTGGAGCTCCAAAATACCTGAAAAATACCCTCGACTCATGTGCATAAATTGGCGGTCCGTTTGATAGATTCTCCCATCTTAACAAACGAATTGCAATCTTTAGAGCACAGGCGTCGGGTGGGAATGCTATCATTGTTCTACCGGTATAACAATGGAAGATGCTCCGAGGAAATAGCGTCATTGATCCCTTTGGAACCGGTGCATAGTCGAGAAACACGCCAAACGCATGCCCAACATATGTACACGGTTGACATTTGTCACATGAGAACGGGTCGCTTCTTCGACTCGTCCTTGTGTTCAACAGCTCGGCTGTGAAACGATTTGCCGGACTCTGTGTTTCCTCCTTCCTATGTTCCTTCCTTCGTCTCCTCAAAAAGACCCTCCACACAGCATCTCATATGACATAGGCCCTGAGGGAAATTATTTTCCTCAGGGCCTCCTGTGTGGTGTTAATGTGAACAAAAAAAAGTCACTCGTGTGTTTTTTTTTACATTTAGTCAACACGGGATTCCCCAAGGAAATTAATAAAGCAAAGGGTTGGATAATTTTCGTATCTGCCAAAATATTACTTATCCCATATGAGTGCTATATCGATGCCCAAAAATCAATTACTATAATAGATTTGTTGCAGTGCAGAAAAGTTGTAGAAAATATCTGAAGAGGGGGAATCATTTTCAATGTTTGTGAAATATTATTAATTGCGTTACAATTAATACACTTTTTTTAATACTAAATTCAAGCAACGTTTCATTTCTGAATGGTAGTCTAACACCAGATCCACTGTGAAATGTGCCACAAATATGCTAGATATTATTTTAAATGAATAAATGGTGAAATAAATAAAAAAAAAGTATCATATTAGAATAAGTTAAAAATAATAATCTAAACGAAAAACAGAAAAAGACAATGGTCGCAACTGGGACTCGAATCCAGACCTCTCCGTCTAACGGGGACGAGTGCGTTAACCAATTTCGCTATTGCCACCTTCTGTCAAAACGTCATAATTGTTAATCTCATATTTTCATATTTTAGAATTACATTATTATCAACTAATTATTTTTCTCCATAGTAAAAAATGGTGTGGCAATAGCGAAATTGGTTAACGCACTCGTCCCGGTTAGACGGAGAGGTCTGGGTTCGAGTCCCAGTTGCGACCATTGTCTTTTTCTGTTTTTCTGCTTCTTGTTATCTTTCATATTTTCGTTTAGATTATTATTGTTAACTTATTCTAATATGATATATTTCACTGATGGGAAAAAAGAAGAAAAAAAACCTTCAAAAAAGAATAAAAAGAAAGTTTTTCTTATAAAAATCAAATTTTGTAATTGCGCACGTCGGGAATTGAATGCGACCACCGAATTGCATACCGTGCAACTGCATACCCTTAGATTATTCTAATAGATCACTCTACATCATTAGATTTTATAAAAATAATTATTCAGTTGGGTCAAGAATTTTGGACTAAGGTTCAATTGAAGGTGCCGCAACTTGAATTTCTACCGATTTCTTACATATCTCCCTTAAACATTTGTTTTTGAGCTCTTCAAAAAATATGTGTTATTTTTAAAGATAATGTCTAGATGCTGCCCACATCGAAACGCAAATAATATGAAATTCCCTATATAGAAAAAAATCGCAAAGTATGCTCGAAAAATTATTAAAAACAAGTCTGTTTCTATTATCTCATAAATTATATTTGTGAAAAATTCACAATGTTTCTTTAAATGATACTTAAGATGCTCCACAAGAGATTTTTGCTCTTTTTTAAACGAGTCGTGTTTTCTCAAACATTTTCGCAATTTTCGCATCGATTTTGGCGCTGTAAATGTTAGCGCTCTCCTATAACATTCGTAATTTCGTATCTCTCCATCTTCTTCTTTTCGAACCCGGTTGCGGAGCCTTTAGTTTTAAATGAAAAGGCCGCGCAGCCTTTCTAATAAAAAAATAAAACAAAATATTTACCTCATTCACAATAATAAAATTGAAAGTACTTACCCATGTAGTATAGTTTCCATTAACAATATCGTCTAATAAGGAATCCTCTTCTGGTAATTTCACAGCAGCAATACGAGAGCTAAAGACCATTTCTGGGTAAACTCGGAGGATGGCGATGTCGTAATCAAAATCTGGGTCGTATTGTGGGTGGATTGTATATTCATAACCATTGACTTGTCTTCCGCCGCGATCCGCAAAACTTGATCCAACGCGAACTATTGTGCTATAAGCACTGGTATCACTAAAAAGAATTATAAAAAATTATTTCGTCGCAAAATATCTGAAATTCTGCGTTATATGTAATAAATATTTCTCCAGTACTAAATAGGTTCATCTTCGCACTTAATAACACGGATTCAAAATTTGATGCTATAATAGTAGTAATGGGACCTTCGTAATCTTTTCGACCAGATTTAAATAATATTAAATAATGAATGGCATATTTGCGGCATTGTCCAAATTGGTAGATACTCTCAGATAGGCCTGATGAAATACAACCCGCCAGAATAGAAATGTTGCTTGAAATGGCTTTAGCCAAGTTTGGTGACCAGATCTATTAACAAGACGCTTTCCAACCTTCCTGTTATGTCTTTCCTAATGTTAAGAAATTATACTTTTAAAACAAAAATCAATAATACGAGGGCAGTCCGTAAAATAAGGACTCCAAGGTGCAGCGGTCGCAAGAAAAAAAATTACGCGAGATCCGATAACACTGGCATTCTGGCCTGGTTTCTCTATGTCAAATCCCCACCACGCTGCGCTCTCTGCGACACTTAGTCTCGGCGTGGCAGCGCGATGGAGCTTCCGGTCGCCGCACCCGCCAGGTGTGAATTACGCTCTATAATTAGTTTTTTTGTGCAAATAACAAAACCCCAGTGGAAATTTATTCTCAGCTACTTGAAGTGTAAGGAATATGAGTGCTAAAACGTGCGCAAATGGTGCAGAGAATTTAAAAACGTTACGGACGGCCATCGGTTTCAGACGAAAATATTGCCTAAATCCAACAAACTATGATTGCAGATCGACGGGTGAAGATTCGGGAGCTCTGTCATATGATCCCTGATATCAGTATGACCACGATTGACAAGATATTAACAGAACATTTAGGAGACCACAAAGTCTGCCCGTGATGGGTCCCAAAATGCTTCACCGAAGATCACAAACAACAACGGGTTGAAGCAGCCCGCGAATTCCTTGAGTGCTACGGCATTGATGGCGAAGATTTATTGGACTCAATTGTGACTGGGGACGACACCCGGATACACTACACGACACCAGAGACAAAGGAACAATCCCAGTGGCGTCATTCAGATTCTGAGTAAAGATTAAAAACGAATTACAGAGCGTAACTCACACCCGGCGGGTGCGGCGAGTGGAAACCCCATCGCGAACGGCTGCCACACCGAGACTAAGCGTCACAGATGGTGCATCGTAGTGGGCATTTGGGGGTTGCGGCAATGCGCATAATATCGTTCCTCGCGACCGTAGCACCTTGGAGACCTTATTTTACAGACAGCCCCCGTATCATCATGGAAATTTATCTACTTATTGGGTGTTCACCATGCTACTCAGTTACCTTTTTGACAAACAGTTTTCGAATTTTTTTTCCAAATCCAATGGTCTAAAAACTCCTTATTGTGAGTTTCCCAGAAAGAAAGCCTTGATGCGAAGAGTAAAAATCTGCCCTATACATAAAAATACCAATGAAATCAAAACTTACACAACGCATGAAGCAGTTGTCAAAATAGTAGAATCATCTAATATAACTCCATGGCATTGGAATACATGTTCTTCTCCGTTTTTTTTCTGATATATAGCTGCCATGTATGGGACATCGAGAATGTCTACTTCATCATTAAAAGTATCTACTGCAATCCAAAAACATATAAAAATTTTACCGTATTTCCACTGCATTAAATTAGACGATTTTCATTGTACAGGGTGTTAATCATTTGAGTGCCGATTGTCATCCGGGTGACAATATTTCAAGCATATGCGGCCACATTCGGCACACAACAACAAGGGACATTACTGACTTTCTTTAAACAATGATTCTTGATATAATGAATAACATATCACTTTGTATAAACCACTATAATATAAACAATATCTACATGTTTCGATAACAATGTTATCTTCATCAGGATATGTTAATATAAAGAAAAATAAATGACAAACAAGTGTAGACAGATTAGAATAAACTAGAACACAGACAAAATATTAAAAAGTAGAGGTGATTAATTGCTTAAAACCTGGCTGCCGCCGGGCGTATTTGGAAAAAACCGCGCGAAATTAGCTTTTTCCCACTCCGGGAACAAATCGTAAAAAAATCTATTTATACGAAAATGAACTGATTTTTTTTATTTCTACACAAGCCTGAATAGACAAGACACCCTACGTGAAAAAAAAACAATCCAAGGGTGTTTTCGAACAAGTTATGACATTGGTACGTCTTTGAAAATGTAAAATATTTACATTTTCAAAGTTTACACTGGTTTACCCATACAAAATGACAGTTGAAGTGACGCCGAGGTCGCCAAGATAATTTTTGTGGCCCAAACCATTCAGACCTTGTTCTTCATACAATTTCTTTATGCATAAGGGTCAAAATCGCATCCAAAAAAGTTTTTTTTTTAATTTCTACCGCGGCCATATATGGCCTATCGGCGAGAGCGTGATTAAAAATCATAAAAATAGTTATACAAAATTAAATATAAAAATTATTTAAAGAAAAATAAAATTTTACAACACTATTTAATAGTGACAGCGGTTTCGGCATTCAAGGCGATTATCAAACTATGGTTAGGCTACATTGGGACGACTTATTTATATGATTTTATATACCCTGCCCTATTTTTACAGACCATATCTTTAAATTGTGAGAAAATTACTACTTTAATAATTAAAATAATTATACAAGTATACTGAAACCTAATTATTATAAAAATATTCTCGTGAAGAAACAATTGTCTGATAAATTTTATTAAATAAATTTTATTAAATAGAGATGTAAACAGGGTTTGCAATTTTATTAATAAAAATTAGCCCAAACATTGATTTTGTTGTTACCGAAAAAGAGATACACTTAAATTTATGTTAAGTGCAATAAAAGTAAGTCCTGAAAAAATTGATTTACTGAATAAAAACTTTTTTTTTTTCGAAAATGTAATAAATCATTTTAAACATCGTACAAATAAACATTTGGAAGGAGTCAATAGAATCGTTTAATTATCGTGTCAATGTGGCCTGACTATTATAATCTACCAGCTGGTCTCCGGCATGCGTTTTAATTGCATTCAAATAAATAAATTGATTCTCCCTGCATGTCCTTTCCCGTGCGTCCCCTTCCACCTCCCTCGTCTCTCACTCTTTGCGAACCCCACCTTCCACGTTCCCCTTTCCCCTGACTTTCCTCCCTGCCACTTACACATATGAAATACACATGTATTCATTTATATAAATTTCATAACGCCACAGTTTACCATTATATATAGCCTACATGTTATTCTGATGTGTGAACTATATTATTGTAAAGTTTTAATTAAATTCATTTCATAGTTTTTGCGTGAAAGAGTAACAAAAACACATACATCCATACAAACTTTCGAGTTTATAATATTAGTACGATAACATCCTTAAGGCTCCGTTCCCGGCCCCAAAAAAAGAAGACGGAGAGATATGAAATTACGAATGTTAGAAGAGCGCGCTAACATTTACAACGATAAAATCGATGCAAAAATTATGAAAATCTTTAATAAAACACGACTCGTTTAAAATAAAGCAAAAATCTCGCGATAATTGTCTTAAACAGCATTTAAAGAAACGCTGTGAATTTTTTCATATATATAACTTGTAAAATAATTGAAACTAACGTGTTTATAATAATTTTTGGAGCATACTTTGCGATTTTTTTCTATCGAGGGAATTTTATATAATTTGCGTTTGGGCGCGATTAATGTCTAGGTTATTATCTTCAAGAATAACATATATTTTTTTAAGAGCTTAAAAACTTCAAATGCTTAAGGGAGGTTTGCAAGAAATCGGTAGAAATTCAAATACCGGCCTCTTAAATACCGAAACAACTGTCACAATAATAACAACAACAAATTTTTCAGAACTTAATATAATAATATTAAAATAATTTAGATTTATTTACTTTTTACGGAATTCTCCGTATTAAACACAAAATTATTTGAAAGATTTGAGTTTTTCTGCTGTGTTGCGCTACCTCCTTCTTAAGCCAACGTTTCAAATTCCATTACAGTATAACAGCATTGTATTACACATCTGCCGTAAATATGGACACTGTTGCTGTCCAAAACGTTGGCTAGAGAAGGAGGTAGCGCAATAAGGCATAAAAACCATAGCAAAATAACTTCATTCAATAAAACATTTTCCGAGTTCGTATCTGGTATCATAATAATTGAAAATTATAAGGACAACCGATAAAAATGAAAACAGTGCTTACCTTGTACGTAAACGCCCAACAGAGAAAGTAAAGCCACAAAAATTAAATCAGTTCGACCCATTTTCAGAAAGTTTCTCGAAATTTACACCTGTTTTGTAAACGAATGCTCTATTTATAATGCCTAAAATATAAGCATTGTAGGCGATTATCATTTCAAAAGATTACTAATATCAGACTAAGGTTCTTAAACTTTCCAAAACACGCAAAAATTTAAATTAACTTGCGATGAAATTCGTGTAAAAGTATCGTGAAATATAATATTGAATTGAAGATTTTATCTTTTTTTAAATTTTTCCTTATTCATTACTTACAAAATAGGGTTACATTATTAGATGATTTTCGACCACCATGCTAGGCCCGTGTTATGGTGGTCTTTAAACCTAACTATATAATATTTATGTACAGGCATGGGCGAAGCCAGGTTTTGATTTAGGGTGGGGCAAAAAATGAAAAATCTGAAGTAGATACTGAAAAAAGTAGGCTTCTATAATATGCTAATTTTTTTATCATACTTTAGGCTCTATGAATACAAGGAATATGAATGGAAGAAGGAAAAACCATTCTTATGAAGTGCTGTTAATTTGAAAATGCTACTCGGTCAACATTTCCAGAGGTCATGCATCGGCCAGCCAGGGTGGGGCAAAAGCCCCACCTTGCCCCACTGTGCCTACGCCCATGTATACAGGTATTACAGAACGTACCTGAAGCCTTTTGGCAATGATTTCTGAGTACATTTGGAATAAAAATATACACATCTTTTTGCTACCGACAATATTATTTTTACAATTATAACAACAACAAAAATATGTTTCTATCACACGTCGCCGCTGAGTAGTGGGTCACGTGATACGCACTCCTTTTCATTCCAACAGCACGGTAACGGACACGACAGAGCGCGTATCACGTTATTCGTCGTGACTTGTGATGGAACGATGTATTTTTTTTTGTTTTTTTATTGAAAAAGAATATCTACATTTTTAAATACAAGTATTTGAATTTCACTTTTATTTTCATGATTGACTGAAGGACTGGCTCGGAATCTTATCACAGTAGAGATAAAAGATAAGCGTTTGCATTCGTACCCAATTAACAGGAATATAATCAATATGCCGCGAATTATTTATTGACCTACGATGGTTATGATTTCCAATTAATGTATTAAATGATTATCTAAAGACGGATGTGGCTGTCATGTTATTTACTTACCGTCTTCAGATTACACTTTGTAATTAAAAAAAAGAGTATATTTCATGCATATTAAATTGGATTTTCCTGTTAGTTTTCTTTTTTTATTCCTTTATTATGCATTTACGTTTTATAGCATTTTTTAAATATTTAGTGCAGTTAAACTGATTGATATCAGTTTTCAACGGATTCTTTTAACATTTACTTTTTTTTAAATTGAAACAGGGACATGAAATATACACATTATTACATTACATATACATACATATTTTGGAAAAAAAAATATTTTGTTTAATAATATTTATAAAAAATAAAAAACAGAAAATTAGAGAAAGAAAGAAAGGAAAAAAAACTAAAGAAAATTCTTTCACTTAACCATTTTTTAGCATGCATTTCCTTCTGAATGTCAATTCACAGCTTTTTATTGAATTTGGTAAGATGTTGTAAATTTTCGGAACAATCACTCTAAAGTTATTTGACCGTATTTATTTAGTTATCCGGGAATAAGTCCATCGTTTGCAGTTAGTCTTGTAGTACAAACATGTGCCACAATTTTATTACATATATTCAGATTGAGATGCATGCCGACTCGCAATTTTAAGCCACAATGAAGCACGAACAGATGAGTTTTAAATCCTTTTTTTTAAATACGGATTCAGCAAGTTAGAACGAATTTATATCTCCTAATAAGATTGATCGGGATTAAGGTTAGGAACTTTCATGTGCCGATTGCAATCCTCCAACAAAAATCTCAAACAATCGTAATGTGAATCGTTTTGTAAAAAATCACCTCAAAGGCACTGTACTGTATCTTTAGAGCACAGGCGTTGGGTGGGAATGCTATCCTTATTCTACCGGTATATATTCTAATGGAAGATGCTTTGAGGAACTAGCGTCATTGATCCCCTTGGCACCGGTGCGTAACCGAAAACACGCCAAACGCGCTTCCAACATATGTACACGACATTGCGACATCCATCACATGGGAACGGTTCGCTTCTACGGACTCGTTCATGAGTTCAACAGCTCCTTCCTACAACATTGATCTCTTCAAGACCCACGTTTACTCCTTCCTCTCCTCAAAAATACTCTCCACACAGCATCTTCAAAAATGAAATAGGCCCTGTCGGAAATTATTTTCGTCAGGACCTCCTGTGTGGAGTTAATAAATAAATAAAAATAATGTTGTTGTAATTATTTCTGTGGATGGTATATTTTTATTTGCTTACACTCCAGGATATCACAATAAAGTAATGTTATTTAAGTCTAATCTGAAGGGTCGTTGGTAATTCCAATAGTTTCAGTAGTAGTAATTAGGGCGAGTACGGAGTCAATCCAGCTGATGAATGCAGACACCCTCGTGAAGACGGCTGGTCTGTGTGATGATCTCGCCTTTGGGCCTACGAAATAATTCTTTTAAAATTGAGAGATCAATTTAGAATTATATTTAATTTTTGTAACATGGAATGGTTTCAGCATACGATTCTCTGTTTCAATTCATGGGGGTGATTTATGGGTCCTTACCACTAAATAACCACATGTGTTTGCGTAGCTCAAGTGCATGCGAGCCCCGGCAAAGGCCATTCTTCACAAAACTAAGAAGAGACCCAGAATAACATTTAGAGGGATTTTTTCAGGTTCATTATCAAGTCAGGGGCGGCCGATGGATATTTGCCCGAGTGGTGACTGGCTTTAACGCGAGCAAATTGATTTGCGAAACAATTGTCTTGTGAATTTTCTATGGCAGTAGGAAATTGAAAACTAGGCAATAAAGATTAATCTTGGTGCATTTAAATATACTAGAGCGACGCGCCGAGTAGGGGTTAAAATATTTAACATATTTGTCAAAATAAGATTGCAGAATTCGTTAAATAGTGACGCACGCAGAAAGAACGAAAACGTGTACAGACAATGCTTATATAATGTTATTATATAACCAATAAAGTCGACGCAAGTAATGAGAAAGAGTATTAGATTGAAGTACGCCACTGAGATCTTCTTTTAAGCGCTATTGGGATAATTTATGACTCCGGCGCAGACAAAATTAGTTTGTATTCTGTTATCTAAAGGTTACACACAAAAAAATAGCAAACATGAAAGTTGCACTGATTTCTTGGAATTTGGGACCTAATGTGACAGAATACTATTAAAACGATTGAAATATGCATATTGGGAGATGTGTTTATCACTTAAGATTTGAAGAAGTGGCTAATATATTATTGAAACCACACAAGTAGATGGATGGGAGTCAGGGGGCAGAGAGTTGGAACAAGACAGTCGGGGAGAGATTCTGGAGACGCACGGGCGAGCGAAAAATCATCGAGGTTGAATACACGATAGAATAATAACTCTGTGCGCGTAAACCGGGAATAATTCATAAAATTAAAGGAAAATAGTTCACGCGATTGAGGGGAGTCAAGATTTGGTCGTTGGGAAGCAAGGTTTAAATTAAGGGATCGAGGTTCGATAGTCGCGAGGAGACCAGTTTGGTGCGCCTAAATCGGGGATATTTCATTTTAATTAAACAAAGGAAATTCCGTTTTATTAAACAAAAAGAGTCTACGCGAATAAGGAAGTCAGAGATTGAGGCTTGCGAGTTCATATCTGTGAAGTTAGATAATATAATTTGTAAATTGAGGCGGTCGGGACGTACTTACGGGGCACTTAGCAGAGTCAGGATAAAACAAATCAACGCGAGAATTGTGTTCGACGGCTGCATCTTGGAATAAATAACTGCATGACGGGTTGTGTTTTAGAAGTGTTTGTTTGAATTAAATATTATTGTAGTGAATTGATTTGTGAAATTATTTTGTGCAACATGGGGAATTTGGTAAGTTTGTATAAAATTACTAACATATTTAGTACGGGCCTTGCAGGAAAGAGTCAATTAGGGTTTATATACAAGCCTTAGGAATCTAGGACCTTTTTTTTTGTCGAGCGGAGCTTTGCACGTTTCCGGGTTGACCGGCTAGCAAGTACCTTTGTTGGGTGAAGTTATTCTTGAGACAAGACCGTTGTAAAATAATAATTTAGTTAACTAAATAGCATTTGAAACACAAAGTGCGCTTTCGGGCAATAAATCTTAGACGAGAGACTTCATTTAAAAGACGGGATTTTGAAACCACAAAACAATAATAAAATCCTTTAAAAGTGCTTTGTTGGTGATCTAGAAAACTAGGTTACTGGGTATTCTCCAATACATAATGGGTACCAAAATACATAGGTATAGAATGTAGGTATAAATTAATGTGTAAAGCGCCTTTGAGGTGATAATCATTATTTTCGAGTCTCGCAATAATATTTTAAACGTAGCTAGGGGACTATATTTAGGAAAGGGTTTTTTTGAAAAGGAATTGGGTAATTTAACAGTTTATAGAATGGTGCGTAGCATGGGCATCTTTGCTTACTAACAAAATCTGACATAATTAAATTCCCACTCCTAAAAATTTCCCATATCTTATTCCAAATTTTAGGTATCACGACAAGTCTATTACATAGGACTATACATAAAATTATCGTATAATCCTCACCTTTTGGTTTACGCTTAGGTAGGTATATTCCATTCGATATTCGATTTAGCAAAAACTTTCACATTGTCGGTTGAATGAAGCCGTCGGTAGGTATTCATATTTTAAGCGTAATGCGTTATATCCACCTACATAAGTAGCAAAAGTTTTCTTAACTCCCTCACACTAGGAATAGGGGTCATCCAGCATCAGGGTGGGATTGTACTCTGGACGAAAGAGCAGCGGGGGAAATAGAAGGAAAGGAAGCCAGATTCACGACCTGGTGCCTTTCATTCTTGGACCCGGCACCCTGGAAACCGAGCTTGACATTCCTTCTTTGAGCTGATTTTTGAGCTTGAGGTTGGGGTACGCCTATCGTAGAGCATATGCCCGTAACACATATAGGGGAAGGTCCCAAGTTACGCTTGTGTATGTTATGCGAGAGGACGTATTTTTCATTCAAATCAAATACCGATGATCATTGCGATTGCAGGCTGGCGCATGTTTCTGTAACGTGCTTAGAAAAAACGTAATCAATATTTCTACTGGTTCGACGTTTCTTTGTTGGAATCCAGATAAGTTTTCTTAACTCCCTCACACTAGGAATAGGGATCATCCAGCATCAGGGTGGGAATGTACTCTGGACGAAAGCGCAGCGGGGGAAATAGAAGGGAGGGAAGCCAGATTCACGACCTGGTGCCTTTCATTCTTGGACCCGGCACCCTGGAAACCGAGCTTGACATTCCTTCTTTGAGCTGATTTTTGAGCTTGAGGTTGGGGTACGCCTATCGTAGAGCATATGCCCGTAACACATATAGGGGAAGGTCCCAAGTTACGCTTGTGTATGTTATGCGAGAGGACGTATTTTTCATTCAAATCAAATACCGATGACCATCGCGATTGCAGGCTGGCGCATGTTTTGTAGCGTGCCTAGGAAAAACGTAATCATTATTTCTACTGGTTCGAGGCAGCGTGCTGGACGGAGAACGGGACTATTGAGGACATGAGTGACTGCCAAGGCGAGGATCGGTGACATCAAAATCTTCCTTAATTAAATTCATACATCGCCAGATCAGAGGAGAGAGCGACCCCACCGATCTCCTGACATTGCCGATTGTCTAATCAACTTCGGTTTAATGTTTATGCCGATGCTTTAGGAGTTAATGGAACTCAAGTCATCGGCATGCTGAAGAACTTCAGAATCAACAACATCATCATCAATCCAGAGTAGGATGTCACGTTCCAAAACCTCGTGCCACCCACACATTTCCTGAACAGTTCTTGACATCGGCTATCACACCATTAATCGGAGCAGACCCTCATATCAAACGGTATGAGATGACCTCTCATCATCATCATCAACATATTTATAATTTGGCGGCTTATTGGTCGATAATATTCCCATTACCACTCTATGATCCAGAAACACACATCAAACTCTTTCCCGACAGAAGGCAAAACATGTCGATTTTCATTCGTCGCTTGCGACCTTAACATTCTCCGGAGGCGTTGGAATTGGAAGCTGATTTGGCGGTCTATGACCATCACCTTATCAGTTGGGCTATGGAGGAGTCCAATTATTTAAACAGCACATGTTCTGTCTCATGTTAATCCAAAATACCTACCCGTAGAATCAAATTAACAAAATAAAACAAGCTAGCTAACTAACAAACTGCATCTAGAACCGTGGGTGTAGAATTATTGCACTCCGTACTGCTTTGAGTGTAAATCTTTTGTTAGAATGTACATAAATGTCAAATTATTTTCATGATAGCATTTTATAGAGCTGCAGAGAGTACGTGACATCGCATCGAAAGGTAGGATCTTCTCAATTCGCCGTTTGAATGTAAATTTATTTACTAGATGCTAGGAGGGAAAATGCAGATTACTTCAATAAAAATAGTCGTCGAAGAGCGTAGGTGTATAACATGTGCTAGGGGAGGAAACTGGTTGAATATAGATAGATAATTAGTTATTTTTCAAGTTAGTCAGACCCAGTCATTGTTATTCGAAGCCTTGCAAGTTGTAACACGCCATACCTAAAAGAACAAGGGTTTACCACAAATAAATTATTAATTAAATTGGATTAACTATACCAAACCACTAAAACAAAAAAGTACACAACGTTGTGGGGTTAATTACAATTGATTAATTAAGAGCATCTCGTCACGTTTGCATAAAAGTATTACGTGATGGGGTTGAAAAGGCGCTGCAAAAGAAATGCAGGGGAGAGACGCGAGAACGGACGAGCTACGAGCTTTTAAAGGCCGGCCGGGGTTGCGCCTGTAGCTGTAGCAATGTAGTAGAATTTGGGAATCCAAGAGGAAGGTTATACTTCGTAGGGGGGGGGGGGTTTATCACATCTGTCACACCTGTACGTCCACGAATACAGCCCATAGAGGATGTCATTGACAAGAAACGGTGAGCCAGGTCTGTGGCTACATAAGAACATGTTTGGTGAGGTGCAGATCATCCTGTCCGTGAATAATTCTTTCCTTGGATAGCTCGATTGATAGCTCACGCTGCAAGAAGTATTGCTCATAGTATTGACACCCATTTTTGCAACTGTCTCTGTAGTCGAAAAGCTCTGGAAATTAAAAGTATTTAATTTAAACATGATTTTGTTCGGAAATTATTTATTAATATTATTGGTTTTGATTTGAATTCCGATTTACATCACTGATATATATTTTTTCTGATATTTAACTAAGTAACTAATTAACTAACCACGCCGTTTCCCCGCAGAGGTAGGCAGAGAGAACGGACCGATAAACAACTCGGTTTTGGTACACATTTCTTGCCTCGTTTACATTCATGCAACGTCTCATACATGCTCTTCTATTATTATGACTCTTGACATGGCCCGACTCAAGTATCTGATTCACTTGGTCGTGCCATGTCTTTCTTGTGCATCCTTGACTTCTTCTACCATACTAAAATGCCCCAAATACTAGATATTTATTAAATTAATAAATGTTGAAAATAAAAATAATAATTAATCAAATAAAATTATTTTTAATTAATAAACTAACGGTTTTTAAGACAATATATCACAAAGGGTAACAATTATTATAAGCAATAATTGTTACCCTTTGTGCTATGCATAAAAATCTTGTCTTATAAAACGTTTAGTTTATCAATTAAAAATAATAATTAGTATTTCACCGAAAAATGTAGACATAATTAGTCTCGACGCCACCTAGCGAGAGATTTATTACTAACAATACCTCTCTCACAAAAATAAAGTTGGTTGTTTTCAGGTAGAAAAATGTAATAAGCAGTAATTGTTGAATGAAACACTAGTATATATTGAATTATTTGGCGGGTATTAGATAAGCCGACATAGCTCAGAGGTAGAGCACCTGACCGGGAATCAGAAGGACACGGGTTCAAGTCCCGTTGGTGGCATGTATCTTTTCTCGGAAGATTTTTTTATTTTAGTTTTTTTAGTTTTTTTATTAATTTTGTTTTTCAAAAATTAAAAACACGTGATGTCAGTCGGATTAGAAATAAATATTCTTTTAAGATAATACCTACGATGATAATGATTTTAAATTGGTGTATTAAATAATTATCAAAAGTGGGATGTAGCTGTCACGATAAGATTCATTAACATGTTAATTACTTAGCGTTATCAGATCACACTTTGTAATTAATTGAAAAATAATGTAAGCTAATTGACTGTTGCCTTTGAATGTTTCCAATTCATGATCCCGAATGCCAATGATAGCAACAGACTTGAATTGGCTGAAAAAAACAAATGTTCCATTTATGGGAATGACCTTACCAGCAGTGGCGGTCCGTGAGTTTTCAGTGTGCTAGAGTGCTAAGATTAAAAAATACGACGTTATTGATGTTGTTGTAGCCGAAAACCATTTTTTTTTTTTTTATTTCAACGTTTTTTTATGAAGATATACTAAAATGTGGATACGGCGCATCCCCAAACTGAAAGAATCCTGAAAATCTTCATACAAAATATTGAAAGAAAATAATATTCATTTTCAGCTACACCAACATCAATTAGGTCGTATTTTTCAACCTTAGCACTCTAGCTCACTGAAAACTCACGGACCGCTACTGCTTACCAGTCATATCTTAATTATGAGGGATTACTTGGCTTACTTTAACCAATGATTCCTGACATTATTTGGAGTAAAAAATGTAATTGAATTTTTTTACTCCGGTGCCTTTTTTTTTTTTTTTAAATCTACCATATAAATATTTTAAAAAATTCTTCCACTGAGGAGTAATAAGTAACCACCCACCCCGACCCTAATTGTCCAATAACTAGTGGATTTTTATGTTTTTATTTTTAAAAAATATTAATATTTTCACCGGAGACCAAAATTTTATTAACATTTATTTTGCAAATAATGGCAGAAATCATTGGTTTAAGAACGTCAAGTACGTTCCTTAACATCTCGCATAATAATATATTATATAATGTAATTTTACCAACGATTCTATGAAAACTCAACAAAGTGGCATTTAAACCCCAAAAAAAAAACATCCCATAACCTAACCTAACGCATCCTGGTTAATCATTTTTTTCATCACTCTTAATGACTTTTCGAAGGAGTGGTGAAGTGCCAGTTTGTTGAATTGTCCGGTCACCATTATAGGCCACTTTGTCATTAAGAATACGCCAGTCCTTGTTCTACCGGTATTTCAATGGAAGATGATCCCATTGTTCGTTTCGGCACCGGTGCACAGTCGGGAAATACGCCAACATTTATATTAAGATATGTAAAAGCCCAATAGGGCTTCAATAAATAAACAAACGGGCCTAAGAGGCGCATGCGGCTATGGAGGGGCGGAGCCTCTGGTAGGGCCCATACAACACTGGCCAACGTACTTTGCGTCATTTTAACTGTGAGAAATAACCCAGAGTCCATGGTTATCGATTTCGGTATCACAAGATTTGATCGATGTTTTGAAGGTTTTAAAATTATCCTTAGTGAGTGGTAAATATAATTTTCACTTAAAAATTACTTTTAGTTTGAAGTCGGTAGTTTTCTTTCCTATAAAAGTCAAGTAAACTTATTTTAATCTTATCAGCTGTGCAGTTGGTACGACAACTCTCAGAGACAAAGGAGAAACTGAACGTATTTGGTCAGCAACGGATCTTAATTAAACTAAGATGCTCGGTTTCATTTCTGTAGACAGTTTGAACAACCAGTGAACTTTGGTGATTAATAATTTGTTATCAAAATAAGGAAAGTTTGTTCCTGGAAAACTTGCATGAGATACGGAATAGATAAGTGTTTTATTGTAAGTAATTTTTTGGTGATCATTTTGAATATTTTCCGCCCACATTTAAAAAAATCATACCTCCGAATTTTAATATGGAGACATACAAACTGATTATAGTTCTATATATAGCCAGTAAAATCGTAAACTTCTACTTAATTACTTACATGAGGGAAAAATTGCCAAAATTGACAGCAAAGCAATCCAAGGTATTTTAAATAGTGCCATATTGTGGCAAAAAGCGCTCCCAGTGGTTAAATCAATAATGATGAAACAAAGTGTATTGGCGAAGTTTGAAGAAGTTATAAATAATTGGATTGTTTGTTTATTATCACATTCCTTGGCATCACATCATATAACACAGAAATTATTTAAGAATATCAATTATTTTTTAAATATTTTACTTGACACTTTATTTGTTGCAATCTATCTCACGACATCACAAATAATTTTAGCCCATATTTCTGCAGAATAAGGTACATATCGGGATTTGTTAATATAGAGTTTATAGAACAGAAAGACGTAGTAAGGACAATCAGAAGAATGCTTGTAAAGCAAGTTAAGCACCACCAAGGAACGAATAATATTAATTTGTTTCTTCAAACACTTGTATTGTCCCATCAATTAAATAAAAAAATATTTAAAACTTCGATTTAACCACTGTTCATTATTTTTTATTTGATTTATGTCACGTTTAGTTGTATTTTTACATGCCTATTATATGTATATCAAAACCCGGGAACCATTTATTGGATAACCAACACCTCTGCCATAGGTCACCCCAAGTGGTGCGCTACGTTTGCTGACTTAGCAGAGGTGCCCGGATTCACGGGGTAAGGTTTGTCCAGGTCTTGGCGGCGGAGGTGTCTGCCCCTCAGCTGCATGGCAGGCCGGATCGCAGTGGGAGGGTTGAATTCATATGTCCGTCACTCCTGGACACACTGACCCCCAGATTCTTATTCACCCCTTACACCCTTTTCCTTCCCAGAACTTCCTCTCCTTCCTTTCCTAAAAAAACCCTCCATGCAGGATCCCCAAAGATGACATAGGTCCGGAGGGGAAATATTTTTCTCGAGGCCTCCTGTGTGGAGCTGATGTTAAAAAAAAAATATGGACAACAACATAAAAGTAAAATATACATATTTTCTTACATGAGCTCCACACAGGAGGCCCTGAGGAAAATAATTTCCCTCAGGGCCCATGTCATCCTTGGGTATGCTGTGTGGAGAGTTTTTTAAGGAAAGGAAGGAGAGGAGAGTTCTGGGAAGGAAAAGGATTTAAGGGGTGTGTAGGAATCTGGGGTTCGATGTGACCTGGTCATCCGCCTCCAAGACCTAGACAAATCTCACCCCATGAACTCGTTTGGGGTTCTACGTAGCAAACCACTTGGGGAAACCTATGGCAGAGGTGTTGGTTATCCAATAAAGGTTCCCGGGGCGGCGGTACCCATTCCCGCCTTCAAAATTCCAAAACATTGCAAGATGGAAAAATCCTTGATTTTATAATACCTTATTCTGAAACACTGAAACATACAGATAAGCCGATTAATTAATTTTATTTTTATCTCTGTGGTCCAGGAGTATTAACCATAATCATAAAGTCACCATAATCATAA
Source organism: Limnephilus lunatus (assembly GCA_917563855.2). Classification (NCBI taxonomy): domain Eukaryota; kingdom Metazoa; phylum Arthropoda; class Insecta; order Trichoptera; family Limnephilidae; genus Limnephilus; species Limnephilus lunatus. The sequence continues at coordinate 101,021,384 of OU830595.1, forward strand.
TCATAATTGCCGAAATTCGGTAAAATAACTGAAGAATGAAACGATGCAAGAATATGAATTATGAAAAAAGTTTATGTGAAGGGTTTGTTTGCTGTATCTAATATGTCTCTCGATCGCATGACATTTTTCGGGATCAATCCCGAAGCATAATATGATGAGACCCCGTTCGAGATCGACGGGATTGGGCGGCAGTAGTCAGCGACGCCACATACCTCCACTCGGGGCTAATGCGCTGACTAACTGACGGTCGGGCAGGAGTGTCGATCGAAGAAAAAAAACTATTCCGACTATTTACGAATATTAGTGACGGATGACGAGCGGGACAGATAATATAAAACTGTGTCGAGTGAGTGAGAAAGATATACTTTCGTGCGTGCAGGCAGCCATTTGTTTGTTTTAGTTGTGCAGTTATGGTCATTACTTTTTCTTAAATTATGCTTTTTTATTGTTTATATGTGTTAAATAAACATAATTTTTGGATTCTTACGTTGTTAATACCTTAAAATATGGATCTATTTGAGTGTGGAGGAACAAGGGAGAGATTTTTGCAGTTTGCATATAATTGCTTAGTCATGCTGCTGCCAACCAGTGTTGAGCCGGAGAGGGCATTTTCAGCAGCTGGGTACATTACAACGGACATTAGATGCCGTTTAACAGATAGCACCCATAATACACTTTGTATTTTAAGAAGAGACTTTCAAAATCACCAGTAATTACTTTCCAATCTCCTTAAGCCATATTTTTTCTTTTGATTATTTTCATTTTAAAAAAAACTGTTAATTATTTAGTAACTGTCTCCGACTTTGTTTCTGTTGCACATCAACGATTCATTGCTACGCGGATGACAGTACAGTCCATGATAGCTTTTTGTTTTGTTTCAAGCCTCCAAAGAGCACACAAACCCCAATAGCTCGGAGGGCTTTGAAGCAGAGAATGGACGGTTACCTCGAGAGTGTTTTCTCATGGGGTAAGAATAACCTCGTCGAATTTAATGTTTCAAAGAACCAATCTTGCTTGATAACGTATAAAAGGGATCGAAATAATAAGCTAGTCTCCTTCAACGGAAGCATTCTTCCGAACAGGACCTCCATTGATATGCTTAGTGTAACTCTAAGTGACCAGCTCAGGTATGGAAGCTCCATCGAAACCAGAGTTAAATTAGCCTCTCAGAAACTGGGCGTACTGTATAGGGCCCGCAGATACTTTAATAGTACACAACTGCTAACCCTGTTCAAATCGCAAGTGCGCCCCACGGTTGAATTTGGCAGCCACCTCTGGTCTGGAGCTCCAAAATACCTTTAAAAAACCCTTGACTCTGTGCAGAAACGGGCGGTCCGTTTGATAGATTCTCACATCTTAACAGACGGATTGCAATCTTTAGAGCACAGGCGTCAGGTGGGAATGCTGTCCTTGTTCTACCGGTACAATGGAAAATGCTCCGAGGAACTAGCGTCGTTGACCCCCTCGGCACCGGTGCATAGTCGGGAAACACGCCAAACATGCGCCCAACATTTGTACATGGTTGACATTAGTCACATGAGAACGGGTCGTTTTTACGACTCGTTCTTGAGTTCAACAGCTCGGATGTGGAACGATTTACCAACCTCTGTGTTTCCTCCCTCCTACAACATGGGTCTCTTCAAGACCCTTCACTCCTTCCTTTCCTCAAAAAGACCCTCCACACAGCATCCTCAAAGATGACATAGGCCCTGAGGGAAATTATTTTCCTCAGAGCCTCCTGTGTGGAGTTAATGTAAAAAAAAAAAAAATTAATATTAAAGAATAAAGGTTTTTGTTTTTTTTTTCAAATAATATTTTCTTTAAATTAACGAGATCTCGAATTTGCGATCTAGAGTCGAGATTGCATTCCCTACTGTCATGTCAAGAACCAGTCACTGTGCATCATAAAATATACAACAAAATATTTGGGAAACTTATTAGCCAGAGCCGAAACTCTCCTTCCAGACATCCATCGAGAAAAACCAATAACTCAATGTTTTTTATTCCAAAATGGCAGCGAAATTTAATTCTTGGGCTTTTGCGTATTTCTTGTGTACAAATGTTACCAATGGATAACACATATCTAAACAAATCTACACAAGAACTTCGGTCCGGCGTAAAACTGGTGCCGAAAAGATCAGTGACGTTGGTTCTCACCTGCATTGAAATACAGAACAAGAACAGCATTGCAGCTCATTGCATGAGTGTATTTTAAAACTTCAACCAACCCATCCCATGAGATGTGAGGGTAATCTGTCAAAAGGATGGCCTGCTTCTGCACAGAGTAGTTTGTTTCAAGCATTATGGGATCCATGCCGTAGGACGCAATAATGAGCATCAAGCCAAATAGAATATTATAAAAAACTGTAAAGGCACTGCTTACCAACAGAAAAGATAAATAATAAAGGAAAAATGAGAATTAAGAAAACAAAGGAAAAGGAAAAAAATACAAAAGTTAAAAAAAAAAAGAAAGAAGAAAACAAACAAAAAACATGTGTGCCGTTCATACGCAGTAGAACATTCGGAAAACTAAATCGAGAGAATAAAACGAATGCATCGTATCAGGAGTAGGATAATAATTGCAGTGTTTATTTATTGTAATATTAGCTAACTCGGCGAACTTCGTACCGCATCAGAATCAATAACTGGTGTGTTAACTTATTAGCTGAATTAAATTCAGTTTTTTTATTGAGTAAAAAAATTACACAATGATGCAATTATCGATGCGCAACTGTCCTTGTTTTGTTTTTGTCAGAATCAGAGATGGCGTTGTGTATGGATTTATATTTTTTGTGATTTTCTTACTTTTCAACTTACTTACGAGAATTTCGTTTCATTTTCTTTATAAGTGTAGGGGAGATTTATTATAATTGTTATTGTATTTTTCCTCACCGTTCACCTATCAGATACTTGAGTCGGGCCATGTGAAGAGTCGGAATAATAGAAGAGCATGTATGAGACGATGTATGAATGTGAACGAGGCAAAGAGTGTGTGCCAAGATCGAGTTGTGTGGCGGTCCGTCCTCTCTGCCTACCCCTGCGGGGAAGCGGCGTGATGGTTAGTTAGTTAGTTAGTTAGTTAGTCCTCACCGTTCACCGTTTGTCTCATTTTCGAATGTTGACATTTAGTGCGTAAGCATTATATGTTTAAGAACAAAAGCAAATCAATCAGCGCATTGACACTTGAAATTTTTGAATTTTTTGAATTCACTCACTGTTCAATATTATACTTATCACAATATTGCTGCAGCTCTTTCAAAAGATAAGAATTCGTTCCATACAAAATGTATGAGGAAAAGAATTTTATTTATAATTTTTTTTCACGTAAATTTTTCCGATGTTTTAATAGCTATTCAAAGATCATAAAAATCGGTCAAGCCATTCTTGAGTTATAAATGGTGTAACTAACCCGACTGTTTTATGTTTTAAAGATTGTTACCAAGTTTAAAAATTATTCAATATTTAATTCTACGAAGCACCGGACACCGATCAGTCTATCACATTCTCTTGCAGGCTAAATCCTATAGATGTATGTGTTTGTATCTTTTTAGTGTCGCTCGTTTCCGTTTCAACGAGCTTCAAATTACAGCGGTGCTAAAGAAGTTATACTTCAAAAATACTTTCGCTTACGGCAGTAGTTCTAGTTAGTAAAGGCTCTCCATGTTCAGTAAGCTCCTTGGGCGCTACGTACAACAGACTGCGGTGATTAATGGCAGTTCTCAGACTAAAGTTTAAAAATCACGACAATGGGTGGCAGGAATTAGGAGTCCTTAGTCCTTAGCGCTAAGGGTATTGAAACGTAGATAAATTTACAGAGAGGAAACGAACTTAAGCCTAAGTAACTTTGCCTCATTATTCAATGTGAACATTCCATCGATTGACAGTACGAAGCCTGAAGGCGGCCATGGAAGCGACAATTTGTATTTTATTTTTTTATGGTCGATGTGTTTTTCTTTATTAATTTACTTGTAGTTATTTGAGTTTCAACGAATAAAAAAATTAAAGGAGTGGCAACACAGATCATTGAAAAAACATTTTCATCTTACCTAATCTAACGGAATCTAAGCTAACCTAACCTAACATAACCCAACCTAACCCAACTGATCCTATTTAACCTACCGTAACCAAACCTAACCTTACTTACTTAACATTTATCATTTTCTGTTCTGGCACTGTTCTGTTTTATTCGGAGTTTAATAAAAGAAAAAAACCAAACCAAATATGTGTGGAGGTGATGTACCTACCTAAACTAATATTGCAATAAAAATATTTTTAAATACTCAGATTTTATAAGTAGTTCAACAAAAAGTGTTGCAATATCATTACATAGTATAAAATGAAGTCGCTCAAAATGTTTGTGCGCTTAGATCTCTTAAACTACGAAACGGATTTTCATGCGGTTTTCATCAATAGATAGAATGATTCAATAGTTTGATTTATATATAAAAATACACGCTTATTATACTAGAGGAGAGCCAATAAATTCAAATATTCATCATTACGTAGTATAAAATGAAGTTGCTCAAAATGGTTTTCACCAATAGATGGAAAGACTCAAGAGGAAGGTTTATATGTATAATACATGCTTATTATATTAGAGAAAAGCCAAGAAATTCAAATACTCTATTCGAGCAGCGGGCAGCAGGCAGCTGGCAAGCGGGTGGTGTGGATTTTATAAAGGTTGGGTAATGGCGTTGTGTTTCGTTAGCCACAGCAACGTGTAACCGGGTCTGCTAGTAATTAATAAAGTAGAAAAATATGTTTTAAAACCTAACAACATGGCGACACCGCATGACATCGATTTTGGAACAATTACAGGCAAACCCTACACGTTCCATATTTATTATGATGCGTCAATATTTATCAAATATCGTGATATTTATTGATCTTGCAGTCTAGCGTTTTGACGGATCACAACATGGATTTCAAATGCCTAGATTCCTGAATTCCGTATCGTGAACCCACGGATTGTGTTCAATATGTTCAACATGTTCAATGTTGCCATGGTGGGTATTTAAACATATTGTTCCACTTTATTAAGTACTAGCTGGTTCCCGGCATGCGTTGTTTTGCCATTTAATAAAGAAATTGTTTCTCCCTTTGTGTCCTTTCCCATTCATCCCGTTCCCCTTCCTCTCCCGCATCTCCTTCCCCTCTCGCGTTCCCACTCCTCCCGTCCCACGAACTCCCCTCTAGAGTTCCCCTCCCCCCTCCCAGATTCACTTCCCCCCTCCCGTGTTCCCCCCACCACCCTCTCCCGCGAACTCCCTATCCGAGATCCCCTCCACCCTCCCCCCTCCACCATCCCGCACTCCATACATTCAATCCCTGTACATAAATTTTTCATAATTACGTAATGCCAGAGCTCACCAATACTTTTATACACACCTTGTCCTGACAATAACGAACAAAAAAATATATCCAATTTGGTGCAGTCGTTCGGAAGTTATGTGCGTACATACATTTGGGCGATTGTTTTTTATTTATATATGTAGATATAGATAGACAGATAGATACGATAGATTTCAACATTTTTCGTTAAATTACAAGTAAAATCTGAAAGTTTGCATCGCATTCAATAGTGAATTATTCATCAAATAATTCACTAACAAGTTAAACATAATATGCCCTCAAAGACTCAAAGATATTATGGAAGACAGATAAGATTTGCTTCCGTAAAAATATGGGATAAAACAAAAGCGAAATCCTAGTTCAAAATTTCATTGAACCCGAGTTGCACACAGACGTTGAGATACAGAGACATACCACCGAAATCATTATATTTGATAATAAAGTAGAGAGATGTTCGTGCCTTGGGCCGTTTTTTTCGAAGTCTTATAAAATGTTTAATTAACAAAGTGAGTTTGTTTTCTTAGAGAGGACCAATTAGTAATTTATTAATAAATTGTTAGAGATGTCAAATGTTTATTATTGATAGTAGATATAAATTAGAATGAAATTTTACAAAACCTCTTATTTTTGCCGAAGGTACAGTACTGTCCCATACCTTGCGCCATATGGCACCGTATCTTGGTCACGTAATAAAATAATTGTTCAGTGAAACTATTTACGTTGTTTAAGATGTTATGCATTAAATGAGATGCATTCCAAAAAGGAACAAGAAAACGTATTTGAAAGAAAAACATGTATTCTATTAATGGGTGCAGTAGAAGACTCAGTTTCGGTTTCGGCAAGTTTCGGCAAAAAAATCAGTTTCGGTTTCGGCAGAAAATCTGCCGAACCTTCGACCGCACCGAAACTCTGCGTTCGTAAATTATCGTGCGTCCTTCGACTTCGGGTGAGTTCGTGGCTCGTGTGTCACCCGCCATCGTCAGCTGAGTTCGCCGGCCAGTACGGCGTGAATGTAAACGCTATTAAAATTAAAATACTCAAATAATGAAGTCTTTCCTTTATAATGTAATTGTTAATTATTGACAATTTTTTGTTCCAAGAAGTAGTTAACATGTTTGTTAATTTTTATTTGTTTTATAGCAGGAATATTTAAAAAAATCACACACTTCAATTATATATTTTTTATTTATTTATTTAGCATTGTGTTAACTGCCTCTATAAGTATAAAAAATAAGCCAAATTTCCGTAAACAATAGATTTTTAACATGTGTAAAAAAGTTTCGGTTTCGGTTTCAGCAAAAGACAGATACCGAAGATTCAGTTTCAGTTTCGGTTTCGGTAGAAAGTCCCGTTTCGGTCGGGCACTAATAATTAGCATGGTAAAAAAACTTCAATTAAATTATTATTAGTATTCCTAGGCAGCGTATGAAATGGACGAACGATGTCAATATGTTCATCGTTCGTTCATATTTTTATGTAACTAAATTAGAAACATATATGTTATTGTATAGGAAAATATTACATTTAATTTTTTCACAAAATTATCCGATTGCCCAAGTAAACGAACAAAGATTAGCAGACCAAAAGAGGGCAATTTTCAAAAATAATTTAATTCCTGTAGTAACATTAGATCAGATAAAAAAGGAAGTAGCAGATAGATTGCAATTAGAAAATAATTTAGAACAAGTTAATACGAGTAGTAATGTTATATCAGATACATTGAACGTAGATAGTTCAGATAATATTCTAGTCGAAGAATCCAATGATATTACAGTAGACTCAAATAACTTAGACGTTATTTATAATCTTAGGGAAATAAACATTGCAAATTTAAACTTACTAGATGAAAATATTATAGAATTAGCTAACTTACTTCGTAATAATATAAATAGATATATAGATCTAGAGCCCACAGTTAGACCAAAATTACCAAAATTACATACGTCAAAGAAATTATCTAAATTAATTTCTGAATTAAATAATATAATTTTACCAAAAATTATATTTGATGACATTAGTTTTTTAGATCTTCATACAATAGTGTATGCTAGTGCTATCACTATATGTAATAAGTTAGGAGTTAAATTAACGTCTTCTGATGATAGATCATATAATTATAGAAAACCAGAATGGCAGAGTAGATTAGAAAATGATGTAGTATTTTTAAGAAGTAGCATAGCTAGAGTAATAGAGTATAAAAGCGGAAATAGAAGTAGGAATATTTTGAGACATGTAGATGTAATTGGGAGAAAATTTGGTTATAGCATTGGTAGTAATAATACTGAAAATATAATCAATGATTTATTAGATTTGTTAAAACAAAAATTAGGTGTAAAAGCTAGTAGATTAAAAAGATATAATTATACGTATAATAAAAAAAAAAATAATAGATTATTTCAGAAAAACGAGAAAATATTTTATTCCAAACTTGACGATAAACAAAATATTATTTCGAATAATAACAATCCGTTGCCATCTGAATCAGATATGCGCGATTTTTGGACAAATATTTGGAGTAAAGATATAAAACATAACGAGTCAGGTCCGTGGATAGAAAATGAAGAACTCAATTGTTCAGACATTGAACAAATGAGTTTTTCTGATATATCGGTTGAATTGTTAGCCAAAATTATAAAAAGTACTCATAATTGGAAAGCCACGGGTTGCGATTGGATACATAATTTTTGGTATAAACATCTGACTACTTTACATCCCCTTTTGGCAAAAAATCTTTCAAAATTTGTCAGAGAACCTCAAAATTTTCCAAATTTTCTAACTCAGGGCATTACTTATATGTTGCCTAAAAGCGAACATATTAATAATCCCTCTCAGTATAGACCCATTACATGTTTACCGACAATATATAAAATTTTAACCTCTTGCTTGACAGATTTAATATACACTCATTTAGATGAAAAAAATGTTTTATCTGAACAACAAAAAGGTTGTCGCAGAAAACATATGGGATGTAAAGAACAATTAGTTATTGATTCTGTAATTCTAAAACAGATTCAAACCCAAAAACGTAATTTACATATTTGTTATATAGATTACTAAAAGGCTTATGATAGTGTCCCGCACTCGTGGCTGATAAAAGTTTTAAATATATACAAAATTAACCCAATTATTATTAGCTTTTTGGAAAAAATTATGGCATTTTGGAATACCGATTTGCTTTTGAATTTGAAAGATAAGAAAATTATAGTACCGGGCATTTCAATAAAAAGAGGGATTTTTCAAGGAGACTCATTGAGTCCTCTTTGGTTTTGCTTAGCATTAAATCCTCTATCTAAAATTTTAATTAAAAGCAAGTTTGGAATAAAAATTAAAGGTAATACTAGAGAGAGAAATATAATTTCTCATTTATTATTTATGGATGATTTAAAATTATATTCGAATTCTGAACCAAATTTAGAGAAAATGATTAAAGTAGTTAAAATTTTTTCAGATGATATTAAAATGTCTTTTGGTTTAGATAAATGTAGAACGATCCATATAGAGAAAGGTAAAATTGTAGATGGAGACGAGGGTATATTTAGAAATTTCAAAATTGAAAGTATGAAAGGGGGTGAGGTTTATAAATATTTAGGATATCCGCAATCAAATAGATTAGATCATACTAGTATTAAAAATGATATTAGGATTAAATTTAAAACTAGGATCAGAAAAATTTTGAAATGCAATCTATCTGCTAAAAATTTAGTAAAGGCGATAAATACTTGGGCAATACCTCTATTAACTTACTCATTTGGCATAATTAAATGGTCTAATACAGATTTAGATAGCTTAGAACGATTAATTAGAACTACATTAACAAAATTTCATTGCCATCATCCAAATTCAGCTGTAGAACGAATTAATTTACCCAGAAAATTAGGAGGTAGAGCTATAGTCAAAATAACATCTTTAAAACATAATCAGGTAGAAATGCTAAGAAATTTTTTCCATAGGAAAGCTGATAGTTCAGAAATGCACAAAATAATTTGCAAGGCAGATAGAAATATTTCACCATTAAATTTATACGACGAGAATGCCAGCATTCTTATAAATACCAACCAGGAATTATTAAATTCCTGGTCAAATAAAATTCTTCACGCAAAACACTTCAATTATCTCAACCGAACATATGTTGACAAATTTTCGTCAAACAAATGGTTGAGTATTGGAGAGTTGAGCGCAGAAATAGAAGGCTTTATGCTTGCCATACAAGATAGAGTCATTAATACTAAAAATTATAGGAAGCATATCATCAAAGATGCAAATCAAATTGATGATTTATGTAGAAAATGTTTGGCTTATCCGGAAACTATAGAACATATTATATCGGGATGTTCTGTATTAGCGCCGTCCGAGTATACATTTAGGCACAATCAAGTTTTAAAAATAATTCACCAAAGTTTGGTAATTAAACATAACTTGATTGACTGCCGTAATGTACCATATTATGAATATGAACCAAATTCATTTTTAGAAAATGAATTTTTTAAAATTTATTATGATAAAACTATTCTGACAGACAGAACAATTAGTCATAATAGACCCGATATAGTTTTACATGACAAAATTAAGAAAATAACTTATATCATTGATGTCGCTATTCCAAATTCTTGTAATATTCAGAAAACTGTTTCTGAAAAAATAAGAAAATATACAGATTTAGGAAATGAAATTAAAAGAATTTGGCATTCTCAGACTATAGTGATGGGGGTAGCAATGCAATGTCCAGTGTTTTAAATATAACTGCAGGTAAGTATGTTTCTGTATCCATTTGTAAATATTAAAAGTAGATAGAACCTAAGAATTATGAATAAATTGTACAGCGCCCTTGAGGTGATTTTTCACAAAAACGGCGCTCTATAAATTATCCAATTTTATTTTACGGTTCTCCAGATTTTATGTCCGGGTTGAATCTTTCCCAAATGAAAGACTAAACCCTTCCACACACTTTTCCACAAATGAATATCTAGTAAATTAACGCAATGTAAGTGCATTATATAAGAATAAAACAATACAAGAACAATACGTCAATCCACCAGAAAAATAATGGGAAAATATTTCACCGACTCCAGATATTTTCATATCAGAGGGTTCGGCTCTGATGAAATCCTAACTGATCCGATAAATCCTACTGATCCCTCAATATAAATATTTAAAAAATCTTTCGTAATCCTACATGTATTTAAAATGACCGACTTTTGCATTTTTATGTACAAATTTTTTGACAAATCTAATACGCCTAAATTTTGAATGAGAGAGCTAGGTATAATGCCAGTAGCCGAAATAACAAATGGTATTATTTTTATAGTCTGAGAATGCCAAATTCTTTTAATTTCATTTCCTAAATCTGTATATTTTCTTATTTTTTCAGAAACAGTTTTCTGAATATTACAAGAATTTGGAATAGCGACATCAATGATATAAGTTATTTTCTTAATTTTGTCATGTAAAACTATATCGGGTCTATTATGACTAATTGTTCTGTCTGTCAGAATAGTTTTATCATAATAAATTTTATAAAATTCATTTTCTAAAAATGAATTTGGTTCATATTCATAATATGGTACATTACGGCAGTCAATCAAGTTATGTTTAATTACCAAACTTTGGTGAATTATTTTTAAAACTTGATTGTGCCTAAATATATACTCGGACGGCGCTAATACAGAACATCCCGATATAATATGTTCTATAGTTTCCGGAAAAGCCAAACATTTTCTACATAAATCATCAATTTGATTTGCATCTTTGATGATATGCTTCCTATAATTTTTAGTATTAATGACTCTATCTTGTATGGCAAGCATAAAACCTTCTATTTCTGCGCTCAACTCTCCAATACTCAACCATTTGTTTGACGAAAATTTGTCAACATATGTTTGGTTGAGATAATTGAAGTGTTTTGCGTAAAGAATTTTATTTGACCAGGAATCTAATAATTCCTGGTTGGTATTTATAAGAATGCTGGCATTCTCGTCGTATAAATTTAATGGTGAAATATTTCTATCTGCCTTGCAAATTATTTTATGCATTTCTGAACTATCAGCTTTCCTATGGAAAAAATTTCTTAGCATTTCTACCTGATTATGTTTTAAAGATGTTATTTTGATTATACCTACCTCCTAAATTTCTGGGTAAATTAATACGTTCTATTGCTGAATTTGGATGATGGGAATGAAATTTTGTTAAGGTAGTTCTAATTAATCGTTCTAAGCTATCTAAATCTGTATTAGACCATTTAATTATGCCAAATGAGTAAGTTAATAGAGGTATTGCCCAAGTATTTATCGCCTTTACTAAATTTTTAGCAGATAGATTGCATTAAAAAATCATTTAAAAATCATTGCATTTAAAAATCATTATTATAAAAATATTACCATTTGTTATTTCGGCTACTGGCATTATACCTAGCTCTCTCATTCAAAATTTAGGCGTATTAGATTTGTCAAAAAATTTGTACATAAAAATGCAAAAGTCGGTCATTTTAAATACATGTAGGATTACGAAAGATTTTTTAAATATTTATATTGAGGGATCAGTAGGATTTATCCGACCAGTTAGGATTTCATCAGAGCTGAACCCTCTGATATGAAAATATCTGGAGTCGGTGAAATATTTTCCCATTATGTTTCTGGCGGATTGACGTATTGTTCTTGTATTGTTTTATTCTTATATAGTGCACTTACATTGCGTTAATTTACTAGATATTCATTTGTGGAAAAGTGTGTGGAAGGGTTTAGTCTTTCATTTGGGAAAGATTCAACCCGGACATAAAATCTGGAGCACCGTAAAAATATACATGTGTAATAATTATCATAAGCATTAAATTAACTTCAGAAGGGTAACAAATTGATATTACAAGGGTACCTTCGAAATAATTAAAGGGGATTTTATCTAAAATCAAAAACAAACATGGTTACTTACGTAATGTACGGTACCGGACAACTCAGAACGAAATCAATTCAGTTGTAATAGGTTTTTGAATATACATTATTCTTGGATAATAAGATGTTTTTTAAGAGCAAATATAATTAGAAATCAGAAGCATAATAATATGACCCAATAAATTGTTTCTATAAAATTTTTAAATAAATCACAAAGTTTTTGGTCGTAGCTCGAGGACGGTCGGCCCGCTTCATGCCGCATTTCCATTTATTTCTATTATCTACGGTAAGTAAGCAAATAGGAACATCATCGGTAATTTGGTTTGCCAGCTACTCCACGTATGAACCACCAAAGTTTGTGTCTCGGTAGTTAGATAACCCCAGAAACTTTGTGACATTATCCAATTATCAAATCAGACTATGCAATTTATTCCAGAATTCTAGATGCTATTATAAAGAGAAGCAATTTCCATTCTCCTTTCTGCATGGTGCAGAAGGAAGTTATAACACGTACCTACTTACTGACTTGATGTTGTTCTCATACCTCAAACTAATAAGTAAAATGTAGAACAAGGTGTATACGTGCCTGCAAGGGTTGGGCTGTACTTTCTTAATATTTTATAGGTACACACCTTTTTACATAATATATCATTTAGACAACACAATTACCTTTTTTATGTATCAAAACATTACGAAATTGGGTAAATTTCTAGGAAAATTAAATAAGTCTTTCACAATTTTGCGAAATCAAGAAGAAGAAGATAATATATAAGAAGCTCACAAATAAAAATGGCAAATGTTCCGCTATTGAGTCCACGCTCAAAACACACTTTAAAAAATTAAAATAAGTTGTACTAGGTAGATAATAATTAGTAATAAGTAATTCAGTAACCGAAATTTAAAAATATTGCGTTTTAATGATTATTTTGTAAACTTTAAAAATGCGAAATGTCATTTTTCAAGGACCGCCATTCATTAGTGAATACACGCTCAAAACACACTTTAAAAGATTAAAATAAGTTGTACTAGGTAGATAATAGTTAGTAATAAGTAATTCAGTAACCAGAATTTAAAAATATTGCGTTTTAATGATTATTTTGTTAACTTTAAAAATGGGAAATGTTATTTTTCAAGGACCGCCATCTTTTTAAATAAGAAGGCCATTCTTGTGCCGTGTGAAACTGCAATACGCAAATTGTCAATACACACTACCAACCTAAAAATTCAAAAACATTTACGTAACCAGTTGTTTCAAATAATATAATAACAATTAATTGTTGTAAAATAACCTACCAAGAAAAACATCCCAGTTTTCAAGTTTAGCGGCTTTGTGTAACATGGTTTGTGATAAAAAAGAAAGTGCCCCTTTATACCGCCTGCTCGCGTCAAGGCAAGAAAAACATCCCAGTTTTCAAGTAGTTTAGCGGCTACGCTAGGTTTGTGTAACATGGTTTGTGATAAAAAAAAGAAAATGCCCCTTCATACCGCCTGCTCGCGTCAAGGCAAGAAAAATATCCCAGTTTTCAAGTAGTTTAGCGGCTACGCTAGGTTTGTGTAACATGGTTTGTGATACAAAAGAAAGTGACATTTATTTTCATGTTCTTCTGTTATAAATACAGGTACAAACTTGATACTAATCCTACTTGCAGTACAAACCTTTCAAAACTTGGGTGTTATTGAAAAGAAAAACGCGTGCGTGTTCTTTTATTTATTGTCGTTTTAGGTATTAAAATAATTACATACGTAATTTGCCAAATCAGGTACTTTCGTAATAATATCGTCTATGTATCGCCTAGCTACTCGTTTCGTGAATGCTTTCTTTTATTTTTAGGTTGGCTCATTTGCAAATTGCATGTAAAACATGTTTCACATGGAACAGTTGTGGGTGGTTTGGTATATTTAAGGAACAGTTTCACATTTCATATAGGCTTGCGTCTCGCGTCATGCACGCGTAATAAGTGACGATTTTTTTAATTTACGAAACCTAACAAAATAATGATTAATACGCATTATTTATCATTTTCGAAGATTGAAATTCGTACTTATTATTGTGTAACTGACAGAGAGTGATTTTTAAATTGTTTGTCAAAATTGTGACTCTGACGAACATTTGAGTAGCGACTGAGATGAGAAAAATGTTCATTGGAATTAATTCACCAATTTAACATAGTATCAATTATATTTTAGTTTTTTTCTTTGGTTTGTAACAATGTGCCCCCGCTGTGTAATAACTTGCCCCCCGAGGGGCATTTTTTATGTTTAATTTTATTATTTTATATTTTTGTGACCTACATTTTTATTGAAAAAAAATGTTACGTTGTTGATAAAAGTGTGCACAATTTATATTGAAACTTCTATTGTTCCTATGAATAAACTGTCGTCCAATAAAAAATAATAACTAGAAAAATAATAAAAAAAATCAAGTTCTATGAAATTTTAATTTTCAAAATTGGAACTGATAAGTAAGTGAAAATAACATCAGACAAGCGATAAAGTAGGTATAAAAACTATTTTATTAATTCTTTATTTAAAAACTTTACTTTAGCGGGCCGTTCATATAGCTATTTCATTATTACAGACATACTCTATGAATGGCTATACTTTTCATAAGTGGTGCTATATTTTTAATTCGATTAGTATATGACAATGGACAGATGTCGTAATTGTGCTTGCCTCCTCATGGACTATCACCAATCTTGTCTATAGTCGTACTAACACTATTGTTTCTTGATTTCCCGCTAAGCACTTGCATACTGCTTACTAACAACGTATGCAGGGACACTGGAGGTCTAGATTCGTTAAAAATTAAATGTAGATTCGCTCATTCAAAAAAATTAGAGTCCTTGCGAGAGCTTTGAAGGAGTAACGATCTGTTACCTATGTATACCAGGGCGGGTAAGTGGTGGATAACCTCCAAAGATGTCGTAATTTTACAAGTTTACAAACATTCGATAAGATATGTTAATAAGATAAGACAAACATTAAGATAAATTTCTTCTTTTGCAATGGCAATTGGCAATAATTCTGAAGCAATTTTTTTTTAAATACATTCAGCTTGACAGTGTAATAAATAATTTTCATGTAATATCTAAAAAAATATAGTATCCCGTGATTTTTTCTGACAGATCTGCGCTAGCATTAAACTAAAAGCTTTAATCAAACTGACGCGTGACATCAAATAAAATAACAAAAATAATTTAAAAATTGTAGTAATTTTTCGATTTCAATGCTAACAGGCCTTATATCTACAAACGAACCCACAGAACTTTAAACCTCTAGAAGTGCTGAGAAGAAGAATCAACTGCACTAACTGAGTCATGATTTTATGATGATTTGACGACCTCCGTGGGGAAGAGGCAAGCTCACTGGAGTCAGTTAGATAACGGCGACAAGAAAAAATGAGTGATATTTTTTTTAAATTTAAAAATTTCATATCTACATAATGATTTTGAAATAAATTCTATCTGTACCTCTTTCTGGGGATAATATCATTGCCAGTATCGCCTAGATCTAGATCATTCGTTTTTTTAGATTGGTACTAGATGTGAATAGTAAGGTATTTCCCAACACTCGCTTTCAAATCTGCATGCCAATCGTCTTTCTTGTTCAATGTATGTTAACCTCACAGTTTTCAGAAGACGCAGTCCCTCTTGATATGGCTAGTTGGTATTCATAAGTTAAACTTAACTTCACTTGTGAATTAAGCCAAAATCAGTCCATTAGAAAGAACATCGGTACGTTAGATCACCAAAAATGCAACCAACCATCCAAAAAAATCAACGTTGTTTGGAACACCACTCTGTGAGACAGTTCCACTAAAAATTGCGTTTGTTAAATAGCGCGAAAACTAAACGGACGTGCCCAGATATGAGTCGCTTCATATATCGGCTCATACCATATGATATTTGAGACCAATGTTCTCTGTTAAGGGTTAAACATTGTTTGTAGTGTAGTACTTCTCTTTTTAAATCTGGAGAATAATACTAGAAGTCCCTATGTCAAATAAATATCTGAATCGTTCAGAAAAGTAGATTTATTTATTGGCGTAAAATACGTTAAATTGCTATTTCCTCTCACATATGATAGGCTATAATTTCATATGGCAAACACCTGATACAGAAGTTTTAGAGATTTTCTTTTACCTAACTCAAAATACCAAAATCTGACATAGGCACTTCTAGCATTAACCCCAGAAACAATGTCCGCACCGTATGCATGCAGAAAAAACACGCGTAAAAATGTTCAATTAATTATCATCCCATCACGCGTCGCTGTCAAATGTACGATGTCAAACAGTTGACAAATCATATCTCGCATATCGATCACGTTGACAATAGCAAACGCGCTTCGAAAAAGTCAAACATGGCCGAGGATCGGGATGCCGGACGATTGGTTTGAATAATATGCAAATGGTATGCAAAACGAGGGGAAATGTAGATTTTACAGACTGTAAGTTCATTAATTCGACGTTTTCAACATTGACCCCTGAGTGGAACCCGTAGGTCTAGGTTTTAGCGAGGTCTGGCAGGGCGGATTGTCACTGCTGGCTGGGGATGAAAGGGGGGTACGTTTTCCCATGGGTGTAATCAATCTAATTTGCATCCTTAACTTTGGATGGGACGTATAACAACCCTATTGTGAACGTACACTGGGAATCATGATAGTCGAGATGTGACTAAAATACAAACATTGCAATGGTTGGCTGATTTAACGTCACGTCTTGAGAGGATGCTTGTTAGATACAAATAATCTTTTTAAATATGACAGAATTAAGCTTACAAAAATATGTCAATACGGAAAAATCCTTTTGTTTTTTGTTTTTTCTTATATTTAATAAGAGCTTGTTAGAGTGGTAATGGCAGAAGGCTGATTGTGTGAAAATTCGATGGAATACATAACTAACCAAGGCTAAAGGCCGAGAGTTAAGAAAATTGTTATAATATTGGACATTATAAAAATCGTAAATTAAAAACCACTTCGAATAATCGCATAAAATTTATGCATGAACCTACTCTAAAAGGCCTACTATGTTTATTTTGTAATGAAACTACACATTGGCATAGAATAATATTAAGCTGGACCGTAATATAAGTGGGAACTAGTGAAACTATATCAACATTGGGAGACGAATTGTGGTACATTTTTTTGGATTTGAGCATTCTTTTTAACCCCCGGAGCAAGGAGCGGTATTATAACTTTGTAAGTTTGACTTTCTGCGTGTCTGTCTGTCTGTGTATCTATCTGTGGCATCATAGCTCCTAAACGATTTTGATTCGGTTTTCTTGTTTGTTTGAAAGCTGACGTGATCAAGATAGTTCTTAGCTACAATTCACGAAAATCTGTTCAGGCGTTTCAAGATCATCAGCTCTTTTTTGTGTCGCGGGTTGCTCAAAATTTTGGAAATTTTACTTAGGTATTCTAGTAAATCGAATCTGAAGTAGAATTTTTTTAGAACACTTTTTTTAATGTATAGCTAGATTGCAGTGCAATGTCATTTAATCGCGTCAAAGCGTAGACATGATCCAAAAAACTTCTAACACTTTGGTTGTCAAAACAAAAATTTTAACAAAACAGAAAACGACTTCAAAAAATGCACTATAAAGTAAAAAAATAATTTCGTTCGATTGTTATTTTTGGAGTCGGTGTCAGCCAAGATCTCCACATCTCACCTATAACTACCTATGTATGTAGTTATCTTGGCTGTCACCGACTCCAAAAATAACAATTGTACGAAATAATTTTTTTACTTTATAGTGCATTTTTTTAAGTCGTTTTTTTGTTTTATTAAAATTTTTGTTTATTTGATTTTTAGCGACAAACGTGCGTAAAGAATTTTGACTTCAAAAAAAGAATCATCGAAATCTGTTGGCGTAATATTGAGTTATTCGTCCATTTGTCGCGCGCATACTTATTGCAAATTTAAGACATATATGGTTTTCTCATGGATCCCATTGTCAAAACTGTACCAAATTAAAATGGGACCACACGGAAAGCACCAGCTTTCTAATAAAAAAAGAATCATCAGTATCGGTTCACCCAATCGAAAGTTCTGAGGTAACAAACATAAAAATAAAATAAAACCGTCGAATTGATAATCTCATCCTTTTCAAGGTCGTTTAAAAATAGAAATAGTTAAAATAAAAACGAAATAAAAAAAATAGTTTTTTGCGTTTTTTATGCGACATAGATTCACCAATATGCCGCTTGTACTAAGAAATTCTGAATATCGTGTATAGGTACCTACCTATTAACACCCAAATGTGACTGATATTTTATCATAACCGATATTCTAAATAATATTTTGACCATGATGTGTACGAATTTTCAGTATAAATGACACAATTGATCGTTAGCTGTATCTTTAAGTTGAGAATAACATTAAAAAAACAGCGACTTGCGACTAACAAAATGTCTATTTTGTTGTGATACATTTCGAAGGATCCAAACGGCTTTTAATTAATTGATATCACACACCACCGAACATGCAATAAGACATAGCACCCCAACTGACATCGGTTCATTTCGCCGGCTTCTCGTCGCGTAAGGCGTAAGACAGTACAGAAAGGCTGTACGGCGCTGTATCCGAGGGTAGGCGGTTGGGGTGAACTCGTGGGTAAAGTAGTACTCCAAGTAAGCGAGGCAGAATAATGAAAGCCTGTTTAATCAGTTGTGGTCTTCCGAGGAAGGCTGTTACTTCATCCCTCTACAGAGTTCAGACGGCAAGGGATGAAAGGGTGATGCTTACTTTTGTAATTGAAAATGTGACTTGTTTGTTAATTTGATTGTGAGATTGGGTGTAGAACATTGCAGTACAAATAAGCTTTCTATTAAAACTGTTTTTTTGAAACAGTCTGTATTTTTTTATAATTATTAGTGGTAAGTTCTAAATCCCAATACATAAAAATTATGAAATGATTTAAGAGACGCTATTTGAAATGGCTTTTAAAACGTTCAAGTTTTATCATGAATATATTGCGAGACACGTTGTTTAGCATCACCGAGCCAATGTGCGCTTTCATAATTACCGCGACGATTCACGGTTACGGTACCGTGATGGAAAAAAGGCAATAAATATAAATTCCTTACTGTAGCTCTTTCGTACACATTAATAATGGTGAGACACACAATATGTGTGACTGTTTCCTCCAAAATACTCGTACTGTTTTTTTGCGACGGGAATTGCGTTTCATTTTCTTTATAGGTTTGCATGAAATGTATAATAATGATTGTATGTTGTATTGGGGGTGCAGACATACGTTAACCATTTGTCTCATTTTCGACTGTTGTTATTTAGTGTCTAAGAAAGAGCTGCAGGATTATATGTTTAAGAACAAAGACCAAACGATTTTTTGGAATTCGTTCGCACTTCAATATTATTCTTGTAACTATCTTCCATACTTTTAAAATTATCTTCACGGCAAGTGGTATTGGTAGGGGTCTATGGAGACGTTACGGTGCGATGTGTAAGAGAGAAGAACGAAAATTATGACTTTTTTCCTGAAAATTTGGAGTGCATCTTATCTTTCGAAAGAGCTGCAGCATTATGGCGATTTGAAACGTATGTTTATTACCTTTTTTGCCGTCACGGTACCATAACCGTGAATCGTCACGGTAATTATAAAAGCGCACATTAAGTCTGTTCAGCCATATGGTATACATAGCAGATCGTGGGGCAGCCCCGTGGCAGTAGTTGTTTGGTAGATACAGTTTGTAGCATTCCAGGAGACAGAATATCTATAAAATTATGCTTAATTTTTTATGCTGTTACTTTACAATTTATTTCAAAGAACAACATTCTGTTGAAATGCATTCAGAATAAGGCATTTTAGATAATGAAGAATAAGCAGAATCAATCATTTATCAGAACTCTTGGAGAACAAATCAAATCTTCAGAAAGCGGTTTTAATCATTTTAAAAACAGAGATTTATAACCTTCTTTCAAAAGTAGATGCCTGAAGTCATTTTTGACAATGTATTCAAGGGTTAGGTAGTTAGGTTAGACCCTAATACACTTCTTTCTCGGTACACCATTCTTGCATCATACGCACATAATTTTTTTATTTTATTTTATTTTTTATTTCTTGCTAGGGCAATCCCGATGAGTTACAGAACTCATTTTAGGACAGGAGGAACATACAATTCATGGGTGGGGGAAAATAGTTACAATTTTACACAGGAATTTTAAATATTTAAAAGATAATATTCACATACAATATAGATGAAAAATAAAAGACAGGTTAAGTAGAACAAACAACAATTGAAGAAAAAATTAACAATGTTATACAAATATGGATGATTACAAGTAAATGGAAAAGATAAGATAATATCGTCTGATTCTGATTAACTTTTATTTAATTCACGAAGCGTTTATTTCATGGCATGTTTAAAACAGGTTTTAGAATGTTTAACCATATGAATAACAATGCTTCATGGTTTGTGGTACCTGACACATTTAACTTCTTTTTTTACACATAAATGGAACGGTGGAAAAAAACTTTTATTTAAATTGATTATTTCAATAATTGTTTTTGTGTTTAGTTCGTAGAACTCCATAATTTTTTTTTAAATAAATTTAAAAAAAAATAAATTCACTCACATTATTTTTTATCAAGAAGTTGATGTTTTAAAAAACTTATTTTTTGATATATTGCATAGGATTAATTAAACCACATTTTTTTTATCTGTGGGTAGTTTGGCTTAATTACTTTAACTCTGGGGAGTTAGTAGCGAGCCAGTAAGCAGTAGTTAGGCGAGGAGAAGCAAAATGGGAAACATGTTAGTTTTCCGGCCGCAAACCAATGTAACTCGTAACTTGTTACTCCTCCTTCCGGCGTCCCCTTGTCCCACTGTCTCCTTCCCCCTGGTCTTCGTGGCATGGTCCTTCCTCTGAGAAAGCTTGTAATTCAAACCTTCAATTGAAGTAATACATCAGGCAACCCAGTATAAAGCGCTCTAGAGTATAGTCTAGTCATATATCTACCACAAGGAGCTTTCAGACAGTATTCGAATGATCTACGTAAAACCACTGGAGCGCTTTTTGCCATAATATGACACTATTTAAAATACCCCGGATTGCCTTGCTGCCAGTTTTAGGCATATTTTCCCTAGATGAATTTGTACTTAATTTGAATTATTAAGTTAAGGTATGATTTTTTTGGAATGTTAACCAAAAAATCACGATCAATCCGAGCAAAAAGTTTTAAATTGGACTGTCGCTGGTCGGATACATCATTTTTTTACATAAAAACCATCGCTTTTAGTATCAACTAGCGCAACCCCGCAAAAAATCACGGGATATTATAATTGAAGGATTGATTAGTTTTATTATTTGGGAAACGGCAATGGGTGCCACCGCGCCGCCCGGGAACTTTTATTGAAAAACCAACACCTCTGGGGTAGGTCCTCCCAAGTATTTGGCTACTTTTGGAGATTTAGCAGGGGCACCCGGTTCATGGGATGAGGTTTTTCTAGGTCTTAGCGGCGGATGGCATGAACACACTGAACCCCAGATTCCTATCCGCCCCTCATACCTTTTTCCTTCCCAGAACTTCCTCTTATTCCTTTCCTTAAAAAGACCTTCCACATAGCATCCCCACAGATGACATAGACCCTGAGGGAAAATATTTTCCTCAGGGCCTCCTGTGTGGATCTAACCAAACTAACTTAACAGCGCAGACCTTTGAAAAAATCACGATCTGAATTTATATACTAGTCAAGATTAACGCAAAGAAGTCTAAATAAGATATATTCAATTCAAATACGGAATTAAAATAATTTTCTGGTATACATATTATATTACAGGTAGTTCTTAATATAAGTAGTACTTTATCGTTTATCGAAATTCTTGACACAATCTGTTCCAATTTGAAAATGACAAATTCAAAACAAATTCGTGTACATTGAACCAGAGTTACAATAATACAAAATTAGTATTTTGGATTATAGCTTAATCAATCTCGATTACCCATCATTCTTCTTTGCTGCACTACCTTATCGAATGTTGGCTATCATCAAAGCAATCACTCAATCTTTACCCACAAACAGCATCGTGTAACAAATTAGCGGAACTCAACTCGTACCAGTCAAGCTAGTTTAGAAAACATCAAGTGCGGAAACGTTCTTTAAAGCGTCAGCCATCAATCTTCACCAATATTATCACTTTGATAATCTTGAATTTGCTACCCCCTCTTGTTGTGTTCAAGACGTAGGTATTCTAAAATAGCAAACCTTTACATGGGTTTAGCCTTGAAATGCATTTTGCAAGGTATCATGATTATAGTCAAAATGAACCAATAATAAACCCGGAAAATAATTACTCCTAGCAGTTAAAAAACCCGCTCCTCAGGTTTTTGATGCCAGACCCTGCGGGCTGCTTTTAGTTCGGCTTCGCCCAATTCGAGTTTAGGAAACCATTTTATAAATCCGATAAGAACTGGTACCAAAAATAGCCAGTTCCTCGGACCCACTGTGATCTATGGTCCAGTGACAGCTGGTCACCGAGTTAAAGTAACCGTGACAGGCAATGATACATAAATTTTTTTTTTTTGATTCACTAGATTCTTATGTTCTTGAGGAGATGAATCATTTAAATTTACTCAATTTAAAGTTAATGTTCTTTATACAAATAGAACGGCGTCATTTGCGCCTTGCAATTTTTACCGCTTGTGGGTATTTAAAATATTACCTGGCTATTATAGGCTTAGAGGTCTTGTGTTTTGTCGGTTGGGAAAAAATGTTATGTAAAAAACCCAACTAAAATTGCATGTTTAGCATAGCTCAACAAGCAAGATTTCAGCCAAGCTCGGGGGGAATATATACATAAGTGTGTATTTGTGTTATGTTGGGAGTGGGAAGGAGTCGGTCATGTCCTTTTGTTTGGAGCTTTTCCGCATTTGCCTTCGGGAATGAGGAAACCATGAAAAACCTCATCCGGGAAGAGTCGGCTGAAAGTCAACACGAAACTTGGCGGCCTTCAGTGATTTCAGTGTATGAAATCCTGCATTGTGTGGTGAGGGGTGTGAGTGTCTGTTTTTATGTGAGATACATACTTTATGGGAGATTTTCTGTAAATCCGAAGTACTTATACCTAGGGAAGAAACGTCCACATGCGAGCTGCTGACGGAAGTAGCGATATCTTGTGTCGAATTCTTGAATTCGAAACCGAATTAGTTTTGTGTGAAATTCCACGTGCACAGATGTTATTTGTGGCGCGGCACGTATGGCGTGGCGTCCGACATGCACTCGTAGCTGGGTTCTGAAATTCAACCACGCAGACGCTACGGTAATAATACTGTTCGATTACACATTTTTAAATAGGTAATTACTAATATCTATAAAATGATTAAACATTATGACCCTTTTTTAAATTTAATTTAAATTTAATATAATATTGTTCTTTTCGTTATCAAGTTCTGCAAGTATTTTTAATTTTTGTTACAGCTGTTTCGGCTTACAAGGATTTTTTATTTATGGTTAAACCATTTTATAAGACTTATTTAATTTAATTATATATTTTTTATTAAATGGAGTTCTACGAATTAAGGCGATCCACTAGTACAGGAAAAAATCGAAATCGGAATTCACGCCCTTTTATGGGAGGAGTTTAAAAATACTTGAGAAAAAGCTTTTGGAAAGGTTGGAAAAGATATTTGAGATTTTTTTTACATGCTGATTTCGTAAAGGCCTGTAAAAAACATTGATTCCTTTTTTATGCATTGTTTATTGTAATTTTTAAATAGATTTCACTAAAACAAGCGGCGCGGAGCGTAACACGTCGTTTCTCCGCTCCGTCCGGAGGAGTAGTGACCGAAAATAGGAGCCGCTGCCAGTCGTTCTTCGGTGAACGGTATGAGGTTCACTTTGATATTACAACTTCGTCGACTGCCGTATTGTCGCCGTGATGTCAAAAATGCCAACGCGAAAATGCATATAATATTTTATTTTGTGAGGTTCTGGCTTAAATTTTATTTTTTTTGCGATTATCATGAAAGAAATTAAATTTGCCACATTAAACAATAAAAGCATATCCGAAATGAGGTTTATAAATAGGAGAGTTTGGACTTCAAAGTGTTTTTTATAGACCTAATAAATTTTTTTTTCTAGGCTTATTAAAAGACTTATATCAACAACAGGGGCCTGTATACTCAAGGGTATGCGGATGACATCGCAACCATAATAAGGTGTTGGGATGCAGACACATCCAGAGGCCTCATACAATCAACACTGGCAACAGCGGAAGAATGGTGTGAAGAAACAGGGCTGTCGGTCAATCCAGACAAGACAGAACTAGTAATCTTTACACGTAAAAGGAAACTAGAGGGATGGAGCAATCCAACCTTCTACGGAAAGGAGGTAGAACCCTCTGACACGGTTAAGTACCTCGGGGTCATTATAGATGCCAAACTGAGCTGGAAAAACCAGGTGGAAACTGTGGGCAGAAAAGCCTGTGCTCTCATGTAGGCAACTAGGCGAATCTGCGGCAGAACGTGGGGACTCAAACCCAAAATGATGTAACGGCTGTACACAGCCGTTGTAAAACCAAGAATCATGCATGCAGCCTTGGTCTGGTGTAGGAGAACAACACTGAAATCAGTGATGGCCACACTCAACCACATACAGGGACTTGCATGCAGAGGAATCACTGGAGCTATGCGAACCACTCCAATACTAGCCATGGGAGTGCTGCTGAACCTGCCCCAACTAAACTTAGAAATTGAGGGGGCGGCGATGGTGGCAGCCTACAGGTTAAAATGCAAAGGTCATTGGAGAGGTGAGTTGCCCAAAAACAGTCATACGGAGATCGGAACAAGACTGAGGGCAATTAGCCCGACAGCTGGAATGAAGCAGGACGGCAAACAAGCTGAATACTTCTTCAGACAGCAGTTTGATGTGATGTACCCCACCCGGGAAGAGTGGGACATGGTCCCAGGTCCAACCTCCAGACAGGAACTAATCTGGTTCACAGATGGGTCAAAGATGGAGGAAGGAACGGGGGCCGGGGTATGTCTACAGGGATCCAAGAGGCAACTCAGTATACCTCTAGGAACTCACTGCACTATGTTTCAGGCTGAGATGAAAGCCATCATGGCCTGCGCACAGGAGAATATACGTATCGGGTACAGGAATAAGAACATAACTATTTGTTCTGATAGCCAGGCAGCCCTATTGGCACTGGAAAGTAACCGATGCGACTCCAGACTGGTGATGGAATGCAGGACTGTTCTTACAGAACTCGCTACCATTAATAAAATAACACTGATATGGGTACCAGGACATAAGGGTATTGAGGGCAACGAGCGGGCTGACGAACTAGCAAGGAAAGGGGCGAAAGCACCACTTGCGGGATCCGAGCCGGCCGTAGGAGTAGCAGCTTGCCACACGAAATTACATATTGAGAGGTGGGTCAAATCCCAGCACTGGAAGGAATGGGAGAGGGCACCCGGAATGAGGCAATCCAAAGTACTCATAAACGGACCGGACCCCAGACGGACCAGGAAACTACTCGATATGGATAGAAACTCGCTGAGGGAACTGGTAGGACTACTAACGGGACACTGCCATCTCAGGAGACACATGCAGCTATTGGGAGTGGAAAGCACCAATAGATGTAGAAAATGTGAAGAGGATGAAGAGACTCCAATTCACTTGTGGTGCCAATGTCCTGCCCTGGTGGGAACTAGGCTCAGATACCTGGGGAGACACATCGTGGAACCAGAAGACTTAGCTACATATCCAATGACAACTCTGGTGAACTTCATTAAAGGGACTGGGTTATTGTTAAAGGATTGAGGTAAAATGGGAGATAGTACAATGGGCCTATGGCCTAAGTACTCACGGGAACTAACTGTAAACCGTCTCCGTAAGTTAAAAAAAAAAAAAAAAAAATTACCGATATTTTTAAGGGCCTAGATATGTTCTGCACGCAGTATATAATTGAAGCATCTATAATACTTCGAAGCGATCAAATTTTCAAAACAAAAACGTATGATTTTGCATTATTTAGTATGGCTTCATCTTAAACACAAAACATGTTTTGAATTGTACACAAATGATAATCAACCAAGAATGTGGGGCATGGGGTAAATGGTTGTTAATGAAATGTTTAAATTTAATAAGACCCAACTTCTTTAATGATTCTAGTATAAGTTTCACTGCAACCCATTAAAATATTTGGTAAAAATTTGATCATGTGACAGCCAAAAATATGTTTTTGATCTATTGTTTTGCATGATTATAATTTTTGTATAATTTCGTTGTGATGCATCAAATAATGGAGTCATAACGTTTCCCGCAAATAACCAAAAAAAAGTCTGGAATACGAGCGTAGGTAGTACCAATAATATCATTTTCATAAAAATAAGGCATTTGAATTCAAATTTGAAACATTTTTCATAAAAAACATACATATTTTAAATTTTATTTGGCTATTTCTGTTAAATTTTATGCATGGAAAAATTTGCATTGTAAATCTTTATCACAACAGTTCTTTTTCCAGCCAAAATAGATTATCATATTTTATTTATCGCATTGTCCCTTTCATCCACTAAAACTCATGTAAATATGAGGACAATTTATGTGTTTATAAACCAGACGAGATGACACGAAAAAGCCCCTGAAATTTAATAAATCACACGAAACACAAAAAGGAAATGAACTAAAAAGAACAAACAATTTAAAATGACGAAAAAAACCCTAAACAATAATCCCAACGCCAAGAGAATATTAATTAATCCCCGACATTTTGCATTGGAGGTAAATGAAATAATATGTGCACAAATGCTTTGTCGTTGTTTGGTTTATTCGGATAACAGAGGATCATCTGCTTTGAATTATAATGCCAGAATTTTAATATTGTTTGCAAACATAGACAAAGCATGGAATAATATCAAATAGTGCCAGACTTTCTTGCAAAATAGTTTGAAATGTTCTTCGTACTTGTGAAACTATTTTGCATTATTCAAAGCGTTTTAATCCCCGTGATTTAAAATGGTTAAGATATGCGAATCAATAATCAATTCACTTGAAGTTTCGCCTCACGAGCGCTATAAAGTATAATGTAAACTTACAAAGCTAGAAAATAGCTTGAAACTCTTGTTAAATTATCAATACTTCCCATAACTTAGCAGCGCCCTTCGTCGACACAAATGGGTATTGCTGGGCAATCCGAAACATTGACACAAGTAAGAGGAAATAAACACGACTGATCGTCCTAAAAAAACAAAAGCATTGTCTACAATATCAATGAAGGGGAAAAAATCGTTTTCAAATTTTTAGTTGCTGTTGTGTTATAATATGTGTTGTTAAAAACAAAGAATCCATCACAAAGATGCCAAATAATCAAACCTAAGGAAAATAATTTCCCTTAGGGCCAGTCATCATTGGGAATGCCGGGTGGAGGATATATTTAATTGAAGCAACATGTGGAAGCTGTGATAAGGAAAATGATATGAGGGTTTGGTAGGAATCTGGGGGTCAATGTCCCCAGGAGTGACGGGCACATAAATCCGTCTCCTCCACTGCGGTGCAAGGCTTTGGGTCGAGGGAGACCGACTGGAGAGGTTGAAAGGTCTCCCTCCCGATCCGCCAGCTGGAGGGCATTCGCCACCAAGACCTGAACAAACCTCAACCCATTATTGCGGATACTTCTGCTAAGTCACCAAACGTAACGAACCACTTGAGGTGACATATGGTGGAGGTGTTACATATATGACATATGTTATATAATTATAATTAGGTACCCGTACTCGCCTCTAATTTAAATCATTTTTAATTATCTGTAAAGAAGTACATTTCTTAATTTTGACAGATGACGTAAGTGATAGATACTCTCAATATCGCTTTGATGAAAGGCAACCATTGGAAATCGAAACGTTGTTTGAAACGGCTTTAGCCGTGTTTAGCTATATTTTCAATTTGGGAACCATTTATTGGATAACCAACACCTCTGCCATAGGTCTCCCAAATGGTTGCTACGTTTGGTGACTTAGCAGGGTTGCCCGGGTTAATGGGATGAGTTTTGTCCGGGTCTTGGTGGCGGACACGTCTGCCCACCCGCTGCACGGCAGGCCGAATCGGAAGAGAAGGGTGGAGGGAGTCCCTTTGACTTCTCCAGCCGTAGTCTCTCGTAACATAATAATAATAATTGGACAATTTGTAGAGCACCGTTTTTGTGAAAAATCACCTCAAGGGCGCTTTACAATTCATTATGAATTTCTAGGTTCTATTTAGTTTTATTATTTACAGAAAGATACAAAAACATACTTACCTGCAGGTCACTTCCGAAAAACACACTTTATTAGAAAGTTTATGCTTGGGAAAGGTACGACTTTGCACGTGGAGGGCATTATATTCAAAACACTGGACATTGCATGATTTTACCTTTGCTACCCTCATCACTGTTGGTTTTACATTTATATTTATAAGAAGATTAATGCCAAAGTTGAGTTAATATTTATTTGAAAGACTGGATAATTGTAAGAATTTGCTTTATTTTTACAAAATTAGTTATTTACTATGTCGCGAGCCGTGAAGCTGAAGTTCAAAGGTTTTTTTTTTTTTTTTACTTATGGATACGACTGTCTGAAAAGATGAGTTTTTAGTTTAGCTCTAAATTCCGCTAAATCTGTGATCCTTCTTAACTCGTGTAGCAGTCCATTCCAGGCTTTAGGTCCTGACACTCCGAAAGCACGCTCACCGAATTTAGTATCTGGTGTAAACATAGCCTTGCACCACCGTGGGAGGAATGGATTCATACGTCTGTCACTCCTGGACACACTGACCCCCAGATTCCTACCCACCCCTAATACCCTTTTCCTTCTTAGAACTTCCTCTCCTTCCTTTCCTAAAAATACCCTCCACACAGCATCCCCAAAGATGACATAGGCCCTGAGGGGAATTATTTTCCTCAGGGGCTCCTGTGTGGGGGTAATGTTAAAAAAAGAGATTTGAATAACCAGGTACCTACCAACTTTTAACTACCTATCAATTTATTTTTTCCTCTTCCTCAAACCGTTCTTTCCCCACTGAACCGAGCAATACAACTCTAGTGAGAAATCAAGATATAAACCGATGAAAGTAGAATCATTTCTTTCTTATTTAAGTTTTATTTAGAATCGGTAAGGTCGCACTTCAACATTTTTTTCTGTTCAGTGCTTGTGACGTATTCTTATATTTGTTTTAAATTAAAAAGCCAGAACTTACCGCTCAATTTTACATTTTTATTAGCATCCAAAGCACAGGATGGAAGTTTTAGCAAATGAATCCTTTGTTCGGTAGTTAGCGCCGTGAGCTGCCGGTGGTTCCAAGGCAAAGCGACTTTTAATTAGGGAAAATGACGCACTTCACACCTCTCAGTTGGAGTTTTGCTGTAATTGCCAGCTGTCACCACCTGTACTTTACTTGCACCAGCCATAGAAAGTGTAGAACAATGAACGGTATATACTATCCTACATTAGTTTACACGTGCAAACTCTAATTCCTAAACATTTACATAAATACAAAGTTTGTTTTTGCAATTAGAAAAAGTGTGTTTACTATGATAACGCGCCCTAAAGTCATATTTTACATGATTTTTTAAATATAACATCAGTAAATTTAATGTAAGCAGATATGCTGTTTTTACTGTATTTATGGCATTTAAGCATGGTTAAAAGGCAAGCAAGATTAATAAAAATATCTTCTGAGAGGAAAATTATAAAACGTAAGTCGTTGAAATTTATATAAGATATTGGAAAAATAAAGGTTTGATGAATGTTGCAGATTGTTTTGGCCATGAATAGATAGTGTTAGAATTAAATTATAAATAATATTGTAACAGGGGAAGGAGGGAGAATGGTCTCCAAGAAGACCCAAAATTTTAATAAGAATTATTTAAAAAAATTAGAATTATTAGTAAAACCCATAATTGAATAAAATCCTTGTAGACCAAGACCTTGAAGGTCTGATAATTGGCTTAGGTGCTGTAGGTATATGGGTGAGTGGGTACAAAATGTATGTAGATAGTTCGAATGTCACAGGGTTGTAAGTAAAGTCGTATTACCTACTCTCAGAGCTGATTTTACAAACCTCTTTTTAATGTACCTAAGGGGTTTTTCAAGGGTTGTCAAAATATATATTTTTTCAAATAAAAATAAATATTGACAGCATTTTTTTATTCAACTATTTATTAACGTGTTTTTGTGCTTTTTCAATATATAAAGAGCTTTTCAGATACCGAAGTTTAAATCCACATTATATTTGTACGGGTTGATAAAGCCTGCAAAAGAGGACAGACTGGCATCTTGACGGGAAGTCCACCTGAAGCAAAGTCAAGTGAGGAATCGTTGGCAAATCGAAAGGTAACGGCCGGCGTAGTCAGGAGGTAAGGCTTTTGACTCGCAATCCGAAGGTCGCGGGATCGAATCCCGGCGTGGGCAAATAAATTTTATTTGATGAATTTGTGTTATTTCACGATTAATTCATTTAGAATAATATATAGTATATTTGCGGCACGTTCCAGAGTTGAAGATACTCTTAGTATCGCCCTGGTGTAAGACCACAATTCAGAATTGAAACGTTGTTTGAAATGGCTTTAGCCGTGTTTGGTGACCAGATGTGAATAGCCAGGTACTTCCCTACCTTCATCTTCCCTATCTCCGTCCCTTCCCCACTACTTTCAGCCTCACAAAATAACCCAATTGGGGATGCAGTGGACTCACTGGCTCTACTCTGGCAGCTGGAACTCTTGTGAGGTATTCATATAAAAAAGGTAGCAGGTTTTTCGGTGATGTGATTCCGGCCACTATGTTTGGGGCCCTTTTTCATAGTGGCGGATTAGTTTGTTTTACAATATTTCGAGTTTTCTGCATAGAGTTATACATATCAATGGTTTTCTGTAATATTGTGTAATTCAAAAGAATTTCTATTTCGGACGTATGAATCATCTCACGTTGAAAGTATTGTGAAATTGATATTTCTGTGAAGTGCCGTACAAATGCGGAATATTTTGTCTTCGACAATAATGCATGATTTGAAGATTTTTCCATGTTTCATCTAGTCTGCATAACACGTTCGATATAGTTTCAATTATACTGAAGTTATAATAATCTTAGGCCCTACTTTGTTTCTCATATACATAAACGATCTTTGTAACCTAACGATAGATGGAAAAATTGTAAGTTTTGCTGACGACACTGTGCTACTCATTCAATTCGACACTTGGTTAGACGCATACAAAATGGCTGAGAAATCAATTAACTCTGTTAAAAAATGGCTAGATATTAATACTCTTGCACTAAATACTACCAAAACAAAATACATTACTTTTAGTATTAATATCGTTGGCCAACCTAATCAAGATGTTGAAATAAAAGTACATGAATGTTCTTGTATTCACGATACACTCTGTCAATGTCCTTGCCTAGATCGAATGGATCATATCAAATACATTGGTCTTACATTTGATCAATATCTTAAGTGGAATACACATTGCCTACTTATCACGAATAAACTTAGAAAACATATTTATTTCTTCAAAAATATTAGAAACATACTAGGTTCCAAATCTATAAAAATTGTTTATTACTCCCTTTGTCAATCAATCATTGAATATGGAATAATCGCATGGGGAGGTGCAATACTATTCACTATAGATTCATTATCGAAGGCACAAAAATTGCGTCTAAAATATACAATAACCTACTTGACAAAACAAGACAATCGAATAATATTAACAAATACAAAATTCTGATAAAAAATGGATCATCGAAAAAGGTCGTGCAATAATTAGTCACCTCACCCAAATATAATCCCAACCTGAAATTTTTTGTCAAATATTTTTACTTTATTGAAAAATGTATTTTATTTAATATTTATAAAATATTTGTAAACTAGTCTGTCTCGACACAGGATTTCCTAGTGAGACAGCCGAAGCCAAAAAAAAAAGTTAACTTTTTTTTATATAGATGCATAATTAAATAAATAAATTGAAAATTTATATTCTCCTTTTATGTAGTAGCGCAGACCCGTCAAACATCACGACATGTTATAATTGTAGAATTTGTGTGGCTGAAAGTTTATATAAAACAGAACTGCATATGCCGTCAGGAAAACTGCTGTCGAATTACAGTGTCATATTTGTACATACATACATCTTGTGTGTCATATACCTACATCAATATAGCTCAAAAAAGGAAATAAAAAAAATCACGGAAATGTACGTACTTATTTATAGATAGGCATTACCGCTTGTCTGACTTCTTGAACTGACAGTTCCAATTTTGAATATGATGCTTAAGAGGCCGTAACATAAAATTCCCTCGATAGAAAAAAATCGCAAAGTATGCTCCAAAAATTATTATTAACACGTTTTTTTCGGTTATTTTACAAGTTATATGTATGAAAAAAATCACAGCGTTTCTTTAAATAAAATTAAAGACAATTATCGCGAGATTTTTGCTATATTTTTAACGAGTCGTGTTTTATTAAAGATTTTTGCATCAATTTTATCGCTGTAAATGTTAGCGCACTCTTCCAACATTCGTAATTTCATATCTCTCCATCTTCTTCCTTTTGGGGCCGGGAACAGAGCCTTAAATTTAAAGCAAATCAGAGTTTTAGAATATATTTTACCAAAATTATAAAGGACAGAATCGCACAAAAAAAAATTTGGTGGTATGCATTTAAGAAAAAAATTAATATAACTTACTGATTCTGAAATGAGCCATTATATTTATCAAAAACGGAGTGAAAAATACTTGCATTGTCTCTTTAGCAAGGGATCAGGGATAATTATAAATCAGTATCGATAAATTGCTGAATGGGTATTTACAGATTTTTTTTTTAGTTACTGAATTTTTATGTGAAACATGTTAGGTTCGGTATAAATAAAATTGAGATTATATTCATAGTCCTCTTCAATAGAAGATCCTGTGTTGAGGGGTACTATGGTTTGGATAAGTTTTCAGCGACTTCTAAGGTTTAACTTCATGGTTTGGGTAAGGTTTTCCAGAAACTTCTACGACGATGTTTTAAGTACACTAGTAAGTTCATTTTCCGACAGTTCCTTAAGCCAAGATTTAACGTCGTTAATCTAGCTATTTTTGTTTTAATTTGTTTGACACTAAACGGGAGTTAGTTATATACCTTTACTGCTAAAAATTCAGCTTTGTCCAAAGATAGACTTTTTGGTATATTTAGCATTTCTTTTTGTTTGGCTCTGGTTTAATGAGCATGGGAGGTCTCCTCTGAATCATTTTTTTTATACTTGGAACATCAAACTGTTTCAAAATTTCTGTTGTTGACGTCCTTATGGGGACCTTTAATGTGGTCTTTATGATGCAATTCTGAGATTCTTCAGTTGTTTTACGTGTTTTGGTGCTGCTTTACTTCCCAAAAATCATCCCTCTATCCTTCCCTCTTCTCTCGGTCCATCGTGACATGCTGCCAAAGTTCAAGTAATAATAAAATTCTTTAAAAAAACAAACAAAACCAAACAAGAAAAACTAATACTATAATATCAGTGTTAATTTCAAGCGACCTCCCAGGTAAGTATGGTCCTGTATTAATTCATTTTTAGGCAGCATCGCGTTCATTGGTCAAAATATTGTACATATATTTTCGTATCGGTGATCAATGAACCGGTGTATGCAATTTTTAGCCATAAGTTGTTTTTAATTGTTTGTCTAGCTTGTAGTCTTTCTAGATTTTAGGCATGTATGGTAAGTTTGTACAGCGCCCTTGAGGTGATTTTTCACAAAAACGGCACTATATAAATCTTCCAAATATTATTATTATCACTTTAATCTTGATGGTTTAATTAAAGACTGCCTCTACTTTAATAACTCGCATTTTAAAAACATTATACATATAATAATATTTCCATCCTTTATTCCTTAGAGCTCACCCTACTACCCTATCCGTTGCACACACAATGCACGGGTTTAATTTTCCACCCTTCTAGGCGATGCGACGCCCGTCACGCCCAGTCGCGGCACCACCCTCAGAAGGCAGACGACAGGCCGCGCGCTGCGTAGCGGAGACGCCGCACGACCTAACACCGAGCCAGTGCGAGCTACCCCTAACTCTGCTTTAACATATATTTTTTTTGTAAACGAACAAAACGTACCGTTAATACACAAGTACCCACATAATATGTTTGTCGTAAAACAAGTAGGTCCCTATCCCTACACACCAATTTGTTTTTGAGAAGGGTAATTATTACAAGAAAAAAACTATTGCTAGTAGTTCTCTGAACAGTAAACTAAAATCAAAAGATTTGTAAGTATGTAAATACTTAATTACCTACCTACTTTATTAAAAACCCTGTAAGCTTTATAAGAAAAACTAATTTAGGTATCCAAAGGATGTCCAAAATAAGAACCCATTCTAGTGTAGCGCACTTGTTATGATCTTTCGGCAGTAACAATGTTGTTAAAAAATTTTAAGAGAGGATCTGTATTACGTACAACTGCCTTTCTGTAATCATTTTACTTTCACTGTATTATATCTGCGATGAATAATAAAATACTTTCCATGCATTTAAAAAAATACATGGTTTGAATATCTACTTTGTTGTGACGTGTGTAAAATCAGTTATTGGACTTACGTTTAAAAATTAAGGCAAACTGTAAAATGGCTTTATTCAGTCAAAGGGATGTTTCTCTTTATTTATTGGAAAAGTTAGAATTAAATTCAAAGAACACTATAATAAAGTTATCGTATAATATAACACAATAAAATTATCTGTTAATCCAGTGAGAGCTCAACACAGGAGGTCCTGAAGAAAATAATTTATCTCAGGGCCTAAGTGATCATAGGGAATGCTGTGGAGGGGGTATTTTAAGGAAAGGAAGAAGAGAAAGTTCTGGAAAGGAAAAAGGTATGAGAGATGGATAGGGATCTGTGGGTCAGTGTGTCTAGGAGTGACGAACGTATGAATTCATCCCTTCAAGCGCAGTGCAAGGCGATGGTTCGACGGAGTTCGGTCGGAGGGGTCAAAGGGTCTCCTTCAACCAGTTTCTCTCCATCAGACAGTAAGTAGGTGGGCAGAAACATCCTCCGCCAAACTTAGCGAACCACTTGGGGGTGACCTATAGCAGGCGGTATGCATATACGCCTATTGAAAAGCTGTACTACACTTTTTCTTCATTGGCGTGATTTGTGGTGAAGAGAATAGGAATAATGTGTTCATGTCATGCTGAACATGTTGCAACTGCCCGGAACTAATAGAATTAAGCTATTTGCCCAGTGGTTAGCGCATTTTTCCGGAAAGCGAGAGATCCTGGGTTCGTGTCCCAGAAGTGCCAATTTTTTTTTCTGGTTTTTCTGTTTCCAGATTTTCCGTTGAGTTTTGCTTATATTGTCTTCAGTTCATTATAAGTTATTTCCATTTGGACAACGTTGTTAAGGTTAAACGTCACGTACATTAACAGATGGCGCCGATCAAATTATTTTAGGTTTTTAATACTTTTTGCACGTTACCCTTTAAAATATTAAAGTAAATTAATTGTTCGCGCCCGTACATATTTAATTAGAATGTAAATAAATATTTTTGTCCATAAACAAACCCAAATCTTTCAAGAAAGGCTGAAAATTCAATTTTGTTTCAGTGACTCAATCCAATATTGTATTTTTCAGCCTTTCTTGAAAGATTTGGGTTTGTTTAAAGGCAAAACTATTTATTTATATTCTTATTTAATTTACCTCAATATTTTAAAGGGTAACGTGCAAAAAGTATTAAAAACCTTAAATAATTTGATCGGCCATCTGTGAATGCGTAGATTATAACGTAAGTGACGTTTAACCTAAGTTGAAGGAAGTGGAGAAGGGGGGAAGGGGGGGAAGGGGGGGAAGGGGGAAGGGGGAAGGGGAAGGGGGAATGGGGAATGGGGAATGGGGGAAGGGGGAATGGGGAATGGGTAGGGGGGAATGGGGAATGGGGCAGGGGCAATGGGGAAGGGGGCAGGGGGCAGGGGGCAGGGGGAAGGGGGAAGGGGGCAGGGGAAGGGGGAAGGGGGAAGGGGGAAGGGGGAAGGGGGAAGGGGGAAGGGGGGAGGGGAAGGGGGGGGGGGAAGGGGGGAAGGGGGGGAGGAGAAAAACTTAAACACTTTTCTTATGCTTCCATTTTTTAAATTAATTAATCATTTAAATACTTGGTTGTGTCATGTGTAAATTGAGTCATCTGATTTACGTTTTGAAAAGCAAACTATAAAATATCTTTGTTCATTCTTATGAATAATTAATGGGATGTTTGTCTTGATTTATTGGAAAACTTGGAATTAAATTATACATTGCAGTGTATATTTCCCATTGCCACTGCCAGACTCGGGCAAGTTTAATAATGTAACTTGAGTATTAGACGTCAAATAACTTATATACGATATGTCTTCACTGTTTATGTCAAATAATATAATTATAATTTGTTCGCGAGTAAAGGTCGTTTTATAGTGCTACGGCATTCTGGTCACGAATTGTATCGCTTCGTAAGATTTATCAACTTAGCAATATGATTAGAAAGTACATAGTTTAACTAGACATCCCCCTAAATATTACACGGAGCTTAAGGTCCGAGTTAGACTTATTACCACGGCGTACCTGGCTCAAAGCCGACTTAATTATACCAACGCTGAACCGGCGCGTAAGAGTCTAATGAGTAAGACGAACTTCTTTTACTAACCGGCTTCGCTTGAAGTTTATTTCGTTGTGAAGGCAAAGCAATCTTGTCATAACCTCTAAACGAGAATCTTATTCAATAAAACAAAGAGGCGAACGACGTACTTTTGCCTCCCTGTTGATTTTAATAATTTCTTTCTTATAGAACAATTTGAAGGTAATTAAAAAAAAATACACACACGAAAATATTACAGATCAATTTTTATATATACGTATACAATCTCCGGAGAAATAAGCTGCATCTACTAATTTTGTGACAGCGGAGCAGAGATATTTTTGAGGGATATAAATATAACCAGATTTTCTTCGCACAGGAATCCCTGAGGAACACAATTTCCCTCTTGGCCTATACCATCTATGGGGATGCTGTGTGGAGGGTCTTTTTAGGGAAATGAAGGAGAAGAAGATCTGGAAAGGAAAAAGGTACGAGAGGGTAGGAATCTATTCGATATACATACATAGATATATATCTATTCGAGTGCATGTGAATCATCAAACATACTAATTTCAGTGGTGGGTCTGTCCGTGAGTTATTTTAACTAGGTTCAATGAGCTCGGATTCGTTATGAATTTAAGTGTCATTTTCAAAATTGGAAATGATTTGGTTAAGAATTCAAAAAAGCGAAAAAGTACCTACTTATGACAAAAAAAAAATTGGCCGACAATTATTAAAACTTTTTTTTCAAAATTGGAACGCACGTGCCAATAATTCAGATATAAATTGCTCAAGAAAAAATTCGCTCCTGTAAATATTTTTTCCTGATTATTCTGCAGCTATTGTCCTAGTGCTGAGATGAAAAAATCCTACAATTATAATATCCCGTGATTTTTTACGGGTCCGCGTTAGGCACATAATATTCATCACTTTTAACGCATTATTAAAAAAATTCTGCCAGCCTTGAAAGATTTGAAGTCGAGTTTTTGAACAGAAAAAAAACAAAGATCTTCCCGTTACTAAGTAAACATGGAAAAAATTATCTTTGTCCATTCTACGAAAAAATGAAAAAAATATTAATGACAATCGCACTTCTTTATCAAAACATGAACATCAAAAGGATGATTAATAATATGACTAACAAGGAAAACACCACCATTGGTACAGTCCGTCAAGAAGGTGTATAAAATTTGTACTTTGGATCTTAGAATTAAACAAATATATAAATTCAATTTTTATAAGAAAAACTTTCTTTTTATACTTTTTTGAAGGTTATTCCCATCAGTGAAATATATCATATTAGAATAAGTTAATAATAATAATCTAAACGAAAATATGAAAGAGAACAAGACACAGAAAAAGACAATGGTCGCAACTGGGACTCGAACCCAGACCTCTCCGTCTAACCAAAAATAATTATTTGATAATAATGTAATTCTAAAATTTTTAAATATGAGATTAACAAATATGACGGCTTTGACAGAAGGTGGCAATGGCGAAATTGGTTAACGCGCTCGTCCCGGTTAGACGGAGAGTTCTGGGTTCGAGTCCCAGTTGCGACCATTGTCTTTTTCTGTTTTCTGTGTCTTGTTCTCTTTCATATTTTCGTTTAGATTATTATTGTTAACTTATTCTAATAAAATATATAAATTATTTCCGTTTATTTTTTGTGTGACCGCAAACGGTTTCAGCCTTTTAGGCCTTTCCTTTAAGGCCATCTTCAGACTGATACAAATGTTTTTTAATCAATAGTTTATATTATAGATACATAACATATGGAGAAGAGAGAAGATTCATTTAATATATATGGGTTTACCGAATTTATTGCTATGTCGTCTTTTACGATTGGATTTCTAGTTATTTGGTTATTAGCAGTAAACATAATTACCTCGGGTTTATAAATTACGTTAATATTGTTTGGTGAATACCTTACTTTTGGTGGGGTAAAAGTTTTTTTTTTAAATTTTTAGTTAAAGTAAGGTATTTAGCTTTAGGTATTTAGCTTTTAGTTAAAAGTAAGGTATTATAATTAGGACTACTAACAACCAAATACAAATGCAACAAATTTGGAGAACCCATATAAATTAAATTAAATTATTGTAGACTACCCCCTCATTCTCCCCCATATATTATGTACATAAACTGTAGATTAAGAAACAATCGTACCAGTCTGGAGATGGTCTTAACAGACTGAAACCGGTTACGGTCACAAACAAATTAAGTGGAAATAAATTTTATATTTCTTTAATTGTATTGTAAAAATGGAATTCCACAACAAATTGTCCGTATCTAAAATAAAAATATTAAGAACTTAAAATTGCCCCAATTACAGTAGATATAAAACCGATTTAAGAAGTAATATTTGATTTCGTTTTTTATTTTATTTATTTTAATGCTAAAATGGAGCGTTTCTTCCTCCCAATAATCTAAGAAATATAGCTTTTTTGACATACATGTAGGTATATTTAGCAATGTACGTAAGAGAAAATCATCTCCGAAATGAAATCTCCTATTTAAATCGTTTTGATGATGTTGTAAAAAATATTTAAAGCTACAATCTTTTTCCTTATAACATCATAGAGTTGCCATTCAAAACAAATTAAGAAAAAGCTATATATATTCCAAAAATGTATATATTCTTTGTGTGCTTTATATCACCACTAATAAAGATAATAGGCATAAAAATCGCTTGGCAAACGGAGTCTAGAGGTCACGATTTCACGCGCAAAAGTGTTTTTATATTTATTTTGTGAATACTCGTAATTACGTAAGAAACAACAAAAGTCAATCTATGTAAACTGTCACAGATAATTTGTTTTAGTAGTTTAGGCTTATATTTTTTTATAAAGAAATTAATAATTTTATTTTAATTCTACTTTATGGAAACGGTGGGAAAAGCCTCGATCTATCCAAAACATTTTTTGTATTTATAATGTATATAAACCGATTTGTAGTAAAGATTAATCTAAAATAGTGTCCATTTTTATCTACTATTTCTTGGCGGACCGTACGTCGGCAAATAAAACGCCTAAAGCTGAATAAATAATTCGAATTCCCAAACAAAGGATACGAAAAATGGTAAAAAATGAACTTGTTATGTTTTTTCTACGTTTTTGTTGTTGGGATGTATCGCCCGGATCATCGGACAGGCTTTTTGTCAGGCGAGCCAAAATCGTTTTTTTTCTTGATTCGGGCGCTCTCACTAACCTTTTGATAAGTTATACATTTGCTTTCTACCAGCGGAGTATACAGACTAAACAGGCCGTTGAAATTTGCCTCGAAGTGAATTTTTTAATTACGTAAGGTTCGATAATGCTTTTACAATTCTTTGGAGGGTAAACTTCTTGGTTCAACAAACAATATTTTAATAAGGCTTTATTGAAAAAAATATCGAATTTTGTTTAATTTATATATCCCCTCTTTTCTTTACTTTCTTCTGTAAGAAAGAATGCAGGTTGATTGATTTAATCGCTAGACATCTAAAAGAATATTTGCGTTTCATTTTGGTTTGATTAGCAAAATAAATTCCTCATGAAATTTATTTTTGTATTTGTTGCTAGTTCATAGAACTTCATTATTTATGAATCAGAACACTCTTATAATATTTTTGTCGTAAAGAATTATTCATGCACACATATCATTATTAAAAAATTTAATGTACGAGTATTTATTTTCAAATGTGACGACCGCTTCGCTAATTCACAGATTATCGCAAA
Organism: Limnephilus lunatus; assembly: GCA_917563855.2. Classification (NCBI taxonomy): domain Eukaryota; kingdom Metazoa; phylum Arthropoda; class Insecta; order Trichoptera; family Limnephilidae; genus Limnephilus; species Limnephilus lunatus. The sequence continues at coordinate 101,061,916 of OU830595.1, forward strand.
CTTTTTTTTCATTGTTTAGGTGATATTATACAACTTACCGCTTATCTATGTGGTTTTTATGTCTATTTATGTTTTTTTATCAGAATCCTCCGTAAATTAAACTACAATTAAACTTAAAGGTTCATTAATTATTGTAGGTCATACGTGGAAAGAATATTACAAAAATAAATAAAATATTCTAATGTAAATTTGGAATCAAAAACCAAAAGGTTTCAACGAATATTCTCAGATTTCTTTTTAAATTTGCTAACAAAGGAAGCATGAGACATAAATCTGGGATTTAGAATCAAACAAAATCGATTATTCTTAATTTTTCCATCAATGCACAAGTATTGTGTAATTACGTTTGAAGAAAATCTTGAACTGTATGGTTAATTCCAATCCTCAGCAGGAGTGGGAAGCGTAAGCAGAGATGTTGAGGTCTCCGGGTCTCCGCATGATGTCTGCCACAGGTCTCCAGTTAATCCATCGTCTTGACAAGGGCCTTCGCCCGAGGCGAAGTCATTACCATAGGTGGGAAGTCGCAATTAGTAGATACATATTACATACTAGGAACACGTGAGAAACCTGAACTGTACATCTATGCGAAGTTCCATCTTACATGTTTCACCAAATAATGGCCCCAATCTACTTGCCTTTACTTAAAGATATTTTAAATTAATATTAAAAAGTGTTTAAATGTCATTAGTGTTTTGAGTCTTTTTTGGCTACCTACACCAAAGATGGCAGAATAAAAAAATATACTTATCATCCTGGATTTTTCAAATCGATCACACGTGAGCGAGTACAATCTAATTATAAATTCCTCTTTTTTGTTTAATTCATCTTTTTTTATATATTAAATGTAATTCAAATTTAATAAAGTTTTATATTATTGTAAAAGCTCTTTCGGTGTTTAAGGCCTTTTTCAAACTAATTGGCCTAACCAAAGTTTGAAAATAACCCTAAACGCCGAAACAGCCGTTACAATAATAAACAAAACTAAAATACTTGCAGAACTTAATAATTACATTATTGAATTTGATTTAAATCAAATTAAAAATATAAAATGTACAATCCTAGCTGAAGAATGCATACTAGAAAGAGATGTAAAGGAATACAAAAAGAGATAGAACAGAGATACAATAAATAAAAATAGAAGAAAAACAATGTAAAAACAAAAGGGTAGAAGATATGCAAGCAGTCAGTAATTCGAGGTCAAGAAAATAGCAGAGAGAATGTAAGCAAATGTGAAGACATTTGTTTAAAAGGGGCAGAATTAGCACATCTTTTTTTTTAATTTTTCTTTAATCATTGCATATTATGGTTACATCATTTGTAGATTTTTCGACCACCATGCTAAGCTGATGCCCGTGTTATGGTAGTATTTCTAAGCAATTTAGGACATTTAATAGCGTTATTTATGGCGTGGTTAACTATTAAATTATTGTATTTATGAATCTTAACGTTTGGGGTGACAAAATTTCTCAAATCAAAAATTTCAAAATCTCAGTATATTTTTCAACCGACAAGCATTACAAGATAACGATAGCCAATTTAATACAAATATTCATAATTCACAAAGCTGACCTCCAAAAAGCGCACAACGTATGGTGGTTCATAAAACATTCATGCTCCTATCAGCTAACAGCCAACAGCATCACACTGAACTATAATACTCGTAATAGTAACTTCTCCCGCCGTCAAGTGCACTCCAGTGAGTGGCTTCCACATACGAGCGTATTAATCAATGTCAAAAGCAGCTAACTAAATTGTGTACCGCCACTAGATAACAAGATCCACTTCAAACTAGTTGTTTGTGTTCGCCTTAATAAGGTTAATGTTCATGCCAGGCTGCCGCAGAAAAAAACATCCTGCGCCAGAAGACATTTTAAGACTTGTGATTAAAACGTTAATTTTCCTTTGGCATTATATCGAACGTGGAATCTACCAATAAACAGCTTTATATGGCCGCCCTAGAAGGAATGGTGACATCTTCAAGACGCCATACCTATTTACGGTCCTCCCACTCTACAAACACCGTTATGTGATGATTGGCGCGTGGACAATGATGGCGTCTTCAAGATACCACGGGTATATACGCCATAACCCCCACTCTGACCATCCTAGGCCAACCGCAAGGACGTATGTTGACCCCACCCCCTCCCAGTACTTCGCCCTACAACGGCCAGCCAATGACGAAGCTTGTTTCGAAATGGAAGCCATCGGTTGCGTAACAGCCGTAAAAGGACATATTTTTATGTAAGATTAATATTGAATTTACGCAATGTTTGCTAAAGTTATTTCAAATAAAATTATATAGATTAAAAGGCTGGACTTGCGTCCATACTGTTAAGATAAAATTAAATATGTTAATGTTTCCATTAAATAGATATAAGGGTTTTTTCATACTGATATCGGGCTAAAAACCCCACTTGTTAACATTGTACAATTTTTACTGAATTTAATAAAACTGCTAGAATGAAGTGGTTTACATGAGATAGAGCGGCAAAGAGAGTAGTTTTGCTTATATAATTCAATTTTATCATTCCATTCTTGTATAAGGATGCACAAGCTGCAAAAAAAATGCAGCAACGTTCAAGGAATAATCTTGTTAAATGCGAACCAATATTGGGCACGGCCCCGCGGCAGCGTATATATAGAGCGTCAAGCTCTGTTCAAATCAGTCACATTCGAACCTTTATCGTCGCGTCAACTCTCACCGTCTCTATCTTCTTGTACCGCTTCTTCCTGCCTGCACTCTACAATTGTCTTTGACTTCCGACCTTGCACTTCCTTGGACAGCTGAATTCTCTCTCCTCGGATACTCACAGCAACCGGACCAGGCCCTGAGCGTGCACAGCAGCCCGCCGACTAGAAAACCAGCACCCGTATTTTACAGTCAATATAGAGGACATAAGTCCGATATATTGTGGTCCTTCGAGCCGGATGTTCTAGTCTCCAGTTGCCAAGATGACACCAATTCTACGCTCCGGGAAGAGTACATTGGAGGAAACCGGACAGGATGCTGCCAGTACCGAGCCCCCCGCTGGCCCCTCTGCAATCCCGCCATCTGCAAATGTGGCCCCTGCGCATGATCACTCTCCGGCACAGACGCTCAGCCATGACTCATCATCAGACAGCGAGGCTTTAAATGCAGATTTACTAAAGCAACTGCAGCGAGAATTGAGAGCAGAGAGGCGTCGTAACCGGAAATTACAAGATGCCCTCATCGCTTCAATGGAAGTTCCTGTGACCAAACAAGCGCTTACCGTGGGACCTGATACCCCCTCGGAGAAAGCGACTACACAACAAGGCGCTATGCAAGGCGCCGCGCAACAAGGCAGTGAGCAAGGCCCCCTACAAGGTGCCACGCACAGCGTAGAGTACCGGTCTTCAGCATCCAACGTCACGATGCAAGGCCAAACACCCCCTCTGCAGCTGCAGCAGCCTGCCATCAACATGAACACAGAGTATTCACGCGCATCATTCGGACAACAGCCGGCACAAACCTCAGCTCAAGGGGCCTTACACATCCCCGCAGCCTCCAACCAGCTGGGTTCTCCACAAATGCAGTTCGGCCATACCACAGCAAACAACACATACGCGACATTCCCGAGTCACCTTACGGAGGATGACACGGCGCGTCACACTCAAGATTGGGTGAATAATGGAGCGGGACAATCGGCCCCAGCAAATCCGTTCACACAGTTCGCAGCATTTATGACGGAGGCCTTTCGCGCCTCGCAAAACGGTGCAACCCCACGGCAGCAACCCGAAGAGGAAAATCGCCTGGCGTCTCTCATTGCACGCCAATCAAGTGCTAAGGACCTGCCACCATACTATGGAGACGCCGTGGAATGGCCAGCATGGCGCGCTCAATTCTATCAATCAACATCTACATGTGGGATGACGCAATCTGAAAACTTAATGCGCCTTCAGAGAGCTTTGAAAGGCAAGGCGCGCGAAGCAGTGAGCCCACTACTTATGGACCCGGCTCAAGTATCGGAAATAATGGACGTTTTGGAACATCGATTCGGGGGTGCCCACACAATCGCAACCCTGATGTTTGAGAAAATAAAAAAGTTACCGCGGCTTCCTGAAGACGCATCAAACGAAGCGTTAATTGAATTCTCGGGTACTGTGCAAAATGTAGTGGCCTCGCTCGGCAGTTTAAAATATGACTATCTCTCTAACCCCGCGCTACTAAGTGAAATAGCATCGAAAATGCCCCTTGTGTTAAGAGTGTTGTGGTTGGACAAAATTGCAGATCAAATTACAAGTGCAACTATTCAACAGTTAGCAGCCTTCCTAAAGAGGATCACAAACGCTATACCACGATCAGGACTTGTTGATAATTTTCGGCCCCCGGTAAAGCCACGACGGGAGCAAGTGTTTGCACAAAGTGATTTAAAAATCGAAAAGTGCGCACAGTGTGCAAACTCGCACAAGATACGGGAATGTCCGGTGTTTTTAGAGAAAAGTGTTCCCGATCGCTGGGAAAAGGTGAAAAGCGCCCGTCTGTGTCACAAATGCTTAGACGTAAGTCACCATACACGGGCGTGTAAATATCGCGTATGGTGCGGAGTGGGTTCGTGTCGACTCCCCCACCACAAACTATTACACGATCCGTCGCGTGTGAATTCACAGGTTACTGCCGGTACGTCGCGCGGAAATAATGACAGTCAAACCGTGACAAATACTACGTGGTGCGGACACGAATCAGTGTTGTTAAAAGTGATACCGGTAACCATATGTGGCCCAAACGGGCAAGTGTCAGTTCATGCCCTACTTGACGAGGGATCAACGGTGACTCTGCTGGACACAGAAATTGCTGACAAAGTGGGGGCAAGCGGGCCGACTCGTGGTCTCCGTATTCACGGTGCAGGTGGAATGTGTGCATCAGATAAAACGTCCCGGCGAGTTAAACTTTCAGTACGAGGAGACGGTGAAGAATATGGCATTACAGCGAATACAGTGCGTAATCTAGACCTACCGCGGCAAACCATAGCCGGTCGGCGCCAAGTAAAACCACAAATATTATTGGGACAGGACAACGCTCATCTTATTGTATCGAGAGAGGTCCGTGAAGACACAGAGAAACGGATGCTGTCCCGCACTGCACTCGGCTGGATCACGCATGGAGGCATTCATCCTACGGAGCACATAACGCTCAACATAATTGGCGAGATCGACAGGGGAGACCAACAGCTCTCAGATCTTTTGAAACAAAATTTCGCCATCGACTCACTTGGAGTGACGTCAGTGGCGCGCACAGATGCCGCCACACTACGGGCAGAGGCCCTAATGAAAAACACTACCCGGCCATATAACACCGGACGGTGGGAAACTGGCCTTCTGTGGAAAGCAGATAATACACGCCTGCCAGACAACAAACAGTGCGCATTAAAACGCCTGTACTCATTAGAAAGAAAATTGGGAAAAGACGAAGCATTAGCAGCGGCATACAAGATGAAAATAAGTTCACTAATTGAACGCGGGTACGCGCGAAAATTAAATAGTCAAGAGGCAGCCATCCCTAAGCCACGAAAATGGTACCTACCACATTTTGCGGTAATAAATCCCAATAAACCGGGAAAGCTAAGAGTGGTATTCGATGCAGCAAGCCGCTGTCGAGGCGTATCCCTAAACGATCAATTGTTGACAGGGCCCGATCTCCTTTCCTCGCTATTGGGAAACATTTTGCGCTTCCGCGAAGGAAAAATTGCATTCGCAGTGGATATCGCTGAAATGTTTCTGCAGATAAAAATTAAAAGTGAGGACCAGTCATCTCAATTATTTATGTGGAGAACAACGCCGCAAGAGGAGCCAAGTACATACATGCTCACATCAATGATGTTTGGAGCTACTTGTTCACCGAGCAGTGCGCAATTCGTGCGAAATAAGGTAGCAGAGCAATATAAGGAACAATATACAGCCGCAGCAAGAGCCATCCAGGAAAAATTCTATATGGATGATTATCTAGATGCAGTGGATACATCAGATGAAGCCGCCAAGATGATACAGGAGGTGAGCACCATCCTGGCAAGCGGGGGTTTCCAGCTTACGAATTGGGCTTCAAATGACCCTGCCGCGATTGCAAAGGTACCGTTAGAAAAGCGGGCAAAATCGGCCATACCGATTAGTAGCGGGGATCATGAAAATGAGCGCATACTAGGTCTCATATGGGACCCCGCCGGCGACCACTTTATCTACAGCTTCCGGGAGGCGGCGGCAGCCGAGATAATTCCCCACCCAACAAAAAGACAATTATTAAGCATTGTAATGAAGATTTTTGATCCTGTGGGCTTTGTATCCTGCCTAACAATTCGATCAAAAATACTTCTCCAAGCAGTGTGGAGATCCAATATTGGCTGGGATGAAAGAATAAAAACAGAACATTTAAATAAATGGTCAGACTGGCTACAACTTCTCCGTCAGAGCTGCGTGACAATACCCCGGAGATGTCTCAGCAATAAAAACGGCATTTTTGAACTTCACATATTTTGTGATGCGTCGGAGTCTGCGTGTTGCGCAATTGCGTATTTAACGGAAAAATCACAGGAACGCACGCACTCGACCTTTCTGGCAAGTAAATGTAAAGTCGCACCATTGAAACCCCTGTCTATTCCGCGTCTGGAGCTACAAGCAGCCCTAATGGCTGCACGATTGGCGGCAACCATAAAAAAGGAGAGCCAACTACAAATAAGGCGAACCACATATTGGACGGACTCAACAATCGTCCTATGTTGGCTGAGGACAGACCCGAGAGCTTATTCCGCCTTCGTGGCCAACCGCCTAGGAGAAATAGACGAGTTAACCGAGATCATTAATTGGAGATGGGTGCCTACAAAATTAAACCCTGCTGATATAGGTACACGAGATATCGAGCCACCCGATCTCACGCCCACTAGTCGGTGGTTCTGCGGTCCGACCTTTATTACCCAACCAGAAGCAGCATGGCCCCGTGAAAAGGAGCCGGTCATCCACCCCGATAACCAGGCTCTGGAGGTAAGGCCTCAATACGTCGGCCTTACAACAACAATGGGAGACGGATTACCTCTCATTGAACGATTTTCATCGTGGCATCGACTCATCCGCACCACTGCATGGGTTCTCCGATTCATAAGACGATGTCGGCCGAGCTCCGAGACATCATCAGAAGGTCCTCTACGTGCCGAAGAGACCCAAGAAGCAGAGATATTATGGGTGAAGAAGTCCCAAGCACACTCCTTTGGGGCCGAAATACACGCCACTCAAAAGGGCGATATCCCCCCCGCCGGCAGTCGCCTGCGGACGCTAATGCCTTTCCTTGGCCCAGATGGCATCATACGGATGGGCTCACGGCTACAAGCCCTTAAAGATGTCACCAGCGGAGTACAGACACCAGTCATCCTAGATGGTGACGAGACGTATGCTCGGCTCCTGATCCGCCATTACCATCAAAAGGCGGACCACCCAAGTACCGAAAAAACCATGGCGGAAATCAGAGGCAGCTTTTTCATATTAAAATTACGAACCAACCTCCGCCGAATAACGCATGAATGCCTAGTTTGCCGCATAAATAACGCTAAGCCGATGCCACCACTGATGGGACCTCTACCGGCTGCCAGGCTCGCCCATCACGTGAGCCCCTTCACGCACTGTGGCCTGGATTACTTTGGCCCCATGGAAGTAACAATCGGCAGACGGCGGGAAAAAAGGTACGGGGCCCTATTCACCTGCCTGTCAACGAGGGCCGTACATCTTGAGCTTGCGGCCTCACTCAGTGCTGATTCAGCCATCATGGCAATACAGCGGATGTCAGCTAGGCGAGGTCAGCCGGAATGTATTTATTCAGACAACGGAACCAATTTTCATGGCGCGGAGAAAGAAATCCAAGACGCACTGGAGTCAATTAGTCAAGATCCGAGGGTGCAGAACTATATATCGACACAAAGAACGTCTTGGAAATTTAATCCCCCCCTATCTCCGCATATGGGGGGAGCTTGGGAGCGCCTCGTGCGCTCCATAAAGAAAGCCCTCAAATCAACAATGAAGGAGCGCTCGCCGAAAGAAGAAACTCTCCTCACGGCCCTGGCAGAAGCAGAGTACGTAGTAAACAACCGCCCGCTAACACATGTTTCTGTTGACCCACGAGACGAAGAACCCCTAACTCCCAACCATTTCTTGCTGGGATCAGCAGGGAAGCGACCGCATCTCTCACTATACGCTGCAAGAGAAGAGGAAGTCTGCCTAAGAAAGCAATGGCGAATCAGCCAGCAATTAGCAGATATGTTTTGGCGGCGATGGATAAAAGAATACCTGCCCACGATAGCTGCCCGTCAAAAATGGCACCAGCCAAGCACCCCCATCAAAACGGGTGATCTTGTGCTAGTCGTGGACTCCGCCCTACCCCGCAATAGTTGGCCTCGTGGGCGCGTCATTGAAACAATGCCCGCCGCTGACGGACAAGTAAGAACCGTTCGAGTCCAGACGAGCACCGGAGTGTACGTGCGCCCTGCAGTTAAAATCGCCGTACTCATGACGACACTGATCTCAGAAGAAGCTCCTCCTCGCAGCCTAGACACCGCCGGACAAAAAAATCCTGTCACGTTCTAAGAAGTTAGGTACAGCCGACACTGCACGAGGGGGAGAATATATCGAACGTGGAATCTACCAATAAACAGCTTTATATGGCCGCCCTAGAAGGAATGGTGACATCTTCAAGACGCCATACCTATTTACGGTCCTCCCACTCTACAAACACCGTTATGTGATGATTGGCGCGTGGACAATGATGGCGTCTTCAAGATACCACGGGTATATACGCCATAACCCCCACTCTGACCATCTTAGGCCAACCGCAAGGACGTATGTTGACCCCACCCCCTCCCAGTACTTCGCCCTACAACGGCCAGCCAATGACGAAGCTTGTTTCGAAATGGAAGCCATCGGTTGCGTAACAGCCGTAAAAGGACATATTTTTATGTAAGATTAATATTGAATTTACGCAATGTTTGCTAAAGTTATTTCAAATAAAATTATATAGATTAAAAGGCTGGACTTGCGTCCATACTGTTAAGATAAAATTAAATATGTTAATGTTTCCATTAAATAGATATAAGGGTTTTTTCATACTGATATCGGGCTAAAAACCCCACTTGTTAACATTGTACAATTTTTACTGAATTTAATAAAACTGCTAGAATGAAGTGGTTTACATGAGATAGAGCGGCAAAGAGAGTAGTTTTGCTTATATAATTCAATTTTATCATTCCATTCTTGTATAAGGATGCACAAGCTGCAAAAAAAATGCAGCAACGTTCAAGGAATAATCTTGTTAAATGCGAACCAATATTGGGCACGGCCCCGCGGCAGCGTATATATAGAGCGTCAAGCTCTGTTCAAATCAGTCACATTCGAACCTTTATCGTCGCGTCAACTCTCACCGTCTCTATCTTCTTGTACCGCTTCTTCCTGCCTGCACTCTACAATTGTCTTTGACTTCCGACCTTGCACTTCCTTGGACAGCTGAATTCTCTCTCCTCGGATACTCACAGCAACCGGACCAGGCCCTGAGCGTGCACAGCAGCCCGCCGACTAGAAAACCAGCACCCGTATTTTACAGTCAATATAGAGGACATAAGTCCGATATAGGCATAAAGTAAAGATTTCATTATTTCATTGAAGAAGAAGATAATATTAATAAATCTTAACGAAATATGAAACAGAAATAATAATAAAAGGTAACTGGGAGACGAACCTAAGATATCTGTACGTATTACCAGGATAACGCTTCGGTCATTGTCATATTTTACATCATCTTCGTCGACCTCGTATTTCAAATTCACAATCAAAAATATCATCTTCAATTAATTTTTCACATTGTTGCATCCGAAACTGTTTACGAATTACAGCTTCAGATGTAGGTACTTGGAAATAGACTGTAAATAATAAACACGAAATGAGACGAAATGGTGTTTGCTGGAATTGGGTGACAATGTGTAGGAAAAACAATGGATGCAAGGAAAAAGGATAACCAATCACTTACCACTGTACCTCTGCGAAGTAGCACAATACAAAATCAAAATATAGTTAAACTGCGATACCTAGAGGTAATTATCGCCAAAATGCGAATAAATACAAAGCTACATTGTTTATTTTCGAGATGGTCAAAAACCTTATTTTTAGATAAAAAAACAGATTACGTACTTTCAAAAAAAAACCAACAACTAGCTTCCAAGGTATTTCCATTTCATCTTCTGTTTTTTCAAAAACAAATGCCAATATTTTTTAAAAACAAACAATCACTGATACAATATTGTATGATTTTGAATTTTTGTATCACCTCAAGCTTCGTCGGTGCTTAATAAAAACAACGAAAACAACAACTTACAACTGTTTTTTTTATTAACAGAGGTTTCGATTTTTTTATTACTATGAACGAGATAAGAATAACAGAAATAGTCTGAAAAAATATTACGATGGAGTTTAAGGATTGCTTGCAGTTAAAATGACCGAAGAAGTATATCAATGTGGTTGTGTTTCGTAACCGCCTCACTAAGAAAATCGGTATCGAAATTTTCAAGCACTGAATAGATAATCCTTAGAAGGGTAATCTGAACGAAACTGAAAGAAAATTGATGTCACCAATTTTCTTAAGACTTTTCGACTTTTCAGCATCGGACAAGCCGATAAAACCGATTTCTATTCAAGCAAGAATTTAGACATTTGAAAATGTTTTTATCAATGTCATTAGAAATACTATAGAAACATTAAGAATTATTTTTCGGATGTGCTTTGATATACTGCACGGTGGACCCAATATTCTGAGAAATGGGTGGGATGTGAAAATACATTAAACACTACCTTTTCCTAGCAATCAACAACATAGTACGTTCACTTGTGTACAATGCAATTTAACCTTCGATCAATAGATTATACTTGATCGATGAATTTAACCTGTTCCGCACAGCCACCGATTTCAAATGCGCTAATAGCACGTGCAGGAATATGGCAGACCCAAAATTCTGACAAACTGTGAGTGAGATGCGCAAAATAAGTTAAACTGTATTCCATATTGATTTCATATGATTGTATTCCATATTGACACTCATGCCATTAAAAAAACGTTGGTAGCAATCAAAAACAGTCCGTTTAATCGTGCGTAATGCAATCTAATCTGATGGTACAGAGCAGGAACCCTTCACACAGAAGAAGAAGTAGTGCACAATTTAAAGACAACTACTCATACGAAGTGGTCGATCAATTCACCTACCTGGGCTCCAGTCTAACAGAGAACAATGAGGACCCAGCAGAAATCAGAAGGAGAATCACAGCAGCCAACAAAACATACTTTTCTTTGCTGCCAGTGTTTAAGTCACGTAGTGTCCACAGAAAAACCAAAATAACCATATATAAGACCATTGTGAGAACGGTATTGGCATATGGATGTGAGGCGCTGACACTGACGGCAAAGATGGCTGAAATGCTGGATACTTTTGAAAGAAAAGTGCTGAGAAGAATATGTGGACCCGTGAAAGAGGGCGAACAGTGGCGCATCCGGCACAATACAGAATTGTATGACATATATAAGGCCCCTAGCATCTCAGCACATATGAGACTCCTCAGGCTGAGATGGGCTGGGCATGTACAGAGAATGCCGGATACACGCGTCCCAAAAAGAATTTTGACTGGACACCCAGGTGGAAAGAGAAAAGTGGGAAGACCCAGACTGAGGTGGGAAGACGAGGTAAGAGGGGATGCAGCACAGCTTCTCCAGGTACCAAACTGGAAGTCAGCCGCTGAGGACAGGAGGAGTTGGAGGCGACTGTTGCAGGAGGCCAAGGCTCGATATGGGCTGTAGCGCCATCGAAGAAGAAGAAGAAGAATGCAATCTAATCTATTTCGGAAAGCCACAAATTTCAAAGCCGCTGAGAGCTTCAGCAAAAATATGGTAGGTACCAGAGTTGCATGTGCTTAGTATTTACAATGTTTTCATGTTTTTTGGGTCATTTCTTTTTTTTTATTATTGTTTATTTTATTTAGATATAAAATTTGACATCTTATATCTAATGTTTTCTACCTCCATATCGAGACATGGTTTTCACCAGTCAATAAAAGGGCATACTTTTGAGTGGGATACGTTTTTTTCGCGTCGAGAAATCCTGAAATTAGGAATTTCTGTAGTTCTTAAACTTCAGCTCGGGTTCACAATGTCTTTTTTATCTATTTAACTTTGTAAATAAGTAATATTAATATTTTAATAAAAAGATATTAATATGCATAATACAACGTAGGATACTTTAACCCTTCGAATAATAAGAAAATAATATCTGTAACCTTTTGCCTGTCAAGGTTCGCGCGCAAAATTCCTGGTTCTTGCCATGCATCTTAAATTTTCCTATTAATGGGTTATTTTTGAACCCTTTTGCAAAAACAAAAATTGTTCTAAAATCTAGATAAAATAATCTTTCCGATGTGTTTATTAGAAATCAATTTTTTTTTTCTAAACATTAAAATTTTGATATTGGAAATGTAAATTAGCTAAAAAATGCATACCTGCGAAAATTGGAATTAAAGTACTTAAAATAGAATAAACTTAAAATTTTAAATACAGATTCCTTTTTTTAACAAAATTTGTAATAAAAATGTCACCTCACTTTTTATCACTTTCGTACAATTTTATTTTAAAATTAAATGTTTGTTACGTCAAAAATTGGCTCGAAATAAAACCGTCACTTATGATCGGGTTTGTAAAATATCTCAACAATATAGCTCATATAATCCTAATACAATGAGAAGCATTATTTCTTTGGCTCTCTAACATAAAATAAATCACAAATATTCGCATGACAGGAAGAGAGATATATAACTTTTAATAATGCACTGTCGCTCTGGGACAATCTGGGTCTCTTGTTATTATAACGGCATATGATGTTTTGGGACAACTTGGGTCTCCTGTGATTAGAAGGGTTAATTAGGTACTTACACTAACTCCTGTAAAATGTATAAAAAAAATTGTTTGGAGTTGTAAGGGAATTTTTTCTCCCTCATCTCATCGGCCTGAAAACTAACTTTTAAAGTTATTTATTTTCTAATAAGTAGATTTACCTTTTTACCATTTAAAAAATATTTCTGGCAATCAACAATATACATAGTTAGTTTAATCGTGTACAATGAAACCTAACGTATTTCGCACAGCCACTACATAATTTCAAAGCCGCTAATAGCTCCTGCAGGTGAAGGTTTTTGGGTAAAGCAGTTGCAGTTGTTCGGAACCGGTAGTGATTGGAACGTTGCTGGCTCCGGCAGCCGTGATCGACAGTAACCGCGTTATATCCGAATCCAGTAATTGAACATCAGAGTTTTGTCGAACCCGAGAGCAGACTAACCCCATTTTACAATTGTTTCAATACGTTTTACTGCGGTCAGGAAAGCTGACCTGGTTTTTAGTTTTTAGAATAAAGCTCTTGTTTTGAAAGCTTAATATTAAAGAGAAAAGTTTGAAATGTTTTCGTATGTTTGTACTTAAATGGAACCGTTACTAATTAAAGGATTTATGATACAGTTCTTATATTATGGCATATGTACAATGTTGGATATGTACTTCCTTTCCTCACATCTTTAAACCCCAAAAAAATTTCTAAATTGGGAATGTCATTGAACCTCTGGTTCCGGATAGTTCTGACTCTATTTCGGATTTTTTGTATTGTTCCTCAAACGTATTATCCTGGTAAACTGCAATTGAGCAGTATATTATATTATCAACAGAATATTTTTAATGATAGATATGTCAAATATAAAGATTAATATTATTGAGACGTTTAACGAATGATTTGTGTGGAAAAAATTAGGTTTCATAAATTATTACTATATCGCTAGACGTCCCCGGCGTTGCCCGATATTTTCACGGAGATTTTCAAAATCTTAAGAGAGTAATTTTCCTCTTATTTTAGATGTATTCAAAATTTCTACAGAAAGCATTAAATTCTTATCCCATGTCGAAACTGACCTTCCTCTGGTTTTTAAGGGGCCAAGGGTGCAAAATTTCATCAATCTCGGAAGTTTAAATTTAAAGACATACTGTTCTTTAAACACATAGAGGGATTAAATAAAATAAAACTATTGTAGTTTGTAAATAAATGAAAATTTGATTTAATAAATGAATTTTTGTTGTTGGTATGATTACGGTCCAACAATTATGACAACACCTATTTCAAATGTACGCTATCCATATTATAATAAACAAATAACGTCAATATTTTCTCAAGCATTGACCACGATTGATTTCTAATTTGCAAGCAGTTTTTCGGTTTTACTTCTGAATAGTAGAAGAAAATTGATAGTTGGTTTGTGAAGAAGTTGTCGAAACAATTAAATTTGAACAGATTTATATTGTAATATTCCTATTAGAAGAGTGTTGAAGAGATGTACAGGAGAATCATTCGTTTATTTTTTTTCTCTATCTAATCCATAAGCGTTTTCTAAAACGGTAATCACAAAACTACACTTCCTGGTAGGTAACCGAATGGTATTTTCAATTTTCTGAAATTCCGTTGTTCATCTGAAAGTCAATTGGTTTTGTGGCCGCGAGGAGATTCTATTACGCCCGATGGCAACCAGGTTAATTGTTCATTGCCGAAACGATTCCTGAATTACAGTCGGAGCCAATGAAGGCTGGAGAAATTCATTCGCATAGCGGCGGGTGTAGATCTACAGTTACCATTATTGTTTTTCCGCTTACTTCATTTTGAGGAAAATTTGAGAGGAAATCACTTTGTGGAATGGTTTATAAAGTAGTATCATGGTGCAGGGTACATTATTAATAGATTAATTAGTTATTTCCATTTTGTCTCCGGATTTATAAATAGGGATCACCAGTCCTTTCCTAGTTCTCTTAAAACAGGACTGGTGATCCCTATTTATAAATCCGGAGACAAAATGGAAATAACTAACTATAGACCAATCACATTATTAAACTCGCTATCAAAGATTTTCGAAAAAGTCTTAAAAAACCAAATCATAAAATACTTGGAAGAAAACAAATTAATCTCAGATAAACAATATGGATTTAGAGAAAAGAGAGGTACAAAAGAAGCTTTGGCATGTACTATAGATTATATACATAGCAACTTAGATCAAGGATATAAATGTATAGCGATATATCTAGATTTAGCTAAAGCCTTTGATTCAATCTGCCACAATACACTTTTTAAAAAATTAGAAAATATGGGTATCAAAGACAAGGAACTCCAACTATTAAAAAGTTATATGAGTGATAGAACACAACAAGTCAAAATTAATAACCATACAAGTAAACCACTGCCGATTACATACGGAGTTCCACAAGGAAGCATACTAGGGCCCGTTCTTTTCACTATTTATATAAATGAACTTTGTAGCATGGAAATAAACGGTGAAATAGTTAGTTATGCAGATGACACAGTTTTACTGTTTAAATCTAAGGATTGGAATAATGTATTTAACATAGCAAATTTAGAAATCACGCGGGTGAAAACTTGGCTAGACTCAAACATACTTACACTAAATATATCGAAAACAAAATTTATGACGTACAGTATAAATAGTACAGGACAACCAAGAAACAACTCAAACACCATAAAAATACACGAATGTTTAAATACTAACATCTGCAGTTGCCCTTCTCTAGAAAAAACAGAACAAATAAAATATCTAGGAATCATAATTGACCATAACCTTAGATGGACACATCATATCAAACAAATCACAAATAAACTCCTCAAAACAATACACATTTTCCTAAACATAAGAAACATATATAATATAAAACAAATGAAAACAATATATTTTGCACTTTGTCAGTCAATAATAGAATATGGATTAATTATCTGGGGAGGAGCAACAAACTCAGCTATCGATCACTTAGAAATCGCGCAGAAAACGATCTTAAAAATAATGCTTAAAAAACATAGACTGACTGACACAAACCAAATATTTAACAGTTGTGACGTACTAGATATACGCCAATTATATATTAAAACACTGCTTAACTACATTTTTGACCAGAAAAACAAATTTCAACAATCTCAAAATATCACTAACAGACCAGTTAGACAATCGTACAAAAATAACTTAAAAACTCCGACGGTAAATACAAGCTTTGGACAAAGGCACTATAAATATCATGCTATAAAAACATTCAACAGTCTTACCCTTGAAATTAAAATGGAAGAAAACAAAAATAATTTCGTACTCAAAATTACAAAATGGATTAAAGAACAAAAAAGACAATATTACCAAAATTTCTTTACAAAATAAAAATAAAACACAACTACACGAAACACTCAAAACCAACATAAAATACACATCACTCACAAACACACAACACATAATATATATATAATATATACCGATTTTAATTTATTTTTTTAGTAATAAAATAATTCATTTTATCCTATAATTTAATCTTAATTATAAATTTTAATTTTTAGTTTATTTTGTTTTTATTTAATAAAATGGAGGCCTCAGCACAGGTGAGCTACCCAGTGAGGCCGACATTGCTTAATTTTATTTTTAAAATGTTAAATATTATGTCAAACAAATGAATAAATAAATAAATAGATACCTGACTCTGGCCTTAATTGTGATGGGATCAAAACTCAGTAAATGTAATAAAACACTAGATACCTACTAATTATAAACTCGTTTTCTTCAAGTTATGGCAAATAACTACATATTTTTTTAATACGTATAAAAGGATTTCACCACGTCCAGGAGTGGAAGATTCTCTACCTTTGGACAAGGTGAGACGTCATCATGCGGATTTGAAAAACTAAGTGCTTGACATTTCAAGTTTCACTCTTTCACTCTCTAATTCACTATTTCACTCTTCTCGAAAAATTTGGTACTTGAAAATAATCAAATTTGACAAACCTATACTATATCTCTAACTAACTACCTCTTCTCCTTCTCTAATATAATATTATAAGGCAATCGGAAAGCAAAACCTGATGTTTGCGCCCGACTTTAAGGCGTTCAAATTTTCAATTTTTTTTGTTGTCTTTTTCTGGAAATTAAAATATTTTTTTTATATTAATATTTTTTTATTGTATGAACGAGGTAAAAGTGAAGTGATGATTTTGTTGCAAATTCCTTAAAAAGGAGAGTGTTTTAAAAATTTTAAGTTTTTTAATATTTCGACAAAAGTTTGTGATAAGCTTTTTAAATTTTTTTTCATTATTGTTATTTAAAATTTTGCAATTTTTAAATATTAAAGTATATTTCAAATACAAAAATCTAAAAGATTATTTTACTTAGTTTATAAAATCATATTTTTTTTTCTTCAAAATAAGAAAAATATGGGACATTTGAAACGCCGTGGAAAAATTCAGAAATTCGATGAGAAATTACTATAAATATTAGTACGTACAACGGATAAAAAACCTCTTTGGCTGGATAAGCAATATAAGCAATCTATATATCTTTCATGGCCTATTTTATTACAGTTTCTACATTAGTAATGTTTTCATATACACGGTTGTTTATTAATTATTCTATAAACTATTCACGACATTTTTAGTAAGGCTGTTAAAATTTGTCTTTGACTACCTACTTCCAGTAGGCACTATTTAAAAAAATTAGGATTGTTACAAAGATGGTGGATATTGACCAAAAATTATTTGGATCGTTTGAATGACCATGAAAAATAATTTAAAATATCCTTAACAAGAGAACTCAATTAATGGGTTGGTGACTTTTCTTTCAAGACATTTACTTCCTTTAATAAAATGCAATTTGAAAGAAAACATAACGGCACGCAACGACAATAATCAAAAATGTTTGTATGAGAATCTAGCCTTGTTCAATGAACTCAGATATTTCTTTAAGTATCATTTTCAAAATTAAAACCGATTGTGTCAAGAATTCAGACAAGCCACAAAGTACCTACCTATAATATAACATTTAAACATGATTTTTTTTTCAAATTAGAAATAATGCGTTATGAATTCAGACTATCCCGTGATTTTTAACGGGTCTGCGCTAGTACCAGTAATACATGTACCTACATACTGAACAGGGGTACAATCTAATAACACTTTCGCGGTCCCGCTGGTTCCAGGTTCCAGCAGACAGACTTATCCCCCTCCACAATTAAAGAGTTGGGCCAGGGAAGGGGCTCGAGCCGTTTGCCTTATCTAAAATGGCGATCGACCGCAAGAAAACGGAGGGAAAAAGTTAACATGGCGTTATCAGCCGCGCCGGGGTTGCCAAGTTTGCGACCTCGGCTGCCAATGGCGGTATCGGCAACGTCGCTAATAAATTGCCGCCAAAAGGTATTATCCCGACGCTTTCGGTTTTATCAACTACGGGAAAAGTCGGTACCTACCTACAAAGCATTTAAAGAAATGGAAATAAAGTTAATGGTTAACTAAACTACCTACCTACTAACGTTTCTGAATTGATTAACAAAATAAAAAAAATATAATGTAATTTAGGTTGGGTGTCTGTTGAACGGTTGTCCGTTTCACTGAACTCTAGAACTCATTCTTTGAATTTAGGTTTCACTTTCAAAATTGGAACTGATGTGAAAACAATTCAGACAAGCTTTAAGATAGCTACCAAAATTATTTTATTTTAATTAATTAATATTCCGTATTTAAAATGCGCTTAACTTTTAAACATAAGTCGTGATTAAAATTTACCAAGTTTACTAACGGTTTTCATTCGAACCGTTAATTTCTTGACTATTTTTGATGATATTTGATTAATGAATTTTGAAATTGCATTAATAAATCAAATCATCGGGCACAAGAGCTCCTCTTTTCTGATAAGGTGTACGTGACTAAAAACGACTTTCAATATAATATTTTGTAATATATATAAATATATGTTAATTAAATTATTAAAACACTTTGTTTTTACCACAATAATCTTTATTTAAAAAGTCGACATGTTTCGAGAACGATGTTCTCTTCATCAGGACATTATATGTACTAAAAACTAAATTATCAAGCATAGAAAGACAGGCGTGGGTGGAAATAGAATTAGTTGGATGGGGTGGGAGAGGGGCGGAAAGAGGAGGAGCTTATAAAATAGACAGGGGGGAGGGGGTTGCTTAGAAGATCATAGACAAAATTACAATGGAAATATGTTTAAAATAGGGTTATTCACAAAATTAATTTGGTTATTAATAATATTTAAATTTCTATTGACATTTTTCCTAATTTCTAATATTTCTAAAATATCTAATTGAAAACCACTAACGTTAGTGTGAAAAATTTTAAAACCAGTATTTATATCAAATGAATGGTTAAATTCAATTAGATGGTTAGCAAATTCCGAATAATTATTGCTATTTAGACATCTCAAGTGTTCCTTAATCCTCGTTTCAAAATTTCTGCAAGTTTTACCTACGTAAAAATGATTGCAATCATTACAATTCAATTGGTAAACTCCGGATTTTTTCATTTTTTGGTCTGTGTCCTTGTTATTTAAAAAATAATTTTTCAATTTATTATTGGTATAAAAAGCTGGCTGTATTGTATTAGGGATTTTTTTCCCGATTAAATTGAAGGTTTGATGATTTACAAACAATATTTTTCTCCATTGTTTTTTGATATTATCACTAAGCAATGGGTAAATGTAGGACAAATGAATTTTTTTCTTATATTTTTTGTTCAATATGTCGTCTATTAATTTGGGGTTATAACCATTATTAGATGCAATTATTTTAATTGTGTTAAGTTCAGCTTTGAAATTATTTGGGGATAGCGGGATATTAATTAATCGATTGATCAAATAATGGAAAGCTAAGAGTTTTTGTGAAAATGGATGGTTAGATGAGTTGTGTATAATTATATCAGCGTATGTTTCTTTTCTAAAAATATTATATTCAATCTTATTTTTAATTACAGTTAGGTTTAAATCTAAGAAATTTATGCTACAATTTATTCCTATTTCTAATCTAAATTTAATGTTTTTTATGAATTTTGTTCAAAAAATTAAGGAACACTTGAAGTTGTCTTTTGGTGCCGGTCCATATACAAAAAATATCATCTACGTAACGTTTATAAAAATACACATATTTAAGTAATAAGGCAGAACTACTATTTTTTACTATTTCAAAGTTATCACCTTGTAGAAAGTCCATAGTTTTATCAATGTAATCACTTTTGTTGATAATAATCACCGAGTTTCCTTTGTCCGCTTTAGTAATGATGAGGTTATTAATTATTATAATAAAGATTATTGTGGTAAAAACAAAGTGTTTTAATAATTTAATTAATAAAATGGTGCCACAAAGTGAATTTGCAAAATTTGAAGAAATAAATATATGTACCTAACTCATATTTTTTATATTACAATTTAAAAAAATTACTTGTGTACGACGGGATTTGAACCCATAACCTCCGGACTCGTAGTTTAGGATCGTAGCCATCCAACCACGGAAAACGAATTCGTTACGAAAAAAACTAAAAATGTCTATCTTGGCCGCATAACCAAGGGCACCGGAAACAAGGCCACAAAACCGATGATCTGTAGGAAGATTGGTGGTACACCAGACATGTTATGTGCAAAATCTGGACTGCAGAGAACAGGCTGAAGATGGCCTCGACGATAACCAGCACTGGTACCAGAATAAGGTGTTTCGGACTACACAGATACACTAGATCCAACGAAACCAGTAAATACCACGTTTCATCATTTTCCATAACACCAAAAATTTTCTCTACACTTTTTTTGTTATATGGTTCGAATATCGGTTGTGAGAAATTGTCCAAGAGACCGGAAAAGTGGGACTATATCATCCCCCAATAAGGGATTTATTGTATGCCTTTACTGTATATGATATATGATTTTAACATTATTTACATTTCTGAAGTGATTTGTGAAGATATGTACCTACACAAAAAGTTATTAAGTATGTTTTTTTTTTTTTTTTAACTTTATGAGTAAAAACTCAAATTATAATATTTAATTAAATGAAGACAATATTAGCGAAACTCAACCAATTTGAGTTTTTACTCGTCAAGTTAAAAATAAAAATATTCATCCTAGACTTGCAGAAAAGTCAATAGATGTCGCGCATTAAAAATAAAATGGATAAAATATTTATCCAGACACTATCTACATAGCATTTAGTTCGGGTTGAATCTTGCAATCATATACACAGATATCAGCTAATAATATGTGCGTTAAGACAAATGAAGATAGTGTTGGTAGTTCTTAGTCGAAGTATCGAAGTATGATACAGTTAAAAGTGATCGAATTGGAAATGGGTTCCATAGCTCAATCGGTAGAGCAGTTGGCCATGAATGCTAAGGTATCTGGGTTCGAGTCCCAGTGGAACCAATATCTTTTTCTGATTTTTCTGTCTTCAGATTTTGATTGAGTTTCGCTAATATTGTCTTCATTTAATTAAATATTAAATATGTGTTCTTGGGTGCCTACAGTTTTTGAATTTCATTCAATAGCACCATTCCTCTAGTCTTTGAAGATCTGTTCTGTCGTTTGTTTATGTATTATGTTATGATGAGAATGAACATTGCGAAGGGAATGATATGTAAAAGCATGACTATTAATTCACTTCAATCTAATAAACATCGCACTATGTCGGTCACGAGGCGCCTGTAACGCTGCACGCCTGGGAAGCGCAATGTTTGTTTTTATTGGGCCTTAGAAAACTAGCATAAGAGTTGTTGATAAGAAAACACTGAATAATAAAAATTACATTTTATCTCAGAAATTTTGAGGTCTCGTGTCCCGTATTGAACAATAGCTGCTGTCTGTCAAGGTGGAATTGATTCAGCCTAATTCGACTTCCTCTGGCTGAGCAGTGGCTACCCATTTCAACAGATTATCTCAGGAGCGTGTCCTCATTCATCTTGATTGATTAATCATATTTATTTTACAAATTTCCGGGAAATATACAGCTAATATAATTATTATGTTCAATCTAATTCTCGCAAATACAATCATAAGACGAAATTCTGTTGAATATTTTAAATTCTTATAAGATATTCCCGATAAATGGAAGATTTCAAGAAAAAATTCAGTGTACACATATATTTATTAAATTTAATTTATGTGTTCTAATCGTTTACTCCATCTTAAACTCCGAATCTTGTGAAAAATTGCTAATTACCTTTCTTACTCTTAAATTGCCCTGAAATATATGTAATAAATAAATATGTTACCCAATAGTCCCTATAACTGTTTATTTAACATAAAATTCCCATAAGGAAATTACATGCTTAACAGTCTTAATAAGACTTTTCAAAAAAGCACCTTAATAAAATAAATAGGCTCTGAAATTCAAATGCTGATTTCATTCCCTTTCTGGGTTACCTTAATTCGTTTGCAAAACATTAATGTAATTTTTAACATCCTAATGAACCCGCATTGTCAATTAATTGAGAGAGTTGAACCAACTTTTATTTCGATCTTAATTAAGTTTAGAAAGGACATTTCCATTACAATTCCATGTCAAAGGTAATTTCTATTTCCGGCGGGTTTTTTTAAACTTTAAGTTTTATTGTGAAATCATAATAAAACATCGAATGTTTAGTAGGTATAAAGATCTCAAAAATGTTATTTGTGATGTTTTTTTTCAATCTCAATTTACGACGAAAATTTAAACACCGTGCCACAAATAGACTTTCTTACGCCTACGAAAAGTTTAGGTACACTTTTTCAACAGCTGTATGAACTCTAATCAACAACACAAGTTTTAGAATAGATATTCCAATGGGATAAAACTTCTACACACCTTTGAAGTTTTCAAAATCAATAAAAAGTCAAATAAAATAACCATATTCGTGTAATAAAAAATCTCACAGATTCAATTAAAAATAAAACATATTGTCAACAGATATACATACATTTATCTGAAACTCTGAATCACCATCGATTATCTACAAATTATTTTCCTTATAAAAAAACTTTTAAAATATGTCATTACACTGATCGCTTCATGAATTTGGAGTTGTACATTGAAGACATTTCCTCGTCAAAACGACCGAAAGCGTCCTTTACTGTGTCTCCAACTGCAAGGACGGCCTTTTCAGCGTCGCTTTTGGGTTTAACGATACCGATCTTCTCTCCGATGTATTCCCCGGCATCCTTGAAGGAGTCTCCAACGTGTTGGGCGGCATCCTTGATTTTCTGTCCTGCGTTCTTGGCCTGTCTCTCCATTGTTTCCATGAAGGTTTCACTGTCATCCTTCTGCTCTTCAGTATCTTCCTTGTTGTCTTCGGACACATCTTCTAGTTGTTCGATGCCTTTGGAAATATTTTCCTTTACTTTGATGGCTTGTTCCTTGATATTGTCTACTTGGTGTTCTAATTCTTTCTTGGCTTCAGAGAGGGCGTCACTAATATTGTCTTCGACGTCTTCACTTTCTTTGTTGGCTTGCTCATTGTAAGTGTCATCTGCGTTGCAGATGGCACACAGGGCAACCAGCACTACGAACGTGGTGATGGACTGTTAAAAAACATATTAATTAGTTAATCCAAACATACCACTTTGTATCGTAAAGAAGAAATTTATAAAACATAGGCGTTCAAGTTCGATTTAGTTAGGTACAACTTTTCAACGTTAATAATCATTGACAAACCTATGCAAAATCTAGAGATAATAATTATTTTCCTACCTTAAGAAACATGTTGACTCTGGCAGTTGGCACGATTTAACGAGACGGGGACTCAATAAGATCTGATTTTCGTTCGTCGCAATCTGTTCTTTTATTAATTTCAATTGATCGCGAATTCTCAAAATGTGTAAGCAAAATAAAATATTTTAAATAAATTGTATCAAAAACTTTTGCCAACACATTTCATAGCTGACAGTAATAAAGAATAAGCAATTATTGGTCAGATTATAGACAAGCCAAATAACTACAGCCGAGGCATTCCGCATTTCTACCGATTTATAACATATTTCTCTTGAACACTTTGAGTTTTTAAGTTTATAAAAAATATATATGAAGAATATAAATTTTTATGTATTATATTAATAAAACAACAGGACAGATATTACGTACTTAATATATTTTCAAGAAAACGACAACTTGACAGCTAGTCTTTTGTTTTTAACTATATAAATCTAATTCTAATTTTGAAAACAGAAAAATACATACTGCTTAGCTACTTCCCGGGTAGGTATCCAACTGACCACATATATTTGCCTCTACATATATATTATGAATGAAGATCATAATCTTTACATACGCCGAAACGGTAACTATCTTAGTAATCTTACTTAATATTATAAATGCGAAAGTTTGTATGGATGGTCCTTACTCTTTCACGCAATAAATATCGAATGGAATTTATAAATTCTTTTACTAATCAAAAGCTACATTATTTGCGAGTAAAATAGGCTATACATATTGGTAAGCTCTGGCGTTATGAATAAGCTGTGGTGTTATGAAATTATGTATCATACGTTTTCTGTCCCTAACAAAATCGAGTTATTGCAAACGTCAAACAAATTGTTACCTTGGACACAATGTTTTTTTTTTAATTTTAGGCTTAAAAAGAGTGCTTTGTTGTGCTTAAAAAGAGTGCTTTTTGGCGTCGTAGTTAATATTTACCTATCTCTAAAAATGTTTATTGTCCGAACGAAAAGCATTGAGTTGCTATAAAGCATAGTGTTTGGCGTGGACTGTCATTATGTTATTTTTTTACGTTACTCTGGATTCAAATATGAATAAAATACTAATAAACGGAGTAGGTACTTAAAATAAATTTCTATTTTTATAATTTAAATATTTTCTAAAATAGAATATTTATTTGCGAAATGACATTCTCATGAATTTTATTTGTCTTATCGTTATTTGTTGTTTGTATTATGTGATTTTTTTTAAACAGAGATAATTGGAGAAATGGGAAACGAAATGACATATGCTACTTTTTATCACGGAAAAAAATTTCATTACCGTGGGAAAATTCTTTATACAGTAATTTCCCACTAATACCACGCGAGCGAAGCCGCGGGTAACAGCTAGTATCTATAAAATATTCTCGATGAAAAAAAAATCGCAAAGTGTGCTCCGAAAATTATTATAAACACGTTTTTTCCGATATTTTATGTATGAAAAAATTGACAGTGTTTCTTTAAATGCTATTTGAGACATTTCCCAAGAGATTTTTGCTCTATTTTAAACTAGTCGTGTTTTATTAAACCTTTTCGCAATTTTCGCTTAATTATTATCGTTTTTAATTTATTTTTATTTTTTTATTAAATAATCAGTTTACAAAGTATATTAACAATGTTTTTTTACAAAAATAAATTACAAAATAGGTTTTCTTTTATAGAAGGGAACGCTTGTGATTAAAAGAGGCGCGAGTATCGAGATGAAAAATATATTTTGTATCTATAATTTATTATGATTTAAGGAACTTTAAAAATAGATAATTTAAAAGTTTTATTATTTATGAAGATAATTTCATCATTTTGTTATTTTTTCATTGAATTGCTCTTTAATCGCTTTTAGTATGCATTTATCGTCTTCGATTGTTCTCATCTTTTCGGGTAGGCTATTGAAGTATTTTTTCCCTAAATATGTGTAATGATGTTGTGCAAATGAGGGGTAACATTTTTGTATTAAATATTAGCGCGCTTAATCTAACATTGGTTAAACGTCACGCGCGTTATAATCTACGCATTCATAGATGGCGCCAATCAAATTATTTTAGGTTTTTAATGCATTTTGCACATTACGCTTTAAAATATTAAGGTAAATTAATTATTCGCGGACGTACACATTTAATTAGAATATAAATAAATAGTTTTGTGCATAAATAAACACAAATCTTTCTAGAAAGGCTGAAAAATGCATTATTGGATTGAATCATCGATACAAAATTAAATTTTTCAGCCTTTCTTGAAAGATTTGGGTTTATTTATGGACAAAACTATTTATTTATATTCAAATTAAATATGTACGTGCGCGAACAATTAATTTACCTTAATATTTTAAAGCGTAACGTTCAAAAAGCAATAAAAACCGAAAATAATTTGATTGGCGCCATCTGTGAATGCGTAGATTATAACGTGCGTGACGATATCTTTCCCTCTTCTTCTTTTTGAGTGGTTACTACCGGGCCGTAAGGCATTTAGTGTCTTAATTCAAGGCCTTTCGAAAATATTTTATTTTATTATATAGTTACCAGGACGTTTACAATAAAGTGACCTCAAAAGTCGGAGGTCTACAGTGTACCTCATTTTTTCCCAAGGATTTAGTGTAATAGGGTGAGTGATTTTGTTCACGTGAAAATTTTAAATTTACCTACCTAAATTTCTCATATTGTGGACTTTCTTCAAAAAAATATAATGTTTCGCATTTAAAATGTTGCTTGATAAGCTTAGCTAACACATCTAATAACATCAACACTAAAAATATTTTTTGGCTAGCTTATGTATACCCTCGTGTAGCGCTGTTTTCGTGAAATACCACAACAAGCAAGTACCTAACTTTGTAAAGATAGAAAATACCGAAATTCTATACTCAAATTAGGTACCTACCTTAAAAACAAAAGCTCGTTTACTTAGATTAAATGAGTCTTCATAAGTATTTTACGAATTTGCAGTTGTGTAGGGTTAAATTTTAATTGTATACGTTTACCTACCTACCAGGGATAGCTCTGAAAAAAGTTTACAATTCCGATTCGGCGATGGGTGAGAGCCACAAAAGACCGGCAAATCTAGACATAAATTTTGAGACCTTTGTCCAAATCAGAACGCCAGAAGACTCATGAAGAAGAAAAAGATGTTCCTAATTGGATTGGAAAAATTTGTATAGAAATTTCAAATCACAATGTTTTCATTTGAAAATAATTGCAAAAAATGTGCGGATCACTAAGTTGAAGTTTCGCTGGAGAGTAGGTACTATTATATTCAGTTTAATGTCTGTTACAATGAGATTTAACTGGATAATAATATCATTTGTTGGTTGGGCTTCTCGGAACGAGTTGATCCCCACATGTTGACGGCTGGACGTGAAGATGCCGTGAGTAAAGTTGTTATCTCAATTGTTTGTACCTACCGGATGGTGACAATTCTTAAGGAAAATATGCGTCAATTTGTGAAATTCCTGACTCTTATTCTGTCTTATCCCAACATCCCTACCCACACTTGATGATCGTGAGATACGTTCCAAATCAGTAAAAATATTTTTTTTACGGTAGTTAGAGATACCTACATAATATTCAAAGGTTATTTCTAAACTCGAAAGTACGTACTTGCTTAGGTTTTGTCGTCAAAAGCCAAAATTGGCGATGGAATTATGACATTTGACCACTCTGAACACAGATTATTGCGTACATTGAAAATTCCAAAACAAAAACTGTGTCCCGAGCGGATTATTAGTCCTGTCAGTGGGGGAAAAAAGGGCTTCACCTTGTAAAAGGTCAGGTAGTAGCGATTTTGATATATGTTGTTAATATTGGGACTCTAAGGAAAAAAAAAGTTTTCGACCTTGGGGGGGTCGAGATCGACCCGCCATTTTGGATTGAAGGTGCTGAAATTTGTTTTTTTCAAAATAATTGTGAAGTGTTTGATCTTATAACCAAATCGTTGAATGCAAACTTGAAGACAATTAAATTACCTACATTTTTCTTCGATAGTTTTTTTTTTTATTAGTCTAATAGGTAACGAGTTACAGCGGCTGAAAGAAGAAAAATTTGACAAAAAATCGTAAAACTCAAGTTTTCTTGATAAATTTTGTAAGAACATATTACACGACATCATTTTATAGCAAAATCTATTTCAAATAACAGTTATCTTTCGCGTTACATAGAGGAGAGAAAGAGACGGCAACATACCGCGTGCCTGCATTCCTGACTGCAGCGTTGCCAGCTCAGCGCCTATATTGCTACTTGCTACAGGCTAGGATCACACTATGACAAACCCTACTTCATCGAGTGCACAGATGAAACTACTTTGTAGTGATAATGAACTTTTAGTAAACCTTTAGAAAGCTGGTCTGCCAATGCGTCTTCATCGAGTATACGAATGAAAACAACATGATGTAAAACCAGAAGACATAGCAGATGCAGGAACACGCTTTCTTGTTGCTTTGTACGGAGGTGACATGGATGAGGAAACCTTGGAAGAAGTCCACTTCTAACGTTTCGCAAAGTTTTGCACCAAAAAGTAAATTCAATATTGCCCCTTTGCCACCAACGAATGGCGCTGCACGGTAACATGCATTTAGGACATACCATCAAGCCCAAAGATGGTATGGAATCCATAAAAATCCAGAAAACTGGGGTTGGAAACTTGGCACCAATGGGCTTGTTCCGGTAAAAATGGCAAAGAAACCAACACCCGAGATTTATTAAAATTTATTTCATGCAATTGAATATGAAGAGATTTTATTAATGGAAACCCAGAATCTCAGTACCGCGGGCAATGAGTTAGATCAAGACATTGATGACGAAGACTATTATTAAGATTTCAATATCAACCAACAAATTTCCTAAAGGCTGTAAGAGAGGTGTTTGGAGACTGCGGCAAGAGAGGTGTGTTTGCAAATCAATGAGAATAAAACTAAAATCATGATGTAAACCAGAACCCCACACCGCAGAATAAAAGATAAAGTGAAATTAAAAGACACTCATAATTTCAAAGTGGTCGAAGAGTTTACATACCTGGGCTCCATCATAACGCAGGACTACGAAGACCCAGTAGAAGTAAGCACACAGACGCTAACAACACTTACTTCGCGTTGTCGCTAGTATTCAAATCCCGCAACGTCTATAGGAAAACCATATATAAAAAATATATATTTGAACGGTCTTGGCCTATAGATGTGAGGCGGGAACACTGACCGCAAAGTCTGCGGAACAGCTGGACTCCTTCGAAAGAAAGGTACTTCGAAGAATCTTAGAAGCGATGCGAGAGGGAGAGGCATGGAGACTCCGCCCCAACAAGGCTCTATGATATTTACCAAGCTCCCAGACTCTCTATCCATCTAAGGCATCTATCTATAAGATGGGCCAGACATGTGCATCGAATGCCAAGCACACGAGTACTGAAGAAGGTTTTAACAGGACACCCGGGAGGTAAACGAAAGGCGGGCAGACCTAGGCTGAGATGGAAGGACGATGTCAGGAAGGAACTCAATGTCGCAAATTGGAAGACGACGGCCGAGGACTTAGAAAAAATGTTGTTAAATAAAAAATGTAGGTAATTTAGTTGTCTTCAAGTTTGCTTTCAACAATTTGGTTGTGAGATCAACCATTTCACAATTATTTTGAAAAAACCAAATTTCGGCACCTTCAATCCAAGATGGCGGGTCGAGCTCGACCCCCCCAAGGTCAAAATCTTTTTTTTTCTTTAGAGTCCCAATCTTAACAACATATATCAAAATCGCTACTAGATACATGTCCTTTTGCAAGGTAAAACTCCCCACTGACTGGACTGATATATCTATTTATTTATTGAAAAAAATAAGAAATACATGAAAACATAAGCTGCACATCTCACTAGGGCATTCCTGTATCGAGATATGCAGTTTTACAATAAAGTAATTAAAAAAGAAACATGCATATACCTAAACTTAAAAGAAATATAATAATAAACCTACAAAAGAAGCAATGAGTACAGTTATTTAAACATTACTAATTAATAATTATTACAGCTGGGCAGTATGCTCATTGTTGATAAATGTGTCTATGTATGTGTATTTTTGAGGAATCATCATCAGGACGGACGTTTTCGTGAAACAAGCACACTTCTCTGGTCAGCATTCCCCTCCTTATATTTTGAATGCTGCATTTGAGTTTTTTAGGGTATCACAATATCGTCAAGCATTGATGGTCTCCACCTGAGGCAGAAATTCGACCAAAATGATGCCTTTTCGATCCCAAAACACAGAGGCCATGATTTTTCCTCCCGAAATTGCCCGATTTGAATCAGATGGGGAATTGATGTGACGCCACTTTGCGACTGTTTTTTTTCCAGGTGTGTAATGAGTCACCCACTAACATCTTCAGTCACAATAGAGCTCAGAAATCTTCACCTTTTTTACTTGTAGGTGTTACTCCTTCCGTGAGTAAAAAGCGGATCACAGCAGTTTTTGAAGAAAGCACTTTTTAAAAAGCGGATTTTTGCCGACATCTTTCACGCAACTGGACACTACAAGTGAGTTTACGTACTGCCATGTTCCTGCGATGCTCCTTCTGGCCAGGAGACCCCCTCTACCACTAAGTGCTGCCAACCCCAAAAAAAAATCCACAGCCCGTTATGGTCACAGTACACTTACTTTGTGAACATACGTAGCACCTATTTTATTCCAGAATATGAGGTGATTAATGCAATCCATTACCTTTGATGCAATCCCACATATCCCATAAAGAACGTACACAGACGAGAAAGTACAAGCAAAACAAAAATGTATATTATACGAAGCTACAGAGGACGTTAGTGGTCTTTAGCAACATTCGAGGTTGATTGGGCCCATAACTTTCTTAGGATTCCATAATTATATTTTGGGAGATGTGTACCTATCTATCAATCTTGCAACCGGGTTCTTTTGAGGGCTGCAAAACCAGGAAGTCGCCCCTCCGTTAGCATATTGGAAGCGTTGCAGTATACGGGAAGGCTAAACATCGTGCGGTTGGTGTTGATAAACTGTTCGCGTACAGTGTACGCGAAGCCTTTCCAAGCAGCTCTTTTTAGAGGTGGCCGAAAGCTCGTAAGTAAAAATATATCTATTTAAAAAAAATATACATCGTATAAAATGATATAGGTACAGAACTAACTTTTTACAAACAGGCTGAAAAGCCAAAACCTTCTACTGAGCATGTTCGATTTTATGCAAAGAGCCTGTCTTTGCCGGTCGATGTCATCGTCGTCCATCAGCTCACTGTTGTTGATGACGTTGCTTAATACCTACAATATTTCAGAAGCTCACCGTTCAGGAAAGCCGGTGAAATGGTTTTCGTACCCTGCGCATACATGATCTGTGATGACCAACGGTTCAATGTTTTTTTCGGTTTATACAACATGTTTATTGCGAGAGCGTTCTTTGAGATGCTTTAAGATAATATTTATAATAGAATGATGATGATCTGAGCAGACGTGGGATCAACTCACTACTGTCCTAAGGGGGCATCCATTAATTACGTGAGCACAAAAAAGGGGGAGGGGGTCCAGCAAAATCTCACGTTACTTGAAAAAAATATACGAATTGGCCCAAATTTATCTCACGGAGGGGTAGGGGGTTATTTATTTTTCATTTCTAGCTTGAAATATACATAAGTATGAATTTATCAAATAAATAAGCTTTCCCGCAAATAAAACAACTGTGGAAAGAAGTTGGAACTGTTTACTTTGCACGATTATTCAAAACCTATATCTAGTTGTCCATAGATGTCACACATGTTCAAAGCTCTCTAAATTAAAATAACATTTATTTAAATTTTAATATTGGGTGTATTTATTTAATTACCCTAACAACATTGAATTAACGCAAATATAATTATAACATTCCACATCAACGAGCGAAATTTTCACTATTTAGTTGAATCATGCTTATTGCACGAACACCATCTCTTGTTCTAAAATGAAAGCAATAGTAATTTAATGAAAGTTTAGCTTGTAAAATGTTTCCTGAAAAAGTTTCGAGCAAAGTCTCATAGATGTCACTATAACCAAACAAAATATTTTAATGCAGATTTTACCTAGTATCCTGCAGCCACACTAAATAAATTGAATAAAATTATGTACATACCTATTTGGTTATACGATTCACAAAAAAAAACTTGTTCTCCTGAAAAGATAGATCCGTATAGATTTGTTCCATGATTAAAAAATGTAAAAATATCGTTTTCCAACGGAAGGAAGAACATAAGTATTTTCTTATCATTGCTCTGAAAGTAAAGATAAAAGCATTAGTGTGAAGAAACCGGCACAAAATAAAAAAATTACGTAAAAAATACCAAAAATGGTCTTCGACCGTGACAGGACTCGAACCTGCAATCTTCGGATCCGAAGTCCGACGCCTTATCCATTAGGCCACACGGTCACGGAGGCCCTTTGCAAAATGAATGTATTTAAACCAAGGATATCGATTAAAGCCTTCAAAGAAAATTAAATGTGTCCATATTTATTACAACTTGCGATAAGAGATAAAAAAATAATAATATTTTATGTTACATCAACTTCACATAGTACAGAATTAATTATTGCTGGAGATATCTTTATTGACCGCCACATAAAATCATTATTTTGACCATGACATTCAGTATTAACGTTCATTGATAAATAATATGTAATAATATCGTTTTTTCTTTTTATGTGACACCTTACAAGAGCGCCTCTGTCTGTACAGTGTAAAGACAGGGGTACTATGTCGCTACCCGATTGGGCAGCGTTGTGAGGCGGGTTAAGGTAGGGGCTGTAGGAAGGGATTTATTAATGCTTGATGAGGCCCGGATTATATGAAAGAGGAAAAACAGATATGCCAGTACTTCGTTCTACGTACGTAAAAACACAAAAAAAAATTAAAAATGACCTGTTCTCTTGAAGTGAATATCTGTCTACGTGTGCTCCACTCGCATCAAGGATCAATGCTGGTAGCTCCTTAGAGCAGGCTGCGTTAAAATACCTGTAGAACAGCCATAGAACATAGAACAGACCAAGTATGCCTACATTACATCTGCGCTTTAGAGATGGCAATCGGTCTATTAACAATAACAATGGATTGTCAATGAGACGGACCGCTTTCTTTGCTCAGAATCAAGTAGAATTTCAAAAATTTGGCTCCCAATGAAATTGTTGGGCGTAGGTACTTTAGATTTATACAGGGTTAGTACCTACATCTATCGTTTCCTATATTCTATCCTCCATAACTTTATGAAGGTCACCCCGAATTGATTCACACCCGGTGAAGTGCAATTGAACCAAAAAGTTAAGTTATAACAACAACCTAAAACCTTGCTTCAAAATTGTATTCGTATGCCTTTTTAGAATCCATTAAGTTTTAAGGATATAATTATGTACCCATCTTCTAATGTTTTTTTTAATAATTGACCCTAAAAATATGAATTAATTGTACAGCGCCCTTGAGGTGATTTTTCACAAAAACGGCGCTCTATAAATTATCCAATTATTATTATTATAAAAAGAGTGCTTTGTGTATTCCAACGTTATTATTGATCGTTATTACAACATGTTTAACATGAAAACTAAACACTGTTTTAGAAAGGTGATGAAATACGCATTCAAATTTAATAATTCGAATAAACATATAATTTTTTAAATACAAATTTTTTGCATGCAAACATAAAAAGTTATAAAAATGGCTCACCTAAACTAAAATTACTGATAACGAAAAATAATAAAAACTTGTACATATTTTATCAGACACAGACATAGATATTATAAAGGCGAAAGTTTGTATGGATGTGTGTTCGTTACTCTTTCACGCAATAAATACCGAATGGAAATTAAAAATTATTTCTCTAATCGAAAGCTACATTATTTGCGATTAATACAGGCTATATATATTGGTAAGTTCTGGCGTTATAAATAAGCTGTGGCGTTTTGAAATTATTTATTATACGATTATTGTCCGAACGAAAAGCAAAACGTGTCGCTTAGTAATTGTTTGACGTGGGCTGTCATTTTGTTATTTGTTTAGGTTACTCTGGAGATTCTTTTGATAGCCAAAATTCAAATATGTATAAAATAGTTACTAATCTACATTTTGACCTTAGCCAACAGCTAGCGCGTATTTGATTAGGTGAGATCGTGAAAAATGAATGTAACGGGTATGGAGAGGGGGGGCGAATATGCGAGCGAAGCCGGGGGCAAAAGCAAGTGTATTATAAACGTTATTATCACCTCACTTTTTTATCGTTCCATTTGAATATGATTAATAAAAGTTCCCGGAGTTTCAAATAGCGATGTTATACTTTGGTTTCATAACAAGCTTCATACAAAAATTTGAAAAATAAATAAAAAATTTAACAAAACGAAAAACTACTTAAAAAAATGCACTAAAAAGTAAAAAACATAATTTCGTACGATTGTCATTTTTGGAGTCGGTGTCAGCCAAGGTAACTACATACATAGGTAGATAGTTATAGGTGAGATGTGGAGATCTTGGCTGACACCGACTCCAAAAATAACAATCGTACGAAATTATTTATTTACTTTTTAGGGCATTTTTTTAAGTCGTTTTTTGTTTTGTTAAAATTTTTGTTTATTTTTTGATTTTTAGTGACGAGCGTGCGTAAAGAAGTTGTACTAAAAAAAAGAATCATCGAAATCTCGATGAGTTATTCGTCCATTTGTAGCGCACATACTTATTGCAAATTTAAGACATAATATATGGTTTTCTCATGGATCCCATTGTCAGAACTGAACCAAATTAAAATGGGACCACACGGGAAGCACCAGCTTTCTAATAAAAAAAAGAATCATCAATATCGGTTCACCCAATCGAAAGTTCTAAAGTAACAAACATAAAAAAAAAATTGTCGAATTGAGAACCTCCTCCTTTTCGAAGCCGTTTAAAAATAATATTCGTTTTCAGCTACAGCAACATCAGTAATGTCATATTTTTCAATCTTAGCACTCTAGTTTACTGAAAACTCACGGACCGCCACTGCAGTCTTGGTTTTTCATGAAATCTTCCACTAATGTATCAGTTATACGATTTGTCGTACATTGGTTTTTTTGATTCGAACATAGAATCTATTACTTTTACCACCCCGCAAAACATTATTTCCTCATTGGGCCATAACAAACAATATAATGCCACAATTTCATAATAATAACTACAACATACCTCCACGTCTTGCTTTGTGAGTCTTGCTTTGCGTCTTGCTTTGTTGAATTTATGCTAAACATGTAAAACTCCAAACTATTGTTTACCAGGGTCAACACAGCCTTGTAAACGATTAGACCCGGTTTCATTGTACCATTAAAATAATATTTTCTGTATGCCTTACATGTATGCGAGTTTTTTAGGATAACAGTTTCGGAATCGAATCGTTTGTCTGATGAGACTTTTCTGGGTTGAAAATAAATATGCAGGGCTTCCGGGGGTAACGTGTAGGTACTTACTTCGGGAGGCGATGCGCGATTATAGAAGTAAATAAAAAACAAAAACTTTTTTCCAAGTCTATTGTTTTTTAACATACAAAAATATGTTTTCATATGAGACTTTAAATGATTCATCTTTTTTATCATAAAACTTGGAATTTTCTAAAAAATGGTGAAAGCGAGGTGGAGAAACTGGAGCCTAGAACTTTTCTTTCACTCAGGTATGTAAGGAACAATTTTACGTGTTTTTCATTTAAAAAAACCCTCGGCGTTTCCTAAATTATGTTAATTGCTTTTTCATTTTATGACTATGCTTGTCATAACCATAGCCAAAATTATTCAGAATATGTATTGTAATATTACTTTATATTTTATAATATCAGAAAAATGCGTAAATTGGGGTTATTCATCCAAAAATTGCTCAAAAGTTCGTAAAAATTCGCATTAAAACTCGTGTTATGGCAAACGCCAAAAATTTTCAGATCTATAACTAGAATAAATTCAAATATTTCGATTCAACATATTTAGTATTTGAAAACATGTGTGCGAGTGCATATTGTATTTATGTGCAATGTGCATATGAAAGTTTTTGCAACCTGACACAACTATAGGTATTTTATATATTCATTAGATGTATGGATGGCAAAAATGATACCTTCTCAAATTTAACGCTCTCAGTTCGTCCCAGAGATGTTAAAATTATTGCACCACTGCAAAACAAGTGGACAAAAAAAGACCTCAAGTAGTCAAGAGTCAAGACCATTCATCATTACAGCATGCAACATTCATCATTGATCCGGCGTGAAATAAACATGCTGAAGGTGTTCTGTTATCATTTCGCTACTTAAGGCGATCCACTAGTACAGGAAAAAATCGAAATCGGAATTCACGCCCTTTTATGGGAGGAGTTTTAAAATACTTGAGAAAAAGCTTTTGGAAAGGTTGGAAAAGATATTTGAGAATTTTTTTTTACATATTGATTTCGTAAAGGCCTGTAAAAAACATTAATTCCTTTTTTATGCATTGTTTATTGTAATAAAACGGAATTCTTAAATTGATTTCACGAAAACAAGCAGCGCAGACGCTAACACGTTGTTTCTCCGCTCCGGCCGGAGGAGTAATGACAGAAGAATGGGGCGGCTGCCAGTCATTCTTCGGTGGACGGTATAAGGTTCACTTTGATATAACAAATTCGTCGACTGCCGTATTGTCGCCGTGATGTCAAAAATACCAACGCGAAAATGCATATTATATTTTATTTTGTTAGGTTCGGGCGTAAATATAATTTTTTTTGCGATAATTATATAAGAAACTTAATTTGCCACATTATGCAATAAAATCATATCCGAAAAAGTGTTTATAAGTAGGAGAGTTTTCAGTTGAAAATGTTTTTTATAGACCTAATACTTTATTTTTTTCTAAGCTTATTAAAAGACTTATTAAAAAAAATAACCAATATTTTTAAGGGCCAAGGTATGTTGTACACGCAGTATTTAATTGAAGCATCTAAACTAAGCGGTCAAATTTTCAAAACAAAAACATACGATTTTGTATGATTTTGCATTATTAAGCATGGCTTCATCTTAAGGGGCCGCAACTCGAATTTCTACCGATTTCTTACATATCTCCCTTAAACATTTGAATTTTTTAAGATCTTAAAAATATATGTTATTTTTTAAGATAATGTCTGGAATCTAGATGCTGCCCAAGCCGAAACGCAAATTATATAAAATTCCCTCGATAGAAAAAAATCGCAAAGTATGCTCGAAAAATTATTAAAAACAAGTCTGTTTCTATTATCTTATAAATTATATTTGTGAAAAAATTCACAATGTTTCTTTAAATGATACTAAAGATGCTCCCCAAGAGATTTGTGCTCTATTTTAAACGAGTCGTGTATTATTAAACATTTTCGCAATTTTCGGCGCTTTAAATGTTAGTGCTCTCCTCTAACATTCGTAATTTCGTATCTCTCCATCTTCTTCTTTTCGGGCCCGGTTGCGAAGCCTTAACGCGCTTACGAAAAGCACCCGTCAGAAGTCAGAAACTAACACTTCTTTCATTAAAAAAAAACTTTGTAATGCCGCGATCGTTCCTTCGAGCAAGCATTTAAAGGTCTAGTACAGATTTATAATAAATATGGAAATTAATTAATGTGGCGCTAATATAGGATGTAAAATTGTGGAATCACCTCATTTCAATTTGGGAAGCCAACACCTTTGCCATAGGCCACCCCAAGTGGTTAGCTACGTTTGGTGACTAAGCAGGGGTGCCGGGGTTCATGGGGTAAGGTTTGTCTGGCCAGGTCTTGGCGGCGGAACACATTCCGAAACGTCAAACGCCAATCAATAACGTAAAAAAAATTAATAAATTGGCGAATTGAATTGAAATACTAACCTAAATAACCATGTGCAGCCTGCATTTACCTTTTGAAACTTAACGGGAGTTAATTAGTTAATGAGGTCTTTAGTCATATTTTAAAAAAAAAGTTTATTTCACATATTCAGAGTTTATTTATGAACTCATTGGTAATTCCAGAAAGGAGGGGATTTTAAACCATATTCCAATGAAATTTAATATTCTAACTTGTTGTTATTTATTTTACACAGCCAGAGAATTATTATAGGGATATATAATTTTTTTTAATATAATGCACGTATCGAATAAGACTTTTTTTATAATGCCGGTAACCCGGGCGTTTATTAAAATAATAATAATATCTTATACAAACAATTAAGTAACCCGCCTCACTAGACTAAGTCTGTTCCGAGACGGGTACATATATATTTATACATAAACTTACACACATACATAGGTATATATATATACAAAAATATACACATGCATACATATACACATACATTCATATAGGTATTAGTAGACATGTACATAATCATACAACAAAATACATATAATCAAATTAGAATTATTGGGAGTTGTTAGAAAGTTATCATGGTATTGACATATTTTCATAAAACTGAAAATTAATCAGATACAATTTTAAAAAATAATTTTAAAAATTGAGGAAGAATGAGTTAAATAATTTTCCCCGTCCAGCCCACCTGTCAGATTTAGATTTCCTTCGAGAAAATAATATATCAGCTGAAAAATGCTTTTATTCTAAAATCAGTGTTAACTATCATGAACATTTTTTTATAAATTTCTTATATTTATTAGCGTCTCCAGTACCTACACAATTTATACGTTTTAGAATTCAACGTTAAAAATTTAAAAACCGAATATTGGCACTCATTTGTTTACAAATATTTACACTGACAGATGACCCACTGTTTTTTTTTTCATGTAAATATGGAATTTCCGGAGCAAGAAATTTTTGTTGACAAAATTAACAGTATGAAAATCAGCAAGTATTCCCAAGTTCTATAAATGTGCGTTTATCTTAATGTGTTTGAGTTGGAAAACTAATATGTAAAAAACTAATATTTTTGCACCTAATACTTTTATCTAAGTCATCTATGAGAAATGTTTGCCATCTTTGGGGAAGCTGTGTGGAAAGGAAGGAGAGGAAGTTCTGGGAAGGAAAAAGGTATGAGGGGTCGGTAGGAATCTGCGAGTCAGTGTATCCATAAGTGACGGACGTATGAATCCATCCCTTCCACTGCGGTGCAAGGCGATGTTCCGTGATAATACGTCTCTAGAAGTCAAAGGGACTCCCTCAACTATTGTCTCCCGATCCAGCCTGCAGGCAGAGGCATCCACCGCCAAACCTCATCCCATGAACCCGGGCACCCCTGCTAAGTCACCAAACGTAGTGAACCACATGGGGTGACCTATGGTTATCCAAAAAATGGTTCCCGGGGCGGCGGTACCCATAACCACCTCCCAAATTGAGAACAATTTTTTCTTACAGTGTTACCTATTCAATTATTCATATTTATTTATTTATTAACATTAACGGTATAAATATCCATAATTACAGATTACATGTCTCAAAATCATAGTTGTACATAAGATATAATAAAAAAGAGAGAATCAGTTAGTTGTGGCATTTGGTTGAGAAGTGTCACAAAGAGCTACAATTACATATAATACTAGTATTGTAAATATAAAATTAATACCTATTGATTGAAAATATTTGATAGAATAACATTCTTGTACCTAGCTTCCGTGCAGTTAAATAGATCCTCCACACCTACGTATCTATTACTAACTTCATGTAACCTAGGTATAAGCGAGTTTTTCATGTACTCAGTCCTGTTGTGGTTACATTTTAACAGGATTTTGGAGCGAGTTGCTCTAGTGGGTATATGAAAGTCGACGAGTTTAGTTAAATCAGGACTGTCTATTCTATCATTTACAATTTTGAACATAAATATTAAGTCGGATGTAATTCTTCGATCTGAGAGTTTTGTTAAATTTAATTCTTTCATCAAGTAATTATAGTTGGTCTATAGATGGGTTTTCATGCCATTTTGATACAGGTAGGCACCTACACATAAAAAAAGGTGTTAAGGGACGTCTTTGACCTACACCAGTGATTCCCGACATTATTTGAAGTAAAAAAGTAAATAAAGTGTTGGTGTCCCGTGACATTTTTTATGTTTGTTTTTCAAACAATAACGTAAAAATCAATAGGTATTGGACAGTTAGGAGCGGGGTGAGGTATGATTGGTTACTCGGCTGAGTGACCAGTGACAATATATACATATGTGAAAGAAAAAAATTGTTTGATTTTGAAAAAAAAATAATTTAAAAAAATAAATAATCTAAAAGACAACAACATTTAATTTACATAACATCCTGAATATGTTTATCTAAAATAAGGAAAATTTTTTGCAAAACCTTAAATACATTAATGATTTTTGCTGTTTTTGTTGGTTTTGTGTGTTAATTATTTGATTATCGACCATTTACCGTTTGAACACTTTTATGACACCTTCAGTTCGGTTAGTCTTAACCCCTCAGGCTTATTTTTCGCTTTTCGGAATAACTCGTATGGGTCTCATAGAAATCGTTGTTTCTCCCTTACTATCATAGTGAGAAATATGATCTAAACGGTATTGGAAAGAGAAAACACGCTGTATAGGTATATTTAAATCCAAAAGTTAAACACAATAAATAAATTGTACAACTTTGTTTAACCAAAGTTTCTGAACGCATTTGGAAAAAATAATTATGTTTACATGAAACGCCAAAAAATAAGGTTATGATAACATTTATAATACATTATTTGTCTAATGAAATATGTGTTTTTTTTTTCATTAACAATAATTTTAGTTAGTAAAAAATGTAGGGTGAGCCATTTTCAAAGTTTGCATTAAAAAAATTTGTACATAAAAATTACTTGGTTATTTTTAATAATAAAGCTTATTTAATCGCCTTCCAATACGCTATCAAAACACCGGGATACGTTCGCAAATATTCCATTTACTTACTAGAAATTTAATGCAAAGTAGAAATATTCTAACCTATTGACAGAATATATGATCGTGGCCCTGAGGGGTTAAGTGATTAGGCTTTTATGTTTAAGTTTATAGTTTTTAGATTATTTCGAAACACTTACAGTCTTGGTATGCTTTTTATATCTATTAGTTCCTATACTTGGGTTGACGAACTTGAATTTTTAGCACCATTTTTAGGTGACCCAGAAAACATAAAAATGCACGATTATTTTGTTGAAAAAATACACTGTTTTGCAGATATGTTTTATAGGTCAATATTTAGGCAATAGTGCACCTAAATGGTTTAAATATTAGTAGAAACAACTCTTTACCACGAAGTTTTTAGAGAGTGGTCACACACAGGCCTCCCGGTTCATTCTTTAACCTCCACAGGTTTTTTGAAGGTTGGAGCAGGGATAGATCAAATATTGTTAGGTTATTCGTAACCAGCTATTTGTCAATAAAAAAAATGTATAGATACCTAATGAAAAATCTACTACAAACAGACATATCGATAATCCAGTTGATTAGTCTAAAAGTCTCCGAAAAATTGTAATTTGAGTATGCAGTTATATGTAAAAGTGTACCCACTCTCTGGTAGATATACAACACTGAGAATGCTCATAAACACCGCAAAATCAATTATAATGCAGAAAGACTTGAGTCATTAGAAGGATATTTAAAAATGTCATTAAAATAATGTACTGGACCGTTATTCCTCCCGGTGCTATTTTATAGCATATTTATTTAATATTATGTAAAATAATATTCGATTTATGAATGTTGTTTTCCTCATTGTATCGCAAAACTTAGTATTTGGAGATGTCTTACTAATTAATTGGATGCCTATTTTGCCGGCTATTTTGTTATATCTATTTAAAACAATTTCACTCCAAAATCTTTTGGTGAAATTGTAAATTTAATGTCCTATTTTATTTGACCTGTCGTAC
Organism: Limnephilus lunatus; assembly: GCA_917563855.2. Classification (NCBI taxonomy): domain Eukaryota; kingdom Metazoa; phylum Arthropoda; class Insecta; order Trichoptera; family Limnephilidae; genus Limnephilus; species Limnephilus lunatus. The sequence goes on from OU830595.1 coordinate 101,103,272, forward strand.
GAAAATATCTGGTACAAGCCCATTGAGATATTTTTAAACTGGCTTTATTTACGACAATCGCATCCACCATAACCAATCGACACTTTTTCAAAGGCTTTAAAAATTGACTGCTTAATCCTTTTCGCTTCAGTAGAGAATTGAACGTGGAGCGATGAGGCTGTTGGTGCTTTTGGCTGTATTGGCAGTGGTGGCAGTGGCTTCGGTCCAGGCTGCGGGGGTAACTGTTCCAGGTCTGGGATACGTCCAGGGTACGGAGACTGAGTCTTCCTGGACCAAAAGGCCGATCCACGCTTTCTATGGGATCAGATACGCCCTCGCACCTTCAGGAAGCAGGAGATTTGCGGTAAGATATTTATATTTTAAAAAATTTTAATAACTCAACAAACTATTGAAGTTTACTTAGCCAATCGTTTTATTTTACTAATGTAAATATCTCTGTTCTCATTTTTAAGACTTTTTTTCAAAAGCCTAGCTTTTATATTATATGTATATATGATGTTTTTGGTTGAAGTCTTTCAACCTTCAATGGTGTTCTCGAACATTAAATCAAAGAAGAAATGCAAATAAAGAGGGCATTTTCATAAAAACCTTTTAAAAGAAAAACATAAAAGGAGAAATCTTCGAATATATTTTAGAAAGTCTACATAGACATAGTTCATGTAACAATGTACCTATTCTGCATACGGGTGTGTGTGTTTTTTTAATAATTCAATTCATGAAAAATTTGACGGATTTTTTTTTTCACTGAGAGATAAGAATTAAATGAATTTTGAAATAATTGTGTCTGGGTATCATATTTGTTAAATCAGTGTTGATTTTGTATTTAACTAAGCTCATAAATTTAATAATTTTATTAGTTCTGCAATCTTTTTCACCATTTTTTTTCGTTTTTTCATATTAAAAAAATACTCGCATAAACAGCATTATAAAATTTAATGTACTTCAAATTATAAAGTAGGAGTTCTACAATTTAAGCACAAAATAAATAAATAATGTTAAGGGAGGTACTCATTATTGGAATAAAAAATTAAAATGAAAATAATCAGGAATTATTTGTTTAATGGACTTCATAAACGATAGCAATCTCAACACTAAACCGTTAGACAGAATTATTCACATGCATGAATCGTCAACCTTCTTCGTAGTTGTATTTGTTTCAAAACATTGCGGTGCTCTGTTTAGAAGAAAAAATATTCTATGAATTAAACACGCCAATATTTATTATCTGGGTTCCTCTTCTTTCTTCGCCTACACAAGCATCGTGATTATATTTCGTGTCTACAATGTCCTAATTAGCATCTAAGTATAAATTTGAGTCGATTTTCTTTTTTTTCGTTTAACTTGAGATATTTGTAATATGTATAAAGTTTTTGAAAGAGCGAATGAACGAGGAAAGGAGTGTAAGGAGAATATATGATGCAAATGTGAATGGTAGAAGAAGTCGGGGACGCCCGAGGAAGACATGGCACGACCAAGTGAGTCAGTTACTTGAGTCGGGCCATGTGAAGAGTCGGAATAATAGAAGAGCATGTATGAGACGATGTATGAATGTGAACGAGGCAAAGAGTGTGGCCCAAGATCGAGTTGTGTGGCGGTCCGTCCTCTCTGCCTACCCCTGCGGGGAAACGGCGTGATGGTTAGTTAGTTAGTTAGTTAGTTATAAAGTTTTTTAAAAAATGTAATAGACAAGATTGCAAAAAAGAATTTTAAAAAACATTGGTTATGCATACATTACCTTCTAATTACTATAATATGTTTTAATCTTCTCTCCATTTCAGCCCCCGGAAGCAGTGGAATCTTGGGATGACAACTTCTACAACGCTACCTCTCCAGGAAGAGATTGTCCTAACTTCCTGAAAGATGTGACTCTTAACTACCCTGGAGAAGATCTGGAGGATTGTTTATTCCTCAACGTATTCACTCCATATGTAAGTACTAACTAAATAATCTCCTCTCACGGATATCATTGCGTATTATAGTTAAAGTGGGGGGAAAATAAACAGGTTCAAATATAGATATTCTGTAAATTTATTTTCTTTCTTTAATTTTCTCTATCTACTTCTTCTTGCCTTTGTTCATTTGGAGGCATATCTTCTTTGCAGCTTTTTCAATCACATCGAATGCTCTTTTTTAGGCCAAGTTACATAGTTGCATGGATTTGGGGTTTCTATAGCTCTGTAGTTTTTACTTACTCTGATATACTTAATTAAGCAGTGGGAGACCTCGCCTAAGGTCCAAGAGCTCGGAATTTATAAATCCATATTAAACTTTGGCGTACGTGAACATATATATTAACGTATTTGCCTCTTATAAAGAATGTAGAGCTTGGTTAAGTTGCGATTAATCATATAATTTTTGTGTGGTCTTTTCTAGCTGGCTCAGGATTAATTAAACAACGTCATATTACCACCAGCCAAATTTCGACAAGGTCTTCAATTATTCTCTTTTTATATTTTAAGATTCCAGACTCCACCAAAAATAACGGCGCTTTACTTCCCGTCATGGTATTTATTCACGGAGGTGCTTTCTACGAGGGATCAGCCAAACATCATCCACCAAATTATTTACTAGAAAGGGACGTCTTACTAGTCGTAATGCAATACCGTCTAGGGCCACTAGGTTTGTAACCTTTTTTAGAAATTTGGCTTCCGTCCCAAATCATATTAAACAAAAGATGCAATTACAACCCTTTCTCCCCTAAATCTGAAACAGAGTTGTGTATGTTGTTATAATGGAATAAACTCATAAATGAAGAAATTAAACACAAAGTTGGAAGTCATTTCGCTATTACGCATGAGAACAAGTATAATAGACAAAGTAATGTCAACATATTTGACTTGTCATTTGAATATCCACCGACGCCGAATGATTTTGAAGAGTTCTTAGGTTCACCCATCTATATTACATAGGTACTATGTACCTTATTCTACGTACCTTTGAACTGATTTGATTAAATTCAATAATATTAGCAACCTTTTTCCTGAGCGTTCAATTTTTCTCCTTTTTGGTCCCATTATTTCTATCAGATCTTCTTTTAATGTGGCCCGGGTACAAGTGTTCATTTTGGTTATCTTTGGCTTTCCGTAGAGAGTCTTTTTTATTCATAAAACCATTTTTTGTAGGTTTCATGTCAATGCAAACTGATGGTATTCCTGGGAACGTTGGCTTTGTGGACCAAGTGATGGCACTAAAATGGGTTAATAAAAACATAGAAAGTTTCGGAGGGGACAAAAACCAGATCACTTTATTCGGACAGAGCGCTGGTGCTGCTTCTGTTTCGCTCATGCTAATGAGTCCAATGGTAAATAATACTGTCTTCTCAACGCTTTAACCATAAATTTAATCTGATAATTGATTTTTAATCTAACCTTGCACTAAATTCTTATTTGTAATATATAATTTGGTAATACATTTCTAATTATAGGTGGAAGACGAATTATTTCAAAAAGTCATTTTACAGTCCAGCTCAGCTCTCAATACTTGGATGATTGATGACCACCCAAGAGATTTTGCGAAATCCTTATTTAAAGAATTTACTGATGTAAGGATGGATGCAGATGATGAAGTGATGGAGGAATATTTTAAAAATGCAACTGTCCTTGAGATTGGATCAGCACTGCGATCGTTATTTGTGAGTCCTCTCAAAAGCCCATTATTTTGTTGTATTGTACTCCCAGATGCTTCACGAACATAATTTTACTATGTTCCTTTCTTCGGGTTGGCAACATTGTGATGTTTATAGTAATGACATTTTTTAATCTGTAAATTTCAGGTGAACAACCCACACGGGAGTTCTAAACTAGGCCGAGCCGTTGTCCAACAAGCTGGAAGAGTTAAGTTCCTCGATAGTTATCCGGAAGATCTCGTCAAACAGGGAAAGATCAGATCAGTTCCAATGATGGCTGGAATCACAAAACACGATGGCTCCTACCTCGTTACATGTAAGAGATTACGAAACTAATTTCTTTAACATAAAACGTCGCAAAAACATACAAGACATTTTTTGCAAACGTGAATAAATTTGTAATAACTTGAATAAGTTTTAAATTGTACACATCTGATAAATAATCATTTACCATACATTGTTTATCAGTTGTGTAAAATTTAAATCACGTTTATTAATAAGGATTAAGATTAGGACTAACATAGAGCATCTTAAGTCCAATTGAATATTCATTATAAATAAGCAATAATAAACACGACGCATTATCTAGACGTTATTTGTTGTTGTTTTTAAGTAATACCGCACAAGAGTCTCAACTGCTCTCAACCGTCTGGAGCCAGTGAGACTATGGCATCTCCAATAGCGGGAATGTTGCGAGGCTAAAGGTATTGGGCAGGGGAAGTAGACGAGGAAGGGGAAGGTGGGGAAGTACCTGGCTATTCAGATCTGGACACTAAACACGACTGAAGCCATTTCAAGCAATGTTTCAATTCTGAATGGTTGTCTTACACCCGGGTAAAACTAAAAGTATCTTCCACTCTGGAACGTACCGCAAATGGAGACCGGACAACTCAAAAATGTGCAACTAAATGACTCCTTTGAAAAGTCATTAAAAGTGATGAAAAAAAACTTGAAAAAAAAACTTCCACTTTAATGACTTTTCACAGGGGTGTTGAAATGCCACTGTGTTGAGATGTCATGGAACCACATCAAATTGACCTAATTTTATTTTAAATGATTAAATGTTGAAATAATCCATTTTAATAAAATAAAATACATTTATACACATCGTGATTTGAACCCGCGTCCTCCGGAATGCTAGTCGTGAGCCATACTTTTTTCACAGCTTTTCGTCTGGACAATAAACGTATAATGAATAATTTCATAACGCCATAGCTTGTTCATTACGCCAGAGCTTACCAATATATATAGCCTATAGCACTCGCAAATGATGTAGCTTTCTATTAGTGAAAGAATTTTTAAAATCCATTCAGTAGTTTTTGCGTGAAAGAATAACAAATGTACATACATCCATACATACATCCATACATTCATACAAACTTTCGCCTTTATAATATTAATAGGATAATGGTCTTACTAAACTATTTGTTAATTAATATATAGCAAATGTGTGATTTTTTCTTTCAGCCCTTTATGACAGACTGGAACACTTTGGGTTGCTCAATTATTCCCCTTATTTGAGAAACAATGTTACAGCCGATGCACTAAAAATGTTAGGTGGGTGGCGTACACAACAATAATTAATAAAACAAAATAAAAAAAACTACACGCCTCTTAACTTACTCTTGTGGGAGTGAATAATAATAGAGAGCATTTTTTTTAAATACCTCGTTTTTTTACAGGAGTTCACGACGACTCCGGAGCTTTTGCTGATATCCTTCAAAATAAGTATTTCAAGAAACTGTTTGACGAGGAGAGAGCTTTGAGTTTTGCCGACGTTTTCCCAAGGATAACAGACGTAAGTCCCCTGAAAATTTTCATTTAGGACATGTTGTTTTACGAACATCAAATTTGACACATGATCATTAAATCTTACCTTATTCCGGGCTGCAGATCTATCTACCATTGGTAATGCGCCTAGAAAGATCGTGCTTTTATGTCATTTTTATCGTCTTATTATTTACAGAGTACCTATCTACACAATAATGTAAAGAACATTTTCTTATTGGAATATAATTCAAATTCAAATAATATTTTTCCAATTTCATCCACGTTCAATGTCAAAATATTCAAAAAAATGGCACTAATCATCGAATTTGTCTATTTCAAATGTGGCGGTAGGTCAAACAACCAACTTGCCCTCAATCTACAGAAAATAATAGATTTAGAATGAATATCCTGACATGCCTAATTTTAGGCCACTACAACACGGGCATGTGCCTAGTGTGATGGCCAAAAAATTACCCATTTTCTGTAATATATAAACTTTACTGAATAAAGAACATAAAAAAATATATATATATATTTTTTATTTTTATTTTTAACTTTATGAGTAAAAACTCAAATGATAATATTTAATTAATATAAATAATACTTTCAAAATTCTTCCAGATCGCAGGGATGCTGTTTTTCAAAGCGCCAACTTTAAAACATGCAAAGATTAACTCGCTGTACCAGAAGCCATCCTACCTGTACACATTTGACTACGCGGGAGAGAACACCAGATTTGGTTATGGAAACGATGTGACGAAATATGCATTCAAAGGAGTCCATCACTCCGACGATCTCCTTTATCTGTTTCCCTATCACTACACTACTTCTTTGAGTGAAGAGGATATTAAAGTTGTAAAAGTCATGGTAAATATTAAACCTGCCTACTTACTTTATTAAACGTTGCATAATATCGTCTAAACATTCATACCTGTGGATGGAATACTGCATGTTGGGTAAGTATGCAAGACTTACGGTCGTTGTTCCCAATCCCACTGATCAACTGTCGAAATTTTGGCTCAACGCTCTTCAAATGCACCAATACGCTCTTCCCAATGCAATTCTCCGAGACCAACAGGCGAATCCCTCTGACCGGAGACTCAGATTGATCGATCGAAAAGTTGGGAACAACGGCCGTTTATTCCATTGCGTTACCTTGTTTTTATAAATAAAAACAATTAGGTGCACCTACTATACAGTTTTTAATTCCTCTGACGATTTTCTTAAAAATTATTATGATTTTAACCAAGTAACATTAAAGTGTGTTTTTGTCCCAGTTTCAATAATGGCTCGCAAGATAAATCACACAAAGGCACTTTTTTGGTGAATAATATTTTTTGTATTGAAAGGCAGTTAAGTTTTATGTTTGGAAAATGAGTTTTTACGTAAAATCGAATATATAATTCAGGATGTAAATAGCTATTCATAGAACTTTTCAAATTTGAATACATTTTTATCAGGGTCTAAAGGACGGAACAGACGCGTCTGCGAGCGGTCCGCCACGGAACGACCGATCTTCCGCGTAGTGTGCCCGCTATTTGTAATTTTATTTATATGCAATTACATGTATTGGCGTTCCGTCAAGTGTGGCGCTAGCCTAAGTCATTCTTCTCACCCGCAAGGATAGTGATATACACGTACAGTGCTACACGTACCTATAAGTTGGCGACAAAGAAGGACGCTATCATAACAATAAAAGGTGTAATTGCCAGATTAAAACATAAAGATAGAACTTTAGTTCATGTTTTCTTCACCGCCAACTTAAACGTGTAGCACCGTAATATGTCTTTAACACATAATGCATTGTATTATATTTATTATAAAGACAAAGTAATACAATATGATAGGAAAAAAATATAAATATTTTACAGAAAAAAGAAAAGTCCCAATAAACTACTTTTTAGTAGTTTGTCAATGGGTGCTTTTACTTTGAAGATATAATTAAAAAAAAAACTTATTTTACTTTATTTTGCAGTTAGACTTTTTTGTGTTATAGTCTAATACAAATTATTTCTTTCGGCGAGCCAATTTTTCAACATAATTTTTTTTTTACCATTTGTACATTTTTTAATTTCAGCAGGTAACATATTTAAGCAATTTGGTATCATGTAGTCCAGCGTTGTTTGCCCATATTTGTTCAAGTGCTTAAGTACAATTAGTCCTTCATTTAGCGTAAAACGAGTATTGTAAATGTGGTCGAATAATTTTGTTATTTTTTAGGTGGATCTTTGGACGAGTTTTGCTATAAACGATGTTCCATGCTCTCCAGGGGCTGATAAATGGGAACCATTGATATCAGGTAACAACAATTAATGAAATTCTCAATTGTACAGCACAAAACATATTTTTGGAAAACTTAATGAAACATGTTTGTAAATCAACAGGGAGAAACAGTCCATACTACCGCATCGACAACTCGACGGGATATTTGGATCGTAGAGATTTTGTGGATATTGAATACGTGGTTGCCACAAATGAAATTGAAGAAAGACTAAACAATCTGGAATAAAGACGAAATAAGAAAGTAGATACCATTGCGAATACCAAGATTAAGGATGTCAACTACAAAAGCGCTATTGAGGGGGCCGCGATAAGTGTTGCCACCTGTGTGTGAAAAAATAAAAAACCCGCCTTTATCAGTAAATTATCGAAACATCATTACTTATTAAATTATAGGTAACAATGTTGTTCCAGATTATTGTTAATTATGCCTGTTTGCATACATTCCACATAAATCTGCGACGCCCCTAGCAGCCTTAGAGAGATATTTATATTTAATAAAAAATATGTATTACTAACTATGAATTGATCCAACTGATGCTATTGAATTAATCACTATTGATATTATTTATTTATTTATTTCCGTGGAGAACTGTTTATAACTTAATGTAATTTTTTATTATATTAAATTTGAAACTTTCATCTAAAAACCTGTTTTATGTTGAATACTTTTCTGAAGGCATTCAACCTCTCTCACTATTACAAAACGATTTCTCATTCCCCTCCACAGTTTTAATAGCCTCCTCCAAATCAGAAAATGGATGGAAGTTTTCCAAAAATCTATGGTGATAAAGATAAGGGTTTATCCTTAACCTTAAAATTATTAACGACTTTTACTTTAACTGCATTTCCAATACTCATGGATGAAGGCAGGAGTGTCCTTAACCTTAAAATTATTAACGACTTTTACGTTAACTGCGTTTCCAGTTCTCTTGGATGACAGCAGAATTGTCCGTAACCTTAAAATTATTAACGCCTCTTACGTTAACTGCGTTTCCAGTTCTCTTGGATGACAGCAGAATTGTCCGTAACCTTAAAATTATTAACGCCTCTTACGTTAACTGCGGTTCCAGTTCACTCAGTTGACAGCAGAATTGTCCTTAACCTCAAAATTAATGAATTTTTAATTTTTTTTTCTTTTTGTTTTTTTTTTGTTTCTTGGCATTAACTATGTAAAAATTCAGGAAATTTTGTTTTGAAAAGTTTACATTCCATGTGCATTTATTACTTAAATTTTATTTTTTCTGCTAACGGTTTCGACACATCCGTGCCATTCGCTAGATAAATGAAACACCTATTTATGTATTTTTATTTGTATTTTTCTTATTTGTCACTAGAGCGAGTAAGGTCAATATGGACCGTTTTATTTTTCTGCGGTTGACAGCGATCCAAAATTGAACCCCATTTTTTTTACCAAATTTTACGATTTTATAAAAAATATATGTTTAAAGAAAGGCAAACATTCCCGGATTACGAATAACCCTACAATATTTTAAAATCTCCTACTACCGCCACAGTAAGCCGAAAATATTGCTTGAGTCGTGATGGAGGACTTCCGAGGAATCGAATTCGGAACGCCTGGTGGGACCCAAACGCGATGCCTACTCAACCACTGACCGGTCATTATAATACTTTCTTTTATAAATCCTACGAATATGTGATAATCGATAAAATATAGGTGAATTCATTGGCTATACAGAAATCAGTTTTTATGTCTCCATATTAAAATTCGGAGGTATGATTTTTTTATGTGGGCGGAAAATATTTTAAAAAATCACGAGCAATCGAAGGAAAAGTTTTTAATCGCGCTGTCGCTCTAGTGGATAAATATTTTTTTCTTTGTATAAACATTATAATTTAACATGTAGTTAGTTTGTTAGCTGGGAGAAATAGGATCTACCTATAAGCTACACCTTTTGTTTTTTATTGTACAATAAATATTTTTTGATTTGATTTTGATCAAGTGAATGACACGGATATGTCGAAACCGGTAGCAGAAAATTAAAAATTTATATCAAAAATACTGAAAGGCATGTTGATAAAACTATTTATATTGTGTACTTTTTGTAATTATTTTTTGATCATAAGTATTAATTTATCATTTTTCAATAATGTCTGAGCAAAATAACAATGTAAAAAAATCTGAAATATATATTAGTCTGTAAGTGCGCAAATACATACACAAACAGACCAATTTTCGTCAAGAAATACATGTACGTATATATTTCTTAATGATTTTATTAACTAAAATTAAAATTCTGTAACATACGTTTACCAGATAATATATTTATTTATTTTACTGCATGATTATATGATTTGAAATAGGTGTTGTATATTACATGTACTTTTTTGAAAATATAACAAATCTGGCAACGACCTATGCTATAACATTATTATACTAAAAATAAATATTTTTTCTCAAAATATAAAACATAGGTTTACTAGATAAAAGAACAACCTTTCGAAATCAATTTTTTTTTTTGTGGAATACGTCGAAACACTGATTTAAAAATGACATATTTCTGGTTTTCTCTGGTTATAACTACGCTCTTAAGGTTGAGGTCAATTCCTTATCCTTAAGTAGAACCGCAATCACCATTCTGGTGTATCACACAACAGCATCATAATAGATACATTTACGTAACTTAAACAGGAAAACAACTACATATTATTAAGATCTATTTTAATTTCTTACGATATATAAAAAATACAAAATAATAATATGAATAACTAGCTTTTACCCGCGGCTTCGCTCGCATGGTATTAGTGGGAAATTACTGTATAAAGAATTTTCCCACGTTAATGAAAATTTTTTTCCGTGATAAAAAGTAGCCTATGTCATTTCCCATTCCTCCAATTTTCTCTGTTTAAAAAAAATCACATAATATAAACAACAAATATCTATAAGACAAATAAAATTCTCGTACCAACTTGTTTTATTTTATTTTAATTTAACATTTTTTTTAATGTTTGCATACAAATAAAATATTGAACATCTGAATCGAAGTAGTAACTTATTGAAACTGCGATATTAATCCAAATTTGGGAGGCGTGAATGGGTACCGCCGCCACGGGAACCTTTATTGGATAACCAACACCTCTGCCATAGGTCACCCCAAGTGATTCGCTACTTTGGTGATTTAGCAGGGGTGCCCGGGTTCATGGGGTGAATTTTGTCTAGGTCTTGGAGGTGGTTGACTGGTAAATATTGAACATCAGATTCCTTCCCACCCCTTAAACCCCTTTCCTTCTAAGAACTCTCCTCTCCTCCCTTTCCTTAAAAAAACCCTCCACACATCATCCCCAAAGATGACATTAGATGGAAAATTATTTTCCTCATCGTCTCCTATATGGAGCTAATTTAAAAAAAAATTAATACAAAGTCTGGTTAGTTACACCATTTATAACTCAAGAACGGCTAAACTGATTTTTATGATCATTGAGCTGTTGACGGCGAGCTTGGGACTGTTCTGGTGTCTCAGCAGCCCGTTGAGATGATAGATATTCAGCATGCTGTTGACGGCGAGCTTGGGATTGTTCTGTTGACTCAGCAGCTCTGTGTGCTGCCTGACGCAACGCATGTTTAAGTTTTCGCACTTAAGCTTGTGGAAATGTCTCTTCAAGTCTTGCAACTTTCATAGCTCGAGCTTTATTAGAGCTTTTGGTTAGATTCGACTTACACTTTCGTGGCATAATTGTTATTATTCTTGCTGAAAATAATTATGGTAGAAAATTTAAAAATTTGAGAATGACATTTCGCTAATAAAAAATTTATTTTAGAAAATATTTAAATTATAGAAATAGAAATTTATTTTAAGTACCTACTCCCTTTATTAGTATTTTATTCACATTTGAATCCAGAAAAACCAAAAAAAAATTGTCCACTTCAAACGCTATGCTTTATAGCAACGTTATGCTTTTTGTTCGGAGAATAAACATTTTTAGAGATATGTAGATATTAACTACGACGCCAAAAAAGTACTCTTTTTAATCACAACAAAGCACTCTTTTTAAGCCTAAAATTAAAAAAAAACATTGTTTCCAAGGTAAAAATTTGTTTGACGTTTGCAATAACTCGATTTTGTTAAGGATAGAAAACGTATGATACATAATTTCATAACGCCACAACTCATTCATAACGCCAGAGCTTACCAATATATAAAGCCGTTTTTACTCGCAAATAATGTAGCTTTCGATAAGTGAAAGAATTTTTAAATTCCATTCAATATTTATTGCGTGAAAGAGTAACAAACATCCAACCAACCATCCAACCAACCAACCATCCATACAAACTTTCGCATTTATAATATTATATTATTATATTATTTTTTTTTTTTACGGTGCTCCAGATTTTGTCCGGGTTAAATCTTTCTCAAATGAAAGACTAAACCCTTCCACACACTTTTCCACAAATGAATATCTAGTAAATTCACGCAATGTAAGTGCACTATATAAGTATAATAAATACAAAACAATACAAGAACAATACGTCAATCCACCAGAAACATAATGGGAAAATATTTTACCGACTCCAGATATTTTCATATCAGAGGGTTCGGCTCTGATGAAATCCTAACTAGTCCGATAAATCCTACTAATCCCTCAATATAAATATTTAAAAAATCTTTCGTAATCCTACATGTATTTAAAATGACCGACTTTTGCATTTTTATGTACAAATTTTTCGACAAATCAATTATTATTATTATTATTATTAGTAAGATAAGATACTTAAATAAACAATATTTAGCGATGGAGCCAAGTAAAAGTAACGTAATGTCAAAGTGTCATGTAGGGTCTGTTAATAATGTAGGTACACAATTTGGATGACAAAGATTGGAAGGTATGATGAAGAGATGAAGTTATTAAATTTAAAACGGTAGTTGTTTTTGTTACTTTCTTCGTTTCATAATCACATGGGTGTTTTATTAATTTATTTGAAAGCATCTCAATAAATAGTTATTCACCTTAAGAGGGCGTATCAATTTTACACACCTCGAAAATTAACTTAGGTACCTACGGTAATAGATATTATCATGGTTTGTAAAAGTTATAACAATGTAAATGACCCGTTGGCCGATGCGGTCGGAATCAAATCCAAATATTTTAACTTTGGGCATTTAAATGTTTGCAATAATTCCCATATCCAAAATCACTCACAGAATAGTTAAAACTTTTTTTTTAAACATTAAATCCACAAGATATATAATTTTCCTTTGGCCTACGTCATCTTTGGGGATGCTGAGTGGAGGGTCATTTTAAGGGAAGGAAGGAGAAGGGTCCCGGAAAGGAAAAAGGTAGGAGGGATGGTAGGAATCTGGTGCAACGGGTGAGTTCATGCAGGTATGACGTATAGATCTTTCCCTACCACTGCGATGCAAGGCGTTGGGTTCCAGAGAGTCCGGCTGAAGAGGTCAAAGGACATGAATTCTGAGACTAGAATTGTGATGTGGCCTCTCCCCGATCGGGTACGCCATGCTGCTGGTGGGTAGACGCATCCGCCACCAAGCCATGGATAAAGCTCACATATGAACCCGGGCATCCCTGCTAACCTAGCAAACTGCTTAGGACGGCTTATGGCAGGGTTATCCAGTTAATTGTTCATGGGGCGCGGCGGCGGTACCCATATCAACCTCCCAAATTGACAAATTGGGTCATAATTTATTTATTTATTTATTTTTCAGAAACAAACAGTACATAATTACATGTTAGAAAGTAGTTACAAGTTGTAGAATTAATACAATGATTTGTAGCAATGACATGTCGCTGTTATATAATATATGTTTTTATGTGACAAATTATAAATTTTACCTATTTTAAATTAGCAAATTATTGAGGGAGAGGTGTGTGTGTGTGTGTGTGTGTGTGTGTGTGTGTGTGTGTGAATATGTGTGTATGTATGTATGTAAGTATGCGCATTAAACAATTTATATGATTGACATGATGCTCTTTTTAAATTTGGGCAGTGAATCGGAGAAAATGTCGATGTTATAATTTAGATTAATATTATTGAATATATGAAGAGCACGATTGATTGGCGAATTAGTTGCTGCATTTGTCTTGTAATTAAGCGTGTGGAATAGTTCTGTATGGCGTGTACGTCTTAATGGTATGTTAAAATTAATTAGGGAAAGTAGTTCGGTACAATCAATGTTATTATTTAAAATTTTGTTTATAAATGTCAAATCAGCAATTACTCGTCTTTGTTGCAAAGTTTGAAATGTGCATTCATAATTATTGTTGAATTTGAATTTAAGATATTTATAAATTTGTTTTGAATATGTTCTATGCTATCTATGTATAATTTGTACTGCGGGTTCCAAATTGGCGAGGCATATTCCAGTATACTTCTGACTAATGCAAAAAATAACATAACTACTGTGCGCGGGTTACTGAACACTTTACTTATACGAAGAACAAAACCAAGCATTTTATATGACCTGTGAACGATTGAGTTGATGTGATTATTAAAAATAAGTTTGCTATCAAGGAAAACACCAAGATCTTTACATTCCGTTTTAGAGATGACAGGTTCATTGTTTAGTGAATAAGAGTACTTAATTACATTTTTATTTCTGGTGAATGTCATAGTATTACATTTGGAAACATTGATATCTAAACAGTTAACTTTACAATACTTGCAAAGCCTATCTAGGTCACTTTGTAACGTTTCACAGTCAGAGAGCGAATAATATTAAATAAACGACATCATTTTGCACGTTGGTGTAATTGGCAGTACCGGGACAATGAAAACAAAATTGTTATCGATGATTAAGAAGATATTTCGTTTGTGGCGGCAGAATATTCATTTTCTACAAAATCTTGCTCCATGTATCCGTTTGTATTGATATGATAGTAAGGTCCATTCCTTCCTGAAAAGTGGGCTTTTATTAATATAAACATTCAGTTGATGACTATTATAATGACCACCATACTTTTTACATGTGATGGGTATGTTTTTATTAAATTTGTGAAAAATATTGTAAAATTTAAAAAATATCCTCAAATACTCTACAAGTCGGCAAAATGGACAAATTATTGTCCAAATGGACAAAGTATTTTGATCAGGCTAAGAACAACTCTTCCACAATAAACTCACAGTGAACGATCAGTGCGTTAAAAACTAGGTTAATTAAAGTTACCTATCCTTAACTGTTCCCATGCTTCAGATCCTGGAGAACTTGGCTTCCCATGGATGGCAAAACTTGTCCAAAAGTCCACCTAAATATGTTGAAATGTTATAAAATGTTTTTGAGTTGGACATTATACAAATCGAAAAAAAATAAAAGCAGCTTTGTTTACCATCATTTTGGCCATCCTTGTGTCATTGTTGTTCAACGGTATGGGATAGTGATAAGGAAAAAGATAAAGCAGATCATTTGAATGGTGAACACCTCCGGCGAATGGATATTTGGATGTATCCTCTCCATATCCGAACCTAGTGTACTGGCCTACGTAGTCAAAAGTGTACAAGAAGGTTGACTTATTGTACTGAGAGTTCATCTTAGCGTGTTTCAATGACGGGGCTTTGAAAGCCGGCATTCCAGCGATCTGAAAAATAACCGTCGGTTTTACTTAATTATTTTTATCAATTTTAATTTCAGAACTCCGTTTTATTTATTTTATATTCTTTAATAACATTGCTCTACTTTGTAATTATTATTATTTCTATTATTATTGTTTCGCCTTCTAAAGGCATTATCAAACTGTGGTCAGGTCACTTACAGACGATACATTTATATTATTTCTGTATCAATACTGAAAAACTATTTCCTTTTATTTTTATTACCTATGCGGCCTATGCCCTTATTGATTTCCAAGTAAAATACCGGAAATTATTAATTAAAATCTCTAATTTTTAAGTTTAATTTATCTTAATAGTATGTTTTTTATTTTCTTTTTTTTCTTTTTTCACCAATATAATACATAAACCACTTAGTGAGGCCAACATCATTGAATTGTGTATACATTGTAAATATAGTGCATCAAATAAATAAAAAAATAATAAATGGTTATTAATTATTCTTTAAAGTTTCCCCAATTACTGCGTTGTTTAGATTAGGTTAAAGGTCGTTAAGTGGTGTGTTTCCAAATGATGACTCAGGGGTTTATGTTTTTCTGCAAAATTAAGTATTTTCGTGTTCTCTAATAAATAATTGAACTCGGTTTATACATTCATGTCTAGGAGTGGCGCGCGAATTGGTTTTTTGTTCATTTACCAAACTACTCGTAGCTTTCGGAATATTAGAATTTTTCTTAATTTCCAACTCTAAAATATTAAGTTTACGGTCTTTATTTTGAATGTGAGTTGGCTTATCGTTATAATTGAATGATTATTGTGATAATTATTATAAGCAGTAATAATTAGCCTGAAACAGTCATCTACATTGAAAAAATCTCCCGAGAAAAGATACATGCCACCGACGGGACTTTAACCCACGTCCTTCTGATTTCCGGTCAAATGCTCTGACCACTGACCACTCTGACCACGTCGGTTTATCTCCTACCCGCCAAATTATTCAATATATAGGTACAAGTGTTTCATTCAACAATTACTGCTTATTACATTTTTCCACTTGCAAACAAACAACTTTATTTATTAATTAATTATCGTGATTTCTTCAAATTTTGATTTTAAATAAAGATCATCGTGGTAAATACAAAGTGTTTTTGATTATTACATTAATTATTTTGATATTAAACACGAGATGTTTGACAAATTGTGACTGTATTATGCGGGGTCCATTGCGCCGGCAAACGCCAGAATTTTGCTTGACAGTCCTATACAACAATCAAGGTCACAATTTTTGCCAACACTCAAGGCCGCAGTGTTTGTGCTTCCCGTGTTCAGCGGAAAACAAAACTTAAACATCTCATCCCGGGTGAAGCGGGAAGGCAAGCGGGGTCCAGCGGGGGGGGAGAATTCATTTTTTGACAGAAGTCGCGCGGTGCGGTCCGTGTATGTAGAAAAATCGGAACGGATTTTTGTGGTTATGTGCTATGTATGAGCGAACATAATCACGAGTTTAAAATATTATTTTTTTTAAACAAAGTACTTGTTTCATTCTATATAATGTCAAGCCACAAAGTGTTTGCTTTCTACGATAATTTAAAATATTATTATACCTAAATATAATATAAGAATAGAAATATTTGATAATATAATATCAAATATTTATAATTATTCTGTTGTTGACGTAAATATTTACTTACTTTAGAGTAGAATTAGATTTTAGATAGATAATAGAATTTAGATTCTATAGTTCTAAATTAGGTCGTGCAATAAAATGACGTTATTATATAATGTCATTGGTGCAATAATCGATATTAGTCGGAAATCTTTCCTGATAAACCCTGATCTGTGTTTTCTTCCTGATGCAGGTAGCATCTTTTCTACATCGAACGCATTTTAACATTTATGCAAACGATAAACGTCAATTTTTTTGGTACGCGGACCTAATAATTATGATTTTAAGTTGTAAATAAACACACTGTCGTAATGGATGATTATTTCTTTCGTGAACTCACTTGTAAATAAAGTCTATTAATTTATTAATCGGTTTCAGAGACACGGGAGAAATTGACCATTGTAAATCGATATTCTATTTTTGATGCTACGAAATTATTTACGTAGCAACAAAACGTATTCACTCTAAATTCTTAATAAATAGTAACTTTAGGTCGTGCGTATTAGTCGGAAATCTTTCCTGATAAACAAATATCTATTAAAATATCTGTGTTTTCTCCCTGATGCATCTCTTTTGTCATCAGAACGCATTTTAATATTGATATAAACGTCAAACGTCAAGTGTGCGTGCCGTGGACACGTCCGTACCTCAGACCACTTGTCAAATTGTGTGGACCGCGCGAACTTCACCCCAAACGATGTTGGTGTAAAGTTATGGCCTTGAGTGTTGGCAAAAATTATGACCTTGATTGTTGTGTTGGACTGTCAAAAGTCTGGCGTTTTCCCGCGCAATGGACAAAGCTTTAAGTCATCATTTTGAAACGATCGCATGTGTTTTTTGCAAACCGCGCATCTTTAAAGTTGCCTTTGCTTGCTCAGATCACTTCCCTTTACAGGCAAAAAAAACTATTTGCTTATATACACAACTCAATGAACGCATTATAATAGACGGCACTCATAACCACGCAACCATAAGCTATCCGATTTTCTATGTAAACTAAAAATCATTAGGTGTACAATCTATACAAAGGTTAAGAAGTATGTAATAGAGCTGAATTTAATGACATTACCTAGGTAAGGAAATTAATTTTTTCCCGTAATTTTATAAATATGTGAACAAGGTTAGTAAATAAAAAAATTACATCAGTGAGTCCCGCTGCCACATCCGCAAAATTTAAATCCCTCTCTTCGTCAAAGATTTTCTTGAAGAACTTATTTTCAAGGACATCGTAGATCGCACCAGTGACATCCTGATATCCTGTAAATGGTTTCACATATTTTTCAAAAGATTAAATTTTATATCAGCAAAGATGAAACATTTCATTTAAGTAGCTCCAATATCTTTAAAAGTGGTACTAAATCTTACCTATCAGTTTCGACACATCACTGGTAAGATTGTTTCTTAGGTAATTAGAATCGTTTACCAATCCATAAGCTTCCAAGCTGTCGTATATTGCTGAAAAAAGGTCAATTTTTACTTCATTAGGGTGGCAGATATTTTAGATATAGGGGGGAAGGGTGGCACGTCTTCAGAATTCCAATACAATGGAAAAAAATGTTCCGCTATTTATTAAAATTAAAAGTACCTACACCAGAATATATAGAAAAATTTAAAAACAGTACTGTAGCAAACAGTTTTAATTGTTATGCATATTTCCGAGCGTATATTGATAGTTATTCAATCTCGAATACTTTCCCATTCCCGCAACGCTTCGTCCTTTACTAATTAGGGGAGAGGGGTGCATTGGTTAGAATTTTCACCCGCCGGCAGCCCAGGCTTGCAGATGCAGATGTCATAGCTGGTCTGACTGATATAAGATCATGTTTTATCTCTAGAAAGTTAAGTTTGCCTTCCGGTTCTAACCACGCATCTTCAGGGAAAATCTCTGGCAGGACTGAATCAAAGAGACGCGTTGGTAAACCATCTGCTTGTGATTTCAGCTAACCAAGAGTGATTATTGAATAGTGTACATAGAGATATACTATAGAGGCGCTATCCCGTACATAATTCTTTGAGATTCATGTTCAAATCACGCACTAACAGGCCTTCGGGAAAGTGAATTCTAACTGAAGCCACCGCGTCGAAAAGCTCGGCCGTCAGACCGTCCTTTCCTTTTACTCAAGCCAATGGTTTCATCCTTTTCCATCCTACTTTGATACGTCACACGCCAGCCACGGTCGACGGTTGTTGTTGTTGTACTAATACTAATAGAGAAATAAAGGTACTAACCTACGATTCCGTTGAACGAATTTATTCGCTGAATGTCTTATCTACGTAAATATATATATATCAATGCTAGTGTAACACTTTTAAAAGATTTTACTAGTTTTTGAGGGAACAATGAGGTTTCCTTTGGGAGGGAAATCATAAAGTTATTGTTAATTTTTTTTGTACTGACTTAATATTATTGAATCGTGTCATACTTGCAAATTGTTTGTACCCTATAATAAATAATAATTGTGTTTAACCTAAAAATTGAGGATTTTATTTAAATATCCCATTTCAGTACTAATTAAAAATATATTTAATTGGTAAAGGGTGAAATTCGAGTTACCTGCGTTTCAAATCCACAATCACACATAATTATTGTAATACATATTAACTTCAAGCTGCATAAAACAGTTCACATTATTCCACAAGACAGTAACAACAGAGAAGTAGTAATACATAAAGGAGTATACTCTCGTATACGCCTTTAATATTTGAAAGTACATTTAGTCATGATCATTTCTTACATGTAACGAGGTAAGAACCGTCGTGTTTTGTGTTTCCAACCATCATAGGAACTGTGCGAATCTTCCCCTCCTTCTCAAGGTCACTTGGTAATCTTTCAAGGAACTTCATGTTTCCAGCTTTTTGAACAACTGCCCTCCCAAGCTTAGAAATTTGTGATGGATTTTTGGACTATAAGTAAAAATACAACATTATTCAATGCAAATTTATTCTTTCAATACAATGCAGCAGATGGGTGCCTAAAAATAATAGATTTCTGTAAATCAATACAAATAACACATCTTCAAACCCAGCAAACTTATTATGTGGTACCATTTTAATTAAAAATAAATCAATTCGTTTCAACCAATTTTATGGTTAAAAACCTTTTTTTTAGCTTTTTTGGAGTAAACCCTGAAGAAGTAAGCATTGCTTCCGAAACATGTGGGTTTTTAAACAATAAAGTGTTTAAAACTGAACGTTGATTTATGTTTAATAACATTTACTATATCTGAATGATAATAAGTATGTGTGACAATTTTTGTCAAATAACACGGCTAACAGATGACTGGATATCATAATTCGTTAATTCATTTCGTTGAAGGTGGCAATTGTCGTTCATGTGATGGGCTTCCCACCTAAAGAGCGAATGGCTTACTGAATACATACCAATTACTGCCGACATCGTATCGGATGGGCAAAAGCGCCAAGAATCGGCAAAACTGGGAACAAGTGGGGGAGGCGTGTGCCAAAATCTGTATACCAAATCAGAAGGCTTATGAAGAA
This sequence comes from Limnephilus lunatus, assembly GCA_917563855.2. Taxonomy (NCBI): domain Eukaryota; kingdom Metazoa; phylum Arthropoda; class Insecta; order Trichoptera; family Limnephilidae; genus Limnephilus; species Limnephilus lunatus. The sequence continues at coordinate 101,123,633 of OU830595.1, forward strand.
GAAGAAATAAATATTAGCGTATTGACATAATGATTCTAGAAATTAAAGACGTATCAACATTGTGTGGGTTTTAAAAGAGCCACTCAGTTCTTAATTTTTTAATGGTGTAGGTACTTACAAGTAATGATTGCATTGCAAAGTGATATTCTTGAACAGAAGCATTTCTGAAACGATTTTCAAGTATACTGATGTCAACCTCCCCTGTTATATTCGTCAACTCCTGATACAAGGCTCTAGCGAAATCTGTTGGTTTTTCATCAATTAACCAATTGCTAAAAGCTGTACCAGACTGCATGATCACCTTTTGGATCAGTCCTTCTTCTACCTATAAAATTAATAAACAAATCAGAATGACATTATTATTTTTTTATTGTTTTAAAACAACCACGAAAACTGTTTTAACTTCTTTGATCTCTAAACGTTTTCATAATACTGTGTCAGTATATTTTCAAATCAATGATATTAATGCACCACTTTGCGAGACCTCTTTCTTCGGTGCTTATTTTAAATTTATCTGATTCAATGTTAGTTTTCTGGTGAAATCGATCTTTTACAGTAATTACTCAAACATTTCAATCCATATGCATCTACATTTTCAATGTTTTATCTTGTTCCTTATCGCTTTTTTCTTCACTTTTAAACAATCCAAGGTTCCTAAGCGTTTAAAAACATTTTGAAATATTTTAACCACAGGGTGTTCCGATATTTCTATAAAGGTGTGATAACAAAGATTACTTTGGATAGCTAGAAAGTTAGTAGAGTGAAAAAAATAAGATTTTTGTTGTTGCTGTTAAAATAGTTCACAGCCATCGATTTTGTAAAATTGAAAATAAGATAATCATTACCATGGGACTCATAAGCAGGAGAGAAATGGACGCCCCTCCGGCACTTTGTCCAAATACTGTAATTTGCTTACTATCACCGCCAAAGCTCTCAATATTCTGTTTCACCCATTTGAGTGCCAAAACTTGGTCCATAAATCCCATATTTCCGGCAATGCCATCAGTCTCCAAGGATAGAAAACCTGTAATCGATACGATAAACTATGTTAATAACAAATAATTATCAAAATGACAACTAACTGCGAGTAGCACATTATTTAAATTTTGATTGACATCCCCGTATTATTAGAGTAGGACTCCTTAGCAACAACCACGCCTGTATAATTATTTATATACATATTCATATCCAATATAAAATCCACGCTCAAATAACTAATTATTATAGATGTTATTCATTTATGCTCTCTCCGTGTAACGGTTAGAAGATTTTGTTAATTTAACTAAACAAAAGTGTACGTAGGGTCAGTGAATAGTTTAAAATAAATCAAGAAAACAAAAAGCGTAAGTAACAAAAGCGGATTGGGAAGAAGTGGCGATTTTTTGTAATGCTCCAGTCTGATGGCAGTGAATCGTCTCATTTATTATGGAGTTTCTGAGATATTTCTTGACACCCTAAAAATTATGAATTTAAATTAAATGATAAAATATTGAATGTTACAAACCAAGGGGTCCCAGACGGTATTGTATTACTACAAGCACGATATCCTTTTCCATAAGATAATTTGGAGGAAAATAAGTGGCAGACCCCTCGTAGAAACCTCCTCCGTGAATATACACCATGACGGGAAGAAGAGGAGCTTTATCGACTGACTCTGAAATCTTAAAATTATCCAATCAGCCTATGTTCTATCCACAGTAACACTCGAGCGTTTTTGGCCACATTTTGGCCAATTTGCAAACACCCGGGAGCGCCCGCTGGCCAATAAGTGGCCATTCTGAAGAGCTTTTTATGCAAAAGAATGCATGTTCGAATTTAAATTTATATCTGTGCTAATCAACTAAGCCATTGAAAATATTCATAAATTGTAATTTTAATATTCTCCAAATAGGTACCACGTACGGAAACTATCATAAAACGCAGAATTCCGTTTCATTCCAACTTAGATTCAAGTCAACTCAACACCTCTTTGAAAAGTCATCAAAAGCTATGAAAAAAACAATTTTAAAATATCCCGTAACTTAACGTAACGTATTTAACTTCTTTTTTTTTCATCACTTTTAATGACTTTTCAAAGGAGGTTCTGAGTTGATTTCATTCTGAGTTGTCCGGTCACTGCAAAATTCATGCGATTATAAAATTAAGCATTTTTTATAAATCCTAAAAATACTTGATAAAGAGGTTATTTAATGGCGTTCTAACAGAACAACCAATTTATATTTATCCATAATAAAATTAGGAGGTATGATTTTTTTAATGAGAGCCGGAAATTTACAAACCGAATGCTTAAAAATGTCCTAGTGATCAAGGCTGAATTGAAATTGATCTTATTGCAGAACACTCCAGTGGATAATGATATACAGGTATTATGTAAATATTGCCAATGCAATGGGCACAGTAAATAGATAACATAATGACTATGAAGTTCCTACAACGTAAAGATTTATTTTTAGAAAGTTTCTCAAAAAGACGAATGTGATAAAATTGCCATAGCCGAATCCATTTCATGTTTAATGGAAGAAAAAAAATGTTTGCGTGAAAATGCAGTCCGAAATTTGATTGTTTTAGTCAAATGCGTTATTCCAGACTTTTTGATAAGCAAACTCAGGTCAAAACATTTAAAGAAGTTTAAAATTTTATCACAATTGACGATTTTAAGAAACACCACATCGAATAATCAATCATCGCTTACTCAAATTAAGATCAGCCGCCAATTAGCATGACTGTTATTTATTTGTTGTTTCTTTGCCAAAAAGTACGAAATAATTCCTTTGACCAAAACTCGGCGGATTTCCTCTCGTTGCTTCGACTTAAATTTTAGTCCCATTAAAATGCTCATTTCAGAAGGTTAATTAATAAAAATTTCAAAATGTTTACATGCAATTAATAGAAAATAATGTAGAACATACGGTATGGGTAAAAACGTTCAAGAATAGACAGTCTTCGAGGTCTTCATCGGGATTCGTCGTATTTTGGTATTTCAGCAACTCTGGACATTTCCTCCCTGGTGACGTGGCATCGTAAAGGCCAACCCATGGTTCTGCTTGTAGAGGAGGCTAGAATATATAAATTAATGTCTTATCTACAATAGACATGCAGGTACCGATGTAATCTCTTCGAATTAAGTATAATTTCTGATGAAGACTTTGTCTCTCGAAACACAAAAATTAAAAGGAGTTAGTTATCTTTACCTTTTTATCTAAGCCCGTCTAAAAAGAAAAAATTAACCCCTTTGCCGGGGTAGATTTATGTAAGAGCGTGTCTTAATACTTTATCGAAGAAATTAAGACACGCTCCCTTTTAGTTGGTCGTGAGACTTAAGTGTCGGGCACCAACCCAGTGGTTGCGAGTTCAATCCTCTGCCTGATGGTCAAGCCCTCTTATTTTGCAATACTTTCAAGTAACAACGACAAGCGAAGTTTCTATTGTCATGTACTTGGTGTTCGAAATAAATATTATGCAGGCCTAAATATGTCATCATTAGTACTGTGTCGAAATAATATTATTAATTATTTTGTAATTTATGCGATAATAATTATTCAACATTACTATTATGATGACACTATAATGGTAATATTTAACATTTTATCAGAAAAAAAAAATATTTGTAGAATTGTAAGATGTGCGCTTGTCTATTATCTATGTAAGTATATAAAACTACGATTTCACAAAATTGGAAAAAAAAATTTAAGACTTTTAACTTCCGAGTTCATTTAACATAACCCCCATAAAAAATATTTTGTTTTCCGATATATTTGTTTTCGGAAGCCTAAAATAGTCAAAAATTATCCTAAAGCCATGAACAGCAAGCACCACGTAAGGATGAGTTATTTCAGAGAATTTGAACAATTCATCAAATTTAAAAGTTAAATTTCAAGTTCTGTTACTATTTCACTATAGGTCGGTTACTTCACAGTACATGGAAAATAACAGAACTTGAATTTTAGGTTTGAAATTTGATGAATTGTTCAAATTCTGTGAAACAACCCAACATAACTGTTTAAAAAAAAATAATCGGGTAACATTTAATTATTTAAATTAGAAATAAATACTTGGCTGTTGATGATATTGATACCATGATGCCCATTTTAGATTTGAGCCGTGTATCCGGAAAAATGTTGAAATTTGAATTTAGTCAAACACTATTGAAGATGGCAAGAGCACGGTTATTTTTTGAATTTGCTGATGAATTTGTTTAGCTACTTACACAATACAAATGCCTAAAATAGAAAAAAAAAACAAACCAGAAAATAATTCATTATTAAATAATATTGCATTATAAAAATTGTAATCCACGTAATACGTGATCAAATAGGATTAACAATGTTGAATGAATTTATGATTGGATGATAAAACACTGATAATAAGGGAAATTCAGAGTCTCAATAGTGATTATATAATATAATACCTTATTAAATAAGTTGTCTACACAAAACCTTTAAGCCAGGAGAAATTATTTGTCGTATGTACGGCTACTTACACCTAATTATCTGTCAATGTGTCAATGGATTTTTATCATAAAGAAACATCGTGGCAAAGTGGTAATAGTGTTAAATGGTTTCGGTTCCAGAGAGCTCTAGTTCAACAACCGGCGTTTGTGCAAATAGTAAAAATCTACAGGTCGGACACAGCCGCGTAATCATTTTCGTGAAATCATCTCTTACCTATGTATTAAAACTTCAATCATGTTTATGTGTATATATATAATTCAATCATGTGCTATCTAAGTCTAGGAGTGTAGTGTACCTATGTATTAAATTAAAAAATAATAAAAATGTTACTACTTACAGATTTATTTAAATCAAGCTAGTGGTGTGAAAAGTAGGATATTGCTTTGATTATCTCTCTCAAATGTTAAATCTATATACGTTTTCTTTTGCACTGTTGGTTTGTCAAAACAGTTGTCAAATCAGTTCAAATTTAAAGAGTTTCTGAAGGAATGCCGTTAAGAGTAGATATATGTATATATATATATATGCTTGGTGAAACTCTAAGTGACCAGCTCAGTTAGCCTCCCAGAAAATTGAGCGTAGGTACTGAACCCTGTACAAATCACAAGTTTAATTGAACGGTTGAATTTGGCAGCCACCTCTGGTCCGGAGCTCCAAAATACCTGAAAAATACCCTCGACTCCGTGCAAAAACGGGCGGTCCGTTTGATAGATTCTCCCATCTTGACAGACGGATTGCAATCTTTAGAGCACAGGCGTCGGGTGGGAATGCTATCCTTTTTCTACCGGTATTACAATGGAAGATGTTCCGAGGAAATAGTGTCATTGATTCCTTCGGCACCGGTGCATAGTCGGGAACACAGATAATAGAAACAAAGGGAGATATGCTACGTTGGCCGCCAGACCGTGGGCGGACTACGGCGTAACGCGCGTAGTATGAATACTATGTAAAAATACGACAAGCAATGTGAACTTCAAGATAAATTGAGTTTTATTTCACCGCTAAGTACAAAATTAGAGTGAGTTATCATTTTTGAATGATTATTCAAAGTTATAATTGACGTAAGGCCCAGGTAAAGCAAACATCGCCGCCATGACGAAGCTAGTGAGGGGGACGCGAACTATTTTAATAACCGACTATCGATATTTCGTAAAATTAGCAGGGCTATGTAAAAAAAAAAATGTATATATATATACAAACATATTATTCCTTTTGAATTTTTTTTTGTAGATAATTTTTATTATAAGCAATAATTATTAGCATGAAACACTCATCAACGTTGAAAAAATCTCCCGAGAAAAGATAAATGCCGCCGACGGAACTTGAACCCGCGTCCTTCTGATATCCGGTCAACTGCTCTACCAACTGAGCTACGTCGGCTTATCTCCCACCCGCCAAATAATTCAATATATACTAGTGTTTCATTCTACATTAGTTTAGCAATTAAAAATAATAAGATAATTATTGGTGTCAATACTGATTGGTGGTAGAAAAAAATGCCATGCTTTTCTTTTAAAATCTTTATTTTTTATAAAAAAATAATTGTTTGTTCCGCATGTGTACCATTTATACGATTTTCAATGAAACTTTGCTGATTTTTTGTGTCCGAGCCCGCGGAGGTTTCTGTATATACGAGTATAACGGTGGGCTCTAGCATTATGAAATTATTTCCTTTACCATACATCCGAATGGGATGAAACTTTGGTATTTTGGTGAGGGCACGTCCAGCGCCGGATCTGCCATACGTTCAAAAACGTGCAAAAACCTGGCGCCAACTCCGAAGGGGCGCCGTGAGAAAATAAATATTATATTAAAATTTAGTTATAATATTCCCTGAATCGTTTAAAAATTACCCATAGTACGACATAATTATTACGCTCTAGCAACACTTTCCAAAGAAACAATGCGCGCGCATCTGGTTGGTGTCAACGGTTTACGAATTTATAGTCAGTTACAGATTTTTTTTAAAAATTCCATATATTTAGTTTAAACGTAAGATCTATTTTTCCATATATCTTTTACCGTCTTTTACGACGAATGGGTGCGATCCAAATTCAATAACCAATCACAACGCCGTAGTTTTGTTCAAAAGAATCAAATAAACCGACTTGCGCCTTCAAAATGCTGACAATTTAGTTGTTTTATTTTGTACGATTTCTAGGACTGACTGTTTGACATATTATTTGAAGTTCGTTAAATTGTTAAATATATAAGTAATATCTATTAGATTTGTTGGATTTGTTATTTTACGGTGTCAGTGTCAGTGTAAGCGTCTTTCGTATGCCGTTGTACTGTGTTTAGTGTTTGTATGGTGTTTGTTCGCTCAACACGTCAACACAGGGGAAATGCAAGGTACAAATTTGAGGTTATATTCTTATTAGATTTTTATATTTATAACTAAATATAAAAGTACTGTGGATTACAATGAATAGAATAATAATAAAATAAAAACGTTCAGGCTATTAAAGAGCAGAATGACATTAGGTTTTTTTCGTTTCCATTAGGAATTTTTTATTCCAATTTCTCCAGCACCCATAAATAATGATGTCCCGCGCAATGACGTTACAATGGTCCCGAGCACATCTAAACAGATATCTTTCGCACAAATTCCGGTAATTCTTCGGAACAAACGGTAACGGTTAATACGCACTTTTTTTTTATAAAACTTTTAGATTCTTCTTAATTACCATAAAAGACAACTATTTGCATTGGGGGCGGTTGAATATGTTACATTTTTAATTTTAGTTACGTAAATTGAAAATTTGCTTTCACTGTCAAATCACTCTGTTTGCCATATTATTGTTATTTTAATATGTTGGTATTACTGATATTTTACATTGCACTGGCTGTATAAGATAACGAGTGGCTAGAAAATTAGTTATACCACCAATTTGTGTGAATTAGGTAAGCACTAATTTGGTTAGAAACATTGTTTGGAATTCAAACTAGATAAATCCTGGGGTGTTTTTTTTTAAGAATTGATGTTTAACGATTTTTTCTTTTGAATCACAAACCATGTTACACAAACCTAGCGTAGCCGCTAAACTACTTGAAAACTGGGATGTTTTTTTTGCCTTGACGCGAGTAGGCGTTATAAAGGGGCACTTTCTTTTGAATCACAAACCATGTTACACAAACCTAACTACTTGAAAACTGGGATATTGCTTCTGAAGTGATTATATTGCTTCTATTTTAATGACGATGAAATTCAACACGATTTTCCAGTGCTTCAATTCGACTTTGAAGTGATTATCCTGATAAAGGTTTGTATTTTTTTTATTTACGCGCCTTTGAATATATTGCCATGAAGTCAGTTACGTTGTGATGTAGTCTTCCATATAGTATCAGTAATACCAACATAATAAAATGACAATAATCATTACAAATTGCATATGGTGAAGCGTTGTGTCTAAATACGAAAGCAAATTTTCAATTTACGTAACTAAAATTAAAAATGTAACATTTTCAACCGCCCCCAATGCAAATAGTTGTCTTTTATGGTAATTAAGAAGAATCTAAAAGTTTTATAAAAAAAAAGTGCGTATTAACCGTTACCGTTTGTTCCGAATATTTACCCAAATTCCTACGGTTCAATTATTAGAAGATAAAAATAACGTTACTGATAGCAGTTTAAATTTAATTCTGTTTTGAGAGCTTGAATTGAAAGATCCCGGATGCTGGCCAAATTTATCTCAAAATTCCATTAGTTTATTAGTTCAGGAAGGTCCTGTAAGTGTACAATTGAAAGATTTTGATTTTCCTATTACGTACAAGCGTAAATTTAGTATTATTACAAGAAACTGCCTAATGGAGAAGAATTACATAGATCGAGTGTGAGAGCTACCACCAGGTCACTTGGAAAAGTTACACCCTTTATATGTCTTGATTTTATTTGATAAATTAATGTAAACCAAAAAAATAATTAAATTTAAAAAATATAAAAATTGGGGTGAACGAATTTTTAATTAAAATAAATATGTAGGGGGGGGGGGGCGCCATCGGTACCTACTGCACAGGGCGCCAGATTTCGTAGATCCAGCCCTGGGCACGTCCGTGAAGGTTTATATACATTTAACGGTAACCTCTGGCGTTATGAAATTTGTGTATTTTTTGACGCGTATTCAGTTTGAAAAATGTGTGCAATTCATAAAGTTAAGCGGCAGGAAGGGAAGGAGAAGGGGAAGGGAATCCGGGACGACTGATCCGATAGGGAGAGGATAACGGGGGTAGCGGAGGGAAACGAAGGGGGGGGGGGGTTTGGCAGGGGTGAGAGAGGGATGAAGGGGGGGGGCGTTCGCGGGGTTGGACGGGGAGAAGCATAACAAAAAAGACATTGGGGTGACATATGACATTGGGGTGACATATGACCATGGGGTGACCTATGACCCTGATGTGACCTACGACCATGGGGTGAACTATAACCTTGGGGTGACCTATGGCATGGTTAGTCAACAAATGATTCATTTTGCTCACACCTCTCCATAACACTTTTCGTAACGCATTCGCCAGCTTACTCCCCAAGAAGTTGAAGTAAAACTTCTTTACGCTCGCTCGACTTGGGGGGTAAGCTGGTGAATGCGTTGAGTGATGTTACGAAAAGTGTGATGCGAACGGTGATAGGGCGAGGTGAACGGTCGGGCCTTGAGGCACGCTTGATTTAGGGAGTAAGTTGGTAAATGCGTTATGAAGTGTTATGGAGAGGTGCGAGCACAAGGAATCATTTGTTGAATAACCATGCCATAGGTTAACCCAAGGTCGTAGGTCTCCCCAAGGTTGTGGGTCACCCCGAGGTAGTAGGTCACCCCAAGGTCATAGGTCACCCCACAGTTTTAGGTCACCCCAGGGTCATAGGTCACCCCATAGTCATATGTCACCCCAATGTTATATGTCACCCCAATGTCAATGTCACCCCAATGTCATGTGTTATTTTATAAGTTAGTGAAGTTTTACTTCAGTCGTGTGGTCTAAAGCACACTCGTTTTTTTTTAAATGAAAGACAAACATTCCCGGGTAACGAATAACCCGACAATATTTGAAAATCTCCTACCACCACCTAAGTAAGCCGAAAATGTTGCTTGAGTCGTGATGGAGGACTTAGCCAGCCGAGGAATCGAACACGGAACGCCTGGGACAGTTAGACAGCATTCAGAGTGGGATGGAACACAGATGCATGGGACTCTTGTGAAGTACTCAAATACAAAATAAATTAACATTAGTAAAAAATTAGAATTTCTTTTTATGGATTTTTACAACAAAAGCACAATTTGAGTGTTATTGTGATTAACATTATTGAACAAAACCACAAACTGTTAAAATTCTAAATAGATTAGAAACAATTGATGTGGATTTGTTATGAATGGGACACGTTACGATTTGGACACACTTATTCCGATTTATCGGTTCTGAGAATAGATCACACTTATTCCGATTTATCGGTTCTGAGAATAAGAATTTTTCATCCAAATTTCAACTGGAATAATTTTAAAATTAAAATACCGATTGCAATCGATTTATATTGTTGCAATCTTTATTAGTTTTCATTTGAAAGTATTGCTAATTGCGAATGCAGTCGAGACGTGTACGCTAGAAATCTGTCCTAAGTATTTGTGCCAACGAAAACGACAAGTTTCAAGTGTGAGTTCGAAAATGGGCGGATACTTTAGCGTAAGTTAAGGTGTGTAATAGTATGGTTAGCAATATCGGCGACACGAGGTAGCGCAGTTCTAAAGGGTTCAAACTGCCTATAGCATATCTCGGGTTTCTAATATCTTTGGTCGGGAAACACACCAAACGCGTGCCCAACATATGTACACGGTTGACATTTGTCACATGAGAACGGGTCGCTTCTTCGACTCGTTCTTGTGTTCAACAGCTCGGCTGTGGAACGATTTGCCGACCTCTGTGTTCCTTCCTTCCTACAACATGGGTCTCTTTAAGACCAATGTTCATTCCTTCCTCTCTTAAAAAAGACCCTTCACACAGATCTCAGATGATATAGGCCCTGAGGGAAATTATTTTCCTCAGGGTCTCGTGTGTGGAGTTCATATAAAAATAAAAATAAAAGATTCGCCTTGTTTTCCGGTTCGGATCCGGTGGTGTCATACTCTTTGGAATTTTGTTCTCTACGTTTTCCTGCCCGATTATTGTACCTAATTCTTATAGTATTATATTTCAGTAACGCGATATTTTTCGAAGAAAATTTTGGAAAATTTCAAAATTACAGACTGGTATATTTTTTATTTTCTTTGACATACATACTCGGAGCCCAGTCTGTTACATTTGTAATAGACGTGGGCAAAATTGAATGACTGAATTAAATGAATAAATTCAATCTTGTGACACACTTCATCTGATTCTCAATTTCAAAACGAATTGATTCTTCATTCCTTACCTTTGGCCTTGTATCCTACGATTTTTAACGGCACATTAATTTTTATTTTCCATTTATTTTACTGTTAAATTATTTCAAAATAATGATATGTACTGTAAACAATTGAAGGATTATAATTTATAATGTTTCGTAAATCGTAGGTATTTAAATATTATTCTATGGGCGGCGCGCCGCGAAGTTGCCTAAAGTAAACCTATCCCACTCCCGCGCCGCCATTCATAAAATCACGCGTATGTATGTATATCATTGTCCCCCGCACAAGCAAAAACCAGCAGCGAGTCAGCCGATTTAGTTCCGAGTTCCTAGCCACGACACGTCGCGTCGCTTTCACTTGTGCGAATAATTAATACACAGAATCCAGTCTGCCGAAACGTTAAAGTCTTTACTTGGTCCGCAGCTAGCGAGTTAATGCAGACACTTACTAGTTAAAAGATACTAATTAATTCCTGAATGCCTGCCGCGAATCCGCCCGTGAGGTTCATTCGTTCCTCTCCGCGCGCCAAACCGTCAATTTCCTTACATAGTTGGTTGTTTTATGGTACGTACCAAAACTATTTGAATATAAGTACCTTAGACGCAGATGTTAGGTAGATATTTTAATATGTGAATTTGCAGATATTATAAGGCCAATCGGCTGTGATCAGCCGTCACAAAATATTGTTAAAATGTTTATTTAATAAATTAGTCAAACTTTAGGGGTGAAAACACAAACTATTTAATTTTAAGATTTAATTGCTAGCCTAATGTAATGCATTTTTCTTGTAAAAAAGAAACATTTTTCTTATCAATATAATGCGGGGTCCGTTGCGCCGGCAAACGCCCGAATTTTGCTTGACAGTCCTATACAACAATCAAGGTCACAATTTTTGCCAACACTCAAGGCCGCAGTGTTTGTGCTTCCCGTGTTCGGCGGAAAACAAAACTTAAACATCTCATCCTGGGTGAAGCGGGAAGGCAGGCGGGGTCCAGCGGCGGGGGGGAGAATTCATTTTTTGACAGAAGTCGCGCGGTGCGGTCCGTGTATGTAGAAAAATCGGAACGGATTTTTGTGGTTATGTGCTATGTATGAGCGAACATAATCACGAGTTTAAAATATTATTATACCTAAATATAATATAATAATAGAAATATTCTGTTGTTGACGTAAATATTTACGTACTTTAGAGTAGAATTAGATTTTAGATAGATAATAGAATTTAGATTCTATAGTTCTAAATTAGGTCGTGCAATAAAATGACGTTATTATATAATGTCATTGGTGGAATAATCGATATTAGTCGGAAATCTTTCCTGATAAACCCTGATCTGTGTTTTCTTCCTGATGCAGGTAGCATCTTTTCTACATCGAACGCATTTTAACATTTATGCAAACGATAAACGTCAAATTTTTTGGTACGCGGACCTAATAATTATGATTTTAAGTTGTAAATAAACACACTGTCGTAATGGATGATTATTTCTTTCGTGAACTCACTTGTAAATAAAGTCTATTAATTTATTAATCGGTTTCAGAGACACGGGAGAAATTGACCATTGTAAATCGATATTCTATTTTTGATGCTACGTAATTATTTACGTAGCAACAAAACGTATTCACTCTAAATTCAATAAATAGTAACTTTAGGTCGTGCGTATTAGTCGGAAATCTTTCCTGATAAATAAATATCTATTGAAATATCTGTGTTTTCTCCCTGATGCATCTCTTTTGTCATCAGAACGCATTTTAATATTGATATAAACGTCAAACGTCAAGTGTGCGTGCCGTGGACACGTCCGTACCTCAGACCACTTGTCAAATTGTGTGGACCGCGCGAACTTCACCCCAAACGATGTTGGTGTAAAGTTATGGCCTTGAGTGTTGGCAAAAATTATGACCTTGATTGTTGTGTTGGACTGTCAAAAGTCTGGCGTTTTCCCGCGCAATGGACAAAGCTTAAGACACATTAAAATATTACATTAACCCATTGACTTATGATATCTTGATCGATGCATTAACCCCTTCGCGCGTCGTTAGTACAATTTTTCAGAACGACATAATTCACCCTAAGATGAGTTCTTTGTGTTCTTTAGCACCGTTGTGATTTGAAACTCGATTAAACGAAAAAAAACGACACTAAAAAGAGGAAAATACACACATCTATAAGATTTAGTCTACGAGAGAATGAGATAGTATAATCGGCCTCCCCTTTGTGCGGTACTTCGTAGCTTCCCCACTCATGTCTACTTTTGTGTTTTGAAGGTTTCACTTTTATCGCGTGTAGATAATATATACACATAAAAGGAATCAATTCAAAAGGCCAGGAGAATTAGACTGAATCGATTCACTCCTAGGAATGAATCTGCCCATGTCTAATTTATAAGCTCCTCTTCAAAACAACATTTTATTTACTCTGATTATATAATTAGTCATACCAATTATGGACACGGGTCGAATCCGGAAAATCGAGGGTTTAAACATCGTCGTTGTATTACACTGGAATAGTTGTTACTGCGGTGGCTTATGGAAGCATCATTTACGTTAACAAACTAAATCTAGTCAAAATCAAAGTCAAATTGCGCAAATAATTTTTATTCAATTTATTAATACTTATAAGGAATTTCACATTGAAAAAAATGAATATTTGCGGCACATTCTAGAGGGATAGATTCAGCATCGAAACGTTTCTTAAAATGATTGTGACATCTGCCATGATAATGAACACTGTAAGGATGACCGCAACGTCAGATAAAGAAGGAGGAAGCGCAATACGACATTATAAATCAAAAAAATAATTATGGTAATTCCAAAGTGAAATCTAAATTCTATCTGGATTTAGCCCTGTTTTGTGACCCTCAGGTTTATTAGTCAGCTACTTCCCACCTTCCCCTTCACTAACTCCTTACCTTATCCATTAGCTCTACAACATACCTCAAATGTGGTTGCTATATTTCTGCTGGCTTTGGACATTCGGAAGGATTTTGGAGTTGTTACTTTTGTGTGTAATATTTTAATAAACGTAAAAAATTTAGAAAAGAGGCTCAATAACTCAATACATGTATCTAATCTTATGTGGTAGCTCGGGAAAACAATTTCGTTTTACAAACAACTTTTTATTACCTAGTCATGTGCTCCAATGCATCTAAAAAAACATATAACTGTTGAATCCGTACATTTATATTGTAATAACTTGTTCTTCAACGAATGTGTTGGCACTGAATGAATGGTCGATTCTATTAATAATTCATTATGACGTATAGATACGTCTAACTTGTTCCACTGAACTTGAATTTGTGACGTGAGTTTATATCTAATCACGATTGAAAGTAATATCACTTAGATGATAATACAGACATGACACATTGTAAGAATAGGAAGTAGGTATTCCAAGAAGTATAATCCAATTTGTTCAATTTATTACCTAATCGCTAAATAGGTGTCTGGAGGTAAAGTGAATTCTTAGTTCAAAATGATACATAGGACGAGTGTAATTTTTTTTTAACAATTTATCAAATATTTCTAGTTAACTTTCGCCTTCTGTGTAAGTTCTATTTAAGTTCTGTTTTTATGTCACTATAAGCCAGTGCTTTATTAAACTTTACCTATCCTAAATGTCAAAGAGTCAAACAGCTGTTCTTGAAGTTCCTTAGTTTCTTTTCCCCCATGTAAGGTTGAAGAGATCCGAAACGGCACACAAACAGTAATAAACAATGGAAGTTTTGAACTCAAATTATTTGCAGAATTTCATCATTTTTACACGGAAAGTTCCTTAAATCAATTTGAATACCTTAGGAATAATAAATCATTCATTACAGACCGGTTCACGGAATTTGAACAATTCATCAAATTTCAAGGTTAATTTTCAAGTATTCTGAAAGTTCTGTTATTATTTAATTATGGGCTAGTTGCTTCACTGAACCATAATAATAACATAATTTGAATGTAACTTTCACAGAACTTGAAAATTAACGTGGAAATTTAATTAATTGTAAATATTCTGTGAAACAATTGTATGGAGTTATTGTAAAAAAAATGATGTACTTAATGTACATATATTACCTATATTTGTTACAGATCGAAATATTTAAAATCATCCCAGTTTACAAAAAAACAAATAAAAAACAAATTTTTGCCACGTAAAATTTACACAATGAACAAGAGATTTACTTTAACACTAAAAAAACAGAAAAAGTTGAAATAACGGTTAAGGTAAGGTTAGATATTTTGTTTGCTTTCTTCATTTAGATATCTTTAATGTTTTGCCACTATTCTGTTTTGTCACTGTTATGTTTAGTCATAGAACCGCTTTAATTTACCTCAAATCTTCTGCTGCCTGAAGGTGCGACGGCAAATCTTATTCCATAGAAAGCGTGGATGGTCCTCTTGGTCCATGACGATTCGATCTCTGTCCCCAAAACATCTCCCAAACCAGGAACTGTCACAATTCCGGCTCGGGCCGTTGCCAAAACCGCCAGCACGAGTAAAACTAACGACCTCATCGCTCTGGTGTCGTCGGCAAACTGTCGTTGTACTCGTTGTAGATCGTCAGTGTTGCCACCTCAACTACTTCAAAATATGCTAGAGTGATGTGAAAAATATGCCAGAAATATGCTAAATTACTTTATAAAATGCCAAAAAATCTGCCAAGACGTTTTTTTATAATTAATATTCGTGCATTTTGTTCGATGTAACCTCATGTCGCTGTGTTTGCTGTCAGAAAATCGGTATTTGCATAACTCCGATAAATGATCTACGGCAATAATTGAACAGTGCTCGCAAACAAACAAAGCTAGCGAAGATTTTGCTTTCTGGGTGTTCAAATTTTTTTTACTACGGGAAAGTTAATGATTTTTTTAACTTTTTATTGGCTCTATTGATTTTCTGTGTTTTGTTGATAAAATATGTAGCTTCTCTAACTCCCCCCCCCTTGGTGAGATAAATTTGGACCACTTCGTATATTCTTTTCAAGTAACGTGAGATTTTGCTGGACCCCCCCCCCCCCCCCCTTTTTGAGCTCACGTAATTAATGTATGCGCACTACATTTTTAACAGGCTGCAACCACTCTTTAAAGTCTGCCATTTTCTCCCAGTCTGACCGGTAATGTTGATTATCTTAGGCGGCATAATGGTATCAAAATCAAATTGCAGAAACACACAATATATTGCACAGTAATAAACTTTTACTCTTAAAACAACACGCGAGACAAAATGCGACTAGTTAGTTGGTATAGACTGCATAGAGAATCAACAAACGCCCGAAAGAGGGTTTTCCATAGTGTAAGGGAGGTGGGGACACTGACAAAGTTATCGATATCGTTTTGTTAAAAAAACGGTTTTTATTATTTTCACGTTTCTGTAAAAATAATCCAAATAAATATGCTATATGCTAAAAGCGTAATAATTATGCTAAACACGGAGTAATTAAGCCAAATTTAGCATATAATTAAAGAGATATACACATAGAGGCGCTGCGCCTTACAAATATTTTCGAAATTCGTGTTCTTATCAGGCTGGCGGAGGTTTACGGGAGGGGTAATTCGGCAATTTCCGTCTTCTACCGAACTAAAACATGTGATCCGAAGGCCACGAAACCGATTGCAAAGCAGGGGTTTACAGACTTTTCAAGTAGAGGGCCGCATACTTTAAATTTAGGTGTATTCTGAAGGTACAACAAAGATTCTACTTCAATTATATTAAATTCCTTCAATACGTCATAATATAAAAAATAGAGGTGGTTGTCCTAGTTTTGCATATCTCATACACACAAAACTGAAGTAAAATAATGTAATCCAATATCAAAACACACAGACGACGTTGCCCGAATACATTATAATTTACAAAACAAAAACTTAGAGCAAGGTTAAATATCAATGTGCCAACACTAATTTAACGGATTGGTTTGTTCAGTACTAAATGGAGTCATCGCGGTGCACCGCGTCGAAAGGCTCGGTATTCAGACCGCCGTTTCTCTTAGCCAAGCCCATTATTTGATCCCTTCCGACATGTTTTCTTAAAGACGTTGGCAATTCGGATGTGTTTAGAAACGATAGTACTTAATGTTTCAAAATATTATTAAAAATTAAAAAATGTTTTATAAATTTATGCAAAAAACAAAAATTTTACCAAAAACTTTAATAAAATAAAAGCCTACTCAGCCTGCCACTGTTTTTGGCATTGTTTTTGCAGTAATGTAGAACACAATACAGAGGCATTTTGGTATGTCACACGTCAACCGGATACGATGGTTTTTGACTAGGGATGTGATGCCCAAAAAAAATATTTCCCTAGATTTCGAGGTGTAATTTCCATAGATTTCGGGGGTACTACCTTGGCAAAATCAAAACCCGCGTCGGGGGGGGGGGGGGGGTCGTATAAAGTTAAAACTGAAGAAAATTTCTTGTATTAAACATAGATAAAAACGTAACTTGAAACCTAAATTATTATTTTTTTTAGAAATCCCATTTATCTTTTTAGGTACATGATAATATTCAACAATATTTAAGATTCATGGGAATTAAAAAAAATACGACTAGCAATACCAGTATATTGTCACATGTAATTATTTTTGCCAGAGTTCAAAATTTCCGTAGATTTTGTGCTGATTTCCCTTTGCCCTAAAAAATATTTTTCTCCCTAGACATCACATCAGTGTTTTTGACTCACTGAATGCGTGAAATATAGAAATGCAGGGGCCCGCACGAGAATGCAGGCCACGCTTTTAATATCCCTGTGAAATACCGTTATGCCGTTAAAGCACGTAATGTTTGTTTGAATAGTGCAGTTGGAAATTAATTCTAAGAATTCTAACTGAAGCCACCGCGTCGAAACGCTCGGCCGTCAGACCGTCCTTTCCTTTTACTCAAGCCCATGGTTTCATCCTTTTCCATCCTACTTTGATACGTCACACGCCAGCCACGCTCGTCAGTCGTAGAACTACTAACATGAAATGGAGGTTGCAACCTACGATTCCGTTGAACCAATTTATTCGCTAAATGTCTCATCTATGTGTATATATCTTCGCATATAATATACTAAATTGGCAACACTGATCGTAGATCTTCTTTATGTACTGACCTGACTTTAGATAACACGCGAAACACCGACAATTATTCACTTCTAATGACAATTGCTGATAAAAAGAATGAAAAGATATGGACTCTATGGACTCACAATTGTTCTATATCCCAGAATATATAACAAGAAAATAATATCCATTAACTTTTGCCAGTCAAGGTCGGCGTGCAAAATTCTCTAATTAAAATTATTGTAAATGTACCTTTATATTGGTAATTTATAAACCTTTAAAAAAAAATTGTTCCGAAATCTAAATAAAATAATCTTTCCGATGTAAATATCAGATTTTTTTTCTAAATAATTATACTTTATATCGAAAATGTAAATTGTAGAAAGTAGTACGTAAAAAAAAATCTTAAAATTTTAAATATAAATTACTTTTCTTAAGGCGCCGCAACCGGGCTCAAAAAGAAGAAGACGGAGAGATTATGAATATTAGAGGAGCGCGCTAATATTTAAAGCGACAAAATCGATGCGAAAATTGTGAAAATGTTTAAAAAAACTGAATTTGTTTAAAATAGAGAATTAGAATTGTCTTAGACGGAATTTAAAGCAACAATGTGAATTTTTTCATAGATATAGCTTGTAAAATAACTGAAACAAACGGGTTTATAATATTTAATTAGATGAAGATAATATTAGCGAAACTCAATCGAAAATCTGGAGACAGAAATATCAGAAAAAGGTATTGGTTCCACTGGGACACGAACCAGGGACCTTTGTTGACATAACAAGGGCTCTACCAACTGAGCTATGGAACCCATTTCTAATTCGGTCACTTTTAACTGTATCATACTTCGACTAAGAACTCCCAACATTATCTTCATTTTCTTAACACACATATTATTGGCTGCTATCTTTATATATGATTCCAAGATTCAACCTGAACTAAATGCTATCTAGATAGTGTCTGGATAAATATTGTATCCATTTTATTTTAATACGCGACATCTATTGACTTTTTCTACAAGTCTAGGATGAATGTTTTTATTTTTAACTTTATGAGTAAAATCTCAAATTATAATATTTAATTAAATGAAGATAATATTAGCGAAACTCGATCGAAAATCTGGAGACAGAAAAATCTGAAAAAGATATTGGTTCCACTGGGTTTATAATAATTTTTGGAGCACGCTTTGCGATTTTTCTATCGAGGGAATTTTATATAATTTGCGTTTCGGTGCGGGGAATGTCTAGATATTATCTTCAAGAATAACACATATATATAAAATTTTTTTGAGAGCTCTAAAACTTAACGTGTTTAAGGGCGATATGTAAGAAATCGGTAAAAATTCGGGTAGCGGCGAATAAATCGTTCACTTAATTTTTTATCATATTCATTCGATTTTATTTTAAAATTAAATGTTAAACTTTGTTGTTTTGGTTGGGGGTACAAACATATTTATCTTATTGTAAGATAATCAGGTTTGTAAAATATCTGAACAATACTATAGCTCGTACATTCCTAAGGCAATGAGAAGCATTTTTCTTTTGCATTCTAACATAAACTAAATCAAAAATGTTCGCACGACAGAAAGAGAGATATCTAATTCTAATTAATAATGCACGGTCGCTCTGGGACAATTCGTGTCTCCTGTTATTATAACGGCATATTATGATGTTTTGGGACAACTTGGGTCTCTCGTGATTAAACGGGATATTCGGAATTCAGACACAATTCGAATTAGAGAATTTTTCACTTTTTTTTTATATGAATACCCACAAGAGTCCCAACTGTTCCCGTCTGGAGCCAGTAGGACTATGGCATCCCCAATTGGGGTATGTTGTGAGGCTGAAGATAGTGGGGAGGGGAAGGAGATAGGGAAGAGGAAGGTGGGGAAGTACCTGGCTATTCATATCTGGTCACCAAACACGGCTTAAGCCATTTCAAGCAACGTTTCAATTCTGAATGGTGGTCTTACACCAGGGCGATACTGAGAGTATCTTCCACTCATGGTAGTACTCCCATGGTAGTACTGCTGCATCAGGGTTATGTCTTATGCTTACAAAATACTAAAACGGGCCACTTGCGATTTCTGATGCTACTATTACGCACTCAACGGCCTCCATGATCGTGGTCATCTAGCAATCCGAAGACCGCGGGTTCAAATCATGGCGTGCGTAAATAAATTGTGTTATTTCACAAATAATTAAAATTAATTATAGTACATTTGCGCCACGTTCTACAGTGGAAAATATTCTCATTATCGCCCTAGCGTAATACGACCTTTCTGAATTGAAACGTTGCTTGAAAGGGCCTTGATATCTGAAGAGTCAGGTACTTCCCCACCTTCTTATACCCCATCTCCTTACCCTCCTAACTACCTTCAGTCTCACATCGTACCTTAATTGGGGATATCATAGTCTCACTGGCTCCAGAAGGGAGCAGTTGGAATTTTATTCACATAAAACAAAACAAAAATTCCGAACCAATCATGGGAAAGCATCGAATCAATTAGTGTGTGCGTAGAATATTTTTTTTACATTTTAAATTTATTTTCAAAAAGGTAACAATTTTTTCGATCTTTTAAGCTATATAGAATCTTCTCCTTTCAGGAACAACCCCTAATTTGTGTTCTGAATACAGGTAGATATGGTGGTAAAAATATTCACCTAGACCAAATGCTTTTCAAAATTACATTTTTTCCACTTTCAACCATCATTGTGCCGTTCGTCTAAAATTTCTTAAAATTATTGTGTAATACATATTATGTGAAGTGTGTTTCATTAATTTCAAAATACTGAGTGCGATTCCAGATTCCAGTGGGCCGTACCAGATGCAGTTGAGCGAGTAACAACTGAGAGGATGGGATTGCCATGGACGGAGGCCGAAAAATCACCACAAGACAGGGACATACTCGTATGGAGGAGTTTTGTCGATGCAATGGGTCCCCGACCCGAATAGGATAAGGAGAAGAAGATGATGCTGATGATGAGGTGTTTCATGAAAAAAAAATACCTCTAGAATCTGATCATTGTCTGTAGTGGCACTTAGACCGGACTTGTTCATTTTGAGGGCAGAAAATTAAAATCATTTCTGTTTAAAAATACATGCTGATTATTAATTTTTCTAAACTCTAACAGCATTACTAAAAAAAAACTACAACACGACCGATAACCTGTGTTTTTGCAGTAACATCAATAAAACAAATTTACACTAAAACATGAAATACTACTAATAACGAATTTCACTCTACAACAGGTTTTAAAATCTGGCAACAGTGCAATTTTTAGTAATGTTCATACTAAAATGTTGTTTTCATTCATAGCCGCTAGATGAGGGCGCCAGCGCATTCGCTGTTCACAATGAAAACATCATTTTTTCTCTACGGCGGTGTGATGGCGATGTGTTTTGGAATATTACAAATGTGATCGTAATTTCTATTAATATAACTAATTCACTCGTATATTCATATAATTGATATATTTAACGTGTTTTTTATGGTTTTTCATAAGTTTTAGTAAATTTATAATAACAATAATGGTACTTTCAAAGTTGAAATGTCAAAAGTTTTTTACTTGATACATAAAAATTCATATTTACATTTAATGATATTTATTTTATGAGAATTTCATAAAAGTGGGGTTTTTTGTAAATATCAATATCAAATTCATGTGGTGATAAAAAAAAACAAAGAAATTAACATCTTTAGTGGTGCAAGAAATGTGTTGAAATGTCCGATATATATTTAGGTTATTTTTTTGGCAATAAAAAAAACTTTGAAATTTTTTTATTGTATGCAGGAAAAAGTGAGGTGACAGTTTCATTCCGAACTTATTATATAAAAGGTCTGTATTTTTTAAATTTTAACTTTTTTTATATTTCTGTACACTTTCATCAAAAATGTTTTGGTCAGAAATTTTTTTACATTTTTTTCCGTGTTTAAATCTTAAAATATGGCAGTTTTTTAAAACTAAAGTGTATTTCAAATACAAAACCCTAAAAGGTAATTTTATCTAGTTTTTATAAATGGTATTTGTTTTTACGACAACTTCAAAAATAAGAAATATATAGAACATTTAAAATACTTTGGATTAAATTTCGAAATAATTTCGTTCAAACATCATCACTAAAACAGAGATAAACTACCCTTCCAGGCTGTCCAAACGGTGTGTATTTTTTTCCAAGAACAATTTTTTAATTAGTAATGTTTTCACATCCGCGGCCATTTGTCAACTGATTTTCACGGGGTTTTTTAGTAAGGCCGTAAGCCATTTTTTGTTATTTTTTTTTACAATGTTGATTACAATAATAAATTAAGTAAACAAAACAAGTTTTCACAATTTTATTTTTATTTTTATCTTCTATAGAAGCGGGCGCTTGTGTTAAAAGAGGAGTTAGCATTGCAATGAAAGATATTTTGTATCTATAATTAATTATGGTTTAAGAAAGTATGAACATTCAAAAAGTAGACAAATTAAAAAGCTATACGAATTATGAAGATAATTTCATAATTTTGTTATTTTTACATTGAATTGCTCTTCAATCGGTTTTGGTAGCATTTATCGTTTTCGATTGTTCTTATCTTTTCGGGTACGCTGTTGAATAGAATATTAGAAAAGAAAATTAGTGTACCTATGTAACTCATTTTATCTAGAAATTTTATGAATTAGTTGAAAAGGGCGATATCGATAATCATCCAACAAAACAATGATGGAAACGAACTGGAAAACTGTTGCCACTTGACGAAAAAAAAGACGATTATTTTCTTTCTAAATTATCGCTGGTTTTAAAAGTCTATAATACTAAACTTGTGACATTGTTACCAGCTTCCTAGATTAGATTACGTTACGTTCACTACAAACATTTTTTAGTGCTAAATTAACTGTAATTCCTGATTTCGCCGATGTCAAAGTCGTGGTACTGCGCTAACAGGCCCGGACTAGAGGCCAGGGGCCCTAGGCACTTACTTCCACGGTCCGTACCTACACAGATGTCTGTGGAGTATTACATCTCCAACAACTGGAGTAAGTGACGAGAGCGAAAGGAGTGGGAAATTAGTTAAGTTCTGAGAAGGACAAGGAAAAGCGCCGTAGGCAAAAATTTCCACACGGTTTCCCCAATAGGGATAGGTAAGGAAGTGTAATGTGTATTATTATATTCATAACTAGCTGAACCGGCAACACGTCACTGTGGCTAACGAAACATAACGCCATTACCCAACCTTGATAACCAAAGCCATCTGTTAATTTGCATTCATATCAAATCGACTGCCCGCTGCCACTTGCCAGCCCGCTCCCTTAATATATTTTATTTTTCAACCAATTTACACAAACCTTGATTATGTACCTAAATATTCCTCATGAATCACTATATTTATTGGTGAAAACCGCTTGAAAATCCGTTGCGTAGTTTAAAAGATCTAAGCGTACCTACTGACAGCGGGAGCGACTCTGTTCTTTACTATGTAATAGATTTACATTATTCTTACAGTCCGTTAAAATGATTGATTGATTTCAGTTTGTCAACGGGTTCTTTTGACATTAACTTTTTTTATTAAATTGAGATAGGTGCATAAAATATATACATCATTACATTATACAGGTTTGTTGTTAATTAAATTTATAAGAAATAATGAATGGAGAAAGTGAAAGAAAGAAAAAGAAGAAAAAAATATGGAAAAACATTAAAACGAAAAGCGGAAAAACAGAGATTAGTACAAAAAAGTTCTTTCTCTTAACCATTTTTTTAGCGTAAATTTCGTTCTGAAACTCAATTCACAACTTTTTTTATTGAGTTGGTTAACACGTTGTTAATTATTGGAACAAGGTATTCTAGAGTTCTTTGACCGAATTACAAGATCATTGTTTGCAGTTAGTCTTTTATTATGAACACGAACCACTAGTTAATTGTATTCAGATTGAGATGCATGCTGACATTGATCAGATAATAAATTTACAGAGTTGTGTTGTAACGATGTTGGTACATCATGGCTTTGTTCGAGTTCAGTTTTTTTTAATAATAATTTATTTAATGGAAATATTTTAGTTTTGTTCAAAAAACATGTCAGATTAACTGGCTATTAGTAGCCCAGTGAAAAAATGCGTCCGATATCCACACAGGCGTTGGGAGTTCAATTCTCCAGCATTGCAAAAGCAACATTTTCCGATGATATAAAAATGTTGATTATTTTTTCCAAATCCTGTACCCTCAATGTGTTAAATTTTTGCACCTAGCCTGGGCCACCAATTTGTTTCCTGGGCCTTCAATGTGTACCTACTATTTTGGAAACTAGTCGAAGCCCCCTCCAAATTGTGTGAAAGTGATGAAATATTTGTCAAAAAAAAGTCCCTGATCGCCCCCCCCCCCCCCCTCTCCCATTCCCCGACGTTGGGGCCCTAGGCTCGGGCAACTCGGGCCCCAACGGTTGGCCGGCCCTGAGCGCTGATGGACGACGGGACTGTATTTTAATCACAAATTATTTTCAACTCACGTTGAATGGGGGTTTAAGCTTTATCGGCTCTTTCAGGATGCCATTCTAATAACTATAACCTGCATAATAAATAAACAATAGTGACAAAATGATATTATCATTATGATTATTTAAACTAGGCCATTTTACTATTTAAGTCTTATTTTGGATAGTTGTTTCTAATCAACAATACGTAATATGTAGCTTGTTTAACAAACAAAATATATAATATATTTTTATATATAGTTTGTACACATTAACTTATAGATACGTATTTGATAAATATAAATATAAAAAATAATTTTTAAAAATTTGTTAAACTTTGAAACTTTTTTAAAAAAAACAAACATTTTTCATTAGCAAGTTAGCATTGCTAATGAAAAATGTTTGTTTTTTTTTTAAATAAAAGTAGTTAAAACTAATTGGTAAATAATATTTTTTTATTTTAATTGTTTATTTCCAGGTGTCCCTGTGTTATGGCAGGTGAAGTTAACAAATTGGAATTATATCCTACATATAACATGCAATAATAGTAATTCGATTATAAATATACGAAGTATTTCAATTAGGAAAAGTAGATTGGGGATTATGATAAAATATGAAGGTAGATTAGACGGTTAGAGTGTAAAATGTGGTTCCATGCCAACTCAGAATGAAACCAACTCAGAACAACTTCAGAAAGGTCACTAAAAGCTATAAAAAAATAATTTTAAAATAGCCGGTAACCCTAACCTAACACCGATTTAACCTTTTTTTTATCATCACTCCTTTTTATCATCACTCCTGACCTTTCTAATGTGGTTCTGAGTTGGTTTCATTCTGAGTTGGCCGGTCACCGTAAAATGTATGGTTATTAGGATTGAAATGTATTGCAGTCACGGATTTATATCTCTATGATTGCAGTAATGCTCCATAGCGTTATTTCATGATTTTGAAAGTAAGGAGTGAAGATTTTAGGAACTAGGTAGATGCATTGTCTTTGGGTAATTCCCCTTTTGCATCCTGCGACAAAATATCCCCGAAAAAATATGCTCCGACAAAATATCTACTAAAACTTAACCTAATCTAATCTAACAAAAAAATGAGACAAAAATATTACAGACACCTGCAAAGACAACAAATTATTGTTCAAAAATAGTAAAATGGGACAAAAATAATACAGATAACAATAATTTATTGTCTTTACAGGATGTCTGTATTATTTTTGTCCCATTTTTTGTTAGGTTAGGATTCAGTAGACATTTTGTTGGGGGATGTTTTGTGTTTTGTCGGAAAATATTTTGTCGCTGGATGAAAAGTCGCGGAACCTTCTCTTTGTGCTGTCATAGTAATGTAATACATAATAAATAATGTAGTTTGCATCAATTTAATAAGACAAGTTCAGGGTCAACATCGTGACCTGAAATTTTCTTGTACCAACATTTTCAACATTGTGTGTTGAAAATGTTGATTAAATTAATTAAAACGGTGTCATAAAAACAAGTTTGCTGTGTTTGAAAAAAATATTTATTTAAATGCAGTGTCATCTGTGTTTCAAACATCGAACATAAATAATTTTCCAGATTGTTTCGGTTGGCTTGAAGCTTTGATAAACAACTTTGAAAGACTTACTGCCATCTGTTGATAGCCCCGAAAGCTTACGGAATAATTTGGATAAACGGAACCTACGTTATTTTGTGATGGTTTCTTTCTTTTTTAAATTGTTTTTCATTATAATTATTAGTGACAATTCAATTATTCAATAATTTTCTTTGGAATAATATTCGTTCAATTTTAAATCATTCCGACAGTGCCATCTTCATTCCACACATCAAACGTGATTACCGACAAAGTTGAGATAAATTTGGATTGAAACTTAGGTAATAAAAATGTTCAACTTTTAATCAATAGGGGGTCGGTTTGCATTTTCACCGTAAGCCAAAAAAAAAATTATAAAAATGTATATTTTTATTAAAAAATTTAATAAAATTACCTGAAATAAATTTCGAAAATTAGATTAATTAAACGAAGGTTGGAAACGTGTATTTTGATAAAAAAAAAAAAATAATAATAGGGAGTTATTAATTATTTCGTTTGGGAAAACTAATCACTGTAAGGATTTCTCTTGTATAGGAATACTAATAATCATTAGTTTCCTGTTCGTACTTACCAGTTGCCAGGTAAATTTGTTATCTTAGCCCTGGATTTTGTTCTTAAAGTTTTCTCACAAATCGCGCATGCACACTTCTCGCTACGACCAAGGGTATCTATCTATCACGGTCGACCGATAAAGGCTTTATCAATAATGTCGATAACTTGCTTTCCCGAGCACGACTGCAGATCGCTAACGTACAAACAACAGTTCACGTCGAATAAATTAAGATCACCTAGTAGTTGTGAACCGCTGTTTGTTCGTTGGTGATCTACAGTCATGCTCGGAAACGATCTCAAGTTACCGACATTATCGATAAAACATTTATCGATTGATCGTGCTGGACACCCAGATTTGGACCTATTTTAGGATTTCGCTATTCCACAAACAAAAATCCGCTTTTTGTAGAGCGCTCAGTGGCTGAGTTGAGTTGGCCCCAACCAGACGTCGTGGGTTCAATTTATCGGCTGGCTAAGTCCCCCATCATACCACAAGCAACATTTTCCGCTTCCTGTGGTGGTTGATGGATATTTTAAAATATACTCTAAGTCTCCGATTTCTGGTTATGAGGTTCAATTTTGTGAAGCACTTAAGTTTTATGTATTTTAAAAGGGTCGTATACCAACTATTTTCCAACATTCCAAAAAGTGCAGATAGAACCATACGCACCATAATTATTCATTGCATAAGGTTCTAACTATATATCCCTAATGCCATTCCAAGAAAGGGTCTTGTTCGAATTAAATATTTTCCATTGGAATATGTTAAACTAAAATGCTATATAGACCAGATTAATGGTCAAAATCAGAAATTGTTAAATAGATTATAAAGATTCATCTTTGCAAACTTTGAACTTACTCTCAGTAAAAGATAAGGCTATAGCTAAATGTTAGAGCTTCGTTGTTATTGATGTTAGAACCTTAAAAGGAAATATAAATGGAAACTTTAAAAGCTTGACCTTTGAGCTTTGTCATTCAAGGACATACGGAAATACAACACAGATAGATAGATGGCTCTAAAAGTATTTTGGTTATAGTTATAGAGATGAGCAAAAG
Source organism: Limnephilus lunatus (assembly GCA_917563855.2). Classification (NCBI taxonomy): domain Eukaryota; kingdom Metazoa; phylum Arthropoda; class Insecta; order Trichoptera; family Limnephilidae; genus Limnephilus; species Limnephilus lunatus. The sequence goes on from OU830595.1 coordinate 101,151,125, forward strand.
AAATGGTTTTGCATTCAAAGGTAATGTTTTGAAAACATGTCAGTTAGAACATTATCGAAACAAGGTGACGAAATGTCAATGCCTGTCTTATAATAAATATAATTAATTATATTTGTAAATTATTAGCACTCGATGTAAGCTAACACGTAAATTAATGTATTCCCTGAAAAATAACAATCCGCTTCACCTTTAGGAATTACACGAAATCACCTTCAAATATCTTCAACTACTCCAGTAATTGCAATTTTAATGAATGGAAGTATGTTTCGTCAATTTTTTTTTGTATTCAATCTTTGATTCCTTTAAGTCTAAGAATGATCAACTTAATGTCACATTTTGTAGGTACTGCATTTCAATAAAACCTAAAATTGAACATTTTTTTCAACTACTCACTGACATTAAATAATTCATTGAAAATAACATCTGAAAGTTAATCATTCTGTAATTAGTCGCAGAACAGAAGTATACAGGGGCACGCAATAGGCCACCTGCATGGATTTCATAACGACTTGGAAAAAATCCTGTGGATAGATTTTTTTACTAAGATTACGAAAATATTAGTAACATTTTTAAGAAATGTATAGTTTTTCTTATTTTTAAATAAATAAATCCATAAATTTAGATCGTGACGTCACTACATGAAAATGTCCCGTCTCCGATTATGTTCCTTTAATTTTGTAAAATTCCACACTGATCAATTTTTTTTTTATATGGCAACACTTTGATTTCCGACGAATTTTTGAATTTGCGTTTAACGTTCACTAGATTTATTGTTTGTTCTATGAGAACTTATCCTTTGGTTTGATTTTTTGATAGAGATGGCGGTGTTTTTACAGATGTTACGAAGAGAACCCCGTACAATTTATTGCTATTCGTGTGGAAAACGTTCTTTTTTTTAAAATGATTTTCAGCTATGTAATTATCGTTTTTTCGCACACATAAAATTATGTCCCGTATTTCCGGTTTATAAAAAATGGTCTGATTTTTCGGATTGAAATTTTCAAAAAATCGCCAGGGTTTCAAAAATACGATTAAAAAAAAAAACGGAATGTCTTAGAATATTTGCCTTAACCGGAATTTTTTTTTTAAATGTGATGTAAGTGGCCTATTACACTGTTGTATTTAGGTGAGTTTGAAGGTGTGCGGAATCAGGTTGTTTATGCATTATTTATCATTGAATAAAAGCTTTTAAAAAAATCACCTAAAATATTCTTCAGGGTAAGTTTTATTTATTTAAATGCCATTAAAAACAATAAATATCAAATTATATCTGTTGCCTTGTTTCAAAGCTAACTTTAAAATTTTTTTTTAAACAATTTTTTGGATTAGGAATAAAAAACTTCACAACTCTTCACTCCAATTTTAAAAGGATGTAAATATTTTTATACACGGAAAACAATCACGATCAAATACAATTTCTCTTATCTGTGGTCAAATACCATCAACTACTTTAGTAATTGCATTTTTAAAGAATGATTACGTTATTCATCAATTTTTTAAAGTAGTCTTCACTCCAAATTTAAAAGAACGATAATTTTTTTGTTCACGAAAAACAATCACTGTCAAATACCATCAACTAATTTCTTTAGTAATTGCATTTTTAATCTTTGATTCCTTATGTCCAAGAAATATCAAATTAATGTTAAATTATTTTATACTGCATAGCAATAAAACGCTAAATTTTAAATAGCAGTCGTTTAAATACAATTAGGTATCCTATTATTTGTAATTACCCCCATTAATAAACCGTTATTCCCCATTGTCTGGAAAATCCCAATTATATATTATTGTTATGTACATCAATTAATAATGTTATGTTTATTGTTTGGGATTCTCCTTCAATATATAGATTTTAAATTATTTTTTTTATTGTAGATAATATAAAAAAAATATGAGATATTTATATATATATATATATATATATATATATATTTTACAAAATACAATATTAAAGGTCATCATTGGTCATGTATACCTTACCAGTAAAGAGGAGCTCTTTTGCCTGAAAAGTTAAGTTATTCCAGTGTCATCAGGGATTATTTCAATGATTTCAGTTTTCCCATATACCTAATTATGAACATAAGCTTGCAACCGGAAATCAAAGTTTGTATCTATATTAAATTTAATATTTTAATTTTTCAACTACCATTTATCTATTTATTCTGTATTTTTTGCTTCTGTTTTTTAAGAATTATGATTCTAAAATACAGTACCTACTTAGCGCACAAGTTATTTGGGAGGCGGATATGAGTAACGCCGCCCCGGGAACAATTTATTGGATAACCAACATCTCTGCCATAGATCACCCCAAGTAATTTGCTACGTTTTGTGACTTAGCAGGAGTGCCCGGGTTCATGTGGTGAAGTTTGTTCGGATCTTGGCGGTAGATGCATCTGCCCACCGGTTGCCTGGCAGGCTGGATCGGGGGAGAATGGTTGGGAGAGTCCCTTTGACTTCTTCAGCGGTACTCTCTCAGAACATCGCCTTGCATCGCAATGGGAGGGATGGATTCATACGTCCGTCACTGCTGGACACACTGACCCTCAGATTCCTACACACTCCTCATGCCCTTTTCCTTCAGAACTTTTTCTCCTTCCTTCCCTAAAAATAACCTCCATGATTATTTGAAATCATTAGCAACATTTGAATTAATAAGAATTAACAAGATAAAGTAGTATATCATATTAACACTTAAAAACAACAATGAACTAGCAAATTATCAAATGCCGAGAGCGATGTCGCGCCAAATTATCAAAATCCGCCACTGTGCGTCGGTCCCGCACTGCGATTTTTGTGTGAAAAAGCTGAGGCTCTAATTTTGACAAAGCTTTTTAAAATGTCGCAGAAGTGCACCCCACTATTGAATTTGGCAGCCACCTCTGTTCTGGATCCTCAAAATACCTGAAAAAACCTTGACTCAGAAATGGGCTTTTGATTCCCGTATCCTAGTAAGCGGATTACGAAATTTAGAGCGCAGGCATCAGGTAGGTATGATATCCTAGTTCTACCGGTATTATGGTAGAAGATGCTCCGAGGCACTAGCGTCATTGATCCCTTTGACCCCGGTGCATAATCGGGAAACACGCCAAACACGCGCCAAACATGTACACGGTTGATATTATTTGTCATGTGAGGACTTTAAATACGACTAGTTCTTGAGTTCAACAGCTAGGCTGTGTAAGTAATGATTTGCCGGTCTCTGCGTATCCTTCCTCCTACAAAACGGGTTTCTTCTCTCCATTTTCATTCCTTCCTATCTTCTCTAAAAAGCCTTTCCAAAGAGCATCTTCATAGATGACACCGGCTCTTTTTAGGGTGCCTACCACTTTCCCTCAGCGCGTTCTAAGGAAACAAATGGTTTCCTCCTTCACCAGTCCCTTGATCGATATCTTCGGACTTTTTCTTAGTACAAATTGTAGGTATCATCAACTTAACCACGGAAATACGAACTCTATCTTTTTAAAGGAAGTTCAAGACCATTAATTTGTTAACTCATTAGCCACAAGCCCAATAAATTATTTTTAAAAAATTGCTCAAGCAGAAAAATATTAAATTTAGTAAAATTAAAAACTCAAGGGTACGTCATTAAATACTTTTATTTTCCGAAAGACAATCGATAATAACACATACTAACACTGGATCAGTTCCGCTGATGTATTGACTAAATTATCTTTAAAGGAATATCATACGTTACTTAATCTCAAATTGATTTACGGATAAATTAAACTAAATGCTTTATATAATTACCTAAATCCTTGACGAATTGTTCACATATTTTATCAATTTTTCACCTCTGGAATTCAACGTTCAATGATTATTCGATTAAAAATTTGCGAAAAAACTTTTTGGAAACGTAAAAAAATCTACAATAAAATTTAGCTTCATCTATGAGAAATCATATATTTTTTGGAGTTTTAAAGTTTGATCGGAGATATACACCCCTGGCAGGCAGTATGCGAGTGCGTAGGTACATGTTGTTGGGTGTTTATTACACTGTATCACGTCTCATTTCCGCCACTTGATGTAGCTGAAATAAAAGTTTATTATAAAGAAATAAGACTTAATAGGACGTAGGCCCTGAGGGAAATTATTTTCTTCACTCCTGAGTGGAGTTAATGTAAAAAAAATCGAGTGCAGTTTACACGCGGTAGAAGCGAAAATTTACCAAAACAATCTCAACCAATACTTGAAAACTGAGGTCACAATCAAAGCTACCAATGAGCGCAGACCTAGCGTAATTTCTGTTTCATATCTCAACCAATAGGAGCCTTTATCTTATTTTTTTTTTATTTTTTTATTTTAGTTTATTAGAGAAACAAACAGTTATACATATTATAAGGTAATCACATATTACATGGGTGCATTAACCAGTGAAGTTTCCGCAAAAAAAAAATTGTATACAAATACAGATTAAAACGGTAAAGAAAAAATAAAATGTTAGAAAAAAGAAAAAATATAATAGGTATATGTAAATAACGGAAATGAAAAAGCACAAATTAAAGCATGTGGGAAAGAAAAAATGAAGTTAAACAGTGAACCTATATAAAATTAACACATTTTCACATCATTAGAAAACGTTCAAGGATAAATGATTAGCCATTTGCCAGCGCCCTTGAGGGGATTTTTCACAACAACAAAAAAACAGCTCTATATAAATCAACCAAATATTATTATTTTTATAATAAGAAGGAAAAACAAAATAATGAGAATGAAAAAAAAAACAACAGACAGCAGGGGTGGAGGGTTCGCAATTAAAATTTGGTTTTAATTTTTTCAGTTATGAATTTAATAAATTGGCCTGAGGACAAATTGAAAATATCAGCTTCGTAAAACAATGCTTTACGAAGCTGATATTTTGTATATCATTGTATTTTGTGCACGTCCTTCGGAAAAATTAATGTTTTATGTAATTTGTTTTTGAGTGTGGGATGTGGAATAGTTGGTTTGACCTTGTATTTCTTGTTGGACAGTGGAAATTAATGTGTTCTAGAAGATAGTTGTTGTCAACAACGTTGTTAATGATTTTAAATAAAAATTTCTGGTCGGATATATTTCTTCTATCTTCTAAGGTTGATAAATTATGGAATGTTAATGATTCATTTAGGTTTTCTGATGTTCGAAAGGATTTAAAGTCTAGATGTTTCAGTATCTTTTTTAAAAATTCTTTCTAACCTTAAAATATTTACTTTGTATTGGGGATTCCATATGACTGATCCTAATTCTAATATTGAGTGGACAAAAGAGACATACAGTATTTTAATTACATGTGGTGACCTGAATGGTTTAGTCACTCTTAAGATGAATCCTAAAAGTTTGTATGCTCTGTCACAGATGGAATTTATATTCCAGAATCCATTATTATTCCTAAGTCCCTTACTTCACAACATCTTTTTATTTCTACGTTATTGATTTTGTACGGGAATGTTAAGGGGTTCTTGCTTTTGGTGAACGATATTACGTTACATTTTTCCATGTTAAACAGGTTAAAGGAACAGTTGGTTGTTCGCACAGTATCACAGTATCGCAAACCTATTAATATCCTCTTGCAATTCAAGGCTGTCATTAATATTAGTAATTTTTTTGTAAATTTTAGTGTCATCAGCAAAAATTTGGAATTTGGAATTTTTAAAACATTTACCTATATCATTGATATATATAATAAACAAGAGAGGTCCGAGATGTGATCCTTGTGGAATTCCTGAAGTTACTTTATTCCTGAATTCCTTTAAAAATGACATCATAATGAAAGCGGCCAATGAGCGCAGTTGATGCGTCGCAGGTGCAGTATCTAATCGTCATTTCCGTTTCATCCGAAATCCAAATCACAGCGGGGTTATAGAAGTTTCACTTTAGAAAATACATCAAAATGGCGGCCAGCGCCAAGTGTCAATTTCGACCGTATCGCCACCAGCGCAAGGAGTGCGTGCCTTCGTTCGAGTGTCAAATCCCGTGACCGGCTTATGGTATGGAGAGAGATTTATTGTAAAAAAATAAAACAAATATGTCGTGCAATATAATATTACATTTTAAACATTTATTTTTATTATTTTTGTGAACTCCCATTTGTATTTTTACATATATTATTGTTTGTACCCTGCGTGTTATATTATGTTACCTATTGAACCATAATAGATTTATGCAGTTTATTGTTATAATGTGCATTATTAAAATTTTATAGATAACAAACACTGACATTCCTTCCCGCACTGCATCCTGTTATGCTCAAATAATAAGTCACCAATACAATGCTTTTCATAACAATAAATAACGTTACAAAATTTATAACTAGGTATAATTTTTAAAACGCAATCATTAATTCCTAATTGTTACAATAAATATAAAGGCAGCTCAATATTCACATTATTTGTAATGGCATGAGCCGTGTTTGGTAACAAGATTTGAATGTCAACCCCTTCGAACTGTTGTGCGGTGTTCACAAAAACCCAAGAGATGTTTTCGAAAAAACAAAGTCAACATACGAATATCACTAGTTTGGTTGAACCTCGACCATATTTGGCACGGTTCATGCCAAGTCTCCCAATCCATTATCTATGATATAAGAATTAATCAAAATATAGATAGGAACACAATATGTTTCACACCTCCAAAAGAAATACTTATGTCTATCTCAAATTATACAGTTTATATCATGGTCTGACGATTAGAGAATCTGTGGAAGAAAATGAACCATTTTGTGGGCAATTTGAATTTCTTCAAAAAATCTATCATACTAGCACACAACCGAATCAAAAGACACACCACATCCGCAAAATAGTAATAAACTTACCTACTTTTCCCCACAATCCACACATCTGCCCTGAAAATGGTCAGTGTAAGGTTTTCTGAAACGTTAAGGCTTCCTAGTAAGCATTCAAAATGAAGAAGAAGGTTGTTTGAAAGGGAGATATGTAAATACGAATGTTATGAAATTGTGAAAATATTTATTACTCATTTAAGATAGAGCAATAATCTCTCGGCAAATGTCAAGTAGCATTCAAAAAACACTCTGAATGTTTTCAACCCTCAAAACATGTTCAATAACAGAACAAAATGTGTTTTTTTTAATTTTCGGAGCTTATTTTGTGTTTTTTTTTCTACGACTGGAATTTTGTATAATTACCGTTTCGGTTAAGCAAATGTATAGACATTATCTTCGCAAATTAATAAAATAAGAACTTTAAAACATAAAATGTTCAAGGAAAATATGTCGGAATAAATTTTTGATGAAGTTTGAGGAAGTCCAACACGGCATACCACCACAAAAAATCAATCACGATAAGATTTACTTGTGAATTTTCTTTTGGCAATTGTCGCACCTAATGCTGTTTTTAATGTAGATATGTATAACAATAAAATATCCGGCCGCTTTATCACAATTCACGGAAAGCATAATTATTTCTAAAATCATCGTAATTACCTCTACGTAGTGTGAATTGTCGATGGTATTCTCTTTCCACAATGGCACGGCGCGATAATCACCTATAACCGACAAACTCCACATAATATTCCATGCTTTAGATAAATGTGCATAAGTTTTTGAGCGAGTTTATTGTACAGATATTATTATCATTCTATTTTTATTGTTGCTCCAGCTATTATTGTTATTACAAGGCATCCTGTGTCATTAAACACACTGCCGAACAATGATGGATACTAAATAAATGATAGAAATGACACCGGTAAATTGCCATCGCGTCAACTCATTACGCTGGATAATAGCGGACAGATTCTATTGAGTAGGTGACACAAAAGTGTTTATGCGTCAATATTTGGGGGAGTTTGTGTGAAATGCTCAATTCTCTATTATCATTCATAATGTCAAACTGTTGTGAGTGGATTTATCAGTGTTTCACTCTGTTTATGATTATGTAAAATAATAAAATTAGTTATTCTTAGGATTCGTTGGAAAAAATGTCTCCACCTCATGTTGGTAGATCGTAGGAACACCCTGATCACTACGAAAAATCAGCGCGTATCTGCGATCCTAAGAAATGTAGAATAAAAACCAGTATGGCCCAATTAATATAAATTTATTTTTAAATGACACCTTTTATATTTCGACGGTCCCGAAGAACAATTTCCGATAAGCGATTTTGTAGTTTTGTGGTATAGCTTATAGTTTCGTTTCTGCATTTTTACTGTTTTTGACATCAAGTGAAATACAGTATTGTTATGATTTTTTTGCACTTCTTTCATTTCATTAAAAAGTCTGAAAATACAGACATTTAAATCAACAAAATAAGCCAACGAAAGTATTTTCAATTTTTAACAGATCGTGCATTGTTCTTCGGGACCGTCGATTTGTGTCCTGACGACAAAGAGCTTCTCTCATAACTCTTAGTTAAGATTTGCAAAAGATGTGTGTGAAGTTCTGTTTGAAAAAGCTGTACTTTTGAGACATGTGAATAGGATTTTTTGAATAAATGACATTTTTTACAGATGCATCGCTATTTATGTAATTTCAATCTACACTCGTGTTATATTTAATCAATATTACAAGCTATTAGATAAATAATTCAAGTATCAACAAGAGGTAAATATTAGAAATTTAAAAACAAAATTAAAATTCATAATATCTGTCCTAAGAAAATGAATAATAACTGTATATATTTACAATTTTTCGTGATGTTCTTCCATCGATATATTAATTGTTCTCACGAATAATAAACACCGGGATAGCTATGAAACCTTGAAGTTTCAGACGCCTGCTGCTGGGAAACTATGTGGAAATCCTGGTAAGCTCTCATCATTGCTTGGTGCTGCTGGACTGCAGACTGAAGTTGAATTGATTGAGGAGAATGAGTCGGAGTCAGACTTGCATATGGAGGAAGAGGCATCTGAGGTTTATCTGGAACTATGGACACACTTATTCTTGAAGCTGGAAACAGCGTTGTAGGAAGAGTAGACAGCATACTACCATTCGACGGCACTGAAGATAAGAAACTCCTTGCAAATGAGTCCATAGGATCCATATAAGAAAATGAAGAATACCCCTGACTGGCATGCGGTAAAGAAGCACTTGAAAACTCTGGAAGCAGTTGTTGAGTTGGGGCAGAAGAATTCACAATTGTCACAGGGGCTGAAGACAAAACTTCAGAAGGTTTGGGCTTCCTTCGCGGCCTGTATTTATAGTCCGGATAATCAATCATATGCTGTGACCGTAATCTTTTCGCTTCGTCAATGAACGGTCTCTTTTCGTAATCCGTTAGAAGTTTCCACTCCATACCGAGTCGCTTTGAAATTTCAGAATTGTGCATCTTGGGATGTTCTGCTGCTTTCTTGCGTCGTTGAAGGCGTGACCAGACCATGAAAGCATTCATCGGTCGCTTTATATGATTAGATGACATCGGAACACTGGACTGTTGTGTTTCTTGCTGCCAAGAGTCCAATACTAAAGGGGACGGTCCTTCTAGCATGATAAAATATTATTCTGATGTTGAAGCAACTCCGAACTAAGATTTCGAACGGTTTGAAGAACTTTTTGAAGATGTTGATTAATATTAAGAAAAAAGTTTATATTGATAGCGGTTTTACGTTCACTTCGGTTAGGTATATTATTTCTTAGGTTGAACTATCGTCACTGTTGGATTTGAAACGACAACTGAAAGCACATGATGCTAGGACCCGCTGCGATGAACTGACCCCAGCACATGGAGTCTGTTCACACCGGAGCAGAATTGCTCTGTGATGACAATCGTTTATAATAATATGATATTTACCTGCCTTGATCAATGGCCGTTGTGCTTGCTCTGTAAAATGAATAAAAGTGTTACGCGATCATTGTGTTAGCTTTGGCTCATCATTCTCATCAATAAAGAATGGAATGGGGGGAGAATGCGCTTTGACCGCTGTGAAGCCATTGTTTGAGATCGGAAGTATTATTGAATACAGTAGTGGGTACCTTATTGGAGGTACAGCACCGTTTAATTCTAATGACTTATTCATCAGTTTGGTTTTGCTCTTGAAATTGAATCGATACATCTTCAATAGATGAATAATATATGAAAAAAAAGACATGTTATTTTTTACACGTGAAAGTCAGTGAGAAAATAATGAACTACGAAGAACAGGAATTGTATCTGTTTTCTTTCAAATTTACCTAGATACTAATTAAATATTGTTTTATCGGACCCAATGACTATTTTTCGATATATTTTTTTAAAAGGATGTATTTTAAGAATCAAAACATTATATTATCGAAAGGGATACTGCCACTTCACATTTTGCACCGCTTGCGTTCAATTTGAAGGATAGGTATATATTTTTTAATGTGACGTACGTCAGAAACAAAACCATAATTATTTTTCAGGATAGTCATGACTAAAATTTAAAATCTGTTTAGTTAAGTAGAAGGTACCTGCACATCTTCCCAGAATAATTATATCTTTTTATCGATCGTCCTTGGCAGAGCAATTCATATATCATTGGCTTATAATCCAAAAGTCACAGGTTCAAATATATTTTTTAAATATTAATTTTACGTGCTCCTTCAAATATGTATAATTAATATAAATTTACACAGTATTATCTACATATGTATAATTAATATAAATTTACACAGTATTATCTACATGTGCATGGTTATACTTTGTATCGTGGGTTGATATATTTTAATGCAATCGCTCATACTGTATGGAATCATCCGTCTTAAAACTCTCCTTGCAACCATTAATTATTATCCAAAAAATATTTATTAAAATCGTCATCAAAAACCATACGACTTTCTTACCCTAGAATTTTTTAGAGAATTTAATGTCAAAGAATGTAATACACAATCATACAATCAAAATGCCATTTTCGAAATCTATATAATACTAGCTGACCCGGTTACTTCGTACCGCCTCAGAATCAATAATTGTTGCTTTAAATTATTAGCTCATTAAAGTTCAGTTTTTTTTTATTAAGTTAAAAATTGCACAATGAAGCAATTATCGATGCTCAACTATCCGTGTTTTGTTTTTGTCGATATCAGAAATGGCGTTGTGTAGTGATTTATAATTTTTGTGATTTTCTTACTTTTCCACTTACTCACTGGAATTGCGTTTCTTTTTCTTTATACGTGTAAGGGAGATTTAATATAGTTATTGTATTTTTCCTTTGGAAGGGTGCAGATATACGTACACCGTTTGTCCCATTTTCGTCTATTGACATTAAGTGTGTTAGAAAGAGGGGGAGCATAATATGTTTAAGAACAAAAGCGAAACAATCAGCGCATTGACATTTGACGTTTTTGAATTTTTGGAATTCACTCACTACTCAATATTATACTTATCAGAATATTCCTGCAGCTTTTTCAAAAGACGAGAATTCGTTCCATACAAAATGTACGGGGAAAAGAATTTTCTTCCTAATTATTTTTTTCGTCAATTTTTCTGATGTTTTAATAGCTATTCTGCTATTCAAGGGGGGGGGGGGGAGACAAATCCAAACAAATCAATAATCATAAAAATCGGTCCAGCCGTTCTCGAGTTATAAAAGGTGTAACTAACCCGACTTTGTTTTATTTATTAAGAAGATATAAGATATATATTTTGTAAATCACCCATTGGATTCGTTAAATTCCATTTCAATGTTGGGAACCACTACGGCTTAACATCATTTTTCTTTTCTCGGTATTTTTTTACAATAGCTCCACCCAGTAGGACCTTAGAAAAATAATTTTTTCTCGGGGCCTATGGGATGCTGTGTGGAGGGTCTTTAAAGGAAAGGAAGGAGAGGAAGTTCTGGGAAGAAAAACCGGTATGAGGGGTGAATAGGAATTCGAGAGTCAATGGTTCCAGGAGTGAAGAACGTATGAATCCACCTAAAATAGTGTCATAAATTTTTATTTAATAACAAAGTAAAGAAAAAAATGATCCACTAACATTTCAAAAGTCAGAAAAAGTTTTTGGACTTAGACACTTCATTAATTATTGTGATCAAATGCTTTTTTATAAAATTACACCACACTCTTTATTATGCAGGGTGAAGGGACGTACTTGACTTACTCTAATTACTTGGAGTAAAAAGTGTGAACGGAATTTTGGTCTCTGATTACATTTTAGATATTTTTTTCAACTAAAAATTTAAAAAATCAGTAGGTATTGGACGTTTAGGGGTTGGTTAGTTTCTCGTAAAAGTTACCAACGAGTGATTTTGAAATAAAAAAAATTGAAAAAATACATCTAAAGACTCACCGGAGAAAATCCAAACCAACACCCTGTATTTACGTAAAGCAAAAAAATACATCCTCTGAACATCTTACATTTACTTTCGTAAACAATGTATTGTTATTTATTTTTTTATTTTATTTTATTTAAAATAGTATATATAAGTGTACAAAGGTGTTACATAAATTACATATCGGTACGGAAATTATTTAAAATTGCAATCTCATCAAAGAAGAAGCTAGTTCTTGTGCTTGATGAGCGAGTTACACTAATTATAACAGAAATAGAATAACATTATGCAAAAGGTAAGTATATAATACGAACAATTGAGACTTCTGGATCATCAATATGTGTAGGTGTACATACATAGGATACGGTACTAAATTCGAAAAATCTAAATAAAATAGAGATGAATATAATTTATAATAAATGGAAAGTAAGAGAAAAACAGGTAATTATTTAGTTTTAATTATTCCTTATGAAGTGTAGCTTCAGTTTGAGTTTCAGTTTATTGATGTCTTTGGTTTTTTTTATTTCAATTGGAAGGTTGTTGAAATACTTTATTCCTAAGTAGATATAATTGTTTTGCATTAGTTTGGTATTAAATTTTGGTATTTTGATGTTGTCTTGATATCTTTTTGATTGGTAGGTTTCAAATTTTTTGATGATATTATCTTTGTAAATTTGGATAATTGCATTTTTTTTAAGATATTCTCTACTCGAGGCACCGTAAAATCTGCGAAAAGCGTTTCTGTTGGATATGTGGAGGGTTTCTTTAGGATAACTTTAATGATTAGCTTCTGGATCACTTTGATCGGGTTTAGAATATTGTTGTAAGACCCCCCCCCATCCAATATTTCCATATTGAATTAATGACTGGATTAGTGCATAGTATACTCTTTTTAGATTGTTGAGTTTTAAAATATTTCTTAATCTTATGAATATATATATACACTTTCTGATACGCTTAACCAATTCACAGATATGGCTCTTCCACTTCATATGTTGTTCTATTATCACTCCGAGATATTTAGTTTCTGATACTGATTTCAACGTTGAATAGTCTTGAATACATGTGATTTTATTACATTTGTTATTGTGGATAATTATTTTAGTGTTGGGGAGTGTTTTTAGTTTGTTAATTGAGAAGTGTATGTAGTATGTTTTGTTAGTGTTCAATGAGAGAAGATTTGTATCAAACCAATGTTTTAAGGTATTCATGCTATTATTTGCTTTCTCGTTTACTATATCCCAGTCGATCCCATTCACTATGATAGCTGTGTCGTCGGCATATGATATTATGTCTGCGTTAATTGGTAGTTTGAAAATGTCGTTGACATAAATTATAAATAGTAGGGGGCCTAGGACTGTGCCTTGAGGTATCCCGAAATTACTTGTTAGTGGTAGACTCAGAAAGTTGTTTATCTTGACTACTTGGTGTCGTTCAAATAAATAGCTTTTTATCCATTTTAGAGCTTTATATTAGCTTTATTTAGTTATCTTTTATTATTTTATTTTTATTTATTTTTTTATTTATTTATTAACCAATACATATAATATACAATCAAAAAATATATTTTACATATAATATTGGTGGTAGCAATACCTCCCTCATTGAGAAATTCTCGTGTTTAGAAAGAGACTATATGACTTATTATTTCTTTGACCGTTGTATATTCGCAAGCCTTATTATTTCATACATTTTCCATAACATCATCATTAAATTCACATTATACACTTAAATTATAATTGTAAAAACGGTCTTTCCCATCTCAAACACGAGAATTATATTTCTCAACTAAGTTAGGAAGTTTTGTAAAAAAAAATCAAATAGGTTGTAACCATTGCACGTTGTTCTAAATAAATAAAATACTATTCCCATCGAGGGCTCGTTCGTACGTTCTCGACGATCGTCCTCTTCCTTCTTATGCGTTTCCTATTAAAACGAAAGATACAGATGATACTACAACGATGACGTCACGTACAACCTCTCGATGGGATTAGTTTACATTCCAGTAAGGCAAATCGTCTCAGATTGACTTGGTGGAAGAACACCATTCGGAATCAAACCTTGCTTGAAGTAGTTTTAGCCGTGCTCGGTGACTAGATATAGCCTCTTACAGGGGCGTGCATAGAAATTTTAGTGAGCTAGAGTGCTAAGATTGAAAAATTCGACGTAAATGATGTTGTTGTAGCTGAAAATGATTTTTATTTTTTTTTTCGAAATTTCAATATTTTGTGGGAAGATTTTTTATTCAGGGTAGGTTTTATCTAGCGTAGGCATACCTATAGGTATGCCTACGCTAGATAAAACCTATCTTAAAAACATAATAATAAAAACAAATCTTCATACAAAATATTGAAATTTCGAAAAAAAATAAAAAATAATTTTCAGCTACAACAACATCATTTACGTCGAATTTTTCAAACTTAGCACTCTAGCTCATTAAAAACTCTGTGCACGCCACTGGCCTCTTAGTCTTTTTCCCCATTTCAATCTCTTTCATACAAAATAATATCTCAATTGGGGAAGCAAGAATTCAACTAGCTCCGGACAGTTTGGACTCTTTAATGTATGATTCGCTTGTAAACAATAGTGAAATACCATATACTAATGTGCAGTTAGGCAGGTACTGTTTAGACTTCTAATTACCAATAACTCCAAGCTACTGTCAAATCTGATAGGTCCGGAGCAGCAGCCTTCACGATCCGTCACAGAAATGTATTGTTACTACCCAGAGCTCAGTTCTCTGCCCCCTGCCCAGAACCCATAGGTAGACCCGACCCAATAATCGCCATGTTGTCCAGCCGACCGAGCCTTCACAAGGCCTGACATCATTATTGCATACTTCGAACAAGTCTATCCTCTGATCGCATAGTTGTGTGGATCAAAGGATGTAGCGGGACTTTGAACTTTTGTCACCTCGTTTTCCTAATATTTAAAAATATTATCTCAGTTACCTAGGTACCCTTCTAATAGATAATTATTTATATAAAAGTATCATTACTTATCAAGACGGACGGGTAGGTGAAATAAACCAGAGTGAAACTCAAAACTGACCTGTACAGAACAAAAGTCGGTATACTGAAAAAGCAACAATTTTTTAAGACCCAAGAGTTTTGTAAAATTTGCACAACTTTTTCTTTCTATAATAAATCTTTAGAGGAAACCCTGTCGCCGAGAAATTTCAACAATTGGTATTTTACCAAATTGTGGTTGTCACTATCGTTCTTACTCCCCCGAATACTGAGCGAAAGGAACAACTGCACCACAGGCTGATAATACCTAAATTTTTAAGATTTTTAAGATGCTAAAAAAATACTCTATGTCTGTACGTTTTGCTTTTTTAAAAAATGCGTTGTCTAGTTTATTTATTTATTTTATTTTAGGGAAATCAACAGTTTACAATAATGATTCATTTATACATGTATAATTAGCCTAACTGAGAAACCAATTATAGATTTCCTCATTATACTATTACATTGTGTGTCTAGAAATTAAACAGTTATCTTAGAAAATTAAAAGATAGTACATTAAAAGATATTACATAGGTATAACAGGTGGAAGGTAGTACATAATATATCATTATGTTACATAAAAATAATGTAACTTATAATATATCTCTGTGAATGGGTACCTTTAGGTATGAAGATAATAAACATTCAATAATTTTTATATTGGCAACATTGCCATATATTTATCTGTGCTCAGTTGGTGTTACTGAGAACTGAGTTCACAAGGCAGGACTGGCCTGAAGCTTGCCATTCTTTGACCAGCCACGGGATGGCCACGGGTGACCTCGGCCACTGTCCCTGTGGCGGGTCGACGCATCAAATACCCATAGTTCGCCATTATTGTACATCATGTGAAGATCAATAAATCCGCGCCCATCAGCGGCAACCCAAATTCAAGACTATCAGCAAACTCATCAAGATCATGGGATAGAAGCGGAGTACCAAGGGAGAAGCTTATTTCTGGAGGTAACAAAATCCAGCATCGGGAGTTACGCAGCCATCATAAGACCTTACGACTACACCTGGAGCCGGAGGTGCTTGCAGAGGTGCGGCCCAAGATGACCTTGGCCGTCATCATCGTAGTCGGCTGGCTGGCAACCGCCCTGGGACGTGACGTCGCCGGGAAACCGCGGGGCTGGGGACCTGTCTTTGCTCCAGCCCGCCGTTTCAGCATATGTCAGCAGCGGAGGGAGCAGACCGCATATCTCCGAAGGCAGCAGCATTATTCGCCTATGGCGTCGCCCACTCCTCAGCTCCTGAAGATACGGTACTAACGCTCCATAATATGCCCACTATTTAGTTTAGCTCTGATAGCTAATATTTGTATTTTAATTTCAATTTAATCAATAAATTCATTTAACTGTGTTCTAAGCACTTTAGCATTTTATTTAAATAACCTCCTACTCATTCAAAGTATTACACACAGCCGCCTGCATAAGGTCCACTGCCTGAGAATACAAAGATCACTGTAATTATCTCATTGTCTCATGCTCTCTCTAAGATACATTACATAATGACCCAGTTCATCCCCTTTTTTTATAACATTTTGGCGCTCTCGTGGTTTTTATAACAATTACATTTATGAATTTTGAAGTAATTTAATACATTTTAATACACTTTTGATAGAAATTTTATATTTATTTTCGTTACAATTGAAGATATCTATATCAGAGAAAATGTCATTATATGTTGAACACAGTCTAATAAGGCAAGCATTCTGGTTTGAATTTGTTTTACAGTGTTTTTTCTTTAAAATATTACACGAACGTGTGTGCCGTGTAGGTACATTAAAATCTATTCCGTTCAATAATTCAAGACAGTCGGTTATGTTATTTACGATTTTATATAGCAACATCGCACCTAAGAATTGTCTGCGTACACTCAATGCATCAATTTTGAAGAAATATACTGAAGTCTGTTGATGGCATTCAAACCAGGCAATTTTAACGATTTTCCTAACTCCTCTAAAAAGTAAATTATCAAAAAAAGCAAAACTTACCGAAATGTTAAAAAAACGGTCGTTATCTATATTATATTTAAAAAAAAATGCAGTAGTGTTAAAATTCAGAGAGGAATTGGGGAACACATTAGTATGAGCAAAAAGCTGCACGATTTACTCTTAACTATTAAAAAAATATATTCTAAAATTATTATTACACAGATGTTTATAGTTTAAATGTATAATAATAGGTGTATAATATTTATAATCTGTAGCGTATGTAAACAGGTTGTTAATAAGTTAGTGGAGGTATTTTATGAACACCTCAATGGGAGAACATGATGAGTCACTGGAAGATGTTCGCATGTTCTAGATGAAGTGTTATTTTTTGCCATCATAACTAAAAATACCACAAGAGATACTGTGGTTTCACCCGTGGAAGTATTATCCTATTAATTAGGTATTATCTAATATTTGAACGTAATAAAGTGATTAATATATGGGTTGTTACGCCGCGTTGCGCTACCTCCTTCTTTAGCCAACATTTCGCATGGCGTTACAATGTCCATCATAGGACTGCAATAATACCTCTGGCCAATTGGAGCAGTCCGCTCCGGGACACCGAATTGAAAAGGCGCCGAAAGCTGATAATTCCTAACATTCAATACATCGCCCTGATTAGTGATTATTTTTCAAAACATACAAATCTTCCAAATATTATTGATTACAGTGTTAACTTACCTGGTGTCTGCTCGTTTTGATAAACGAGCAGGTGAAAATCTCAAAACATCTTTAAATGTTCGTAATTTTGTTTATTTCAGTTAGCGCCATATTTACGATTCCGGTTGTTGTTTTTCAATACCAGCTTTACGAATCTTTTCAAGACTTTTCATTCCATTCAACTATTAGTTGAATAACTAATGTAATCGGTTATATTCCTCTTCTTCATTTTCCATTAATTTCCCTTGGATTATCAGATGCGTACCTAAATTAAATTATTTACAATAATACAGTTGTTACTAAGATATCGCTTCTTTTCTTTTATATTTCCTACAATACCGCAATTCGACGAAGAAAAACTAAATGGTATCGTTCTACACAAATAAACACATTTTTTACAAAGATGATGGGCTCTGTGAGATGAGATGAGTGTAGGAGACGATGTGTGAATGTGAATGAGGCATAGAGTGTGTGCCAAGACCGAGTTGGTGATCCATCCTCTCTGCCAACCCCTGCGGGGAAACGGCGTAATGGTTAGTTAGTTAGTTTATTTTCTTAAAAGCTCGTATAGAGTAATAAAAATAAATAAATTATGCTTTTTGCCGTTTGTATCTCATACCAAATATTATTGATTTTCCAATCTGTCCATGATATTTTTAGGATGTGCCTGCATAATGTGCTTAATCACACTCCAACGCGAGTTCCAATGTGTGTCGTGTACGCAATGCTGTGTTGGACATCCATATTTCTTGCTCAAAGAATAAAGAAAAATTTATTAAGGAATCATTTTACGCTTTCTCTATAATTTATCCACCATTCTAGGCACTCTGCTAATGAATTTGTGTATTTTGTATGCAGAATGATTGCCGAAATTGCTTGCAACGCCATAATGATTTGGTGTGCGGTCATGACGCTGGGACATCTGCCATTGTGGACGCCGGACCGCCGATGTGGCGCAGAATAGCCTCACATTCAACGTCCTCTTGATTGGGTAACGCAGAAACTGTTTGTACTCGCTTTATTAACTGACGACCGAACGAACAGCCAAACAACCCCTCTTATGTGACAAATAGTATGGAGGTGCATAAAATATAACAGGTGTACAGGGATCCACGTGTGGAGAATTCAAAATCCCAGGCGTAAAATGGTATTGAACGAAACATAATATTTTATTCATTTTATTTTTAATATGCGACATCTATTGACTTTTCGGCAAGCCTAGGACGAAAATTTATTTTTATTTTTAACTTTATGAGTAAAAGGTCGAATTGTAATATTTAATTAAATGAAGACAATATTAACGAAACTCAATCGAAAATCTGGAAACAGAAAAATCAGAAAAAGATATTGGCATCTCTGGGACACGAACCCAGGACCTCTGGATTTCCGGGCCACTGCGCTAACACTGCGCCAAGGTGTCGATATCCAATTAGGTAATTTATAACTGTACTACCTATACTCCGACTGAGACCACCAACATTATTTTCATTTTCTTAACGCATATTTTATTGGCTTTTATCAAGATTCTAACCCGAGCTAAATGCTATCTAGATAGTGTCCGGATAAATTTTATCCATTTTATTTATAATATGCAACATCTATTGACTTTTCGGCAAGCCTAGGATGAAAATTTATTTTTATTTTTAACTTCACGAGTAAAAGGTCAAATTGTAATATTTAATTAAATAAAGACAATTTTACCGAAACTCAATCGAAAATCTAGAAACAGAAAAATCAGAAAAAGATATTGGCACCTCTGGGACATGAACCCAGGACTTCTAGATTTCTGGGCCACTGCGCTAACACTGCGCCAAGGTGTCGATATCCGATTCGGTCATTTTTAACGGTATCAAGTACCTCAGTCCCAGAGATGCCATTATCTTTTTCTGGTGATTTTCTGTTTCCAGATTTTCGATTGAGTTTAGCCAAGATTGTCTACATTTAATTACATATAGTTGTATATATCTTTTACTCAAAGGAAATAAGAATTTATATGTTTGAAATGCGCTTATGGAAGTTGATTCATTGTAAGTAATGAGTCTAGTTTTTGCACTGTTAATTCGTGGTGGAATTCCATTGTAATAGAATTGAAATTAAAAAACTTTTTCACTTTGTTCCACTTATTTATTATTACCAGGACCGGTTTCATCCTACTACGGACATTTTCAGACTGGTAGTTTAAACTCTTATGCTATTGATTTTATACAAACTTAGGCAGGGGTACACAACATTGTCTATATATGCTGAATGATTCTATTTTGTTAAATTAAGGTATTATAAGTTATTTTGTTAATTTAGGGTACATTAGGTAATTATCAAGTGTATTTTTAAAAATTATGAAGAATGTTACATAGTAAGTAAATATTTTTAGTTCACATGAATATAAAAGAATTTATATAATTAAAAAGGTTTGTGATTTCTGAAATTTTATTTTTGTAATGTTGGGATATTCCCTGTTGTTGCTTAGGGCTTATTGTCAAATATTGGTAGCACTAAAGTAATTATTATTGTTAGGGTTCTCCACATATTTGGGTTATTACATTTTTAAAGTACATACTTAAATTATACCACTGCTCTCTGAAGTAAAATTATTCTAAGATTATTATAATGGGTAAATTAATGGTGATTGAGCATTATGTTCTAACTGTTTATTCATAACATATTTAAGATCTATTTTCTTCGTTAAGCGATTGATTTCTAATGACTCTAATCTGTCTAATTTTTGTCCTTTGTTGCAAACCGTTTTGCAACAAAGTATATACATACATCGATAAGGAAAACCGACGCCTGCAACAACAAGTAGCGACGGCGTTCTGAAAATAGACTTCTGGATTTAAGCGTGGGTCAATCTAATCAAATATAACGGCAGTAATGCAAATTGTTTTAAATTATTTGCGATGACCCTACACCTGTCGTGACCACCGTCACTTTATTCAATGTATTTTATATAAATCGATGTCATCTGAAATAATCGCAATGACTGACAATGGACTAGCATTCAGCGTGTTCATGTTGTGTACTCCGCCGTATTCTGTTCAGCACACTGGTCGGTACTGTATCTATCTGTCCTGGATACACGTATGTCCATTGTCCTCGGATGAATGGAGATCGCCAACAAAACTCGACACAAATTGATTTCAATGCATTTCATAATAATAAACGGATAAATAAATGAGAAACGTTCGGCATTGTCGCGGGATAATTCCGATCGGCTTTATGGTGTGGCCGCCTGTGTAAGCTGCCGATAATTCTGTATGGGAACGGGACACAATGGATTATTTGCTTGGTTTTCCGTAATGAGGGGATCGGTTTAATCATTATTGCTAATCTGTTTTCTTCTTTGTTAGTTGACCTACCCTCGGAAAATGAAGGTTTTTTACGTTGTTGTCACGTACTTATAGCTACATTTTGTTAGACTAGTCTTGGAGCCTGTATTTTGCACGGCTTGTGAGATTTACATTGATAAAACTGACAGCCCAATCCGTCTCCTAACTTTTTCGTGTGCACTGAAAACCTGCTCATTTACTAAGTACTTAAATAGGGGTATTGGTCATCCAATAAACGGTTCCCGGGGCGACGGTATCCAAACCCGCCTCCAAAATTTTCTGTGGCTTGTTTCTAAAAAGGCCATTTCCAGATATCAAATTCCAAAAGGCCTGTGTGGAATTTGTTTTTTTAGCTACTTTTTATTTTAAAATGATAAACCGTGCGCTAAAATGAAAATCTGTGATTAATAAATTAACAATGTATATATCTTGTATCTATATACCTTCCCACTTAAATTAAATATTTATCCATGTATACTAATTATATTGCTAAGTGCACCTGTTCTTGTAATTAAGTTAAATATCCATGTTCTTATTATTCAGTTAATGTATCTATGTATTTTGAAAGTATATCATTAAAAATTTAGATATAAGCAATATAAGCATAAATAAAAATTAACATGTCATTAAATATAAATAATTATCTTTTGGTTCAATCTACAGACAAGCTGTCACATGACATCTTTGTCGGACTATCTATGTAAATACTACTATATGGTTGTAATAATAATCATGTTTATTCGAATAATAAAACGACCGGTCAGTGGTTGAGTGGGCATCGCGTTTGGGTCCCACCCAGGCTTTTTTAGCGTTCGATTCCTCGTCTGGCTGAGTCAGTAACGTGATTTTCTAATGTAACGTTGGAACCCGAAAATCGACAAATCCTTTTTTGAAATCAAAAGTATCTTTAAGAATTTTGAGGCGAATTCTCAAAAAATACATAAAAATCTAACAAACTGTTATTGGCCCTTTCAGAAGTAAGCCACATATATTATAATTTATTGACTTATATATGCAATGTTTCTGATTTAAGTAAGTTTTAACTCATTAATAATAAAGGCGATCGGCCACGCTGTCGTTTAAAATTCGAGCTCCTTATATTGGATTGCCATAAGGTTTAAAACCAATTAAAAAAACGTCGCCAAAAATTGTGTTTTATTTTATTTTGCGAAGTTTAGTGACAAATACTTAAATTTTTTACGAAAATTTTTAAAGAATTTAATTTTACACATTATACAATAAAACCATAACCGAAAAGGGGTTCGTAAGTAAGTGATTTTGAACTATAGAGCAGTTTTTATACAATTATTATAAACAATAATTATTAGCCTGAAACAATCATCAACATTGAAAAAATCTCCCGAGAAAAGATAATTGGCGGGTGGAAGATAAGCCGACGTAGCTCAGTTGGTAGAGCAGTTGACCGGATATCAGAAGGACGCGGGTTCAAGTCCCGTCGGCGGCATTTATCTTTTCTCGGGAGATTTTTTCAATGTTGATGAGTGTTTCAGGCTAATAATTATTGCTTATAATAATTGTTACCCTTTGTGCTATGCATAAAAATCTTATCTTAAACATTAGTTTACTAATTAAAAATAATAATCAGTTTTTATACGCCTGATACTTTATTTTTTCCGGGCTTGTAAATAGGCTAATTTAAAAGATTACTTCAAATTTATTCTACTAGCAGTATTTAATTAAAGCAACTGAAATATTTCTAAGCGATCTAATTTTCAAAACAAAAAACATATGATTTTCTATAACTTAAGACGGATTGTTTAAAAAAATTTGAAAAATTCATCAAATATTTGAAGTTAATATTCACGTTCTGCGTAAGTTCTATTCAAATTTCGTTATTATAACATTATAAAGCAATTGCTTCATAAAACTGAACTAATCACAGAACTTAAATAGAACTTTCACAGAAGGTTTCACAAACTTCTAACACCTATTTGATGAATTGTTCAAATTTTTTGAAACAAGCTAGTCTTAATGATTTTTTTTTCTATTATAATTTTAAATTTTTGAAATACAAAAAACCTACGATACATGGCACCCGATTTGAAGAAAAATATCCAAGCGTTTGATTGTAGAAGTGCTATTTTTACTAATTATTCACCTATATGTCATGCATTCCTTTAACCGCATTTCTGTAGGTATGCGTTCTTAACAACAACTCTCAATCTGTGTTTTACCTCCGACTCCCTCATCTCTGGATCCTTTGTGATGCTGCATGGTTTCCTCAGCTGCTAGATCCGCCGCCAGGACTCCATAATACCGCGAGGGTGACTGGTGACTGGTGAGGGCGCACTGGATTCATAGCAGCCTTCTGCCGCTGATTGCATATTCAATCCAAAGATAAATTTCCAAACCGAATTTGCAGCATTCATAATGTCGGGTTTTAATGCAGTTAGTAGCAGCGGATTCAGAATTATTGGCCATTATTATTTTCATGGATTAATTTTTATTTTCAATGAATCCACATAGGAGGCCCTGTAGAAAATAAAATTCGAGTGCAGTTAACACGCGGTAGAAGAGAAACTATACCAAAACAATTTCAACCAATGAAGAACCAAGGAGCCTTGAAAAATGAGGTCATAATCAAAGCGGCCAATGAGCGCAGACCCGGTGTCATTTCCGATTTATATCTCAACC
The DNA here is from genome assembly GCA_917563855.2 of Limnephilus lunatus. Classification (NCBI taxonomy): domain Eukaryota; kingdom Metazoa; phylum Arthropoda; class Insecta; order Trichoptera; family Limnephilidae; genus Limnephilus; species Limnephilus lunatus. Next base: position 101,174,929 of record OU830595.1, read on the forward strand.
AATAGGAGCTTTTATAGGAGTTTGATGCTTCGCGGGTGCTGTTATGCGTCATTTCCGTTTCATCCGAATTCCAAATCACAACGAGGCTGTAGAAGTTTCACTTCAAAAAATTTCCTTGGGGCCGATGTCATCTTGGGGATGCTACGTAGAGGGTATTTCTAGGAAAAGAAAAGGGAGGAAGTTCTGAGAAGGAAAAAGGCATGAGGGGTGGGTGGGAATCTGGGGGTTAGTGCGTCAGTGACGTATGAATCCATCCCACTACGGTGCAAGGCAATGGGTCAAGAGACAGTTCGGCTGGGGAAATCAAAAAGTCTCCTTCAGCCATCTCAACCGATCCGATCCGCCACCCAATGAGTGGCAAATGCATCCACCGCCAAGACTACTTACTACAAGTGACTGAGTTGGCATCGCAGCATTTTCAGCTTACTGTAATAGTAGTAGGAGATTTTCACATTTTGCCATATTATTCGTAACCCGGGAATATTTGTCTTTCTTTAAAAAAAAATAAAAAATAAATAAAGCCTGTCCTCGGCATTTTTCGGTGATTTTTTTTAATGCTTTTTTTGCTCTTTGTAGAATACCATCATCTATGCGATGTAAATCTCAAAAGCGTTGCGCTGAATAAAAAAAACTTTATTATAATTAAAATGGTAGATTTTCAATTGCTTGGTCCGCTGTAATCGAATCCGGAATCGGCTACCGAAACGGAATGAAGTTTAGAGTTCGGCTGTGCTAAGTGGAAATACATCATTAATGTCAACCATCGACACTGGTTCACCAACACCGGCAAATCCGGTTCTTATACCCGCCAAATAGACGAGAGCGAAAGTAATGCCACCAAAAAATATATCCCAATCTAATTTATATTGATTGTGCTTTGGGTATTTGATAAGTACCTACCTACTTGGGTATACTTAAAATAATTTTTAATCTGCTCGTGCGTAGATGTAATAATGGAAAAAAACGGTATTTGCAAATTATACTTTAAAATATATTGCCCGTACACACGCAATAAATTTATTCTTTTAAATACAAGATTGCATCGGTGATTTGTTTATTTCTATTCTTGAACATAAAGTTTACAGATTATTACATTGGTTTACCATAGGTAATAAGTTAAGTAATAAGATAAACAAAAATTTTACAAAACAAAAAACGACTTCAAAAAATGCACTAAAAAGTAAAAAAATAATTGTCGGTGTCAGCCAAGGTAACTACTTACATAGGTAGTTATAGGTGAGATGTGGATATCTTGGCTAACACCGACTCCAAAAATAACAATCGTACGAAATTATTTTTTTACTTTTTAGTGTATTTTTTGTAGTCGTTTTTTGTTTTGTTGAAATTTTTGTTTATTTTTTTATATTTAGTGACGAGCGTGCGTAAAGAAGTTTTACTTCAAAAAAAGAATCATCGAAATCTGTTGGCGTAATATTGAGTTATTCGTCCATTTGTCGCGCACATACTTATTTATTTATTTATTTGGAATTTCACGCCCGGCTGGGCTTTTACATACATTATTTTTAAAACAAAGAACATCTAAATCTAAATGTGCATAACAAAATAAAAAACAAAATCATAAACAAAACTGGTTAAGCATTATAATTTGTTTTTTATTGTTTGTTCGAAAAAATATTTAAATATATTTTTATCACAGGGAACGGTAGTTACTCGCTCTTTGAAATTAACAAGGAACCTGAAATGGATTGATTTTCAAAAATAGAGCAAATAAAAAAAACTGTCATTGTGCGTTTGTTTGGAGATTGTTATTTTTTTCATTATGGAAAATTCCTCTTTGTAACATTGACAAGAAACTGATTTCTGTTGTATAAAATGTTGACAACAGATTAATTGTGAAATTGAACATGTTGTAATGGACAACTAATTACTTGCGCGATTCAAGACAAAAGGATTACACTTATTGATCAGAAATTTGGAGGCCTCCCGAGCTGCAGAGAATTGCATAATCAAGGTTGGTGAATTTGTTATTTTTCTTGGAGTGTAAGACTGCTCTGTTCCTTTGTGATATATTTGTTCGCGCAGGTAGAATTTCATTTTAGGATTTCCTAATCGTATATTGGGTATTAAGCCCAGAGAGCTTGGGGAATTTACACACCTCATGCTCACATATTATAATGCAAAAACAAAAACAAAATCAAAATCAAAATCGAAATCGAAATCGAAATCGAAATCGAAATCGAAATCGAAATCGAAATCGAAATCCAAATCAAAATCCAAATCAAAATCAAAATCAAAATCAAAATCAAAATCAAAATCAAAATCAAAATCAAAATCAGAATCAAAATCATAACCAAATCTAAAACAAAAATAGAGTAAAAAAAACAAATTGAAATAAAAACAAAATACTCCACCATGCAAGATGGAAAAACTGTAGACTGGGAAAAGTGCAATACATGTGAAATAATTCGAAGCAGAGCTATGCAGTTTTATTGCAAATTTAAGACATATATGGTTTTCTCATGGATCCCATTATCGAAACTGAACCAAATTTAAATGGCACCACACGAAAAGTACCAGCTTTCTAATAAAAAAAGAAATATCAATATCGATTCACCCAATCAAAAGTTCTAAGGAAACAAACATAAAAAAATAAAAAAAATTTAAATTTAAAAAAATACCTTCGAATTGATTACCTCCTCCTTTTGGAAGTCGTTTAAAAATAAATGTTAATGATTCTTAACTGTGTGTAAATAGATTAGTAGCAGTATTTTATGAACACCTCACTAAGCGAACCTATCCTGAGGTGTTCCCATGTTTGGGTATAAGTGCTATTCTGTCGAAATAAGTAGAAACACCGTATCCTTCTTGATATTGTCAATAAGGGCACTGTGGGTCGACCCATGGCGGCAGTATCGAATCCATATATTAAAGATTAGTTGCAGTTAGGATCTATATACAGTTATTCTTAGCATCTAAATTATGTTTAAGATAAATAATTGTCCTGATAAACAGGTAGGTATATTTTTCTATGGACCACATGCCACTGGTTCAATCCAATATTCGAAAACACGAGCTTTAAAAAAAATTAGTAAGTCTTAATTTTCATTACGTTTCAAATCCACATTTTTCATATTTAATTTAATATAAAGATTAACGTAATATAGACCCTTGACACAAAAATGTAAATTTCCTTTCTTAACTTTCTGAATAACCATTTTCTAAGATTTGTTAGTGTGCGAGACCCATACTGTCATACTAAAAACTTACCTCTGGTCACCATGTTGGTAACAACATGATCAAATATGCTAATTGCTTATAATGTGAGGGATTATAACTCTGCTTTTGTATTGAATTGAAGTGTCATTTTTAAAATTGAAGCTGTCGTATTAAAAAACATTTTTTTTCATTACCATGCATTTTAAATTATTGGAACCGTAACATACGTGTTGAGCGTATTTAACGATGTCACATCAAATCATTCCAGCCCAAAGCACGGTTGAACGCAACCATGGGTTTCCAAAAATGTATTTGAATTGAATTATGTCCACAAGCCTTTTCCAGTCTGTTCTCTCGTAATTCTCTCTGCTTGCCCGCCCGACCCCGCTCTGGCCCTGCATCCATTCGCCTCGTTTTCTTCTGACCATCGCTTCACCCTGGACCACAGATCGCCCTACACTTTCTGGACCAGACCCGGCTACGTCATAAGGAAGGAGCTATTGGACCACCTCAGACCATCTCTAAAGTGGGCAACCAAGACGAAGTTCTCCCGACATTTGGTGCCTCCGTGGATTGGGACCTCCAGCCTTGTCTTACAGTATTTGTGTGTCTCGCCTTTCTGCAACAGGAACTATTGTTTCAAGAATTCAGACATAGTTAATTTGATATCTTATATAACTGACCAAGAAAAAATATTAACGTTAAATGTTGTTAGTAAAGAGTTGCTGCTGTTAATATTTTTCATTAGCATCATTCTGCAGCAATTATTGTCCTTGTTTTGATGCGTTCTTTACATGAACGTTCAGCTTCATAAATCCTATAATTTTAATATCTTGCGATTTTTCAAGGTTTGCGCTAGTTTGTTTTCTGTTAGTCGATCAATTTATTATTTTTTATTTTTCAGTTAAATTAAATCATAAAAGAACAATAATTTCTTTATAATATATAGATTTTGTACAAATTATGTATTGCAAAGAAAGTATAAGTGTTTTTTATATAGTAGGTACATATTATTGTAATGAACTGATTACAGAATTATATAAAAAAGTACAGATTTAACGTAAATGTTGTTTTATCATGTTCGATTTGGTGTTCTCAAGTTATTAGAAAATCAAAACCGTTTGTATATTAATTAAGAAAGAAAGAAAGTAATTTTTTACTTTCTTAAGAAAGTAACTTTTTACTTTCTTAATAACTTAATACTTTCTTAATGGATTAAGAAAGTTACAATAATATATTAAAGTTTGATGGTATAATGTTTTAAGCCATGCTGTTTATTTGGACGCTTAATTAACTATCGACGATATAAACAGTCGGGCAATAACTCCGTCCCCTGTATAGCGTATGTTGGGTTGGCACCCCCTGAACCAGCCAGGGGTGGTCTCACCGCGAGGAGGGGGTTAAAACGCTAGCATTAATCTGTCATGGAAGAGAAAACCAATTTGTCCCACCGCCTCGGGTTTGAAATCATTATTATTAGTATTATTATCTGGATTTATCGGGTACGGCAATAGGTACACAGGGAAAATACTCCATTTTCCGATTTCCCGACGACAAAACGGGTCCCCGTTGAGTGGTTGTATGCAAATCAGAGGCGGAAAATCTATCACCAGAAGTGTGTTTACGTCAGAGATAAGTCTAGGGATCATAGATTCAGTGGAGAGATGCATCAGCTATATTCTACCCCGAGAGAAAATATTGATGATTGTGCTTTGAGAGATGTCTTTCATACACAGTGCGGTATGTATTGGGAAAAAGCGTTGATATGTGGAATATTTTTTCTTATTTGGGATATTTATTTTGAAACAGTTTCCCTCGTAGTATAATATCTCTTCCAAGTAATAAGTTGTACAAGTCATATACAATATGTATTGATTATATTATTGCTTATTGTTTATGTGCATGAAAACATTATGCAAATATTTCTGGTTATTACAGTGAAATTTTATTATTGTGAAATTTTAAATGATTGCGAAAACTGTCAGCTATCTAATGTGAGCTAAACTATCCAATTTGACTGTCCTAAAACGGGAAATCTCCTAGCTGGACAGTAAAAGTTTCCTTAAAATGTAACTGTACTTTTATGTTCAAATAGATAAATAAATAAAATAAAATAAAAAATTACTATTTCTTATTTGTAAATATATTTCTTATCCGCCCGTCACAGCTGTTCCGCCCTCAGAAATTATTAATTAATTAATATCAACTAATGATGATTTAAGTAACTCTATTAAGCTGGACAATCACATTAAATATAATTATAAAAAATATATGAGATGTATTTACACAAAAGCTTTAAAAAAATACATATTCAAGGATTGTATTACGCGATGTGCCTATTTAAAAACCATAAATATTAAAAAAAAACAAATAAATTAAGTAGCAAGGTGTGCCATTGCGAATGCGTTTGTAAAAGCGTAGAGTTGGTACCTATCTAACAGCATCAAGAAATTGCCTAGAGGAATGCATCTAAACTGAAGCAAATTAGTTTCATACTAAATTCATAAATATATGCTCTAATAATAGACAAATTCGAACATATTCACATAGTTAATAAAAAATACAATTCGAATCATTAAAAATGCCAAACCCGTCATCCCAGTAATCGTAATAACCCTCGATTGCTATGTTTCCCGGGGGCGTCGCGGCGCTCTATCTACAGCCAACTACGAAGTAGGTACCTAGCACTAGTACCAACCACTGCGGGAGGCGTCGGCGTCTTGAGCACCGCACTGAGCCGAGAGCGTCACTCTTCTTCTTATTATTAACGACTCTAATGCCACTCGAGCGGGCGCGGGTGGGTGGGCTGAACCATTGTGCAGTGTAAACATATCAATCATACACGTACAAGAAAACGGATTGTAATATGAGTGTAATGTGAATTCTGTAAATTGAATAAAATTAAGTGGACTGATTTGAATGATTTTCAATATAACTGACGCGTGTAGGTACTATTGTTTAAATTGAATCACACAATTTTTTGACGTGAGCATGTTTGGAGCCGGTGACAAATGGTGAAAGAAAGGGTATAAGAAAGATGAAGCTTGTGAAATACACAGTTATTCTGTAGCTTAATATATCGATAAGCTTGGCTGCTCCTGCCTTCTTTTAATATTATATATTAAATTGAAAATATGAGACTCCTCCGGTTGAGATGGGCTGGGCATGCACAGAGAATGCCGGACATGCGTCCTAAAAAGAATTAAGATTGGACAGGGTGTCCATGTGGAAGGAGAAAAGAAGGAAGACCCAGATCGCGCGGCGGTGGGAAGACGAGGTAAGAAGGGATTCAGCACAGTTTATCCAGGTAACAAGCTGGAAGTCAGCAGATGCTGAGGGCAGGAGGAGTTGGAGGCGAATGCTGCAGAAGGCTAATGCTCGATATGGGCTGTAGTGCCATCGGAAAGAGAAAGAGATTAAAATGAAAATTAAATTAATTTGAGTAATGATTTTTTTTATTTATTTATTTCATCCAAAAAATATATGAATACATAATATAATATCATATTACAGTCGGTATTGGTTACATTTTAAGTACATTTTCCCTTTTTATTTTCTTCCTTTTCTTTTACACAGTAGTAATAATAACATAATTTTAATGACAATAACATGTTACTTATAAAATTAAAAACATAAGGTAATAAATGATGCATTAGTAAGTTAATATCTATAAGTTAATAACATTGTTATAAGAATAATGTTATAATAATAATTGATGCCAATAAAGCAGTACCAAAATAGGAAAAAAGATATGGAGGTAAGAAATGTTATATAGAAGTAACATAATATACCTATCTATATTTTAAGTTGTGCATAGTCTGCCTCACTAGGCGAACCTGTATTGAGGCAGAATTTTTAGTAAAATTGTTTCTCGTAATTTTTTCTATGGTTTACTTATGAATGTATAAATGTATACTTATGAATGTATAATATATGTTCTTATACAGCAATACTTTGTTTCTGTTTACATTATTGCTTGCTGATACACAATACAAAAACAGCAACTGTATTACTACAATAACCGTCAATGATAAGGCGTTTGGGTGAGGGCACCAGTAAAGGATCGATCATTAGAACATATCCAAATTTTAACATTTTTTTAAAATTCTTTCTGTGTTTGACTCTGTTTGATATAATCAGGAAGCATGTTGAATATTTTTGTAGCAAAGTATCTAAAACTACGTTGTCAAAAGGTGGTATAGAGTGCTGGAACTTGCAATGTGTCTTTGTTAGAATTACGTGTAAATCTTAAGTATTTTTTTTTTCGTAAAGTACGTGTTTGTTTTTAAAAAGATGCATGAGGATAGTTTTTACATATATCTGTCAAACATGAAATACTCTCATTATATTAAATATTTAGTCACTGTTTGCAGTTAGAGGAAGTTTGAGAATAATTTTCATAATTGTTTTCTGCGCCTTTTCAACGGGATCTAAAGCTGATGAAGTACCCCCTCCCCATGCAATGATACCATACTCAAGGATAGATTGGGTAATTGCAAAATAGATCGTTTTAGAAGTTGTAAGTTAAGAAAGTTCCTAATGGATCTGAAGAAGTGTATTGTTTTTCTAATTTTAATTGCAATATTCTGTGTGTGTAGATTCCATTTAAGGTATGGGTCAATGGTGAGCCCTAGGTACTTCATCTGTGATGTGCGCTCTATACTGGGGCACTCACTGCATTCGTTGGAATTCGTACATCGATTATGACGTAGGTACATCTGCCCTTATGATGGACACTGCAACGCTGTCCGAAACGTTGGCTAAAGAAGGAGGTAGCAAAAAACGCCATAACACCCCAAAAATAAATAACGAAACAACTTTTGGCCCTGTAAATCTAAAAACATATCAAATGTACGAAAGATGTTTGAAATGGCTCATCATTTGGAAGTAATGGAGTTGATGTAAAGTTAAAAATTAATATCAGAACAAAGTAAGGTAGAGTTCAAGGAAATGCATTCCGCATTCAAACGATCATGAAATGTAACAAAATATTTCCCAGAGTTTTTAAAAATTTCTTATCCGATATGTGACACTTGATGAAATTATGACATGAGAGCGATTGAATATTGTTTTTGATATATGTGAACTTTTAGACATTTGGAAATTGCTGTGAGGTGTGTCTATACTTTCCGCTTATAAAACAAGGAATAAATTATGTGGCAGATAGTTTGTCAAGCCACACAAATAATAATCAGTGCTTAAATTCAACTGAAGAAATCTTGAATCCTTTTTCGCCTATTCCACAAATCTTCCCGTTTCGTAAAATATTTCACCCCACTCCTGTACGTAAAGTCTAAATGCTTATCATGTTATTTTATATTTTCTTCTTTTTAATTGGTTTAGAACTCTGTCAAGAAGAGTAAGGTTGGTGAACCGATCAATGTTTATTAACAAACACGTTAACTATAAATATTTTTCTTGATAAGCCATAATGCTGTGTTCATCAGATAAATAATGAGATTTTAAATGAATACCTACGTAGGTATTAATTAAATTTAAGATTAATGCTAAATCCCTATTTTCCATTAATCTTTACTATTACGGTTTACATTAAAAATACAAAAAATATGCCTAGAATAAATTAAAGCTTTTCTTAACGTTTTCATAAGGTAATTGTTAATTACCCGATGAAAACTTTAGAAAATTTTAAATTAGTAAAAAATATAAGCGTAAACTACTAAAGTTTTTTTAATTAGAAAAGTATGAACGCACATAGAATTTATTTGTAATTTTTTAAAATTCAATTTTATTGTTGAAATTATCTGTGACAGTTTCCATTGATTACACTATTTTCTTTCTTATAAATTTATACACAAAATAAAATTAAAATTAAAAAAATACTTTTGCGCTTAAAATCGTGAACTCTAGACTACGTTTTCCATGCGATTTTTATGCAGATTACCTATATTCGTGGCGATACAAGGCACAGTAGGAATATGTAGATTTTTGTCTTGTAGCTTCCACCAAATATATCTTTAAATTAGCTTAAATCATATACATTTACCGAAACCTTTAGCAAATACAACCACCATAATACGTTTTAGAAGTCAAGAATGCGGTAAAATTATTTGTGTTACTTTACGACATGTAATTTCTAATTAAGTGTAAATGGTATATTGGAAATTAAATATTTAAAATATCCCTGTAAAGAATTAATAACGATTTTTTTAAATGATTAACTTTAAAATAACGACAACGTTAATGGTGATCAAACGTTTTGGGGTGAAATATTAAAAATTTACAAAGAACCCCAAAGCAGGTAGTGAACGCGCCAAAACAATGCGATAAACGAACGTATACGGGGAACAGCGGTAATTGACAGAAAATTCATTCATAGCCGTCGAAACGCGTCACATTTCCCACCCACTGTTTTCCGGGTGCGGCATTCTGCAACCTTACGTAAGGGAAGGTTCTGTTAAACCCGTTAAAGCCAATTAGCAGCCCCCACTGGGCTGTGAAACGAAATCTTCCGTGTTCGCTGGCTCTTAATAATTTCACCTTTATTCAAACCAGTTAATTAAAGAAGCCTTGCAGGATTCAATTTTCTTCGCTAACAGTCACGCTCAAAGAGAATGAGAAAAACAATTGTTTTCGGTGACGTTTAATTTGATCCGTCAATTAATTGAGTGCGCACCAGTGTGCTTTATATGTGGATTTGATAAAAATATTTGTTTGCTTTGAAAATATATTTCAGGATGGGACAAATAGCGTTCTCAGATCATCGACGTCACTACTAAAATATATGTGAAAATCTACAAATAATTGCTTATATGTCAAATAAAAAGCGCGATACGAAGGCAGCGTAATGAGTTTGACGTGGTCAAAGAATCTGATGAAGCTAATTTGAAAACCATGTTTCCCATATTAGAATGTCATATAACATATTTATATCCCATCTTAGTTTAGAAGAAGGTTTGGCTAGTAGAGTAACAAAAATGTTTTCGTTTTTCAATTTTTCGTTACTATCTTGCGTCTTACTCAAAAAAGTTGAAAGAAAATTTGTCGTTCATTTAATATCAATAAAAATAGACTAAATTAAATTTATTATCATGAAAGTCCCGGCCATCCACCGTGACCAAGTTGTTACGATCCAGAGGAAAAAAGGTTGAAATGAATTAATTTGTGTTATATTTTTAATTTATTATCTAAAATAATAAATTAAAAATCTATATTTATATTAAAAAAAAAAAAAAAAATGCTTGATTTGGTCTATGTATTGTTATATTAAGCATAAGAAATGACTGCAACTTTCAAAATACCTTCTTTAAACCCACGCGAAGTTTTCTGGATTATTACAACCAATACATAATACATGGTGGACTAACTGTACCACCCGTACGAACCACAACAGCACAGAATCACTATGTATATAAAGGAATTAAAGTATTTAATCAATTAGCCGCTGATATGCGAACAGAAAAAAACTACGACAAATACAAAAAGAAAATTAAATCTTATTTTGGTAGTAAGTACCACCATATAATTTTAGCTTTCTCTTGGATATATTTTTGAGTGTTTGTTTTATTCCTAATTTTATGTACATCCTTTACACTTCTTGTTTTATTACCCTTATCCCTTAAAATATGTTAAGTCTAAATCTCTTCATGAGTTAAATTCTTAAGTTTGTTATAAGGATTTTCTTAGAAGTAATTAATAAGTTGTCCTCTCCTAAACACAAGCATTTGCTTTATCGGGAGAGTATAAACAAAATTGTAAGCTATATTATGTTATATTGCGTAAATGTAAAATAAATAAAATATATATGCCTAGTACTAAAATGAAAAGTTTTTTAAAATCATTACAAAAACTCTTGCGAAAGTGCCAAAAATGTCAAAATTTGAGAACGACATTTTGCAAAACAATGATTGTTCAACAACAAATCAAAATCCAATTTTGAAACACTTTAAAATTAATTAATTTATTTGAAGTATACTCACCTAATACTTTCAAATCGATTCAAGAATTATGGATATTTTAAATAGGTACCTATGTTAGGTACGTTTGTTTGATTGTTCTTATAATATGCAAAAATGAATATTTGTAATATGTGAAATATTAAAATTTGAATAAAAAATTGAAATAGGTGGCACGCGAGCTGTTTGAAAACTGAATGTACTAGGACTGAATATGTGGAACGCGGGAGGGGAAAGGGGCGGGAACGGGGACGCACGGGAAAGGACATGGAGGGAGAATCAATTTATTTCTTTGAATATAGCATTGCAACGCATGCCGGGAACCAGCTAGTAATACGTATAATACATTTGTGGCACGTTCCATGGTGGAAGATACCGACTCTCAGTATCGTCCTGGAGAAAGAACACCATTCAGAATCAAAACGTTGCTCCAAATGGCTTTACTCGTGTTACCCAGATCTGAATAGCCAGGTACTTCCCCACCTTCCTCTTCTCCATCTCCGTCTCCTTCCCCTCCCCCACTACCTTCATACTCACAACATACCCCAATTGGGTATGTCAACAGTCTCACTGGCGCCAGTCGGTTGGAATCAGTGGTGACTCTTGTGCTGTTTTTACATTAGCTCCAGACAGGAGTCTCTTAGGAAAACAATTACCCTTAGGGCCTATGTCATCTTAGGGGATGCTGTCTGGAGGGTTCTTTTAAGGAAAGGAAGGGGAGAAAGTTAGGAATGACGGGCGTATGAAACCATTCATCCAAATAGTTTCCTGGGCGGCGATACCCATACCCGCCTCCCAAAATGATGTATTCACAAAAAAAATCGTAATAATTCTCAGAAATATTGGAAGAATATTTAGGTATATATCTAAAATAAATCATCTAATTAGCATATCATAGGTTCCAGTATTAAAACCGTACCTACTACAATTAAAACATTTGATTTGATTAAAACATGGCCTCTCCCCCTACTCGTTAAACGAAGCTCTGTGCTCGTGCCTTGTGCTCGTTTTGAAATATCTCCAAGCACGACAAAGCTGAGCTTCGCTTATGATATTTCCAAATAAATACATAATATCCACAAAAGATCCAGCCAGCTTTCGCCGTATTATACATGTATAATACTTAAGTACTAAGTACTACGAATGGCGGAGGCGAATGGCGTATGTGGTTAGGCAAAAAGCTTTCTTGGTATTGTCGGAGCACACAGACATTGTGCCGCTAAACAGGGAACTCTCAGAGCGTCCCTCACAGGCGCTTTGTTTGCAACAGACAACGATAGATGTCTCTGCATACACACATTTACAACGGGATGTATTTGCATGAGTACCGAGCACAAACGCGCGATGGTTCTATTCTCGGATAGTAATTTATATCAAAAGAATAATGCTCGAAATAACTGATGAGAAAGCTCGCTTGCTTTGAAAGCTGTTGCGGTAAAAGGTTTTTTCCCTTTTGTGACAAGGGAGCATATGAAAATCCCAAGAACGGTATTTTCAGCAAAGGATCTGTGAGCTTTGTGATTTTTTATTGTTAAATATTTACAAAGACGGATATTATCTCTACACCTATACATTAAATTAGATTCAGAAAATTTGGATAGTGAGTTATGAAAGTGCTTTTTGGAGGTTACCATAACATTTTCCCTAGTGAATTTTACATAATTCTTTTACATACTTTTTATTGCTTTCAAATATTGTTTCATTGGATGTTGTCGAAATCAACCCTACGAATCTATTTTGAATTTTATAATTCAAAGGTTTAATTCTCATTGAATGAAAGATACCAGTTATGGCTATTAGTACCTATATAGTTCGATTTTTACATAAAATGTATTTTTCGACAACTTGTAACGTACAACGTGTACTTGTCTGGACATAATTCAATTTTGAGATATAAACCACACCTAACCTGAAGGCATATATACCTGGTTCGATTTGTACACTACGACTTAAAAATTTAGCCTGTTAGTGTAACAAAATACATTACTTTTAGTATTAATATCGTTGGCCAACCTAATCAAGATGTTGAAATAAAAGTACATGAATGTTCTTGTATTCATGATACATTATGTCAATGACCTTGCCTAGATCGAACGGACCATATCAAATACCTTGGTCTTACATTTGATCAATATCTTAAGTGGAATACACATTGCCTACTCATCACGAATAAACATAGAAAACATATTTATTTCTTCAAAAACATTAGAAACCTAGATTCCAAATCTATGAAAATTGTTTATTACTCCCTTTGTCAATCAATCATTGATTATGGAATAATCGCATGGGGAGGTGCAACACTATCCGCTATAGATTCATTATCGAATAAACTTAGAAAACATATTTATTTCTTCAAAAACATTAGAAACCTAAATTCCAAATCTATGAAAATTGTTTATTACTCCCTTTGTCAATCAATCATTGAATATGGAATAATCGCATGGGGAGGTGCAACACTATCCGCTATAGATTCATTATCGAAGGCACAAAAATTAATTGTGAAAGTTATTCTTAAAGTTCCCATAATAACAAGTACTGTAGATATATTCAACAAATTCCATGTATTAGATATTCGACAAATTTACACAAAAACAATCTTAACTCATCTGTTTAAAAATAAAACAAATACATTTATGAAAATACCCAAAATATTGTAAACACGCGGCACAAAACCAAAGAACTCATACAAACACCTAAAACAAACACAACATTTGGTCAAAGAAATTTCAAATACATTGCGTCTAAAATATACAATAACCTACCTGACAAAACAAGACAATCGAATAATATTAACAAATACAAAATTCTGATAAAACAATGGATCATCGAAAAAGGTCTTGCAATAATTAGTCACCTCACCCAAATATAATCGTCTTATCCCATTATTGTTACCACTACTACCAACCTGAAATTTTTTGTCAAATATTTTTACTTAATTAAAAAATGTATTTTATTTAATATTTATAAAAAATATTTGTAAACTAGTCTGTCTCGACACAGGATTTCCTAGTGAGACAGGCAAGGCCAAAAAAAATTTTTAACTTTATTGTATAGATGCATGCATAAATAAATAAAATAAATAGTTCGATTCGAGCACATAAAAATCGAGCATGCATATAGTTCGATTTGTACCAACACATAAAAATCGGGCATGTATGTACCTATGTAGGTATATAGTTCGATTTGTACACATAAAAATCTAGAATGTAGGTAGGTATAAATGTAGTTCGATTTGTACACATAAAAATCTAGAATGTAGGTAGGTATAAATGTAGTTCGATTTGTACACATAAAAATCGAGCATGTTGGTATATAATTCGATATGTATATATAAAAATCTAGCATGTAGGTAGGTATATAGTTCGAATTGTACACATAAATATCTAGCATGAAGGTTTATAGTGCTATATGTACACATAAATAATCTAGCCTGCAGGAATATTTACACAACTCCTAGCCCTAACCGATTTTATCACATAACGATTTGAAGAACTTACAAATTCGACATAAGCTTATGTTGGTATGTACGAGTATATGTATATAATTCTAAATGTCTTACTCCGAGAGTGAAGAGGGAGGGGGTTGCTTTGAATTTTTCAAAATAAATGTGGTTGATAAATACTGCAGTAGAACCTCTATTATTAATTTTATTATTTAAAATTCTAAACAATGGCCTGGTCTCGCCAGAGCTTACCAATTTAATAAAAATCCATATTCCTTCAAGATTAACCCGACAATCAAAATTACTTTATTTGCCCACTTGCAGAACAAACCTTAGAAAAAATTCCCCGATTCCTCGAATATGTGCGCAATACAACGAATTGTTTTACAACGTAGACATTTTTAATTTAAACCTTCAGAAGTATCGAATAGAAGTAACGCGTGCGATATTGGATTGATACGGGAGTGGTAGGTATCGAGAGCATCTCATATCCTTATCTTATATTCTCCCTCCCGTCCCCCTCCTCTCCCCTTCGTCTCCCCTTCCTAAGCCTAAAATTTAGTTTATGGTAAAATAAAACTCCATCTCCAAACAATATTAGCATAAGAAACTCTTTTGGCTTCACTGCAGTTCACATGTATATATCTTTCTATTATATGTATATAAGCTGTTTGTTTCTTACAAATAAAATAAAATAAAAATAAAAATAAAATAAAATTATCCGGACTTTTGTTAAAAACTAGCTGTTTTTTCGAAGCAGCCAATTCACCTTAGCTTTTTCGGAATATTTTTTTACGATCCTGAAAATGAAGCATGAGAATGAGATAGTACTGAAAATTGATTTTTGTCATACATTAACTATAATACTTACGTGGGGTAGTTCACCATCCTCTTGATAGGACTTATCCATAGGATTACGAATATTAATTAATAGATACTCGCAATAGGTATAATAAATGTGACATATTCGCTTTTCGTGGGTTCCGAGTAGTAAACTCGGACTTAACAAATAAATAAATTTTACTTCTTCAAACTTTGCAAAATTGATTAAAGTTAACATATCCTGAAGAAGATAACATTGTTATTGAAACATGTCGATATTG
Organism: Limnephilus lunatus; assembly: GCA_917563855.2. Classification (NCBI taxonomy): domain Eukaryota; kingdom Metazoa; phylum Arthropoda; class Insecta; order Trichoptera; family Limnephilidae; genus Limnephilus; species Limnephilus lunatus. The sequence goes on from OU830595.1 coordinate 101,190,564, forward strand.
TTTATTAAAAAGTGGTTTATACAAAGTGATCTGTTATTAATTAAATTAATTAAAAAATAAAATTTAAAACTCAAATCGATGATATACGTTATTCCATGGATAAGCTATCAAGAGGATGGTGAAATACTTCCCCAATATAATATAAGCAACTCCTGTCAGTTCAGTGAATAATAAACCCAACAGTGCCTTAAAGGAAGTGTTTGAATACTTTAACAATTCAATCAATCTGATTAGAAGTATCTCGTTGGGCGGCAAGCATTAAGGAATCTATGTAATCAAGGGCCTTTACACTATTAGTACCCCGAGCGCAGACATAGAACGCACTAGAAATATATCAGCCATTCCATAGTGAGTTTGTTACTTTGAAAATTCATCTCTCGAAACCTTGGTGGAAAACTGAATAATATTAAAAAATAATTTTATTCCAGGATGTGGGGAGGATAGTGCAATCCCATTCAGTTATACATATTAAGGATAGTAGGTATAATAAAACTTCAATCCAATAAATAAAGAAATAGAAGACAGATAAAATCATTTAAAAAAAAAACATAATGAATCATGTAGGGCGTGGTCTTGAGTGAGCTCGGGCCCAGCGCTCAGTGCTGGAAGGCTGCGTTCAACACCGTGTTGTCGGAGGCCATGGCATTAGCCGCATCCTGGCTCCAGTGACCCGTGTCTTATCAGCCCGGCGAATCCATTCAGTCCTGGTTCTCTAAACATTTTCACTGCTGTACCATCTGTATCCAAATATAATTCTGCAGGCGGATTCGGAAGTGACACACGTACCTATAGGCTAGTACAAAATGCATCGAACAATGTTTTTTAAAACATTATTGCTGCAATGAGATAATTTTGGGCAATCATATAAGACAGTATACTGCTACTTCTTCTTTTTTGTTCAATATCACCATCATCCGAGAGGTCTTTGATAATGATGGCCCTAAGTACTTTGCGTTCGATATATTTATATTATGGGAAGCATTGAACGGTAGAAAGAAATGGGCAAAGCGAAAGATAAAATTAAAAGGCAAAAAATACCCAGGTCACAACCATAGACAATGAAAATAAGTGGAGATATGACATGGAAGCCTGCCGAATGTCGTCGAGCTGTATGACTAAAGTACACGATATATCAAAATGGCGGAACCAATGGAAGTTATGCATTCGGTGTGAAGATAGAAACGAACGAAGTTGGCTTGAACGGTGTGAAGAAGTTGGCTTGAACGGTGTGAAGATAGAAACGAACGAAGTTTGAAGATAGAACGCTTTCATGGCCCTTGTTTTTATTATCTATGATAGGAAATGACTAAATTAAAAAAAAAACCCTAAGAGAAGACTTGGCATACCAATAAAACATTCGATCCAAACGGTTATATAAAAATGGCAGTCAAGACGAAGCCAATATTTATTCTTTATCATATAAACTGAATAATAACCATGGAAACCATTTGAATGTAACGCCAGAATGTTCGGCGTGTATTTGGATCGGCGGATTTGGCACACCAATAAAACATTCTGTCCAAACGGTTATACAAAAATGGCGGCCAAGGCGGAACCAATATTAATTACTTATATAAACTGAATAATAACCATGAAAACCATTTGAATGTAACGCCATTTTTGTGTAACTGTTTAGACAGAATGTTAAATACCTATGTATTTGGATCAGTATGCATAGTCCTTCTCTTAGGTAATTTGTTTACGCATTGATGATAGGCGGGAAACTGTAAACAGTTTTTCAACGTTCCTAAGTGACAATTGTGGTTCATCAAATGACACTCTAAGGCATTTTATTTCAATTTGGGGAGTATGTAAGAGAGTGAGCCGTTTGATTAGCTTTCATGCGATTGGTCCATTTACCCTTTACGACTTATTTATGCCCGTGGCCATTTATGGCTTCATCTTGAATGCTCAGACGAATGGCCATATAATCGCTCTTAAATCTGTAGAACCTATACTCAGCACACACAACACAACGTACGCCCAATGAAAATGTTAGAGATAATAATTAGTGATCAAAATCTATTATTTCGTATGCAAAGTACAAGAAAATGCAAGTTTTAGTTTTGTAAATAAATTATTTTCCATTTTGAAAGCGATTTTAATTTTAACTAAGAAAAAGTTTTCCCGGGTTAAGGATAACTTGACAATATTTAAAAATCTTATACTCCTATCGTTTTAAACGGTAAATGTTGCTTGAGTATAGCTGAAGGACTTAGCTAGACGAGGACTTAAATCTGCCACGCCTAGTTGGGAAGCTGACGCATTTGGTAACTCGGCTACTAAATAGCGGTTAAGCCGCTGCTATCCGATTTTTTACCGATTTCTTACGTATCTCCCTTAAACACGTTAAGTTTTAAAGCTCTTAAAAACATATACGTTATTCCTAAAGATAATATCTAGACATTCCCTGCGCCGAAACGCAAATTATGTAAAAATCCCTCAGAGAAAAAAAAACGCAAAGTACGCTCCAAAAATTATTATAAACGCGTTTGTTTCATTTATTTTAAAAGTTATATATATTAAAAAATTCACAGCGTTTTTTTTAATGCTGTTTAAGACAACCCCGCGAGATTATTGATCTATTTTAAACGAGTCGTGTTTTATTAAACATTTTCACAATTTTCGCATAGATTTTGTCGCTTTAAATATTAGCGCGCTCCTCCAAAATTCGTAATTTGATATTTTTCCATCTTATTCTTTTTGAGCCCGGTTGCGGCACCTTAAAAGCAAAACCTATTGTAAAATTAATGTTGAAACTCCATTTTGACTTTTTATTTTGATTACAACCCCCACATAACTTTCTTGTAGTGAATTGACTAATCGTGTTGTTTCATCTTTTTTCAATAGATGTCGATAGCTTAGTTTGTATTACGAAGTTCTGCTATATTCCAACAGATAGCAGCAGTTGAGTAGGATATTAGAAGCGTACCATCTATCGCCGTTCGTGTCTTAGGTACGAACGGTTGCGATGATGGCCGAAGGCATCAGTGAGGATTCCACAGCCCGCTCGCTTTAGCAACGCAACTACTTAGAGCCAAGCCTAGTGAGGACTTCTTTCCAGTTTGATATTAATTGTAAATAATTACGATTACTAAATAAACCAACTAGTAATCACTCGAATGAATAACTTATTTGGAAGGTAAATAAGAGACATAACATTTTCCAAAGTTTTTATTTGTTACCAAAAATTGCCATATGTCGCTCAAACATCACATTGCTCTGATACAATTGGTTACAAAATAACACCCATCGGTAACAGAGGCGAAATAATTAAGAAAACCTTAGAACAAAGAAATTACCTGTAATTTTTTATTATCCAGTTAAGCTAACTCAACTAAAAGGTACTATGACACATAATTCTATTTAGTCGGCATAAGGAAGGTAGGGAAAAAAAGTAGGTCTTTTGTGGGTAGGAATTATAATTTTGGAAAAAGATACAAGGATGAATACTGCGTACCAACAAATAGTTCATAGTCCGTTTCCTTGTTTCTACTATCTGTGGTTTTCACCCTGTATTTCCTTCCTATTTCATTTAAATAATAATAAATAGTGGGTCTATTACATTTCTCGTCAACATTTTGTACACATTACGTCGTGGAAAAGTAATAAAAGTACCCCTTTCTCCAGGCGTCTCCTATTTCCATCAAGTATTCCCTCATCCCCTGGGATTGTTTCGCCGAGTGAATAGCATTGGAGTCTTCCTAACGACAAGTGCCGAGAAAATAAACTGGAAATTAATCCGCTACATTGAAAGCTGATCACGTCCATGGCTGTCGTTAAAAGGCCGTGAATATCGAGTGATTGTGCGCCGAGCTTTATTGCGAAAGCTTATTCTGGGTCTCTTCTTGTAATTGTTTCTTCATGTCGTAGAATATTCAGACTTTCTAAGTAGTTTTATATTATTCTTATATCATTAGCATTTTCAAAGAAGAGGGAATAACCGACACAACCGGAAATATTTAAATGTTTAACCGGTCATTTTTTAACCAAATTCAAGACGAATCGACTCTTTTAAAAAAATAATGTAAGGGTATTTCGAAAGCTTGTTATTTTATGTTATATAGTTACGAGTATATAACATAAAAAAGTATGTTTATTTTTATTATGATAAGGTTATACCGTTGGTCATTAGCTGATTTTTTAATTTTTTATAGAAAATGTTGTATTATACAACCAAAATTTCAAATCATATAATCATACAGTAAAATAAATTATCTAAGAAAGCTACTTTTCAGGAATTTAATTTTAGTTCAAATAAATTCAGTTTGTCTATTTATTTACGGTCTTGCGAACTAACATATTTCTGTTTTTTTATACATTTAGTTTGTTTCTACATTTTTGAAAAATTATAAATACTTATGACCAAAAAATAATTAGGAAAAGTAAATAATTTTATCATAACGCGTTTGAGCTATGTTGCTATCTTGAACGTTGGTACCTATAAATTAAAGTAAATTATCAATGAACTAAAATCGATATTAGTTAAAAATGATGGTGTGAAGAATAATCAATCTTTATCGTCAGAACCGCCCTGTACAGTTGCAAGGGTATGATCGCAAGACCATCTTTCGACAAAATTTGAATTCTCGTCCGCTGGTTAATGGATCTAAACTGGTAGATTTCGCAAAACTTATTTATTTTTATTAAGTTAAACATGAAATGTAGTTACAAGAAGGCTATAATAACATGCCTCGTATTTACTAAAATAAACCTAATTTTATTCTTACTCATTTCTATGTCACTCATGGGTTCTTCATAATTGCAATAGATGAAATTTACACCAAGATTATATGATGTACCTATTTCAGAATATGTGAAGCCCTTATGGGCGTAAATTATAAAATAAAAAATAATTTCTAATACCTACGAGTACCACGTTTTTTTCAATTTAAGTATATAATACACAAGTTTTAATGCTTTTAATACTAGTTTTTCTCTCCGAAAAATCTTTATTTTACCGTTTTGATAGTTCGTGCATTTTGATGGTAGCTCGGCGACAGTTCGCACGCTTCATTTTTTCTAATTTTTTTATATGAGTAAGAAAATATAGAGCACACAACTGTCTGGATCCGTTGGGAGCCGAAGTGAGGTTGAAGGTAAGGCTTCTATTCCATATTCTATTATCTATGGTCCCAACCAGGACGCATTCAAAAATATAATCAAACCCTCAAAAAAATTATCTCATTGGAATTCTGCATTCATTTCTATAAAAACAAATTTCAATTGACCATTTGACATGTTGCCATATTCTTTTCAATTGTTAAATACATATTTGAGAGTTCCACATCTCAACATGGAAACAACTTCTCGAGTAGGTACTAATAAATGTGTATGTTTGTAAATATATCTATGGTTTTATTAAAATTACAAATACTATCATAACAGCAGTTTATTTTACTTGCGTTATATTAACAATACACTCCGTAGAATTCATAGCATTTAATATATTTAATCATATCTAAATTCACATTGATTTTTTTTTTATCTATTTATATAAAAATCTAAAAATGTTTGCATGTATATTTAGGTCCGCTATGCGTTGCCAAACCATTCATCCGATTGCGATGAAACTTTGGGGATTTGATGTGTGCATGCCCGCGATGGTTTCTGTATAGGCACAATAGTGAGCTCTGGCACGTAGTTTTGGTGTATTTCAACAAATAATGTTATAAAAGGTTGTAGTTTTAAGGTGTCTCCATAGAGGTAAGTAGTAGTAGTACTACGTGAGAGAGATAACTGTCGCCCGTTCGGTTAAAAACCCGAACGATTAGGAAGATATCGGGCGATTATTATATATTGGGCGAGCAGCTCACTAAACTGCGGTCCGTGCCGCAGATCAACATAGAGCACCTTTTACAACGGACCCTTGACTCTACTCAGTTATTCATTGTAAACACGACAACGATAATAAACAAACCTCCAAATTACCAACTGGAATCCTCATCAGATTATATAATAATATTTTTTTCCTTCGAACACTGAAATAAAAAAAAAAACTGGAAAATTTAGTATACTATAGTAATCTATAATTATCATTAGTCCTAGCAGTCAGTGAAACTTAAAATAATATGATTTTAAAACGAACAACTGTGTTACATACATTAATTGATTAAGTTGTACAGCGACAGTACTATGACAGGTGTTCCACAATTCGATTGAGGGTCTTTCCACTTCCACTACAATGTTAATTCAATATTTACCTGGACACATTGGAAAACCAATTTTCTACTGCTAGTGGAAGCCAACTAAAACATATTCAATCAGAACTCCGAGTATTTGCCTTGGTGGGGAACAAAACGGTTTTCACTCACGGTGATTTTTTTTTAAATATTCAAAGCCTCCCCAGCTGTTGTCTTTGCGGACAATATGTCGCCACTCTTAGTTCATCCCCCAGTGTGTTGAGTGTTGAGTGTCTGGTAAATACAAATAACAATTATTATCTCCCCTAGTTAACGACTTCAATCCCGCAGCTCCTTTAAAATGAAATTTTTATTATTTTGTAAAACACTTTTAGGAACAAAAAGGATCTATTAACAACATACCTTGCCTATCAAAATTAGGTCTGTACTTTGAATTATTAAATATGTTTGAATACGTTTCGTTCGAAGTGTTGTGTTGGGCGTGGCAGATTTATTTACATCGGTTTTTAAACGTCTGATGATTGTGGCGTCAACAATTAATTTCAGACAATGAATTATGAAAACCTTAATTAGATTCTCACGCATAATATATTGTCAAGACAATATGTATGCATAATAATTCGCCAGACAATATTAAAATAAAATTAGAAAAATACAGTAGCAGATGCAGATTTGGGATGGAAGGTGCGAAATACGTGGAGCTTGTCATACTTCCTGGGGCCAGGGTGATACTGAAGCCACGTAGGGTCCAGTGTTATACTTCTGGTCTCCAGAAATATGTCCCTCCCGGGGGGGGACAAGTGTTAAGCAGGCCCCCCGGGGGCCATATGCCTCGGCTTGGAAGGCTCAGCTCAGGGTCGTAGGGCTCCTCCGAGGCTGTCGATGGTTGACTCCAATGAAACAAGGTTTGGGCACAATTCAAATGTATTCAATAATGCAAGGGTGAACATTACAGGCAACCAGGTAAGCTGTTTAAGGCCTAGCATAAGAGAGAGAGAGGCACTAGAAATACTACTGAATTTAGGCTCGGAAATACTATAAGAGGGTTTAAAATCTCACGTGGCGTCGTACGGATGCAGGCAGCTTTCTACGAAGTGGAGAGATCTAGAGCAAAGCTCATAGATCGGGTGCAGGAACGGGGCGGCTCGGGGTGCGTGGGCGGCTTCTCGGCGTCATGGTGGGCGGATTCGGTCAGCTTACCGAACCGGTGGGTGATAACGGTGAATTAAGCGGCTATCGGCAATGTAGGCGGATTAAAAGCCGGGCGGCCAGGGCTGCCATGGTATAAAGTAGGCGGCAGTAGGATTATACAGGCGTCTGTCGTGATAGCGCCATACTGGGATCGTAAGTGAAGACTTAATTAGCCGCGTCAAAGGGTGGCATACTGCCCGACAGTACGTAGTAGTGCGTACGACCGCTCGCGCCGTTGTCTGAAATATGTCTCTTGCTTCGGTGAACGGTGGCCGGAGTTCTCTGTCCGTGATGAGCGAGACGGAAGACTCTAACGCGTGCCCTATAAGGTAATGTCTTCTGCCATTGGCTGGATTTCGCGCCGTGTAGCCATATATGGTAATGTCTTCTGCCAGCCTGAGAGGGACAGCAATAATCACGCGAGAATGTACATGTACTGAGCACGTGACACACAGCTGCCTGCCGCTTGTATAGTTCGTTCGTAGCATTTATGGGCAACTCATAACACTACCCTCCTTCCCCTGAAAAATGAAGGGAAAAGGCAGCGAGGCTGATGCAGGGGACCACGACCTTCCATACAGCATGTGATGCGATGATTGCCACAATGTGAGGTACAGAGCTACCTCTTCACCAGGATTTAAACACTCCCTACCTAAGAGCCAACAAAATTTTAACTACCTGTGAGCCAAGCTAAAAAAAAACTAGCAATAAACTGAACAAAGGTTGCCAACTCTCTCAAGAAATTAAAAAAAATGTGACGTACCTAGTGCGATACAAGACACGCTAACGAAGGTGCATGAAGAAATAAAGAAAACATGACCCTTCCGAGAAGGATTACTACCATGTAAAAATCTTAAAATTAGACAAAAAATTTCCAACACTATTCCTGTTATGGAATATTGTACGCTGACCAATGTCATGAAATGATCGAAATCACTCATATTCGCGTCTTACAATGGAATTCTTTAAATTATACAACTTTGTTTTTATACACTTTATGCTATTTTCACAATTCAATTCCAACCCAAATGTTAGTTTCCCGCACTCTCAGCTTGTCATGGTTTGTCTGGTTTGCATTTAATTATCAGGCATAAACGACCATCCTCTCATGTTCGCATATAATTGTAAGGTAATGCTACAAACCCTATCATGAATATTAATTTTCAGGCATAATATGAATCCTCTCATGTTTTCTCGACTCACCCTCGGTGACCCGTACAGCGCTGTACTTGGTATACTAGAAATATACCCTTGCCGCAACGACATAGACAACCGGATAGATCCCTTGGAATCCTCACGGTGAACTTGCGTTCGACGAAACCACATAGGACACCCTCTAGGTGTTCCCACCAAAATAACCAGACGAACCGTAATGACCATAAGTGCAATTACATTATTCTCTAATAAGAACAATACGACCCGAATGACATAACTTTATGACATTACCGAGCTAATTTACTCAACTGGGTGCATACTCTTAAATCTTCTTACTACGAGAAGTACTACTCCTTATTTGAATACAGTGATATAGCAAGTTACAAAACACCGTACAATTGCGTCCTGATATGGCAAGGACTTTACACGCTGGCTTACCATATTGATACCGAAGTAATCAATTACGTGTTTACAAAATATTTATATAGTAATTTAATTAATTACATTTATCATAATTAAAACACTTGAATATACATTTGTTTACCCACCAAAAACTCTATGTGTGTGAGTACAATTTTGTTAAATAACTTTCAATTCGAGTTTGTCTCAACTCAACTTAAACTCTCAGGGTTTGACTACGTAAGGAGAGAAGAAAAAAAAAATTAAAATAAATAACAACAACGCCACGTATTTTTACACAAAAAATACGAAAATTTAATACTACCGACAATGTTATTAGAAGAGGAAAAAAATTTTTTTTTTAATTGAGTAACGAATTTCTTCCTAACACCGGAATCATATATACTTCCATTGTTCGGAAATTCGCGTTTCCAACAATCCTTCTGCTCTAATTCTAAGGAGTTTAGCCATCCTATCACGCTTTGGATTATAGTTTACCTGCCGAATGACACGTTAGGTCGATACCCAAGTTCCATCCTATCGGACTTGTAACAGCTCTATAATACCACACAACGAGTAACCGTTGTTATATGATCGCGGAAGAAGGTTAAAATTCGATACCACCACAACCTATGTGAACCGAATAGTGTTGTCTATTGGGCCTATTCTGATAACAAAAATGTGGTAATATTATTATTACATTGCCTTTTCATCGTGAATTCACTCCAACATACGCTAGAATTGAGACATACCCCGTTAAGGAGTGGGTAACTACCCGATTGTGAACGTTTTACCGCCCCAATTTCTCCTATTTCGCAACGTGTGAGATGTCCAATACCATAACGATTTAACCTACCTGTGAGAATAATTCGACAATGAAAGAGATTGAAAAACCCGAAAAAAAAAGGACAAAAAATAAAAAAAATTATAATTGAAATGATATTTCCATTTATACATGACCTTATATTAATATATACACAAGGTTATTTACAACCATAAGGTTCCTAAGTTTCTTACTACCCAATGACCTACCCCAGTATGATGAGAGCTAGGTGCCTTTATACCTACCACTTGTACAAGAATTTTCTTATGCCGTCTCTTGTCAACGAAAAGAAAAGAATATGCTTGCATATTCTTTCATTGCATCTAAAATTAAGTACTTTTTAGAATGCAAATTGTTCCACGAAAATAGAAATTAGGTCTCTACTTCGGTCCCGGGCAGGATACTGAATACCTAACGCAGTTTTTTGTAATGAAAAACCTAGCCTAATTTAGGGTTCCTTGAACTACGCCCTCAATCAGTGTATCGTGTCGTGTTTCTTAGACGAATTTATATACTTATGTAACCACATTCATATATAAATTTAAAAAACATTTTTTTTTTTTTTTAAAAAAACAACCTAAGTGGCTACGCACTAGGAGAAAGTAATAAATTATTACTACCAATAATAGTCATTACAATAAATGAACTAAATATCGCATCAGTAATTTCACTAGTGTAAGGTGAGTTACCTCTTTTTTTATAATAATAATAATGACAACACGTCTTCACGTGCAGACATACCGGCGTCCCGGATTGTCAACACTTGTGATGACGATCCATTAAGAAAGGAATTGTATACTTCTCTAATAACAAAGGTTAAGTTATATGCGTTATAACCTCGTACTAACCACTAGGGTTCATGACGTCCTAGGGTTGTACCTAAGGGGTAATAATTATATCTCAACTAATAACCGGACTAATCAGAGAAAATAACAACAAAAACATAAATAAAAACACTTATAAGGTTGCAACGACCGGGGTGTCACTACCCTTTTTTACTATGTCTTTAATGTGGAATTTACCGACAATTTTTCCATTTAAATTCTCTAGTACATATACCGTGCTAGAGATTTTTTCCTTTATTCTGTTTTCTACAAAACGGGGTGCCAGTTTGGCTGAAAAATATACGCCTGCCTTAGATTGAGGGAAGTTTCTTCTCCAAACTCTGTCTCCGATTTTATAGGATTCCAACTTGTGTCTAGTGTTATAACGAAAAGCACTTTGTTTATACGCGGCGGCGAGTGAATCGCTCACCTTGTCATACACGGCTACAAGTTCTTGTAGTTTATTTGCATAATCCACTACCGTATCTGGTTGTGTGTTATTTTGACTAGCACCCGGGGAGATACGCCAATGTGACGTGCCATGCACTGTCTGTTCAAAGCCGTGCATGAGGAAAAACGGGGTGTATCCAGTAGTAAGGTTGACCGTATTATTAATTGCTGCTTGTACCGTTCTGACGTGCTTTGACCACTGACGGTGATCGTTGCCCACCAAAATAGCCAATGAGGTTCCGATGGTTTGGTTATAGCGCTCTACCGTGTTGTTCATAGGAGTATAGAAAGAATTATAAAATACATCAGGAACGCCGTATTGAGACAAGAAGGCTTTAAAAGCACCTGAAGTGAACTGGCGACCGTTATCAACTATGAGTGTTCTAGGTACAGAGATTGGTAAAAATATATTGTATTCCAAGGCTTCTATTATGGTTTTTGCCGTCGCGTGGCGTAATGGGAATAACCAGCAGTACTTAGTAAAAACGTCTACCACGCTCAGAATATGAAAGTTTCCGTCATAACCTTTCGGAAAGGGACCTATCAAATCTACGCTAAGACTTTGCATTGGGCGATCTACGTTTTTGGGGTGGGACATATGACCTAAGGCTGGCTTAGTTGAATGTTTATAAGCCTTGCAAATATTGCAATTGGACACTAATTTTTTTACATCGTTATACATTCCGGGCCAGAAATTCCTTAACGATAATTTTTTAAAGGTTTTAAACACACCTGGGTGTATTGCTGTGGGTGAATTATGACATTCCGAGATTAAGGCCTGTCTATCCTCTACCGGGGATACTAATTTCCATTCGTAGTCTGTATGTAAGGAAAAATCAGCTTTACAATGCTTATACAACCTATTACCTTGTATTAAGAAATTAGGACTAGCTTGTGGGTTATTGGCGCACTTATTATACAGCTCTGAGTACCACTTGTCTTTAGAGCCAGGCGTGCCAAGTAATGAATTTAATTGGGTAATTTCAATACGAGATAGTACGTCTGGAACTACATGAAGGGAGCCTTTACGGTGAATTATGTCAAAATCGAACTGAGACAAGCGTGTCCCCCACCTGGCAAGTCTACCTGTTGGATTCTCGAGTGACATAAGCCATTTTAAACTTGAATGGTCCGTGACCACTGTGAATTTTGACCCTTCGACGTACGAGCGAAAGTTGTGTACGGCGTCGAGAATGGCCAATAATTCGCGTTCAGTTGTACTATAGTTTCTCTCCGTTTTAGAGAGTACTCTGGAGTAATACGCGACGGGGTGTTCTGCGTCCTCAAATTGTTGTGAAAGGCACGCTCCGATGGCGAAATTGGAACTGTCACATTGTATTATAAAGGGTAACTTAAAATCAGGGCAGCTTAGTACCGGCGCTGAAATTAAGGCATTCTTCAAGGCGGAAAATGATTTTTCTATCTCCTCATTCCACGTAAAATTAGGTAGGTTCTTTTTACCACCAGTTATGTGAGTTAAAGGGGCTGCAATATTTGAAAAGTTGTTGATAAAACGTCTATAATAACTGCATAATCCAAGGAATGATTTTACCTGTTTTGTATTCTGAGGTCGGGGGAAATTTTTGATAGTATCTATCTTTGCCGGGTCTGTTCGGAGACCTTCCTTGTCCACTACGAAACCTAAATATTTGAGTCTTGATTTACAGAATTCCGACTTTTCTATATTTAATGTTAATCCGGCGGCCTTTAAAATATTACAAACCTTTTTAAGGAGTTCAATATGTTCTTCAAAGGTACGTGAGATAATTATTAGATCATCTAGATATGCAAAAAGGTTGGGTTCGAATTCTGGACCAAATAAGGTGTCCACGAGGCGTTGCAGTTCGCTAGGAGCATTACGTAGCCCGAAGGGTAGTCTTACGAACATGAAGGTACCCCTACCTGGAACTACGAAACTAGTTTTCTCACAAGACGAAGGGTGCAAGGGTATCTGCCAGAAAGCTTTAAGCAAGTCTAAGGAAGTAATAAAGTTTGCATGCCGTAAGTTATCAAGAATACGATGAACGTTTGGCAACGGATAAATTTGAGCCCTTGTAACAGCATTGAGTCTTCTACTGTCCAAACAGAACCTAGCTGTTCCGTCCTTTTTGGGAACTAAAATAACCGGGTTTGACCAAGGAGATTTACTTTTAACGATTACGCCTAATTCCAACATTTTATCCACCTCACATTCTAGCTGTTTCAACCTTACTGGTGACAGGGGGTAATAACGTTGTTTTATTGGGGTTCCTTCAGTTTCGATAACATGTTCGATCAAATTAGTTTTACCTAAACCGCGTTTAGCAAAAGATATGGATTGAAATTCCTCTATCACATCACTAAGTGTTTTTAGTTGCGCGGGTGTGAGATCGTTTTTTGACCTTACTACGTTAACTTCTGAGATGGAAGTATACGTAATACTTTGATTTGCTGTAAATAAATTTGGAGCTATGTTGAATTTTTTCCAAAAATCCACGCCTAAAATAATTTTCCGGCCGAGCGAAGGTATCACTACAAAGTCTATGGTCTGCAACTTATCGTTATAAACTACTGGAAGTGACAGCTTGCCAGAAACTTCCTGTCTCTTGTTATCTGCTGTAGTAATTACCAGATCACAAGGGGACAGCGCACGAGACGTGAATTGTTTGTGCAAATTCCCACCTATACAAGATAGTGACGCACCCGAGTCTAGTAAACCTGATAAAACACGATTTTTAACTTTGAATGTGACATGTGGCCGGCCATCTCCGCTACACTTCACATTCACTGCCTCGAGTGGATCGGTATTCAGAAAAACCTTCACGTAACCTAACCAGTCATTCCATTCCTTTTCGATTGTCTCTGCTGATGGCTTTGGACTGCAATGACCGCCTAGAAGTTTTTTTGATTCGAATTACAATGAGTCGGGGGTGGTTTAGAGAGATCAGGAAAATCGTTTGCTCTGCTGTAATCAGGCTTTTTCCATCGTGGGCTACGGCGCGGGACGCTGTTGCTGTTAATTTTATTGCAATTTTTTGCAAAGTGACCGTTTTGATTGCATTTAAAACAAGCACGATTAGCGATATCCGTGGTTCTTTGTGAAATCGCCGCGAGCTGTGAGTTCTTATTACGGCCGAAAGTTCTAACCCTGTGATTCTGTTGGGAACTATCGAAATGAGTATCCTCTAAGATCTCGCATCTTTGTATTACCTCCGCGCAAGTACGGGGCACATCGTACGAGAATAGTTTACTATATTTGTGCAACAACCCATTTTTAATTATAAGAACCAAGTCTAATTCAGACAATGGTGATGATAACTTATCATTCAGGGATGATATTAGATTTACATACTGCCGAACCGGTACGTTATACATTTGCTTGTAACGGTGAATTTTAGATTTAATTCCCAAATCACTGTCAACCTCCTTATAACTTGAGACGACCTCCGGCTCGACTGCCTTTTTACTTGATGCGCGACTGAATTTGATTTTATCCATCTCCTCACATAATGCTTGTAACTCCGAAACGTTGGTGATATTTTTACCGATCTTCAGTTGTGCGTAATCTGGCGTGAGACCTTTTGTGACTAACGATAAAAGTTCCGACTCTTCTAACGGCAAATTCAGCTTGGAATTGATAGCTAAAGCTTCCAAAATAAAATCCGCAGCTCTTTCGTTATTTTTCTGACACAAGTTAAATAACTTCGACTTCTCAGTCATTTGAAACGTCGGGTCCTCGAATCTCTTCAAAAAGGCTGTTTTAATTTCTTCCCACTTTAGATTAGTTTTGAAAATTTTCCTATAGAATAATAGTGCTGAACCAGTGAGAAGTTCGACAAAACCCCTAGCCAAATCTTGACAATCAACGCCCCTCGCGTATTGTAATTCGGCGATTCTGTCTAAAAAAGCGCGGACATCCGAATTCCCGTCAAAAGAAATTTTCCAATTTGTTAAATTAACTATTTTTCTTTCAACGTACCTTGTGGTAGTCCTTTCATAGTGATTTTGCGTAGGCGAGGATACTATGTTAACGAGGTTTCCCGAATTACTAGTTTTTGGGGTGGTTGCTACACTTGGAGAATTTAATAAAATAGCAGGAGACTCAACCCGCCCACTAAGGGATTCATTAAACTCGACACATTGTTTCCGTAAAGACAACAAAGCCCTTTTGGGGACTATGCCTCTATCCATCAACATTTTTCTTATTACCGACGCGTTTGCTTTCTCGAAATTTAATATTCTATCCATTATAGGTATGGTGGCCTCCATGATTTTGCGTTATTATAATGAACAAAGCAAAAAAAAAATTTCGGACGAATAATATAAGACGAGAGCAGTTGCTGGCAGTCGCATTTACAACTTCCTATTACAGGGGAACGGATGTGAACGAGCACAATCCGACAGTAGTTACTACCTTTTATTGGAAACAACCACTGCTCTTCAAGGAAGAAATAACGCAACTTACACAGCAGCCACTCGGAGAATTTAAAATAACGAGATTCATTACTCAATTAAAAAAAAATTCCGCGCGAATGACGAACAACTCTGACTGCCGCGATAGAACGTAATAGCGTAAGACGTTACGGTAATAAGCGATGTTTAAAATACCTAACACTCGAATAGCACTAGCCGACGGACTCGCGACGTTTAGAATAATTCACACAGAACTACCGTTGTTGATGGGAGCACAAATATAAAATATTTATAGCTAAGATTACATAATTATGTTTCTAGGGAGACAACAATCGACAAGACTTCGGCCCAGTTGGCGCGCCAGTGTCATACTTCCTGGGGCCAGGGTGATACTGAAGCCACGTAGGGTCCAGTGTTATACTTCTGGTCTCCAGAAATATGTCCCTCCCGGGGGGGGACAAGTGTTAAGCAGGCCCCCCGGGGGCCATATGCCTCGGCTTGGAAGGCTCAGCTCAGGGTCGTAGGGCTCCTCCGAGGCTGTCGATGGTTGACTCCAATGAAACAAGGTTTGGGCACAATTCAAATGTATTCAATAATGCAAGGGTGAACATTACAGGCAACCAGGTAAGCTGTTTAAGGCCTAGCATAAGAGAGAGAGAGGCACTAGAAATACTACTGAATTTAGGCTCGGAAATACTATAAGAGGGTTTAAAATCTCACGTGGCGTCGTACGGATGCAGGCAGCTTTCTACGAAGTGGAGAGATCTAGAGCAAAGCTCATAGATCGGGTGCAGGAACGGGGCGGCTCGGGGTGCGTGGGCGGCTTCTCGGCGTCATGGTGGGCGGATTCGGTCAGCTTACCGAACCGGTGGGTGATAACGGTGAATTAAGCGGCTATCGGCAATGTAGGCGGATTAAAAGCCGGGCGGCCAGGGCTGCCATGGTATAAAGTAGGCGGCAGTAGGATTATACAGGCGTCTGTCGTGATAGCGCCATACTGGGATCGTAAGTGAAGACTTAATTAGCCGCGTCAAAGGGTGGCATACTGCCCGACAGTACGTAGTAGTGCGTACGACCGCTCGCGCCGTTGTCTGAAATATGTCTCTTGCTTCGGTGAACGGTGGCCGGAGTTCTCTGTCCGTGATGAGCGAGACGGAAGACTCTAACGCGTGCCCTATAAGGTAATGTCTTCTGCCATTGGCTGGATTTCGCGCCGTGTAGCCATATATGGTAATGTCTTCTGCCAGCCTGAGAGGGACAGCAATAATCACGCGAGAATGTACATGTACTGAGCACGTGACACACAGCTGCCTGCCGCTTGTATAGTTCGTTCGTAGCATTTATGGGCAACTCATAACAAGCTATTAAAAATGTTTATCATATTTAATATTCGGTTACCCTTAAATGATACCGATCTCCATTAAAAAAAATTGAATGGGTATCTAATCAAATTTACTTCTGATACGTTTTTAGATTTTCACAGCCAAAAGTATTTTCGTAATTCTGTTTTTGGGGTGTTATGCCGTGTACCGCTACCTCCTTCTTTAGCCAACGTTTCAGATAGCGTTACATGTCCGTCATCAGGGCAGATGTGCCAGATAAGTGTATTGTTTGACGTCATCGATGTAAATCATTTTAATATCAATTATTCCACTAACCACGCCGCACTTTTAGGCACAGATTATGGAAATTACACTTTGTTTTAACAATTTAACAAGTACTACAAGAAACAACTATTTACGTTGGTAATAAAAAAATTACGGAAAATTTAGAACTTTGAATAAAATTGCAATTTTAATGCATTTTTTACTGTCTATCCAAACGTAATAGTTGTATTTTCCAAAATTTGTGCCCAATAAAAGCGCGGCGGTCAGTGGAATATTTACCATTTTTACCGACTTACAAAATATCTTAAAAATATTTTTTTATTTGGGTCTCATAGTGTTAGGGCAGATACGCGCTAGGGGAAAGGGAGAATTCATCCCCCTCCATTCCAATCAACCAAATTAATGGTGGCGGTAAGTTGCATTACTTCGCGTTTACTTTTGTGGGGTGTAAGATTAATTGAGTTCTTTTTAAAAATGGATTTCAAAAAAGTTTTTCTAATTTTGAACAAGTCAAATTAATCCACGGTTTGTCATCTTGGTGATAGGGTTTACGAAAGTCAACAAATCTAGAAATACCAATATTATGTAGACGGTGAATTTTGATACAAGAAAAAAAATCGTAGACTGAATTTCATTATGCGACAGATAATATATTCAAGGAAAAGTTTTACTCTTCCTAACGTTCAAACTTTTAAATCATTTTTTGGGAAGATTCCACAAAAATTAAATTGTTAAATAATTCTTATTGAAATTGACAAAAACTGAGCATTGCATCATAATACATAAGATGTTATGTAATTCAATTTTTGTCGTTATATATTTCAAATGACGATTGTAAAGGCTTTAATCGTAAAACTTCGGTGTCTACAGACGTTTTAAATTTACCTCGGTTATTATTTATTTCAGTGTTCGAAGGAAAAAATAATTATTATATAGTAATTCAAATAATTACTACTAATACTTACTTATTTCTAGAAAACGTGTTTAATATCAGAATATTCCGTAAAAAAAAGACCTAGATTACGCTCATATTTTGACCATTTATTGCCTGGCGTCATATTCCAAGCAGCTCTCACACATTCCATTTTCTTTTCATTATGTTCTCTATTTGGTTGGTTTTGTGGTTGGAAGTTGAGTTGTAAGTAAAAAAAATTACAAAATATATTTTAATAACAAAATATTGTTACCTAAAGTTGCTAAGTTTACTTTGGCTTTCGGTGGGAATGTGCTTGAAGAACTTATGTTCGAACTAGTAGTCCTTTTTTCCTTAGCGAACAATGGAAAATTCAGAACAAATAAAATGACATTTTCTCCACTTTTTAATGGTTGATGTAGGTCGGAAATAATATGGCCAGTTGAAACTTGTATTCAAAACTGTGAAAAAACTCTGTAAATTTTATGAAGACAAACAGGTTTTTTTGGTTGTTAAGAATTAAGTAATTAATAGTTAAGATGTCTCGTTCTAATTTTACTACGATCAGATACCTATACTTTTGTTAAAACCATTATTTGTTGTTATACATTATAGAAAAGGGTGGATTGATTTATTGAGTACGAAAAAAACAATAACCCCCGAAAGCCATAAATCCATAGAAATCTGTTGTACCGGCCCATCACACAGCTTCTAGTTTCCTCCGCCGCGTCGCGCGCCATTACTCTCTCCCCCCGGGCACAATCGCCTCTCCCGCTACTAATGATACATAACACAATTAATTCAGTCAATATCCGAAATGGCGTGTTACGTCTGCCAACAAAGCGCCGATAATAACAATATTTTGACAAAAATAACGGCCATTATGTTAATACACGTGGAAAGATTCGCATTAGCTTCCACCACCGAAGCCGTTCAATATTTTTCCAGTGGCGTAACATTTTTGCTTTTCTGCCACGAAGATATACTATGTAGATATAAAGATATAGATATACTACGAAGATATAAAGATATTAATTAATTATATGGTGTATTTTTTGGTGTTATTTATACATGTTTTTTGTCTTTCAAATGTCACCTAAAAATCCTGCCGATTTGTATCATGCGCTTTGGCAATAATAATAATAATTGGTTAATTTGTAGAGCGCCATTTTTGTGAAAAATCACCTCAAGGGCGTTGTACAATTTATTAAGAATTCTTAGGTTCTCTAATTTCACTATTTACAAATAGATACAGAAACATACTTACCTACCTGGCAGGTCACTTCCGACAAACACAATTTAATTAGAAAGTAAATGCTTGGAGAAGATACGGCATTGCACGCGGAGGACATTATATTTAAAACACTGGACTTTACACGATTTTACATTTGCTGCCCCCATCAGTATTAGTTAACATTTATGAAAAGATTTAGTGGCAAAAGTAGAGTTGATATTTATTTTGAAAGACTGATTTATTTTGAAAGACTGGAGTTGAATTTTATCCATGGAATCAAACTAAGGAGAATGATTGTATCTCTTTCCAACGACTAACAAACCAGATATCTTTGCAGTACAGAAAAAATATGAAAATACTTTTATAATGTACGGACGCGCCGGTCAGATCTGTTCTTCATAGGCTCTAATCTCTAATGAAATGTGATGTTTGTGGCTAGTAATGCTTGATGCTAAAGGCTTGAGGGGTGTACGTACGCCAAATTACGCACATTTTAGTGCAGTAAGGAGTTTGAAATTGTGCTAGTAGACGGATCTACGACAAGTAAAAAAACACCCTGTGGTGGTAGAAACATAAGATAGAATTAACTGTTTTTCTCAGTTCCTGTAAAATCACCAAAATGTTCCATGACAGTGCGTTGTTCGGGTGACGTATCCAATTTATTTGAAGAAGAAACATCTCTTTTAGAAAAGCAGGTAGGTTAGTAGGTATTGGAACCTTGTATGATTGGAACGGAATTATACAAAAAGGAAGCACAATGTAAGTAGGTACCTACCTTGCGTTGTGGTGTTTATAATTTAGACGCAGGAAATTGAAAAAATAGCGTAGGTGCCTATACATTCTTTACCTGCTCAAAAACCTATATTATTGAAGTGAAAACTTCTTTAATACCGTTGTGACTTAAAACTCAATGAAATGAGAAATAGTGACATTAAAACTCTTTTAATACATACATCTATTCATACTATACACACTCCATATTCCAATGCAAACAAAAACAATAATAAAAACTAGGTCCTTAACAAATGTAACCCTGAACATACCGATAACACACACCACACACGGACAAAGACATTTTCAGTATTACGCAACCAAACTTTTTAATTATATGCCCATTACTCTGAAAAAACTACTAACTACACATACATATACAAACATTCACAAAAAACACACCACAGCCTGGATCAAAAATCAAGATATTCACTTTATACAAAATTTCTTTATCCCTAACCAAACATAACAAAAATATAAAAAAAAAGAAAAATAAATTAACATGTCTTTCAAGAATTTACCAACTATTCAAATATATATACTTTATAGATATATTTTTTCTTCCAAATAATCCATGTACAATAACCATTAAAATGTAAAAAAAAAAGAAAAAAAAAACTAACTTTCTACTACAACACATAAATACATTCATGTACTTGCCACACTGAATCATAAACACGTAAACACCTCAGCACAGATTTTCCAAGTGAGGTGTTCACGAAACATACAACATTATCAACCAACAGTTTCACCTTCACAAACCTTACATCCAACATAATAAAATGTTATATTAATATGTAAAAATATTTTCAAAATATATTATGTAAAAATATTAAAAATAAGGTAAAAACTGTAATATATAGAAATAAATAAATTAATAAATCTATAGGATTTTGCTTGCGATAGAATGAGATAGTATAATCGGTCTCCTTTTTGTGCGGCGCTTCGTAATCTCCCTACTCTTGTATGCTTTAGTTTTCTGAAGGTTTCACTTCTACCGCTTGTGAATTGCACACTGATTTTACAGAGTATTTGTTTGTCTTCGTTTCTTAATCAAGCTTATATATATTTTAGTTTTTACGCCAAATGAGTGTTCTAGCCAGTGTCAAGATATTAAGTTTGTAAGTAATGTTTGTGAGTCTAATTTTATTTGAAAATATTTTGAAAGTCTCCTACTACCACCACAGTAAGACGAAAATGTTGCTTGAGTCGTGATGGAGGACTTAGCCAGCGAGGAATCGAACACGGAACACCTGGGTGGGACCCAAACGCGATGCCTACTCAAACACTGACCGGTCTGGGGGAAATATGAACAAATTTAGGAATAATAACAAGAACCTGTCTACATCATATAATAATAATAATGTGATAAATACCTACGCTAAACACTCACAATGGGAGATGTCATTTTTTTTAGTTGAGAGGTAAAATTACTATTATTTTGAAAAATCTCACGATTGTGATTTCGTACATTTTTTACAAGTTGAAGCAATTGATAATTAATAAATAGATTAATATAATTTATTGTTCATAACAAATAAACAAAACACTAAATAAATACATGAGTTTTAATAATCAAGTACTAATCAAGCTATGCACAATTGCGATTACAAATTGATACGGTTAATATTTGCTACAGAAGACGACAGGGATGCAATGATGTAGGGGGTAATTATACCCATACTGATCAGGTCAGGGATGAAGTTTGTATACGAATTGCTTATAGGACAACTAAAAAAATGTGATGGAGCTCATCTTCATGAAGACCATAAAATTTAAAAAAAATTTAAATGAAAATATTTTGTTTGACACAAAATGCTTTAATATTAACCAGACATCTTTATACAGTGTAACTTACAGCGTTTGTTATTTGCTGTATTCAAACCCTGCAGTAGACAGAATGAGAAAATCCATCTATATATTTTGTAGACTGAGAAATTTTTTTTCATACTAAAAGATATTTATTTTACACTTGCAAATTGCTCTGTGGAGTTAATGTAAAAAAAAAACTGTTCTACAATATGGAATCCCTACTTCCACTTGAGACATTACAAAAAAATATTACTACCCAAAAATAAACGTTTTCAAAGATTTCTGATAAAAATAATATTCTGCAATTAAATATTGGCAAAAGAATTATTTCTTTTGGATGACTAACTGTACCACTAGTACGAACTTTATTTATTTATTGATCTATATACGTGATGTTTACAATTTATTATTCGATGCCTGTCTCGCTAGGGTATACCTGTGTTGAGACAGGCGTAGAGGTACATAATTACATATCATATATAAGAGTAATATAATTTACAATTAAACATAAAGATGATTGAAAGTGTGGGTAAATCACATAAAGAGAGTTTTCTTTTAAAGGAGGGAAGAGATACAGTACAGTAGTAAATCCTGTCAAATCTATTCATGGATTTAGATTATTTAGGATTTTATAATTTTAATTCGTTTTATATGGGTAAGGACGTATGTAGATGGATATTTCTGTCTATTTGTAGTTTATTTTACAGATGTTTGCAATAGTGTGACGACCAGTACTTATAATCCATTTCTTTATAACTTGTTTGAATTTGGTCATTGATTCGGTTTGTCTAATCGTAGATGGTAGTGTATTGTGTCGTTTGCAAGCTATGTATTTAAAGTGTCTTTGTCCAAAGGTGGTTTTAGAAAAGGGAGTTTGGAGGAGTTCTTTGTTTTTGGCTCGGGTATTGTGTATGGTTTGTGTTGCTTTGTATAGGGTTATGTTGTTTTTATGTAAATTAACTAAGATGGATCTTGCGTAGAGCTGTTTAATGTCCATAACGTTGAAGGTGTTGAAGATCGTATCCGTGCTGGTAGTAAGAGGAAATTTAAGGATTATTTTTATTATTAGTTTTTGTGCTTTAATGATGGGGTCGAGGGCACTAGAATAAGTGTTACCCCAAGCTAAAATTCCGTATTCGATGTGTGATTGGCACAGTAAATAATACACTGTTTTTAAAACTACATATTAAAGGGTATAAAATTATTCCATAAATAACCCCTATATATAAATAAGCTCTGAAGAAAACCATGACAATTACAAATAAAAATATCTAATACCTAATACCATAAAATATCTAATACCACCTCATAACTTTTATTATTGTTTGATTATCATTCTTTTGTAACACTTATAACCTACCTATTTATTTTACTTTTATTGTTTTTTCTTATTAAATTACTAATAGTTTAAAATATAATTAAACAGATGTAAAAAAATATATAGTTGTCCTCTCCTAAGCACAAGCATCTGCTATATTAGGAGAGTTATTGAAATATCATGTTGTTAAATTGTAACACTAAACATGTTTCAAATAATAAATAAAAAATTAAAAAATCTATCTAATATTAATATATTAATCAGGCATCCGTCCCACGCACAGCCCCTGCGAAAAGCTTCCAAAAGCTCCGCTTCCCCATTTGGCTGAATACCCTTTTAAGGAGGTCAAATGCAATATTACTTACCCAAACCGGCAACAATGGGTGAAATATATGAAGCGGGCATAATAAAACTATAACTGGCAAAACAAATGGTCCTATTTACTGACACGCTCCGCGACACAAATCGTCTATTTATCAAAACTCCCTCAATAGATGAAGTGGAATCAGACACCGTATCGGCATTACGGCGGACCTAGACTGATATTATCCATTTGTCGGAGTATGTTATAAATGCTGTTTATTTGCAGTAGCCGGGACTTGAAACGAGCGGAATTTTCAGAGTGTTTGGCAAATCTGAGAACTAAGGACGTTATGATAAGGGGAAAGACGATTACCTAATTAAATAACGGTCTTAAATCAGGTATCTGTTTATAGAATAGAAATAACATTGCAGATGGTACTACATGGTTACATTTAAAAACTTTAAAGCGAAGCTTTTCCGTAATAAACTTGTTTCTCTTGAGTAGAATTAAAATAATAAATTTGTGGTGACATAAGGCACAATAAGAAAATATACGTTTCTGACTTGTGTATTCCTCTATTTTTATACCATGGTGTAATGTACCTAATATTAAGGAGGTTACCTATACATTTTAACAAATCTCTACCTCTACACGTAAAAGTACATCCCTGTAAATAACTGTATGTTTCAAATATTATAATCAATAATTATCAGCCTGAAACACTCATCTACATTGAAAAAATCTTCCGAGAAAAGATACTGGCCGCCAACGGGAATTGAACGGTCCAGCAGCTCTGACCACTGAGCTATGGCGGCTTATCTAATACCCGCCAAATAATTCAATATATACTAGTGTTTCATTCGAAAATTACTTATTATTACATTTTTCCAACTGAAAACTGTAACTGTATGTTTTCTGAATTAATAAAAAAACTGGTAACTGCCCTCCATAATGTCGATTTTATTTATTTTTTTCAACTTTATATACCTATTTTATCAAAATGTGTTATGTACTTCATCTTATAATTTTATTGCGTTATAAAATGGGAGCCTCAGCATGGTTTAGCCACCCAGTGAGGCCAACATTATTAAATAATATTATAAAATGTAAAGTATTGTTTCAAATAAAAATAAAAATAAAATAACATCGTTCACATTCGCATTTAGGTATTGCTAAAAATATATGATTCAATCGAAGATTTAAGCTGTAAGCCATCGGAAAAGTATCAGCTTATTGAGGCGGTTTGTGCTGACTTAAATCTTAAATGCAACTCAACCACTCCGACGTTAACATATTTTCAATCGGTTTTCATGTAAGTCATATTTACTAAAGACTTTCTAAGGAACATCGTAATATTTACCTAATTTAGTAGGCCAACGGTCGTTTTTCCCGATCCTACTGATCAACTGTTGAGCTGAAATTTTTCACCCAAAACTCCTCAAATGCACAAATACTCTCTTCCCAGCGCGACTCTCCGACCAACAGCCGAATTGAGCGTTACTAAAAAAATCACTTAGCTGATCGGAGACTCAGATTGATCGATCGAAAAGTTGAGAACAACAGCCGTAAGGTGGAGGTAGTTAATTAGCTGGTCTTTGGGATTGCAAACTTTTCCCCGTATGTTCTAGTATTTATATATATTAAATAATTCGTACCTACGTCCAAGGATATATTATGTAAATGAACACCATAAGTCTATTGACTTTCTTTCTGAGGAATATCTTCCGGCGTTTGGGGCCGGAAGCTGCCCTAAGTGATCTCTCCACATCGGTCATATTCCGCGCATGGCCCGTCAAAGGGCGAGCGTCCGGCACAATGGAGGACCACGAAACCAAACGGAACCAATGGGTGGGAAAGCGGATGGACGGAACGGAAAAACTGTGGCTGAAATCTTTTTGCCAGAATCAGAACATTGCCATTTCACATCGGCCATGTTTTATGGGCGACTATTAATTCTTAATGCGCGCAGTTACAATGAAGCACTTAGTTTTTTTTTAACATTCTATGGCCATTGTGTGCGGCCATTTTATGTCACGGGATAGAAGAACTTCATATATTATATAATTTACTTTTATGTACAACTATCTCGCACATAATCATTATTTTTAATATCCTACTATTCAAAGCCGTTTTTATTATAAATTTACAAACTTCAATATCCGTCTTTGACCGAGAAATAATTTTTCTAAGGCGAAGGCTACACGTAGTGATCCATCAATACGGATCAGAGTGCAACCCTAAACGTTCAATATTGATTGCAATCCGTCAAAATTTATCAAATAACGTTTATTTATTGAACGTGTAGGCGAGCGTATTGACGGATCAAATATGGATCACAAATCTCTGAATTCCTGAATTTCGTATTTTGGACCCACGTATCGCGATAAATATTGATGTGTATGTGTATGCTACACGTTCAATATTTATTGTGATCCGTCAATATTCACCACAATTCAGGAATCTGGACATCTAGCGCTTGAGTCGACATCGCTTTTGGGTCCCACCCAGGCGTCGCATGTTCGATTCCTCGGCTGGCTAAGTTATCCGTCACAACACAAGCAACATTTTCCTGGTGTGGTGGTAGGAGATGTTCAAATATTGTCAGGTTATTCGTAACTCGTAACCCGGGTAATCGTATTCGTATTTGTCTTTCTTTTTAAAATTTAAACAAAAAATAATTGTAATCCGTCAACAAGATAGATTATACCAGGGGTTCCCAAACTTTTCCAAGACGCGGCACCCTTAGAAAATTTGAATTTTCTCACGGCACCCCTGTCATATAATTTTTTTTTAAGTATCTACCACAATTAAATTAAAAGATACAAAATATGTTTTTTTAATATATTTTAAATATTTTCTCATCCCGATACTCGTCCCTCTTCTAATCACAAGCGTCTGCTTCTATAGAAGAGAAATATCATTAAAAAAAATAAAAAAAATAATAATAATGTCTATCTGTGTTAGCCTCGGGATCTATCTAGCCACCGCCACCCCCCACCTTTTTTTTACCTACTCCACTGAATAATACAACTCGTAAAATGAATAAGTGCATTTATTGATAGGAAAACTTGCTAAGAAAATGCAAATATAATACAAGTACAAAAACCGTTTAGTGCTCCTAATTTCTTTTTCCACATTTATTTTTGAGCGATATTTGCTCTTTATAACCGCAACCGCTGAAAATCCAGCTTCACACAGATATGAAGTAGCAAAGGGGATGAGGACCCTTACAGCTTTTTCACTTAGAATCGGATACTGATTTCTGATATCCAAAACTCCGTCAAATCCGAACAAGCGTATTTCGTTTTCGGTCGAGAGGTCAATTAAATTGTCTTCTTCCTGCGTAGTAAAATCTTGGGGGCTTGAGCACGGAATGGATCTTGGATCCATACAAACTTCTCCACTTGGTCTTCCGCGAAGTACTTGGCAGTTAACTGTGATAGGTGCTCTGTGAAAAGGGTCAGCAAGTTATTTGAAACCTTAACTCCGCTATGGGCCATGTACTGTTGCCATATTGGAAAACAATCTTTGCCTCCATTATCACCCATTTTTCTCTTCCACACTTGTAGTTTTTTCCTGAATAATGAAATCTTAAATGAAAAAACTACAAGTGAATGCGGCACGCGGCCGCTGCAAGCGCAGCACCACAACCGTATCCCCACTCCTGTGCCTCCCACCCAATCCATTCCCAGAGCGCGGACCGGCCACGCGGGTGATTTTCCATTCCATAAAATGTTTGTATTCGTTCATGTCAATATTGATTTTTAGTAGATCTCGCGGCACCCCTGACCACTGTCCGCGGCACCCCAGGGTGCCGCGGCACCCACTTTGGGAACCTCTGGATTATACGTTCAATAAGTATCACAATATTTGATAAATATTAACGGATTACAATAAATATTGATCTTGTAGGATTCGCCTTATTGTAGATTTAATGATTGTGGTGCAAGCAATTCGGCGGCGTCCTGTCTTACTCTTAGCAAAAACTTTTATTGTCATGATGGAAGTGTTTCCACGTACTCAAAATAGTTTTTTAACCTAAAAATCCCTGAGATAAAAACGTCATTTTTTAAAACCGCAACCCGTCACCTTTAAATAGTTTTTAATTAATGTTGTCATTATTACAAGAACAAGTAAGCACAATTACTAAATTCTATGTTGACAGATAGTCAATTATTTTATTAGCTTGTATGGGGTCTAGGAGGAGAAAAATCACATTCAAATGGCGACAACAGTTTTCTTTTAAATCGGTTGTTATACTACTGGTCCCCTCTGCCAAGCGCCAGGGTTATACTAAAGCCACGTTGGGCCCAGTGTTATACTTCCTGGGGCCAGGGTTATATTTTAAGGTCTCCAGGAATATAAGTCACTCCCGGGGGGGGACAAAGTTAAGCAGACCCCCCGGGGGTCATATGCCTCGGCTTGGAAGGCTCATCTCAGGGAAGTAGGGTTCCTCCGTGCTTGTCGATGGTTGACTCCAAATGAAACAAGGTTTGGTTACAATTCAAATGTATTCAATATGCAAGGGTGAAACAGTACAGGCAACCAGTAAGCAGTTTAAGGCCTAGCATTTGAGAGAGAGAGAGGCAAACTAGTAATGCTACTGAATTTAGGCTCGGGAAGACTAATACGAAAGTTTAGAATCTCAAGTGGCGTTGGCGGCGGCAGGCAGCTTCCCTACGTAGTGGAGAGGTCTGGAGCCTCGCTCACAGACCGTACCCGGGACGCTGGGCGCTCAGCAGTGATGGGCGGCTTCTCGGCTTCATGGTGGGCGGATTCGGCCAGCTTACCTAACCGGTAGGCGGTTAGTGTACGCAGATAAGTAGGCGGCATTGGTGAATTACGCGGCTTATCGGCAACGAAGGCGGATTAAAAGCCGTGCGCTTCCAGGGCGGCCATGGTATTAAATAGGCGGCAGTTGTGAAATACTCGGCTCGTCGGCAACGAAGGCGGATTAAAAGCCGTGCGCTTCCAGGGCGGCCATGGTATTAAATAGGCGGCAGTTGTGAAATACTCGGCTCGTCGGCAACGAAGGCGGATTAAAAGCCGTGCGCTTCCAGGGCGGCCATGGTATTAAATAGGCGGCAGTTGTAAAATATAGGCGGCTGTTGTAATAACGCCATACTTGGATGTAGGCGGAGACTTAATTAGTCGCGTCGAAGTGTGGCATGCTGCCCTCGTGTGTACGTACAACCTCTCGCGCCACTGTCTCGAATGTGTCTAATCCTCCCGTCCGGCGGCCGGAGCTGCTTGCTCTCGTCTCGCGAGAGGGGGGGGACTTGAACGTGTGCCCTTATAAGATAATGTCTCTTCCTATTGGTTGAGCCGCGAGCTACGTGACCATATAAGGTAATGTTTTTTCCTAGCCTGTGGAGGACAACACCGAAATGCGTGACTGGACATGCCATGCGCGCGTGAACAACGTCTGCCCGCCACTTGTATAGTTTGTTCGTAGGATATGGGCAACACATAACACTACCCTCCTTCCCCTGAAAAATGAAGGGAAAAGGCAGCGAGGCTGATGCAGGGGCCCACGTCCTTCCATACAGCATGTGATGCGTTGGTTGCCACAATGTGAGGTACAGAGCTACCTCTTTCACCAGGATTTAAACACTCCCTACCTAAGAGCCAACAAAATTTTAACTACCTGTGAGCCAAGCTAAAAAAACTAGCAATAAACTGAACAAAGGTTGCCAACTCTCTCAAGGAATTATAAAAATATGTCGTACCTAGTGCGATACAAGACACGCTAACGAAGGTGAATGAAGAAATAAAGAAAACATGACCCTTAAGAGAAGGATTTCTACCATGTAAAAATCTTAAAACTAGACAAAAAATTTCCAACACTATTCCTGTTATGGAATATTGTACGCTGACCAATGTCATGAAATGATCGAAATCAACTCATATTCGCGTCTTACAACAGAATTCTTAAAATTATACAACTTTGTTTTTATACACTTTATTCCTGTTATGGAATATTGTACGCTGACCAATGTCATGAAATGATCGAAATCAACTCATATTCGCGTCTTACAACAGAATTCTTAAAATTATACAACTTTGTTTTTATACACTTTATTCCTGTTATGGAATATTGTACGCTGACCAATGTCATGTAATGATCGAAATCAACTCACATTCGCGTCTTACAACAGAATTCTTAAAATTATACAACTTTGTTTTTATACACTTTATTCCTGTTATGGAATATTGTACGCTGACCAATGTCATGAAATGATCAAAATCAACTCATATTCGCGTCTTACAATAGAATTCTTAAAATAATTCAACTTTGTTTTGGTGCATACTCTTAAATCTTCTTACTACGAGAAGCACTACTCTTTATTTGAATACAGTGATATAGTAAGTTACCAAAACACCGTTTAATTGCGTCCTGATATGGTAAGGACTTTACACGCTGGCTTACCATATTGATACCGAAGTAATCAATTACGTGTTTACAAAATATTTATATAATAATTTAATTAATTACATTTATCATAATTAAACCACTTCAATTTACATTTGTTTACCCACCAACAACTCTATGTGTGTGTGTACAATTTTGTTAAATAACTTTCAATTCGAGTTTGTGTCAACTCAACTTAAACTCTCAGGGTTTGACTACGTAAAGAGAGAAGAAAATTTTTTTTAAAAATAAATAACAACAACGCCACGTATTTTTACACAAAAAATACGAAAATTTAATACTACCGACAATGTTATTAGAAGAGGAAATTTTTTTTTTAAATTGAGTAACGAATTTCTTCCTAACACCGGAATCATATATACTTTAATTGTTCGGAAATTCGCGTTTCCAACAATCCTTCTGCTCTAATTCTAAGGAGTTTAGCCATCCTATCACGCTTTGGATTATAGCTACTAGCCGAATGACACGTTAGGTCGATTCCAAAGTTCCCATCCTATCGGAACTTGTAACAGCTCTATAATACCACACAACGAGTAACCGTAGTTACATGATCGCGGAAGAAGATTTAAATTCGATACTACTACAACCTATGTGATCCGAATAGTGTTGTCTATTGGGCCTATTCTGATAACAAAAATGTGGTAATATTATTATTACATTGCCTTTCTATCGTGAATTCACTCCAACATAAGCTAGAATTGAGACATACCCCGTTAAGGAGTGGGTAACTACCCGATTGTGAACGTTTTACTGCCCCAATTTCTCCTATAACGCAACGTGTGAGATGTCCAATACTATAACGATTTAACCTACATGTGAGAATAATTCGACAATGAAAGAGATTGAAAACCCGAAAAAAAGACAAAAAAAAACAAAAAAAAAAAAAATAAATAAATAAAAATAACATTAAAATTAAAAATGATATTTCCATTTATACATGACCTTATCTTTTATATACACAAGGTTATTATTTACAACCATCAGGTTCCTAAGTTTTCTTACTACTAAATGACCTACCCCAGGATGATGAGGGCTAGGTGCCTTCATACCTACCACTTGTACAAGAATTTTCTTATGCCGTCTCTTGTCAACGAAAAGAAAA
Source organism: Limnephilus lunatus (assembly GCA_917563855.2). Lineage (NCBI taxonomy): Eukaryota > Metazoa > Arthropoda > Insecta > Trichoptera > Limnephilidae > Limnephilus > Limnephilus lunatus. The sequence continues at coordinate 101,221,435 of OU830595.1, forward strand.
GAATATGCTTGCATATTCTTTCATTGCATCTAAAATTAAGTAATTTTTAGAATGCAAATTGTTCCATGAAAATAGAAATTAGGTCTCTACCTCCGGTCCCGGGCCAGGATATTGAATACCTAACGCAGTTTTTTCTAATGAAAAACCTAGCCTAATTTAGGGTTCCTTGAACTACGCCCTCAATCAGTGTATCGTGTCATGTTTCTTAGACGAATTTATATACTTATGTAACCATATTCATATATAAATCAAAAAAAATATTATTTTTTTTAAAACCTAAGTGGCTACGCACTAGGATGGGGAAAGTAATAAATTATTACTACCAATAATAGTCATTACAATAAATGAACTAAACATCGCACCAGTAATTTCACTAGTGTAAGGTGAGTTACCTATTCTTTTTTTTTTTTTTTTTTTTTTAAATAATAATAATAACAATAAGTCTTCACGCGGAGATATACCGGCGTCCCGGATTGTCAACACTTGTGATGACGATTCATTAAGAAAGGAATTGTATACTTCTCTAATAACAAAAGTTAAGTTATATGCGTTATAACCTCGTACTAACAACAAGGGTTCATGACATCCTTGGGTTATATATAAAGGACAATACAATACATGTACCTCGTGTTTAAATTTACAATTTTTTATTAAGGTCATCCAATGATGGATAATAATGCTGACTAAGTCATGTAATCAAATGAAAATGATACATATTCGCATTTTACAACCTTATGTAGAGGACAATACAATACATGCACCTAGTGATTAAATTTACTGTGTTATTATAATTTGTAACCAATTTCTTATCCTACTGATGGACTAATTTCCATACTCTGTTCTGTTTTCCTGTTTTCCTCTCCGTGTAATTCTCAGGATACGCCTCCTATAGCGTCTGTCATATTATAAGGATACCTCCTATAGCGTCTGGCATATTATAAGGATCTCTCCTATAGCGTCGGGCATATTATAAGGATCTCTCCTATAGCGTCGTATAATTGTAAGGCTATACTATAATCCTCTCGTGTTTTCAAGAGATACGTTTGAAAACGTCTATCTCCGTGTGGCCACACCGTTACGTTCATAGAACCGTAACCTTGCCTTAGTCACCAACACAAATGAGAAATTAACACACCGTACCTTCCTCAAATGCCTGTGCTTTGGCAAAATAACACATAAAAATAACACAATATCCAAAAAACAGAACTTCATTAATTATTTTAATATTTATGTTACTACAAATTCTATAAAATCTTTCTTTAAAAGGTTACTCTATATTTAACAGGAATCGTTTCCAAATTCTAATAACACAGATTTTATAACACCGCTATACGATGCGTTATACACACTGACTAAGTCGCTCAAATACCTAAGTATTCGACTCGTGTGTTTACCTTTAACATTACATGTTATAAGCTAACAATTTATATACAAAAAAAAATAAAACAAATTCGAATCATATTTGAATTGCTAACGACGTTGCTTCTTACTACAACTTCCAAATTTTAAAACTTTTAATTGTTTGACTGACTATTTGAAAATTCCTTTTTTAAAAAAATTCCTTGTCTATTATTTATTTACTTCTTAATTTAACAATATTATCCGATGATAACTTTTTTTTACTAATAACTTTTAACTATAAGTCTCAGTTTAAACTCAACTTTCCTGTTCATAACTTTTTTTTCTTTTGTTTACTTTACTATTATTTTGTTTAAAAAAAAATCAATTGCTTTTAACTATTTAAGGGCGCCATGACATTTTTCTAAAATAGCTATGTCAAAACTATAAGAATTTACGATTTCCTAAAGCTTACTTGAGGGGTTAATTCTCTATTTCGAATTCTTTCCTATATCACAAATACCTTTTTTTTTTGTCCAAGATTTCTCATCTCTACAATCCCACTTGCCCTAATTCTGAGGAAGGCATTCCTATAACGGTTCGAAACCAGAATTGTATACGCGGGTACCTATGTATCCGTAGTACATTTCTTGAGTTTATTAACTCAATATCTAATATGATATAATTTCTTAACAACGATCACGTTGACATATTATGTAATACAAGAAAAAATGAAGAAGACACTTTCTTATAATTTTATAACCCTTTTCTTCATTACAAGTAAGACATTATTAATTGGATTCTATTCACTATTTGTTTTTTGTTACTAAATTACAATATCGATTTAACTGTAGTAGTTTTTTTTTTTTTTTAATTCTATGTTTTAATAATTTTCCACAGATGTTTTCAAAAAAAAAACCTATTTTATCTTTTTTATCCTGAATTCCATTATACTGTTATTCATTCATGTTAATTTATTGCCGAAATCATTCCTACATTCTTATAAAAAAAACTTAATTGAAGCTAAACATTTAAATGTTCTTTATTCGAGATATTATTCTGTTATATTTGACAAGGATTCTCCTTTAAAAATTCTTCGTTATTTTTATATTTGATAATTTGAACATATGATGCTATTCACTTGTTTCTACTGAAGTGTCTTTACCAACGATGGTCTATTTTATTTTCCGCATACTACTATTTAGAGTGGGATAGTCCCGATTAAAAAACAATACATGTTCCAATACTGTCTCTATGGTAAATACCCATAGCATATACAAAATTTTATTATTAAACCTTCCTTAGATAACCATTCGAAAAATCAAGTATCTAGTAACATATACCTTGTAGTTGGAATTTATTCTTTAAATGATGTTCTACTGTTTTTCACTAATTTATTTAATTTTCTACCACTTTAGTACGAAAGCAATTCAGACAGATTTTAAGAACTTAAACTAACAAAAAAAAAACACTTAGCCAATTATATACATTGATATACACGTTGCCTTGTTAATATACATTTTTATATACAAGTTTGTTCCCTTTCCCGAACGTTTTTACTTTAACCACACTGTGTTTTCTAATTTGTGTAATATGACGTATTAATTCAATGATATACGATCCATATCGTGGGTTCATGACACCCATGATTTTCAAACGAAACATCATTAAGCTTCTAAGAACTTTACTATTTTTAACCGATCTATTATTAACTTTAATAAAGTCTACGAATTTCAACCGATCTGTACCTAAACTTCTGTTTCTTAAAAAAAACTTTTGACTGAATTTGATTATTCCTTTTTTTTCTAAAATTTATGTTATTAATCTTTCATTTGTCTTTAAAACTGTTCCTTAATCCAATTCCAGTTAGCTACTCTGTTTCTAGATCAATCAACAATCAAAATTACAATTCTAATTCATTATAATGCATTAACAATAAATCAAAACTTCTATGAAGAAAAATAACAATTTTGGCTTTATCTATTATTACAAGGAAAACTTTCCATATTAACTTATTCTGTTTTGAATTTTATAATTCGTTGCTTTAAAATTTCTTTTTTACAACATTATGTAACGTCGTTTTCCATTTTGTGTTTTAAAACTTCCTATTGAGAGAAAAGAAAATTAAGTTTATAACTTGTACTCATTATTTATTGAACTTTTCATTTGACGTTTATTCTCTATTTCAAACTTCCAATTTAAATTTTGCGTAGGCGAGGGTGCTATATTAACGAGGTTTCCCGAATTACTAGTTTTTGGGGTGGTTGCTACACTTGGAGAATTTAAATAAATAGCAGGACACTCAACTCGCCTACTACTACGAGATTCGTTAAACTCAACACATTGTTTCCGTAAAGACAACAAAGCCCTTTTGGGAACTACGCCTCTATCTATCAACATTTTTTTTTATTACGGACGCGTTTGCTTTCTCGAAATTTAATATTCTATCCATTATTGGTATGGTGGCCTCCATGATGTTGCGTTTTTTTAATGAACAAAACCAAAAAAAAGGACGAGAGTAGTTGCCGGCAATTGTTATTACTTTCTCCTATTACAGGGGGACGGGCGGACAAACCTACCCGACAGCAGAAATTTCTTTTTTATTGGAAACAACTGCTGCTCTTCAAGGAAGAAATAACACAACTTATGCAGCACCAAGGTGGAGATTCAAATTAAACGAAATTCATTACTCAAATAAAAAAAAAATTCCGCGCGAATGACGAACGACTCTGACTGCTGAACTTCCTTTAACTCGAGATTTTAAAACCCTGGTTTTTTAAATCGTGGAAAAAGGGCGAACACACTGATACTATACTTATTTTATTAAATCACAAGGTTCTGTAAGCCGCGATAGAATCGTAATTGCGTGAGAACGTTACGGTAATAAGCGATGTTTAAAATACCTAACACTCGAATAGCACTAGCCGACGGACTCGCGATGTTTTAGAATAATTCACACAGTAACCACAGCTGTTGATGAGAGCACAAATATAAAATATTTATAGCCAAGAGTACATAATAATGTTTCTAGGGAGAAAACAATCGACAAGACTTCGGGCTCCAGTTGGCGCGCCAGTGTAATACTACTGGTCCCCTCTGCCAAGCGCCAGGGTTATACTAAAGCCACGTAGGGCCCAGTGTTATACTTCCTGGGGCCAGGGTTATATTTTAAGGTCTCCAGGAATATAAGTCACTCCCGGGGGGGGGACAAGTGTTAAGCAGACCCCCCGGGGGTCATATGCCTCGGCTTGGAAGGCTCATCTCAGGGAAGTAGGGTTCCTCCGTGCTTGTCGATGGTTGACTCCAAATGAAACAAGGTTTGGTTACAATTCAAATGTATTCAATATGCAAGGGTGAAACAGTACAGGCAACCAGTAAGCAGTTTAAGGCCTAGCATTTGAGAGAGAGAGAGAGGCAAACTAGTAATGCTACTGAATTTAGGCTCGGGAAGACTAATACGAAAGTTTAGAATCTCACGTGGCGTTGGCGGCGGCAGGCAGCTTCCCTACGTAGTGGAGAGGTCTGGAGCCTCGCTCACAGACCGTACCCGGGACGCTGGGCGCTCAGCAGTGATGGGCGGCTTCTCGGCTTCATGGTGGGCGGATTCGGCCAGCTTACCTAACCGGTAGGCGGTTAGTGTACGCAGATAAGTAGGCGGCATTGGTGAAGTACGCGGCTTATCGGCAACGAAGGTGGATTAAAAGCCGTGCGCTTCTAGGGCGGCCATGGTATTAAATAGGCGGCAGTTGTGAAATACTCGGCTCGTCGGCAACGAAGGCGGATTAAAAGCCGTGCGCTTCCAGGGCGGCCATGGTATTAAATAGGCGGCAGTTGTGAAATATAGGCGGCTGTTGTAATAACGCCATACTTGGATGTAGGCGGAGACTTAATTAGTCGCGTCGAAGTGTGGCATGCTGCCCTCGTGTGTACGTACAACCTCTCGCGCCGCTGTCTCGAATGTGTCTAATCCTCCCGTCCGGCGGCCGGAGCTGCTTGCTCTCGTCTCGCGAGAGGGGGGGACTTGAACGTGTGCCCTTATAAGGTAATGTCTCTTCCTATTGGTTGAGCCGCGAGCTACGTGACCATATAAGGTAATGTTTTCTCCTAGCCTGTGGAGGACAGCACCTAAATGCGTGACTGGACATGCCATGCGCGCGTGAACAACGTCTGCCCGCCACTTGTATAGTTTGTTCGTAGGATATGGGCAACACATAACACGGTATAGATCATACTTGTATACAGGTTGTTACGGGACGTGGTTGTGATTCCTGACATTATGTGGAGGAAAAAAATCTAAAAGAAATTTTGGTCTTCGGTGAATTTATTGAAGTTTTTTTCAATTTAAGTCATAAAAAAATCAAGGGATATTGGCTAGTTAGGATCGGGGTGAGGGGTTGGGTAGTTGAATGACTAGTGAGAAGAAAATAACTTTGTTTAGTTTTGAAGAAAAAAAAATCAAAAAGTCATAGGAGACCAAAATTCCATAAACATTTTTTACTTCAAATAATTTCAGGAATCACATGTTAAAAGTAAGTCAAGTACGTCCCTAATATATCCCAATATAGTAGGTCGATAGCTGACTGAACAATACGTTACACAAAACACGGTATAAGGAAAAGAATTCCATTTGTGTATCAAAAGAATACTAATTAATTAATTATAAGAGTTATAAAAAAACATTGTTCAGGAGCCCATTTCCTTTTTGTTGTTATTTCGGTACAATATGCCTGTATAATAGGTTGAAATACAATCGCAGAAGTGTATAGCGCCACATTGCCCAAGACACAAAAGTTTCATCGCCTTTCAGCAACCACTGTCTGTTATCAGGGCGAATAAAAATAACTCCCTTTCATTCAGTTCGTATTCGTTGCTTTTTTATCGCATTCTCTCTCTAACTTTCTACCTTTCACGGCGCAGTGCTCTTTCAGGAAGCATATTGTTACAGTTTATTATACTCAAACAAATTGTTGTTGAATTTTTCATTCTTTCACAGAAATGTGTGCTCGCAAAAAAATATGAAATAATGCATCATTTTTATAAAAGGCATAATCTTTAATAACAACGGCTTGATGTACCTACATACTACACTGATAAGGTGTATTCCTAGAATTTTGGATGTACAAATAATTATGGTAAAAAGTAAAAACATAATAATTTAACCGTCGGCTGTTGTTTGTAATTACATATAAAATATAGAGTGTCTGGAAATATGTGTCCTAACTTCGGGAGGAGATTTTGCATGATGATAGAAGCATTCGAATTTGAGTCTTTTGTGTCGGGAGACTGCATGCAAAAATTATATCAACACGAATTTTTCATAAAATTTAATTTTTCGTAACTAACTAGCTGCAAACTGTTTGGTGTACTTCACCCCTTTATTGAATATACAGGTTGTCCGTAAGTGATAGATAACCTTTCCACAAACTCCACGTTTTTGGAGTCAATGGGAATTTTTTGAAATTTTCTAAGATTGACACCTTCCTCACTCTCTTCAGTGCTATGAATATAAATAAAAAAAAAATTTAAGTTATTTTTTAAATATTATTCTTGAATAGTCGTGCACTCAGAAATACATTATTAAATTGTGTTACTGCTATAACTTTTTTTTAAATCTTGTAATTTTCACAAACTGCGTAGTGGTTATTTTTTCCCCGAAGTTTGTGCTTTCGTGGTGTTAATTATTTTTTTATGAAGGCCTTGGCGGCCAATTCACAAAAGAGTTTCCCGATAATGGATATTCTAATTTAGTATTTTTACAGGTTTTATTTTTTTTAGAAGCAAATATTAGTAGATACTATTATTTTGAACAATGCGCTATTGTTGCAGAATTACATTTTATTGAAAGTAAAGAAAAAGGAAAATCTTATAAAAATCGGCTTACTTGATTATTATTTTAAGTAAAACCTTTTGTCGACATTTTGAAAAGCTGCCATTTTCCTAAGGAATTTCCCTTGTACAGGAACATAATATTCCGTTGTTTGGTTGTGGATTTTCCAACACGACTCCAAGGGGAGTTCCTTGCTTCGAGGCGAGTGACGCGCAATCCTTTACACAATGACTATTGCTTATTTCGGTCTCCGCTAGATGGCAACAATACCACTTTTATGGAGTCAACAGAATGGAGTCGAAATGGCCTGAATAGCGCTCGCTTCTTGGCTCCAAGCATTCCTCTTTCTTCCACATCAATGGGCTATGGCCTTAAGAATGGGGAATATTATATTTTATACAAAATTCTTTGAAAAGAGCCTTTAATGTATACCCCAGCCATTCTGCGGGGCTGAAAGGCATCCAGGAGCGTAGCTCAAATGCGAAGAATGGAATTCTCTCAAAGTTAGAAATAATGGAACTTGTGAAAATTAAAATTTTAGAAAAGATATTCTCTTTTGTGACGAGAGGGAGAATGAAAATGAGCAACTTCTTAAAGCTGAGTGAAGGGGTGGTCTCGGGTGGAGAGGGGGGGGGGTTTATTTTCTGTAATTTAATTTACAGGTTGACTTTTTAAAGTTCGCGCTAATTTGTTAAGTTTCATTTTTGAACCAGTTGGTGATTAGTCGACGCTACGTTATTTTCTGATAATCAAAAAACTAATAACTGTTTTTTCGTTTTTTATGCATAGACATGGTCTTTTCAAAAACACCAGCAAGATTTTTCATGTGATTATTGAGTTAATCATGGTGGAAAATGTCACAAAATATATTTTTGCATTCAAATTCAATGCTTATTTTATTTCATTGTGAATCTACCAATCTATTCAATTCCCTGTATTCCACGAATTAAAACATTATTTCTTCGATTTTATTGAATAGTTAAAAAATCCTATGTATATATCGACATATATGATTTGTGTAAACCTACAGAAAACAAAAAGAATCCTTAACTCATGTTCATGGCGGAAAATAAGTTGTGGAAAATAGTTGCGTAAAAAGATGAAACCTTGATGGAAATTGTCCCTGTTTATTATATATTGTAGAATCCTACTAAAATATTTCTTGGACATTTTTATTTTCAAATCCTGGTTTTATCTACCTAAATTTAATATTGCAATAAGTGATCCAAGATCTGCCGATTTGGTGGGTCTATCGAAGACATTAAATATCCAAATAATTAAATAATTTACTCATTTACTGAAGAAATCCTAAAATCATGTGCGTCGCGTCGGTTAATTTAATATCATCCCCTTACGTACATCATTGCGCTTATTTACATGAAAAAAATGTTGTAAAACATCCCCCATTGACAAGGGGTGCCATCAAAACACATCAGTTTAAAGCTCCAGGAGGTCTTGCACGTACCTATGCCAGTACGATATTGACTAAATTGATTATATTGTCTATGGTCAGTTGGCGTTAGTTGCGAGCACGGTCAACAAATGATATTCACATTCTGACATATTCCGACAAATTGTAGCGCGGTCTCCATAGTATCAGATAAACTTCGGTAAACTGTCTAAGACGGGTTCAATTTATTCGGTTCGATCTTGGAGAAACGAAAGTTGCTCAAATATGACTAAAGACCTCATTAACTAATTAACTCCCTTTTTAATGTCATGTGACTGAAATGCTAATATTTAGGTAAGAATTTCAATTCAACATTGCTAATTATTATTATTATTTTTCTTAATCATATTTTTACATACTTGTTTGGCTTTGACCAGTGAATATCGATTATTTATATATCTGTTGCGTTGTCAACAGTTAAACCGTGCTCGGATATCGATATAAAATCGTCGGAAGTTATGCAAATCGATTCGATATCATAAAGTTATCGATTTCTCTCTGCTAGACCTCGTGAAAAGCGACTTTGCCAGGGATGACTAATTTTCAATCTATTTTTTCTTCAATTCACACCCGAAACTGTAAATTAGATAGTTGAGATACTGTAGTTCTCAAAAAAATCTTTTTACATAAAACTTTAACATGTTGAGTTGAATATAAAACTAAAAATATATTATTAAGACTTTTCACATCCTTAGGACAAAGAATAAACGTCATTTTACTGATCATCCGATTCAATTTCTATTTGGAATAATATTGGATTTGATGCATGTTTGGTTTGGAGTACCTACTTACTGGCTTTGCATTATTTACGAAATGAAATATTTTCCTTAATGAATTATCCAAAGATTTGTTTTCGACAAACTATTGCAAGTACCTAATACGTTCAAGCTCTTATATATTGCGGAACTGTATTTTATTTACTAAACCAATTAGATACCTGTTAGAATGACGACATTTTTTCCGGAAAATCTAACAGATTTCGTAAGAAACATTGAAAAAATAGTTTGAAGTTAAAAAAAGTGTTAATATTATTATTATTATTAATATGTGATACATTTTCTAATTTTATTTTGACATAAGCACTTACCGGCATTCTGCAAGACCTATTCGTTTGTGAAATAAAAACAAACACTTTATGATTATGATTATGATTGACACGCAGATGAAGTTCAAACGGGATTGGTTCGGTCCATATAAAGCACGCCTAACGCACTAAGCATCAACGAGCATCATCCCTTATGAGAAAATCAATTTATAAGAAACTAGCAGGCCCGGCCACACCTTGCTGTGGCTAAAGAAACACAACGCCACGCCATTATCCAACCTCTATAACAAACGCCATCTGTTAAATTAAATCCACAACTCCCGTTTGTCAGCTCGCTGCCCGCTGCCCGCTGCCTGCTGCCCGCTGCCGCTTGGCCAGATAACCAATTTACACAAAACCTTGACAAATTATACACCTAAAAACCTTCCTCGTGAATAACTCTATCTATTGGTGAAAACCGTATGAAAATCCGTTGCTTAGTTTGAAAGATCTAAGCGCACAGATAGTCGGTGCGACTTCATTTTATAATATGTAAAGAAGATGACAACTTTTGAACTAAGTTTATTACAGATTTATCACCATCATCACTCTTGGCTCTACAACCCCTGGTGGGTATTGGCCTCCTCAAGAGTCTTCCTCCACTCATCACGGTTTTGTGTCAGCTCTCTCCAGTTTAAAATCTCCAAGGTAGATATAGGTATCTTTGAGGACGTTGTCGCTCCATCTTAATCTTGATCTTCCCAGGCTCCTTGTCGGTCTTTAGTTCAGCAGGGACTTTGGTGCTTGCTGCTCGGTCATTCTCTCTACATGACCCAGCCACCGAAGTCTTCCCAGTTTTACAAATTTTGTGACTTTTAGATCATTAAACAGAGTATATAGCTCATTGTTGTAACGCCTGCGCCAAAATCCATTTTCTGAAACCGGTCAGAAGATACGCCTCAAAATTTTCCTTTCAAAAACATCCAATGCTCGCTTATTCCTCTTAGTTAGTACCCAAGTCTCAGCTGCGTATGTGAGTAAGTATTTTGAACACTAATATCTTGGTTTATCTGGACAGCAGTCTGGATTTTATTTGGTTTTGTAGGCGGTAATAACAGCGATTTGCGTTCACTGTGCGCTTCTGGATCTCCTCTGTGGTATTACAGATTTATATAAACTGAAAAATAATAATGTTTTTTGTTGAAAATTGACCATTATTAATTTTTTTTTTTTAAACTTGTATTTTTGCCTTGTTTGTATTTATGGCGTATTGTGTAATAACTACAGCAAATGTTGGTACAAAAAACTTATTAAAACTCTTACCAAGTAGCCAGATCTTTACTGCGATGTAAGCACAATTCGAGAAGAATTCAAGCGTAATTTTAATTATTCAATTTGTGAGCTTTTTGCCTGACTCACTCAAAGCTCTGACAAAACGTGCGTGGGATTAAATACAAAATGTTACATTGCCTTTACGGATCGACAAAGAATTTTAGTGGGTAGAGAAATGGCCGTGATGGATCACAACAGGAAATGACAAAGCTTAAACACATCATTTCATCGCTGTACACATCGAGCTTTTTGCGCTGACAGTCCAGTTAGGGAAGTTTTGTACGTTGTATATTTTAAAGATTTGTCAAATCGTTGGTTTGGAATTTTAGACAATTTTTTTGTTTATTTTGTTTTTTTAAAGTTGTAGAAAGACATTATCAAAGCGTGAAAATCAACCTTTTCTCTCAGCGTAAATCGAGTGAAGGATATTTTCCATTTCATGAAATTTTTTTGGAGTAGGTAGGTACCTAGGTAAGAAACGCAAAAATATTTCATTATAAAAACTTTATTAATTTCTCTTCGTGTCTACTCGGTATTATATTCGGATTGTTCGCTTTCACAATTCCATTTTCTCGGTAGGTGCCAACCAACACGGGGCTGGAGCCCTGTGATTGGTCGAAGCCGGCGAGGGTGACAGACACCGATCAAACCAGTTGATTGTTAATCAAAGTTTTTTTCATTTCACAACAGAATGATGACGTGGAGATTTAAAAAAATATATTCTTTTTTTCCATTTTTCATTTCGTTTTTCGGATACACGCACAACGACAATGATGGCTCGACTGCCTACAAAATAGAACAGGGTGATTGCGAATTGGGTGATGACCTCTTTGGCCTATTGGTTCACGCTTTGAACTAATGAGATGATTAGTAGCGAAATGTAGGTGCCCGACATTACTGTCACAATCTCCATATTTAATTGAGACTTGCTATAAAGAGAAAAAGATGTTGTCCGCTGATGAAATTGGCTGACGACTCAAAAATAACGGCTGGCTTTGTATTAATGATGTAGACATAGAGTAGTAACACATGACATTTACCGAAATCCTGATCATGTATGTTTTACAAGAGCGTATCTATGTCATTCACATCAAGAGGAGGGGGGGTAAGGGTAAAAAAGGGGGGGGGGGGTGGAAAATTTATAATAGTTTTTGAGACCTCTGCTTACATCAACTTAATATTAAAATCACATTGATAAAAGGGAAGGTGCAAATAATGTTGAAGTATTTTCTAGTAATGTAATTTAGCTGTATGTACTATACACTTTTTCAAACCTCCTTCATAAAAATACTACAAATAATTTGTACATCAAACAAAATATTATTGGAAAAAAAATGATTTAAAAAGTAAAGTCAGAATAGGACACTAATATATCTTTTTCTAATTATTTTTATTTTTTATTTATTGATCTATATACGGGATGTTTACATTATATTACTCGCTAGGGAATACCTGTGTTGAGACAGGCGTAGAGGTACATAATTGAATATTATATAAAAGAGTAATATAATTTACAATTAAACATAAAGATGATTGAAAGTGTGGGTAAATCACATAAAGAGGGTTTTCTCATAAATGAAGGAAGAGATATAGTACAGTAGTAATCCTGTCAAATCTATACCTTGACAGTTTGAACAAACACAAATGGCGACCATGACAGAGTGAAGACGGCATGCGGTTGGCTGTAATGGACTTTGGCTCATATGATTTGAAGCGGGTGTGGGACTTAGGTTGGATTGAAAAAGTCTATCAACATTCACCTTGAATTTCTTTGGGAAACCGTGAACTTCGGTTAGATCGATCTAAAACCAAAGTTTTTTTTTTGCCGAATCGAATACGCAAAAAGACAAAAAATGTTTGGCAGTGGACTTTGGCGAGTTTGAAATGTTTCGACACATGTAGTTCATGAAGATAACTGCGTAAATTAAATTGTCTGTGATTTCCAATATTTTTTCTTACAAAAATTTTCAGTTGATCGCGGCGATCCCACCCTTATCTGAATTCTTGAGATGCGATTTTAGACTTGAATTATATAGACGAATAGAACCGTATAGACGAATGTTGTATCTGCTTAGTTAACAGCATCCGATAGTGAAGGGCTCTCATACCCTTAACTTAATTTAAATATACCTATCTGAGAGTATCATACTTGTATTGTCTAATCACATTTTTCTTACTGAATTAAAATTACTCCAATCCTTACACATCAATCTGTCTCTAGGAAGAACAAATCCTTGTATTACTGTACCGCCCACCATTAAATGTTGCTTTTACTTTCCAAAATACACTCATTAAAGAATATATTACATATTAATATTAAAATATTTTCAGGATTAAACAACATGTGTTCACAATTATGCCCTCTGCGTGCGAACTATATCTAAATTTCTTTAAATAGACAATAAACAGTGTTAATTTCAAGCGACCTCCCAGGTAAGTACGGTCCTGTATAAATTCATTTTTAGGCAGCATCGCGTTTGAGGGAGCGGGCAGCGATCGGCAGAGACGGGGGACGATGGAATGAAAAGGCGTCAGTCGATGTATGAGTCAGTCTTTATTGCTGCTACGTAGCGATGGTAAGTTTGGAGTAAAGTAACGGTTTAGACAGGAGCGATGATGATGTGGCTCTATGGTGTTGCATGTGATGAAGGTCGGTGATGCAGTGGTGTAGCAGAACTCGTGTCTGCATGTCGCCAGCATGTAGTTGCGCACCATGTTGGTGGAGATGACCTTGACGTCCAGGATGGATGCTCGACGCGGTGTCGCGGAGATGGCGGTGTCGCTCGTTGCGTCCTCAAGGTTGATGAGGCACCGGCACAGGTCCGGCACGTCGCCGTGGACCTGGCGGTTACCGCACTGGAATGTTAACACTCGATGCACTGTCTATGTATGGGTGATGTTACTGATACTAGAGACTGGAACTGACTGACTGACTAGCGCGGTGTCGCTGCGCTTTATATAGCCGACCGTGTGAGTACCCGGAACGTCAAGTAATGTTGAGCCACCGCGCAAAACGGAGAAGCCTCTGGAACATTCCGCGGCCGTAAGAATGTGACGGCTGTTGTGTCGAGGCCTTTCGATGCGCTTCCCGAAATGTTTAGCCATGTGCGGCGTGACACACTACAACTGTAGGTAGATTGTACACTTTCGAGAATACGCTGGCTGTATCAGTGGCGGCGCAAGGATTGTGGCAAAAAGGGGCGACCGTTCTGGTCGCCACACGTTCATTGGTCAAAATATTGTACATATATTTTCATATCGGTGATCAATGAACCGATGTAAGCAATTAGCCATAAGTTGTTTTTGTTTGTCTAGCTTGTAGTCTTTCTAGATTTTAGGCATGTATCGTAAGTTTGTACAGCGCCCTTGAGGTGATTTTTCACAAAAACGGCGCTATATAAATCGTCCAAGTATTATTATTAAAAGGTTAAGCCACAAACATGCGTGAAATTATTTGTTATTTTATCATTAAATGAAATGATTCAGTTGCCAGGCAAGAAAGAGTTTTGAACTAATTTTCCCAGTGTTATGTAAAACGAAAAACGTGAAACTAACTTTAGTGACGCACAGCAGTATTTTTTATGCCGCTCTTCGAAATCAAAGAAAATTAAATCGCATTTAGTTTTTTTGGTTTCTCTTGTTGGCGATGAAAGAATATTTTTGCTAATTTTTTTTATGTAGCCAAACTTTTGGGTCACGCGGTGTTTCATAAAACACGCCAAAACAAGTCATCATATTTTTTCAACGCAGCATGGGTACGTTTTTAAATATCCGTTTACATCTTCGTAATGACTCGCGGTTTTCTAAAAGTGACGTTTATTCAATAATCTCCAGTTTAAACAAAATGGCAACAGGTGTCAAGAAGAAACCGAACGGAGAAATTGATTTGTCTGCTTTTATTATTTCAACATATTTTTACACAAATGAACAAATTAATTGGTATATATGTACAAATATTGGTGTGAAGTAGTTATTATTTATTACAAAAAAAATTAACATTTCAAATTATAACTATATTTAAAATTATATAATATTTTTTCCTGATTATTCTACTACTCCATAAGTTGAGCTCCAGTAGCTCGTTATTTTGGGAGGAGTATTTACACAATAAAGCTCTCTAAATAAATATCCTCTCTTCTATCAAGCGTTATCTAAAATTGCCTCCCCTCCATTCAACATTTCATCTCTTCTAAGTCTGAACTCGACTCCAATCTTCCATATAATTCTGAAATTTGTACATTTAAATAAAATTAATATATAAATTCACCTTTCACGTTCTATGTAATTTTAAATGATGGCCTAGAACACCCTTGAAGGGTGAAAGCCAGAAATAATTAAAAAAAAAAAATAAGGCCTAAAGGGCAATATGCAAACAATATTCTAAGATTTTTATTTTTTTATTTTTAACTTTATGAGTAAAAACTCAAATTATAATATTTAATTAAATGAAGTTAAATAATTTGATTGAGTTTCGCTAACTCAATCAAAATCTTCATATATAAAGATAGCAGCCAATAATATGTGCGTTAAGAAAAATGAAGATAGTGTTGGTAGTTCTTAGTCGAAGTATGATACAGTTAAAAGTGATCGAATTGGAAATGGGTTCCATAGCTCAATCGGTAGAGCAGTTGGCCATGAATGCTAAGGTATCTGGGTTCGTGTCCCAGTGGAACCAATATCTTTTTCTGATTTTTCTGTCTTCAGATTTTGATTGAGTTTCGTTAATATTGTCTTCATTTATTTAAATATTCTAAGACTTATTAAATAACTACAAACGTAATTCAACATTCATAATAACTATAGACGTAATTCAACATGCGAGTATATACGATTTTAGAAAAAAAAATTGTAGTTAAAACAATAACACTAACGAAAGTTTAATAGTTAAATTATTTTATTTTTTAAAATTTTTTTTTTTTTCATCCAAAAAAATATATGAATACATAATATAATATCATATTATATTACAGTCGTTTATTGCTTACATTTTAAGTATATTTTCCCTTTTTTTTTCTTCCTTTTCTTTTACACAGTAGTAATAATAACATATTTTTAATGACAATAACATGTTACTTACAAAGTTAAAAAAATAAGGTAATAAATAGTGCGTTAGTAAGATAATAACATTGTTATTAAGTAAACGTTCATTAAGGGTAAAATATATCACTATCCAATTTCAGGGATTTAATTTGCTTTTTGAATTGTTAAAATGTAAAAGTTAAGGTTAAATTAATTTGGTTTTTCGATAATAATATATTAACAATACCTACAGGTTTCACAATCATAATTTATCGATTAATTTCCAAGTGTATTATACTTACTTAATAAATGAATTATTGGAATAAACGATATGCCTTCTTGTTTCATATTTTAGTGGTTAACTTTATTTCGGAGTTGTTTTGTTTTCTCTCTTAAAAAAATAATCTTTTTTATTATTTTAACTAATATTTTTATGTTTTCTGGTCAATAAAGTGTAGTGTGTTGTTCCCTGAGGATTCTTCTCCCCTCTGATCTTCCAGGAGTCACTTTTCGTCGCTGATTTCCAGATATTTATAACCTTTTTTTCTCTACTGTCACTTTCCATACATATTTTTTTTTTGTAATTTTGTGAACAATGGAGGAGGATTTCCCTCCTGGACATCCTAAAAAGCCCCCAGATCCTCCCCCTGACCCTCCAGATGGTGAAAATATTGTAATTTCTGACAGTGAATCTGTCATTCTAACTTCCACAAAAAAAAGGAAGTTTAGTCCCTCTTCCCCAGTAAAGCATGACTCTCCTTCTACTTCTCATTCTCTACCAGATCTTCATCAACCTCCTCCAACCAATTTTTACTCTACTCATTCCTGTGGCCCCTACATTGTTTATGCGCAAAAAACTGAGCAAGGTAAAACTATACATCCTCTTGAATTTGGTAAATTCCTTTCAACCAACAAGAACCTTTCGATTAAGCCCGGAGGTGTAAAAGCCGAGGGTCGCTTCCGAATCTCTGTTGAATTCCTCTCAGGTTCAGCCGCCAACAACTTTATTAAAAACATTTTTATTACATCTAATTCTAAATTCAAGGCGTACATCCCAACTTTCAATGTCACTCGTATGGGCCTGGTCAGGGGTATCTCGACCGATCTGTCCATTTCAGAAATTCTGTCTTCTCTTTCAACCCCTCAACATATCGGCAATCCCATAAAAGCCAGGAGGCTAAATTATAAGGACACCTCTGAGGGCAATGTTTCCTGGAAGCCCTCCCAATCTGTTGTGATCACATTCGAAGGACAATCTCTTCCCTCCCATATCTATTTATTTTTCAACTCCTTACCAGTTGAAATTTATACTTACCCCACCACCCAATGCTACAATTGCTGCCGTTTTGGTCATACCAAAGCTGCATGCAGATCCCCTCCCAGATGCTTCAAATGTGGAGAAAACCACACGGCTGACCAATGTTCTTCTCTCTCTTCACCTAAATGTTTTAACTGCTCAGGCGCTCATTCCGCCATTCACTCTTCTTGTCCTGAACAAACTCGCCAAAAAAATATAAAAATTTCCATGGCCTCTGAAAACTTGTCTTTTCTGCAGGCTTCTAAACTATTCCCGCCTGTCAAAAAATCTTTTGCCGAGGTTTTATCCAGTAACTCTCCATCCAACCCTCTCCCCTTCTCCTCAACATCTTCTCGATCAACTAAATTTATGTACAAAAACCCTGTCTCTAAACCGGCTCCTGGATACGATCGGCAACAACACAACTCACTTCTCTTAAATCCCAATGGTTCTCCTCTTTCAAATGCCACAAATGGGTGCGCAAACAACTATAATTCGTCCTCAACAAACCATCAAAAGCTTTCTGAACAACTCTCGCAAGATAATTCTTCTTTTATACAAACTCTTATTATGCTTCTAATTGACCTAATTTCTTCTCAAACTAATCTACCGTCCAACGCTGCTTCTATTATTTCCACGTTAAAATCATTTGTTCAAAATGGCACTTCAAGATGTCAGAATACTTCAGTGGAATAGCCGCGGTGCTATTTCTAACAAATCGAACCTTCTTAACCTATTAAATTCGAACCTTGTTTCTGTGGCTGCTGTCTCGGAGACATGGTTTACTCCATCCACCCACTTTAATGTGGGATGGTACTCCTGTCTCCGTGATGATCGCCTGGAAGGTACGGGCGGCGGTGCTGCCCTTTTTATTAAAAAATTCCTTCCGTTTTCCCCAATAAATAATATCAAACCCCCCAATGCTGACTTTCAAATGGTTGCAGATAAAATAAAGGACACATCCTTTGTTTCTATCTATATTCCCCCATCTTCTCACTTCAATAAGCAAGCTTGGTTAGAAATCATCCGTCAACTAAGCCCTCCATTCTTTTTATTGGGCGATTTTAATGTCCATTCCCCCGTCTGGGGTTCTGCTTTCTCTGATCGAGATGGTCGAAATGTTATAGATTTTTTAGATGAATCCAACCTTTTCCTTTTGAACGACGGATCTCCTACGAGAATCTCTCGCCCCAACACAAACCCCAGTGCAGTGGATCTCTCCATATGCTCTACAAATCTGGCACCTCTCTCCTCGTGGGTGGTGTCCCCCGATCCTTGCTCCAGTGATCATTTCCCGATCATCATCACTTATCAAACTTCTTTCCATTCAGACAAGTCCCATATTTCGACGAAGATTAAAACAAAACACACCAAATGGGACGAATTTAACTCGCATATGGATAAGTTTATACAAAATTTACCCTCTTCCGATGTATTATCTGTCAAAGATGACTACGATAACTTCAAATCGATGCTCATAACTGCAATACATAAATCAAATCCTCCCCCTAAAACCAAATCTCTTAAAAAACTCCCTCCGACTCCCTG
Organism: Limnephilus lunatus; assembly: GCA_917563855.2. NCBI lineage: Eukaryota > Metazoa > Arthropoda > Insecta > Trichoptera > Limnephilidae > Limnephilus > Limnephilus lunatus. The sequence goes on from OU830595.1 coordinate 101,240,270, forward strand.
GTGGGATGAGGAATGTTCTAAGGTAGTGAGAATTCGGAAAGCTAAATCTCTTTCGTATCGTCACAATATGACTATGGAGAACTATCTTATATACAAAAATGCCGAAGCCAATGCCAAAAGGGTATTGAGGTCAAAAAAAAGATCCGGGTGGTACAACTTCTGCAGTTCAGTATCTCCGAATACTCCAATTTCGGAAGTTTGGTCTATGATTCGAAGATTTCGATCCTCCTTCAGTTCAACATCTCCTCGAGCGTCTCATTCTAAATGGATAGATGAGTTCTTGGACAAAATTGCCCCCCCTTCTGTACCTAACTTAGATGAAATAACTCCCATCCACAACACTCCTATGTCTGATCATTGGCTAGACTCTCCAATTAAAAAATTGTTTATCAACAGTCAAAGACTCATCTCCAGGCAGAGATGGTATTCCTTATAGCATTATCAAAAATAGTAATGATAATGTTCTAAATCACTTCCTAAGCATCTTAAATAAAATCTTTCAGTCTGGCATAATGCCTGATGACTGGAGTTCTCAAATAATCATCCCAATCCTAAAATCAAACAAATCACCCAATTCTGGATCCAACTACAGGCCAATTGCTCTTTCATCCACCCTGAGTAAAATTTATGAAAAATTAATTAAAAACCGGTTAGAATTTTTTGTCGAAAGTAATCAGCTTCTCTCTCCATCTCAATTTGGATTTAGGAAAAAAAAATCTACGCAAGATAACCTTGCCATCATCAGCACTGATATTAATTTATCCATTTCTAACCATGAAGTATGTCTTGCAGTCTTTATAGACATAGAAGGTGCCTTTGACAATGTTTCCATCCCAATCCTTAAAAAAAAACTTTTAGGCCTTGGCCTTTCCCCCATGTTTGTCCAATCTATTATTAATCTGTTTCTTGATAGAAAAATTTTCATTGAACTACCAGATGTTACTCCTCAGAGTAGATCAATTTGGAAAGGTTTACCCCAAGGCGATGTATTATCCCCTATACTGTATAATATATACACGTACGATATGCATGTCTCTATTCCCCCTCAAGTAAAAGTTATTGAGTTCGCAGATGATTTAGCTTTCTACTTATCATCCAAAATCATCCCACTTGCCGTCAAATATCTTAATGAAGCCATGGATGCCCTTTGCACATGGCTCACTTTAAATGGTCTGGAACTTTCAGTTAAAAAGAGTCAGTGTGTCACCTTCTCAAACCGTCATAAAAATCCTCCTGTTCAAATTTTATTTAAAAACTCTCCAATCCCCAACGCCTCTGAAGTAAAATTTTTGGGAGTAACATTTGATAGGAAACTTAAATGGTCTTCCCATATTCACAATATAGTTACTAAATGTGAAAAAAAATTAAATATCATCAGATCATTGACTGGCGTTTGGTGGGGTGCTCACCCTACCTGCATTAAGTTGCTTTACAATGCACTTATTCGAAGTCATCTCGACTATGCCTGCCCACTTTTTAGTACTGCCTCCAAAAATGCACTCAGTAAATTAGACAAAATTCAATCGAAGTCATTGCGAATAATAACTGGAGCGATGCAGTCGTCGCCCATCAATTCCCTTCAAGTGGAATGTTCTGATCCCCCACTTTATTTAAGGCGACAACTGTTTGCTGACAAATTTGTTCTTAAATGTTTAAATTCTAAATGTCATCAGGTTATTCCCAGAGTTTCGTTGTTCAAAGACTCAACACATTCATCTACAATCAGAGCTCGAACTAAACCTCTTCCTGCCATCTGTAAAAATTTTCGCTCTCTCTCAGAGCTTCAAATTATCCAAAATGATCTTCTTCCACTATACAAATTAAAATATAGTCACGTCACCCTATCCCCAATAATTTTGGAAGGGATCGGCATCCTTAAAAGTCATTCCAATCTCCCAGCCCGTAGGTACTGTTAATAATATGTTCAATGACATTATTTCTTCTAAATGGCCCAACTCTTCTCTTTTATTTACTGATGGCTCCAAATCTCCTGACTCTCCTAACTGTGGTATAGGTATTAACGTTTACCACAATAATTCTAATGAGAGAATATTTTATTCAATTTCAAACCAATTTTCAATATTCTCTGCTGAGTGCATTGCAATAATTGAAGCACTCAAATATATAATCAAAAATAATTGTGAACATTCCCTTGTTCTCTCTGACTCTCTCAGTTCCCTCCAAAAACTTAAATCCTGTCCTCTTCTTCATCCTGATGATCACTTTGTATGCCTCATTAGAGTGCTGATAGCCTCCATTCAAAGCTCTGGAAAAACCGTAATTCTTGTTTGGATCCCTGGACACATTGGCATAGTGGGTAACGATATTGCAGATTCTTTGGCAAAACAAGGAGCGTCCAACCCTATTGTTACCCTCGTAAACCATATTCCCCTATCTGATATTTTTTCCATCATCAAAGATAGATCCCGCAATGTTTGGACAGAGTATTGGAACATTGCCAGTCAATCCAAGGGAGCTCGCTACGCCTCAATACAAAGGACTATCCCATCAAAACCGTGGTTTCAAAAATTTCCCCATTTTTCCAAAAAAGAAATTTCCTCACTTATTCGAATGAGAATCGGTCATTGTTCCGTTCCTTCTCACCTTTTTAAAATTCACATCCTTGACTCCCCAGATTGTACGTTCTGTGGTCTAGATGTGGGCTCTTTAGATCACATATTTTTTGGTTGTCCCTCTCTAAATAAATATCCTCTCTTCTATCAAGCGTTATCTAAAATTGCCTCCCCTCCATTCAACATTTCATCTCTTCTAAGTCTGAACTCGACTCCAATCTTCCATATAATTCTGAAATTTGTACATTTAAATAAAATTAATATATAAATTCACCTTTCCCTTTCTCTGTAATTTTAAATGATGGCCTAGAACACCCTTGAAGGGTGAAAGCCAGAAATAATTAAAAAAAAAAAAAAACTTTATTTCGAAAAGTAAAGAATGTAATAATTATTTACGTTAAGCATGCATTAATAATAATATTAAAGTTCCATAATTATTCATAATATTTATTGTTTTGATTTTTGTGACCTTTTCAAATTACTAACATATAGGTCTCTAAGTGTAATAATTTATTTTATAAAACTTTTTTAAGGTCTCTTTGTTAAATTATTTACTAACTTAATCTGAAAGGTTCAAAATATTCTTCAAATAAGTACCTACCGGCCTTCGTTCTAAACCGAATCACATTTTCCCCTAAAGCTAAAAATCCCAGCCCTCGCGAATTTTGTTTTCTGATCGGCCCTTCGATATTGAAAATTGAATTTCGCTTTGTGCAGTGAATATTATCAATCGGAACTTTTTATTTTCCTGGACTGCGATAACATCATTCTTTCTCGTATTTGTTGATCAATACTGTTATTTTTACTTATTTGCCATGAAGAAGTTTGATCTGCATTTATGAAAAGAGAATAAATAAATAGATATTTCACAAAAGTTATCTAATTATATAAAATTAATTTCAAAAGTAAACCGAGAAAACTTTCTTCCATTACTTATATCTAATTACTTGATATCGAATTATTGATTTTTCGAACCTCAAGCTGGCCGGGCTATTTCTCGGAGTAATCGAGTAAAAAATCGGAGTTGATGTACATATTTAACTAACATTTACATGTTTAGACTATCATTTTATTAGTTATACGTTAGACTCTCGTACATATTATGTAATTATTATTTTTATGAGACGTTTTTTCTATATTTCTATTATTATTTTTTACAAAAAAGACAAAAACCATCGAGTTTGACCTAGGTACTTTTCAATAGATAAAATATCTCATACATAAGAAAGGAATTAGTTTATTTACTGCCTATCATTGGACGGCACATATGGGTTGAAATATAACCAAACTGCGCACATAAATGCATTGTGCCAATTATTTTAATCTTTTAATATTACTTTATTTATTGGCTCGCCAACAGAATACATAACATTATAATTATTACATTTTCAATGTAGTTATAGCGATGTTTGCAATTATAGGTGAGCACACCATTCATCTTAAGATTCTTAGTATGACTGTAAGTTGTAATACATATCTAATAATAAATGAGGTTACAATTAGGTACATTACAAGGAGGATTAAAATCAAATATTAGTAAATTCATATATACACATTTACGTATATTTGTACACATATGTTATATGTAGGTATATTGCAAACATACATATATGCATAAATTTAAATACACACACGCACACATATATGTACATATATCCCTACATTTGTGCACATATTATAGAGCCAATTCATAATTAGGTGAACGATTCAATAATTACAAAGGAGATCGTCAGGTATATGGAAGTATAAGTTCTGAAGGTAGTGATATCCAAATCTTCATGTTCGCAGTATTTATTGTACTAGTATAATCGAGTCATTCTTGACGTTGGTTTGAAAAAATTAATTCGGTAAGTATCGATCCAAAAGGTTTCAAGATTTCTCATGAATTTAGGTCATATATTATCTAAGATTATTTTGATAAATTAAAGATGAATCATACATATTGTTTATGATTTTAAACAGAGAGATTATGTCTGAAATATGTCTTCTTTTGGCGAGTGAGACTGCTCTAAAGTGAGTAAGTCTTTCAGCATAGTTATTTAGATTCCGATGTACGACTCCACTTTACTGCTATGAATTGCATAGTGTGTGGACCAAATCACAGAGCCTTACACTAAGATACTGAAGCTACTGAGGTTCTTGCACGATTTGGTGATTTCAATCTAACTACCTGATTATTTCTAGTAGAGATTTTAGTAGTAATTTATTATTCCGAATTACCAAAATTATTGCATCTAAAAGTAAACAGTGCGATTAATCTAATTGCACATTGACATAGTAGGTAGAAGTTAAGGTAAGCCCAGCTTATAACTCTGCTCTACTCGGCCCTTGTCTCAAGGATCCTTGACTTCCGGAGTCCTGTAGTTCTGTGTTCCTGTATCCCACGGTCGGCGGTCCCACGGACCCTTTGTTTCAGGTTCGAGTGGGGCTCCCCTAAAACCTATTTAAGGGTGGGTGACGTCACAAACGTATGGAAAAAAAATATTTTAAAGAAGGTATTTTAAAATTTTTGGCAGAATACCTATCTGAACATATTTTAATATATTCTGTCCTAAGCTTTTAAGGTGGATGCCGAAAGCGGACAAAAGTTGAAACAATGTTCATAACGTGATTTTCTAACGCTATAATATTATTTTTGGGTAACTATTGGACAAACACAGCGGGCGTCTTGGTTGTCTCTATAGTTCAGAGGTTAGAGAAGGTACTCTCCCAGTGAGCAGAACATCGTGATCGTGACAATAACATTTTAAAGTATACGTATTTCATCCCGAGAACGGAATCTAAAGATATAAATTTAAGAATAATAAATCTACCTAATTGTAGCAGGTACTACTAAAAATAGGTTCATGGGACTTTTCTATTAGTATTAAGAACTAACTAAAGCAAATGTCAATAAAACATCAATAATAAGAATTGAAAATCTTCCATCAAAACAATCTATAGACTTTAAAGTAACAGGAAATCAACTGTTCCAAATGTTCAAGACAAGTTTTGGCCAAAGAAACCACATATATCTGGCAACCAAACTTTACAAAATCCTTCCTCCAAGTTTGAAAAAGATAGAAAAGATAAATAAGTTTAAGGAAAAAATCAAAACATGGGTGAAAGAAATTAATGCAGACATACTAGAGAATGTATTAAAAACATCATAGAAAATACATAACGGAAAATCAAAGAAATCTACCAATCCGCCTCAGCACAGGACCACCTAGTGAGGAGGACTAAGAACAAACAGATGAAATAGTTATATACATTATCATATCTTGTAATTCTCATCAAACCTGTAATTAAATAGTAACTAATAAAACTATGATTTAAAAAATATCTTCAAGCGCCCATGAGGTAATTTTTCCGCAAATACGGGACAGAAAAAATATCTTATTTCAAATAATATTCAAATAGCAGTAACTCACACCCTATAAGGTCAATTCCATTCCACATACCTGGTATCGGTGACATCTATAAATTGTCATATTTTGTTTAACAAAAAAAAAGTTTTTTTATATATCATAAGTGAGTGCGTACCAAAGTGTGTTTAAACAATTTTAAACATAGCTAAGCTACTATTCTTGCTTTTTGAACCGCCCTTCAGGTGATTCTACTCAAAAAATAGTACAGTAGAAATTGGTGGTATATCTTATATTATTAATATTTTCCTCAAAGAATTTTTCTTTCATCCCCTAAACACTCGACTCGCCAGCCACCTATTATTTTCACATTAAAATATTTTCTAAAACCCCACTTGAACTTTTTTCTTCTTTCCATAAGAATGGTTCAACGAGCATGCAGATTTGTTTAGCTTTGTAAGCGATACAAGTTCTCTAAAGCTCGTTAGTATAAAGCTTAATTTGCTGCTATGCGGGGAGCTTTTTGAGCTTTTGAAAGGCGATCGGCGCTTGGAGGGTTGAGGTGTTGAGCTTTGAACGCTGAGCAGGCCTCTTTATAATTCTTGTTTTCGGTATTGATTTCAATGTTATCATTGATCTTTTAATAATAACAGAACGAAATATTTGAATTCATAAAAAAATATTTATAATTTTTTTGTGAAAGTTAAATAGGTTGAATTAAAAAAATCAATGTAAGCATTTTAAACACTCGAATTTTATTGATATTGTAAGGACTTTTGAAAAATATGTACTCTTACAAAGGTTCAAATGCAAATAACAAAATAACTTACAAATAATAATAGATTTCAATCGAATTTGACTTAAACCATTTAGGCATTTGCGATTCCGTGGATTTAAGATAATAATTTCAGCGAAACATTTAATGAGAAATTAAAAACACAAGCCATTCCGAGACCTCTTTCCACAAAAGAAGATAGATAAGCGATTCTTGATATAGGTATCTATACACTCAATTTGGGGGGCGGGAATGAGTACTGATCAAGGAACCATTTATTGGATAACCAACACCCCTGCCATAGGTCACCCTAAGTAGTTCGCTACGTTTGGTGATTTAGCAAGGGTTACCGAGTTCATGGGTGAGATTTGTCTAGTTCTTGGTGGACAAAGCGTTTACCCATCTACTCCATGGCGGGCCGGATCGGGAGAGATTGGTTGTGGAAGACCTAACCTAGACCTCTTCAGCTGGAGTCTCTCGACCCACCGTTTTGCACCGTATTGGGAAGGATGCATTCATAAGCCTGTCACTCCTAGACACATTGATCCCTAGATTCATACCCACCCCTCATACCCCTTTCCTTCTTTTCGGAATTTCCTCTTCCTCCTTTCCCTGAAAAGACTTTCTACACAGCATCTTCATAGATGACATAGGCCCTGAGGATTTTTTTACCATATAACTTCCATGTCAACGTTCCCCATCCCCATATTTATTTATTTATTTTCAGGTTCTCCATAAAACAGTTTAACCAAATTATTTCGGAGAAGATCACAAAATTTAAAAGAATAAAAAAAACCATGGGGGGCAGTTTCACTATGCTCTGACGTATGTCAAAATATAGTTACTGAACTCCCTATAGGTAAAATTGAAGATGTTGATGCTCAATGCAGAATCGTTAAGCAGTTGAATTGCTCGGTTTAATGGCGCATTCTGAATGGAAGAAGTTCTTGCGTTCTTCGCTATCTTCTTCTACATATCCTTCCCATAGTGTCTTCTAACCTTTCCAGTTGTAGATACCATTGACCTCGGTCAGTCGGGACTAAATGCAATGTTATATCATGTCGGTGTACTTATGCGCGTAAATTTTCATAAACAATTTTGAAAAATATCATTTGTGTATCGATAAAGAAAACCTTCAAAAGCCCTCGTGGGTTTTTTTTCTTGACATCAATTGTGCAAGCCGCTTAGTCGAACATTCAATAGGGGAACGAAAGTACAAACCCTTCTCGAGTGGTTTCCTTGAAATAATTCCGGCCGGCCTATATCAGTATCAAAGGATTCAGGACCTAGTGATTTCTGGAGTGGTAGCGATTGTGTAAACAGGATCGCCATGAGATCTTTCAATCCTGCTGGCTTTGTTTTCCTATTTATGCGAATTAAATTATTATCGGTGAACATTGAAGATTGAACGCTCTTCAGTCCAGCTTTGGTGAGAATTCCGGTTTGTCGAGGAGAGGTCAACAGTTCTACTATGGTCGATTAAGTTCAGCGCAGTCGATTATAAGGGATACTTGAACCGTGTAATTTGATAGCTCGATTGGTATTGTTTGCTTTCAATCCTGAACGTTTTTTTAAGATAAAGGATAACAAGAGGCGTGCGATTTTCTTAAACCTTTCAAAAGTCTTTCATATGTCCAATTTTTTTTCCAATAATAATTTGGCAAAAAGCACATTCTTTCAAAGCGTTGGCACACCGCGGCAAAACATTTGCATATTAGTCTCTGAAAATGCACTGTGACATGTTTATCTAATTGACTAAGCATATTAGAAATGTCCGTTTTGCATTTCATCTGTCCGTAATTTTTTTAGTTCGTTCCGTATCCGTTTCAAGATGGTGGCCGTTTCAATGATTCATCCAAGATTCTTTTTCAAATGTGAAATGTTTAATTATGTAAAACTAATTTCCACTTAATTTATTTTTTACCATAACCGGTTTCAGCGTGATAAAGCCATTTTCAGACAAAATATCAGTATCAAAAATGTAAATGTTTGATATTATTTCTTTTATCTCTCTTTTTCTTTCCTTTGCGTATCATTAATCTATATTATATCTCTTTTGTATTAGGATCATGAATTTTATCTGACTTGTCAATAAAGCCGTTTATATTTTTAACACAAAAAGCATTTTATTTTATTATCATGTCAAGTCAGAAAGCATTTTACTTTCCATGATATTGTTTATAATTTTCTACAACAATTTTTCTGTTTATGAAATTTAAAACCGTGCAAATAATTTATTACGTTCACTACTAAGATAATTTCAAAAAACACTATTTTCTACTGGGAGAATAACGACATGTCGATCTTTCCACACAGCGTACTTGATCGTCCAATCCTTCGCTGCAAACGAGTATTATTCATCCCGACAATGGTCCACACAGGCGCAGTATTCAGATGTAAATATAAGTGTTAGGTTGAATGCTGTGGGTATTCCGAGCCAAACATCACACATGACAGCAATTCAACATTCAATATTCCAGGCGCAGAATAGCGATCGATTGTTGATTCAAATGTTGAATCGTCGGAACGCGGAATCAGGAAGATGCCAGATGATATTTTTTTCCAATTTTTTTTTTGTGTATTGAAAAATCAAACAGTACATTCAATAACAAGGAAAGTAATTGATGTACGCTGTAGTACTGGCATGTAACATTAGTTACGAAAACTTTTTTTAAAATTCAATTATTAATAATTTTGTGTTTATTTTCATTTAACAAATGCTACCACTTGATTAAAAATAATATAAAGTGATAAATTTAAATCTAGTGACCAAAGGTTCGGTTTCGGTTTCGACAAGTTTCGGTTAAAAAATCTAGTTTCGGCAGAAAATCTGCCGAACCATCGATAACCGAAACACCGCCTTCGTGAATTATGCGGTGGTTTTCGTGGCTCGTGTATCACCACTGAGGTCCTTCCTTTATAATGTAAGAATTGATTATTATTGACAATTTTTTGTTCCTAGAAGTAGTTAACATGTTTTGTTATTTTTTTGGTTTGTTTTACAGCACTAATGAAAAAAGGAAAAAAAATCTTACCTATTGCAATTATTGTTTTTTTAAATTTCATTTAACACGTGTTAGCTGTCTGCATAAGTGTAAAAAATAAGCCAAATTACAGTAAACAATAGATTTTTAACATGTCTAAAAAAGTTTCGGTTTCGGCCAAAACTGAGACAGATACCGAAGATTCGGTTTCGGTAGGACACTAGTTAAAACATAGGTTAAGTTTTGTATTTATTTTAGGCAGGGTTTGAATAAGTTAAGTCAGCACATAAAATAACTCAAGATAAAAATAAACTAAAGATTATCATTCGTAACATAAAAAATGTTTTTATTCCTGTTCAATGTGATGTCCTGTAAAAGTAAATATTATTCATTAGATTACTTTCATTCGGTCAAGCATCATTTTTTTTTTACCTCTTCGACCCAATTTTTATGACGACAGTGTCATAAGCGTACATAGAAAAATGAAGTCAGATATATAACTATTTACGATATTTATGAATTAATGCACAATATTCTACCTACTTACATATTTTTCAATCCCATTTGATTGACTGTGAGCGACCCATCGCCACCTCTTTTCCACGGCGACATTGTGTCAGGAAAATGTATTGTGAAAACCGAAAAACTTATTTTGTGTTGACAGAAGGGGTGTACCTCCTCCCCCCAAAAACCCCTTCCCCGCCCTTCCACCGACCCACGCGAACAAACTCCCTCTGAGTGGGAACTTGGAATATTTGAATAAAAACTGTATGGAAAGAACTACTATTGAACGTTTTTGTCAAGTCCTTGTTATTAATGTGGTAAATTTATACGATAATAATAATATCTGCACTTCTGCAGTTTTCTCATTGTAAATCAAACTTTATGAAATGGTGAAAATGTTCGTTTCGGCGATAAATCACTTAAAAAATACAGTTGTAGTTTATTTGCTTCTACGGTCAGACGAAAAATTCTGTTTCTGATCTGAAACGCGCGGTCGCACTTGTCCCTTAGTCAGTTCTATCAAACGGTGAGCTTTGGCATCCTGAAATTTACTATCATTCGTGTACAACTGCTGTTACTATAATAAGCCAAAAAGTCATAAAATAATTTAAAAAAAAGTTAAATTCTGATGAAAAAGAAACCGAATCAATCTCATTGATATTATTTAGGTATGTACTCGTACCTCCATGCATATATTTATATAATCTTTAATAAGCAAATACTTATATATTTTATAAAAATAATTTATTTAAACTTAAGCAGTTACAGAACAAATTTGAGTTATGTAAAATTTTGAAGTTAACGTATAAAGAGATGCTTGACAGTGTGAATAATGTTCCTAGCACTGCAAAAACATTTTCTAATATTAGCTTATGTAGGTATACTGAATTATTATGTGATCTGCATTTGAATTAGTAAATAATTTTAAAAAAAATGTTAATTTCAAGATTGCCACAAAATCATAATAACGCTGATTTTAATCAATACTTTGATTTTATTTCAAATACTTTCCCACTCTTATTTTAATGTGGTTGCTTCGTGTATAAAATATACAGAAATAATATCAATATATTTCACCTCCTAAAGGCCCTCACGACAACGGCTCCGAAAGTGTTGTATTATGCGGAATTGAAAATACACAATTTTCTTCGACATTGTAAGTGGAAGGCGATGGAAAGCTATGGTAAAGCCATGAAATATATAGATTTATGTACGTTTTCCTATATATTTCTTTTCGCACAGTGGGATTGTTGAATTGTCATTCAAATGGGGCCGCGGGAGTGTTGGCCATCAATGGAGGTCGATGATGTTAGTTCTTGTTGTAAGTTCCCCAAAGCCTTTTCGAACTTTCCCTGAATATGGGGATTATGAATATAATTCGACTTATTTCTGGATGTATTATAAAATCAAAACCTTTGTGCGTCTATTGATGGTCGAGTTTATTTTATCAATCTCAAAGTTATTCGGCGGTATATCCTTTCTTAAGAACTCTTCAAGACTCCTTTGTAAGTAGGTATGCCGTATTTTCCTTAAACCGACTGCATTTTGGATATGATTTTAAATTTTCACTGATTAAGGATTACCGTTATATGTGACACATTTGCCCTGATGATGGACACTATAACGCTGTCCAAAACGTTGGCTAAAAAAGGGAGGGAGCGCAACACGGCTCAACATCCCACAAATAAATTACGATTTAATATTTTTAATAAAGTATTCCAGGGGGCCAACGGCCGACGGCCGGTGTGGTCGAGCGGTAAGGCTTTTGACTAGCAATCCGAAGGTCGTGGGATAGAATCCCGGCGTGGGCAAATAAATTTTATTTAGTTAATTCATTTAAAAAATAATGTATAGCATATTTGCGGCACGTTCCAGAGTGGAACATACTCTCAGTATCGCCCTGGTGTAAGACCACCATTCAGAATTGAAACGTTGCTTGAAATGGTTTTAGCCGTGTTTTGTCACCAGATCTGAATAGCCAGGTACTTCCCCACCTTCCTCTTCCCCATCTCCTTTCTCTCCCCACTACCTTCAGCCACACAACATACCCCAATTGGGGATGCTATAGTCTCAATGTGTCCAGAAGGGAGAAGTTAGGACTCTTGTGAAATATAATATATATTTTTTTAATAATTTTTTTTTATATAATATGGTTTATATGGTACGCAATGATAATTTCCCATCTTAGGTTTTTTTTACTACTCTTCCATTGAAAGCGTTTGCTTGTGTATGGAAGGGGAGTGTACATAAATGTTGTTATTAGTTATTAGTTAGTACTTAAATAATTCCGTTAGTATTGTACATAAATATATGTTTGTAGATATTGTAATAAGTTAGTATTGTACATAAATATATGTTTGCTGTAGTATTCATTTTGATAATAGTTTGTGTTTAAAAAAAAGAAAGAATGTTATGGAAAACTAAGGATATTTGTAAGATTAATTAAGTGACAGTGGTTTTTTTCTTAATCTTGAAATCGTTTGGTTTACTAGGATTATTACATCATACGATCTACATTTTGAACTTATCTACATTTATAGCCAGTTTTACGACTGTTACAACTTTTTACCTTTCGAGGCACACCCACCCCTCTGTTTAACATTGTAACTTATCGCGAAGAAGGAATAGGTATAATATCCGCACTAAACTGCAACAGAGCACTCCAGCGGTCAGAACGGTCTTTATCATTCATTTTGAGATTATTTTGTTTTCAAAAAGTTTCGTTAAAATCCGAAAGATGCCACTAGAAAAATAAATATTATTTATTTTATTATTCAACATGTCGCATCTGGTAGCATCAAATAATTCGGGCGACTAGCCGGCCAAGGGTACTATGCACGTGTCAATACAGTAAAGTTTTGAGAAAAAACTACCTGAAGTCTTAGTGCCTAATAATAATTCTAGAACATATGAAAGCGTAGGTACCTATCGATATTCCAGATGTGGTATGTTGTGAGGCTGAAGGACGTGGGACCTTTCTTTAAATTATCTCCGCACAGGAGGCCCTGAGAAAAAAAAACCCTTAGGGCCTATGTAATCCTTGAGGATGCCGTGCAGTAGGTCTTTTTAGGGAAAGGGGAAGTTATGGGAAGGGCAAAGGTATGTGAGGCGGGAAGGAATCTGGGGGTCAGGTGTGATGAACGTGTGAATCCATCGCTTCCACTGCGCTGCAGGGCGATGGGTCAAAAGGTCTCCCTCAACCTTTCTGTCCCGATCCGGCCCGCCACGTAGTAGGTGGACAAAATCAACCGCTTTCAAGACAAAAAAAACTCGTAAAAAACTAATAACGGATAATGATAACATTTTATATTTCCGTCGAATTCGTCGGAATTAATTATTAGCAAGGAGTTATGTGTCAAGACAGAGATCCTATACCTACTGATTTATTATCATTTATGAATGGTCAAACACCATGCACAATGATTCTCAAATGGTAAAACACCGTACACAAACAGAGAATTTGCTTCTGCGGAGAGAGCTTATGACTAAAGCTGTAATTTATGGCAGAATCAACGAAAAGACTGCGATAAATTTATACGAGGAAAGACATAAGGTAAAAGTATTGCCATGTGGTCTTTTTTTATATTTTTTTTTATAGTGAATACCGCACAAGAATCTCAACTGCTCCCGTCTGGAGCCAGTGAGACTATGGCATCCCCAATTGGGGTATGTTGTGAGGCTGAAGGTAGTGGGGAGGGGAAGGAGGTGGGGGAGAGGAAGGTTGGGAAGTACCTGGCTATTCAAATCTGGTCACCAAACACGGCTAAAGCCATTTTCAAGCAACGTTTCAATTCTGAATGGTGGTCTTACACCAGGGCGATACTGATAGTATCTTCCACTCTGGAACGTGCCACAAATATACTATATATTATTTTAAATGAATTAATTGTGAAATACCACAAATTAATCAAATAAAAATTATTGGCGCACGCCGGGTTCGAACCCGCGACCTCCGGATTGTGAGTCAAGAGTCTTAGCCACTGGACTACGGAGGTCTATTTGTAAGAAAGGAATGGCCATACTTGGGGGCAAGTCCAGATGAATTGGTTGGAGAAAATGGTTTGGTGGAAGTAAAATGCCTACCCTCAATTGGAAATAAACCCATTTTTGACGCTGCTCTGGAAGACAACATCTTCGTCGCCGTGCAAAACGGAATACTTGAATTGAAGTAGTCACATAATTATTCATTTCAAGTTCAAGGCCAATTGTTCATTACAAGAAAGGACTTCTGCGACATTATAATTTATTCTGAAAGTGGAATAGAAGTAATAAGAATATATCCTGACAATGATTTTGAGCTGAAAGTGTTACCACGTCTGACAAAGTTTTTCAACGAATCACTATTGCCAGAGTTAGCGGATAGCCGAATTCAACGCGGTATGAAGATTAGAGAACCTGAACATATTATAAATGCTCAAAAACCAAAATGTTCAATGTGATCAGATGTATACAGCTATTATATGTATATCAGATATATATGAAGTTATTATATTTTGTGCGTAGGCTTGTCTTTAATAATAATAATATTTGGCTAATTTATATAGCGCCGTTTTCGTGAAAAATCACCTCAAGGGCGCCGGGCTTTATTGGATTCTTTGTGTTAGTTTGTGTTGGTTGAAAAATTTTATTTTGGTAAAAAATGTATTTAATTTTATATATTTATAGTACGTCAAATGTGTTGAATACCAACTTGATCCATGTCAGACATTCGTTTTGTGTAATCTTATAGATATTATAAAGGCGAAAGTTTGTATGGATGAGTGTTATTCTTTCACGCAATAAACACCGAATAGAATTTAAAAATTCTTTCACTAATCGAAAGCTACATTATTTGCGAGTAACATAGGCTATATATATTGGTAAGCTCTGGCGTTATGAATAAGCTGTAGCGTTATGCAATTATTTTTCATACGTTTGCTGTCCCTAACAAAATCAAATTATTGCAAACGTCAAACAAATTGTTACCTTGGAAACAATGTTTTTTTTTTTAATTAGGCAATTCACCCTAAAAATAGTGCTTTGTTGGCGTCATAGTTAATATCTACCTATCTCTAAAAGTGTTAATTGTCCGGACGAAAAGCATAGTCACTTTTAAAACTTTTTAATATTTGCATTCAAAATATAAATATTTCAAAAATAAAATGCTTACTTCTAATGATATAATTTGAAAGCTTATTTAATCACCTTTCAAAAACAGTTTTTAGTTTTTGGATACATTTAGAAATATTTAAATTATTTTGATTTCATTGAAACGCGGAAATTCTCAAGAAATCGCTGGCATTTGACAGGACTTTTATGAGCAGTATCAATAATATAACTCAAATCTTGAAGGGTTAAACAATAATTATTTTTTTATAAGACAAAAAAGCAAGAATAATAACAATTATGCCAATAATTATGCCAGTAATTTCCCACTAATTCCATGCGAGCGAAGCCGTGGGTAAAAGCTAGTACTTTTATAATAGTTTTGATGTCCGATTTTATTACTATCTATTGCTGAATTTATTGTTTCCATTATTTAATGTATCCATCTGAGATTATGATCAATCATGATATAGACTACTACTAAATATGAAAATATAGATTTCAATACTATATATATTATAACATTGCTTTTTAATACTATCTATAACGCTTCTATTATTAATCATTACATGTATAAAATGAAGTCGCTCAAAATGTTGGTGCGCTTAGATCTTTTAAACTACGCAACGGATTTTCATGCGATTTTCACCAATAGATAACGTTTTAAGAGTAAGGTTTATATGTATAATACATATTTATTATAGTAGAGAAAAGCCGATAAATTGAAATATTCAATTCAGGCAGCAGGCAGCGGGCAGCTGGCAAGCGGGTGGTGTGGATTTTGTAAAGGTTGGGTAATGGCGTTGTGTTTCGTTAGTCACAACAACGTGTGGCCGGGTCTGCTAGTTCTGCTGCCCCGGGAACCATTTATTGGATAAGCAGAGGTGCCCGGGTTCATGGTTTGTCTGGGTGTAGTTAGTCCGGGTCTTGGCGACGGATGCGTCTGCCCACCAGCTGCATGGCAGGCCAGATCAGGAGATAATGGTTGAGGGAGGCCTTTTATCCTCCCCAGCCGGAATCTCTTGGAACATCGCCTTGAACCGCAGCGGGAGGGATGGATTCAAACGTCCTCACTCCTGGAAATACTGCCCCCAGATTCCTACCCACCCCACATACCTTTTTCTTTCCCAGAACTTCCTCTCCTTCATTTCCTACCCGCCTCCCATAGCCGCCTCCCAAATTATACCTTGACCGTTTTGTAGATTTAAAAAAAACATTTATGTGAATACTGCACAAGAGTACCAACTGATCCCGTCTGAAGCCAGTGAGGTGGGGAGGGGAAGGAGATGGGGAAAAGGAAGGTAGGGAAGTACCTGACCATTCAGATCTGGTCACCGAACACGGCTAAAGCCAAATCAAGTAACGTTTCAATTGTGTTCGGTGGTCTTACACCAGGGCGATACTGGTATCTTCCACTCTGGAATATGCCGTAAATATGGTATTGGTACTCAACGCATTTGACGTAGGTACTAGAAATACATAAAATAACATTTTTTTACAACACAAACACACCACGTGGCAATGGCAAGAATTGTGTACGGTAAGGTACCTAAATGACCCTGTTGAAATACCACATTTCAGAATTCAGATTGTAATGTATGTAGACCCCATAAATACCTAGTGATAGGTCTACATAACAAAAATAAATAAAGTAGTTTTTATTTTTTTTTGTGAATACCTCATAAGGGGCTATCCTAAATTACGTCACACGAATTTTATGATTTTTTTACCTCCCATAATAATATCTTAGATTCTCACCGCGTTTGATTACTGCCATCTTTTGAAATAATTTGAACAAAGCTTTTAGTTTAAAATTGTCCCGTAAGCCGAAAGATAAAACGGCGCCACACGACAGTGGGCATTTGCTAGTAATTTAAAATCCCCTATGTCATTGTTAAATTGTAGTTTAAAATTATAAAATTATCTTTAAAAAATGGAGAAAGATTTTAATATGTTGTTGGCATTTCGTTTTTTCTAATAAACTTAACCTACGTTTTGTAATTTGAATTTTAAAAAACATTGAATTTAGGGTTTATGAAAAAATTAAACCAAAACCCTATTCTTGATTTTTTTTTAAATTTACGTATGTCGGTTTAAAGAAAAACCTCCAGAGTATTTTTAAGGGTCTTCATCATTTGAAAATATTTTGTAAAACATATGGAAGAGCGGTCAGAAAAGCGTCTGATTTCTGATTTATTTTTGATAAATGCTGACCCCCTGTAAATTTTAAAAATACGAAATATTTTTTTTTCCCAATAAAAACATTATACTTATCGTATTACGAAATAAAATTTTCGTTATTTCGAAATAATTTATCATTACATTCCGCCTTATTATAACATTGTGGCCAATGTAGAGAGTCATTATTTTTGCAATGTTACCCGCACGCTCTCATTGTGGCTGAACGTAATTATACACCAAGGCGCGCATTTGTCACATTGCGGCTCAACCGCTGGGTTTGATTTGTCACGCCCTGCTTTTTCAACGAAACTGTGGCAAATCACACAAAACACAATGTGTCTCCCGCACAGGGGTAACACAAACACTTACAGAGGGGTGTTCGGTTTCGTAATTTTTTTGCTTCTAATGATGTCGATGTTTTTATTTAACTTTGATTATCATCACACGTGAGATGACAAATTTTTTAAATGTTTTCTTAAAAGTAATTATTTCCTAGATTAATGTTTTCAATTGCATGAAAACCTTGTTAGGTAGGTGGTAGATAACTACCAGGAAACGTATGTTTTTTAATGTTGTAGAAATGTATAAGTAACAGTTTTGTTAATATCTATATATATAATTATCAGGCCAATCCAAATTATCTTTGATTTTATATAGCTGTGTGTGGCACAGGTCTTACTGTACTTGACCTAAGGTACGGGCTGCATGTTCCAATAGATCGTATGTACTCGTACTGGTCGTTTTACACCATCTCTTTTTTAAGCCCGATTCCAATTAGAGACCAAAGTCAACATTTTTCGCTTTACGCGATCGCTATTTTCATATCTACGATCTCAGTTGGTATCACAGCAAACAGCATGGTTCATGTGTTGTCTGCAGTGAAGACAATTGAAATCGTAGATATGAAAATAGAGATGAAAATAGCGATCGCGTAAAGTGAAAAATGTGGACTTTGGTCTCTAATTGGAATAGGGCTGAAAAAAGAGATGGTGTAAAACGGCTATTACTAGGTACAACATCTAGCCGTGACACAAGGTTAGCTGTGGTTAAAAATATGTTTTTACTGTCCCAATAATATAGGTAACGCAAACTGCACAGTGAATCAATGTTGTGGTAGAAGGCAAGCATTGGTTAAAATATTATCGGGGTAGACTGTATGGGTACTTTCGTTATTTAAGGCGATATACGATAATAACGATACTGTTTAAAATTCCCGCGCCACTTGTTTTGAATTAAACAAGAAAAAACATCGCTAAATAAAAATACCTAAGCGTATTTTATTTTGCGAAGTTCATACATTTTTTTTTAATGTTTAACGATAATTTTCTAAAGCACCTAATTTTCCACACTATGCAATAAAACCGTAACCCAAAAGGGATTGATAAGTCGGAGATTCAGAACTTTAAAGCAGTTTTTATAGGCCTGATATGATTTATTTTTTTCTGGGCTTATAAAAAGTTTTGTCAAAAATATTCGATCATTTCAAAGGCCAAGATGTATTCTACTCGCAGAATTTTATTAAAGCATCCAACATGTTTGTAAGCGATCAAATATTCTAACCTGCTCATCACAACTCAACTGCTGCATCAGACACAGCATTTACCCCAATAATTTTAAACTCGCTCACATTATTCCAATACATAAATCCGGATCCCAATGTAAAACAGACAACTACAGACCAATAACCTTAACTTCACAATTTTCCAAGATCTTCGAAAAATGTTTAAAACGACAAATTATGAACTTTCTAGAATCTAACGCAATCCTTTCAGCTAATCAATATGGTTTTAGATCTAACCTGTGCACCGACGACGCTGTATTTAGTTTAACCCAAAACATATATTCTAACCTAGACTCTAACAATAAAACTCTAACCATTTTCTTGGACCTAAAGAAAGCGTTCGACACAGTCAACCACAGAATTCTATTAAAGAAAATCTTTAACGTTGGAATTAAAAAAAAAAGTCTCATGTTATTAAAAAGCTATATATTAAATCGTCAACAACGCACAAAAATAGGATCAAGCTTTAGCACTTATGATCTAGTAAAACATGGTATTCCTCAAGGAACTGTCTTAGGACCACTACTCTTTCTAATCTACATCAATGACCTATGCAATATTGTGATACCAGGTAAAATTCTCTCTTTTGCCGACGACACTGCAATCACAGTACAAGGTAAAACGTGGGAAGACACAAGCAGTAAAGCCAATAAATGCATTGCAACAGTCAAAGATTGGCTAGATAGAAATCTTCTCAGCCTAAATTATGATAAAACTATTTTTATTCCCTTTTATAATTCCCATAAGTCATTCCCTAAAAATAACCTTAACTTGAAGTTCCATAATGTTAATTGTAACTTTGAGACATGCTCAAACTGCGAAGATGTAAAATTAGGAAAATATATCAAGTACTTAGGTGTAACTATAGACAGCCAACTCAAATGGACTTACCATATAGAAAAAACTGTAAATAAACTGAGATACTTAATTTACATATTCAAACGTATGAGCAATATCGTCAGTACAAGAACCATGAAACTTGTTTACGACGCACTGGTGCTTTCGTCCATTTCCTATGGAATAATCGCCTGGGGTGGAACATACAATAACCATGTAAAACCATTAGAAATTGCTCAGAAGTCCATCATTAAGGTAATGTACCAAAAGCCCAAGACATATCCCACCAATCAGTTATTTCAAGAAACCGAAATTATGGAACTAAGGCGGATCTACTGTACCCAATGTCTCAAATATATATTTACTCGTCCTAACAATTTCACTAAAAACACAAATCGCTCTAGCCAGAGACATAACACATGCGTGTTCACAGTGCCTCACTGCAAAACCAGGTTGGCCCAAAGACACATTAATTATATTGCCCCAAAATTGTTCAATTCCCTACCTCACTCCACCAACATGTGTCAAAATTTGAACGAATATAAAAAAAATGTTAAAATC
The DNA here is from genome assembly GCA_917563855.2 of Limnephilus lunatus. Taxonomy (NCBI): domain Eukaryota; kingdom Metazoa; phylum Arthropoda; class Insecta; order Trichoptera; family Limnephilidae; genus Limnephilus; species Limnephilus lunatus. The sequence goes on from OU830595.1 coordinate 101,260,678, forward strand.
TGGATAAAAAATAATTTGGAACTGAGTAATTTTTTTCTGTAATTCAAACTAACAGCTTCCAAATTGCTAAAATATTCCATGTCGTTCTGAATATTTAGAATAAAAAAAGGAAATGTAAATGTATTTTTGTAAGGGTGTAAATATGCGATATAAATTTTTAAATATTTTATTATTGAAATATGTATATATCCAAATTTAAAAAAAATAAAATAAACTCCAGTAAAATCAATCATGTTGATTGATCTCTATAGCCTCTATACATATATATATATTAAATTTTATTTTAACTACCACTGTTATCCACATAATATAATACCCACACACAGGCTTCGCCTTCGTGGGATTTTTTTTGTTACTTATACATATATATATATTTTTTTTTGTTATTTTGTATTTACTTGTTAAATGTACCAAAAAAATTTGCTAATAAAAAAATAAAAAAAATAAACCAAAAACATGTGATTTTGCATTACTACTACTTAGTGCTTCACTTTAATCTATGTTACATAAATATATAATGCCAATTTTTCGACCTTGTTGTTTACTTTCATTTTTTACAGGTAACTTCCCTATGTGATAGAATAGGATTAATGACATAAATTCCCACAATCCAAATGTTATAAAAGAAATAAACAAAAAAAGCAAATATTATGTAGCCGGAAGGTACTTCCATTCTTTTGTTTGCCTGTGTTCGCGGCAAGTAGGCGTGTTTCCTTTAGTCGCCCACAGATGTAGCCCCCTGTTCGAATCGCCGCTGTGATTATTAGGTAAACAAATTACAGGTTGTGTTCTCGGGTGGGCGCGCGTGAAATTGCCAGGTTTGGGTCTTGGGTGCCGCCTACGCACGCGAGGCCGTTTGCCGCGGAGTGTCATTATGGCAAATTGGAAACAGGGGGCGTTTTAACAACTTTTTCACAACTGCGGTCATTATTTGTCTCTTTTCCGTGGTTTGTTTGTCTTCGTGTTCTTTACGAGTTTATGAGTTGTTTAACCTATTAGAAGCGTGTCTGCCTATGTATTCATAAAACGTAGGTAATTTATGAAGTCAGCTAAAGTCTTCTGTCGTTATATTATTACCGGGTAACGCTCGACCTCCATAAATATATACTACCTAATAAGGAAAGCATGAAAAACACAATATTAGCTGTCCTTTCTCATTGCTTTAAAGATGCTCATAAATAATGCCAAAGTTGAAAGCTTCATTACTTGTTGTTGACATGACAGTACGTTCCAAAGATTTTACAAAAAACAGACTTATTATGGAAAATGGTAAAATGTACGTACACAGTCTGCTTCCGCAATACGCACAAATATTTTTTTTTCTAGTTCGAATATCTAAACTTTGCAGGCAGGCTTCGCTTCTGTCTAAAATCGCTCAAATTATTCAAATAACCCAAACAAAGAAACGAATAACCTATTTTGTGCATCGTTTTTCCATCTCCCTCGATGTAGATAATTGTTTCGGTTCTACAAAAGTTGATCCAAAGATGGCGGTGGTTGATCACATAACAGTTTCTCCACAGCATACTTGTATACAATTTGCTATCGGCTTAGGGAAAATACGGTATACCTACTTACACAAGATATAACCAAGTTTCCCCGAAGAGGTATGCAGAGAGAATATACCGCTGAATAACAACAGTAAAAACATATTTTCATTCAGGATAAAACTACTTGTCTACGTACTATAGGTATATACCAGCGTATAGTACAGAAAATCGATACTGTAAATAAATTACATAGTTTGATATTCATACCAACTTATTAATGGAGCTATTTTTGAAGTCGATTTTAGGATTGAAATTGGTAAAATGCACAAAAAAATTATAATTTTATGATGATATCAGTTTCGGGGGCCAACTGTCTGGGATCAACTGTCGAGTCACCGTTGTTTCTATTAACTATGTTGAAACGAAACGTTACTTCAATAATTTGGGCGTAAGCGAGTATGAAAATTTTACCCAGAAAATATATATCTTAGGACTGGTTTTTCTACATTTAGTATGACAAACCTTCTCAGTATAATTTAATGCAGGTAATATTTTCTGCCTGTACAATTTTACAGCAGCATCGCGTTCATTGGTCAAATCATTGTACATGTAGTTTTCGTATCGGCGATCGAAGAACCGGTGGAAGCAATTTTTAGCCATAAGTTGTCATAGTGGTTTTCTAGTTTGTAGTTAGAAGTAAGAGTGTAAAAATCTATTATAAGTTTGTACTGCGCCCTTGGGGTGATTTTTCACAAAAACGGCGCTATACAAGTCATTTAAAAATTATTATTACTAAGTGCGAGTAGGTACGAGTAGAAATGTCCCCTTCTCCTAACGATTCCATTCACCCCTGAACATTTTTCTAATATTAGAAGAAATACAGCCCAACGGAACAGACATAATAATTTAAAAAAAAAATTTAAATTATGAAATATTTCTGATAGGTTCCGAAAAAAACAATCGACTAAAATTAAGGCGATCCACTAGTACAGGAAAAAAACGAAATCGGAATTCACGCCCTTTATGGGAGGAGTTTAAAAATACTTGAGAAAAAGCTTTTGGAAAGGTTGGAAAAGATATTTGAGATATTTTTTTACATGTTGATTTCGTAAAGGCCTGTAAAAAACATTAATTCCTTTTTTATGCATTGTTTATTGCAATTTCACAAAAATAAGCGGCGCGGAGCATAACACGACTGCTCTCCGCTCCGTTCGGAGGAGTAATGACGGAATACAGGGGGGCGGCTGCCAGTCGTTCTTCGGTGGACGGTATAAGGTTCACTTTGATATAACAAATTCGTCGACTGCCGTATTGTCGCCGTGATGTCAAAAATACCAACGCGAAAATGCATATAATATTTTATTTTGTGAGGTTCGGGCGTAAATATCATTTTTTTTTGCGATAATTATATAAGAAACTGAATTTGCCACATTATGCAATAAAACCATATCCGAAAAAGTGTTTATAAGTATGAGAGTTTTCAGTTAAAAATGTTTTTTATAGACCTAATACTTTATTTTTTTCTAAGCTTATTAAAAGACTTATTAAAAAAATGACCAATATTTTTAAGGGCCAAAGTATGTTCTACACGCAGTATTTAATTGAAGCATCTATAATACTTCTAACCGGTCAAATTTTCAAATCTAAAACATACGATTTTGTATGATTTTGCATTATTTAGTATGGCTTCATCTTAACGCGAAAATCTACGAATGCACTATACCCAATATTACGTGAATTACCAAGTGAAAATGTAAATGAAATTTCCCTATTTCATGACACACATTAAAAACATTTTAGTAACTGTTTCAAATTCATTTCCTCTCCCATCATTCACCAGATCCATCTCATTTCGAGTGTGCCTGCTTCTTGCATAGTAAACCATTGTTTTATTCTTATCAGAATCGTATTGTGAGGTAGATTCATTCTGGTACATTCCGATTCAGATCTGGATACATAGACAAACATTACTAGAACATTGATCTGGCAAACAAGAAAACGGCAGCTTGTGTAAAATGAAAATGAGTGCTGCACCATAACTCGTGAGGGGGAGGCTTAACACCGTAAAACCGGAAGCCGATTTCTGAATAATAATTATTAATAAATAAATGTTCGCATTCTTTAAGTGTAATATTACAAGTACCTAATTCAATTGTACTATTTGCTTTTTGTTGTTCAACTTTTGACGTTAATGTTCCACTACTTTGTATCAATAAAAAAACATTTATTTGTCAATAGATTTCTACAAATTAATACTTTTTTATATAACTTGATTCTATTGACAAATCGTTCACCGTTTAGCTACACATTCAGGATTTCTCCCGGGCTTGTTTTCAGCAGTGCCTCAATATAATATAAAAATGTTAAAAAGCAAATGCAATTCAATGCCAATAATAAAACTAAATCGTTTAAATTAAACGTTCCAATTAAATGAAGGAATACTAAAATTCAATTTAAATAATATAATCACACCCCACAAGTAGGAATTTCTTACACTGTAAATTATGTTGTGCGGATAAATGTGAAGTCAGATACCTTTCGCCGCAGAGCTATTTTGAAGTAGGTACTGCAACAATTTCGGTATTCGAAAAGACAGTGGAATTTCATTCCAAAGTTTTGATGCTGAAACTACCCTTAATTGCAGGTTTATATCTGGGGAGAACGAAATATTTTTAAAATAAATTACTTTATTTTACAGACTCTCACTCATAAAGGCTATGTTGCAATGCAATCGAATAACGAAATGGTCTTCGAAAGAGAAAAAATTAAATAACTGGGGAAACTATGTAATTACGTACAAAACTGCTATCAATTTATTTTAATAATCCATTGAAGTAATATTTCATACGTCGATTGTCTTGTGTAGTTTAGAAACGTATTTTGTTAAATATTGTTTTGGATATTTTACGAATATGTAGATACACTTCTGCCATAGGTCACCCAAGTGGTTCGTTACGTTTGGTGACTTAGCAGGGGTGTCGGGTTTAAGGGTGAGGTTTGTCTGGGTATCGGCGGCGGATGCGTCTGCCCATTTGATGCGCGGCTGGCAGTTGAGATGGATTCATACGTCCATCTCTTCTGGACACACTGACCCAGAGATTTCTACCCACCCATCATACCTTTTTCCATTTCCAAAACTTCCTCCCCTTTCTTTCCTTAAAAAGACTCTCCACACATCATCCCCTAGTATGAAACAGGCTGTAATTAAAATTATTTTCTTAAGGGCCTCCCGTGTGGATCTAATGTAGAAAAAAAAACAATAACCGAATCTTGTATGTACAAAATGTTCAGAGTTATTGTAACAGAATGCGTTCTATTTGATTACAACATTTTGTTGCACACAAAAGGGCCTCACACTTTCCACTAGCAATCTAATTAAATTCCTCTAAAATCACACAATTTATGACCGAAAATAATAATTACATTCCCAATAACGCGCACCAGAAAAGAGAAAAGAAGGTGTGTTGCATTTTATGGTGTTTTCCTACCCTTTAATTCCATTTGATTAGATGGCAAGATACGGTTGGGGTCGGGAGAGTTTGGGGGGAGGTCGCTGTCTCCACAGCCCGAGTCTAGGGGAGAGGGTTGAAACAAAGGGTAAAACAACAAAAAGTGCGCAGGCGGAAGTCATATTATCATTTGGTTTCCCGCGGAACAGACAACGTAGACTGATTATTTAAGAAGCCAACTCCTGGAGGTTTACCCTTTCAATCATGGTCGGAAACTCTCTTGCCACGTTCCCACAGGAAGAATGCAGTGCAACGACTATTTACCATTATTTTTTATTTTAACAAAAAAATCTGAATATTTTTTCTACCTCTTCAAACTTCGCAAATACACTTTGTGGCGTCATTATTGATTTATTGAAAATTAATTGGATTTCATTAAAAAAAATTACGATTATAATTGTAGTTTTTTTAAGCTTTTGTTTATTTATTTTTTCATTTAGAAACTTCAGATGATTTATCTTATTTTTAATTATTGGTTAATCTCAAGTAACCTCCCAGGTAAGTGAGGTAAGTATGATCCTGTATTTTATTTTATATATTCAACAATTTAAAAACAGTTTATTTATAAACAAGTTCTGCTAGTAATTATTATATCGCGTGACAGCTGTTTCGCCTTCTTAGGGCATTATCAAACTTATAATTAACTTATGATAATGCCCTCAGAATGCGAAGCAGCTGTCACGCGTAATAATAATTACCAGAAGAACTTGTTTATAAATAAACTGTTTTTATTAATTTAATAATAAAATTATTGAATATTTAAAAGAAATTAAAATTAAAATGGAGTTCTACAAATTAAACATGATAACAATCAATATGATTCTGTATATTTTCTGTCTATACAGAGTATGAATAAACAGTATATGTTCGCTAAGTTTGGTAACTTTGCAGGGGTGCCCGGGTTCATGCCTTGTGGTTTGTCTAGGTATTGGTGTATTCGTTTGCTCACCTATTGCATGGCGGGCCGGATCGGAAGAGACTGATTGAAAGAGACCTAACTCAGATCTCTCCAATCGGTCTCTGTCGACCCATCGCCTTGCACCGCAGTGGGATGGATGGATTCATACATTCACTCCTGGACACTCCACAAAACATCACTAAAGCCAAGATGGCATAGGCCCTTGAGGAAATTTTTTTCTATTTTTACGTGAAGAGAGTACAATAAATAATAAAGATGTTGTTATCAAATTGAGCAGATAATTTAGTGATGTGGAAGTGTGTGGGAACAAAAAATAATTAAACTTTCACTAATTAAAAACCCAAAATTCAAAAATTATAATGTGTAAAAATCACCAACGCTGTGGAAACATATAGAAAGATCACCCACGCGGAAAACAGAAACCCCGGAGCTTAAAATCCAAAACACGACTAAAATTGGATAAACATTTTCAAATTAACCAGTCAAATGTATCATTGTGAACGTGTGAGTTCTGGCGAATTTTTCAATTTAGCTGTAAATAATAATTATGAAATATTTTCGAAAAAATTAAATATATTCACACCATTGCGTCTCCTCCCGGCCCGTCTGTTGGAAACAATGGCAGTGGCGCTATTCACAGCATCCCATTTTAATTTATTCAAATTTCCCCTGACATTTTACCTATAGCCATTCACTCTGTGCGCGAACGTAGCCTATTATTTATAAGGTACGTAAAACGTACATCGCCTATTAACTGTATTTACGTGATGCAAAATATGATCATTCCTTCAGGGCAAGTCAATGCGAAATCATAAAAAGATCTTTGGTTTTATTAAATTTAGAATATCCATATTATAAAAATAATCTTATTCTTTGAGTTTTGGTTCTTGGTGTAAAGATTAAACAGGATGAGGGCTAATACTGAACCTTGGAGAACACCGGCACTCTAGGAGCCTTGTCGACAAGAATGTATCATAAAAAGGTAATGTTTGGACTTCAATAATTTTGAACGCCTAAGCACGCATATGATTAAGAAATGTTGAATTAGGACGGTGGTGTCGCTTGATACTTTACTTAAAATGGTGGATAGCCGATCACGATCCAGGATGCTTTTTTAAAAATACCACAAGACGATGAAAGTATTTGAGATCTAATTTTAGGTGACTAAACGATACAGAGATGAACACCGCATAAACATAAGACTAATATTTCTGTGACCTCGCTTGAAAAAATAGGTTTATAATTTTCTTTTAATTATTTTCTAATTTTATAATAATTTTATAAATCAAAAATAAAAATCCTCTGAAATCATAACTTGCTTAAGTAGGTGGGTATCTAGTTAAATACCTACATAATCAATTATTCATATTCATATGGTTCACCGTATTATATTTTATGCACATTTTTTATTATTTCATACAAGTAATTACACAATTTGTCCAAAGAAACGTCACTAGCCCAGTGACATTTTTTTTCCATACCGTCTTCAGTCAGGTAGGTAGCATAATAATGAAGTAATGCCAATGAGAAAGTCCAATAAAAATTACAATTTCGCATTTGAAAAAATAATCTTTTTACTGAACACGGTAACCATCTCAAATCAAAAATGGAATATAAAAAACAAATTAAGACGACGAAATGTAAAAGGGTCACACATTTGTACAGACGAAATATAAAATTGGTTTTAAAATTAGCTCAGTCAAATATGAGAGCAGTGGGAGATTGTCCGGAGTTGAAAAGCTACTTGGAGGCGGCCAAGACCATGGAGATATATTATAGAATCCAAGACTCTCTCCGGGTTTTAACTCTGGGGATGATTAAAAAACACAAAATGTACGTACAAATATGTAGGTGGGGTCGACATAAAAAAGAAATACCTAATAGCAAGAGAATGAACACCGGATATACTTTAAAATAAGTCTGCACGAAAACAGTTTACAAAAAATATTACCCTATTGGTGAGACGTCAATATATTTAAATCAGTTGGTAGACAAATCAAGCAAACTAATTATCGAAACCGATGTCACTACTGACTTTGTACCTTCTGGATCTAGCCCATTTAGCACGCTCTTTGTCTTTTATTCTTGGTCTCTTTGAAACACAGTTGATGATGAAACGCAGTTCTTCTGCATTTGAAAATAAAGTTCGATCTATATGACCTCTGGTTTAATTCACATTCAATGTCAGATCCATACATAATCTTGCATGATATTTATCATGCGTATCAAAAAATCATCTCAACAATTTCACAACACCTGCCGTGAGTAGTTCCACCGCCCAGGGCACCTTCTTCATGCCGCAGCTATTTCCTCCACCCCTTGGGCCCACGATCCCCCCCATCCTCCCCCCAGCAACCACCCAATCAACCCCCACCCCTACCCCCGCGCTTCGAAGTAAATTAAAACGGAGTGCCAACACGAAACTGGCTGGGGAGGATGCTTCGTGATTCCGCGGTGTGATCCGCATTGTCGGTCGGAGGCAATGATGTGTGCGCCATTCCGGAAATGCATATTATCAGCTATAATTAAGAATTATAATATCACCAGTTGCCGCTACATTACGTTACGGTTTTTTCGTATTTTTAAATATTAACGGTACCTAGTTAATTGGAATGGTTTACCAGTAGTAAGAGTTTTAGATAGCGTCCCTAAATATTAATATATAGGGCTAATAAGATTGTGATCTTCGAATTGGTTAACACTAAAAATATTGACTTCTAGAATAAGGATTTGTGTGTACAGCAGCATGATTAGCATTAAAAATGCATTTAACAATATATATTCATACCAAAATCAGAATAACAACATACGAGCATTAGGTACTATTCAATTATTTTATAAGCAATAATTATCAGCCTGAAATACTCATCTACATTGAAAAAATCTTCCGAGAAAAGATACTGGCCGCCAACGGGACTTGAACCCGTGGTGCTCTGTCACTGAGCTATAGCGGCTTATCTAATACCCGCCAAATAATTCAATATATACTAGTGCTTCATTCAACAATTACTGCTTATTACATTTTTCACCTGAAAACAACCAACTTTATTTTTTGTGAAAGAGGCATTGTTAATACTAAATCGCTCGCTAGTTAACAATGCCTCTTTCACAAAAAATAAAGTTGGTTGTTTTCAGGTGAAAAATGTAATAAGCAGTAATTGTTGAATAAAGCACTAGTATATATTGAATTATTGGGGGGGTATTAGATAAGCCGCCATAGCTCAGTGGTAGAGCACCTGACCGGCAATCAGAAGGACACGGGTTCAAGTCCCGTTGGCGGCCAGTATCTTTTCTCGGAAGATTTTTTCAATATAGATGAGTGTTTCAGGCTGATAATTATTGCTTATAATAATTGTTACCCTTTGTGCTATGCATAAAAATCTTGTCTTAAAATACGTTAGTTCATCAATTAAAAATAATAATTACTATTTAATAATGCGATTTGCAATCAATGCTGAATCACTGAATTATTACAAATAAATAATTACCACATCTACAACATCTGTCAATTTCGGTTTTAAGAGTTTTTCTTTCTATATACATTTGTTACTTAAATTTAAATTTAGTCACTTTTTTATAATTTTTCATTGTTCATTGCGTTGATGGTTATATAATTTGTAGATTTTTCGACCACCAATCTAGGCATATGGGAAGTAAAACTCTTCAAAACAAAATATCTAGAAATTGTTGCGCATAGTTAATGCACAAGAAGTACAAATATATTTGTCAATTTTATAAAAAAATAATCATACTAATGAAACGAGAAATGTAAAAAGAATTAGATTGTAAGAACTAAAAATGTGTGATTAGTTGCCTAAAAGTCTGAAGAATGAATGTATTTGATGGCCTTCGTGGTCGAGGGATAAGGCTCTCGACTAGCAATCGAACCCCTGTGTGTGAAGGTAAATTTTGTTTTGATTGATTTGTGTTACTTCACAATTTATTCATTAAAAAAAATACATATACAGTTTATTTGCGGCACGTTCCAGAGTGAAAGATCCTCTCAACACCGCCCGGTGAAAGACAAGCATTCAGAATTTTGACTTTTGCCGTATTTAGTGACCAGAGCTAAATAGCCAGGTACTTCCTTACCATCCTTTTCCCCATCTCATTTCCCTCCTCACTACCTTTAGCCATAGAAAATACCCCCAATTGTTGATGCCGTTCTTGTGCATAAAAACAAAACAAAAAAGTTATGCTTACCGTAGAAATATAATATTATTAACAATGAAATGTAATCATGTATTTTTATATATTAGTTTATATACGTAAAATATAATATAAAGTATCTCTTCTGAACAACGAAGTAATACAATTATAGATTACGCACCTATACACCGACAACCGAAATGAGTTTGTTTATTTATTATTTATTAGCTTAGTTAGGTAGGAAGGTTTACATAGAAAAGTAGAATCTATTCTAAAAAAGAACCAGATGCAGTCATACTCGTATTTTCAACTGAATAGCATACTGCATTTTTCTCTCAATTGAAAAAATAACATCGAAAAGTCGATAGAAAATTATCAAAAACTTATGTTAATGATAAATATGAACAAATAGCTCCACATACATTAAAAAAATATCAATTCGAAAATTCTTTTGTCGATGTACATCTATTAAATCTGTCAGTGCTGCATTTTGAAAGCAACTATACGTATGAAGCCATCGAGAATTCTTAATAATATTGAAGTGTGTGATGCCTTATGAACATTTCATATGAATGTATCCCATTGAATGAGATGTCCCAGGGCACCATGATTGTTTCAAATTAATGAACCTGCCTCACTACAGGCCAGATCAACCAGACTCTGTGTGAAGACTTCCCTGGAGAAATTATGAGGAGAAATAAATAGCATTTTCGTAACGAGAAAACTGTCGACGTACCCGCTGAAAAATATCTTTTTACATGACTTGATATTAGGTATACTACTTGCCTTATAATATGACTGTGTATTTTTTTTTTAGTTTTCCCCGCATATGGTACTAAGCTTAGAGAAAAATCTCCAATTTCCGGTATAAATGTCATCCATTTACCGTACTACATAGTCCATTCTTAATCATTAGAAAATTCAACAAAACAAATTCCTTTAGTATCTACTTACATAAATTTTAAAATGAAAATTTGCATTGTATTACATTATGTCTTATGTTATTTACAGAAAATAAGTTATCATGAAGTTAATATTATAATTCACAAAAATGTGACAATTTAAACTGTAAACAACGTAATCCTATTTGCACGGTCATTAACTTTTCTTCTGAAATTAAATATCTCGGTGTCATCATTGATCAAAACCTGAAGTGGAATAGCCGCATTACAAAGCTAGTAAAGAGAATAAAAAAATATATATATATACCGAATCATAGGTTGGGGTGAACCTTACAAAAACAACTCATTTTAAAAGTAATACTAAAAAATCTAACTTGTCAACACAATCACTTTTAAGATGTTTTAAATTTTAGAATTATCTCCAACTAATTTTAGACGACTAGTTTAGACGAGAGGTTCTGGGTTCGAGTCCCAGTGCGACCATTATCTTTTTCTGTGCCTTGTTCTCTTTCATTAGATTATTATTGTTGTCTTCTTTTTCAATGATATATTATATTGTTGGGAATAACTTTCAAAAGTTATAAAAAGAGAGTTTTTCTTATTTAAAAATTGAAAAAAATATGCAAAGTTGCTACATTATGCAGTATGCCCAGCTTCAGCTGTGTTTCGTTTCAGGACCTGAATATCTAGACCTAGATTTAGACAGCCAGATTCTGCCCAACCTCTCTCTTCACTTCTCCTTCCTATTTCGAATGCTTGAATGGCATGTGATGATTAAATATACGATAGCAAGTGAGTATACAAAGGGGGGGGGGGTTCGGTTAGGTTGTAAGGTAACCTCCCCCTATCGGCCTCAGTATTGCGAATATTGACTTCGGTCAGAAAACTGGGAAAATGTGATATCAATAGAAAATCCACATCTCGCACTAGAGAATTTCTATAAAACTCTGAGAGATCATACTCTAAAAAGTGAAAGTAAAATAGTTGTCACTAACAATAAATATAAAAAAATTAAGCCTTGGATAACAGTTGGATTAATTATATCAATTAAACAAAGAGATAAATTATACAGAGAAATGTTTAAATATCAAATAGATTGTCAAAAGAATAATCTCAGAACAATGCCTTATCTGAAAACAAAATATCTAATGTATCGTAACTTACTTAATAGGCTGATACGAAACTGCAAAAAGAAATACTATAGTATACAAATTGAAAATGCTAAAAATAATACTAAAAAAACTTGGAATATTATAAATGAAATTGCCAACAAAAAAAGTATGTCTTCAAATATTGTAAATGAGGTTATAATAAATAATGAAATAATAACTAAAAAATCGACCATTGCAGAAAGCTTTAATAACTATTTTACAAATGTAGTAGACGTAGTACTTGAATCATCTGGCATTAATGTTAATGATGCTCATATGGAGACTTCTCCTCAATTAGATTCAAATAATGATTCAATTAACTCTATGGAATATTTTTCTCCTGTTACATTTAAAGAAATTGAAAAATATATTGATGCTCTAAAACCATCCAACTCTAAGGGTAATGATGGATTATCTTGTGAAAAGTAAAAAAAATAATAAAACAACATGTCCTAATTCCATTGCAACATATTTTTAAAACATGCCTCAAAAATGGTCATTTTCCAGAGCAATTTAAAATCTCCACTATAATACCTATTCATAAATCTGGAGATAAGAATAAATTAGACAATTATAGACCAATATCTCTTGTTTCAAACCTCTCGAAAATATTCGAAAAATGCATCAAGTTTAGAGTCATTGAACACTTAGAAAAATATAAAATTCTATCGAAAAACCAATACGGCTTTCGTAAAGACCTAAGCACCGAGGATGCGATATATGAATTGACAAAAAAGATATACTCATCTATCGATAAAAAAAAGAAATGTCTTGCCATATTCCTAGATTTAAGAAAAGCTTTCGACACCGTAAATCATGATATACTCATTACAAAAATAAATCAACTAGGCTTCAAAAAAGACACACTAAAACTACTCTCTAACTATCTTAAAGACAGAACACAAAAAACAAAAATTGGGAATGATTATAGTTCAGAGTCAAAGATAAAAAATGGAGTTCCACAGGGAACTGTGCTTGGCCCGATTTTATTTTTAATTTATATTAACTTTATTTTTTGTGAGAGAGGCATTGTTAACTAGCGAGCGATTTAGCATTAACAATGCCTCTCTCACAAAAAATAAAGTTGGTTGTTTTCAGGTAAAAAATGTAATAAGCTGTAATTGTTGAATGGAGCACTAGTATATATTGAATTATTTGGCGGGTATTAGATAAGCCGCCATAGCTCAGTGACAGAGCACCTGACCGGCAATAAGGACACGGGTTTAAGTCCCGTTGGCGGCCAGTATCTTTTCTCGGAAGATTTTTTTAATGTAGATGAGTGTTTCAGGCTGATAATTATTACTTATAAAATATGATGGTGAAAAATGTAATTAGCAGTAATTGTTGAATAAAGCACTAGTATATATTGAATTATTGGGGGGGTATTAGATAAGCCACCATAGCTCAGTGGTAGAGCACCTGACCGGCAATCAGAAGGACACGGGTTCAAGTCCCGTTGACGGTCAGTATCTTTTCTCGGAAGATTTTTTCAATGTAGATGAGTGTTTCAGGCTGATAATTATTGCTTATAATAATTGTTACCCTTTGTGCTATGCATAAAAATCTTGTCTTAAAATACGTTATTTCATCAATTAAAAATAATAATTACTATTTAATAATGCGATTTGCAATCAATGCTGAATCACTGAATTATTACAAATAAATAATTGCCTCATCTACAACATCTGTCAATTTCGGTTTTAAGAGTTTTTCTTTCTATGTACATTTGTTACTTAAATTTAAATTTAGTCACTTTTTATAATTTTTCATTGTTCATTGCGTTGATGGTTATATAATTTGTAGATTTTTCGACCACCAATCTAGGCATATTGGAAGTAAAACTCTTCAAAACAAAATATCTAGAAATTGTTGCGCATAGTTAATAATGCACAAGAAGTACAAATATATTTGTCAATTTTATAAAAAATAATCATACTAATGAAACGAGAAATGTAAAAAGAATTAGATTGTAAGAACTAAAAATGTGTGATTAGTTGCCTAAAAGTCTGAAGAATGAATGTATTTGATGGCCTTCGTGGTCGACGGATAAGGCTCTCGACTTGCAATCGAATATCTGCGTTTGTAAGTAAATTTTGTTTTCATTGATTTGTGTTACTTCACAATACATATACAGTTTATTTGCGGCACGTTTCAGAGTGAAAGATCCTCTCAACACCGCCCGGTGAAAGACAAGCATTCAGAATTGAAGTGTTGCTTGAAATGACTTTTGCCGTATTTAGTGACCAGAGCTAAATAGCCAGGTACTTCCTTACCATCCTCATCCCCATCTCATTTCCATTTTTAATACCTTCAACCATAGAACATATCCCCAATTGTTGATGCCATAATCTTGTGCATAAAAACAAAACAAAAAAGTTATGCTTACCGTAGAAATATAATATTATTATCATGTATTTTTACATATTAGTTTATATACGTAAAATTTAATATAAAGTATCTCTTCTGAACAACGAAGTAATACAATTACAGATTACGCACCTATGCACCGACAACCGAAATGAGTTTATTTATTTATTATTTATAAGCTAAGTTAGGTACGCAGGTTTACATAGAAAAGTAGAATCTATTCTAAAAAAGAACCAGATGCAGTTGTACTCGTATTTTCAACTGAATAGCATACTGCATTTTTCTCTCAATTGAAAAAATAACATCGAAAAGTCGATAGAAAATTATCAAAAACTTATGTTAATGATAAATATGAACAAATAGCTCCACATACATTAAAAAAATATCAATTCGAAAATTCTTTTGTCGATGTACATCTATTAAATCTGTCAGTGCTGCATTTTGAAAGCAACTATACGTATGAAGCCATCGAGAATTCTTAATAATATTGAAGTGTGTGATGCCTTATGAACATTTCATATGAATGTATCCCATTGAATGAGATGTCCCAGGGCACCATGATTGTTTCAAATTAATGAACCTGCCTCACTACAGGCCAGATCAACCAGACTCTGTGTGAAGACTTCCCTGGAGAAATTATGAGGAGAAATAAATAGCATTTTCATAACGAGAAAACTGTCGACGTACCCGCTGAAAAATATCTTTTTACATGACTTGATATTAGGTATACTACTCGCCTTATAATATGACTGTGTATTTTTTTATGTTTTCCCCGCATATAGTACTCTAAGCTTAGAGAAAAATCCCCAATTTCCAGTATAAATGTCATCCATTTACCGTAGTACATAGTCCATTCTTAATCATTAGAAAATTCAAAAAATCAAATTCCTTTAGTACCTACATCAATTTTAAAATGAAAATTCGCATTGAATTACATTATGTCTTATGTTATTTACAGAAAATACGTTATCATGAAGTTAATATTATAATTCACAAAAATGTGACAATTTAAGCTGTAAACAACATAATCCCATTTGTACTGTAATTAACTTTTCTTCTGAAATTAAATATCTCGGTGTGATCATTGATCAAAACCTGAAGTGGAATAGCCGCATTACAAAGCTAGTAAAGAGAATAAAAAAATATATATATATACCGAATCATAGGTTGGGGTGAACCTTACAAAAACAACTCATTTTAAAAGTAATACTAAAAAATCTAACTTGTCAACACAATCACTTTTAAGATGTTTTAAATTTTAGAATTATCTCCAACTAATTTTAGACGACTAGTTTAGACGAGAGGTTCTGGGTTCGAGTCCCAGTGCGACCATTATCTTTTTCTGTGCCTTGTTCTCTTTCATTAGATTATTATTGTTGTCTTCTTTTTCAATGATATATTATATTGTTGGGAATAACTTTCAAAAGTTATAAAAAGAGAGTTTTTCTTATTTAAAAATTGAAAAAAATATGCAAAGTTGCTACATTATGCAGTATGCCCAGCTTCAGCTGTGTTTCGTTTCAGGACCTGAATATCTAGATCTAGATTTAGACAGCCAGATTCTGCCCAACCTCTCTCTTCACTTCTCCTTCCTATTTAGAATGCTTGAAGGGCATGTGATGATTAAATATACGATAGCAAGTGAGTATACAAAGGGGGGGGGGTTAGGTTAGGTTGTAAGGTAACCTCCCCCTATCGGCCTCAGTATTGCGAAGGAAAAAAGAGAATAGTACTCGTAGGTAACAGGTTATATCGGTGTGACGTACATAAATAATAAGACTTTCTAATAAAATTTTCCCCGGTCCCCCTTTTTCCCTTGCCTCTTCCCCCAGGATCTACAGGATCTAACCCCCCCCTTAACTCGACCCCACCATGTGAATGCTAAAGCTACGCCGCTGATCTCAAGCGGTCTCCCGACAACATATCTGCTTGGAATTTTCCAAAATTTATTTGTGTAAACACCTATAAAAAATAAATAATAGTAGATAGTCATTGATATATATCTTAATGATAATAGTTAATTCCAAAATGTATGCAGGAACAGTGCAATGCAATACATTCCATATTTAGAAATAATAAACGTATTAGACAAACAAAAAGAAAAGTTAAAATAATTATTATTATTTTTAATTGATACATAAACGTTTTTTAAGACAAGATTTTTATGCATAGCACAAAGGGTAACAATTATTATAAGCAATAATTATTAGCCTGAAACACTCATGTACATTGAAAAAAATTTCCGAGAAAAGAAACATGCCGCCAACGGGACTTGAACCCGTGTCCTTCTGATTGTCGAGCAAGCAGAGCACCTGACCGGAAATCAGAAGGACACAGGTTCAAGTCCCGTTGGCGGCATGTATATTTTCTCGGAAGATTTTTTCAATGTAGATGAGTGTTTCAGGCTGATAATTATTGCTTAAATTAATAATACATTCGTAAAATAAATAAGCATTAAACATATCAAAAATGAAACCGAAAAAATATTAAACACAAAAATGAATGCCAGCATCCGTTTACATTGGATATTTGACCATCTCAAGTCCCTATAAAATGGATAATACTAAAATCCTAATAGCTTCACCATTTACTAAAGCCGAGATGTTGAAGTGTAGTAAATCACAACAATATAATATTTAAGTCGATCCACTAGTACAGGAAAAAATCGAAATTGGAATTCACGCCCCTTTATGGGAGGAGTTTAAAATTACTTGAGAAAAAGCTTTTGGAAAGGTTGGAAAAGATATTTGAGAGTTTTTTTACATGTTGATTTCGTAAAGGCCTGTAAAAAACATTAATTCCTTTTTATGCATTGTTTAGTGTATTAAAATGGAATTTTAAAATTTATTTCACGAAAACAAGCAGCGCGGACCCTTACACGTCGTTTCTCCGCTCCGTTCGGAGGAGTAGTGACAGAAAATATGGGCGACTGCCAGTCGTTCTTCGGTGGACGGTATAAGGTTCACTTTGATATTACAAATTCGTCTAAAGCCATATTGTCACCGTGATGTCAAAAATAACAACGCGAAAATACATATTTTATTTTATTTTGTAAGGTTCGGGCGTAAATTTAATTTTTTCTTGCCAATCATCATAAAAGAAACTAAATTTGCCACATTAAACAATAAAACCATATCCGAAAAGAGGTTTATAAATAGGAGTGTTTGGAATTCAAAGTGTTTTTTATAGACCTTATAATTTATTTTTTTCTAGGCTTATTAAAAGACTTATAAAAAAAATGACCTAAATTTTTAAGGGTCAATATGTGTTCTACACGCAGTATTTAATTGAAGCATCTATAATACTTCTAGACGATCATGTTTTCAATACAAAAAAGTATGATTTTGTATGATTTTGCATTATTTAGTATGGCTTCATCTTAAGCATTTGGAAATTCTCATAATTTTTATTGTACCTATCAAGACAAACCTCATTGATGCGATGGCTTTATTTATTGTTTTATAATTCCAAAGAAACAGGTTAATTATGCCTGTTTTAAAACATGCAGACGTGCTATTATAAACCAGTTCAGTTTAATCCTTAAATAAATGGGATTATAACGAATGCGGGCGTATGCACAAAGCCATAATCCGATAAATTATGTTTCACGGATTATGGTTCTTCGAAGTGGGTTAACGACCCATTATGGATTCGTTTTAAGAGTTTTAAACGGCAAAGTTTACCTAAGAAATAAAATTAAATGCTCAACCCTCATGTAAATGACTCGTTTATTTCAAAAATATTTTTAAAGTGAAAACTTCTTTGGCATCATTGTGACTTGAAATTCGATGAAAAGGAAACGAGCGACACCAAAAAGAGACAAACACATACATCTATCGTTGATATATACCTCTATGACATCTATAATAAGAGCAACATGTCAATCATATAAATTGTTTAATGCGCATACTTACATACATACATACACATATATTCACCTTCACACACACACACACACACACCCCTCCCTCAATAATTTACTAATTTAATGTATGTAAAATTTATAATTTGTCACATAAAAACATATATCATATAAAAGCTACATGTCATTGGTACCAATTATTGTATTAATTCTACAACTTGTAACTACGTTCTAACATGTAATTATGTACTGTTTGTTTCTGCAAAATAAATAAATAAATTAGATCTAGGGCCAGTTGCATCGAAAATAGTTAAAGTTACTTTTTAGTTAAAGTTAGTAACTTTTTAATCATATCTTACAAAAATGGGTTGTTTCAACTTCGTTTAAATAAAAGTTAACTAAATAGTTACAAAATAGTTACTTTTATTTAACCCAGCGATGTTGAGAGTTTAAAGTTAGATTTTGGTAAAGATGCTAGCTGTTATCCATCACCAAGGAACGAAATACTGTTTGAATGGAAAATGATAATAAAAATGTCTTGATAACCCGGGTTTTGATAATCAATTGATTAGAATATATAGGAAATAGGTAAAATAAGGAATTAAACCATGAACCGATCATTTTCCGTAGGAAGAGATGGATTCTATTTTCAGATTTCGTATGTCCAAAAGTATGGTTAGACTATTAACTTTTCTCGTTGCCAATGACAAACTTCATTATTTACAAACACGTGTTTATTCAAACTTATATAAGTATCTAGACTTCTCTTGATAATTTATACCTACCAACATTTTTATATTTCAATTAATGCAACGGAACTGAAACAAAATAATTTTTGTCATATCAGAAATCATGCTACTTGTGCTGTGGAAGTGTGGAACTGAGTACGAGGTTCTAATAACATTGCATTTTTATGGAACGGGAACGATGCAAAGATTTACAGGAGACATCTCTGGGGTTCATAAATGTATTGTCTCGTGTATAATAGACAGGGGCAGAACTATAATAGCCCACCTTCGGCCACAAAATAATAATATCATCAAACGTTGTTCACGTTTCTAAACCGCAAGTGTGAAATAACAAATAACGATAAATAAACCAATTCCCAAATAACATAACCCTCAAAAACTTCTTAAACGTCAAACAAATACAATCTACAAAACGATGTTGACACCCGTAAAAATAATCGTGTGTTTATTTTTAAAGAAATATATCAAATCCAAGGAAAATTCGAAGCCATTTCAATGGCCACACTGGTAACTTTAAACTAACTATTTAAATGTTGATGCAACTCAATTGTGTTGAAATGCAGCTTAACTTTAGTTAGGGCTTAAACTCAGTTTAATTATTTAACTTTAAACTTTATTTTAACTTTTTTCGATGCAATTGGCCCCTAGCGTGCGAGAGAATGAGATAGACTAATCAGTGTCCTCTTTGTGGGTGCTTTGTAGCCTATCGGCCTCCTCTTAATTCGGTTCTTCGTTGAAAAATATGTAAAATAATTTTTAAACTTGGTAACAATATTAAAATAAATAAACCCCACAATTATCTTACTCCCGCTCCCGATACTCTGATGCATTCGTTTCATTAATCTCGAAGTTTAGTTTTCTGAAGGTTTCACGTCTACTGCATGTGAACTGCACAGTGCATACATGATTTTTATCCACCTAACATGGTTCTGAGGAATTCAATAAAGACTGTTCACATTGTTTTTAGTTCCATTATGTATATCATATCCCTTCAGATCTTCGTTTTTCAGTAGCTTTTCGTGTAATTGAACGAAAAAGTGGCATTTATAACTCAATGTTCGCCTAAATACCAGGGCAAATGTCATGAGATTATATTTCTTTAGAGAGCTAATTAAAAATTTAATGCCTGAGTATGTGCAAAGGTATTGGGCAAAGACATGCAACTGGAATTAGGTCATTTTTGAATTGTGTTTAGGGATTATTATTTGTCCCGTAGTTTTCGGTATTTTTTTACATAAACTCTACACAGGAGGCCCTGAGGAAAATAATTTTCCTCAGGGCCTATGTCATCTTTGGGGATGCCGTTTTTGGTATGGTGCCAATAACTCTATTATTAGCCTATCTTTATGGATTTGAAGTAATGCACCCTGTTGATCACCTGATTCTATATACATCTTTTCAATACACCTAATAAGCAAATAAGCCATATTCTCAAGTTCCCGGTAATTGTTTGGTTTCGGTTTCCTTCTAATTGTTCTTTTATGTTTAATATCCGAATTTAATGTCGAATTTATTGTAAGAAGTCAGTATATTATAGTTTAATTTAAAAGTTCTTGTTTTGTCCTGTGCTACAATAACACCGTTATTGTCTATTATTATTGTCCTGTGTGTGCTATAACAGCACTGTTTTTGTTAATCTTTGTTCTCTTGTCATTGTTTGTAAATACTGTATATTCTCTATTTCATATTATTTTATAAATATTTTGAAATGGACTCGCAAGGAACACTGTATGATTATTATTTTTTTAATTTTATTATAGTTAAGCGCACTTGAAGTGAAATGACACAAAACTGCACTATACAAATATTGAGTTATTATTATTATATACTTAATTGTAAAACTTTAAATTCCTATAATAATTCACAGCAAAAATTAATAATAACCTAAAATTTCAGTAATTTTATTTAATTTGTTCAAACCATTCATTTTGTTTTCACTGCTAATCTGAACACCAATGTAACTGACCCCGGACTTCACCGGTGAGTTAACAACTGATTTGAAAATGCAAAATATTGTAATGTATTTTATTTGAAATGTTTAAATAACGGGTACCTAAGTACCTACCCAGCAACTAGCAGCCCCCGCACAATATTATTCTTGTAATGAGCTAACCACCAATAATCCTCGGCTGTGGAAGCATCCAATTATTTCCGAATTAACCTTCGCTATGCTTCCAACGAATCATCCAGTGGCGGTTCTTCACAGGGGGACAATGGGGACAGTCCCCACCAGTTACACTCAAAACCTACTAAAGGAAATAACAGTCGATGCTTTGTCTTCGCCAAAATGAATAAATTCTTTAAACATAAAAGTAATTAACATTTGCAGAAATAAAATACAAACAATTATTCCGGATGATTTTAATAATACCCTACGCGCGTACAGCGAACAAGGTACGGCGCAAAAAACAGTGGGTCTATTTCTCAGTGCGCAGAATCTAATGCGTACTTGGGGACAATCCGAACTATCCCCATACTTTCCTTGCGTTGTTTCGCGATCGTATGCAACTGCGCATGCGCAGTAGTATGTGAATTCAAGTACCTGCGGGGACAATCCTTTGGATCCCCATAGAACCATTTGTTTGCGAAGTTACGGGCGGGAATCGCTCGTGTTCAAATTAGTTTGATAATAATCTTGCAAGGTAAAGCTTTATTTTTATTATATTATATTGTAAATTGCCATATATATTTAGACATTTTATATTATTTTGTGTTAAATATATCCGACTAACATGATTAGACCATCAAAAAATTTTTTTGAGAAATTTTATACTGTATTCTACGGGTGGTGAAATTACGGTAAAGTACGTAAAAAACGTCGATCCCCACCACTAAAGAAGTGCTCGAGCCGCCACTGGAATCATCTGCACCTCCGGCAGTATGGTATAGAGCGGGGGTCACCAATTACTTTCATTAGGGGTCCGTTTTTTTTTTAAATAACATGACTGTCGTGGTCTGGAAGGGAAAAAGTTTACCCCCCCACCCTCCGGCTTAACAATTGAAATAATAAACTTTACTATTCAAATATGTGTAGATACAATATGAATGAACAAATAAAACGAATGGGTTCCGGAAATAATAAACAAATGTTATAAATAACAAGAAGTACCTACCATGGATTTTTTACAATATTAATAAGAAGAAAAAAATTGCCTTGGACTACCTATCCGTCCGAAGTTTGGACTAAAGTTCGTGCAGGCTATTGTCATTAAATCTTGGAGATGTTCTTTGGTAAGTCTGTTCCGGAATTTATTTTTAACGAAGTTCTTCTTGGAAAATGCTGCTTCACAAACATGTATGTTGGCCCAAACATAGTGAGATTTTTTTTTAAATTGCGGGTATTATTAGCACAAACAAATTTTATCCAAAACTCTTGACGAGAAACTTTCTGTTTTTGGTGTTTTAAAACTGTATTTTCTTAGAAATCGATCATTTCCATCTGGAGAGCAGCTTCATTACTCCCGAAAATATTTGCAGCTTGCTTGCTCTATTCATCACCAGGATGCAGAGAGTAAATATTACTGAGGATGTCGACAGCATTAAAATCTGTGAATCTGTGAAATTACGTTCTCAAGTTACATGTGTAAAATATTTTGTATTGTTAACACAAGGTCCGCATGAAACAGGTCGGCGGTCCGGATCCGGACCGTGGTCCGCCATTTGGTGACCCCTGGTATAGAGTATAAAAGGGTTCAGTTAAAGGCGTGTATTTAATAACCCCATTTTAATAACGCTTCCCAGATTTAGCTGAAGCTTAACGTAATAGAAACTGTTTTAACTGGAATAAATAACAGCTCCAGAAGTCGGATGTGGAATTATTATCATGGCGGTTTAGGCACGTCTATCGGATGGATGAAGAAAGGAGTGTCGTGAAATTATTGTACAACGTGAAAGTAGGTGAAAGAAAAAAGTTCCAGAAAGAATTATTGGCAATGGTTTATCTGACTTCTTCGACTCATAAGGAACATTATTCCCTTTGGACGAGTATCTACGTTTTGGGATATGTATTCACTATGTCACTCCTACGGTAAGTTTGAAATTATAGGGTATTTGGTATGGTCCTTTATATTAAATTCTAATGCAGCATTACTTCCATCGGTCAAATGCGTTGTATACATATGTAGTTTTATATTACCGATCGACGAACCAATGGATGCAATCTTTTAGCCATTATTTGTTGTAAGTGTAATGGTTTGTCTGATCCATAATTATTAATGAGATATTTAGAAATACATTGTTTATTTGTTCAGCTCCCTTGAAGTGATTTTTCACTAACACGGCGCTGTAAAAATCACCCAAATATGATTCAAATTAAACTTTTTACTTTAGCTCCACACAGGTGAGGTGGCCCTAGGAAAATAATTCCCCTCAGGGCCTATGTCTTCTTTGCGGATCCTGTATGGAGGGTCGTTTAGAAAATGAAGGAGAGAAAGGAAAAAGGTTTGAGGGTGGGTAAGAAACTGTGGGTCATTTTGTCAATGACGGAAGTTTGAATCCATCCCTCACACTGCATTAAAAGACGACTGGTTGAGAGAGTCCGGATGGAGTCCGGCAGGTCAAAGGGTCTCCCTCAGCCGGCCTTTCGAGATCCGGTCCGCCACGCATTTGGTAGTTCCTGCCGCCAAGACCTGGACCACCCTCAACCTATGAACCCTGGCACCCCTGATAATTCACCTTAGTGAATTAGCAGGAGTGCAAGGTCAACCTCACCCCATGAATCCACCCGGGTTCATGGGGTGAGGTTTGTCTAGGTCTTGGAGGCGGATGACCAGGGCACACTGAACCCCAGATACCTACCCACCCTTTAAACCCTTTTCCTTCCCAGAACTCTCCTTCCATTCCTTAAAAAAAACCCCAACACAGCATCCCCAAAGATGACACAGGCCCAGAAGGAAATTATTTTCCTCAGGGCCTCAGGGTGTTGGGAGATGTACTACTTATTGATAAAGCACTACTTTTAATTAAACTCGTCAAAACTTTTCACAACTCTCAACATTTCTTATTAATTAAATATTTTCGTAAATAGGTTACCTACCGAGTTTCAAAATTTCATAAGGTTTATTATTTAGATTTCAAGAAATAGTGTAAAAAAAATTACCCAATCAAGGAGACAAGATGAGTGAATGGTATAAAAACAATTGTTATTACTTTTAATTTATTATAGTATTGGTATCGTGTAATATCATATTCTATTTTCTAGTATATCTCTATGTTTTCTATTTAAGTTTGCATTTTGCTTTGGTATCCTTGCACGAAAACGATATCAGTAATAACAGTTGACACTGTGTTCAAATGGGAGTATGTTTTTTAACCGTGTTTAAACTTGATATTCTTGATTCATAAGACACCAAAATAAATTGGGAGAGCTGAAATTGACCGCTAGTTTTTTATGTTTTCGTAAGATTATTAGATCCTGTATATTTGAAAAATAATTATCTCATTATTTTTTGTCGTTTTTGTGAAAATTAACCTCAAGGGTATAAATATTATTTTGTCATACCCATAAGGTAGGTACCTACGTGTGGGTAGATGGAAAGTTAGTTCCCGCATCCTAATAAAGCCATTAAAACCCATTGTTTTTCGGAAAAGAACCCACATTTTTTTTCCAGAATATAGCGGCGTCGTCAAACCTGAAAGCGCTGAAGGGTACACTAACAGTATTAAAAATGCTGTAAATTTCCAAAGCAAGATCTGTCATAAGCCAAAATTTCCCAAAACTTATGACGGCAATAAAAATCCCTTTCCAGAAACACCATAACGACCTCTGCATTGGAGACTTGGGGCTTTAGCGGTCTTCGGCACACTTTTGAACTGGTGCATTCAACAAACAGTAATAAACTGTACTTTGAATCTGTACTCAAAGCAATAAACAAATTACTAGCCAAGGACCAGACAAGGAAGACTGTAATAATCCGTTCGGGAGACAAAGGCCTAAATTAAAAGTAAAAGGACAAAGCTAAAGGATAGTCAATTGTAAAACGCTTAGGGAAGTCTAAGAAGAAACGTTTTGTACTTTGTCGGCTAAATGTTTGTAATCGTGTCTATAGTTCCAAGACATTAAAATCACAACGGAAAACTAGTACAATAAATCACTAGCCAATTTTTGCACGCGCGTTGCCAATAATATTCTTATTGCACGTAATCAGTAAATTGTTAACACTGTGTTCATAAAATCAGTAATTTCTGAAAGCCTAATTTTATTTGCATTGACATATCATTTATTTTAGTTTTATAGTCATACTTTTGACTGATCACGCCGACTGTAGGCTTAAATAACAGTTAAAAATATTATTACACAAATGATTACTTACAGCCTATTACAGGGACTGATTTATCAACAACTTACTTATAATGATATATTGCTATCTTATGTAAAATAAAGATGCAGGTAATTTCACCCAAATAAATTTTATATGAATTGACTAAATTCTACGAGTACGTTAACTTTTGAATCATGTGCTCTAAAAACAATATTTATTCTAAAAATTAATCAAAGATTCCATTTAGTTCTATTAATCTAATGAACATAATATATGTACATTATGATCATTAGGGGAATACCCTACGCCTTAATAACCTTGGCAAAACTTAACGGGAAGCATCGGAATTGCCTAATTGACATAATTAATGGTTTAACAATAATAAGGCATAAACCAAGTTTAACTAATGTAAGTAGGTACCTACCCGATGTATTACATGTTAAAAGAATATCAATGAATACGCGGGTTAAAGATGACAATGAAATCTTGGAAATTAGAAAGAGTGTAAAACAGTAAATTTTTTAAGTATTATTGAAGTCTGCGTTGTCGTATTTGAGCCTTGGGAATACTTTCAGTTTTTCATTAAAAACGAACGTGGTTTTACATTGTTCGCAGATGGTGTGTATGGTTGTGAAAGGCAAAATAAAATATTGATAATAAATTTTATGATTGGTAACTACGGCTCAGTTTCAAGGATACTTTCCGGGAAGGCATAATTTCCAGACAATTTTTTGAGTAATACCGTTCCTTATATTGATCGACAGCTAATACCTGTTTGTTTGAAAAATGATATAATTTAGACTTGTTAACGTATCGATGACTAAGAAAGATAAATTATTTGCAAAACTTGCGTAGGCAAGCAAAAGGAGAGTGATTTTTTTAAAGAAGTTTTGATAATAATTTTTTTGATTGAATCTTTGAAGAATTCGCACACAATTTTTATATTATAGTGATTTATTTTTTGGGTTTTATGCCGTGTTGCGCTATCTCCATTAACCAAAATTTTGGACAGTGTCCATCAATAGTTTATTTGTTCATAACCTTTAATTTGTTCATTTCACATGCCTTCCAAATATCTACAATTATAATATTTAATTCCCGAAAAACAATCTCGTACCTGATAAAAATTGAAATTCTTTCTGTCGGATAATTTATTTGCTTATTTTGTTGATTTATATTTTTAAGAATTTTGAAATCATAACAACGCTATCTTTCTAGATCGCAAAAATTTAAAAAATGCAGAAAAACTTTAAACAGCTCTACTGCTGCTCTTTTCAATTTGGGAGGCGGGTGTGTGTAACGCCGATCCGGGAACCATTTATTGAAGAACCAACACGGTCATCCCAAGTGGTTCGCTACTTTTGGGGACTTAGCAGGGATGCCCAGGTTCATGGGGTTCAAGTCCTGGCGGCGGATGCGTCAGCGCACTTGGTGCGTGGCCGGTCGGATCGAGAGAGGTTGGTTGAGGGAGGCCTTTTGACCTTTCCAGTTGGACTCTTGACCCATCGCCTTGCATCGAAGTTGGAGGGATGGATTCATACGTCCGTCACTCCCGGACACACTGACCCCCAGATTCCTACCCAACCCTCACACCTTTTCCTTCCCAGAACTTCCTATCCTTCCCTCCATACAGCATCCCCTTAAAATGACATAGGCCCTGAAGGAAATTATTTTCCTCGAATCTCATGTGTGGAAAAAAAACTGCAAAACTACAAAATCGCACATCCGACATTGTTCTTCGGGACCGTCGTCGATTTAAATTTATTAATTTATTTTTTTTAAAACTGTTTCATCTAGCTAACGGAATTACTGCTAATGAGTATTTAGTTGAGAGAGGTTAGTAATTAAGGGCTTAACCGGGATTTTTTAAAGGTTGGAATTTACCGTTAGGGCGGCTTCGTCTGATATTTTGGAAACAAAACCCAGAACTAAGAATGTTAATATTGTCCCTTCCTTTGTTCAGTCTAACTTGTAATTGGAACTTATTGTTTAAGAAGGTTAAAATGCTTTTAACAACAACTTCTAACAATAATACGATAAAAGACAATCGGTAGGTACCTACTGAGTGTATTAGATAATTTGAAATTATTTTATTAATGGTTACTAGATACTAAAATATGAATTCACTAATGGCTTTGTGGGCACACAAATAAAAAAAAACTATTGTTTTAACTTTTTTATTATGACGGTGTCCATTCCTATCGTAGATTGACAATTTTCACCCCACAGAAAGCAGCCCGAAACCACTCACCGGAACTTCACTCGTACCAGGGTCGTATCCATAAGGTACAACGTCCTCCATCAACCTTCCCTTTGATTTTCGGTTGATAATGTTGCATTTGTAACCCACATGATATGACAAAATTAACTTTTTTCATATCAGCTCCACATGAGAAAAAAATCCCGGGTACCTATGTCATCTTTGGTGATGTTGTATGGTGGGTCTATTTATGGAAATTAAGGAGAGAAGGAAGTAGGGTATGAGGGGTGGATAGGAATCTGGTAGTCAAAATGTCCAGGAGTGACAGACGTACGAATCCATCTCTCCCACTGTGATGCAAGACGATGGGTAGAGAGAGTTCAGCTGGAGAGATCAAAAGGCCTAAAGAGCGTAATACACGAGCCCGATTTTCAGCCCGATTCCAATTAGACACAAAAGTCAACATTTTTTGCTAAACGCGATCGCTGTTTTCATCTCTATTTTCATATCTACGATTTCAGTAGGCATCACAACAAACAGTATGGTTCATGTGTTGTTTGCAGTGATGACAATTGAAATCCTAGATATGAAAATAGAGGTGAAAATAGCGATCGCGCAAATCGAAAAATGTTGACTTTTGTCTCTAATTGGAATCGGGCTGAAAAAAGGTGTCGTGTATAACGGCCATAACTCAACTAATCCGGTCCACAACGCAGTAGGTGAGCAAATGTAGCTGCCACCAAGATTTAGACAAACAGATCCCATGAACCCGGGCATCCTTAGTCACCAAACGTATTGAACCTCTTTGGGGCGACCTATGGCAGGGGTGTTGGCTATTTTGATAGGTAAGTTATAAAAAAACGTAGATACATTTACAAACGACATTTGATACATTCTCCGAAATCATTCATTGTCAGCAACCTTTCGAATAAAAATTAATGTTGATGGTCCACTGTAAAATAAAACAAACTTTATTTTTATAGGGTTGTTAATGGTGTAACTTGCATATAACTTTTGAGGAACAAATTCATAACCATTAGGTAATAACTATTTTTTATAATATGATAATATTAAGAAACATTTTATTTTGTTAAGAAATGGGAATCTATATTAATTTGTTTTGTCCACTTGTTTTTATAATCAATAAACAAAATAAGTACATATTTATAATGCAGCCATAATATGAAATTACTAGCATGCACGCTTAAATATTTTTTTACAAAATCTACGAATGAATGCAGTATTTAGTTGTACATGCATTGTGTATCTATTATATGATTTAGGCTACACCTGGACCCGAAAAGAACCCTAAAATAATCAAGGTAGCGCTGAGTTAGAAGTTTTACCGATAGATGTCGCCACTGTATACAAATATTGATTAGTTTTTAAAAGCCAACCGTTTGAAGTTTATCACTGTTTTTGACAAACATAAAAATAATATTATATGTCCCTATGAATGTGAATGAACCAAGGAGTGTGTGCCAAGGCTTAATTATGTGGTGGTCTTTCCTATCTGCCTACCTCTAGAACTCTAGATAGTATAGATGGGTGATAAACGGATAAACGAGATGGTTAGTTAGTTCACTTTGGTGAGAATAGCAAATTAATGATTTATTTTATTTTTATTTATTGTTCTTTACATATTATTACTTAGTACATTTTAAAGCAGGTATTAGTCATTGGTATTATTATATTTTTCAATTTTTAACTTCACAAGTCAAGCTTGTGTTGAGGTTGATATTTTTTAAAGCAATAAAAAAATATAGGTATTGATAGAACAATATATTATTAAGGATTCTTTCAGATAATGGTTACCTACCAAAGATATTCAAATATTCCAATATCTTGAGTACCTAACTACTAAGCTGAATAAGCTAATACATTACGATATAAACATGCCGGGTACCCTGTTTCAAATTTTATTTGTAATAATAAAAGGACTAAAATGAAAAGAAAAATATACATTTATATAAGTAATATATTATGCTATAAATTAAAAATGACGAAGATGAAAGAAAAAAAATAATTATGTAATTAATTTAGAAAAGACAGAGACGAAAAAAAAATTGACTTTCCTTGGCTACAATTACATCGGTAGTTAGATATCTACTAAAGAGAAATAAGTATCTTATCTATAATAATAATACGTATTTTTTTTTAGCTCTATATTCTCTTTAGCATTTAAACACGCATGTTTTAAAAGACCTTCGAACAGTGTGATTTTGGCACAAATCAAACTTTTTAAAAAGTAATTGAATGAAGTAAGTAATTTTTAATAAGTAATTGACTGGGTTAACTCGACCATTTTGCATTTAGTTTGTAAATTTTGTTTGTGCGTCCCGTTTTCATTTTAGAAAATTTGCTGCCCTCAATTTATTTTACTTTGACATGGGTAACTTTGTTATGGTTCGGTAAAGATTCTTTTTTGAAATGTGAAATCATCTGAAAGCCCTCTGGAGGCCGTCCACTATTCCCCATAAATGGATATTCATTACATACCTACATATAAATTTTTCGTATCTTTTAATACATAAGTTTATTTACTTGTTTACAAATGCCCTGTTGCGCGTTTACATCAAGATTATAAATTAAATTTAATGCAATAGTATCAAATAAATAAAAAATTCAATTAATAAACCTAAAATACAATATATGTACCTGTTCAGTTATTATCACTCTAACTGAACCCGTAAATTTTATATTGAATTAATAAAAAATAAAAAATTCAATTTTTTTTTTTTAAATTAAATTTAAACAAAAATTATGATTAAAATGTTATTTGCAATAACTAAAAAGTGCTGAAGTAATTTGGCTTTGAATTTGTCAAAATTCAAATCGAAATAAATATCAGCAGCATATAGATAATAATTCATTGCCCACTCTATGTGTCCTCTCCATAAAATAATTAAACACGGAATTATTTTTGTAAAATAATATTTTCCTATTTTTTATTGTTATTTAGTTTAATTTGTAGAACTCCATTTAATTTATTTTTTTTATACATTAAATTATAATATAATTGATTCTCAATATTACATGATATTAACAAATATAATGATTCTCATAATATTAAATAAATAATCATATTACCTATAAATATACGTAGATATAAAAAAAAATGTATATCTAGTATGCTCAAGAGGTAGGTAACTAACTAACTAACCATCACGCCGTTTCCCAGGGGTAGGCAGAGAGGACGGACCGCCAAACAACTCGGTCTTGGCACACACTCTTTGCCTCACTCACTTTCATACATCGTCTCATACATTCTTTTCTATTATTCTGACTTTTGACATGGCCCGACACAAGTATCTGATTCACTTGATCGATTGTGCCATGTCTTCCTCTTCTACCATTCACATTTGCGTCGTATATTCTTCTTACACTACTTTCTTCATTCATTCGCTCTACATGCCCAAAACATCTGAGGGTCCCTTTCTTAATCTTACTCATTATGCTTACATCAGCCTTACATTCTTTGCGTATATCAACATTTCTCACACGATCATACATTGTTTTACCACGCATACGCCTCAGGGATCTCATTTCAAGAGGTAGGTACATGTAAACGTATCACATTTGTAGCGTCAGAGTAGTAAAATCTTTATTTAACAATTTTATACAATAAAAGGAGATCTAACTTTTTCGTCTTTTAGATAATTTCGATAATTTACTATTTCGATTTTATTTCGCAAATTTACATGTTTTTATAAAATTATGATACTTACTTGTCTGAAGAAAGTTTGAAAAAAGAAATGTAATTGATATAGTGAATTGGTGACGTTTCTTTGGAAAAATTGTACCTAACTATAAATAATTCCATAATCGAAAAAAAGAAGTTCAATGAAATACACGGTTTATCATTAAGTGAGTGGGTATCCATGTACCTACTAACAAATATTATGATTTCAGAAGAAATTTTGATACCGATTTACTAAATGAGAGAAAAAAAGAAAAATGCTTTTTTGGTCGCGACGTGTTCGGTTCACAGAATATGTAGGTGTCTTATGTAAATCTGTACAGGACACTCGAGAGCAGTAGGTATTATCAGTACAAAAAAAAATATTTTATAAAAAATTCTGTATGTATATACTCAATTTGTATAATTTTTTTCTCTGAAATAACGAAAACCACCAATATAGGTATATTTATTATAATAATTATGAAAAATTAAACAACATTAATTTCTGAAGTCTTTTTTGAAAAATCTTTAGGTAAAAAGTTTCGAAATAAAAATTATTTATTATATTAGATATGCACATTCCCTATCATGTTTTCTAAAACGATAATAATATTACGCCTGTTTGTGTGTGATCAATTTTGAATCGGATAAACTTGTATAATATTATCTAAACACCCCAATAAACGTGACCACTATAATTCTGAGAAGCTCTTCCCTAAAGTGTAATCGCTGTGCAAGCTAGACGCCCTTATGCCAGGAGGCAGTGCGGAGAGCGAGACGACAAGAGCTAAGGCTTCGCTCGGAAGAAGGGTGGGGTGAAAACCCGATAAGCGCGCTGATTGGCCGGAGAAAATAAAAGCTCCGCCCCCTCTCAGGCAGTCGAAGTACCGTCGAACGGTGAGGTCATTGCATCAGTCGTCCGCTTGAGCTCGTAGCAATACAACCTCCAGCAACACTAAGCTTATACAGTAAACGTGAAGTTCACAAACTTGTTTGAAACTTTTAACTTTTCGAGACTCTGTTAATTCTTCTATCGAATGTCAGTGATGTCTAACATGTCGGTGATGGGTCACCACGGGTACCCGTTCCACCTTCAACAAGGGATGGAGCCGCAGATCAGGACCGGAGGATCTCCGCAGCCTGAAGGACATATCAAGAGGCCGATGAACGCCTTTATGGTATGGTCCCGACTTCAGCGCAGGCAGATCGCGAAGGACAACCCGAAGATGCACAACTCTGAGATTTCCAAGAGGCTCGGAGCCGAGTGGAAGCTGCTCTCCGAGATGCAGAAGCGGCCCTTCATCGATGAGGCCAAACGCCTCCGCGCCATGCACATGAAGGAGCACCCCGACTACAAGTACCGCCCGAGGAGGAAGCCCAAACCAGCGCTCGGAGGAGGAATGGGCCCCGGTATGGGAGCGCCCCCCGGTCCGGGAGGATTCCCAGGATTCCTGCCGCCTTACTTCGCTAGCCCGACTGGAATGCCGAGCCTGGAAAGCCTCAACTATTCCCCGATGCCACATTACTTCGGATCCGCATTCGACCACGTTCATCTTTCAAAACTGGTGCAACAGCAAGAACCGCAGGCACCTCACAGCCCTGGGGCTTCTGCCGCGGCGGTCGTGAGCTCGTTCTACTCCTCCCTCTACCCTCCTAACAAACCCTTCCACCCACAACTGTTCCAAATGCCTGGAATGTCCCCGCCCTCCGCTTCTCCGCCTCAGAACCACGGCGGGCCGATGGACCAGCTACGCAGACCCGTCCCGGTCATCTATTGAAGAGACAACCCTGAAGTTGCCGTTAAGTGAAGAATCTTGTACATTTTAGTTAGTTAATTTATCCGTGCAAATTAAGATTTATTTAATCTCCTCGTTAAGTGCTGACGGTTGATGTTAATATTTTTGATCTCACATTGATGTGGAAAGGCTGCGAAAAAGTGATGCTCGTGATTGTTGTAAGTTACTCCGTTGTGTTTTACCAATGATATATTTTTTTGTAATCTCTACCTATCGACTGCACCAAAAATTATAACGAAAAATTGATATATCCTGTGATTTTAATGAATCTGAAAAATGTTTTGCGGTTGAAACAGTTGGATTCTAAAATTTAACTGAATTTTTTATTGAATTTGCGACAACAGAATATTGTTGGCTGCCAATTTATTCAATATTATTTAATCAATATTCTTGTAATTTAAGTCAATATTAATCATAAACAATTAATCTTTCAATACAGTTACATAAAACAATACCTACACTTTTTGTGTAAATCAAGTCATTATACATATAACTACCTACTTACATTCATATATTATTGTATCTTAAGTGTATCGATACCATTGTCGTTTAAAAAATAATATTATTAAAATATATTGTTAGATTATTTATTTAAATTTGGCTGGTTTGCTATAAGTCAATATTTATGACTGAATAGTGACAATGTATCTGATTCAGGCATAAGTGTTGCCTTATTTATGCCTAAACCGAGTGTCTGTAAATATTAGATTTAATGTCGAAAGCGATCCTTATTAGTGATTTGTGTATAATTCATTTACTGACTGTTTTTGTTGAAATAAACAATTGATTAATGTAAACATATATACCTCTTTCGTTATTAATACTATTAATCCCATACACATACCTAGGTAGAAGGAACCTATCTCAATAATCAATCATTCAAAATACACATACATAATACAATAATTTTAAAAATGATTTGTGGAAAGCTTTCCTGATGTCAAATGAAAGAAAGGTAAGTATGGAGGTGCTTTATTTACAGTCTGATAAATAACAATAAACATTTTATTGCATCAGTGGAATGCATAATCAAATATCTACAAGATAAAATGGACTAATTATTCATCAATGAATTCTATAATATTGACAGTATTCACAGGTGATGATGGTACGTAATAGCTACCTATTCTACTAACTCCAAACTCAATTTATTGGCAAATGTGAGCAGTCAATCGTGCAAATAAACAGACTTATTGAATCCGTGACATGACCAAATATACGTACGCGGTATAATATTTACAGTCAGATGTATATTTATGAGTCTACATTTTAATCAATGACTATCTCAACTTGTACATATTTATTTCAAGGTGTTTAAAAATGGTACGGATTTGTCTATTTACTCACTATTTATTCACTGACTAAAATAAACTTTACAAACGGGCAACTTTGGATATTTTATTATTATTGATTTTTTATAAAAACATTTTAACTTTGTAATATAGGTGTAGTCAATTTTCGCCCATACCCCTGTGTTATATTGGACGAAGTTATATAAGTGGTAAGAGTATTGCAGATAATATAATATAAATATATCACGTGTTAAGGCAATGTTCAAGAAGGGTTTGTATAATAATAATAATAATATTTGGCTAATTTATATAGCGCCGTTTTCGTGAAAAATCACCTCAAGGGCGCTGTACAAATAAATACATAAAAAATAATATTACTGGCTTACAACTAAGATTTACAATTATAACTAGTGACTTACATCTAAGTCTTATTGCTAGTGACTTATGACTAAGACAACTCACCAATTGCCATTTCCGGCAATGACGTAATTGCGAAAACAACCGTCAAACTTCTGGGAGTTTATCTGGATTCAGACCTTTCATTGAAAAGTCAGGTGAATAGGACCGTTAGCACAGGGTTCTTCTACTTAAGACAACTTAAGGCAGTTCGTAGGAACCTTTCGACAGAAGCAACTAAGCTTCTTGTGAATTCATATATAGTATCGCGTCTTGATTACTGCAATGGTATCTATGCAAGTCTTCCTAAATGTCAAACTGATAAACTACAATCAGTATTCAACGCCGCAGCACGACTAATCACAGGGGTACCCAAGTTTTCGCACATTTCGGAACACCTCCGAAATCTTCACTGGTTGAAGTGTCCTGAAAGGATCCAGTATAAGTTATGCTGGATGGTGTTTAAAGCTATCAATGAAATGGCTCCACCCTATATCTCTGAACTATGCATTCCGGAAAATATAGGTCTAAGGCAGTCATCTCTTAGATCAGCGACATCGTCTGCAATTGGAAGATTGAAAGAACCCAAGCGAAATCCGAACACTAATTTTGGTGATCGCGCGTTTGGAGTATCCGGTCCTGAGGCTTGGAATAAACTTCCCATGGAATTGAGATGCATAACCAACCCAGCGGAATTTAGATCCAAACTTAAAACTCATTTTTTCAAATACTCATTTCCATAAATTCGTCATTAAATTTAAACTTTGTAATTTAATTATACTCTAATAATTGTTGATGTCCACGAATATATACTATTTTATTTGCTATTCCCTACAACTACTAACGAAAAACTCAAAATACTATTGATCTACCTACCAATGGTCTGTCAGTGGTAACCTAACACCTCAATCCGGTTAATGTTGAGCGATGAGTCATCATAATGCGGTAAAGATCGGCGATTAATTTCATTAATTTATTTAAGATATCCATACATTTTCGTAAATCCGATAAATTTTGCATCCATGTCCTTAAATAGTAATATGTATTATGTAAAAACTTCCTTCTTCTTCTGGCGCTGTGGAGTGATTCTGGCGAATGTATGATATTTATAAGATGTTTTCAAGTATTTTTAAATGTAAATAAATATGTCAGTTATAAATCTCTAACTTTAAGTCATATTGTAAATATATATGTCATTGAGCTCAGTTTTAGGTCAGCTTTTATATGTCTTAGTCATAAGTCACTAGCAATAAGACTTAGATGAAAATCACTAGTTATAATTGTAAATCTTTGTTGTAAGCCAGTAATATTATTTTTTATGTATTTATTTGTACAGCGCCCTTGAGGTGATTTTTCACGAAAACGGCGCTATATAAATTAGCCAAATATTATTATTATTATTATTAAAATATTATTAAGACATATAAAAGTTGACCTAAAACTGAGCTCAATGACATATATATTTACAATTATGACTTAAAGTTACAGATTTATAACTAACATATTTATTTACATTTAAAAATACTTAAAAACATCTTATAAATATCATACATTCGCCAGAATCACCCCACAGCGCCAGAAGAAGAAGGAAGTTTTTACATAATATTACTATTTAAGGACATGGATGCAAAATTTATTGGATTTACGAAAATGTATGGATGTATACAATATTATTCACGTGATCAGAAGCAGTTTATTGATTATCTCATTATTGTTGGTGGGTAAACACATAACCATTATTTACGAAAAAATCACGGGAAGAAATAATTTTCAAGGAGTCTCGTGGGCATCTGATGACTTATCAACCACCTGCGTTTAGGTATCCACATAATGAAATTGCAAAATAAAATTTCCTACGAAAATATAAGATTCTAAATAATCTTTACGAATTATTTTAATCATAAGAATTACAGTGATTGGTTCCTACAAACAATTCGGTATATGCAGAGTTCCCGCTTTCTTTTAATTATTTAAAAAAAAAAATTTGCTTTTGCTTATTGTCTAAAAACACCATTGTGAATAAAATAGTGGTAAAACATATTTAAAAATGTAGATACAGGTATTATATGGGGAAGGTATTATATGAATGCCGGTAAAGGTGAAGAAATTTATTGAGGAGATTGAAACGAATAAATTTAAAGTCTATTTATTGATTTTTTGAAAAATAATTTTTTAAAAGTTTCCGAGAAAAAAACATTTATTTTCCCCGGCAACTAAATAATGAACTCTTAGATTTGTAGGTAGGTACCTATCGTTTCCTTTTATTGTATCTTTAAAAAACAATTACAATAAATTCATGTTTTTTTTTAAATATTTATCAACTTTTAATAATTTATTTCTCATGTGATGAATGTATACAAAACATTAATATACATTAGGTATAGTATCTGGGTATGTATTGCGAAAGCTCCCGCGTAATATTATTCACTAAAAGCTTTGTACGGCCGGGTACATTGTGGAAATTCGACCAACTGGCCGTTGGCACAATGGCTAATAATGGAATACCTCGCAGTGGCTGAAACGCAATGGTGCGGGTTCGATTCCCCGCAACTTGTAGAAAGGGTCGGTGGGGAAACGCCAAGGCGAATATTAACAAAGAAAACCCTTTTCGGGAAAGAGTGGTGGATGTATTATTTAATTTTATACGGGGTGGATTTATTCAGGATTGCTAGATATCGAATCACTTAGGTTGTATTATAAGGCAGTCGGGTAAAAATCACCTGACGTGGGTGTGGGGAGATTTGAAGAGATGCTGCAACGCTGTTCCGTATCTCCGCAAGGGTGGGCAGTTATAATGGAATGCAACTCACGGAGGATTTTAAATATAAAGCACGACTTACAGAAAATTAAAATTAGAATATTTCAGATTAGAAGCACAAAAAATATAAAATTTATTTTCAAAATTATAAATATACCTAACTAACCATCACAACGTTTCCCCGCAGGGCTAGGCAGAGAGGACGGACCGCCAAACAACTCAAACTTGGCACACACTTCTTGCCTCGTTCACATCGTCTCATACATGCTCTTCTATTATTCTGACTCTTAATGACATGACCCGACCGATTCACTTGGTAGTGCTATGTCTTCCTCGGGCGTCCTCGACTTCTTCTACCATTTAAATTAGCGGTATATATTTTCCTTAGACTCCTTTCCTCGTTCATTCGCTCTACATGCCCAAACTATCTGAGCGTCAATTTCTTAATCTCTGCTTACGAAGTCCGCATAGCCAACATGATAGCCAACGTCCGTTGAAGGAAAGGGTACAAGAAAAGGAATAATAAAATTAGTACTTATTTATTGTTTTATTTCTCATGTATTGTTTTACACTAACCGTTTGTTTCCTAATAAACTAAAATAAGTAATTTTAAAAAAAACAGATAAACTATTATAACTCCCTTAGTAATGTGTAATAATGAATTATCTGTACCTTTTCTGTAATAAAACTAATTAATTAAACAAAGTTGATTTGACTGATCTTCCTTTGTAAAACCTACCCCTCACCACCCTTAGAGAGCACAATGTGCATGAAATAAGCAGGACGCAAATAACATAATGCCGTTGAAGAAAGAGTTGTAAAGATCGGAGGTGGGCACCGGGCGAGGGGGACGAAAGGGGTGGGGGTGGATGGGGGATCGCGTTGAGCAACAATAAATTTATTCCATAACATTGTTTGTAACTTTCAATCCTGCTCCCCCGATTACGCCCCTGTTATCCAGGGACGTATTAGAGAGTTTATGGGATATAGCGGGTAGCTATTATAATAAAACGTGATATTATTTATATGAAAGTTAATAATATAAATTTATTAAAAAATTTGCACTTAATAATGTTCACATAATTTTTTTTAAAAGAAAGCTTACATATTTGTTTAGCTCTGGTTTTATTATTAAGTGAGGTGTTTGCTTCTATTGTAATGAATAAAAAATATAATGCTTGCGAATGGTAATTATTATTAATGAATAACTGCCTACGAAGAAAAGAATGAAACTTAAGAATATCCACGTCTATTACTGAAACATCAATATCTTAAAAAAATCACTGCAGCCCGATAGTATTTTTTTATTATTATAGTTGAGTTTTTTTTTGAGAAAATGTTAAAGTTGAAATAACTCAGATAATTTAATTTGATTGATTTTACATGCACTATGAAAGACAGTTCAGAATCGACGCATTATTTTAAATAGTAAATTCTATGATTAGTGATCAGATCTGAATGGCTAAACACCTACCTACTAGTGATGCAACGAATACTACTTTTACGATTACGAATAACTTAGCAGAGTAATAAAACACTCATTTATTTAACCGTTTTCTGTTTGTTTTATTATGCTAATAATTAAGATTTACAACTGTCAAATTTTTATTGAGAAAACACAACATCTGTAGATTCCCCGATGACAAGCGATTTCTTCTTTCAGTTTGGATGTTGCCAGCCTTTGAAAAAAGCAAAAGAAAATATTAATTCGTATTCGTAAATATTTTTTCGCCGAATACGAATATTCGGTAAAAGTCTACTATTCGGCGAATACGAATATTCGTATTCATTGCATCACTACTACCTACCTATCTACCTGCCTTCTTATCAATGCTATTCTAGCACTTCTCATTCTGCAAAATGTGAAGCCTCCATCCTTCCATCGGTTGCATCTTAATTAAACCGTTTAGATATTTTGACTATTACCATGCAAAATCCTCCCTACTCCAGTATTTACTGATCAGGAAAATTTAGAAAAATGACATTGTTACAGGATTTATTAAAAAGGCATAAGTTTAATTATTTTTTCGACTGAATGCGCTTCTGCGTAAGCACCCTTTTAAAGCTGCATTTGCCCTCCGAAGTCAAATGAAAAGTTAAAGTTTTGGTTAGGTACGACCATAGATGAAAAAAGGGAGAACTAAGGGGAAAAGGGGACACATTAAAACAAAACGAGACTACTGAATTGGTCGACGACATAATATAAATATGTAATAGGTATAATTTCATGTTTGACTTTCTTTAGTCATTGATTTAAACTTAGTTAAGAAAAACAAGGAAGACGGACCATGATGGGCCTTACAAAAATAACAATATTTTCAGCAATGCTAAAGCATATAAAATACTTACAAAAAACGTCTACAAATTTTTCTTACATTCGTTAACCAGTTCTATTTGTTCGATTTTCGGAACAAATCACAAAGGTCTCATAGAAATCGTTGTATATCCCTTATCATAATGGTTAGAAATATGATCTAAACTGTGTTAGTTAAATTAACCACAAAATTAATTATTTTTACCTGACACGACAAAAAAGTGAGTTGGTGATAATGTTAATAAAACATTTGCCTATTAAATTTTTTTTAATGTGTATTTTAGTTAGAAAAAACGTATGGTGAGCCATTTTTAAAAACTTTTTATGTTTGCATGCAAAATTTTGATATTTCAAAAATTTTATGTTTGTATCAAATTGTAAAATTTGAAAGCGTAATTTACCACCTTTTCTAAGCAGTTTTTGGATATATTTATAAATATTTTATTTATTTGTATTTCATTACAAAACAGAAATATTTTAACCCTCTGACAAGTAATTGACGAGACCTGAGACCTGATGAGTTAAAAGGCTCATCAAACTTAACAAAATATTCATAATATGTGTCAACTCTATGAAAAATCATGTTGAAAACCACCTACTTAAGGCGATCCACTCGTACAGGAAAAAATCGAAATCGGAATTCACGCCCTTTTATGGGAGGAGTTTAAAAATACTTGAGAAAAAGCTTTTGGAAAGGTTGGAAAAGATATTTGAGATTTTTTTTTACATGTTGATTTCGTAAAGGCCTGTAAAAAACATTAATTCCTTGTTTATGCATTGTTTATTGCAATAAAACGGAATTTTTAAATTGATTTCACGAAAATAAGCGGCGCAGAGCATAACACGACTGCTCTCCGCTCCGTTCGGAGGAGTAATGACGGAAGACGGGGGGGCGGCTGCCAGTCGTTCTTCGGTGGACGGTATAAGGTTCACTTTGATATAGCAAATTCGTCGACTGCCGTATTGTCGCCGTGATGTCAAAAATACCAACGCGAAAATGCATATTATATTATATTTTGTAAGGTTCGGGCGTAAATATCATTTTTTTTCGCGATAATTATATAAGAAACTGAATTTGCCACATTATGCAATAAAACCATATCCAAAAAAGTGTTTATAAGTAGGAGAGTTTTCAGTTAAAAATGTTTTTTATAGACCTAATACTTTATTTTTTTCTAAGCCTATTAAAAGACTTATTAAAAAAAATGAACGATATTTTTAAGAGCCAAAGTATGTTCTACACGCAGTATTTAATTGAAGCATCTATAATACTTCTAAGCGGTCAAATTTTCAAAACTAAAACATACGATTTTGTATGATTTTGCATTATTTAGTATGGCTTCATCTTAAGAATAAAATCTAGTACACGAATTGCACCCTATACTAATATAACCGTAGACTCATCCAATCAGAAATCTCAATCTTTGCTTTCCTCGAGTGTTCGATAAAATGTTTTTGACATTTGACTTAGAAAGTATGAACGGCCGCATTAAAACGAGCGCGGGGCATGTTTGGCTGGGGCAACTTCGACGGGAGCATTTATTCTGCCCCCATATCAAAAGTAATTACTGTCGCGGTACTTGAATGCTCTTGATTCCTTTACATTCTTACGTGAAAATACTCGAACATACTAGGCATTCAAGCTGAAAGGAAAACGTCGTGATTAAATCCACCAACGTCCTAGCCGAATGGAGTTGGTTATTTTTGTAATTATTTTCCCTCTGTGGGGGTAACTCTGAATAATGTGTATCGAGAGGAAGGCTCCTACCTCAATTCTACACTTTTCACTTGCTGTTCGCTCGCCCTTGTTTGCGTTTTGTCATTTAGGCTTTCTGGTTTAAAATATTTTCTTGTTTAGTATTTAATATTTCCAAAGGAATCGTGTCAGTTGAGTAGATCAATTTTGAATTCTTAACCAATAGGTAGCTCAGTGCTGAATCTTTAATATTTTACCATCTATCTACACATCCCAGTTTAACAGAAACGGCTCCGTGGTCGAGCTGTAAGGTTCTCGACTAATAAGATGGTGTAAGATCACCATTCAGAATTGAAATGTTACTTGTAATGGCTTTAGCCGCATTTGACGACCGGGGAGCCAGGTTCTTCCCCACCTTCCTCCTTCCCACCACCTTCAGCGTCACCGGGTCCAGATGGGAGTAGTTGGGACTCTTGTGCTGTGTTAACATT
Source organism: Limnephilus lunatus (assembly GCA_917563855.2). Taxonomy (NCBI): domain Eukaryota; kingdom Metazoa; phylum Arthropoda; class Insecta; order Trichoptera; family Limnephilidae; genus Limnephilus; species Limnephilus lunatus. The sequence goes on from OU830595.1 coordinate 101,302,661, forward strand.
AAAAAAATAACAAACGACTGCGCGACATTTTTCATACGAAACTTACTATTGAATTTGAGGCCAAAAATAGCAATGCTGAATTGTTTTCAGAAGGCAAAACAGATATTTATTGGTGTGTGAGCTGTTTTAATATTTTGTGTTTTAAATTATGAAATATAAGCAATTTAAATATTAAAAATTAAAGAATGTGATTTTAATTTCTAATTATTTTTTTTTTAAATCCAGCTTAACCTACCAAGAAAAAATCCAATTAAAACAATTAAATTTAAAATCCCATGGAAAGGGGCGTTTTTCGGGTTGAAACTATAATTTATAAAGAAACATTTGTGTTCCTACCTATACCGATCGTTTGTAATTTAAATTTAGTCCTACCAAAATGCTTTTAAAATATAATAGGTATCATTTTATATTTCATCATAATTTCCTAGTAAGTATTGAAAAGCATTAAAAAATATATATAACAAACTTTCAAATAATTTCCAAAGTTGCGTAAGTCATGAAAAAACGAATTCTTTCAGCTCCTGTATTTTATAATTTAAAACACTTCTAAATAACATAGCTCACACACGTACAAGACATTTGATACAAATTTTGATTTTTTTTCAATCGGTTTTACAGCGGCCTCCGTGGTCGAGGGGTAAGGCTCTCGACTCGCAATCAGAAGGTCGGCGAGTCGAATCCTGCATGCCTAAACACGCAAATAAATTTTATTTGATTAATTTCACAATTAGTTAATTAAAAATTATATATGGTATTATATTTGCGGCGCGTTCCAGGGTGGAAGATACTCTCAGAATCGCCCTGGTGTAAGAACACCATTCAGAATTGAAAAGTTGCCTGAAATGGCTTTACCTATGTTTGATGACCAGATCTGAATAGGCAGGTACTTTCCCGCCTTCCCTTTCCCCATCTCCTTCCCTTCTCCACTACCTTCAGCCACACAACATACCCCAATTGGGGATGCCGTAGTCCCACTTGCATCAGACAGGAGCAGTTGGGACTCTTGTGCGGTATACACATTTTTTTTTGGTCGGATATTTTTTCTCAAATCTAAAATTAAGTTAATTAAGCAAAAGGCTACGCAGTCATTCTTCGGCTTTAAATCTTTTTTTCTTTTAGTTTACATAAATCATGAATTTATATCAATATTTATTTTATTTTATTCAGAAAGATTCAATGCGCGATATGATTGCAAATGAAAGCCAAGTTATTTTAAAATTAAAATAAATATATATATATATATATATATATATATATATATATATACATATATCGTTAAATGGAGGCAAGCTACGAACAATGAACATTGGATTCTTTCAAATATGTTCATTTTTGGTAAATTTTTTGATGATTCTTATTAATCTTGCGAATCGATTCATGTCTACCAATAAAAATTGAAATGGTATACACCACATTATTAATTGAATATAATTCTTGCAAATACACTGTAACAAATAATAATAAAAACGTTGTTGTATTCAACCCTTATACGAGGTTACGGATTAAAAGAGTCGTATTGTTTGTCGTTTTTGCAACTGCTTGAAGAAATGAGTTTTCTCCGCTTGAAAGTTTAATAATAAAGTTTATCCAAAGCTCCTCTACCTTTGCCCGTTTGCTGCAGGCAAACAATGTCAAAAAGCTTCATACAAATTAGCCACTTGATACAATAAGTCGTGTTGTTAACTCCGTAACTGTTGTAATTTACCTATCTGAACTCAAGGGAGTATATAAGGGGAGGGGAGGGGGGGGGGGATTAGAAAATTCAAGTCCCCCAACTCAGCTTCATTATTATGACTATATTATTTATATCATTTATTTTATCCATATGATGTAAATAATAAATTGTGGTAAGTAGAGGTTCCAAAACACAAATTAATTTTCCAAAAACCTAATCCCCAATCCCCACCCCCCTTCCTCCCATTACAATTTAAATGATAACAAAAATATTTAGAACTTTATGAGTAGAAACTCAGATTGTAATATTTAATTAAATTAATACAATATTAGCGAAACTCAATCGAAAATCTCTAAACAGAAATATCAGAATAAGGTATGGGCACATCTGGGACTCGAACCCAGGACCTTCGAGACTCTGCCAGTTGCGGCCCAGAAAGCCGAAGGTTTCAGCTTCGAGTCGCAGATGTTCCCAAATCCTTTTTCTGATTTTTCTGATTACGGATTTTCGATTGAGTTTCGCTAATATTGTCTTCATTTAATTAAATAAAAAAATGTTTAATCGTGATTTTACTTGGAACAGGGATAATTGACTTCCACTCGGATTCAGGAAACGTCCTGATGATATTCAATCTCCGATAGGAAGGATTATGAGCATTAATCCAAATAAATTAATTACCTTGGTTGGAAATCTGCTACAAATTGTAATGTATCTACCCAATAGGTAAGTAAATAGCTCATAACCTAACCTAACGTAACCTATCAATTTTTTAAATATATTTTTCTTTACTTTTAATGAATATTCAAAGGAGGTGTTGAGTTGGTGTTGTGTTGAGTTGAGGTGTTTTCATTCTGAGTTGTCCGATTACCTTGTAATGCATATCAAGTTTACAAATGGTACATCATTTATGAATTAATATTACTGTTACATTAATCTTGGAAATGATTATCACCATGACAGCATTGTTCCAGACTGGATCACAAGCGGAGGAACAATCACTTGGTGAAAGCTGTATTCAAAATGAATAACGTGAAGGGAAATGAGACTTCACTATACTACATAATTTTCCCGATTCAGGGGTGGACGAAGGAGCATACGGATACATGTTTTATATTATTTTTGGGCAATTTATCTCGATATTTCACAATTGACTTATTATTTTTTAACGAATCTTAAAATTCATATATCTGTTCATGTTTCGAGTTTAAACGATTAGCCGCTATCGCAACAGTTATGTTTTCACTGAAAAATAATAGTATTTTTTTTATAACTTAATCAGTAAAATAAAAGAAAAAAATTGAATAGAAAAATATAGGAATGCTAGATACTTAAATTCCTAGATGCGACGGAATCTTTTCTGATCATTCTATTTCAAAATTTCGTTTGAGATTTGCTAATATTGTCTTTAATGATTTATGTAATTTTTCGTTTTTATTAACTTTTTCATAATTTTAATACAATTTCTAGAATGTTTCGGACATACAACGATCTTGAAATCTTTCACTAATGTATTTTTTTCATGTAATACAGTGTGTTTCAATAGATTATTAGAAACAAAAATTAAAATAGGTTCGATATAAACACACATATTTTCTTCTTCAAACTTTGCAAAATTACTTTGTGGCATTATTTATTATTTAATTAATAACAGATCACTTTGTATAAACCACTTTTTAATAAACAATATCGACATGTTTCAATAACAATGTTATCTTCTTCAGGATAAGTTAATATAAAATATATATTAACATATCCTGAAGAAGATAACATTGTTATTGAAACATGTCGATATTGTTTATTAAAAAGTGGTTTATACAAAGTGATCTGTTATTAATTAAATTAATTAAAAAACACGTATTTTCTTTTAACGCCCTTCTTTACCGGTTTCAAAAGTATCTTTCCTCCATCAGGAAATTATATACCTGCACTGAAACCGGAACTAGAAATAAAACATAATATATATTTTTAAATATAGAAAGAAAAAGCATTATATTTTTTTTAATTCAATCTACAAGATGTTTGTTGATGCATTATACATCTCCCGGGTCTTTATTTTCTTCATAATTTGATAATGCGATTAATGCTTCAGTTGTCTCGATAATCACAGAGTACTTAACTAAAGTGATGTCAGTGTCGATAACTAACAAATCTTTGTAGGTTTAATCTTGTCTAACCCCGGTCTCCACAATAATAATCAGAAATGGACAATACGGAGTATGCACTACGTACATAATATACGCCTTACATTGACAAAGTTGGTTCTGGTCAGGGTGGGCGGTCACTGGCTAGGGCGGCTAGAGCTCTAGAGCGGCTAGTAGCAGGTGGACGATCCCTTAATATTGTGCCATTGTTGGCACATAGTACCCAAAGATACGAGCAGCCTCGAATTCAATACGGTCTACTCAGTATACTCAATGAGCTATTTGGCGATAAGCCCAATACAGATGATTTCAATATGATCCGGCAAAAACGACAACTCATCGAAAAAACATACCAAACATCCTCACATAAAATTTAACATGGAACCTTTACTTCAACCCCTTTTACTCATGTGTACATTACTTGGCCGCATTTTGGTTGTGTTGAAACCAGAAGTGACTGATGAATGTCCCTAAGTTTGATGCTGACGTGGATTCCAGGATGCTCCATAGACCATCATGTACACATGTCCCATTGTTCTCTATGTTCCTGTTTCGGAACTAGCATGTTCCACGTTACATTGGAGAAGTTGTTGTGACAATCGGGAACGTTATTTGTTACTTGTTAGATACTCCTTCATTAAGGTATTGTACTGAGGGTATAATGGCGCGGTTCTGTGGCATAATGTTCCCATTCAAAATCCTTGATGACAATGAAGTTCTTCAATTAATTGTGCTGTAGGTTGGTGCTTTAAACATTTCAATAAGGCACACATGTTCGTTGAATTACGTTCAACTCATAAATACAGCATTTACGAAACATTATTTTATTTTCATGTATCTATTTAACTAAAAAACCATATTTGAAGATCTTCTAGGTAATTTTATAAAATTCGTATACAATGAGTTAGATTAAAAATAAAATATGGTTAAGCTATACGAAAGATAAAAAAAAACAGGAATATAATATTTAATTTATGTATCAGGTGAAACAAAAAATGTGTACTCAAAGACGCAAAATTGTACTGAAAAGGAAATATAAATTTAATACATAACCCGATAACCCCCAGCATGGATTTATGTATTAATAACAACTTACTAGGGCGGGTTAAGGCCTGGTAGTACCCGCTCAAAAAGAAGAAGAAGGGAAGATATCTAAATGCGAATGTTAGAGGGAGCACCCTAATATTAAAAATGATAATATTTAATCGAAAATTTGAAAATATTAAATAAAAGACGATTTGTTTAAAATAGAACAAAAATCTCGAAGAGTATATCAAAAATAGCATTTGAAGAAACACTGTGAATTTTTTCATGCATGTAACTTGTAAAATAAGTAAAAAAGAGATGTTTATTATAAGTGCGATTTTTTACTATCGAGGGAATTGCATATAATTGCCATTTCGGCGTGGGAAATGTATAGATATTATCTTCAAGAATAACATATACTTTTTAAAGAGCTTTAAAACTTAAAGTGTTTAAGGAAAATATGTAATAAATCGGTAGAAATACGGGAAACTGGGCCTTAACGCTCAAAATTGACAATATTTATATGCTACCATTACAACAAAATGATAAAAAAATAATTAAATGTGTCGTTTTGTGCACTTGATATATATACTGATCGGTCAGTGGCTGAGTTGGCATCGCATTTGGATCCCATCCACCCGTTGTAGGTCAAATTCTTTGGCTGGCTAAGTCCTCCACCATGACTCAAGCAACATGTTCCGCTTCATGTGGTGGTAGTAGAATATTTTCATATATTGTCAGGTTAATCGTAACCTGGGAATATTCGTCTTAATTTAAAATAAAATACTTTTTTTTTAAATATTCAATATAATTTTTTCTCCGTTGGAGTCTCCACATTACACTTACCTCCAAACTAAACCACTTCTAAGAAACTAAAATGGGCATCAAATCCAAAAGTCGGAAATAAATATCCAGCATCCGACAATGCTTATCGGATCGGCTTTCTCATTTATTTGATACTTGCCCTCGCACAAGCGCTGCTACAATCCAAAGAAAATTTACAATCCGGTAAAAGTCCGAATTTCCATGTCGTCTCGATAGCATCGTCTCAATGTACCTCATAATGGGGGACCCCTGCCTACTATACAATTTCCCATACACTTTTCTCTACATTTTCCATACAGCGCTATTCACAATTCACCGGCCTCCATATATTATGGAAATGGTTTATTCAAACTTTGTATTCCCCCTAAATGGATATTTGGACTCTATTTCTAAACCATTTTCAATATTACAATACCGTTATAAGTTGTAAGAATGGGGCCGACATATGCGCCCATGAGAGTAAAATACATTTTAAATTAGAAATAATGTAAGAATCTAAGTACATTTCTGAGAGGTTTTCTAGACTTCAAACAACATGGCGCGAAAAATACTGAAAAATGATCGTGTAGGTATTTATTTTTTTAATGTTGGTAATTACAGGAGAAGATATTTACTATAATGGATGTAGATTAATACGTATAAGCTGAATCCGAAGGGCTTATTAAATATTTAAAATTATACTCCAAAACCAAGGAAATTCATAAAATTAATAATAATTATCTTTAGTCCAAAATGTGGAGGGGTTAGTGCATTTCCAAACTTTCCATGGAGAGTTTAAGTTCAATAGAGAGAATAAGTTAAAGGAACCATTATGGGACAACCAACACCTCTGCCATAGATCTCCCCAAGTGGTTTGCTACGTTTGAGGACTTAGCGTGGGTGCCCGGGTTCATGGGGTTAGGTTTGTCCGGGAATTGGCGGCGGATACATCTGCCCACCAGCTGCATGGCAGGCCGGATAGGAAGAGAATTATTGAGAGAGTCCCTTTGACTTCTCCAGTCGTAATCTCTAGGAACATCGCCTTGCACCGCAGTGGGAGGGATGGATTTATACGTCCGTCACTCCTGGACACACTGACCCCCCAGATTCCGACACACCCTTCATAACCTTTTCCTTCCCAGAAATTCCTCTCCTTCCTTTCCTAAAAAGACCCTCAACACAGCATCCCCAAAGATGACATAGGCCCTGAGGAGAATTATTTTCCTCAGGGCCTCCTGCGTGGTGCAAGCCGATGGGTCGAGCGATTCTGGCTGGAGAGGTCAAAAGACCTGCTCAACCAGTCTCTTTCGATCCGGTCCACAACGCAGACATGGGCAGACACATCTGCCGCCAAGACCATGGGCAGACACATCAGCTGCCAAGACCTTGACAAACCTTACCCTATGAACCCAGGCACCCCTGCTATATCACCAAACGTATCGATACACGTAATAATACTGAACACCCGAAAAACAATTATTTCACTCTGCCAATTTTTTTTTATTTATTTGCATATGATTGTCTCTTCCTTGTAGTTTGTATGAAATCGCGATCATTACATGTCACCTTTGTTATATGCGCCCAACAAAAGCTTCTACATTGAATATGAACACCATTTTACACGGTTCGTGATTTTCCACAAAAATTTGAATACGGTTTAGTGTTGTCAACAATGTAATAATTTATTGCATGCATCAGGACTCACATTTTTCATATGGAGATAACAATTAATCAAATTCCCCGGAACCTCCCTGTAGCAATTACTATTGTGGTACTTGGTCCCGTGTCGTTGTCGCTAAATGCAAATGTAATATAAATATATATTACAAATTATTACAGGGTGTTTGTTACAACGGGAATAATAATATGAATGGATGGCTGCGGAACATTAATCAATTGGCGTTCAAAAAACCACAATCAAGAGATTAATTAACATACTGAAGTGATTGTCAACTAAAGTACAGTGTGTGAAATAATAATAATTGGATGATTTGTATAGCGCCGTTTTTGTGAAAATTCACCTATAAATATACCGCCGTATAAATCTTATCTTATTATAATATATAAAACAAAGTCGGGTTAGTTACACAAATTAAAACTCGAGAGCGGCTGGACCGATTTTTAGGATCTTTGATTTGTTGGGTTTGTCTCCGCCCCGAATAGCAGAATAACTATTAAAACATCGGAAAAATTGACGATAAAAAAATGTATGAAGAAAATTATTTTTTTCATACCTTTAATGTGGAACCAATTTTCAACTTTTGAAAGAGCTGCAACAATATTGTGATAAATATAATATTAAATTCCAAAAATTCAAAAAAGTCAAATGTCAATGCGCTGATTGTTTTGCTTTTGTTCTTAAATATATAATGCTACCCCTATTTCTTACACACTAAATGTCAACAATCGAAAATTAGACAAATGGTGAACGTAATATGTCTACATCCCTCCAAAGGAAAAATACAATAATTATGATAAATCTCCCTCACACGTATAAATAAAACGAAACGCAATTCCCGTAAGTGGAAATATAAGAAAATCACAAAAATATAAATCCGTACACAATGCCATCTCTGATACTGACAAAAACAAAACACGGACAATTAATTAATTGTTAGATAATTGCTTCATTGTGTAATTTTTTGACTTGATAAAAAAAAATTCAATCCAACAGTTATTGATTCGGGTCAACAAGTTTATAATATATTTCAACAATCTTACTCCTAACTACAGACTAAACACACCATTCTAACAAATTATGCCTAAAAAATTGCATTCATCGGTTCATCATAAAATGTACATATATTGTTTAATTTATGCTCTGTACAGCGAGAAAACATATAGGACCGTACCTACCTGGCAGGTGACTCGAGATTTTTTTTTCCTCTATATTTTTCCTAAATTTTACATTTAATAATAACAATATTATGAATATAATAAGAATAACTGGAACCCATTAAGGCGCAGCCTGTGTGTGGGTAATATAGTTAAATTTATTTTATTACTAGCTGATCCGGCGAACTTCGTACCGCATCAGAATCAATAACTGATGTGTTAACTTTTTAGTTGACTTAAATTCCGTTTTTTTTTATTAAGTTAGTAATTACACAATTAAGCAATTATCGATGCGCAACTGTCCGTGTTTTGTTTTTTCAGTATCAGAGATTATAAATGGATTTATAATTTTTGTGATTTTCTTACTTTTCCACTTACTTAAGGGAATTGCGTTTCATTTTCTTTATACGTGTAAGGGAGATTTATTATAATTATTGTAGAGTGGTGCAGGCATACGTTCACCGTTTGTCCCTTTTTCGACTGTTGACATTTAGTGTGTAAAAAAGAGGGGCAGCATTATATGTAAGAACAAAACAATCAGCGCATTGGCATTTGACGTTTTTGAATTTTTGGAATTCACTCACTACTCAATATTATACTTATTACAATATTCCTGCAGCTCTTTCAAAAGATGAGAATTCGTTCCATACAAAATATAGGAGGAAAAAAAATTTCTTCATAATTATTTTTTTCGTCAATTTTTCCGTTGTTTTAAAAACTATTCTGCTATTCGGGCGGAGAAAAATTCAACAAATCAGAGATCATAAAAATCCGTCCAGCCGTTCTCGAGATATAAATGGTGTAACTAACCCGACTTTGTTTTACATTATATTAAGATTGTACCTAGAAAGAACAAACAGTGGCCATATAAAGGAAAATATGATTAAAATTTGACAGTTTGTACAAAATGGGTATACAATATTGTCGAGTGTAATAAATAGTAAGTGTATAGTGTAATAATGAGTGTATAGTGTAATAATAAGTTTAATGTAATAATAAGTTTAATGTTTGTGAGAAACATAATATTATACAATTGATGTTAATAAACGCCCGGTTTACCGGCATTAAAAAAAAAAAAAAATATATATAAATAAAATAAATAATGTTTCCACATATGTATTTTTAAGCCATAATTTTAACTCTTTTATGTATTGAGGAAGTTTGGTTGTCACTTGAATATTTTTCGCAACAAATTACAACACTTTTGCCACGAAATTAACGATTTTCACTTTACATTTCACATTTTTTACATTAAGATGGGGAGTTGTGTTATGAAATTACTCTTAGGTGGGGTTATATATAGATATGAGAAGGGTAATCTCTTGTCTATATATCGATGGTCGAGAGAGTCCTGCTAGAGAGGTCAAAATGCCTCCCTCAACCAGTCTCTCTCGATCCAGTCTGTCAGTAGGTGGGCAGATGCACCCTCCGCCAAACCCTAGACAAACCTTACCCTCGCGATCCCGGGCACCCCTGCTAAATCATCAAACGCAGAAAGCCACTTAGGGTGACCTGTGGCTAAGGAGTTGGTTACCCAATAAATGGTTCTTGATAAAATAATGAAAAACAAACCTACCTTTTAATATTTAATACTTTGTAAACTTTTCAATTTACAACAATTTTTAATTACAGTGCTTTCTAAGTGTTCCAATTGGTATACCTAGGAAATGAATTCGTTGATTAATAATAATTGAGTAAAATCCTCAAACCATCAATCACAAAATCACCGCCTCCCTCTTCCATAGACTGTGCTGTGCTTAATTCTAATAATCCATTATTTATACGGATGAATCTCGAATATGATGATGTTATGTGCCATAAGTGATTGTGGCTGCGATAGGCGGTACTTGGCTGTCCCCGCTCTGCGCTAAGGGCGGGGGACTGGGGACTGAGAGCTGAAGGCCCCACAGGCTCTGAGAAGGTAGTGTTATAAGCGTTTGTAAGTACTGCGAGTAGGGCGAATCTAGGGGAAGCACGAATAACAGGATTATGGCATGGTTTTTGCAACTTAGTTACGAGAATAAATTTTAATTAAATAATAATGATAACATTCCAACACGGGTTTTGTGATACAATAAGTGACCCGCCATAAATTAATCAAAACTTCAAAATATAAAAAAAAACGATAAGTACCTAGTCCGAATTTCGCGTTACATAGGACCGAATTTGTTAATTTTTCGAAGAAAACTTCTTCGGAAAGGCTTTCGCTTTGTGATGGCATTATTTATTTTAATAAAAAGACAAATAACTTTGTTTACATCACTTTTATTGGTACACAATAATTATTACAATAATTATACAAAGTTATTTGTCTTTTTATTAAAATACCGAATTTGTTAATTAATCAACGGTTAGAGCAGATCCCGGTAAAGCTAAGATCCTGGATTTAATTCCTAGATTCGACCGAATCTTTTTCCGATTGTTCAGTTTCAAATTTTCGGTTGAGAGTCACTAATATTGTCTTCAAAGATTAAATATATATTTTAGGTCAATGGAATACACGATATTTCAGAAAAGCCGAAAATGGCTTTACACTTTACACCTAATCTTATTGACTACTGGACGGGAGTGTGTATTTGCAAATTACACTAATGTTTAGCATTATCCCTTTTTATTAAAGAAGGAGGTAGCGCAATACGGCATAACACCCCAAAAATAAATAACGAAATTACTTCTGGCTGTGTAAAACTAAAATCATATCTTCCTCTGTCCCTCAATATCGTAATTTCTTCTCTGTATATAGCTCGGGTAACTGAACAATTTCTGTTGAGCAGCAAGAACTGTTCCATTAATTCCACCGGTCAGTGGCTGAGTTGGCATCGGTCCCACCCAGGCGTCACGTATTCGATGCCTCGGCTGTTCTCACTGAGGTGGTAGTAGGAGATTTTCAAGTATTGTTGCGTTATTCGTAACTCGGGAATATTTGTCTTCCTTTGAAATATATATATATTTTTTTTTTTAATTTCGTACGCAATAAATCTGATATCTTTTATCTCTGGATTTTTCAGACACTAGTAACATACCTACTACACTGGTCGAGTAGAAGTGAAGTCAGACAATTCATTCATGTCTTCAGCTCTTCATTCAGCGTAGGTCTGTGAGAGGCCTAGTCAACCAGGGGAAATGGCGTAGAAGTCACAGATTTTAATTGCTGAGTATTCTAATTTGTATTATCACTATAAAGGAAACTGAATTTATGTTGCGGACCGCTGAAAGTTCAGGCTTTAAAAACGGGCCTCAAGGGGTGGGAGCTATGATTAATGACTTGCGTAATGATGGCTCAACATGCTAGAACCAGCAATATGTTTTGTGTATCTCATCCGGTGACGTTTTGTCAGTAATAGATATATGCATTCTTCGTGGGGAGATTTTCAGCAAAACATTGTGTTTTTATTTTCCGTTGTGTTTTTTGACATCGCTGAAAAACATGCGAACAATGCGCTGAAAAATGGAGGATAACTTATTAAAAAACGCCTGAGCAATAGCAATGACGATGCTAGTTTTAATTTATAATGTTAAATTAGGATCGAGAATAGCTTTTCTATTATGCACACAGGATTATAATTAATACTGGATGAAATGTCTTTAAAAACTGATCGTCATAAAGATTTTCTTCCCGAGTTGTTTTTATTTAGCCCAATAGTATTAACGTGTACATAAAATACATATATATTGTTGCAAAACGTAATGAAAGTAAAAAGTATAAACGTATAATATCGCCTACTTTAGCCCTCTGACCCAGATGTGTCGACTGTATAACAAGAAAGAGTGCGCTGATGTGGATATTTTCGTTGATAATTTGTACGGATTTAAAAAAAAAGTTCTATCGCTGTTAAAAAGTACTAACTAATTATGTTGTGTGAATGGTCTTTCTATGCATGCTCGCGTATTTCATATGTCTTTTACCACTCATTGCAATGTGTTACTTGAGTGACCTTGTATATAATTCTGTATTTTTATTTGTGATGTTTTGGTTTTTCTAATTGTATTTAATTGAATGTAATTGTAGATTTTTATAATTGTGTAATAACTGAGTTTTATAACTGGATTGTTCTCATGTAAGTGTAAACATCTGTAAAACCCAGTATAAATAAATAAAAAATAAAAGTGGTTTTAGTATGGTTGCATGTGTATAACCTATTCATAATATCAACAATGTCTCGGAATAATTAAGATGGAGAATAAAAATCATTCTATTTTTTTAAGAACAACTCTCTTTTTATAACTTTTAACGATATTAACATCAATTTAATACGGAAAAAATAGTCGAAGATAATATTTTTAATTCTAAAATTTGAAATATTAGGTTGACAAATATGACGGTTTGATGGGAGGTGGCAATGTCGAATTGGTAGAGGCGTCGCGTTGTCCCAATTAGACGAGAGGTTCTGGGTTTGTATCCCCGTTAGGACTATTATCTTTTCTTTTTTATGTGTCTTGTAGTCTTTCATATGTTCGTTTAGATTTTCAGTGTTATCTTCATCTTCAATGAAAGATCATTCTTATTATCACTCCTTTTCAAACATCTTGAAATATTTATTTTGTTATTATTATTGACTTAATTACCAACTTTTATCAATATGTCGATCATTCGGTTGATTGTTCAGACATCGTAAAAATGTACCCCCTATCTGGTACAATACTCAGATTGCTCAGAATACCATCAAAGAAATTAAAAATATATATTTTTGTTTTGAGTTTTTGGGGTGTTATACCGTGTTGCGCTACCTCCTTCTATAGCCGACGTTTCGGACAGCGTTGCAGTGTCCATCATCAGGGCAGATCCGGTAGATCCGACGATGTGTGATCTGCCCTGATGATGGACACTGCAACGCTGTCCGAAACGTCGGCTATAGAAGGAGGTAGCGCAACACGGCATAACACCCCAAAAACTCACAACAAAAATGCTTTTCACCGTGAAAATCTAAAAACTTATCTAAAAAATATATGTTTTCTGAGTCAATACTATGAAATTTCAAATCATCACTGTAATGCCTCCTATTGTCATTTTATAGCATATTTAATATGTAAAACACAGACACGTTTAAATAATATTTGATTAATGTTAAACATTATAGTATAGCTTTCCTCACTATCTCAAAACTTAGCTTTTTTTAAATGTAGTACTAATTAATAAAGTGAGGAAAATTATTTATTCCCTACTTCTAAGTATATTTAAAAAACCTAAGTAGCGTATTTAAATAAGTCAATAGCTGTCACATTATTATGAAGCAATTAAGAACACATTAACATTTAGCGTAGGGAAAACAGATTTCAAACATCCAGATTTCCAAACCCCGTCATAATTATTTTTCTCAGTAATTCGGTTTAACCAGTAATAAATCAATTTATAAATTTAGAATCATACGTAAATCATTTGAAAGACTTAAATAAGTCGTTTGAAAGTGTTATAACCACTGTTTGAAAAAATGGCCTTGTAAGTCGAAATAGCTGTAAAAATAATACAAAAATTAAATTACTTATTTTTAAATTAAATATAATAATAACATTATTATATTTAAATTAAAATTGAAATGGGTTTCTACGAATTAAAAACAAAAAAAAATTAAGAGAGGGCGGCCCGCCCCGGGTCCCCCCCGATGGGAAGTGACACCCGACCGTGGAAAAAACTTACGAAGGTAGAATATTGCCACAAAAATATTTTACACATGAACAGTATGAACACGGTCTGTTATTTATAAACATAGTATTTGGAGATGTCTGACTAATCAACAGGACAATCGACATATTCTTCAAATTCCTTAAATTCTACTGCAAGGGAAACAGAAAACAATAAAAGGTTTTATAAGCAGGCTTTGAATAATTTACGGAATTTTTAGCAGTTCTGTATTCTGCACCCGGTAATAAAACACAAAAATTCCAATGCCCATTGAAAATCAATTATCAGGGAAGCATAAGCACTGCGAGATCGCATTCCTAGAATAAATCGTATTTAGCCCGCGTGTATTTGCCCATAAATCCGCGTACGTGAATCGGGTTTTTACAGCGTTAAGTGCCACCTCAACCCTTTGCGCATTATTATTTGTAAACGGGGCGCGTTACCAGGTTGCCACCCCCGAGGTGGGTTCTCCCATTCGCGGGTATTTTAATATTATTTATTGCTTCGGGCTGTGGGCTGTGTGCTCTCTGCTTCACTCTGCCCTCTCATGCTCTCTTGCTCCCCGTGCCACTAGCTACCAGCTACCAGCTTCCAGCTACTTCAACCAGGGGTACATGCTCCCGCCAATTATAGAGTCACGCAGACTCTCCAAGAGGTGGTTTATTTGATTTTCTCTTTTAAATTATACTGTAGTACACGCCTGTGGAAATTATACTCCCCCCATTGAAAAAATTTGAACGGTTCAAGTTTCCAAAGGAATTATTCCTGATAAACGTGATGGAAAATAGAAGGATGTTTTTGGCAGTAAGATACAGCAAAAATTCTTACCTTCTAATACTCACAAATAATCCAGCATTAATTAGCACCGAACGTGTTTTCTACAGTTCACTAAAAATCTCTGTACGTAGGTACAGTCTTACTTTCATTCGAAACTAAATATTCTAAAATACTAATTTCGATCGTGTGTCTGAGCTTCGTAAATCTGGTTCACTGAACCCTTGAACTCGAACGTGCCTGGAATTAAGTGTAATTTTTTTAAAAATGAACAATTCAGATAAGCGATAAAATACCCAACTATAATGATTATAATTTAAGGAAAATTATTTTTACTGTCATTTTCAAAATTGAAACCGATTTGGCGAGAATTTAGACTATTCCGCAGCTTTTCATATTCGACTTTATCCCCTTCGTTCATTTATAACTAGATCATACTTCGACCAAGCACATTATTTTCATTTTCTTAACGCATATTTTTATTGGGTACTATCTTTATGTACCACTTGCTTACCAGGCGAACTTCGTACCGCCTCAGAATCAATAACTGTTGTGTTAACTTATTAGCTAAATTAAATTCAGATTATATAATGAATAACAGATCACTTTGTATAAATCAATGTATTATTATAATATAGTGGTTTATATAAAGTGATCTGTTATTCATTATACAGGGTGCGGCAGAGAGGACGGACGGTTTTAAAAAAATCATAAAATAGTTAATTTTTACTCAAAAACAAATTTATTGATGGAATCAGGTTCGCAAGGAAATAGCATTTGAGACAGTTAAGTGTGGAAAATCACATTAGGCATGTGGTGGCCGAAATCGTTGATGCAGTGCTGGAGGCGGACACAAATCAAAGATCATAAAAATCGGTCCAGCCGTTCTTAAGTTATAAATGGTGTAACTAACCGGACTTTCTTTTATATATTAGGATTCTCCACGAACTAAAATGGAATCTAGATAGTGTCTTGGATAAATTTATCCATTTCATGTGCGGCATTTATTGAGCTCAGAGTCAAGCAGAGTCTCGTGGGGACAATTTCTAGATGAGTCCGTATCTTTCAGATTTTTCTTTTTTAAATTTTCGTTTTGTTAGCCGCTTATATTGTCTTCAATTATTAAATATTATTCCAAAAGTAATTAAAATTAAATTTCAAATTAAAAAAACAAAAAAAATTCTGCAAGCATGTCGTAAAATATTTCATTTAGCAATTAAATTGGATTCATTTAAACTATTTATTGTAAGCATAAATAATTGCTTAAATCCACTTTGCATTTTTGGGAAAACGATTAAAAGTAGCATTTTTGGAAGAGAGATTTCAACTTTGGCAGGAAAAGATTTATAAAAAAATTTTAAATGCCTTTAAACAGTAGTAGAGCATCATTTCTAATCGGCACAACATCAAATAATATTTACCTGTATAATTGCATTCTGCAATGGAGCCAGCACTTCAATAGTAGATACTCCAACACTGCCGATTAAATCTACTTACTTGGCAGGGTTGACTATTGTAAGTACAGCCGCTAGCCACGATCCACGATATCATCAAGTGACTTTACTCACTGTACTTTGTTGTAGATTTAGTATTATTTGCTATTATTATTTACTTCCCCATTCCGATTTGTGCTCCAAACTCGCGTCGCGGTCGTGTAAATTCGCGGAAAGTTTTGTAATTACTTCTCGCGAATTCCATTAGAAATTCAGGGAAAGTTTAATTTTTGGTTTTTTGCAAGTCCTCTTGTGTAACTGGAGCGCTGTTTCATTGTGTCGCGGTTGGGAGCAGGATTTTAATTGGACATTCTACTGCGGAACATTTTGTGCGCAAACAAAATTTGCTTTGATACGTACCAAGTCGTCAACGGGGTTAACTAACCCGACGAATTTCTGGAATTGTGGAATGCTGTGGGATCGAGAAGGGAATTTTTCAAGTAGATACCTGATACCCAAAATATTTGTGTTTCAGCCGTAAATAAGTTTTTCAGTGCTGATTGAAGTTAATCATTTTCTGAGTACTAAGAAAATGGAGAACGAGCTGGAGTGGAGGAAAGGAAAAATAGCTAAAGCCATTCCAGGCAACGAAGTTTGTCAAATTATGCAGAAACTAATTTAATGATTGGAGGACAAATAATACTCACCCTGGGACTACTATATTATAGTTAAGTAACCTTAAATTTTAAAGAGAGGAATTTTTTAAATATTTGTGGTTCAATATGTTAAATTATAGCTACATACCCATGTGATACGATTAACAAAACAGAGGTGATTTCGGATTCGAAACCAACTTTGCAATGAAAATTCGACATTTTACACAAATGGAATCAGTGTTGAAGTCGCCCATTAATGAATGTTAGTGACCCGTGTACAAAGGGAGAGTTTGTTTGGTAAGTGGTCCATGGCTCTCTGAGTGTGCGCCTGCCCCCTGTTAATGCGACCTTTTATTTTAATGTTTGTTTCAACCGCAAATAAAAGTAACAAAGGGAGATATAACATGGAAGCGTGTTAATTGTCACTGAGATGCGATAACTGCTTATTTATTAATTTATAGTAAACTTTACAATAAATATTAAACTGGACTATACGTTCTTACTTGAGTAGGCTCTAGGTAGTTCTATACCACTGCCAGCAGCCTGCCGGATTGATGGAGTTCTCCCTACTCTGCGATGCCTTCAGAAATCATCGTATCCGTTTGTATATAAGACACGAACGGCGATAGGTAGTACTTTTCTGATAATAATAATAATTGGATTATTTGTAGAGTGCCGTTTTTGTGGAAAATCACCTCAAGGGCGCCTTACAATTTATTATAAGTTCTTAGGCTCTATCTAATTTTATTATTTACAAATAGATACAGAAACATACTTACCTGCAGGTCACTTCCGATAAGCACACTTTATTAGAAAGTTAATGCTTGGGGAAGATACGACTTTGTACGTGGAGGACATTATATTTAAAACACTGGACAATGCATGACTTTACCTTTGCTACCCTCATCACTGTTTGTTTTACATTTATAAGAAGATTAATGTCAAAGTTGAGTTTATAATATTTATTTGGAAAGACCGGAGAGTTGTACGAAAATGCTTTATTTTTACACAATTAGTTATTTACATTGTCGCGAGGCGAAGATGAAAGGCTTTTTTTATCATACTTAACTTCCATCTGTTGGGATACAGCAAACCTTCGTATTACTAACGATATCTACTGAGGGATGCTGAAGCCACGTGATTAACCTATACACCACAAACCATCAACATAGATGTTTATTAAATTAGTAAGTAATGGCCCTGATAAGTTCCTCTCAATAATGTGCACTGTGCAGTGTACAGCACTCATGCCGTTCTCTTACGCAACTCCTCAAAAACTCCAAGAAAAGGGTAAAAGCACAACACACAGTCATAAAATAATAATATTAAAAGCGAGCTTTGTCGTGCTACTTACGAAGTTTCAAGTTTATCGGTAACTTTTCAGCCAAAGTTGCCCCGTTCCCATCAACAGAGCTACTTTTCATGGCTCGTTCTCCGCATTCAGATTCGTAGGATGAAAAGCTCCATTCGTTCTTCGGAACAGAAAGCAAAGTTTCAATTAAGAAAATGCGAGAAAAAAGTCGTTCAAGTTACACGTTTGTTGTTGCGAAATGTGTTTTTTTTTTCATTAAACCGATCACGTTTCGAATGACTTGTTCATTTCCAATGGAAAGTAATATTTTGTTTCCCGAATGTTCACTTTAGCGTCACCCATAATTCTACATTTAATTATATCGGTGAGGTGCAGTTACATTTTTTTTTAGAAAAATAGTTTAATAGTGTGCATGTAGCCAAAAATATAATATAAAAAAAACAGTTTTTTTTTTTAAATTAACTCCAAAATAAAAATTATTAACCTCAGGGTTCATATCATCTTAAGGGATCCTATGTGGAGTGTAAAGGCTCTTTTTAAGAAAAGGAAGGAGAGGAAGATCTGGGAACGAAAAAGGTAACTGGGGGTCAGTGTGTCCAGGAGTGACGGACGTATGAATTCATCACTCCCACTACGGGGCAGGGTGACGGATAGAGAGAGTCTAGCTGAACAGGTCAAAAAGCTTCCTTAATAATTCCAATTTGGGAGGCGGGTATGGGTACCGCGCGCCGCCCTGGGAACCGTTTACTAGATAACCAACACCTCTGCCATAGGTCACCCCAAGTTGTTCGCTACGTTTTGTGACTTAGCGGGGGAGCCCGGGTTCATGGGGTGAGGTTTTTCCAGGTCTTGGCGCCGGATGCATCTGCCCACCTGCTGTGTGGAGGGCAGGATCGAGAGAGATTGGTTGCGGGAGGCCTTTTGACCTTTCCAGCCGGACTCTCTCGACCCATTGCCTTGCACCGCATTTAGAGGGATGGATTTTACGTCCGTCACTCCTGGACACACTGACCCCCAGATTCCAACCTTTTTCCTTTTCAGAACTTCCTATCCTTCCCTTCCTTTAAAAAACCCTCCACACAGCATTCCCTAAGATGACATAGGCCCTGAGGAAAATTGTGTGGAGCTAACGTAAAAAAAGTCTTTGTCGACCCGGCCCGCCACGCAGCTGATGATCATACGCATCCGCGGCCAAGATCTAGACAATCCTCATGAACACTCCATGAACCCAGGCATCGCTGCTAAGTCACTAAACGTAGCGAACCACTTGGAGTGACTTATAGCAAAGGTATTTGTTAGGTACCCATACCCGCCTCCCAAATGTATTAATTTTTGGCTTGGAAAACATCGCAAAACTCCTCAGGACACAGGTTGTAATTTCCCAAAAAAATCCAAATAAAAATAGGTTCTTACCTTCTTGTAAACTGCTTAGATCCTGGTCGAAACATTTAGAGAAAAATTCACCGCTGCATCATTTTTTTATCAAATTACTAGACCTAAGTGACTTGTAAACTTGTTGACTTGCAAGCTTGAGTAACAGTTTTTATTCCTGGAAATAACAAGCTTGTATATTACATAACAACTCTCATTATTCGGAAGTAATGGAAGAGAAAGGAAATCTGACATGTCGGCAAGGGACGAATTAGGTTTGATTGAATTTCCACGTCAATTGCCTTGATCAAAATCTCTTTTACAACTGCTTTTCAATTGAAACACGTCTGCAATGGTGTAAGTTTCATCTGAAAATAAGAGTAATGCGTTAGAAATCGGTTTGTGATTTCCTGAAAGTTAAAGAATTTCCAGAGGGAAGACCTAAGAGTATGAATATTAGCGTTGTGTGGGCCGCCCCAGGCAACGTTAAGAGAAGCAACTTCGGACGCTGTGCAAAGAGAGACTGGGTGTACTATGGACGGAGGTCACCGAATTAACACAGGACAGGGATACCTGGAGGTCCTTGTTGAATGAGTTGTCACCGATCCAAACGAGGGGGAGAAGATGAGATGAGAGGTTGCGAATGAGATTTGAGACCTTCTATTCTATCCAAGAGTAAGTATCCCGGATAGAGGTGTAATTTATGTCACAGAAAGTATCCACCCAACTACCTTGCGTTTTACGAAAAGTAGAGCAGGATTGCCCCGGAACAAACGATTGGCCGCACGACGAGTCAACGCATTACCACGAAATTACCGTAATTTCGTTATTTTCCATTTTAGGTAATAATTTATTTCCGTCATGGATAGATAAACAAGCAATGTAAGAAAAAAATTACGCTTATTTTAGGGCAGTGGTTCCCAACATTTTTTTGACCAGGGACCACTATTATATTTATTTGTTCTCACAGGGACCACAAGGTACAATAATGATAAACTGTTAATTAAACGCGCTCTTGCAATTTTTTTATCGTTTTTCAATTCAATGTGCTCTTCTTGGACTTCTTCAGCTACGTCTCTATCATTAATACCAACAGTGTTACGGACCAGGTTTTGGATACCCTTTGATTCGGTTTTTATAGTAAATGAGTAAATGTTTCGTGGACCACATTTTAGTCTCGCGAACCACCTGTGGTCCACAGACCACCAGTTGGGAACCACTGAGATCTGTGAATCTTAAAATTTACCAAAAATATTGGTTTTAGAAAATATTAATCAAAAAGTAAGTACATTATTTCCAGTCGAAAGTTCGGAAGAATCATGGGTTTTGCACGTATTTATCTTCCAGCGAGTTCTACCCTCAAGGGCGCTATACAATTTTTTACTATGATCATATGAAATATTAATATTTATACAACTTATACGGCAAGTTTACAGCAAATCAGGTTGTTAAGTTCATCTCTATTCTTATGATACGATGTTTTATATTTTAGGGAACTTGCATTTACATCTAGGTTTTTGAAACGAAATCACCCTTAGACGGTGTTATTTTTAGATTGAAGTTAGGCCTAATCTATTGTTATTATACGTCGATGTTTGAAACACCTAAATGATTTTTTTAAACTTCATCTGAGATATTTTTAAATAATAATTGCAGATTCATTGTAAATATATTCAGACCTTCCGAGAAAAGCCGAGTTTGATGGTTTTTTTCGAGAAGGTTAAAAAAATGCATCGATTGTTATGGTTTTTGGTCTGGTATTTTAATTTTGATTTAATTAAGGTTTTAGTGATGGGAACCTACCTATATGTAATTACATGAATGAAGTGTGCCAAGATAGGGTGGTTTGGAGTCCATTTATCTGCATAGGTACCCCACCGAGGAAATGATTTGGTATTTTTTTGGTTCTTTATTCCTACCCAACTTTCTCTCCCTGTTTTATATAAAATGGGCGTAAAATCATGTGTCAATGGAAGTCAGTCCTCTCCTGCTTACATATTCTGATGAACTGATGAGCCAGTCAATGTTTCGCTCGCCATTGTATTGACTTAACAAAACTTCACCCACTCCTCTGTTGGCTGTTGATTGCTTTGATACGCAGTCAATGGCTATGTTCTCTGTCCCTCGGCGCGTCAAGCGTAGAATGAAGAACAAACACAACACGAGAAGTGCACTGTAATAATTATTATTTTATTTTGATATCTACTTACGGGGTTTTATGCGGGCTAGCCCTTCTGTGAAACCAGACACCTGTGAAAAATATCATCGATGAAATAGAAGCATCGCGTTTCAAAAGAAGTAGCACGTTGCAGAGTGATAAATATTATATTGATAAATATTTTCAAATGAAAACTTCTTTAGCACCATTGTAATTTGAAACTGATGAAACGGAAAATAGCGACACTAAAAAGACACATAAGTGTTAATCTCTAGTGACCTTCCAGGTCGGTATGGTCCTGTATATTTTCTGCCTGTGCAGTACATTTTTACAGCAGCATCGCGTTGATTGGTCAAATCATTGTACATGTAAATATAGTTTCGTATCAGCGATCGATGAACCGGTGGATGCAATTTTTAGCCATAAGTAAAGTTGTTGTAGTGGTTTCTCTAGTTTGTTGTTAGAAGTAAGATTGTAGAAATAAATTATAAGTTTGTACAGCGCCCTTGAAGTGATTTTTCAAAAAACGGCGCTATACAAGTCATCAAAATATAATTATTATTATTATCCATCTATAGGATTTAGACAATGAGATAGTATAATCGGCCTCCTCTTTGTGCTGTGCTTCGTAGCCTCCCCACCCTTGTCTACGTTAGTTTTCTAATGGTTTTACTTATACCGCGTGTGAATTGCACACTCTGTTTTTTTTTACATTTGAAAGTTTCCTTTAATCACTGATTATAGGTAGATAGAAAACAGGAACCGTGTTCCTGTTTTCTATCAAATTGTGGTAAGCTGATAAGCTTACCAACATGGTAGTAGTTTTCTTCTGTTGATCAAAATTTGTTCAAACGCTGAAACGGACCTAAAGCGGACCTTTCAACCAAAAAAAAACAAAATAACGCAGAATGGCCACTTGAAGACAACGTTTCATTTGAATTTACATGAAATAACCTGGCCAAAGTATCGTCTTGGTGAAAGACCACCATTCGGAATTAAAAAGTTGCATAACTAAAAAAATTTATAAATGAACCTATTGTGAAAAACTTTATTTTTATTTGTTAGCATTTCTTCGAGCTAAGTTCCGCGACCTTCTAACTCAAAAATGTAGTAATCGTAAACTTTCTGCATGTCTATTACCACAAGTATGTGCATGTAAACATTCGATATGCAATGTCAATGCATAATAGTTGATTACTGCTATTTAGAACTTCTAAAATAGAAGGGAATTCGGCCGGAACGATTATAATGAACGTGATTCCGAAGGCATTTGACTCGATCCGAATTCGCAAAATATAATGGAACGAATCCGGATTCACTCTCACTCGTTCCGAACTATGGGTAAATTTGAAATTGGCACCGGAACGAAACATATTGTTTGACAAACTCATTTTTCAAAAAGAAAGTCCAGTGGAGCAAATTTGACATCCAGCAAAGCCAAATGTATTCTGTGCAAATTGGGGATGCAAGTGTTGTTGGCACAGGACGTTTGGGAGCTGTTAAGGCTCTTGTGCAATGGTCACAAAATTTAACTCCACCCCCACCCCTCAACCCCCCCACCTGCCTCTCAACTACCCAACCCCCTTTTTTGCCGCATTTTTATGCCGCCTCCGTCTCACTTTTTTTTATATCGGTCCCATTTTCTCGGGTTTAATAAAATGAAGTAGTGAGAGTCAACTTTAAAAAAAATATCAGCCGGATCCGTTGCATTTTTTTACTCTTCCGCTTCATTTTTTCAACAACCGACCCTTTTTCTTGTTTGCGACCTGTATGGGTTCATATTCCATGTCTAAGGTAAGTAGGTCTCATAAGTTCGTTCCCTCTTGAAACTCCTAACATTCACCTACTCCAACTCCGTGGCGAAACTCTGGGTCGAGTCCAGCTGTACGAACTCAATGAGTTTCAATCCAGCTGATTCGATGAGTCCGGCGAAACTGCGAATTCGGTTAGTTTGATTCCATCGAATTTGGTGAGTCTGACGGACCGAATAGGACGAAAAGAATCAAAGGATCGTGTCCATGGAATCGAGTCCATGCCGCTGAACTCGGAATCGGATTTGATTCCGTAAAATAAGAGGAACGATACGTCACTGCTGCCATTAAGGGGCTTGCATAGTTTGCGAAATTGTATATCGAAATGCCCTTCTGTACATTTCCCATCCACACCCATTCAAACACGTAAAAAAGAAGATGGCACTTCAATAAAATGTACTTTAATGCCTCAACTCAATGTGTGTGTTGAAATGTCCTTTCAATCAGGGCCTAAAATTGCGTTGTGCTTTCTTCGTTGTGAATCCGAGCAATTTTGGATGATGGAGTTCGCAATAGTTCTTTTGTCCCATCCCTGGCTCCATCGCTGGCTTTCCCTTTGTGCTCAGTTTTCGGAGGGATTTCTAATCTAGTCTGATGCCATTGTTGTTCTAACAGGTATTGGGAAATCTCAAGTTTCCCTGCTATTTTCTGCTACCCCGATTCACAAAGTCAACGACATGTCACCATTTACGAGATGTAAAGAACTCATTGAGGGATACGTATATAGTTCAGTTTAATAGAGTGCTAGTTTAATATAAGGTTTACATAAATTAAAAATGTGATACTATTTACCTACTTAGACAAAATGTTTTTACTGAATTCTTCAGGTTAAAGATCGGCATGAAAATGATAGTCAATATCAGATGGCAGAGAACACCCTAAGTCCCAACTGCTACAACCGTCTGATGACTATATGACATACCCAATTAAGGAATGCTGTGAGGCGGAATATAGTGAGAAGAGTAATTAGATGGAGAGGAGGAAGTTCAGAAGTTTCTGGCTATTCTGATCTGGTTACCAAACACGGCTAAAGCCATTTCAAGGAATGTTTTAAATCTGAATGTTGGTCTTTCACAAAGACGGCATTGAGAGTATCTTCCACTCTAGAGCATGCTGCAAATATAATACAGATACGAATAATATTATTTAAAATAAATTGATTGTGAAACAACACAAAATTAGTTAAATAAAATGTACTTGCGCACTCCAGGATTTGAACCTGCGACCTCCGGACTAAAGCATTATCCCTCAACTGCAAAGACCGTCAAAAAAGGAGTAGTATATTAAAAAAATATATTGTTTTATATATGATTGCACCGGATAAAGATTAAAGACCAAAAAGCAACAAATTTGTCTAAATTAATCTCAAAAATATAGGTATTTAATTCGATGAAGACGATATTAGCGAAACTCAATCGAAACAGAAAATTTGGAAACAGAAAAAGATATATGTCAAATCTGGGACTCGAACCCGGGACCTTCGGCTTTCCGGGCACCGACTCTACCACCCGAGCTAAGGTGTCCCTATCTGATTTGGTCGTTTAGTGTAAATGTATTAACTATATTTTTGCGAATACCGACGCTTTTAAAATGTTTTGTTTTATTATTAAATGTTTTTGTAACTAATAGTTTTGCTACTTCCGACAAACCAACCATCATATCTTATCCGTTTATCAACCCCGTCGATGTTTATGATGAATGAGTATGAAATTACAATTGAAATCGAATCCTTTCAATAATAATTCTTACCTTGTTTACGGACAGATGTTAGCAACAATCCATTATTCCCGTGTAAAAGCTTTGCACTGAATTGAAATAGTGGGCGGAATTCGTGCAATTCATTCCGTCAGCAAGTGTGCAAAAACAATAGAAGCATAGAACAATGCCTTCATTTCAGGAGTGTGGTAGCGTTTGTTTTCATTATGGATTTAATAAATACTATCTCAAAATCGTAGGTAATACACAACTTTTTTTATACGTCAGCTCCACACAGGAGACCCTGAGAAAAATAATTTCACTTAGGGCCTATATCATCTTAGGGGATGCTGCGTCTTTTTAAATAAGCGAAGGACAGAAAGTTCTGGGAAGGATAAAGGTATGAGGGGTGAGCAGGAATATGGGGGTCAGTGTCCAGAAGTGACAAAATTATGAATCCATCCCTCCAGTTGCGGTGCAAGGCAATGGGTTGAGAGAGTCCGGCTGGAGAAGTCCGGCTGGAGAAGTTCCCTGCCAGAAGGTGGGCAGACGTATCCGCCGCCAAAACTCGGATAAACCTCACCCTATGAATCCGGTCATCCCTGCTCTATGGCAGAGGTGTTGGTTATCCAATAAATGGTTTACTTTATTTTTTCTTTAACGTTTTAATCTGTGTTTATATATTATAATTTTTTGCGGAAACTTCACTGGTTAATGCACCCATGTAATATGTAATTACCTTATAATATGTACAACTGTTTGTTTCCCTAATAAACAAAAACAAAACAAAAACAAAAACAAAACAAAAGCAAAAACAAAAAAAAAAAACAAAAACAAAAACAAAAACAAAAACAAAAACAAAAAACAAAAAAAAAAACAAAAACAAAAAAAAAAACAAAAACAAAAACAAAAACAAAAACAAAAACAAAAACAAAAACAAAAACAAAAACAAAAACAAAAACAAAAACAAAAACAAAAACAAAAACAAAAACAAAAACAAAAACAAAAACAAAAACAAAAACAAAAACAAAAACAAAAACAAAAACAAAAACAAAAACAAAAACAAAAACAAAAACAAAAACAAAAACAAAAACAAAAACAAAAACAAAAACAAAAACAAAAACAAAAACAAAAACAAAAACAAAAACAAAAACAAAAACAAAAACAAAACAAAAACAAAAACAAATGGTTCCCGAGGCGGCGGTACCCATACCCACCTCCCAAATTGAGAAACTAACCAGCTTCAAAAAAACTATGCATGCCAACTAAATATATACACGGTGTCCGGAAACTCCAACCGAGAAACTTGTGAATCTACAGGACATTTGCAACACAGCCATCTCTGGCATGGAGCCCCAAAATTACTGAAAAATAACCTTGAATCCCTTACCTTGACCAACATTTCAATCTTTAGGACACAGGCGTCAGATAGGTATGCTGTCCTTGTTCTACCAGTATTACAATTGAATATGTTTTGATAAACTAGCGTCATTGATCTCGCATCGGCACCGGTGCATAGACGGAAAACACGCCAAACCCGCGCCCAACATAATGTTCACGGTTGACATTTGTCACATGAGAACGCGTCACTTCTACGGCTCGTTCTTGAGTTCAACAGCTCGGATATGGAATGATTTGCCGGCCTTTGCGTTTCCTCCCTCCTACAACATGAGTCTCTTCAAGACGAATGTTCACTCCTTCCTCTCCTCAATAAACCCTCCACACAGCATCTCCAAAGATAACACAGTAATTTTCACGAAATAATTTTCCTCAGGGCCTCCTGTGTGGAGTTAATGTATAAAAAAAACGTTTTGAATAAAACTTTTTTGATATGAGCTCTTGTTTTCGAGTAAACCGAGTCCAAAGTAGAAAATTTTTAGGTCGAATTTGAAAAATCTAAAAAAAAACAGTATTATAAAATGCGTCGAAGCGTAGACCACACTCCAAATTTTTTTAGCCATTTAGTTGCCGACAAAATGAAAAAAAAAGAAATATAATCGAAATTCTTCGTATATTTATTATTATATACGTAGGTATATTGTGCTTTGTCAGATGGTCATCATAATGTTATTATTGTGTTTCATGGAAATGATGGAAACCATACCTTAATGACTGAAGGAACCTCGATCCAACAGAATTGTAAATACCAGATGATGTCTTGTAACATCGCCTAATCTCTTGTCCGGCGGGATGCTGGGTCCATTGTAGTCCGAACTTATCTCCGAGTAGAGACAATGGCGTTATCGATCACAATACGAAATGACCCTGTTCGTCTTAACGACAGGGGATAAACTGTGTTACAAGCAGGCGTAATATTCATATCTGAAAAGCCATAGTTGACAAAATGACATGGCATCTTTTGCTTGACACTCGATTCTTGAAAGCCCTTTGTTGAGATTTAATCGACGTTTCGATATATGAAAATATTGACAAGACATTATTTGTTTTTTTAGCCAGTACATATTGACAGTCGTAAAAGACACGATTTGTTTCAAACAGACGCACTGTTAGATATCTTTTATCACATTACAAAATCACTTTCACCTCATTTCTGCAACCATCCTCAAAGTCCCCTCTAATATGTAAATTACTTATAATTACTGAAAGATATCTTCACTCATCTCTTTAGGCATTTTAATGTTGAAGCAGGAAATCTGTCTTCCGAAGAGAAACTTTCTAAAAGTGAGCGGGTTTTTTAATTTTCAGGTCTTTAGACGGGATGTTTTAAATAATTTTGAACAATTCGTCAAATTTCTCTGAAAGTTCTTCTCTAGTTGTGTTATTATTTCAGTTTTAATAATATATATCGGAAAGGCGAAAAATATTTGATCTCCTTTTATTGTATAAAATTATTCATTCAAGGTTGGACTGCCCTGACGCTATCAACTTGTTATCCTTACACATACCTCCAAAATATACTAGACGGAATATTTTATTTTGCAACAATAACTTCGCTACGAATTCTGCGGTAGAAAGAATACATAGGTTGGGTAATGAACTGACTGATGTCGCTGACATATTTAATTTAAACTTCGATTCATTTAAAGCCAAATTAGTCCACCACTTTTTAGATGTAAATAATGAATGAGTAAATTTTATTTTATTTCGATTTTCTTTTGTTTATTTTTTTTTATTGTTCTTTTTCCAATATGAGTAATTAAGTAAAAATTAATGTGTTTTGATTTTTTTCATGTTTTTGTTGTTCGTAGGTATATGAATTGTTGTACCTACGAGTTCTAAAGTCATCCATGTGGAATTAGTTTTAGATGTATGTACTCCTATTTTTTTTTATTGAGTTTATGCTTTATTTGTATATTTTGTAATCTTTTTTTAAGTTTGTTATGTACTGTTGTTATAAATGTTATTTGTATTTTATATGTTAAAGCCCAATAGGGCGTCAATAAATAAATAAATAAATATAATTACAGAACTTGAAGAGCTTAAAATTAAACTTCGTAATTTCATGAAATTTTCAAAAATTTTGAAACACGTCTTTAATTTTATTCTATGAACTATGAAGTTTTTCAGACGCGACTCCGTATTTTTATATAATTTTCCTCAATTTGGCATTTAGATTCAATTCAAGCGGGTATAGGTACCGCCAATCCAGGAACGATTTATTTTATACCAACACTCCTGCCGTAGGTCACCCCAAGTGGTTTGTTATGTTTGGTGATTTAGCAGGGGTGCCCGGGTTCATGAGATGAGGATTATCTAGGTTTTGGCGGGGAATGCTTTTGCCCACCTACATGGCGAGCCGATTAAAGGAGATAATGGTTAAAGGAGACGTTTTGACCTCTCCAGCCTCCCATCACCTTGCACCGCAGTGGTAGGGATGGATTCATACGTTAATCATTCCTGAACACATTGACCCCCAGATTCGTACCTACCCCTCATATATTTTTCCTTCCAGAACTTTCCGTTCTTCCTTTCCCTAAAAAGATTCTCCACACAGCATCCCCAAAGATGGCATAGGCCCTGAGAGATTTTTTTTCTTCAGG
Organism: Limnephilus lunatus; assembly: GCA_917563855.2. NCBI lineage: Eukaryota > Metazoa > Arthropoda > Insecta > Trichoptera > Limnephilidae > Limnephilus > Limnephilus lunatus. Next base: position 101,331,973 of record OU830595.1, read on the forward strand.
AACTCCTGTGGGTAGATAATGTAAAAAAGGACCTTAGAAAAGAAAAAGTGTCAAACTCTTCAATTTTCATGAGAAAAAATTTCTAATTAATAAAAATCAATTTGATTTACCCATTGGCGCAAACATAAAAAATCAATCCCGCTCGCATTTTTCGGTAATCGATAGTGCTGAAGGGGCAACGCGACTTAATACCCAGATTTCATTGTGGGCGGATGACGTCATATCCCTCGGGACGCCCTCCCTTGCTGTCAGGATAACAGAGGAAATTAAAAACAAGTAGACTCTCTTGGCGCAAACAATGAGGATATTCTTCCATAGAAAGAGCACGAAACCCGTAGCTAAGGGAGTTTATTTTTATATTACACCTCACAAGAGCGACTCTGACTACACGGGTTGAAGATTAGGAAACTATATCGCCAACCGGCTATGCAGCGTTGTGAGGCGGATGAAGGTAGGGGTTGTAGGAAAATACTAATATTAATGCCCTGATTGAACAGATGCCGGTAGCTAGTTCCATACGCGAGCCGATTTGCACATAAACGAGTCAGCAAAACTACCCGTTCTCATGAAGCCGACTTCAAAACAAACATGCCCACGCCGATGAAAGCACGTAATATGTTTTTTTTTTTTTTTTTTTTTTTTTTTTTTTCTTTATTTTTTCCCATTGTATCTACATATATACAAAAGTAATTTTACATAATTTCTAAATACTAATTATAATTTTACATAATTTCTAAATACAGTAAGAGTAAATATAAGGTACAAGTAATGTAAAAGTTAGCAATAAGTAAAATATATAATAGAAAAGAGTAGGTAATGGGAACCCACTAAGGCACTGCCTGTGTGTGGGTAATATAAACAAGATTGCTATATATACATCAATAAGTATATGTAAAAAATGTAAATTTTAAACTAAAGGTTTAGAAATATAGTAATCTGTGAAAACGTTATAGTAAAATAAAATAAAATAGTGAAACATAAATTTTGTTGATTTTTTGTTAAAGTAAAGAAAGTAAATAAAGTTAGAATTGTATTGAAAAGTGAAACATAAAGGTTTTCAAATAATTTATAGAAAAAATGTTCCAACATCTGCATCATTCAACCATAATTTTAATTCTTTTACGTAAAGTGATATTTTATCTGCCATTTGAATGTGTTTTGGTAGAAGATTAAAAGTACGAGGACCAATAAAGCTGCTATGTGTTTGCATTAATTTAGTATTGGTTAAGGGGGAGTAAAACATATTATTAGTTCTTTTGCTAATTCTATTTTCATTTTTTACGAAGCAATTTTTATTTTTATATATATATTTCATAGTCTGCAATATAAATAATTTACGGATATTGAATATTTTTGTCTCTTTGAATAATAACTCTGTTGAGAATGTTTTTTTTCTATTATACATAACTTTAATAATGCGCTTTTGAGTGGTTTGTAAAGGCTTAATAAATGCATCAAGCGCACCACCCCATCCTATAATGCCGTAGATTATTGAAGATTGAACCAAGGAAAAGTAGATCATTTTTAATTTGTCGAGATTGAGTACTTCCTTAAGTCTATAAAATGTGTAAGTAAGATATCTTAATTTCGAGGTGGTTTTATCAATTTGAGATTTCCAATTTAGATGTCTATCAATAGATATACCTAAATATTTAATATTTTCAACATTGACAAGTTCATTGCACAGTGAACATGTTTCTTGATTGCAACTCGTATTGTGGATTCTAATTTTAAGGTTATCGTGAGGTTTGTTTTTAATGCTTTTATAAAAAGTTAAATAAAATGTTTTGCTGTAGTTTAGAATGAGTTTGTTACATTTTAGCCATGTTGAAATAAGTGCAATACATTCGTTTGCCTTAGAAAAAGTTTCAATCCAAGAATTTCCGTTTACTACTATTGCCGTGTCATCGGCGTAAGAAATAATTTTTCCTGGGATCACAAAATTACATAAATCATTTATATACATCAAAAATAGAATCGGCCCAAGGACAGTTCCTTGCGGAACTCCATTTTTTATATGTGCTTCTGAACTATAAAAATTCCCAATTTTTGTTTTTTGTGTTCTGTCTGTAAGATAGTTTGTCAGTATTTTTAATGTGTCTTTTTTGAAACCTAGTTGAGTTATTTTTTTAATTAGTAATTTATGATTTACAGTATCGAAAGCTTTTCTTAAATCTAAGAATATAGCAAGACATTTCTTATTTTTATCGATAGATGTGTATAATTTTTTTGTTAAATCATATATTGCATCTTCAGTGCTTAGATCTTTACGAAAACCATATTGGTTTTGCGATAGAATATTATATTTTTCTAAGTGTTCTATGATTCTATTTTTAATGCATTTTTCTAATATTTTTGATAGGTTTGAAACAAGTGAGATTGGTCTATAATTATCTAATTTATGGGCTTCACCAGATTTATGAATTGGTATTATGGTGGAGATTTTAAACTGTTTTGGAAAATGACCCTCTTTAAGGCACATATTGAAAATATGTTTCAGAGGAGTTAAAATATGTTTTTTAATTTTTTTTAATGTATTACTAGATAATCCATCAGTTCCCTTAGAATTAGATGGTTTTAGGCTATCTATATATTTTTCAATTTCATTTATTGTGATAGGTGAAAAATATTCTATAGGGTTGATTGATTCATTATCTGCAATTGATTGCGAAGATGTCTCTATGAAAGTATTATTATCATTCGTACTGGATGATTTAAGTACCTCATCTACTATATTCGTAAAGAAGTAATTGAAGTTTTCGGCAATGGTAAATTTGTCAGTTATTAATTTGTTATTGATTTTAACCTCATTTACAACACTTGAAGAAATATTTTTTTTGTTCATAATTTCATTTATAATATTCCATGTTTTTTTACTATCATTTTTAGCGTTTTCAATTTGTTCACAGTAGTATTTCTTTTTACAATTTCGAATCAGCCTATTGAGTAAGTTTCGGTACATTAAATATTTTGTTTTCATAAAAGAAATTATTCTGACATTATTATTTTGGCAAGCTATTTGATATTTTAACATTTCTCTGTATAATTTGTCTCTTTGCTTAATTGAGACAATTAAGCCAACAGTAATCCATGGTTTGATTTTTTTATATTTTCTGTTTGTTACAACAATTTTACTTTCACTTTTTCGAATATTATCTTGTAGAGTTTTATAGAAATTTTCTAATGCTGAATGTGGATTTACTAAAGATAGAACATTTTCCCAACTTTCTAAATAAAGTAAAGAATTTAATGTATGATAATTAATGTCTATTTTTTCAAGAGTTTCACAATTTTGTGTTATAGATGAATTTTTGAAATTATGCCCATATAGTGTTGGAAAATGATCAGTGATGTTTGTTTCTAGAATTGAGGAGATAATATTAACATCTTTGTGTGTCTTGACAAAAATGTGGTCTAAACACGCGGAGTTTATTAAGGTTACTCTTGTTGGTGAGTTAATATACGAAAGGTATCCATAAATTGATAAACAATCTAGATATTCGTTTTGACAATTAATATTTTTTGTATTATCATTAATATTTATATTGATGTCCCCCGTTAGTAAGGAGAAAGTAAAGTTATGTCTGTCAAGATTTCTAACAAATGTTTTTAGTTCATCTACAAATAGAAAATCATTTAAAGAAGGGGATCTGTACACGGCTACTATGAGATATTTATAGTTATTTTGACAAAAAGTTAATTTTATTACATTAGCCGTCTTAAAATCAATAAACTCAGCCTCAATATTTTTAAAAGTATTATGACAAAAGACAGTCACTCCATCATGTCCAGTATGTTTACAGGCAGCAGAAATTGTAGTATAATCAGGTAAATTATATGGAATTACATCTTTCATTTGGGTTTCAGTTAGTACAATTACGCTAGGAGAAAAATCAAAATTATGAAGGAGGACACATAGTTCATCAAAGTGTTTCCTTATACTTCTTATATTGAAATTTAATATTGAGAAGTTTACATTTTTAAAAAGGCTATTGAGTTCCATGGTGTTTTTACATATATGGTTTTGGTGTAAAAAATCTTCGTCCGACATGTTGAAAGATGTTTGTTTATAGTTGCTAGGTGATTGTATGATGGTCCTTTATTCAGAGGGGATATCTTCTGGCTCTCTTATTTGGATTATTGGAGATGTTTCGGTTTTCCTCATCATGACACTTCCGTTTTTAGCCCATATGAACTTGTATCCCGTTCTTGATGATTTCGCCAGGTAAAGCAAGTGTTTATTGTGTTGGGTCAGTTGTTCGTTTATGTAAATTGTGTTATTGATGTCTCCAACGAAATTTATGTCTTTGATATGTAGTACACCATATTTTCTCTTTTGTGAGATAATTATATCTTTAGTTTCCTTATTCTGTAGTGTTACTACTATGGGGGGATGTTTGTTTGTAGGATTTTTATTTCTGATTCTGTATATATTTGTGAATTTCAATGCATCGTTATCACAATTTATTGTTTCCAATATGTTACTAAATATTTTTGAAATATTTTCGTTTTCTTTGTAAGGAACACCCTGTAATTCTATGTTATTTTGTTTATAATTTTGATCCAATTTATTAATTTGCTGCTTTATTTCCTTATTTTCTTTTTGTAATTGTTTAATTAGATTGTCTTTGTTTTTGTTTTTCTCCTCATATTCATCAATTTTTGAACAGCAGAATTCAACGGACTTCTTTAAATCTTTAATTTGTTCATTGAAAGATTTCATAAATTGTTCTGTTAATTCTGCAAATTTTTTTTCTATACATTTTATCATCTTGTTTGTATTTGTATTTTCTTCCTCGGAGTCGCTAGATGTCACTTTCTTTTGGGCTTTCTTCTGTCGGTTCATATTTAAAAGGTTCGGATACCGACTATACCGAGTGTTGATTTTATAAAAATAAAAAAAGTTTTGGATTTAGTAGGGTTCGATCTCAGGCCACTGCAGAAATTCGTCGGACGCGTTTACCCACTACGCTACGCCAGGTTTGCGTAAGCACGAAGATTTAATGGCATATATTAGAACCGAGTACTAGCGGATTAGATGAATATTTTATTTGTGTTTTTGGTGAATATTGAGACAATAGCGTACAACTGTCACTTTATTTAAATTATTCTTTTTATCATTTGTTTGCACTAAAAAATCGATAAGTAAATCGGATGTTTCACTATACTGATATACGGTAAGCACCGATATATCTTTTTTTGTTGTTTTTAGATGTTATTTACTATGTTTTTTTACTTTTATTTGGAGCGGTTGATAAGTGCAGGTTGCTTACTTATTGTTGTATTAAGAACGTGTTAATTGTTAATTGAAACCGGTATTATCCTAAGCAGTTGTTAGTACCTATAGTTCTAAGCGCCCTTGAGGTGATTTTTCACAAAAGCAGCGCTATATATATATATTTTTTTTTTCGGTGCTCCAGATTATATGTCCGGGTTAATTCTTTCCCAAATGAAAGACTAAACCCTTCCACACACTTTTCCACAAATGATTATCTAGTAAATTCACGCAATGTAAGTGCACTATACATGTATAATAAATACAAAACAATACAAGAATAATACCTACGTCAATCCACCAGAAACATAATGGGAAAATATTTCACCGACTCCAGATATTTTCATATCAGAGGGTTCGGCTCTGATAAAATCCTAACTGGTCCGATAAATCCTACTGATCCCTCAATATAAATATTTAAAAAATCTTTCGTAATCCTACATGTATTTAAAATGACTGACTTCTGCATTTTTATATATAAATTCTTTGACAAATCTAATACGCCTAGATTTTGAATGATAGAGCTAGGTATAATGCCAATAATTAATTATTATTATTATTATTAGAGTTCTTACCATGCTTAAAATGACTGCAAATACAATAATAAAACCCTAGTTTGAAGGTTATTTGCCACCATCAAAAAGTACACAACTGTAATAACTTTTTTAATGTGCTCTATTTGTAGGTATAACTCAAAAATCATATTTATGCATTTAAAAGAGAACCTTTTTTTCCAATTTTAAAATTTAGGTTTTTACCTGAAAAATGATATACCTACCTACTTATTGAGAAATATTAACGTAGGTGGGCAACCTGCATATTTATTCCAGGTTTCAAGAAGATTGCTCTAAAAATATCGTAAGCAGAAAAATAAAAGACGTAGTAGGTATACCTACCAATAAAATTTCACATTGTTTCCATTTGAAATTTTTCTACAACAATACTTCATGGAAAAAAACTTGTCATTTATTTAAAACCCTCAAAATCATCCAACAAGCATGTAAACATACTCTTGTTTGTTAAAAATAACATTTCATTTACAATATTACAACAAGACAATACAAAAGAATGGCCACAACGGACAATAAATTGGGCAGGCCATTTGGTATTGTGGTCAAACAGGCCCCAAACCTAGACCCTAATGAACGCCGCCGTGTCATATATTACACATGACAAAACAAAGCGATCGAGATGGCATCTTGTGTCGTTGGGCAAGGGTACATCGTCTTCATCACGCGGTGACAAAAAATGACATTATGAAGACAAAAGACTTCCACTGGCGAAGGACCATTATCCTGGCAGAGAAGCACCTGGGACCCCCGTTGCTTTGGTCAACCCAGATATCTCCGCTCCTAATATTGTCCTTGAAGTATGCATCTTTCTGTAGATTATTTTCAGTGGCAGCGATGGAACACCTACGTATTTTGTTCTGAGAACTTATTAACTTTCAAAAAGTTGTTTTAGATATTTTTCTATGGCGGTTTCGAACAAGCTGATTTCTTTGATTTTTTCGTAATGCGTATGTGTTATATTTACACTTACATAAGAATAAAATAAAACTCAAATCAACTTTTACAGGTGTGTCAATCGTAATTCTCCCATATTTTTTTAGTTTGAATACACCCAATAAATCGTGGGTAGGTACTTAAAGTGAATGCATTATTAACATACATTAAAAGTATTTTCTTGCTGATTTGTTTTAATTCCTAGATGATTTTCTTGCTGATTTGTTTTAATTCATAGATTTAAAAAAATGTTGAAATTTTAAAAGAATCACTTCCATTTATAAAACCTAAATGTAACACGCCTTACAAAACCAAATATTTGCGTGCTGCACATTTCTGTCAACAAATGACAAATACCGTCAAACAAATTTGGTAAACGAGAGTATTTTTAATAAGGTGAAATCGGTTGCATAATTTTCGTTCACTAGTCAATGTCATCTTCCATCATCTAAACGTGGTAATATAGCAATGTAATGAAGGTTCATTAATAGAATCAACTGAAAAAACTATAGTTACTGATGCAATAAGTTGTAATAATTGCATTGAGATTCAGGTCGAAAATGGTTGAGAAAGGATTACCAACACACGTCACTTGCTTGCTTGCGGACGGTGTTAGATCCCTGAGTAAAATTTAAAGGAACGCCCGTGATCAAATTGATATGACGATAAGAATCAACTGGTTATACCTATTTGTCAATGTAAGGTAACGTAGGCAATGGTCTCCTCCTGTATCTCTGTATGGCGGTGTCTTTTACTTTCCGAACCCTTTATATTTTAGATTCTTCATATTTGAATAACAAACGGTGGGCCAGTCTTTCTGTGTCATTGACACTTGTCGCGATTTATCAAATTTCGAAAATGAATCTATGCCCCAATGTGTCAAATAAATCATTCCCAATGAAACAATGTAATTTATGGTGTTTTATTTTATTTTGAAAAATCTGTTTAAAATTTGTACCAAGTTAAGAATTAAGTGGCTACCAGTTAAAAAAAAATCTTATTCATTTTGTGTTAAAAGAAAGAAAACATTATTTATGTCAATTATTATTTTTTAATTGGTAAACTAATGTTTAAGACTAAATATTTTATGCATAGCACAAAGGGTATTATTATTTATGTCTTTTTCGAAATTTTTCAATTTTCTTAGAGCTCATTCTATCTTTGAGGATTTGGAGATTTTATGTGAAGAGTCTATAAGAAGAGGGATAAGTGAACCTGAATCATTACTATGACCACCCTTACAAACAAATAAGATTTATATATATTTTTAAGAGGGAGGCCTTGTCATTAATATATTTTCAACCTTATTTACATTAATAACTGGGTTAATTTCGTCCGCATAAAAATGTTTGTGTGTTTTAAACTTTTGCATGTCTATAGAAATACCGGCAGAACAAACATTGCATTATTAATATTATTACCTGACGATAGACGACACAATACAAAAAATGTGATTGCATCAATGATTGTCACAATGCACAGTGTCGTCATTAACCTTAGCGTTTAGAAAATGTCGGGACCTCTGGATGGGCGGATTCTGTCAGCGCTCATCAATCATGATCTGACAGAACTCTAAACGGGAGGGCGGCAGCCGCCCACATGGTCCATTGTCTTACCATTGAAGGTGATGAAAATATTGGAAGGTGTAAAAATATCGAAGAGATAAATCATTCCTGTACCACTTAAAAGTCTTCTTTATAATAACAGAATAACCATTATGGGTACCTAAAACACGTAGGGTGACCTACAGAAGGACTGTAGATTCGCATTTACAGGCAGGCGGCGCAGTCGGTATAATAATGATTGATTTTTTTTAGTAAATGCTGATCTTGATTTTAGTTAATTTATATAACATCTGATCATATTCTCCTGAAGATTTTTTTATCAGTGTTCCTTATGTAAAGTCGACCAAACTTAAAATCTGAAATACCACTAAACAAGTAATTTTTAATTAATTTAAATTTTGTAATGTACCTACCCTTATAGCCGTATGCTTTATCCTCTTGATAGCTTTAACTGTTTTTTAACTAGCTTATCCATAGGATAACGTATATTCTCGATATAAAAATTATTTTTTTGAGAAAGCCGATTTTAATATTCGGTACTCGAACGTATGAACAGTGGCCACATATCGGATAAGTTAGCCGAATTTTCTACCTATTACGAGTGTTTATTTGCAAATTTTTTTTATATAATGGATAAGCTATCAAGAGGATGGTGAAATACCCTAAAGCTTAATATCCAGAGTTATGATGGATACAGTACCGTGCAGGCGAAAGACCACCAATCAGAATTGAAAAGTTGCGTTTTGAAATAGATTTAGTCATGTTCGGTGACCAGAACTAAATAGCCTAGTACCTTCCTCTAACACTTTCTCCTATCCCTGCGCAATAACTTGAGTCTCACAACTTGGATGCAATAATCCCCGCTGGTTCCAGACGGTTGGGAACAGTTGGGACTCTTGTGGGGTATTTATTAAAAAAAAAACATTAAGGTTCTGCAACCGGACTCGAAAAGAAGAAGATGGAGAGATACGAAATTACGAATGTTAGAGGAGCGCGCTAAAATGTACAGCGACAAAATCGATGAGAATATTGCGAAAATGTTTAATAAAACACGACTTGTTTAAAATAGAGCAAAAATCTCATAGGGAGCATCTTCAGTATCTTTTAAAGAATCATTGTGATTTTTTTCACAAATATAATTTATAAGATAATAGAAACAGACTTGTTTATAATTTTTGGATCAACTTTGCATTTTTTTTTCTATCAAGGGAATTACATATAATTTATGTTTCGGCTTGGGCAGCATCTAGATATTATCTTAAAAAATAACATATATTTTTTTAAGAGCTTAAATCAGATTTTTAAGGGAGATATGTAAGAAATCGGTAGAAATTCGGGTTACCGAGGCTTAAACACTATGCTTTTAAGGCCGCTCGCTGGTTTGTATATATTTATATCGTATTATATATTTTTTAAATTTATATGAAAACGTTTCAAATAGGCATGATAAAATATTATTTCAAAGTAACGACATTGGTTTCGTAATCTGCTTTATTTCATAAGCATCGCTTATGATCCTATGACCTATTCTGACTATGATTGTCATGAATAGTGATAAATATTGCTAAATAATGATAGACAAGTGACTCAGCTAGTTTGAAAAATGATGTATAAATACTTACCTATTCATAACTATTTCCATCGCGTCCTTTTCCATCCAAACATTCCACTATTTATCATCTATTAAATCAACCGTATTTAAACTTGAATAAAATCTTAATTTTTCATCAATCATCGCTCCCCTTCCTTGTACATTTTCTTGGTTCGTTAATTATTGGATATCAGTCTTCTGAAAGACATTTCGCAATTCACCCTTTTTCTTAATATTTTTTTGAAATCTGTGCTTTTATTTTGTCATCGTTGAAAATACAAAATGATAATCATTTTCCGGTGTTAGGTTAATATTTTAAAACACTTTTCCAAATATTACAGGATATTGTAAAACCTATGTTATCCACCTACGTAAAGATATAATATAATCACAGTATCTACGTAGTTTGCTAAATCTTCTAATAAATATGTAGGCACTTGCACCAAAATGTAATGTGAAATAATACGGGCTTACCACTTTTGTTGCTTCTCCATTTTTTTACGTTCGTTCCACACAGGAAAATAAAAAAAAGTTCAATGTGTCCAGGAGTGAATATGAATCCATCCATCCCGCTGCGGTGCAACACGATGGGTCGAGAGAGTCCGGCTGGAGAGGTCTAGGTTAGGTCTCCCTCAACCAGTCTCTCCCGATCCGCCCCTTCTTGCAGTAGGAGGGCAAATGCATTCGCCGTCAAGAACTAGACAAACCTAACTCCATGAACCAGGGCACCGCCACTTAGTTATCAAACGTAGCGAACCACCTGGGGTGACCTATGGCAGGGGTGTTGGTTATCCAATAAATGGTTCCCGTGGGGAGGAGTACCCATACCCGCCTCCCCAATTGAAAATATAGGTAAATTTGAACGAAAATACCTTAATTGACCTACGTAAAATTATTACTCTCGACTTAATTTTACTCTAGGCTAGACAATAAAGTAACAATTTATAATAAAATATAATAAATTAATATAATATATATTAATTATATAATTAAATATAAATATTTTTTATATTTAATTTTTTATAACTATTTTTATGATTTTTAAGCAATTAATCACCTCAACTTTTTAATATTTCGTCTATGTTATAGTTTATTCTAATTTGTCTATACTTGTTTGTCATTTATTTTTCTTTATGTTAACATATCCTGAAGAAGATAACATTGTTATTGAAACATGTCGATATTGTTTATTAAGAAGTGGTTTGTACAAAGTGATCTGTTATTAATTAAAGTATATATTTTAATTTGGAATTCCTAACCAAAGAGAAGATATTTGAGATCAAAGTTGCCAGTACGGCAAAACGCCAATTTCATATGTAAGGACCCAATATTACAAATATTCCCGCTCCACGTTCAATTTCAAATAGATTCGCTGTTTTTGAACATATCGCAACATGTAATTCTGTTTTTGAAAGCAGATAAAAGACATTTTATTGTTACAAACGGACACATTACGCAAATAAATACAAAAGTAATTTGCGGCAATGTGTGACATATATAAGTGACCCTACTGTAAGTAATGGTTTCCGTGTATTATATTTTGCTTTACTTGTAGATATGTTCTATACCTTCAAATATACTTTCTTTCTTTTTTTCTTGAACCTAATAGTAAATCCGTGTAATTGTAATAATAACGTAATAAATTACTTAGAAAAATAATGGCAACGCATTATATTCTTAGCTTATGAGATTGTTTCCGATTATTTATCGCAACATGATAAACAGTCATTATTTTTCCAAAGATTAAACCATAACTATCATATTTATTAGAGTGTCGCTTTCCATATAAAACTCGGAGAGCTTTCTTGGCTTTACGATGTTTACTCCGTTAACAAGAGCAAAGCTCTAAAGGTTACGAGCTTCGAAAACTTGGCTGGGCATTTGATCAACAATGAAATCATCGGGTACATATACTGTTATTTTACGACCTTTATATTATGATCAATAAAGCTAAGTTAATTTTCAATGGCAAAGACGTTTATTACGTCACATAATTTGATATTATACGAAAATCTGGGTTGATTTCTTGGTCCTTGTAGCAACAATGTTTGATTTTGTTTGTAGGTATGTGCCAACTAGAATTGGATTTAATTATCACTTTGGCATTCAATTGATGGAATTTAAAAAAAATCAAGATTGGAGTAGGAGATTCAGGATAATATAGTACGAAGTCGAGTAGAAAGACATGACACGATCAAGAGAATCAAATGTACGAAACGCGGTACCTAATAACAGTTTCGTGTAATACGTTTAGGTTTAATAACAATACAGTAAAATATATGCAGGGTGAAGGGACGTACTTGACTTACCACTTACCAGTGATTCCTGACATTATTTGAGGTAAATTATGTCCACGAAACATTGGTCTCGGGTGACATTTTTCACGTTTTTTTTTCTTTCTAAAAAGACATAAAAAATGGTAGGTGTAGGACATTTGAGGGAGGGGTGAGAAGTTGGGTGATTACTCGTCTGGGTGATCAGTGCCGACATGCGAAAGAAAAAAAAGTTTAACTTTGTAATTAAATTTTTTTATTTTAATTTTGTAAACTAAAAAAAACGTCGTTGATAAAGTCGTCACCGGAGGTCAAAATTTCATAACCCTTTTTTATTCCAAATAATTAATAATAAATGATATATTCACACAAAGAATAAACGGAAAAATAATATCTTATGCTGATGACACTGTCATAATAATTGAAGGTGCTGATTGGAATACTGTGAACAACCTAGCGAATATTGACATCAATACACTGAAAAACTGGTTCGATAAAAATCTCCTCTCTTTAAATACCGAAAAAACCAACTTTATCCCATTCTCTATCAATAAATTTAAATCTAAACCAGAAATAAAAATTCTAATACATCAGAGTAAATGTAGTGGAACTAATTGCACTCCAGAATGTTCTACACTGAATTCAACTTCCAAAATTAAATATCTTGGTGTATATATAGATCAACATTTTAAATGGAAAACACATATTTGTGAACTTGTCAAAAGAATTAGGAAATGTATATATATATTTATAAGACTCAGAAATATTCTTAGACTGGAAAACCTAAAAAGAGTGTACTATGCAATTGTTCAATCTATATTACAATACGGTATTATAGGATGGGGAGGAACATATGATGTTATTTTAAATCCTCTCAAAATAGTTCAAAGATTAATAATTAAGATTATATTGAAAAAACCATCTACATTTTCTACCGAAAAAATCTTTTCAATATTCAAAGTAACTACAATAGACAATGTATATAAAAAAATATTCAATTCTACAAACTTTCAAAGAAATACAGCTAAAAAAAATTACATTTCAATATCTCAGCAAGATATCAAAACAATATTAAAATCCCAAAATTTAATACCAAGCACATCCAAAATTCCTATCTGTATCATGGTATAAATTATTTCAACAAACTCCCATTAGAAGTAAAAATTATGGAAAATAAAAGTAAATTCCAAACTAAATTAAAAAATTACCTGAAACAACTGTAAGAGTTACATTACTATTTCACTTCATTTAAATCTGTTAATCGACACATCTCAAGTTTCTCTTACTATATCTATTGTTAATAGTTCCAATATTATTATTCACCTACTCAAATGATAACATTGATAACATAATTGAGTATGAATTCACTCACCAAACACAAGAGCCTTGTCTCTTTATGGTGAGGAAAGGCTTTTATTACATTAATATTACAAATCTGTTTAATATGTTAAAAAAATGTATAATTATTGTAAAAACAAACAAATATTAAATAAAAATAAAATAAAATAAATAAATTTCAGGAATCACTGATTAAAGTCAAATAGGTCCCTTAATACCGCATGTATATGAAATTCTTGGTTCGCTTCCTAACTTTTGTTACCGATTTTTTTTTATATGAGTCCCAACTGCTCCCAACCGTCTGACGCCAGTGAGACTAAGGCATCTCAATTTGGGTATGTTTTGAGACTGAAGGTAGTAGGGAGGGAAGGCGAAAGGTAAGAGGAAGGTGGGGAAGTAACTGGCTCTTCCAGATCTGGTCACAGGCATGGTCACAGTGATGAGTTATTAAAAAAACTTAACTTAATTACACAAAATTTATTTTCACATGGCGGGATTTGAACGAAGGCTGTCACATAGCGAATACTGCATTCACCCGCTAATTGCATTTCTTTCTTTGTTTCTTTCCCAATTACGTCAAAATCTTTATCACTATTTTCTTCTTTTCTGGGGTCCTTTAGTTGTTGTTTCATATGCCACTATAGAAAGTGGCACATATTTATTTGTAAATAAAATGCACCTTTTAGTTTAAAAAATAACTAATCCTCCAACCGGTATATAAAATCGTATTAAAACTTCTGACCCATTCTAACCGGCTCCCACCAAAATCCATTTTGAAAGCCACCACCAGAACATAACGGGCGTCCATTTTTTTCAAATTATTTCATAATATGTTTTTCCATTGTCGCATTATTGCGCACATTGAAATGTTATCCTTGATTGTAAATAGGATAAGGAACAAGCCAGGAGAAATAATGGGAAAGACCGGCCGGACACTTCGAGTGAATAGGCCGGCCGAAGAAAGAGTAACAAATGGAACTGTTGTATGGAGGAATGTCAGGTCCGTTTAGATGATCAATCCATCACAATGTCGAGGAGGGACAGTTAAATAAAATAAACATTAACGTATACATTCGGGACGTGACGAGTCAGTCGAGTCGCGCGGCCCGAGGACCCCAAGACGGGGGGAGACTTGCAACATACATACCTACCAAGGGGTGCTTTGCAATGACTGTTTAAATTTGACCAGTGAAGGCATTGAACTATTTTTAAATCCTGCCTGCTTGCCTATTTAATCTTTCATATTATATTTTTATATATTAGATATGCTGTGTTCCACAATTTCACATTCATGCAGGGAAAATTCTGGCGGGATTTTCCAGTAAAATCTAAACAATGAATTGGTTTTTCTTATTTCCAAATGAAATTAAAATGAATACATTTTAAACAAAAAATAAAGCTTATAAATTTACTTACACTTTATACTCATACTTTATCAAAAATAAAGCTTATAAATTTACTATAATCCTTATAATTTTTTTCGACAATTTTAATAAAAAATCCTTTCACAATCTCGTCTCTTGCAAGTCTGACCCCGACTCCAATCTTCAATACATATGTATTTATAAAATTAGCCCATCAAAATTAAATTAGAAACTACTTGCCAATACCCAACTACATCACACAATATAGCATTTATATAAAGCATTGTATTTATGAAGTTTATTAGATCCTAAGAAACTTAGGATCTAAGAAACTTACTACTACTACTTCCTACTTCTACTTCTTCTACTTTCTTTGCTCAGAAGAAATGGAAATTATGTTACCAGCTGAATTATTTCGTTAAACTCGAAAGTCAGAAAATGGGAAATGCTTAGCTTAGCCTTTAAATATATTTTTTTTATTTTTTATTCCAAAGTAAAGTCATTTATTCACAGCCCTTCTCACCACGGATTCCTGTTCCGAGGCGGAACGTAAGTGGTTGACTGTAAGTATAGGTATTACGTAATGAATTCCACTTTATCATGAACTTTGATTTTTACAAAATAAAGAATAAATAAATGATCTTCATGTTTGCTGACTTTACGTTATGTTGGTATAACTCCATAATTTTAATGATTTGCACATCCTCTTGTTTAGTTTTCCATATTTTTTGTCTTTCTAATCTCCGTGGTGTTAATTACATTTACATTTACATTTTTTAATTTGTTTTGGGCATTATATAATTTTTTTGCGTGAAAAATATGTTTTTTCTGGCTAAACGGTGTATTTAATTTTGGGGAGTACGGTAGATTTAAGGTTTTCATCCCTGTAGTTGTAGGTGTATTGGTCAGTAAGGTAGTCATGTTTTCATAACTTGAGAAAAGCATATTAACAGATTTTCTTTAAATTGTGAAAGACACATAGGTTTAGCCATAAGTTGTTGTAGTGGTTTGTCGAGTTTATAGTTAGAAGTAAGATTGTATAAACGTATAATAAATTTTTACAGCGCCCTTGAGGTGATTTTTCACAAAAACGGCGCTTTACAAGTTATCCAAATATTATTATTATTATATAATGAAGATGTTGAACCTTAATTATTAATTGAACAATGAATCGATTATAAATATTATATGTGCCGCCAATGCAAAATAATTGAAACCCTGAAGTCACGTACTTCTGATGAAGACGATTATCCCGTCCCGTGCGACTTATCCAACCCTTTTCTATCTAATGGACTACCCGGCTGTCCACCCCTAGTCTACGATTCACTAGCGGAAGCATTGTCCCGAACAATGCGCACGATACAAGAATAGTAGCATAGCTGGCAAGGAACTCAACAAGAATACCTAGGGATAATTCTAGAAAATGCACACCAAACTGTAAAGTAAATTTGTATCCAAACAATTGAACACAATATGGAGTACGGGGCTCGGGGCGATGAAAAGGTGCTCGACATCATTCTTTATAACACATGGCAAAATATCAATAATACCAGGTTTTAAAAATCTTATTATTGAAAACAATGATAATGATGTGTGCCCTTAGATAATGAAGTTTGACACCAAGATGGTGAATGGATGTTTGATCAATTTGTTTTATTTTTAATTTCATACTCACATCCGAAGTAGAGTTAAAAATTATTCCCTGGTACCATATACTGCAGCTCAAAAATCCTCCCAAATTCACTTGGACGATTTTTGAGAAAAATAAGAAACTTTTAAAAATATTTCTAAAATTTATTCCTGACTAATTTCACATCACTCCAACATCTTAAATTCTGGAAAAGTATGAAAATGTTATCTGCTAACTTTTAACCCCTGCATTTAATTTGAAAATAATATTTAAAAAAATATTTTCGTTTCATTTGATGCCTTTTTTATTTTTATTTATTCCTTTAATCTGATTGTTATCTCGTGAGCTCGCAGATATTCATTTTTGCAGCCGTGTAATTAAAATGTTTAATCATTACGTAGTATGAAATGAAGTCGCTCAAAATGTATATGTGCTTAGAACTTTTAAACTACGCAACGGATCTTCATGCGGTTTTCACCAATGGATAGGGTCATTCAAGAGGAAGGTTTAAATGTATAAAAATGCTTATTATAGTGGAGAAAAGCCGAGCAATTCAAATATTCAATTCAGGCAGCGGGCAGCTAACAAGCGGGTGGTGTGGATTTTATAAAGGTAATGGCGTTGTGTTTCGTTAGCCACAGCAACGTGTGGCCGGGTCAGCTAGTATTATATAAGAACTTCCTTCTTCTCTTGGCGCTACAAAACATTAAAAAAGAGAATTTAATCTGTATATACGAGAATAAAATGTGCAGAATATACCTAATATATGTCACTAAGCCACTAATTAGTCTTAGTCGTTAGTAACTAGCTATAATTCTCGGATGTAATTATTACTTTTACATTACTTTTATAATTATTATGAATACGCCCTCACAATTACTAAGGCATGAGATCCTATTTAATTCTTCACAGCGGGTAAACAAGCTTCCATTATCAAAAAGAAGAAAAAAAACATTTTTCCTCATTGATTTAATACAGCCTTTCGATGTATGATTATGAATAATACTCGTCATTAACAAATATAATAATATTGTGATATATGAAAAATTACATTGCGATTTTAAATTTCCATCAATAAAATCATACTAGGTCAAATTAAAAAAAAATGAATTCTAGCAGTCTGACTGTATTACGCAATGGTAACCTTACAATAAATCCTTACTCCTTTAGTGTCAGTAGTCAGTAGTTATTTGAACTATACCCCCACCCGGGATCAAGGGACTGTTCGGTTTCTCTTCGTTCCGAGGCCAAAGATAAACGCAAAGGACACTGAAATGGGATTAGGGTTTCTGGACGCATTGTTCGGGACCTTGTTCAGAACCCTTTGGGATGCCAAAAGTGACAGCCATAACAATCATTATGTAGCCATTAAATGTCTGCAAGTCCATTTGGTAGCACTTTGTGGATCTAGGTATGTCGAAACATGATTTATCCATAACGATAGGTACCCGAAAAGTTATTGTCATTAAAATGTCATATTCTGACGATATGCCCTTGTCAACTTTCGCAATCCCTTAATGGGCATTAGGTAGGTACTAAATATTATTTAAACTGACTACGACTGAACGAACTGTGCAATAATAATTACCAATTTCTTGGACCATCTTTAAATCTTTATCATTTACCTCTGCCATAGCTCAGCCCCAGGTGGTTCGCTAAACTTGGTGACTCAGCAGGGGTGCCTAGGTTCATTGGGTGAGGTTTTTCCGGGTATTAACGGCGGATGCGTCTGCCCACTAACTGGGTGGCTTGTCGGATCGGAAGGGACCGGTAGAGTGTGACCATTGATCCCTTCAGTAGAACTCCCTGGGAACATCGCCTTGCACCGCAGTTGTAGGGTTGGATTCGTGTACACCAAATTTGAATTCGATAGCCACCTCTGGATTCCTCATAGATTCTTATATGTAAACAAACGGATTGCAATCTTTAGAGCCCAGGCGTCAGGTGGGAATGCTGTTCTTGTTATACCGGTATTTCAATGAAAGATGCTCAGAGGAACTATAGTCGTTGATTCCTTCGGCAGTGGTGTATTGTCGGGAAACACGCCAAACGCGCGCACAATATTTGTATACAGTTGATATTTGTCATATTATGAGAACGGGTCCTTTCAACGATTCGTGAGTTCAGCAGCTCGGCTGTGGAACGATTTGACGGTCTCTGTGTTTCCTCCCCCCTACAACATGGGTCACTTCAAGACCCAGTTTCACTTATATTTGCGGCACGTTCCAGAATGGAAGATATTACCAGTATCGCCTTGATGTAAGACCACCATTCACAATTGAAACGTTGCTTTGAAATGGCATTGGCCGTGTTTGGTGACCAGATCTGAATAGCCAATTACTTCCCCACTTTTTTCTTCTTCGTCTCCATCTCCTTCCCCTCCAAACTACCTTCATCCTCACAACATGACCCAATTGGAGATGCCATAGTCTCACTGGCTCCAGACGGGAGCAGCAGAGACTCTGGTGAGATATTACTATAAAAATAAAATCATCAAATTATTTTCCGCAGGGTCTCCTGTATGGAGTCAATCTAAACAAATGCTTGGCAAAAAAACACAATATTGTATTTTGTATAGAAAAAAAAACTAAATATGAAGTCATTTTTGCACATTCTATTACATTAAATCATTCTTCCACTGGGAGGGTTAGCTCAGAGCCTCCGAGGTAGAGTTTATATCGTTAGCAATAAAATCAAAACACCTTTAAGCAGGGCAAGGTTTTACGTTGTTACGTTTATGATTTACGCCCTGTCACATTGTTAGAGACTGGGAACATGATCATTTCAGTCTCCTTCGATCGCTGCTAACTCGACCGGAGGCTATATAATATTTCGATGACGTACTGGGACAAGTTAAAAAATAGTTTTTGGCAGATTTTTCGAAATACGTATTAAAATAATTTCATAATTTTAAATCCTTGAAATAAATTAAAGCTTCCACTGATAATATCAACTTACATACGTTAAATTATAATTGATATTTTAGTTAATTATATAGAAAGTATACAGCGCTCTTGAGGTGATTTCTGACGAAAACGGCGCTGTAAAAATCAGCCAAATATTATTATCATTGAAGTAAAACTTCTTTACGCACGCTTGACTTGGGCAGTAAGCTAACGAATGCGTCACAGGAGCGTTACGAAAAGCGAGGCGAACGCTTCGTATATTACTGTAGGAGCAAGAGAGAGCAGTGCGCGCACACATTTTCTTTCTCTCTTCCTATCATATAGATGGAGCAGAAGTTTTACTTCAGTTGTGTGGTCTAAAGTACACTCATTTTTTTTTATTTATGCAGTACGGTTTCAGCGCCGATACATCTGCGTTTATTTATAGGACATTCTATATATTTATATAGCAAAGATAGTAATATATAGCTATCAATTTGGGAGGCGGGTATGAATACCCAGTAACCATTTATTGGATAACCAATACTTCTGTCATAGGTTACCCCAAGTGGTTCGCCACGTTTGGTGATTTAGCAAAAGTGCCCCGGTTCATAGGGTGAGGTTTGTCCTGGTAGTGCTGGTACTAACTACTGCGTGGCAGGCCAAATCGGGTAAGACTGGTTGAGGGAGACCTTTTGACAAGTTTTGACACTTTCAACAGTACACTCTCGGAACAACGCCTTGTACCGCAGTGAGTTACTCCTGGACATAACGACCCCAGATTCCTAACCATCCCTCATACTGTTTTCCTTCACAGAACTTCCTCGCTTTCCTTTTCTAAAAAGGCCCTCCATACAGCATACCCAAAGATGACACAGGTACTGAGGGGGATTATTTTCTTCAGGGCCTCTTGTTTGGAGCTAATGTAAAAAAAGAATTCAGGATTGGTGACAAACAACATAGTGAATGGAATACAAAACACAGAATATAAATTATATTTTTGTACTAGACAGTGTATTTTAAAGTTGATATTACCTTTACTGGTCCCAACGAGAGATCGTGCATGCATCGTTTCTTCTGTCTTTTTCGTTTTCAGACAAGATGCGTGCGAAGGAACAAGATGAATGTCGACAGCACCAGAATGAGCTCTAACTGGGTCGAGTCAACTTAACTCAGAAGTAACTTTTTTTTTCTTTCAGTGGTAGGTATTTAATATTATTTATTTATTACAGTTAGGTTACTATTACTTTCAGGTTCTAAAAGGAATATGTTGGTTGTATAAGTCACGGTAATTAATTTAGCAAAACTGGCAACTTTAGCTAAACACTTACCTAAATAATACCTATGTACATTTTTCTCAGTGGCGATAAATTAATGTTTATAGGTACATATAGCTTTATGCTAAAGAGTAATGAGCTCATGGTTGCAATATATTTGCCTTAAGTTGTAGGTTGTTATTAATAATAGATTATCTATAGTTAGTAGTAAGATACAATATTGTAAAAAATATATTTGTGCACCGCCCTTGATGTGATTTTCCGCAAAAAACGGCGCTATTCAAATCATTCAAATATTATTATTAACTCTTAGATCCATGGGAAATTATCACCACCAAATCTAATATTTTCTTTCAGATACAGAAGAGAAGGCTTAGTTACGAATTCACAAAGATGTGTCATTGCTTTCACATAGATGATAAAAAGATTCTGCCTTCTTAGCTTTTCATTTAAAATTGAATTTCAATGGACTTTATTTACTCCTCGTGCATAATTAGTTCAACACACCGAGAATGAAGAAGCCCACAAAACAGTTGACAAACATTCCAGGTCTTTGTTGGCACTGAGTGGGTATCATGACTGAGTCAATAGCGAGCGGGTACCTGGTTCGAGCCCTTCTCGGGACTTCCAGCGTTCAGTGTCTAGAGCCAGTGTCCCGTGTTCATGTCCAGTGGCCGGTGCCCGGTAGCCAGTAGCCAGTAGTCCGGCTGCTGAGATGGACTTGGAGTGTGGATGTCAAAGACGCTAATGAACGGAAGCTGTAGGGCCAGTGGTGTGTTGACATTTGAGTGGCGCGCCAGAGGTGGGAAATTGTTGGATTCTCATGTTTCCAAGAAAACATTTCAATTTAATTAATAAAAAAATTTTTGGAAAACGTTGAAAATATTGGATACATTATTTTTTTTATATACATGTCATTTGGGAAAAGATAAACGTCAACCACCATACATTTATTGCCAGTTGTTTCACAGAGCTTCAACAAATTCATTCAATTGCAAAGTTAATATTCAAGCTCTGTTACTATTCAATTATTGTGAAACAAACCAGCCCATAATGAAATACATAACTTTAATAGAACTTTCAAAAAACTTGAATATTAACTGTGTAATTTTATGAATTATTGTTTGAGTCCTGTGAAACAACTGGCCCATAATTAGGCTCGGTATTTTGCTCTCAAAATGATATTTGAATAAAGATTTCTGTGCAGGATGAAATCCCACAATATTTCAACTATTATATTACATACTTATGATAAAGTGTAATTGTGTAAATTCGTACTCCACAAAAGGATTTTAAGAAATACTCTTTGAAGGGAAATATTTGTTATGAGAGTAGTTGGTGGAGGTCAAAGTGTAATTCTAGGTTATTCAGTGAGTCGACGGTTTTGGAGTCGCTTGGTTCAGCACAAATGTTTCTGCGGGAAACTGATGAAGGCAGGATGAAGGGGACATACTTCTATGATGTGTTATGTTATTTGAACATGTCCACATTGATACGATTCGGAATCCTCTGGGACTCATTTGTGCATTATATACGCTGAAATTTTACTTGATATCATGCACGTGTTTGTTGGCCACAACAAAAACTGAGCAATGATCTTTGTCAATTCGTTAATTCAACTGTTTTCAGTTCATTCCCATTGTAAAAAATGCTTGTAACTTTGAATTACATACTAATGTATTTTATTTCCAACAAATTAGATAAGACGCCATCTTATTTGGATCCATAGTCTTCAATTATTAGCTAAATTAAAAAAAAAAACCAATAAGAAGCATGAAACTAAGGCGAACCTGGGTAGGTATTTAAAAAATACTTTTATCATCCACCATAAACATAAATCATCATCAAACATACTAATTTCTGTTGTGGGTATGTCTGTGAGTGCTTGTAACTCTGGTTCAATGAACTCGGATATGTTTTTATTTGTCATTTTCAATATTGGAACTGATGTGTCAAGAATTCTGACATAATTTGATGACTTGGATCATTTAAAAAACAAAAAAATTATTAAAGAGTTGCCGCTATAAATATTTTTTCCTTGATTATTTTGTAGCATTTGCCCTTGTTCAAGTGTGTTCTTTCAGTTTCATAAATTATGCAATAAATCATGATATCCCTTGATTTTTCACGGATTTGCGCTAGCAAATATATAAATGTGAACTTGTGTTTTCAAGTATTGTAGAGTGGTGATGATTGATTGATAGGAGGTCTAGTATGGTCAATCGATAAAACCCTCTATCAATACAATATCGACAAAATCCGTCATCTATGGTCAGTTATCAATATTTGCGATCACGGTCAACAATTGGCAAGAGATATTCTAACCGACCGACGATTGATACATTTCAGCCCGCTCTCCATAGTACCTATCAGATAAGTTTCGGTTAACTGTCAACATACAGATTTATTTGGATAATATATTCGTACTGGCTTATTAATGAACGGAGTTAAACTAACGAAGCTTTTAGAATTAAAAGAAGTCGTATACGCGATCCATAAACTTTATTCAACTAAGATGCGTCCAATATATTCCGTTTGATCTTTGAGAAACTAAAGTGATTTAAATTGTATGTCTAACGACCTGATAAACTAATTAACTCCTTTCTAGTATTAAAAAATAAATGCGGACTGCCAATGCGTATTTAGGTTAGTATTTCAGTTCAGCATTGCCAATTTATTAATATTTTTACGTAATGGCTTGGCGTTTGACAATTCACAGAAAATATATTCATTGTTTGCCAGCGTGTATCAATTTCTTATTTATTCCCTGTCAATATCGGTTCGGCTATCAACTGTGAAACTGTGCTAGAGACATAGATATAAAATCATCGGAAGTTACGCCTATCGATCTGATTTTGTAAAGTTATCGATTTCGCCGTGCTAGAGCTTCAGGAGCGCAGAAAAACGCAAGAGAGCGACGCCCGGGGTTGGCGACCCCCTCCCGCGGCCGCGCGAGCGGAGGGAAGAGCGTGGCCCTCGCTGTAACTGCTGCGCACACAACACACAACCAGTTCAGTTTGTTTAACTAATGGATTCCACAAAAATCCTCAGCCACCGCGACAAGTGTACAAGCTACAACAGGCTACAGGCTACAGCGTACGGTGTACGCCACGTTAAATAGACAGCCTCACAGTTCACAGTACAATCACAAATGGAAAATGGAGACAAAATAATGATACAACACAACGAGAGAGATGAAAGGTAAACACAGCAGCATTCATGCCTTGTACCCACTGGACAAATAATCCTTGATGCTTGTTGGCATTGTCACAGCCTGGCTTGTACCTACTGCCAACACTAGTGACATTATTTAGTCATTTATCCACTTAGATCGGAATAACGGGAAATGGAAGAATGCTACCCACACAAAGAAATAATAATAGCAAGAAAATGTTGCTTATTAGATTTGTCAAAGAATTTATATATAAAAATGCAAAAATCAGTTATTTTAAATACATGTAAGAATACGAAAGATTTTTTAAATATTTATATTGAGGGATCAGTAGGATTTATCGGTCTAGTTAGGAGTTCTACCGAGCCGAATCCTCTGATATGAAAATATCTGTCGGTGAATTATTTTTCCATTTGGTCTCTGGTAGATTGACATGTTGTTCATATATTGTTTTGTATTTATTATACTTATATAGTGCACATACATATAGCGTGGATTGACTAGATTCACTAGATGATCATCTGTGGAAAAGTTTGTGGAAGGGTTTAGTTTTTCCTGTGGGGAAGATTTAACACAGACATAAAGTCGTAATAATAAAGTGTGTTTAATTCAGCTGAAGAGGTGATGAACTACAAAGTATTGCAAAATCACACGATTTTGGTTAAAAAATTAGTTCGTTTAGAAATATTTTAAATGCTTTAATTAAATATTGCAAGCATAACACGTATTTGCCTTTGAAATAATCCAATTCTCGATTATTACAAATTTTATTAGATAAGCCCAGAAAAAAAAAGTATCATGCCTACAATAACTGCTCTAAAGTTAAAAAAACTCCTACTTAAGAACTAATTTTCGGTTATAGTTTTATTATAATATAATGTGGGAAATTAAATTCTTTAGAGAATGAGCATAAAAAAGAAACATTTTTTGTGTCCTGAGTTTTGCATAATAAAATAAAACACGCTTTTTAGCGGTGTTTTTTCGCAGATGAATCTAAACAAGCGGCTGGTGTTAAACAGGGATTTCAACCTTATTACCATATACATAAGGAGTGTTATTGTTGACGGCCTGATCCTGAATTTTACTAACTAACTATCTAACTAACCATCACGCCGTTTCCCCGCAGGGGTAGGCAGAGAGGACGGACCGCCAAACAACTCGGTCTTGGCACACACTCTTTGCCTCGTTCACATTCATACACCGTCTCATACATGCTCTTCTATTATTCTGACTCCTGACATGGCCCGACTCAAGTATCTGATTCACTTGGTCGTGCCATGTCTTTCTCGGGCGTCCCCGACTTCTTCTACCATTCACATTTGCGTCATATATTCTCCTTACACTCCTTTCCTCGTTCATTCTCTCTACATGCCCGAACCATCGGAGCGTTCCTTTCTTGATCTTACTCATTACGCTTACATCAGCCTTGCATTATTTGCGGACCTCCGCGTTTCTCACACGATCATACATGGTTTTACCACACATACGCCTCAGGGATCTCATTTCTATAGCATTCAGTCTACTTTCATCCTTCCTCTGCCAGTTCCATGCTTCATGCTGAATTTTACGCGACGTGGTAACCTGGATAACCCAGATAGATAGTGTCTCGGAAAAACATATATCCGTTTTAGTTACATGGGACACCTGTTGACTCTTTTCTAAAGGCTAAATTGATATTAAATTTTTAATAGAATAATTTTTTAATAACTTTTGAAGGTTATATCCATCAACGTAATATATTATTTTGAAACATGAAACAGAACAAGACACAGAAAAATAAAAATGTAACGGTCGCAACTGGGACTCGAACCCAGGATTTCTAGTCTTACCGGGATCTATTTGCGACCGTTACCGTTATATATTTTCTTGTTCTGTTTCATTTTCAATCATCTTCTTCTTCAACGATATATATATTGGAAAGCACGTAACACACGAAACACCCAGTGGCATGTAACAGAGGTAGCCAGATTATCACCAAACATCGAAAAGGAAATATTATACTTTTGATTAGAGCCAGCTATAGAGGAGTAGTTTCAGTACAGTGTGAAATATAATAATGCTCATATGTGTGAACAAACACCACACAAGGAAAATGTATTGACATATCGTTACTTGGCGATTGAAGAAATAACATTATGATTTCAGGCAGTCTCCACCAAATGTTTCGGCCACTTTAATGAAGCCTTAGATGTGTGGCTAAGTAAATCACAATTGCATCATTATTCCTTTGAAGATTTCGCCTTGGCAATTATATTAATGGAATGCGCAAACTGTGAAGTCGGTTTGTGACATATTTAATGTTATAGTACCTACCTACTTACTTCAATATGCATTTAAATGGCCTACGTGGTCGAGGGTTCAAATCTCGACATGTGCAAGTAAATTTATTTAATTAATTTGTGTTGATCCATTAATGATTTTAAAAAATAATAGCCAGTATCGGTATTTGCAGCACGTTCCAGAGTGGAAAATACTCTCAGTATCGCTCTGGTGAAACACAAATGTGTGAAATGGTTTTAGCCGTGTTTCGTCTCAATATCTGAATAGCCCCATTCCCTCCAGTTTCATAAATACCTCTATAATTGGGGATGCCGTAGTCTTACCGGATCCAGACGGTTGGACGCAGTTTAGACACTTGTGCGGTATTCACTGTACCTACACAATGTATTCATTTCAAACACACCAAACAGAAAATATATATAGATATGTGTAACATAGATATGTGATCTATGTATACCTATTATAGGGGAAAATTCGGCGATTGATTTGATAATGGGATTGGGGATAACTGGGTTTTGTACTCAATTCCTTGGACTTTTATAATATTGTGCCAATTGTCTTTCAGGTCAAAAGAACTTGTAAATATTAATAATGATGAGGTCATAAATTATAATAAAGACCATAATTCCGCGTAGGCGCATATTACCAAACAATCTTTATTTACACGAGTTTATCCCTCTACCTAAACCGATTTCACATTACTTTGGCATTGTGTAGGTAGTTTTGACCACGAAGACTCAAATTCCTGTCAAGGAAACAATCGTATTTGGTAAACCAAAATAAGTTAAGCTGGTGCTGCAAATCAATACACAAAAGACACAAAACAGTAAACAATGTACAGAAAATTAACTTCATTGTGGCATTGAAGGTCTAGAAATGACAGTAGGTAGATACATCCCTTATCCATTTAGTTTTGGCCCAAAATGTTCCCTTTCTATGTACCGCAAGTTTTGGTCGTATTCCTGGTATTCTGAGATGCCTGGCACCAAAATATATGACACTCTATAAAAATGTTTAGTGTCACAATAGCTAAAATATAAAAGAAATCCTGTTCTTAAACTAAACCTAATTGTTTTTAGCGATTTCGTTTTGTGTGTACTTTATTTGGAAATGCCGATAAAATGTCGTTACACTGTCTTTATCGAGAATTTGAAAGCTTTCCAACAGAAATACATACCTAGATTTTGGTTTCTTGTAAGCAGGTATAAGATTCATGACCCACCTGTATGGTCACCTCCATCAATGACCAATTAATATGTCAAATATAAATGTTACATGTTATATACCAAGTATTTCAAAATAAATATTAACTCAACTTTGGCATTAATCAATATATATTATAAAAGAAAGTCCAAAAAAACGTGCGGCTCGCAAAAACTCAAAAGCAAGTCCCGGTACGACAAAGGGAGTTATATGGTGTGGTAGACCTCTATCGCCCCTAAGGAATAAGGGTATCCATTTTTACCTAAAGGGCGTGGTATTGAAAATATAAGGGCTGAAAGTTTCACCCTCTTGAAATTTCTAGAACAGTCTTCCGGAAAGTTCTAGAAGGTTCCATAGAGCTCTAGAAAGTTCTGGAAGGAGTGGCGGAGTATGTCGTGGGATGTTCGGGAATAGGGAATCGGAAACATCATTGTGGAACTTTCCAGAACACTCTCGAATTGTCCTGAGCGAAACCGGGTAACCCAGCTAGTCTTCTTATAAATGTAACACCAACAGAGATGGGGGTAGCAAATGTAAAATCATGCAATATCCAGAGTTTTAAATATATTGTCCTCCACATGCGAAGTCATATCTTCTCCAAGCTTTCTAATAAAGTGTGCATCGGAACTGACCTGCCAGGTAAGAATGTTTCTATATCTATTTGTAAATAATAAACTTAGATAGCCCTAAGAATTTATAATAAATTGTAAGCGCCCGTTCACGACAAAGGCACCCTACAAATTATTCACCTATTATTATTATTATTGTAACGAGTTTAAGAAGCTCGAAGGAAAATGCATGTAGAAATAGGTCTAAATTACATTTTAGTTTCTGAAACATATGAATCTAAGCAAATACAAAAGAAAAAAACTAAGTTTAATTTTCATTTTTGTTCGAGATTAACTATCAATTTTCGCATGGGATGCTCGGAAGTTTCCTTTACGCCATTGCAATAATTACTCAGGACGCTGCACTGTTGATCTTCTTCGGGGGAGGAATTAAGGAAACAGGGATTTGGCAGCAATGTTAAAAAATCGGGTAAACGGAAAAGCTGATGAGCCGAGTTGTTGAACAACAGAACGGCAAGTGTACTCGTGAGAGTTGTGGGACCTGACCCTTAATGCAATCTTCATTAAAACACTGGTAAAGTAGACACGTGTCATTTCAATTTTTGTGAGCGCTCCACCTTTTTTTCACATTAGCTCCACACATGAGACCCCGAGAAAAAATCCCCAAGGGCCTATGTCATCTTTAAGGATGCCGTATCGGGTGTATTTTTAGGGCAAGGAAGGAGATTCTGGGAAGAAAAAAGGAGTGAGGGAGGTCAATGTATTTAGGGGTTACGGATATGTAAATACATCCCTCCCACTGCGGTGCAAAGCGATGGGTCGAGAGAGTTCGGCTGGAGGGATCTAATGTAGGTCTACCTCAACCAATCTCTCCCGATCCGGCCCTCATTGACTTAGTGACGGTAGGGGTGTTGGTTATCCAATAAATGGTTCCCGGGTGGCGGTACCCATACCCGCATCCCAAATTATTACTAAACTTGTTTCTTTGATTTTTATGGATCTTCCATTCCTACCTCATTATTACACAATGGTAAGTGTCATCAGTAAAGTTGTATTAATTGTTGTATGATTTTGCGGCAGTGTTTGTAAAATGTTTCCAGGCAGACAAATTTCAGATAAAAACTCAGTATGCCTATGCGGCCTCGCGACGCACAACAATGTTGGTAATTTGTGTTGGAGTGGCCTTTTTCTTGTGGCGATGTCATGTTTACGACCATTTGTGGAAGCATTGTCAAACGATCCTCTTTTTGTTTGCGCTCTTTGTCCGTTCACATTTTAATTTTGTGTCTCTCCAAAGTCCGTACAACAACGGCCAGCGAGGGCTGTAAAACTGCACCATATATTTTGACAAGAGACGTAGCCGAGGACGGTCATATATAACGGGAATAAATGGGTCTGTTTCCATCTGGTACAGCGGGATGACCAAAACATCCATCCATCCATCCAACTTTTCACAAGCAGAAGAAAGCTGTGCGATAATTAAACAGTTGAAGATGTCGCTTTCCTTGATGAATTGCTGTTGAAAACTCGTAGTAATCCATAATATTACCAAGTGAAAGAGATAGGTATTTGAGTCAGTAATTTCAAGAAATGGACATATACATAGAATTATGCGTGATGATACATTTATGATTTTGGATAAAGCAGAGCGTGTATCAAAACAGAAATGTGTTGCCTTCTTTTTTCCTTCCCTTACTAGTAAGTGGGGTGTTACTTAGAATACTTTGGTAGGTAAGTATTATGTATGTACCTCAAGTTATATATTGAGATTAAGATGAAGCCATACAAAATAATGCAAAATCATACAAAATCAAACGTTTTTGTTTTGAAAATTTGATCGCTCGCTTAGTAGTATTATACCTATAGATGCTTCAATTAAATATTGCGTGTAGCACGAATCTTGGCCGTTTTAATAAGCCTAGAAAAAAATAAATTATAAGGTCTATAAACAACACTTTGAAACTCTCCTATTTATAAAACTCTTTTCGGATATGGTTTTATTGTTTTATGTGGCAAATTTAGTTTCTTTTATGATTATCGAGAAAAACATTAAAATTTACGCCCGAACCTCACAAAATAAAATATAATATGCATTTTCACGTTGTTATTTTTGACATCACGGCGATAATACGGCAGTCTAAGAATTTGAAATATCAAAGTGAACCTTATACCGTCCACCGAAGAACGACTGGCAGCCACCCCTTTTTTCTGTCACTACTCCTCCGGACGGAGCGGAGAATATTCGTGTTAGGCTCCGCGTCGCTTGTTTTCGTGAAATCAATTTTAAAATTCCGTTTTATTACAATAAACAATGCGTAAAAACGGAATTAATGTTTTTTACAGGCCTTTACGAAATCAACATGTAAAAAAATTCTCAAATATCTTTTCCAACCTTTCCAAAAGCTTTTTACCAAGTATTTTTAAACTCCTCCGATAAAGGGGCGTGAATTCCGATTTCAATTTTTTCCTGTACTATTGGATCGCCTTAACATCGATTAATAACTAGCATATTTTTCCTTGGAATGTTTCTTGCCTACAACCTTGTGCTTGATATAGACACTTATGGAGAAAATTGTCTCGACAAATAAATGTCGTGAATATAAAAACATGTAGGAACTGTCTCACAAAGTAAACATCAAAGGTATTCCGAAGGACGTGCTCTCACCTCTCGTATCGTTTTAACAACACAAAATTTCAGTTTTTTCTGGTGAAACTCCTTAATTTTATGTCAGTTTTAAAAGCGACAATGTTTTATGGACCGATTTTAAAGTCATTATTACTATCGTCAAGGAATTCACCAGAAGGTTAAGATCACGTTAGTATCTGCTTGTAAACCCAACTAAAATAGTGTAGATTTTTTTACTTGCGCTTCGTTTTTCTTCGCCGCTCTGGCTCGCATTTTGCAGCCAACCCTTTGAGCCTTTCTCTTATTTATCCTTCCAATAATTGTCTATCTCACAACGAACATAATTGGATGCGATAAACTGCAATGTTTATGTGTGGCATTCATTGCCATTGCCGAGTAAACTAACGTTTCAAATCGATTTCCCTACACTCAACCGAGTATTTAGTGTTCTTTTCTTGAAACAGCTCGCTCGAACAATGGAGTAATTATCTTTCCTGCAAATAAACCAAAATAAAATACACACACAACACGTGTCAAATGGGTGGTTTTTTATTAGAAATATTGGCTTGAAGATCATAAGATAAACTTACAACCAAATGCAAAGAGATGAGAAAAATATATCGTCTTCTCTAGGTTTCTGCTGCTGTTTTCTATGCTGTTTCAGTGGTTTTCTCCATAAACAAAACACTCAGACCTATTCAAGACTCCAACTTCGGAGTGATGGATCAGGTGTTGAATATTTTTGAAATGATAACCCAAGAAGAATCTTTGGAGACATAATCGAAAATCTTTTGGTACACGAAGTGCAACGAGCTATACTATGTACTTACAAAAATATCTGAGAGTTGAGATGGCTCTGCTGGCTGGGTCGGAAATAAAATTTAGTATATTATAAAAGGATGACCAAAGAGGCTTCTTTTCAACAAATCTGCAGGATGAAGTAGTATAAATTAATGTAACTCTTGGCCAGGACTGTGTGAAAGAGAAAACCGTATCATTGAACATAAGGAATTGGATGTAAACATTTTTTCTTACATTAGCTCCATGCAGGAAGTCCAGCTATGTCATCTTTAGAAATTCTGTGTAGTGGGACTTTTTAGAGAAAGAAAGGAGGGGAAGTTCTGGGAAGGAAAGGGGTATGAGGGGTGGATAGGAATCTAGGGATCAATATGTCCAGGAGTAACGGAAGTTTGAATCCCTTCCATTGCTGTGCAAAACCAGAGTTCGGCTGCAGAGTTCTGGTTGAGAGAGACTGCCACGCATTAGGTGGGCAAACACATCCGCAATCAAGACAGAAAAACCTCTCACCATGAACCCGGACACCCGTGAAGATATCAAACGTAGCGAAACATTTGAGGTGACCTATGGCAGGGGTGTTGGTTATCAAATAAATAGTTCACGGAATGGAGGTACCTAAACCCGCCTCCTAAATTTAATATTGTTAATTGTGCACAGCAGGAAAGGAGGCTTTTTTTTAGAAGCGACCAGAACTCTAAAATGTATGAGGGATATTCGCCGATGACAATGATGTACCTACTACAGTTGGGACATTGCCTTTGTAGAAACTTATGTAGGAACCCACCATCAAGTTAATCCGCGTAGTATTGATAAAGGAACTGTTCAATATGAATGAAATCCAGATCAATACAAATAG
This sequence comes from Limnephilus lunatus, assembly GCA_917563855.2. NCBI lineage: Eukaryota > Metazoa > Arthropoda > Insecta > Trichoptera > Limnephilidae > Limnephilus > Limnephilus lunatus. The sequence goes on from OU830595.1 coordinate 101,364,180, forward strand.
TTAGGTTAGGTTAAGTTCAGGCGCACGAGCAGCTTTATTACAAGGAGGCGAGCAGCTTTATTACGAGGAGACGACTATTGGAGAGATTTTTATTGAGTTTGCCAACTGCAAACATTTTTTCTTACTATAGCTCCACACAGGGGGCCCCGAGGAAAATAATTTCTCTCAGGGCCTACGTCATCTTCGAGTTGTGTGTTTTTAGGAAAAGGAAAGAGAGAAATTTCTGGGATGGAAAAAGTTATGAGGGGTGGTACAAAGCGATGGATCGAGAGAGTCCGGCTGGAGAGATAAAAGGTCTCCTTCGACCAGTCCAATACAGTGGCTGTCGAGACATGTGCTGCCAAGACCTCGACAAACCTCACCCCGTAAACCCGGGCACCCTGCTTAGTCTAAGCTAAGCTGGCAGAGGTGTTGGTGATCCAATAAATTGCTCCCGGGGCGACGGTACCCATACCCGCTTCCCAAACAAAAATTGCTCATATGCAGGGGTTATAACTCCCGAACTCACCCCTTTTCCAGTTCTCAGGATGCAAATAAAGTCCAACAAAAACTTACAAGCATCAAGGGTGCGTCACAATAAGCACTTGCATATTTACAGAGCATAAGAACATCTTATCACCTTGCATTTTTATCTTCTTGAGGGTGAACTGTTGAGAAAAATTGTCACCTTATTGTGGGGCACGTTTTCGAATGGTTGCTATAAACAGGCGCCAAATATCTCGTCCCTACACTGTTTACTAAACGCATACAATTTTATATAAGCGTAAATCCAAGAAAACAATTGATAAATTCGTCATCTACTCTGTCTCAATACAAAGTCACGAATCTCGTTTCGTCCGTAGCGCCTTCGCCTGGATTATTATTTGTCGTTCAAGTTATGACGGTTCATTTAGTCAAACACAGCATCCCAAATCACAACATGTCACATCTATCCTAATGAATGTATTTGTAAGCTACGGTCGCTGTCGTTTCCTCGAAGCCAGCCTTGCTTTCATAAACAAGCATCAAGTATTATACTCGTACTTTTGGAAAATAAAAATAAAAATCAAATACATACACATTTATAATTTTCACTCCCAGTCTGAGATGGGCTTCGAAATGAGCCTGTGAAATACGACATTCCCAATGTCTCACTCTTTGAGAAAAACCTTTCATGCAAGAAATTATAGCACATTGTTCGATTTTTTCGGCTTTGATGATTTGCAACTCTCTCGGTCCGACAGATGCATAAATTTGTGCTAAACGCTAAACGTTCCCTTTGTTTTCGTTTTATATGCGATGCTAAATCGTTAAGTTGCTGAACGAATTTCACCAAAAATATATCTTTACCACCAATTTTTTGCCTGTTTAATAGATGAACGTGAATAAACAAGCCACACCGAAAAAATACACAATTAATTATTGCGAAAAAAGGATTATTCTGTTGAATTACTTCAACATAACCTAAATCAATCAACATAACCTAACCTAGTTTACTCGAAAAAAATCGAGTACCATTCTTTTTTTAAATTATTCATTATTTCCGTTAATTGTTTTCGGGGTGTTATGCCATGTTATAAATGCGTTCAATTTATTAAAATTTACGTATAATTAGAATGATACAGTGATTGATGAGTCAAAGAGACAAAATTGCATTTGTGAAAAAAATAAATAAAAATCATGCATTTGTGAGACCTGCTCGTGTGTTTGTTTTTAAGATTCTAGGTATTATTTGTTGTCTGCACACAATGTCAACTCACGAACAATTTCGCACAAATTTATAAATTTAGCATACATCAACCGGTACAATTTCAAAATCAAAAGGCTGACTTCGTCAAGTACCTGTCTTTGAAAATTTATATAAAATCTTTTGCGAATTAATTAAGTTCTTCAATAAAAAAGGAAAATATATGTGCAGTCATTCAAATAGGTAATACGGTCGTATTATCTTTCGTGTTCATTTTCCTTTTTACCGCCTGAACATATATAAATAAGTTTGCAAAGTAACAAGTAAGTGTAATTACAATTTTTTTCTCTTGTTGATTGTTAGGTAAAAAGTAATAAGTAAGTCATCTGTGTTACCTAAAATCAGTTGAAACCTAAATTCATACTTAATACACGCATTAGCCGTAGTCATCAGTCATCACCACGACTTGTCACAAGATACCACACGGCAGAACAGGCTTTTGGCACAGCATAGTCTGACAAGGGGAATGGTGCTATTAAATAAAATTTCTAAAAAATAATATATTTTTATTTATTTAATACATGAATTATCGAAAGTACATAGATTTTTTTAAATGATATTTCACCCTCCATGCTAGGGATGACCCTGTGTTACGGAGGGTGAAGTTTACAGTTTGCGGATATACATTCATTTGTTTAGGTTGAAATTTTCACTAATTAATACTATGCACACAGATACTTCTACAATAAGAGAGTTTGTGTAGTTATATTGGATTACAAGAATAAGGTGAAGAAGTTAAAGAATTATTTGAAAAGAGAAGTTATTATTAATATATTAAGGAATTATTGGTATATAAATCACAGTAATCAGTCTTATACATACATACAATGCTGCTTAGATAGTAAATAAAAATATATTATGTTTTGCCTGCTCTTAATACTATGCACACAGATCTACTATGATAAGAAAATGATGTGTAGTTAGATTGGGTTACAGGAAAAAGACGAAGAAGTTAGAGAACTGTATTGTGATACGTAATTACTATTTACGTAACTAAAACTTTTTTTACATATCTATCTTCCCAAACGCAAAAAATTTTAAATTAATAAATCATGTATTTTAAATGGATGATTAATCGGTCGCAAAATAATTTAAATTAAAAAAATAATAACGAAGATTTTGCAAGCTATGGGCTATTAGACTCGTGTAAATCCTTCTCGCAGGCTTTACTCATTAATTACCTTTAGATCGCTTTTCCAAAATGCATTTCCAAAGTCTTCTCCTTTACCTATATTTCCGATGCATTTATTAATAACATTATTAAACAAACTATTGACAATAAAACAGAAAATTATTTTTTAATATTCAACCCAATTCACTGCATACCATACAAATAAAAACGTTGGTAGTCGTCTTGTGGTAGGCGAGTCAACATTTTTTCCTCCTTTGAACAGACGTTGTCCAAAAGGCCCACTAAATTAGCGCACACAACAAATTACCCTTGCAAAAGTGTTACTTATTATACCGGCCAATTTAAGCTAAAATATTTATTCTCCATATAATTTGTGTGTTCATTCTTGCTTCTTGCACGCATGCCGGGGGCGACCCGATAAATTCTTCAGCCTCCTTGCTTCAATAGTTCTTGACCGGCCGTGGGGGCCAGCGGCGTCCCGCGGCGGCATCGACACTTTATCACTTGTAAAGATATCAATGTTCGGCTCGATAATTCCCTCGAATTATCGTGAACACATTCCCGATAGTCGTTAAAGGCGAAATCACAGCGAGGAGTCGTGCGAGAAAATGATTACTGCGGGCTGTAATGCCGTGTTCTCGTTTGTTATTCTAAATTCGGAAGACGACTTTATTCCGTCGATTTTACTCATACGTGATTGAGATATCGAATTTCTCAGATGCGAATGCTTGTCGCTAACGATGGTTGTTGATTACAAACATATTATTATGTTTTGATGTAGTTATGATATCAAAACTTTTGCTTAAAATAAAATGAGAACAAGGAGTTGTTTTTGTTTCCGATTTTTGATCTTTTGATTTTGATCTGTTTATTCTGATCAGATCTGTACTACATTAACCAAGTACTAACAACCTTCCTCTTTCTCATATCCTCCTCCTCTCCCCTTCTTCCAGCCTCACAGTATAGGTAGGTACTAGGTACCTACCCAAATAGGGGAAGTCAAAGTGGATGGCGCTTGAGAGGTATCCACGTAAAATATTTATTAATCTTTGTTGTAAAACTTTCAATTAGTTTTTTTAGGGAGGTATTTATGACAACATGCCTCCAGTTTCGATAAAAAATGGGCCTTCATCAGAGTATGATATGAATTGCTACCCCATTCCCGTATTTGTTTCTATTTGTTCGCTTTCAACGCGTGATGGCAAAAAATAAGTGGCAACTTTTAAGATTTTAGAATAGACGGCTTTCACCGTCGTTCAATCAACTTTATAGTTATGCATTGTTTTTTACCGTTTTCACTATGGCGACAGTCGGATCAAGTCACTTTTGAAAATTGAAGTCACTTTTGAAGTGTCCAAAGCGGTTGAGCGATCACCAGGCCGACCTGACGAAAGGTAAATTTTGTGGTGCTGCACCCTTGGAGTTTGGTATGTATATAATATATGATCTAAATCTCGCAATTAAGTCATCCACCCCTTCAAGATTAGATATAAACTCAAATATAAAATAAATGTCTTCAAATATTTAATTCATCTACAAACAAAATTAAGGGAGTTTCTATTTTTCTGTTCCTAATATTCAGGCACACCACTGGAATTTTATTAATAATTCTGTTAATATTTATTTTAATTTTATTGCAAAAATGGCAAAGGAATTCACCTAAATCATTTGACCTTTCCAACCTAGACGGGAGCAAAGAACGGTTGCAGAATTTCGTGAGATTGCGTAATAAAACTAATAAGACTCCTAGAAAAAAATACTATAAATTACCCGTTTAATGCTGAACCGCCTTTTTTATGTATTAAATTATCGGTACGGAAATACTTGGCAAGGTTGTATTTACACCACAAATAATTTTATAAACACCGACATGTGATTCACACCACCAAGCAAAAAGAAATTCTATATCGTTGATTTTATATGAAACTTTGACCATTTTAATGTATCAAGAAACGGTGAGTTGCGTCGCTCGAGTTGCTTGAGTTTTTTTATATCGAATAATAAAACTGCAGGTGTCAGATCGTGTTACTAGAATGGTTTGTGTAATCCGGCAGCGAACAAGAAACGTGGCCGAAGTGAGATAAAAACTGATTTTTTATGATTCATCATAATATTAAGATATATGGCTATCGAACAGTCATAAAACGTTGAGATATAAATTTAAACAATTATTTTTTAATAAAAGTCGTTCATCAATTTCCTGAGAAAAACACCGTGGCTTTACGTTTGGAAATTTCTTACTCAGGAAATCTATATAAATAAAAACGAGTAATTTTTATTTTTCTTACGATTAATTTAATATTATCATCTACTGCTGGATATTACAATTTTTCGCTTCCAGGCAATTATTAATAACTCTCCATACATTTTTACGGATTTTTCAATCAAGCCTTGGTACCTACCTACCTATCAACTAAATGTTTTCAATGATCATCAACGCCATTCGAATATTTAAGTTGTGGTTGGGATTTTAACATTTTTTATTGTTGCACATAAGGGCCCATAATTATCAATAAAATGCACATAAATATATATTTTTAATCTTGATTTTATGTTGGGGTTACATTAATTCTCTATTATTTTCGGTCATAAGTTATAAGAGCCAACTCAAAGTATTGAATGAGTAAATAAATACTAGACTTGGTTTTATATCAAATTTATTAATCTGTTTCAATTAAATTATTAATCTGTTTCAATTATTTTATACATAAAATAATACAAAATATGATAAATTATGTCGGTTTTAAGATGCTTCCGATGAGAGCAAAATATTTTGTATGGCTCACAAAAAATCCAAAAAGTAACACATTCCTCATTGAATGATACGTGAGTAGTGAACAAATCATATGGGCAATAGTTTTCGTTGAGTGGTTACAATCCTATAAACTCGGAGTTCGCGGGTTCAAATCCCGGGATGAAATGAAATGGCTTAACAGTATTTGGTGACCAGATGTGAATAGCCATGTACTTCTTAACTTTCCTCTTCACTATCTCTTTCCCCTCCCAATTAGATTCAATCTTGTCCCAATACCCCATTGGGCATTCCATAATCTCACTGGCTCCAGACGATTGGGAGCAGTTTAAAATCTTGTGAGGTTCTCACATAAAAAAAAAAAAAAATAAATAAAATTGAATTAAATAATAGTAGATTTTATTACCGGTTAACTATAGCAATAAGAACCACAACTTTGATCATTTTAGTCCTTTGGGTTCTAAGTTTGAGGTTTGAGTAGGTATGCGTGTCGACATCGCATTGATGTCACCAGTTAAATAATTATTATTGCGATACGAATTTTCGTAAGTCACGCAGTCCGATCCACAAAGCCTACAATACAGAATGTGTTTTATAGCTTGACTTTCGTGAAATTTATTGAGTCGTATCAGACAAACTTTTATTATTTACATCTACAAAAATAGCCACAAAAGGCGATTATTTGGTTTTGGTAACTGTAAAAGCTTTTTTAAGCTTGGACGACCGTCGTTTAATGTTTAGAGCTTAGAGTTTGACTCTACTATGTACTCTATTAGGTTCAGTATTGCTTTACAGTAATTTGGGAGACGGGTATGTGTACCACCGCTCCGGGAACTATTTATTGGATAACCAACACCCCTGCTACAGGTCACCCCAATGTTTTACTACTTTTGGTGACTTAGCAGGGGTGCCCGGGCTCATGGGGTGAGGTTTGTCTAGGTCTTGGCGGCGGATGAGTTTGCCTTCTTATTTCGTTACGGGCCAGATCAGGAGAGACTGGTTGAAGGTGATTAAACGTCCGTCATTCCTTGACAAATTTACCTCCAGATTCCTACCCACCTGACCTAAGGACCCCCTGTGTCTATTTTATTTAATTTAATGGGTTAGTAATATTGTGTAATTGATATAGCGAGGTATTAATCACTCATTTTCAACTTGGGAGGTGGGTATGGGTACCGCCGCCTCGGGAACCATTCATTGGATAAGCAACACCTCTGCAATAGGTCACGCCAAATGGTTGGCTACGTTTAATGACTTAGAAGGAGTTCCCGGGTGACGTTTGTCAGGATCGGGATAGGCAGGTTAAGGGAGATGTTTACACTTCTCCTCCATCGCCTTGCACCGCATTGGGGTGGGTGGAATGGATTCATGCGTCTGTCACTGCTTGACGCACTGACCCCCAGATTCCTACCCACCCCTCGTATTTGTTTCCTTTCCAAAACCTCCTTTCCTTCATTTTCTTAAAAGACCCTCCATACACCATCCCCAAAGAAGACACAGACTGTGAGGGAAATTATTTTCCTCATTATTTGTGTGGAACTAATGTTAAAAAAAAAAAATTCACAAACAAAAGGTTTGGTAAGATTATTATTGACAACAGTGTTATGGATGAACATAACTTTTCTACTGGCCTGACAGAAAAAAAGTTAAATTAAAAACAGTATTTAAAAGCTTCTTAACAGTACATTGATATTGATCTACTTGTTAACCTTATTAATACTTGTACAAGAATAATATTTATTTTTGATTTTATCTTAAAACACAATTAAAACAACTGATCGATGTCATTGATTGATTCTGAGATCTATTAAATTAAAGTTGAAATAACAAAGATTTGATCATTTTCTACGGTTAGAATTTTATTGTGAAAAGAATTTATTTTGCCTTGTTCGAGATAATTTATATGATTATGCAAGTTATGATCATTTTCTTGATAGTTTAGTCCACAAATCAGAACCCTTATACAGTTTCTACGTAAACACGAGTTCGTGTTCATCCTAATCTATTTACTTAAAATAATAATGTACCTACATATTAAAATTATTAAAATAATTAATAAAAAAATATGGCAAACTCTTCACATTGCCGTAGAAGTTCTGATAAACGAGCAGCATTTTACGTCAAAGGCTTTTGCAAGACGAGAATTGTCGGTCAAGATTGCGCCAGATTGTTGTGTATTGTCTATTTCAGTCGACGTATCGCCTTGTCTTGAGCGAGTTCGTTTAGCTACAGATCGACACCTTATTTGGACAACTGATATTTTTTTAATCAAAAATGGTATTTGAATGCCAAACCATTTCTTTTGCTCATTTTTATAACCAAAATATTTTTCAGAGTGACCTGTATTGTAATTCCGTAGATACTTGTATGAAAAAGTTTTAATATCAAGTTTTAAAAGCTTCCATGTATTTTACAAAGTTCTAACTTCACGTTGAACCGTTAGCAATAAATCGCCATTTTGTTTGTATCTTTATTGTATGACTGCCGGCGTAGTGCAGCGGTAAGGCTGTTGACTCGCATTCCGAAGGTCGCGGTATCGAATCCCGGCGTGGTAAATAAATTTTGTTTGATTAATTTCTGTTATTTCACAATTTATTCATTAAAAATAATATACAGTATATTTGCGGCACGTTCCAGGGTGGAAGATACTCTCAGTCTCGCCCTGGTATAAGATCACATTCAGAATTGAAACGTTGCTTGAAATGGTTTTAGCCGTGTTTGGTGACCAGATCTGAATAGCCAGGTTGGCCCTCACCTTCCTCTTCTATATCTCCTTCCCCTTTCCACTTCCTTCAGCCTCACAACACACCCCAATTGGGGATGCCATAGGTAGTCTCACTGGCTCCAGACGGGAGTAGTTGGGACTCTTGTGCGGCATTCATGTTAAAAAAAAATCTAACAGTTGATAGTTTTTACGAGGCACAGTGTAGTTCGTAATTTTAGTTGGATAGGGTTTCGCCTTACCATGTACTGAGGCGTCAATGTTTGCAAAGGCGATTTTTCATTGGAGGTCGTTTTTTTGTGATGCGAATTTGTCTTATATATTATGGCAATTGAAACGGGAAACGAAAATATTGACGGCCAACACCTCCCCAAGAATAGACTGCCAAGAAAACATATTGTTCGGCAATACCTAGGCAATACTAGGCAATTTATCTTGGTCGTTTACCAGCATCATAAGTGAGGCTAGATAATATTTTGCAAAAAGGGAGTAGTGAGATGATACCGGTAAATTTTTGACTCTGAAACTCTTAAACAATTTGATTAAATAGTTTCTTTGTTTTGTTTACATCCTTTCATTACAAACAAAACAAGAAAAGGTTTGCTTATTTTGTTTGATGCGAAATATATATTTGAAACGTAAAAATAAAATAGGCCTATCTGTTTTTTATCGTAACCTCCCTTGTACAAAATTCTCCCGCACCATAATCGGTAAACTGTAAAATCCGCCAAAAATATGACCACGTCCCACCAACCGATTCGTGAACGATACTGACATGTTATATTATATTATTGAACCTAAAGCTTTTGTCGGATTAATTGTCCCCTTATCATGCAAATCGGGGGGAGGATTCTGCCATGAATATCCGAAGCGGTCAGGTGTGCACGGGGCTTTATTTTAAAAACAGGGGTGTTATATCATTGGATCATTATTTTATTGTGATTATGGATGGAAAATGGGCATAACTTCTCATAATAGATCTTGCATCTCATACTGCAGGTAAAGATTGCCTGAAGACGGGGCCCTGTAAAAAGGAGAACATCATGGCTGAAAAACCTTAGACAGTGGTTTGGCCAGTCTACTGTAGAGCTGTTCCGAGCCGCAGTAAACAAAGTCCGCAACATGATAGCCAACATCCGTTGAACGGACAGGGCACGAAAAGAAGAAGGCATAACTTACAATGGTTTTATATCGATGTCCCCAGCACGCTTTCACCGTTGAAAGCCGAACCGTTATTGACAGGGAATAAAAAATAAATCGATATATGCTGGCAACACCGGCGGACATGTCTACGATTTCACGTCCCAAAACGTTAAACGCCAATCAATTACGTAAAAATATTAATAATTTGACAATGTTGAATTGAAATACTAACCTAAACATGCATTGAGTCGGCATTTACTTTTTGACACTACACTCGACTTAATAAGCTAATCATTTCGTCATATTTCAACCACTTTAGTTTCTCAAAGATCGAACGGAATAAATTGGTCAAGTCTTAGTTGAATTATTTAAGTCTATGACTTATTTTAATTCTAAAACTTTCGTTAGTTGAACTCTGTTCATTAATAAGCCATACTTTTGCTTGACGAACGACATAATCCAAATAAATGCGTATATTGACAGCTAAGCGAAATTTATCTGATATTATGGCGTCCAGGCTAAAACTTATCAATCGTCGATCGGAATATTTCTTGCCAAATGTTGACCGTGATCGCAAATATTGATAACTAACCATAGATATCGAATTTAGTCAACATCATATTGATATAGATTTTTATCGATCGACCAGCTAGATCTCCAGATGTGAGAGAAGGTTTCCACGATGTTTCGGCGCCTAAAAAGCGTAATTTTATTCTGTTTTTAATTGTATCAAAACACTTCTGCTCGTGAAGGGCACAAATCAATATTAGTCGACTTAATGATAACGTTTTTAATGCATTTTTTAATAAATTATTCTTTCAAAATAGCCGCTATACAGGTGATATAAAAGCAATCAAAAAAATTATTCCGTTTATGGTGAATTTATATTCGCTTTGATAATAATAATTACATTTGGACAGGTGTTTCGTATGAATATTCCTTAAATAGTTAACAAAGACAAGACACAGATAACAAAACGACAATTTGGATACTGTTGACTAACATAATTAATAATCACATTTTTATTATCACAAGTGTTGCCAGATACAGCGCATTATACTTCCTCATTCACCGTATTAAATTGCCCAATATTCCCCCACAAAGGTAGACAGAAATTATGGAGATTTTGCAATATCATCCCCTTTGGAAACTGGTCAGGAGAGTGGGGTCACTTTGGACCCCCTTATTAATTCGAGCACCAGATATTAAAAATATTTTTTACGCGCATCATTGTCAGAGTTACCCCACTTACACCGGCCTGAATGGCCGAATAATACACATTTTAATATGTAACATTGATTATTCATGAAGGCATTATTATGTTGGTATTAAAATTTGTAATTTTAATATTCCCTTTCAGAGCCGATATAACACGGCTTATGACGTACATTGTGCCGCCACACTAGCTATTGTGCAGCTGTTACAATACGAGTACAAAGTGACGCAAGGCACAATTGAATTAAATGAAAATGTGGATTAAATCGTTTTTACGATGATACAAATGCAAAATCACCGTTGATCGTAGGTAAATATAAACTATTAATTTATTTTTTTATCAACACGCCTTCAACATTCGGTGTGCTATTTAATTAAAAATGGACTTGCAAAACTTGTACCTAATATTACGGTTCTGAACTAACATAAAAGTACCTAATCGACATACAGCACGAGGACCTTTTTTTATGTGTCGCCATTCACAAACAAATTAGGAGGCAAATTCGCTAATTCCTCGCCTTCATAGTCTGGAAAACTAATGGTATCGACATTTTAAACATTTTTTTAATGTCAAAATGTTTTTTCTGTTAATTTTAGGTTATTGTTTTAAATTCAGATTGTAATCAATGCAAACGCAAATAATTATTGCAAGCAATCATTGTTTATTACTAATACTTGTATTTTTTTAAACTATTTCATTTACCCTAATGTAAAAGCCGTATAAAAGAGTAAAATAATTAAAAATAATATTTGATTGGAACCAACATGTCATCTAAACACCGACGGTCTTCTAAAAATGAATTGAAGTCAGATACAAATTACGCATTTTTGAGTACCTCAACCTGATCCAATATTAGGTAGAATTTTTCTGTTCGATCGCCCCCAAAGCACAAGATTAAACTTGCCATCGTTCCTGAGCACGAATTCTGATTGCCAACGATGAAACAACAATTCACGCTGACTAAATAAAGAATTTTAATTTAGTCGACGCAAACTATTTATTAAGTGTACTTACGTAGATATACTTAGCCATTTCAAACAAAATTCTTTCACTTATATTCTATTCGCATAATACAAATAAATGTAATAAGTTTTTGTTTCTCTTCCATCAGAGTCAATGACCTAAAAACCGCTCTGCCGTTTCTAGCATTAAAATGATTCTTGATAGTGTATTTAATTATCATTTTGCCAAAGATGGCTTCCACAACTTTGCCATTTCAAAATAAAAAAATGACCATGTTTCACAGTTAACAGCGTCCTCAAATAAACCTTTGTCAATAGGATAGGTCACAATAATTTTATAAATAAAATCATATACCTAAGTAATAATATATTCCCAATGTTTGCAAAATGTATTAAAAATGAGCACACTTCTTCTCTTGTAACGATCTAATCTAGTTTAAATATGCTTCTACCTTCCCATCAAAAAAAGATAATTCAATATTAGAAAGCGTCCCCTGGGAAGAATGGCCAAGTTTTGCATAGGCAAATTCATATTTGCACCACACAAGTATTGTTCTCATGGACATATCTTCTCACACCATATTATTTGGGTAGCACGCTGGGGATCAGGATAGAAGGAATATCTCTCCTGTGGGATCTTCTGCGCTCCTGGGAGGACTTTAATATAAATACCGTTTTATGACGAAATAATAGAAGGGTGGGCAGAATAGGCAAATTAGGTGCCTATTGTCATGCCGGGGATAAACTAGTTTTAATATTATTTTAATATGCCCTATGATATATTAACAGTACCGGTCACCATAAATATTTATCTCGTTGTTTCTGAATGAGATTCACATTTCTAAAACTAACAAAGTAACCAGACCCATTATTTATAGCTTTGAAGGCAAACACAACTTGCAGATTCTGGATTTTCTTACTTGTCATGTGAAAAATGGCTTCTAACGTTTTTCTTTGGTACAATGTGTTTTTAATTTGTAATTCATGACATATTCAAGTTTTTAATTAAAAGCGAATTAGTCTTATCACAGTGGCCATTGTATTGTAATGTACGCTACTTGACTTGGCACATTTTGGAGTACCGAGAATCATTTGAAATTCAGATTTAGATTCACAGGTTTTTAATGATTTACTCTGCAATCTGCAATGTTTTTAAACGTTTATTATTGTTATTTTTAATATTAAAACTTTTTATCCACATTATTTACGAACACTAAATAAACCCACATAATTTTTTCCATGCTGGTGTTCATTGAAAACCGTTTCGGGTACAAGTAAACAATTATTTAAACTTTTATTTGCTGGAAATTGAGAAGTTCGGGCAAAATTCTAGAAAAAAAAATTCTAAGTAGGTATGTAAAATACTATAAATAATAAAATTGTTCTCAGTAATAAAAAGTTTTTACTAAAAACCCTCGAATGGTGAGGTCTCTCGTCATGAAAATTGCACAGATATTTCTGTCTAAAATTTCTAGGTTTAAATATGGGATGTCCTTCATGGAGGCTTTGAAACGTCCGCTTACTTTTAAAAAATAGAACGAAATGCAGATTGGTTTATTCCGTATAGGCATTTCAACTGTTATAACAGTTATGTGATCTTTGAGTAGGTATTTATGATTAACTAATTAACCCGGGCGGAGCCGGGTGGTAAATAAGTTTATTAATAATAAAGATCAAATAACTGTTATCTCATATAGAACAGTGAAATGCGGAAGTAAGATAATCACAAATTATCAACGATAAAATATACATATTTGTATGCTTTTAATTTTTGTTGATGAGAGTGAAAAAAGGGTTAGAGTAGAATAATTTTTTTTTTTTTTTTTAATTTAATAATTTAAACTACAAATTATAATATTTGTCTCATATTGTAATATGTGTATATTATCATCGCTCGGGGCAAAGGCCCGGCATCAAAGTCCTGGATTAATTTCCTAGATTATGACAGAAGACTTTTTAAGATTTTTCAATTTCAAACTTTCATTTGAGAGTGGCTAATATTGTCTTCAATGATTAAATAAAATAATGCTTTATCTAAAACATTATCCAAATTTGGATATTTTTTAACATTTTCCAAATAAAATCTACGCAGTTAGGCAAGTATCTACCTTCTTAATTTATTAAAATATTTTAATAAAATCTCTAGTATCTACTTATATACAAACTTGTCTTAACTCGCTAGTGAAATTCCTTAGGACCCTCCGCGGTATCCGTCAAGAATTATAATTTATGAATATTCGACGGACACATTTTGAAAAGATGTTTATGAAAATAAATCTAAGACCCTTTGACTGGGGTCTCCTTGTCTGAGATTAGCGAGGTGTGTCGCCTTCCATTATGCATTAATTTATGTCTCACAATGATAAGCGCAATAAAGCACAACATTCCTCAGTGTTTCCAGCCCCCCGTGTTATATTTTCAATTACATATAATCCACCTTTATTGCATGTAAGCATTTAAAAGTGAATTATGTGAAACGGGTATTACGGGACGGGGCATGCGCTGTGTGAAACTGCTTTTACAGTTACTACAAAATCTTCTTCATTTTTTTTACGAAATATGACAATGTGTCGTAATTAAGGTGCTGAAGAGGAGTATCAAATACTCCATTGCAATTTAGATTTTTATTACATACAAAACGGTTACAAATTTTAGGACGTTTCTCATCATTGATCGATTAAATTATACCTGCAAAAAAAATCAAATATAGGCAAGTTTGGAAAAGTTATAATATTATAATATAATAAGTTCCCAGAATAAAATAAACATAATAATAATATTTGGGTGATTTATATAGCGCCGTTTTTGTGAAAAATCACTTGAAGGGCGCTGTACAAACTTATAATACACTTCTAAAATCTAGAAAAACTACAAACTAAACAAACAATTAAAAACAACTAATGGCTAAAAATTACATGGACCGGTTCATTAATAACCGATAATGAACGCGATGCTGCCTAAAAATGAATGAATACAGGACCATACTTACCTGGCAGGTCGCTTGAAATTAACACTGTTTAATAATAATAATAATAATTGGCTAATTTATATAGCGCCGTTTTCGTGGAAAATCACCTCAAGGGCACTGTACAAATAAATATATAAAATAATTAATATTACTGGCTTATAACTAAGAATTACAATTATAACTAGTGACTTACATCTAAGACTCATAACTAGTGACTTACATCTAAGTCTTACAGCTAGTGACTTATGACTAAGACATATAAATCTTGACCTAAAACTAGTGACTTAATAATATACATACATATTTACAATTACGATTAAGATAAGCCCCAGAAAAAGTAGGAAGTTTTTACATAATATTACAATTCCAGAATACGGGTGCAAAAATGATCTTAATGGGTTAACTGAATTTACGGGAAGGTATAGATATCATTGTCTATAAAGAAATTTAGATAGAGTTCGCACATAGAGGACATAATTATGAACACATGTTATTTAATCCTGAAAAATATTTTAAAATTAATATACAATTTTATATTCTTTAATGAGTGTATTTTGGAAAGTAAAAGCAACATTTTATGGCGGGCGGTACAGTAGTACAAGGATTTGATCTTCCTAAATGTGATTCGTCAAGAGACAGATTGATGTGTAAGGATTCGAGTAATTTTAATTAAAATTCAAATATCTAGATATTGTGAATAACTACTATTTTCCTTAAATAAAAACGTTTCTGTGGATCACTTAAGATACGTTAAGAAACAAGATTAAAATATTTATTTTGGAATAATTTTTTGAGTAAAAACTCAAATTGTATCACGACTAAATGCTGTATATTTTTGTGATTTTTCTGTTTCAAGTTCTCAAATAATTGGAAGAGAATAAAATAGATTGGGAGTACTATTTTATTATCTTCCAAACATCCCTCCCTTCAAACCCATTCACACATCTCTAATATTTCCACTTGGCGACAACAGTCTCACTAGTTGCGAGTAGCTTATACTCTTGAATGATGTCACAACAAAGTTTTGGAAAAAGGAATTTTCTTGAATTTTTCACATAAAAATATCTTCTGATGGAAACTCTATTGCACTGATATTCACCTGAACCTCAAACCCGGCAATTTCAATTATTTTTGGAGGGTCCTAACTAAACTAAGAAGAAACTTATTAAAAAAAATGTACTCGCATGATGGTGTTTGATATCTATATTACACTAATGTCCTCAACTTCTTCTTTAGACGGTACCTACAGGGTAGCAATATTGCAGTGTTAGTATTTTTTAGCAGGTCAAATAAAGATGAAAATCTAACTTATACGAAAGTCCATAATATTACTTCTAAACCTCTATACTTCCACTTCCAACAGACTAGCGCAGACAGGTGAAAAATTACGAGATTTAATTTTTTTTTAAGTGTACTACTTGCAAATTTAAAAAAACATAAAAGTCTAAAAAAAAACTGCCATGGCCGAGAATCGAACCCCGATCAACTGCTTGGAATTAACTAAGCTGACGATTACACCACCAACTTTTACAAGAACGAAGGAATGAATCAATTATATTTTGAAAATATAAGAAAATTATAAATAACGCGATAATAAAATGTAAAAAAAAAACTAGCTTTCTACTACAACACATAAATACTTGTCACACATAATCATAAACACGTAAACACCTCAGCATCAGGTTCTCCTAGTGAGGTGTTTTACCGTTTACACAGTTTTACGTTCCAAAACCTACCTCACACCCAACATAATAAAAAACAAACAAACAAAAACTTTTTACGTACAGCTACTGAATATTAACGTCTTTTTTGTACTACTATAGGTATATAAACCATTGTAATCATATGAATAGAATAGACATAAATTAAAAAAAAATATGTAAGAAAGGACATATAGGTACACAACAGAAATTCTGTAGTTTTAACAAATTTAGTTAAAAAACATTTCTAACTAAAATTGTTTAAACTTATTAAGTACTTAATTCCCAACCTAGTTAAAAATGTTCTAATTATAACTAATTATTTATCTCCCGTGATGATGCGTAGTCCTATCAATTAAAAAGTTGAAATAATTATTCTCCCTATAACATGACTAATTCCATTATTCCGTTCATCGGAGCGCAAACCCAACTGTTTAAAGGCCGTGAACAAAAAGCGATGGCAGAGTTTTTTGCAGCGAGGTGATCCCTCTTGAGTACTTTCATATCACATTTTCACCATCCGGTTCCGGACCCTACCTTCTCAAATGGTACATTGTTGGCGTAACCATGGTTTAACAAACCGAACGTAATGATTGAAATGTTACAGTGGTTCCAAAACGTGATAAAACATAATATAAACTAAACGACGCAGATCGATATGCCGTTCCTGGCAGCTGTTTCAACCTAAAGAATGACATTAGATGATCAGAAACCATAATTTATAATAGAAATGTTTCTTTCGTAATTGTTGCTTGAAATGTTTAATTACCAGATGCAAATAGCAGGTTACGCCTGCAATACTTCATTCAGCCACACAAATTTCCAAAAAATGGAAATGTCTTGGTACTAAACATTTAAAAAAAGAAACTGGAAATTAACTCTTAAGCAGGCTGAGAACAAAGGTTTTTATTTTAAGGAAAAATAAAACAAAGCATATTTTTTATTTACTTACTTAAAAAATTATTCATAAATGTTTAACTATCTAACTAGTTTATAATTAATTACAAAGAATCATAATTATATAGGTAATTAAGTAATTTTTCTATAAACTCAAACTTATATGTTTCATTAATTATTAATAATAATAATAATAATAATAACTTTATTTCACATAAAATTGAACAATAAAACATATGTGGAAACTTTGACTAGCCAACTAGGAATGGATCCTGTTTTAGGCCAGTCAAATTGACAAATTTAAATTCATATTACATTGTTTACTAACATAACATGTTATTTATAGCAGGAAAAGGTGTTAATTATGTATTCCTAACAGTATATAATTTTGTACTCATAAGAAAAAGAAGACAAATAATGATATCTTAACATCAAATTCAGATATTTTCCCCTAGAGCGCTTAAAAACAAAAACAAATACAAATAAAAGATAAAAGATAAAAGATAAAAGATAAAAGATAAAAGATAAAAGATAAAAGATAAAAGATAAAAGATAAAAGATAAAAGATAAAAGATAAAAGATAAAAGATAAAAGATAAAAGATAAAAGATAAAAGATAAAAGATAAAAGATAAAAGATAAAAGATAAAAGATAAAAGATAAAAGATAAAAGATAAAACCGGTAAAGTAAACAAAATCGGTAAAGTAAATAAAACCGGTAAAGTAAATAAAGCAAATACAAGCCAGATGATAATAATAAGAAGCCTATCTCTTGGTCAACATATCTTCGCTTTTGACCCTCCCTAAATCAAGGAGCCAGTCGTTGATTAATTTGCGCAAAACATTAGTACTTTTCGTTTTCCAAGCATTAGGAATGATATTAAATAATTTAGGTCCTAAGTACGAAAATTGACGTTGTCCAAGGGACGTCGTGGTTTTTATTGGGACTATTGGATTGTTCCTTGAATGTCGGGTGTCGTGAAGGTGGTCAATGGAAGGGTAGTGCTGGCGTCGTTTTTGAGCATGTAATACAATCTTTCTAATATATAATTGTCTAACATCGAGAACTTTAAATTCCGTTTATTATTTATTATTTTGTCTCTTTTGTTTTTCGATGTTTGATATCCACTTTCATTCGATTTTTAAGTTGATTTGATTTAGTGTTTTAACACATATTTATTCTGTAAAAAATCGTGTGTGATTGTAACATTTATTCTGTACAAAAAGATATTCATGAATGATTTTAATATTTATTCTGTATATAAATATGTTCGTGAATGATTGCAAGATTTATTCTGTTTAAAATATGTTCGTGTATGATTGTAGCATTTATTCTGTATACAAATATGTTCGTGTATGATTGTAACATTTATTCTGTGAGACATATGTTATTGTATGATTACAACATTTATTCTTTAAAAAATATGTTCGTGTTTGATTTTGTAAAATTTAATCTGTAAAAAAAGTATGATTGTAACATTTTTCTCTACAATCATTCCCAAATCAATTTCTTCCCCTCATCTGAGCACCAGCACAAGTGCAGCAGGCCTTCAAAATTATTATTCAACATTTTGAGGACCCTTGGAATGAATTTCGCAGCCGCTCAGACATGTTAGGGATTCATTACGCATGACGGACTTGTGATCCCTGATACTAGTAATTGTCTCACCCGTCCCAGCCTCCCAGAGAAACAAAGGGTAGATAGTTTGTGGCATATGATTTATTATTATAAACACGAAAACTAATGAAAATTGTTTTGACACGTAGTTAATTTAATAATTTAAAATGTATATTACGTACCTACATCCTACATATATAGTTTTATTTGAAGTTTGATCAAATTGTCACGTTTAGTGCATAAAAAATCCCACAGAAACTCGTAATATCCATGTAAAACAATCTTTGAGACGACATCATCACAAGGCAACTAATAATAAAAATAGATAAAAAAATTTGTGGGTATAGTAATAATAAGAATAAGAATAACAATAAAAACATTTATTCATGAATAGATTTTTACAATTTTATACATACCTTCTTATTGTTTATTTGACGCATTTGACGTTGATTCTATTAACAAGACGGTAACTGCTCAGCTATATATCTAGGATTTCTCCCTGAATGCAGTTGATTTTCAGCAGAGCCTCCAATGCCACCGTTTAAGCAACAATCACCTCAAGGGTGCTGCACAACTATTAATAAAATTTAATGAATACTCCACTAACAATCTAATAACTTTTTGTTACGTGGATACTGGATAAATATAAAAATATAACAATAGACAAACGTAAGTAATGGGAATCTTTAAGGCGATCCACTAGTACAGGAAAAAATCGAAATCGGAATTCACGCCCTTTTATGGGAGGAGTTTAAAAATACTTGAGAAAAAGCTTTTGGAAAGGTTGGAAAAGATATTTGAGATTTTTTTTTTACATGTTGATTTCGTAAAGGCCTGTAAAAAACATTAATTCCTTGTTTATGCATTGTTTATTGCAATAAAACGGAATTTTTAAATTGATTTCACGAAAATAAGCGGCGCAGAGCATAACACGACTGCTCTCCGCTCCGTTCGGAGGAGTAATGACGGAAGACGGGGGGGCGGCTGCCAGTCGTTCTTCGGTGGACGGTATAAGGTTCACTTTGATATAGCAAATTCGTCGACTGCCGTATTGTCGCCGTGATGTCAAAAATACCAACGCGAAAATGCATATTATATTTTATTTTGTAAGGTTCGGGCGTAAATATCATTTTTTTCGCGATAATTATATAAGAAACTGAATTTGCCACATTATGCAATAAAACCATATCCAAAAAAGTGTTTATAAGTAGGAGAGTTTTCAGTTAAAAATGTTTTTTATAGACCTAATACTTTATTTTTTTCTAAGCCTATTAAAAGACTTATTAAAAAAAATGAACGATATTTTTAAGAGCCAAAGTATGTTCTACACGCAGTATTTAATTGAAGCATCTATAATACTTCTAAGCGGTCAAATTTTCAAAACTAAAACATACGATTTTGTATGATTTTGCATTATTTAGTATGGCTTCATCTTAATAAGGGTCTGTGCCTGGTGTGTAGGTAATATTTTAAGCAAAATAAGTTTAACATATGAGAGTTTTATCTATTTTACTCTCCATGGTTTAAAATAAATATAATATGTTTTCATAGATTATCTGTAAGAATTAGGAAAATCCCACAGACTCCTGTTATTTACATAAATATTCTCAATACAATTTTTTGTTCTGAAAACAGTACCCAAAGAAATGTTTATAATTCAAATAAAGCCGGGATTGCACCTTGTACTTACTTATGCTTTTTAGGTATTCATTTAAATTTCAAATCGTTTAATCAGTTTGATTTTACTCTGTCAATGAAATTAACAATACTGATACTACTGTTTAGTGAGATTTCAAATCTGGACCACAATCGGCTAGGAGGTGTTGGAGAGCTGGGAGGGGGGGGGGAGTATAGCAGTACAGGCTACCCCAGCACCGAAAGGATAAGCATCCCTCGCTGGGGGTTGGTAGAAACCCCACGGGGTGGCAGACTCCCCGCCACGGCCCAGGTTGTGCGTGTAATTCGCGATTTAATGTCTGGGGTGCCGCGTACCTGGGATGCGATGCGGATGTTATTCAACTCATGCATATTTAAAATCTGTTAAACAGTGTCTAAAGGCTTTTGTTAGGGCTTTTTAATTGTTTCTTACAATTCATATTTTATCTAAAATTTATACAAACAACCCTTTTCACATGATAATTTCAAAGATTTTAACAAGTTGGAAGAAAGAGCGTTTATATCTTTAGTAATCAAACATGCTAATTCGGTAGTCCTTCTTGAAATCTGGATCAATGAACTCAAATTTACTTTGACTTTAAGTGTCATTTTCGAACGTGGAACAGATATTATTTTTATGTATATATATATTTTTTATCATGATAGCAGTGCATATTTTAACGAGGGCACTGCATAACATGTTTTTTTTTTCTTCTTCATTAATTTCGTTTACTTTGTGCAAATATAAACTCATTATATATTTTTTGTTTTGTTTATTTATACAAACAATAGAATAATTTTTCTTTTTCTTTCATTCTACACATTACATTTGTACCATGACTGTCATTAAATTTTCTGTATATAAATGGCCCGTGTGCCCTTAATTCTAAATAAATAATAATTATTATTGATACTTCAATGCCTGAAAATTTTGAAGAATGCGTACAAGCGATAGAATATAATACTTTCATCAAAATAAATTTCAATAGCCAAATAAATTTTTTAACGTTTTGTCGAGATTTGTTTTTAGGGCCAGCGCTAGTAATACTAATAACTTAGATGAATTTCATAGCTCCGTTTTCGTCAAGGAAAACCGTGTTGGGCACTTTAGTACATGAAGTCTTCTTTTCCTTCTTTTGGTGATTTTTCTCATCAAGGCTTGGAGCTTTTCATTATCATCATGGCTTTGCCGCGAGGGCAGCTTCGAAACAGTGAGACCTCTCTGTGAGGTCGTATTTTTCTCTTCCCTACAAAGTCTTCTTCTAACAATCTTTCTCGGTTAATATTAGTTCTGTTATGTTTTACCTTATTGTCACCCCCGTGGTGTAACAAAGATATGGGAGAAGTCAATAATCCTTCCGATAATTTGATTTAAAGAAACAATAAATTATAATCAATCGATCTAACAAATATATCGTTCATGCAACCGTAATATGTGGTAAGCCACAAAATACGAATTTTACAAGAGAGCGAAAAAACAGCATAAATTCACAAATATTGTGGCTTCTGACATATATCATAACCTTAGAAAATATTAAGTAAAATCTAAGGAATGCGTTGATGTAATGTGTCGTATCGCTTACGACGTATTGCAACTAAGCGACTTTAAGGTGGGAATAAGACATGTACGTTGTACGTTCATCGTAAAAGCAGATAATTTGCCAGCTTCGTATTGTTATCATAATCATCGTATGCTGAAAAAATATTAAAAATGCGTTTTTGAATGTGGTGGCTTACAAAATATTACGGTTGCACGGACGATATTCTGATATATTTTAGGTAGGCGCTGTTTAATGTGTTTATACATCAAACTTTTGAATGCTAAAATGGGACATTTTCCACGGGATATTCAAAAATCGCTTCACAGTTACCTACCTGCCAATTCAAATCGAGAGAGTATTGATACAAAAACAATAGCAAAACAACAAAAAAATACCCCTAAATCCGAACATCTGTACTGTATGCATTCGCAAAATTTGGACTATTTTCAATGCATATTATTTGTCTGCCATTTGGGTGCCTTCAATAATTGTCAGGGAATGCCGTCTGGGCCGTTTAAGCTTAATTACTCCGAATCGGAATCATTCCGTGCTCATTCGCGTCACTTATTGTCTTCGTTCTCAATCCCTCCCAGTTTCCAGTTCCGGATGGCAGACGGACCGGATAACAATCGGAACTCGGAAATAGAAATGAAGCCTCCGAAATGTGGATGGATGCAGGGTAGTTGGCTGCTGTCTTGTCAGGGATTTAATACTTTGCAACCGACGGAGATATTTTGGAAGTCTGTTTAAATTGGTAAACTTTACCCCGTTTTGAAAAGGCTAAATAAATTTACCTAATTTAAATTTAGCAGTCACTTCCCTACCTGTATCGTAAGTTGACAAATTGAATCGAGAAAAATGAGATTCAGGAAAGGTGTTAAATTATTACCGATATATTATCTAGATTAAAAATGTACCAACAAAGTATTTAGTAACTGGTAGTGTTAATATAAATTTACAATGTCGATATTGCGTCATACGCCATGTTTATCGTTGACACCATGAAACTTCGGGGGGGGGGATAATTTCACAAAAAGCTAAAGAAAAAATGTGGTGTCTTTTTTCACCAAAAACGAATTTTTTGACAAACGTTCGCAAAGTAGGTACCTACCAACTTGAACAAGTTCTAAAATATATTAATTATTCAAAGATAGTTAAAAAGCTACGATCTCACTTCAGTCATGTATGTAGTTTCAATGTCCTTTAGCAGATGTCGTTAGTATACGTAGTTTGGAGGTATCTCAACAGATGTCGTTTAAGTTGAGCTTTTGTGGATTCTTAGAGATTCCCGAACACAAATCTAGTAATGCCAATCTCTGAGATTGAAGAAAATTACAATTTCCTACTTAAATACCGGCTTTCTATTTAAACCGGTCAGTGGCTGAGTGGGCATCGCGTTTAGGTCCCACCCGGGCGTCGCGTGTTCCAATCATTGGCTGGCTAAGTCCTCCATCATGACTCAAGCAACATTTACCTTAGTGTGGTGGTAGTAGGAGATTTTCAAACTTTGTTGGGTTATTCGTAAACCGGGATTTCTTTAAAAAAAATAGATTACTAAAATTGCAGTGGATTTTGCATTATTTGAACAACATTATACTTTTTTTCCTGAGATATTCATGAAAAATCTCAAGTTTCACGGTGTAACACGTTACCTAGGTATATAATAGTATACACGGTAGTACACGTATTATTATTTGCTTTGGTGGGAACCTATTCTATAAACAATCTGTATTCCTGAGCAAGCATCGACTATCAACACACTGTGTCCGCCCTTCCAGCGTACAGGAACAAGGTATACACCATACCCTTATTTCGAATAGCATGAATTGAGGTACCAGTCCTGTTATCGCAGTGAATGGTTCCATGCTATGGATCTATAGTAGATCCTCCTATAAATCTATGGGGAGAACTGTTATGAAGCCGTCCCGAAGTGACTGCGGTGCAACCAGCAGGAAATTAGCTTTGGCTAACTCTCCTCCGTTGATTACTCTCTGTCTATTGCGAGGAAGTAGCTCCTACTGTACCGTGTGTACTGTGCGCCTATACTACTGTAGTTGGAAAATCCTAATAGGTACTTAGTAAGAGATGCTATTTAGTTCCCTAAAACTCAGTGGGTACTTGCTTACCTGCGTTAATAAATCTTTATTTAGGATTTACCTGCGAGAGAATGAGATAAGTCGATAAGTCCACGGTCCCACGCAAGTCTCCTTTGGTCTAGCGGTACAAATCGTATTGACGAACCTTAGCGGTCAGACATTCAGCTGACCAAGGATCAAATCCCACGAAATCCACAAACCACCCTCAAATGAAAACACAAAAGAAAGCGACATCTAGCGACTCCGAAGAAGAAAACACAAATGCTAACAAAATGACCAAATGTATAGGAAAAGGTGGACTGGAATTTTGACGACAAAAATATGGAAAAAATCATTCACATTGATTAAAAAAGTGCTTCAAGGAACAAATTTGAGAAGTGTTTCAGAATGTATCAATTTAGGAGGCGGAATATTCTAACACCCCTCACCGAGGTCACCCCAAGCGGTTCGCTATAAGGTACGTTTGGTGACTTAGCAGTGGTACCCGAGTTAATGGTGTGAGGTTTGTCTAGGTCTGGGGGGCGGATGCTTTTGCCCCGGATCGGGAAAGACTGGTTGATCGAAATCTCTGAAATGATTAATAATACGTGTACACACGGATAGTTAAGAAAATGTATAAGATTTCCAGTAAAAAAGTTCTTGTACTAACTGAAAACTTATATTATGAGCGTATTTATTGACTGAATAATGTTAACTTTTTAACTACTGAATTAAATGAGCTAAAATTACGCCTAATGTAGTAAAATTCCCTCATCCTCCTACTACTGTTACCGAGTCTTGTTCTCCGTTGAACTCCAATATTGTGTCATAGAATTTAGTTCTAACTCCATCGCCCTCTGTTCGGTACAGAGAATAGTGCGCGTGTAACCATACTCGTTTATCAACCTCCTGATTCCCCGTACAAATATTACTTTCTAGTATTAATCTTTGATATTACAAACAAATACAGTAACATATGTATTTATATTCAGAAATAGTAGCGGGTAATTATTTAATATTAATATTATAAATTATATGCGGGCCGGGTCCGCAGAGTGTCAGAAAAGCTTTTAAAATTTGTCAATTGTCGGTCGAGCTTTTCAACTGTTGATTGTGCTCGCAAATATTAATAATTGACCATGGATGACAGGTTTAGTCGATATCGTATTGACAATATTAATATCATCCGACCTAGACCTTCAGGAGATTCAATTTGTAAAATTTTGTTTCGTAAGTACACGATTCAAAGTAACAAAAATTTTACAAGAAAATTATAATTATCAAAGAATAAAATAGTGAGTTTTCAGATACTCGTTAAAAACAGTCGCTAAACTTTCTGTAGGTATTTATAACAAATTATTTTTTTCGTGAACGCTGGAAGCCGAATCATAAACGTCTATAGCGCAATAAAAACACGGTCTTCCCTACCCATCGATTGGTCCTACTTTTTTCACAAGATTGAAATTCTCCGGATTAATAAACTAACACCTCACTGTACCGTTCAAAATACATTCGACATTCCAGTCAATTTTTCACAACCTAATCTCCCCGACACGTCCATTTTTTCCTCCTTTGATCTTTGTTCTGTGTGCCTCATTACGTGGCGTTAAATATCATTTTACACCTTCGATCAAACCACCCATTGTGTTGCAAGTTTTTGCCCAAGCACGTAAATGGAAGGAGCTCTTCATTATAGCTTTATTATTATTATCCTGACTAGGATATTGTATTATTCCTTTACCACGTGTTGTATTTTGGTAACCTCCATTTGTGACGTGGCCTTTGATCATCTTTTATCGAAAGTTAGTATGCTACGAAGTATCTAGTAACAATGATTAAAGCTCAGCACCGTAATTAAACAAAGGGCACCTATTTTGATTAAATTTTATCAAAGAATTATAAATTCACATTCATGACAAAAAAGTGTTCAAGTTCATCTTTTAGAAGGTACCTATATATTAATTTATCTACCTAATAATTAACATTAATCAAATTTTAACTAATTGTGCTAACGCCGATTTGCCAAACGAAGGCAATATCAAATTATGACGGCCTCTTTGAGTAAACTATGACTGGATACGAATTAGAGGGTCGCGTGCGCATGTAAATTTTATTTGATTTATTTTTGTTATTTCACGATTTATTAATTAATTTAATTACAAAATAATATATTGTGTATTTGCGGTATGTTTCAGAGTGATTACTTTCAGTATTACCCCGGTAAAATACCTTAGTTCAGAATCGAGAGTCACTTTTTAAATAATTCGCACAATTATACATAAAGATAATTCGCATATATTATATACATCGAAAAAGAATTTACCGAACAAAACACAACAAAAATATATGCTATTACACCTAAAGTGCATATTTTGCTTTTCCTCCGACGAACTTTTTTTTGAAGAATGTGAAACATTCCCGGGTTATGAATAACCTGACAATATTTGAAAATCTCCTACTACCACCACAGTAAACCAAAAATGTTGCTTGTGTCATGATAGAGGACTTAGCCAGCCGAGGAATCAAATACGCGATACGATGACGAAACGCGATGCTAAATCAGCCACTGACCAGTCTAAGTTTAGTGCTTTAGGAAATAGCGTATTAATACTAGGAAATCGAATTAATATGGCTTAGCCGTATTTTCGTGACTAAATCTGAATTTCCAGGTACTTTCCCACTTTTATTTTCCCCATCTCCTTCCCCTTCTCTTCAGCCTCACAACTTATCCATATTTATTGTTGCTGCCATAGCCTCACTGGCCCCAGACGAGAAGTTGGGATTCATGTGCGGCACTCACACATAAATTTAAAAAATGGCTTTACCACGTCGAGGAGAAAATGATTTTCAGGTAAAGTAAATATCACATTGGAGATAGGTATTTTATTAACACGTGTAAACTTTACATATTATTTTTAATAAAAATAGTACAGGCCTTCTTCAAGTTACGCGATCAAGTCAAAGATGTATGTCTAAAGAAATTCCTAGTAAGCAGGTACCTGGCATACCATGTCTAAAACACAGTAATTCGGTCCAAGTATATTGACAGTATCAAATGAGTATTACACGCATGTACACGATGCATGACTGATCATTATTGGTTGACCCATCAGAGTTTGTTTTTTCCCTGTAAAGTGGAGCTGATGCACGATGCGGGGAGAGGAGGGAGGTTGTGATGGGCATGATTGATGAGGGATGGCTCCAGGCAATTAATGTGTTTTTATACGCTACTAATTCGGTAGCTGGTCTCACCCCCGCCTCCGTCCCCACCTACCTACGGTCGCGGCGGAACCTTCCTTTAAAACTTCCCTTATGCTTGAAGGTAGTGGTAAGTAACCGTGTGGTTGTTTTTTTTATACACTAATAAGCGTAAATGAAACATAATTGGAATACCGACTTTAATAAGCCACAATTTTAGAACAGCAACTCTTTAATCAGGACAAGAAAAAAATATTCGTTGGGAGTAGTGTAGTCTGGGTCACTTAGGCGTATGTATGTTAAAAACATGATGTACGATAATGGGAGAATTGTGAACTTTTGCAAAAAATGCAAGGCTGATGCAAAGAATGGGACGCTTAGATAGTTTAAGCATGTTGAGCGAATGAACGGAGGTTTATAAAGCAAATATATAATGCTAATGTGAATGGTAGAAGAAGCCCCAGAAATACGTGGAATGATCAAGTAAACAAAATACTTGAATCGGGAGTATGAATCTGTATGAAAAGTTTTGTGTGCCAAGAACATGTTGTTTGGCAGTCCGCCATCTCTGCCTACCCCTGTAGAGAAATAGGCGTGATGGTTAGTTAGTTAGTTCAGCCTGAAAACACAAAAAAGTCTAGGAAATCAATTTTTAGTTTTAATTATTTTTAAATTGTAGTAGCTATAAAAATAAGAGTGACCGGACAACTCAACAATGTATAACTTCATCACTCCTTTTAAAAGTCATTAAAAGTGATGAAAAAAACCTTTTTTATTAAATAGGTTAGATACGTTAGGTAAAGTTATCTTTATATTTTTAATGACTTTACAAAGGGGCGTTGACACTGTTGACATGTCACTTTGAAGAGTTGTCATGGAACCAAAAATTAATAAACTCTTTCAATTTCTAGGTCATATTACATGATTATACAAAAGAAAATCCAATGAAAGGTTGACGGAAAAATAATCAGAAGAAGACTTCGTAATCTATTTGTCTGGTACCAGTTTTGTTCAACGGAGTTGGAGTGTGAAGTTTACCGACGATAGCCAACATTCGATAAGAAAAGACGCCAGCAGAAGTATATTTTTGAATAATAGAAAACACCATTTATGGTTTCATTAAAAAAAGCGTTTTTTTCGAATTGAATACATGTTACTATTTAGCGAGACAAAATATGAAGCTAAAAGAATAGAGTACTGCAAAAACTAAGGAAGAGGATCACTAGAAAGAATATGTTTATATACTTTACAAGTTACGCATGTAATCTATTTAAATTCAATCAAGTTTCCAAACGATGAAACATAATATATTCTTGAAGATTTCTTTGAATGTTTCAGCACCCCTGCCAATGAGCCTTTCCGCCCATATAATGATGTCAGACATGGATGATTGTCCGATTACTTCGTAGGTACACGAAAACATCCTCAAAGTGGATAACACGTGGTGGGAATGTTTTTTACACCCATCCTACCCCATCCAACCCCGGTAGGCACAATGTTTTTCACTTCCCCAAGTAATTCTGGGAAACGGTACCGATCAAAGGAATTTTTAAAGATTTTTCGATCATTTGACGGTCAATCAATTTATTACACATGTCACGCTATTCCTCTTTGATCGGCGTTTCAAATAAAATGATCGAATGAGGTTATGGTGGATCCAATGTTTAGTAAAAAAAAACTCTCATCATCGATTACGAACTAATTTCACTACGCTGGTTTTTTATTAGGTTTACCTAGACAGGCACTTGAAGTGACTATGTGCGTGCATACTCATAGCTACTTGCATGAATTTTTTTTTAATAAAAGATTTATAATGCAATAGATAGTAAATAAATACTTATATATTTTGAGTAGGTGGGTCAGCGACCATCAAAATCTAGACAGGGCGCGGTGTGGATTTGAAAAGTGACACCGAAACCAAACATATTGTTTCCAAAAATTGGGTTACTTATCAAAAAGAAAGTGCAGTCTAAGCTTTTTTATTATTTTTTGTTGATCTGCAAGAACAAAATTTGGCTCCTTAGATATTGTGCTTTCGAAGCGATGTGACGGAATCAGATAGTGAGTTTGGTTATAAAATTTAAATTATTAGATCGAATTTGTAAGTGTAAGAATCCTATGTCTAAAGTTGTTATGTCGAGGTGGATGCATGTTGTGATAGACCAAACGCAGTCGTCGATAAAGTTGTCAAAGAAAGAATAAAATATTTTTGAAATCCCTGTATGTTGGAATCAACTACGGTTGTGTAGGTATCTTAAATGATCAAGATTAAGAACGGGGATGATTTGGACAAGTGGAATGTATAGAATGAGAAAGTAGTATCAGATGAATACATATTATACGGATGAAAGAAGAATTTGGAGGCTTTCCAGGAAGACGTTGCGCGATCATAGTCAAGAGTCAAATAAGAGAAGATTATACATTTTATGAATGAGACAGTGAATTCATTTTATTGAAGCAAGAAATGTGTGTCAACAATAGTTCTGCTTTCTTCTTTGTCACTCTTTTTTTATTAATGTGAATACCGCAAACTGCTTCAATCTGCCCGGAGCCGGTGAGACTATGGCATAAACCTAATTATGGTAAGTTGTGATGAAGCTGTCTAGGTTGTGATGCTGAACGTAGTGTGGAGAGCAATGACGAGGAGATGGGTAGAGAAAGGCGAGGAAGTAGAACCTGGCTATTGATCTTCAGATATGATCACCAAACATGGCTTAAGTCATTTTAACAACGTCTCAATTTTGATTTGTGGTCTTTCACCAGGGATAGAAAGCATCTACCACTCTGGAATATTTTTTCACTAGAAGTAAATTATTTTTTCCGTGCGAACAATTCAAATCTTTTACCCGAAAACTCCCTTAAAACGTGGGAATTTCTAAAATATTTTTTTTCTTTTGTAGTTGTACTATCATGTAGAATCACCTCCCGAAGTTTGAGGACTGTATCCCCGGACACTTTGTATACTATTTTATTTTTGTATATTATTTGAAATAATTGTAAAATAACACAAGCTAATCAAATAAAATTTACTTGCTCACGCCAGGATTTGACCAATGATCGTAACAACTCAACCACAAAGGCCGACAAAAGAGATTATTAAAAAACATAGTTTAAAACGTAAATCAATTTAAACAATGACTTTAATGCTCATAAAACATAAATAGCTCTTGCATTGTAAGTTCGGGCGTTTCCATCTACGGAGAAATTTAAATTGCGCAATAAAGCAACCGATAAATTTTTAAATCACTTTTCACTGTTCACGTCTTCAAATCCAGCGTCTGATACGACTTCCCATTGTGTCCGTAGACGTCCACCGTTAATCAATGCATTATATTGGAACACTTAAAAAATCAATAACCTGAAAGGTGTTTCGAGGAACTCGGCTGAATGGACAGCCACATAAATAAACGTGAAATAATAGAGCTTTTATTTTTATTTCATCTGTTTGCAACTTTCTTTGTATGCTTCATTGTTGGAGCGCTGGTTGCACAAAAGGCACGGCGATTAGGTCCTTTGTTGCGAATGTTTCGGGAACAATTGACTTACCTGGCAACACCGAGACCTGAGGCTGTTAGCAGGGGACAATAAACTTTTGCAAAACGTGCAAATTAAAGCATTTTCGTAAACCATTTATTATAATTTTTAACGTTTTGTTTTTTGCAGACATTTTTTTTTAAATTGAAGCTTTATTAGATTACATTGTTGTGGCATAGGGGTAATTGTATATTTTGTAGTTTCTTAATATTACAATATAATAGGAAAAAAATGTATACCACAGAAAAAGAAAAGTCCCAATAAACTAATTTTAAGTTGTTTGTCAAAAGGTGATTTTACTTTGAAGATAAAAATAAAACTTGTTTTACTTTACTATGCAGTTCGAAATTATTTGTGTATAGTATATTACAAACTTTCAGCGAGTTTCAGCTTATTTCTTTCAGCGAGTCAATTTTTCAACAAAATATTAGTTTTTACATTCGTACATTTTTTTAATTTCGTCCGGTAACACGTAACAGATTTAAGCAATTAGGTATCATTTAGTCCAGCGTACTTTGTTTAAATGCTTATTAGTCCTTCATTTAACGTAAAACGAGTATTGTAAATGTAGTCCAGTCTATTTACGTATATAGGGTTATTCATATGCTGAAATATAATTTTATACCACAGAATTGCTCTTGAATTAAAATTTGTTTTACAGGAAAGTCCCCAAGCTTTAATTCCATACCTTACAATAGATTCAGCTAATGATAAATATGTTAAAAATGGATTCAAGAAGACTTTCAAAGGTTTCAAGGCCTTGGCGTGCGACGGATTTTGAAGTGCCACATATTCAAGCTAGTGTCATCGAGCAACGACAGTTTGCATAATGCGGCGATTGTTGTTGATAATTGTTGTTACTCCTGGTTAAGTGTTGTTTTACCGCAAGCAAATTAAATAAATAGTGAAGTTTACTTAGAGACCGCACTGACTTTGTAATTTAGCGTTCGTGCGCCCAAGCCTGTACTGTAATTGTCCGTAGCTACGTATATACATTTTTTTCATTTCATTTAATATTTTATAATCGCTTTGTCATTTTATTCATGAGCTATGCAGCTTTGGATCTTGTATAAATGATATCAGTCAAAAAAATAAGCCTAGATACCTACCATATGTTCATGTTTGGTACTCAATCCTATTAATATCTAATATATATCGGATAAGTTTTAGCCTAGTTTTCTACCTGTTGTGAGTATGTAGGTGTTAATTAATGCGTTTACTATGGATAAGCCATCAAGAGTATGGTGAAATACACTACCCCTTGACATAATAAGATACATACCTACTTAGATAGCTACAACTGAACCTATTTTAATTTTAGGTGTTTACAATTTATTTTTAGGATGCTGAAACCATATTCACCTAGTTTTCGACCCCTTCCTCCATTGTAGGATGGCATCTGCCTACCCCTGTCGTGTCACTCTCGCAGATAAAATATTGATATCTAATTAGGGTGGTCCTCTGTCCCTGCATGACTTTATCTTCTCCTACACCCGGTGTTTTCTCCTTTGTCCACCCATTCTCCTACCATTGTCGGCTGCTGCTCGAGGTAAATATCTCGTATTCTTCGCAATAATTCCACCCATCTCGTGCCAGGGAACAACGTGGGTCTGGATTCGAACAAAAGCGAAAACGGACGCATTGACACGCCACGTTCTGGAATGTGAGGAAATTATCACATTTTTGGTGAATTTAAGGTATATTTTGCAAGCTGTAAAATTTTGTCAGGTATTGACAATAAATCAAATTTATGATACTTATGTTCAATGATAATTATTAAATCAACTCACTGTAGGTAACGACGACTATAACAGTCGTCCTTGAAACAGGAATTCCTAGTGAGGAGGACTGAGAACATAAAGAACTTCTTTACGTATACATAAAAATATAACCCGTGATAAGTGCATCATAAACAGGCTTTAAAATTTAAATAAATAATGATAATAGTAAGTTCTTTCCAATCGAACATACTTATCTAGATATTTACCTATTTGCTAATAAGTTAATTTTGAAAATAAGTCAATGTTTTTTTCAACAATGCATGTGGTCAGGTACATTTTTTTTCAATTTGTGTACGTTCTCAGGTACTTACCTTGCCACAGGTTATGTAGTTCTGGTTTTTTGGAAAGTTGTATGTACCTAGATCGTACATGAAAATCCAAATCTTTCGACAAATCACGTACGTACTCGCTTCAAAACGACCAGATTTGTGTCACTATTTTAGGTTTTCGCTAATAAATCTTAATTAGTGCATCATTCTGTTTGGCATTTTACACTTTAAACTTCTTTTGGCACTTTATTGTCACCCATTCTAATACCACTGGTATACACTGTAACTACTGTACTTTTGCGTAGTAATTTGATAGCCTAAAAAAACTCGACTTCAGATTCGTCCATCAGCAGTAAAAGATCGCTATTCAACTTCTGAACGTATCATCAAATGAAATGGCTTTAGCCGTATTCTCTGATAGATCTGAAAAGTCAGATACTCTCTTCCCATCCTTCCTCTTTCCCTTCTTCTTCCTTGACCTCCATGACATAAACGACATTTCCCAAAATTCCATAGGTCATTGGTTTGTGACAGTGGGATTATGATTATTAAGGTGAAAAAAAGTATCAACGAAAATGGGATGGCTTTCTAGAAAACTGAATGTATAGGGTATTAAGAATGTAAATCAAACAATAAAAGCAAAAGAAAGCTCTTGAGTTATATATTAAAAACAGGAAACGTGCAGCTTTTACAATGCCTAATTATAAATAAAGCCTCCAGCAGCCAACGCCACCTTCTGAATTCCGCCGACAATACCACGGTGTTGGGACTTTCGCCATTTCAAACGTTTCAGGGTATGAAAAAGGCATAACGTTTCATAAACCCATGCATCCATAATTAACCATAAATATAAGTATAATCTCATGTACAGCTTGCTGTAAAATATTTCAGACTTAAATTATTAAAACCCTGAAGAGGTAAGCCTAGCTCACAAAACATGTTGGTTTTAAATAAAAAATAGGTGGTAAAAACGAAGTATTTTATTAATTTCAATTAAAACGGTGCCACAAAATAAGTATGCTGTGTTAGAAGAATTTAATACAATAATTTGACTTGATAACATGTTTATTGATACGGTCATTTAAAGACATTATTTACCTATCGTTTCTAGATAGGTAATAGAGTTGTTAATAATAGAGCATAATTATTTTAACCAGTGATTTCTGAGCACATTTGAAGTAAAGAATGAAGATAGATGTCATTTTCTTTTTCGGTGATATTTTATTCATTTTATTTTTGTTGCCACTGTACACACTGCTACCGCCAGTGGACAGATCACGAACGAGACGCAGTGCGTAACACGTCACCCGCTATGCTGTACACAATTTCCCAATGGTGAGGAATGTTATATATTTTTATTGTTTCCAATCAGAGAAAAAGATCGGACAACAAAATTATGTACTCGTTTTAAACTCTAAATGTGCTCAGAAATCTTTGGTTCAAACCTTTCGGGTGCTGATATATTCTGTAAATGAACAACTGCAAAAATATTGTATAATATCAGTGGAAAATATTGTTTCGGATCCCGTACAACAACACCTACCTAAATTACATAATAGTGATACCACGATAATGTTTTCCCGAGGTGACTCTACAATTGGCAATTGGCACATTGAAAATTCGATTATTATAAAATTATAATTTTGATGCGTTATTTTATACCAATTTTAAACCTAAAATCTTCTTCAAAAATATATTTAATAATAATTTTGTGTGTATATATATAATGTAGTATACAGGTGTGGTCGATTTTTTGTACTTTTACGGTGGTATAAATATAAACCAAATTGACAAGTAGGTTTTTCCTAGATGTATTTGAATAAAAATATCTTTTATACTTTTGTTATTCGTCATCCTCTCTGTATACCCCTTCGGGGATAATCTGTTATATTTTGTGTTTTCATTTCCACCTCCGTATTTTTCCTATACCGAATGCATATTGTGTATAAATAATCCGAGGATCAACTGTCATGAAAACTTCCCGAAGACATCATCGTCAGTTTCGCTTTTCTCCTGGGACACCGGACTGCTAGTTCCATAGAAGACCTCCACAAGAACTACAAGCTATCAGCAACCTGTTCACTCTCAAATATACATGTACGTAACGGTAGCCATACGGCAAGATATAAGCGTATTATGTTTTTCGACATGCGTATTTTCATACCTTCCAATTGTTAGTATTTTCATTCGAATTTTCTCATTTATCCAATAAGTGCGAATGTGATGTGAAGTTTACCGAAAAAAACTTCGCGTTGTTGCAAAAACTTAACAAGAAGCAGCATATGGTCCAAACATACTGTGGCGGTTAATTGAAAAAGGGCATAAGAAAAGCTATTGTACTTTTTTTACGTGATTTCCCAAAATAAAAATATAACAAGGAAATATTTTCGACTTCATAAAGGGTGACTTTGAATGGGAGGTTATACAATACACGAGGAAATATTAAATGTCTTGTAATAGCTTCAAATTAACGTTACACATTCGCAGGGGAAATACAAAATAATACGTAATCGTAAATTCAGCGGTAGGCGCAAAATGCATTGAAAATAAGGTACCTATTTTATTTATTTCAGAATGTTTGGTTAATTACCCGCACCGGTTCAAGCAATCTTTCCAAAGGCTTTTATTCGTTCGTGTGCCGTTATGCAACATTTTTAACTACGTCATATTTAATTTTCAGTTTGCTCTGACTGAAACATGTCATCCGTTTCATGTTGCGGACACAGATATCCAAATTAAACCTGCGGCCTGAGGAAATTCTGCCCGAGCTTTGACTGCGGCTTTTGAGACGTCACGTAATTAATTGAAAGGGCTTTTGCATTATTTTTCATTTCGAGTAATAAAATTTACGTCCACGGATCAGCGACGCGAATAGAGAGCTCCGGACCAAAGCGGCCCCTTACGAACGTGAGCCTTTTAGAGGCCAAAGGGAAAAAGCCCAGTTTTAGAGGAGCCCACTAATTGGCATTGATAAAAGGTGGCGGCGCTAGTTAACCTCTAGTGGTCTTTCGGCTATTCAAAGCTCTCCCACTGGCCTTTTAACTGCCACACAGGCAGTAGCAGAGGTAGAAGTTAGTTAGTAGTTGGCAGGCTATGGCCTATGCAGAGGTTTGTTGATAGAAAAGTGCGAATTACGCCAGTGGCTAAATTATTCAGCTGCTCACTTTTATAATTACATGATGAACTAATCACATCTTCGTTGAATAGCACCGTAGATACCGAGCGATGTATGATTTATTATGCAAGAATGAAAAGGCCACAAAAACAATGTTTATTG
Source organism: Limnephilus lunatus (assembly GCA_917563855.2). Taxonomy (NCBI): domain Eukaryota; kingdom Metazoa; phylum Arthropoda; class Insecta; order Trichoptera; family Limnephilidae; genus Limnephilus; species Limnephilus lunatus. The sequence continues at coordinate 101,400,345 of OU830595.1, forward strand.
AAAAACGATGGCTCTTGTTTACAAAAGGTGTCAACATTACATGCGATGCTTTTGTGCACAATTTAAAAAAACCACATACCTGATAAAGTTACTTTTTTCTGTACAGATAAAAAAATTGAAATCATTGCACGATGAACTCAAAAAACCACGGAGTGAAAACAAATGTTCATGTTCGAAATTATCATGTTTTTAGTGCATTACAACAATTTTGCACATGCGCATGAGTCGCCACGCTGTTGTTGTTTTAAAAAAAAGAAAATATGTATATTTCGATAAAAAGGGTTGGAACTAGGGTGAGAAATTGCTATTAATACAGAAAAACAAATTGATCAATCTTTTTTCCTTAAGTTTCAAGAATTTGATAATTGGGAAATTACTGAAATATTTCAAGATTTTTCATCGTATTTCAATTTAATAAGCATATATCCTAATAGTTGAATACTTAGACTATTTTTTTTCAAAAATTTTATTAGGTTTGTCAACAGTGATTAACATCAAAGCTTTCATAGATACAATTACACTGAACATGGTTGATGCTATCACTAATTAAAGACAAACACAACATTGATAACGTTATACTTACATATACATTACAAACATACACACACACATACCATACATTAAAAAATTATAATAAGTTTTTGCAACAAGTTTTTAGAACAATAATATTAAAATATAAGTTTACAATATAAAAGGGAGCTTTAAATCTTGTTAAGGGATGATTTGAAGTTGCCAAATGTTTGACATTGTCAAATTAATCACAAATGAGTCATACCCCAGCTTAGTTCGATATTTTTTAATATTTAATATTTTTTTTACTATATAATATGTTTGTATCTTTACAACTGTACATTGTACGAGTAGATCATAGAAATAATCGAATAAACTGTAATTTAATTACATGAAAACAAATCCCTTTGACAAGAAAAAACAAGAATTTGCAGAGATTGAAGAAGTAATAATAATTTAAGATGAAAAAATCTTGATTTCCTTAGCAAAGCCTGAAAACGTAGGTTTATTCGCACGTCTGAAACTTGACTAAGTTCAGGCTCGCCATTAACAGCACCCCTGGCGCGATATAGATGGCTATGTGAAAAGATCAAAACTTTAATCGGGAGCTACTTGCCGGGAGAGTTTTTCTCTCCATAGTGAGAAAGTGTCGGCCCTTTCAGGAATAAAGTGGGCAAAGGCGAGACTGAAAGGAACCAGCTACTGAGAATGCTCTCCGAACTCTTTGTCGATGCGGGTGGAAAAATTTACGAGCTTTTCAGCTTTAGTTTCCGCCGGAAAAAGGCGACGGTAATTAATTAATGCAGCCCCCGGGGGAGGGCGGAACGCACCTCAGTTTTGTACCAACTTCTGAGCTTTCGACTCGAATGGGGATGTTTTATTATTATTCACTAATAAATAATTAGTGCCGTTAACTTAGGTGGGGTGACTTCAAATAAATGTGCTGTTATCGGGGTATGATTCTGCGGCTTACATCGTGGGTAGGTAGGTGCTTATAGGGAAAATACTGGATTGTTTTACGTTTTACCTACATAATAGAACCTACCATTATGCAGGGCCTCAACGTAAGCCTTACCATTTCAGGAGAATTTTATTCAATCCCTTGTGTGATGACATTATTTTACAACGCACCATCCTCTCTTTAGACGCCTAAATTAAATGCGTGTATCGATCGTGCAGTTGATTAGTCAGACATCTCCGAAAAATCGAAATTGGAGTTAAGTATCCGCAGTTATATGTAAATATATACGCTCTAACCGCTAAATTCTTAGATTACTCATAAACACTACCAAATATATTCTGATGCAGAAAAACTGTGGTGAATTAAAAAAAAGTGTTTGTTTTCTGGGTCACTAATAGGATATTTCAAAATATTATGCTAATGTACCGGACCGTTATGCCTGCCGGTATTATTTTATAGCATATTTATTGTGTAGAAACAGATACGTGTAAATAAAATTCGATTTATGGTGAGAATTCGAATATTTCTTCACTCAATATCTCAAAACTTAGTATTTGGAGATGTCTGACTGTCAACTGGACGATGTATTAATTTATAAAATACCTTTTTAAATACGGTTTTTCTTCATTTTTATTTGAATCCTGGTGCCAAACACTAAAGTTCAACATATTATCTAAACCATTGTATATTTTTGTCGATAATGCTACTAAATATTTTCAAAATACACATGTACAGTACCTATTTAATAATTACTCCTATCTTCTCTTGAACTTCTCCACAATAAATAAGCACTTACATATTCTAATGCTGTTATTATTATTTGACGGAGAAGATAATTCTCAGCTTCCATATTTCACTTGGACTTGATTAGATTACATTAACACACACACGATTAAACCAACACTTTCCAATGTAAAACATGATCTCCGTTCGGCTAATATTGGACAGCAGCTAGAGATAGCCATCTATTGTCAGGTATATTATTTCATTTGACGGTGTAAATTAGATCAATGATTATTAATGTGTTTTCCATACAAGCGATGGTCGTATAATAGATGTATCTATTCCCCGACATAACGCTCTGCTGTGGTCGTTTTTTTATGTTCGCTCTTAATGACTATCATTACTTAGCAAAAATCCAAATGTGTGAATTGGCTGCTCTAATAAATAAATCTTTTGCCTGCGGCGGGTAAAATAAGTGGTTTATATTATAAGAATGGGCTTCCTTAGAAATGCAGTCAGCCACTCTTGTATTAATTAATATCGCAAACAATTTCACGTTTTGTATTGTTTCGTCAAAATACATGGCGTGTTTTGCATACTGTGTGGCCTTCGCTCGAATCTTTAGTAGAAATAAATATTAATTGTTTTGATCCTAGCGCACTTGGAGTGAAATATCAATTAAGAATTGCTCTTTAAAAATCGGTAAAATAATAATAATAATATGTTTAACGAAGGTACTATATAACCGCATTTTTTCACAGCAAAAGGTTTTTTATAATTCCAATAGTTTTGCTACCCGGACTTACCCTGAAGTACATTTTATCTATATTTTTATTCGCTTTGAATAATATTTAAAGTTCGCTTTTCGAAACAATTCGTATAGGTCTGATGGAAATCGTTAGAAGAAGTATGATTTAAACGGTGTTATAGAAATAGAAAACAATAAGCTTAAATCTAAAATCTAAAAGTTAACCACAATATAATTAAAATTTACATTTGATTTTAATTTATTTTTTGTTAATTTACAATGAAACCAAAGTTTCCGAAAGCAATTTGAAAAAAAAATTAAATTTTGGGAATCATTTTTACATAATTCAAAAAGTGAAGTGTCAGTAACGTTTACAATACATATTTGCCTAATAAAATATGTATTTAAAAAATTTCAGTAATCTTAGTTAGAAAAAATGTGGCGTGAACCATTTTTTAAACTATTTATGTTTTCATGCAATTTTTTTTTACCTCAAAATTATGTGTTAGTTATGATTTATAAAAAAATGAAAGCATATTTTATCACCTTTCAAAAGCAGTTTTTATTTTTCAGATATGTTCAGAAATATTCCATATATTTGAATTTTATTGCGAAACGGAAATATTTTGATCCACTGATAAAATATGACCGAGGTCTGAAGGGCTAAAACATTTCAAAGATGTGTAGTTCATGATTCTGGCTGAAATAGCTGCATTGTTCTAAAAATTCCATGCAGAAAAAACAATGTTAAATTCATAACGCCAGAGCTCACCGCTGTGGATATTGTTAAAACAAACACAAACAGTGATAAGCGTGATTTCTTGCGAAAAAAACTATGTTAAATTCATAACGCCAGAGATCACCGTGATAGATATTGTTAAATAAACCCAAACGGTGATAAACGTGATTTCAACGTTTTTATGATTAGAAAAAATGATATTTATTTGAGTATTGTAATTTCTAACTTATTTTTAGTTTGTGTAGTGATGTTGACGTTACAGTTTCTTTGTACAACACCATTTCGTTTCACATCGCCCACCTTAGAGCATGACAAACTGGTGAAAACATCTTCTCTGCACTGAATCGCCATTGCTCTCCACAGCGGCTGTATGCGAACGTTACAATTCCCAGTGTGTTCTCATTAAAAGTGTTTAGATTGTCATTGTGATCTCAGGAATGAAGAGTGAGGAGTATCAGTGGAAGGCAGCTAACGTCCCGTGACGGCCACACAGAGCGGCCGCCCCCCGGGCCCCCGCCCCCGCCCTACGTCAACGGTAGCGGGGCTCACAATGACAGAACAAAACATGGCTGGCTACCAAATTCTAAATTCTAATTGTACAGCCATCACCTCGACTATGGCGTCCCTTTCACAAAACGCTTTTTTCCGCTGCCCAGCGGGGGACAGCTCTTCGGAATCTAATCTACGCTCTCCTTTGTTGCGAGTCAAAAAATAATCGAGATCCGGAGCGCAGCATCACCAGAGGGTAGAAAATAGCGATTGTCATGCTCCTAATTCAGAATTCAATTACGTGTAATTAACAAACTGGCTACCAGGAGCGCACGCCCGAGAGCGGGTCTTTGTAGTGAAGACGCTAGACAATGCGGCTGCGGGGCGGAGCGCGCTGATGGAATCTGCTCTGCTCTGTGCTGCCGAGCTTATGATTCCCTGATCTCTCCTAGATTCTCGGAAGCCAATGGACAGTGACATCCATACATTCGTTTGGCTATATGAGAGAAAATTACTTGAATTATTTGTCTTGGAATTGAAAATGCGTTGTCGAACATATAAAAAACTATCAAAATCTTGGACAATGACCCATTTGCAATTGCTATTTACATGTTATACAATCAACGAACACATTTATTTTGAAAATCAATATGAATCTTGCGTTTAAAGCGCCGACACTCATATTAACGTTTTATGTTGAAACTCGGCCGAACAAACACAATGCCAATATTTCAAACCCAATTCAGTCAGGTGCCGCCGCGGCCGTCGGACAAAAAAACCAAAAATAATTAATTAACGCTTTCGGACAATGCTTATCACACGGCGATTCGCCAACTTAACACACGGAACGTGTTATAATCTCCGTTTTGTCTTATTCTTGAATGTCATCCTGCGTTCATTTAGATTTTTTGCCACCGTAGGATATTATTCCGAAGTGTTTTCTTCTGTATGAGGTCAGGTGTATCGGATAGAAGGACCGCCTCGCCTCCCGTGGTGCATGTGATTGCTACCGGACCGACCATTCTCTTATCACCATCTCTGAAGCCTCCAGCTTCTAGATACCTATTCAGAAACCTGAAACGTATTAAAGCGATATCTGACGCATTGTCAAAGTATCATGTTTAATACATCTAAATTTGCCTTTATTAAATACTCACCTATATTAAAAGTTAAAACACGCTCTTATCTAAGAAGCCTGTCGCTGTCAATTTTTGTAGAACACCAACAACTAATGCCTGTTAATATGACTTACAGGTTACCTTTGTTTTTGTCAAAACATTGACCGAAGAGCATTCCTTAATCATTTACCGCAAATACATAGTAAATACACAAAGTAAAACATGGCCTATTATACAATTCCTCATTGAAGAATAAAACACATTTACTAAAAACAAAGACAATTTCTCGCAACAACGTTATATTTTTGGAACAAATTACGGACACGGATAACCATTATTTATGACCAGGTCGCATTTCTGTAATATTGTATTGTATTCAAAAAAGTGGAAAAAGTTTTGCTTTTTTCCTTACCGAACTTAATTTTATGACACTGTAAAATTAAACAAGATGTTTTACGGGTTTGTGTCTGTAAAATAAGAAAAAAAAGTCTTCCGTAATAATAGAATTGTTTTTCTAAATGGCGAATCCTTACTCCAGAGATAGAAAACATGAATAAATCTTACCCATCCTGTTGGTTTCTCTTCAAGTTTTCTTTGCATCTTGTGACTGGCCAAAATATTGACAGTAGTCTGGACCATAAAAACATCGTTTCGTCTGTCTTATGAAAATGAATACGTAATTATAAATATAAGTGTTTTTCACAAAAAAGTGCAAAATTTGATAATATATGCATTATGTTCCACGTAGCACCCTTAGGTATTCGCGTCGTCTAACGGGGCGTCTAAAAACCTTCTAGGCTAGTATTTGTGGTAAATTGTAGACGCCTAGGTAGTTTTAATGTCGTGCCTTTTTTAAATCACCAGAACCATTTAACAGAGAAAAAGCCCCAACACCACGCCATTGTCAGCAAAACTTTGAAGTTGGCGTTATAGGCTGTTGGTAGCTCTAATTATAATTAGGCACTGTAAGACCTAAGCCTGCATTTTTTTAAATTCAAGGGTTTTCTTTTACTTTATTGTTTTTAATTCAAAGGAACGTTGGAAAATATGAAAACACGGTTTTTCTCTCATTTAGAACTTTGTCATTAATATTTTTTCTCTAAATGATATGTTTTCCTTTGGCCTATTCATAAAGTGCCTTCTATTGAATCACACCATCAAATTATAACAAAAAAATATTATTTTGAATAGCTTACCTTTATTCGCATTGTTTTCTTTTGCTCGCTTTCTTTATATAAGGAGCATCTGCAGTTCAGCATATAATAATGTACGGACCAATAATTTGACTTGTGTCATGATTTTTTTTGTTACCTCTCATTCTTTTACACCATCCATACCTATTCATTAATTATTTCAATTAACTCGTCACTGTTTGTGGCTAAATATAAAATATTTTAATATCAAATAATAATAAACTAATAAAAACGAATAAATAAAACTGAGTACCTATTTACCGAACGTACGTTCATCTCTTGTGTATTCAAAATTGTTGAGACTCATTAATTTGTTTCAAAATCCTTTCTAACGTTAATTGCCTTCTATAAACCTTGCCATAAACTTTACAGCCATCTTTCTGTTCAATACTTAACCTTAGATGTTCAATCTTTTCAATGGCTTTATATAGCTGCAATAAATATTACACATAAGCCTCATATTATTAAAAATAAATCCTTTGAAAATGCTATCGGATTCTTCGACACAACATATTTATGGGTCCAAATTTACACGCCTGACGTTTTATATCAGACTTTATTCACAACTTAATTAACCGATTTATAAGTATCGATATTAAAGTCGATAATAAAAGCCTACTATGGTATTAAAATCCATGAGAAAAACTTATTCGCATTTTATGCAATCATCTATTATTCAAATCAATTTATTCTGTTGTATTTTTTGCCATTTTATTGTCTCGCTTGTGTTATGTTGAACAAAACATTTAGTAGTGATTTCTTGACGTAATATATGAAGTATGAAGCAGGTTCCTTCACAAAAAACTTAGAATCGAACTACGCGAATTGAACAGACTATGAATAATTTATAAATAATGGCAGTTGTCGGCTAGAATTATTTTGTTATTCAACGTATTCAACAGAGTTTGTTAATAGCTAATTTATTTCTATCATTGAGAACACTTGTAATATAAAAGTCGACTTCTGTAATATGCATATTAAAGCACTTTTATTAGAATATAAATATCAGAATGACGTTTATGACACTAGTTAGTTAATTAGGTAACTTAGTAGACAACGCATTAGGGTATCGACGTATAACTGAGTTGGTACAGGTAGTATTGTTACTGATTATCTGATTTTAAAACAAATTAGTTTGTAATCTTTAGAACACACGCGTCAGGTGGGAATGCTGTCCTTATTCTACCGGTATTACAATGGAAGATGCTCAGAGAAACTAGCGTCATTGATCCCCTCGGCACCGGTGCATAGTCGGGAAATACGCCAAACACGCGCCCAATGGTTGAAATTAGTCACATGAGAACAGGTCGTTTCTACGTCTCGTTCTTGAGTTCAACAGCTCGACTGTGGAACGTTTTGCCGGCCTTGTGTTTCCTTCCTCCTACAACACGGGTCTCTTCAGGACCCATGTTCACTCCTTCCTTTCCTCAAAAAGACCCTCCACACAGCATCTTCAAAGATGACATGTGTGTGGAGTTAATGTAAAAAAAAAAGTTTGCATTAATAATCTTTATTGTATTGTACTGCCCATAATACACCTACGTATATAAATCTATGATTTATTAAAATTGGGAAAATTTGCAGGCCCTAATGAGGGCTTAACGGCAATATGAATCGTACAAAATATTACAGAAAATTTTCGCCGTACTTGACCATATTTGACTATATTTTACCATATTTGATCATGCTTTACATTTTTTATCACAATTGACCCTTATTGCAATATAGATCCAAATCATATTTTACAGTAATTGATCATATTGGTCCATATTTCACATTTTTTATTGCTCATATTTGACCATTAGGTTTATATGGACATTTTTAACAATGTGAATCCTATTTTTCCATGTAGTTTGCCATAATTGCAGCGTTTGTTGTCATTTAAATTGTTGTTTGCTACCAGTTTGTTTATAATTGTTTTTTCGTTGGAATTAACAAATTACCCACAAATATTTTCATTTACGTTTAAATGTTGCTTTTGCAATTTCAATCGGCTAAAACGCAATCCATCTTTACTATTTTTATACGCGATTAAAATCGTTTGTTCTCCGAACAGATTTGAAGTCTCACTTTTGACAAGCACTTAAAGGCCCTTCCACAACAAATATTTTCGTGTTTATCGGCATTATCGGATCGGGAACAAAATGGATTTCCAAGGAATGGAAAAAATCAATTACGCCCTGTCAAAAGCAAAAATGGAACGTAAAATGTCGATATAAGGCGGCCACAAAGGGAACGACAAAAGATATCAACCGAACAGGAAAATAACAATAAACACACGTGAAAAACTAAATGGCTGCGAGTCGCTCGTCGTTGCCGAAAATTGGGATATCGTCAGGGAATCAGGAGTCGAGAATCGAGCCAGCTGAGACTGGAAGATTGAAAACAATAATGTTTTCAAAGTACCTACCTATACAGGGTATTAAGGGACGTACTTGACTTACTTTAACAAGTGATTTCTTACCTTATTTGGAGTGAAATATGTAAATGAAATTTCCCCGACAGGGCCCCGGTGACTTTTCTAAAAAAGATTTTTTCTCCAAAATCAAACAAATAAAAATTTCTTCCTCCTGTCGTCACTGTTCACTTAGACGGGTAACTACCCAAATCCTCATCCCCTAAACTAACTGTCCAATACCTACTGATTTTTTATGTTTTTGTTGAAAAAAAGCATCGAAAATGTCACCGGAGACCAAAAATTCATTATCATTTTTAACTCCAAGTAATGTCAGAAATCAATGTTTAAACTAAGTCAAGTACGTCTCTTAACACCCTGTATAAAGTAATACACACCCAATCTGAGTCTATAGATCATAATTTCAATTTGACAGCTATCAAAAATATTTATTAATCTAAATCACGTTTCGGTTAAAACATATTTATTATAGATTGCCCTAAAAAAATCTTAACATTTCGAAAAATATTTAATTTAAGTACTAACCTACCTACTTAAAAAAAGATCATTAGATCATACTAAATGAATGAACAAAATTGCGTACATCTAAAATACAGATTAAAAAACAAAATAGTAGATTAAGGTTTTTTGAGAGAATGAGACAGAAAAAGAAACTAGTCTAATGAAAGGTGACGGGAGAAATGTATCAACATTTTGCGAATTTGACGTAAAAGAATTTAGAAACTATTCTGATAATATAAATACATACATACGAGTTAATTGTTATTTATTTTTAACTTTTATGAGTAAAAGCTCAAATTGTAATATTTAATTAAGACAATAGGTATTAGCGAAATTCAATCGAAAATTTAGAGACAGAAAAATCGTAAAAAGTAATTGGCACCTCTGGGACTCGAACCCAGGACCTTTCGCTTTCTGGGCGATGGCTCTTACCGCTGAGCTAAGGTGTCTCTATCCGATTCGGTCATTTTTAACTGTATCAAACTTCGACTAAGAACTACCTACATTATCCCCATTTTTCTTAGCGCATATTTTATTGGCTGCTATCTTTATGTATGATTGCAAGATTCAAACCCGAACTAAATGCTATCTAGATAGTGCCTAGATAAATTTGTATCCATTTTATTTTGAATATGCGACATCTTTTGAATTTTCAGTAAGAGTTTCGCTAATATTATCTTCATTTAATTAAACATAAATTGTTATTTTCGTTCCGTGGTTTTCGTGCAGCATCGCCATAGGGGTTCTTGCAATATCTCGATCGTATCTTACCTGAGCAATTTTTTTTACATAAACCTCACATAGGATGCCCTTAGGAAAATAATAAGGCTGTGTCATCTTTGACGATGCTGTGTGAGGGTCTTTTCGTGGAGAGGAAGGAGTGAACAAGGGTCTTGAAGAAACCCATTCTGTAGGAGGAAGATTCAGAGAGGCTGGGAAATCGTTCCACAGCCGTTTAACTCAAGAACGAGTCGTAGAAACGACCCGTTCTCGTGTGACAAATATCAACTGTATAGAAATATAGGACGCGCGTTTGGCGTATTTTCCGACTGTGCTAATTTTTTACTGAAATGTTTAAATTATTCCTACAACTAATTTTTGGTGGGTACTTATATCCATAACCGATTTTTTTCTTTCATAAAAAATACTCGTTCATTTCGAAACGAATATTTCGATTTATAATGCCCTGTACTATTGAAGGCTTCCAATAAAAGACGTATATGAGAAAATTCGTTAAATATTTACATACCTACTTTTTGTCATCATTATTTTTTCTTGATGACACTTTTATTATTTCCAATACTTAAAAAAATCATGCCGAAAGCTTTCATTTATAATTATTTACCTTTATATGCCGCACTACCTAGAATAGATTTTAATTTGAATTATTTGAATGTTGTGTGTAAGTATGTATGCATGTATGTTGTTCGTACAGTGAGTAAACTAGGGTGAGTTGGGCGTGGGGGTAACAATGATTGTACACACAGCCATCTGGCACTAATTCAACCATTAACTAATTTAATCTGTAGCCCCATTGATTGTCTGGTGAATATTTCGTAATTTTTGTTTACAATATGTTTACACGCGGGGCTGGCTAGGTACACCTTTATTAAGTGGACGCTTTGCAACACACGATTGTATAATGGATAGATGTTGTACTGGCAATAGAAACATATTGCCTTTTATATTGAGAATTGGTTCAGAAAATGTGGAGAAAGCTTTATATTAATGAATTTATTACAATGGAATAATATAAACCGATTATTTTATTTGAAACTAGCTGACCCAGAAAAAACTTCGTACCGCCTCAGAATCAAAAACCGTTGTGTTAACTTATTAGCTGAATTAAATTCAGTTTTTTATTATGTTCAAAATTACACGATGAAGCAATTTTTGAGAGTATCAGAGATGGCGTTGTGTATGGATTTATAATTTTTGTGATTTCCTTACTTTTCCATTTACTTAAGGGAATTGAGTTTCATTTTCTTTATACGTGTTTGGGAGATTTATTATAATTATTGTATTTTTACTTTGGGGGGTGCAGACATACATTCACCGTTGGTCCTATTTTTGACTGATGACATTTAGTGTGTAAGGAAAAGGGACAGCATTATATTTTTTAGAACAAAAGCACAACAATCAGCGCACTGACATTTGACGTTTTTGAATTTTTGGAATTCACTCACACCTCAAAATTATACTTTTCACAATATTCCTGCAGCTCTTTCAAAAAATGAGAATTCGTTCCATTCAAAATGAATGAGGAAAAGAATTTTTCCGATGTTTTAAAAGCTATTCTGCTATTCGGGGCGGAGACAAATCCAACAAATCAAGGATCATAAAAATCGCTCCAGCCGTTCTCGTGTTATAAATAGTGTAACTTACTCGACTTTGTTTTATATATACATATGTATTAAGATTAAAATCTATTAGGGTTTATGCACTGTTACATTATATTTTAAAAGTCAATACATCAGCTAAGCAGAAACTAGAAAAATATGACTTATTTTTAAGAAATTTGGTTACTTAGCAGGGGTGCCCGGGTTCATGGAGGGTGAGTTTTGTCAAGGTCTTGGCGGCGGATGTGCCTGCCCATCTACTGTGTAGCGGGCCAGATCGAGATAAACTGGTTGAGTGAGACCTAACGAACTCTCCTGCCGGACTCCTCGGAACAACGTCTTACACTGCAATTGGAGAGAATCATACGTCTGTCACTCACGGACACACTGAACCCCAGATTCCTACCCGCCCCTCTTACCGTACGACAATACAAAATTGGAAAAGGGTTTAAAGGGTGGGTAGGTATCTGGGGTTCAGTGTGTTCTGGTCATCCGCCTCCAAGACCTAGACAAACCTCACCTCATAAACCCGAGCACCTCTGCTAAATCACCAAACGTAGCGAACCACTTGGGGTGACCTATGGCAGAGGTGTTGGTTATCCAATAAAGGTTCAATATGTGGAGCTAATGTTAAAAATCTTTCATACCATTTAAATACATATAGATTAATAACAATATTGGTAATATTTTTTTATTAAAAAGTCCTTGCAGTCAAAGAGACGATGGTCAATGAGATATAAGAATGCTTTGAAAAATATGGTTTTCAAACATCATGAAGAACGAACGAATGTATTGTTTATAAACATAAAAGTGAAAATAAATATAAATATTTCACAATATGTTGGGGAAGCTCGAATGTCCATTGCAAGTATTAAATAATTCAATGCATGAATACTTATGTTACTACAAGAGGGAAATACTCGAATTCAAAATCAATATGATTGTAAATCTTAACGCAAACAAATCAACACTTAGGGCCAAAGCAAAACATTAAATAAAATCATGTTACCCAATGCTATAGTAATTACAACAATTTACATGCAATTATTCTACACAATTCCTACACTACGTACCATAAAACATGAAAATCGTAATACAGTATCACAAAAGATTGTGCCATAGTCCAAATCAGATTTACTCTGTGGGTATAAAAACCTACTACACAGTATACTTCCCTTATCAACAAAACATGAAACGCAATAATTGCCCAATTTAAATCGTTCATATATAAACTTTATCGTTGCTTAGCTTAAGGGTGGTTTTTGTGAGCTTTGTAAAACAGTTTTGTGAAGTTTTTTAGTGCTTCATTTCGGGCGGTTGAGTGTTTTCAATATTTAAACTGGCATTATTTATTTATAACATTAAGCTTTGGCATTGTTTGTTGTATTTTCAGCGATACACATCGGACGCCCCACAAAGGAGGGCTTAAGTCCGCGTTTCGTGGCCCTATTCACGAATTTTTATCGCCGGCGAAAGATCTGCAAATCTCCCGACGTCACTAATTCCCATTTGAATGGCCTGTGTTGGTCCGCCGTGGTTTCCAAACTCGATAATTGATCCCAACCATCGGGCCGCGAGATCGCTATTTGATACGAGCAATTTTATTGTTAGGTGTGGAATGATACAATTTTGACAGAGAAAAAAGTGCAACGGAAATGTGTGATTACCTGTGTACAGTCCTCAATCGTAGAACTATAATATCCTCTTGGCTTTGGCATCAGAAGGCACAGTTTCAATACATGGCGAATTGCATATAGATATATTTTTACCACCAGTTTTTTCTAGAAAGTCAACAACACTACAGAAACTTTTTTTCCTATTGAAGAATATTATTGAACATATGGAATACATATAACAATGTCTTCTCTTATATCAGAAGTATCTACCTCATTGCATTGTTTGTTGGAACTGAAAAATGCTTAGGTGAGCTAGGCTGCGCCATTTTCTTGACGCGCCGGAGTTTACCGTTTCATTTTTTTTTTAATATTTTTTTTTCGCTCCAGAGTTGCTCTGCAGTCTTAAAATAGCATTTGTAATATTTAGTAACAAGATCTTAATAAAAAAATACTTTCCATCCTAGCTCTTTGCAATTCTTTCTCCTTTTTTTCCTTTCTTCATACTAAATTCCCAATTAAATGTGATACGGGGTCACCAGCTGCGAAGGGTAGAATTTTTTAAGAATTTTTAATGTCAATTTAAGAGTAGGTACTTACTCGTCTCAATAGGCAAAAGGACATATTTTGATGTCACCATTCATAGACAAATTATGTAGTAAACTCGCCTATTCCTCATTTACTTAGTTTAGCAAAAAAATATACAAATAATATCGACATTTTTAATGCAGTAATTTCTATGTTTAAAACATACGTAAACAATTTTTTTAATATCATCATTTCTGATAACCTAATTGTATTGTTATCCTTTTATTTTCTTCAAATTTATCCAAATTGCACTGTAAAGTAAGAAATTAATTTTATTAAGATATTGTTTATTACTAAACCTTGTGTAAAAAAATGTAAACATTATCTTCCAAATTTATAAATCCCTTTGCCGTAAAAATGAGTAAAATAAATAAATTTTATATAGGGCGTTTCCTCAATTAAACTTTTGGTACTATGATAAGAAGTGGTAAATTATCAAAGTATTGAAAGATAAATTGTGAGCTAATATAGATACACAACACAAGTATTAAAAAAATATATGTGTAATGTTTTTATTGCAAACTACCACTTATGTACTGAAAAGGAAATAAAAAATATATACTCAAATACGTTGAACATGATCTACTTTCATTTTCAAAACTTTTTGGTAAATTCTCAAATTCAACGAGGCGAAACTATTCTTCTTTGAAGTGTTTTGAAAATCACACACCTTTACAATGGTTTCCTTTCACAACAATAAATACAAAAATCAACATGAAAATGATGATTTGGAATTACGCAAATCGTTTTGTTGCGTACTTATGCATCCCCATACCTTATTGTTCGAATTGTTTGCGTTCTTTATTCCAAATTTGAAAATTCAAACGTATCACGTCAGCTATATATTGTTCGCTCAATGTCCAATTGTGGGCTCATCTCGACAACTCGGGCAGAAAATTATCAATGCGTGAAAATAAGTGGGCCACTCATGTTGCAAAGAGATGGGCATAATCGAGAGAATCATTTCGATATAATCGATTTATTTTTTAATCCAATAATTTATATACTTTCGAGTTGGTTAACAATTGAAAACCAATACTTCCAAATTTATTATAACACCTTTTACCTATAACTAATCGGAATAATCGAAACCTAAAGAGAGCGTATCTGTTTTAATAATATTAGAAAATTGTGAAGAATCTCCTCAAGGATGCTGTGGAAGTGTGGCGGTCTATCCTCTATATCTACCCCTGCGCGGAAACGGCATGATGGTTAGTTAGGTAGTTAGTTTAAGGTCCAGCAATCCAAATTTCTTCGTTTTTAAGTTCTTAAGAAATGATGTGATATTATTTACTTTACATTTGCTGGGTCGAAACGGTAATTACATATATAAATTTCCCTGTATAAAAAAAATGGCTCAATAAGCTTAAAAAATTAATATTAATAACACATTTGGTTCTGTCACTTAATATAATAATAATAATATTTGGCTAATTTATATAGCGCCGTTTTCGTGAAAAATCACCTCAAGGGCGCTGTACAAATAAATACATAAAAAATAATATTACTGGCTTACAACTAAGATTTACAATTATAACTAGTGATTTACATCTAAGTCTTATTGCTAGTGACTTATGACTAAGACATATAAAAGCTGACCTAAAACTGAGCTCAATGACATATATATTTACAATATGACTTAAAGTTAGAGATTTATAACTAACATATTTATTTACATTTAAAAATACTTGAAAACATCTTATAAATATCATACATTCGCCAGAATCACTCCACAGCGCCAGAAGAAGAAGGAAGTTTTTACATAATAAATATTACTATTTAAGGACATGGATGCAAAATTTATCGGATTTACGAAAATGTATGGAAATTAATCGCCGATCTTTACCGCATTATGATGACTCATCGCTCAACATTAACCGGATTGAGGTGTAAGGTTACCACTGACAGACCATTGGTAGGTAGATCAATAGCATTTTGAGTTTTTCGTTAGTAGTTGTAGGGAATAGCAAATAAAATAGTATATATTCGTGGACATCAACAATTATTAGAGTATAATTAAATTACAAAGTTTAAATTTAATGACGAATTTATGGAAATGAGTATTTGAAAAAATGAGTTTTAAGTTTGGATCTAAATTCCGCTGGGTTGGTTATGCATCTCAATTCCATGGGAAGTTTATTCCAAGCCTCAGGACCGGATACTCCAAACGCGCGATCACCAAAATTAGTGTTCGGATTTCGCTTGGGTTCTTTCAATCTTCCAATTGCAGACGATGTCGCTGATCTAAGAGATGACTGCCTTAGACCTATATTTTCCGGAATGCATAGTTCAGAGATATAGGGTGGAGCCATTTCATTGATAGCTTTAAACACCATCCAGCATAACTTATACTGGATCCTTTCAGGACACTTCAACCAGTGAAGATTTCGGAGGTGTTCCGAAATGTGCGAAAACTTGGGTACCCCTGTGATTAGTCGTGCTGCGGCGTTGAATACTGATTGTAGTTTATCAGTTTGACATTTAGGAAGACTTGCATAGATACCATTGCAATACATTCGTATTTAGATATCTCCCTTTCCCACCATCTTCGTTTTGAAGGCTTACTACGGAGCCTTAAGTGGTCTACCATTATAAGAAACGTTTCTTCTACTTATTATAGCTCGTATATTTGATTTAGACGAAGCGTAATGAATTTTATATTTTGTAGTATTTCGGCTCTGTGTTTCATTGCAATATGTATATAAGTATAACGTGTTCAACAAAGCCTAAAATTCGTAGCACCATTTGCATCTTTTATTGATATTTATACAAGTGTTACCTCACTCGACGGAATGCGACGTATTTCCTGTGTTGTTGAAGACAATAAACAAATACGCCAACAATAGGAATACTGCTATGGAATTCTTTCATTCGTTGTGCTTCTACAAAACCTATTCTTCTCAGAAGGAAAAATACTGAGGAACCAATTGAAAACAGTTATCATAAGTTAATTTAAAAAAAAAATAATCAGGGTGTAATAAAATGATTTTTGTCTTTAATAAATCTGTTTCAAATGTCTTTTAACACTTGTATTTTATTGAAAAGGCAGAGGTTTGAACCTTCCTTCCCAGTGATCGGAATCAACCGCGATACAAAACGGGCCAAATCCGGATTTGGTAAGGTCGAGATATATCTACATATATATTATATGACATTTCTTTGAATTTCATAAAAATACGTATTTATCCGCGCGTGTCTTCAAGATTGCCACATAAAGTTGACAGAATGCATTGTCATCAACAGCGAGTCTATCTGTCGAGTTTCAGCTCGATCGGATATCAGTAATGGGATTAATTTTCGGCTTCAGTTGTACATTCATTCATTCAAGAAAACAAAAGTGAAATTCAGTACATAGCGACCCTGCCTGTACAGTGTAAGGACGGGGTAAATGTATCACCACCCGGTTGTGAGATGGGTAAAGGTAGAGGATGTATATTATTTTAATCATATTTTATGTGATACAATAAATTGAAGTTTGTTGTGTGAGGCTGGAAGTGGTGGCGGGGAGTAAGGGAGAGGTAAGAGAGGGAGATTTTTAAAGTATTATTGTATTAAAACCTAATAATTAAGCATGGCTAAAGCCATATCAAGTAAAGTTCTATTCTGAAAATCCATAAAACGGAAGATTCCGTTTTTCTGTAAAGCTGCGGAAACACTATACCTACATTATACGTATAAGTTATCCCCGCATGCTGTTGATAAAGTTTCTCTATCTAGTGTTTCATTGACAGTGTACCTAAATTCGTCAATTAAATACCATCATGAACTACGGAGCATTAAAATTTTTTTTTTGATCATTATAAAAAAAGCTTCCTTAGTTATATTTTTCGATTGATCAACAAGAAAAGAAATTTAATAAATTCAAATTAATCATAATTTTGTAAAATTTATAAGTACTTACACTGGAGTTCTATGAATAGAAGACCACAGGTCTAAAAAAATATGTTTCCAATTTTCTTTCACATATTTACGAATAATGAACGAAAACCAAGATTTCCTTTGAAATATGTATTAATATTTGTTAGTAGATGCTCAAATTAATATTATAATATTAAAAACTACATATTTTATGTATCATTTAAAAAATATATGTAAAAGGAATTACAAAAGTTGTCCAAAGAAATGTTACTAAATCTTCTATCTGAAGGTATCTTCAGACACGATAGTATTGAAAAACTAATGCGAATAAAAAAAACTTTGCTTTAGTCATTTGAAAAAAATAATCTTTTCTGAACCACTAAAACAGTCACCATCTGGAAACTGGAAACGGAACGTACAGACAAATTTACAGACAGAAGAAATGAGAAACGGTCGAGTTAAAACAGGACTTCGAAACGCTCAGTCAATTATTTTCATCGGCGCGTTTTGCCTTCAAACATTTTGAGTTCTGACACCACTTAAATTATCAAAATACAAAAAATCCATTCCGTGTTATGTTTCCTATTAGGAACAACAACACTTCAATTTATTGTGAAAACGTATGTCCCTCTCTTTAGAACGAACAAAGCTCCGATTGTGTAGGAAACACATTTCCACCATTCGTTTGAATCAAAGCGAAGCAATTTCATTAATGTCAGAACAAACACGTTTTCATTCCGATAGTGCTTTGTCGGCAATCGAAAAGCTTTTACCGATAATACAAAAATGACACTACTACCAATGCGTTTCCAAATCACGGGCTTCTCTTGATCACATTCCGATATAAAATATATAATTTTCAGTGACGTGCTCCTTTTTTTCATGATTATTAATTTACATTCAACCTACATTTTGATTCGTATTAGAAAAAATCCACCTCTTCCTTGGAATTTTCAAAATTAACTATCACTCTTCTTTTGTTGGAAAAAAACTTCCGTCTCATTATCACAACAATCCAATTCTGTTGAGAGTTCAAAAAGTGGTTGAAACAAAAAAATATTTTTTTTACAACTTTTTTGATGATAGCTAACTTCCATTATTTTTTTAATGTTTTTTTCTTCTTGTCTCTTCTCGGCTCTTCTTGGATCTTCTTGTCTATTTCTAGCTGTTTTTGCCTCTTTCTGAATCGTGTGTCTTGTCTCTTCTTGCTTCTTCTTGGATCTTCAAGTCTCTTCTTGTCTCTTTCTATATCTTATTAGGTTTTCTCGACCCTTCTTGGCTCTGCTTGTCTCATCTTGTATTTTCTTGTTTACTCATCTCTTCTCGACTCTCCTTGCTTCTAATTATTTCTTCTTGTCTATTTTTGTATCTTCTCGTCTCTTTTTTTCAACAAGTAGATTTAGATTGATAAAAATTATTGTTTTTTTTTTAAGTTATAAAATATGGAATGGTCTTCGACCGTGTATAAACTTATCCCTTGAAAAGTGACATCCCTTTGAAAAATTATTTAAAGTGATAAAAAAACAGCCCCTTTTTTAAAAAAATAAACCCGTTTTTTATCACTTTTAATGACTTTCCAAAGGAGTGATGAAATTTCATATTGTTGAGTTGTCCGATTGAATTTTTTTTATAATTTTGAAAGTTTCCTGGTGAAAATTCCTTCGGGCGTCACTGGTTTTGTCCCATCAAATGATAATAGTTGACAATGATAGATTCACTTGTGGCCCGTCAGTCAATCGGACAAAAGAAGTAACATTTACAAAAAGCCCCGACGCGGGTACGAATGGCGTAATAACATAACACGCCGTATGTGTACGAAAGAATACAGTAACAAGTAGCGGTGATGTGTGGCAGTTAAAGGGTTAGATCCTCTGGCAATCAATAGAATACATGAAATTGATTGAATTGATTGTCTATTTTCATGCAAATATTTGACTTAAAAACTATTCACGATAATATTTAAAAATCACTGCCTAAGAAACTGCCACATTTACACAACAAAAACAACTCTGGTTTAAATTTGAATTTATTAAAATTATTGATAAGCAATATCGTTCAATTTTATATTTATGAAGAATATCAAAAGCTGTTGGGTTTAATGTTTTATCCCCGCTTTAAATTCAAATTCAATTTGACAATATCGCTCATCCTTTACCGCACAATCTCCCTCTCTTTCTATTTAAAACTTGATTGACAGATACAATAATAACGCCACATTGTCACGTGTGGGATTGTAGGGGGGGGGAGGGGGGTGTATTTAAATTGAAAAATTGACGCATAAATATTACACATCCATATGCTACTCGAAAACTACTCCATATTCGATACGCGCAGGCAACTCGCAACCCTAAACGACTTTGATATGAATGTCTCAAAAACGACAACCCAGAGTGGTTACGATTCTTGGCTACGAATCTGGAGGTCACGGGTGCGAATCCCGGCGAACGCAAGTAGTTTTTTCCAGATAATTTGTGTTATTTCACAATTTATTAATTAAATAAAAGCCTGGGCTATTATTAATTATTACTTCTTCAAACTTTGCAAAATAACTTTGTGTCATTATTTATTATATAATTAATAACACATCACTTTGTATAAACCACTTTTTAATAAACAATATTGACATGTTTCAATAACAATGTTATCTTCTTCAGGATATGTTAATATATTAACTTATATATATTAACATATCCTGAAGAAGATAACATTGTTATTGAAACATGTCGATATTGTTTATTAAAAAGTGGTTTATACAAAGTGATCTGTTATTAATTAAATATTATTAATTATTAATTTATTAATTAATTAAAAGCCTGGGCTTAGTACCTATTTATATTTGCGGCACGTTCCAGAGTGGTGGATAATCTTAGTATCGCCCTGGTGAAATACCTTCATTCAAAGTTGAAACGTTGCTTGTAATGGCTTTAGCCGTATTTGGTGTTCAGATCAGTACTTCCCCACGATCGTCATCCCCGCCTTCTTTCCTTCCCCACTATCTTCAGCCTCACAACATCAAAGTGGCACTTCATCACTCCTTTAAAAAAATATTAAAAATTTTGGAAAAAAACTGGGTTTAATAGGTTACGTCAGGTTAGGTTATGGGCTTTTTTCATCACTGTTAATTACTTTTCAAAGGAGTGTTGAAATGCCACTTGTTGATTTGTCGTCGATTCGTTGCCTCACAATGGTGATTGGAAACTTTTGGGACTCTTGTGCAGTACTCACATATTTTTTACACCATAACAATTAATACAAATGTTTGTACCTACAATGTAGGCATCTAAATCTGATATGTCATGTCAGATTTTTATAGCATTTTTCAGCATTTATCAATTAAACATGTGAAAAATTGTAATTTTAAAGAAACACCGTTTACAATTCGTAGATGTTACACACCACACATGTTTGAAAATATCAAGAATGTTATGAAGGTACGTACCCTTTAAATCTTCAGGGTAAGTACGGAAGTGATATACCCACATGTATTTCCTTTGATTCTAAAATAACAAAACACAGATTTTTAACTATCCATTTATATTTTAGAATGAAATAGAAATACGTGTCGTGGAGTCTCAGCCTTACATTATTTTACGAAACAATTACTCAAATGCATGTCAAGATATTTTTTACCATTTTTGTCATTACGTTTAAATAGTTTTTAGAAGTAAGTGCGAGAATTTTTAAAAATAACAATTTGATGCAAAGCAATTGGTGAAACTTACATGAAATAAAATCTATGTACCGTTTTCATAATTGATTCCAATTTATGCCGAACCGGTCATAGATTTCAACTTACCCAATTTATCCAGCCTCCAAATCAGATTTGTTAAATCGCTGTTCTTATCTTGTTTTCATCAGAAAGCGACCTCAAATTAGTTATCAACTGCGATTCATCAACGCCGATTAAAAGCACTCGATCCCATTGAGCCAGGGCGAGATTTGCGCCCCAAGCATTTTTTCACCAGTCTGTCAAGGGTAGGTGGACTACATAAGGGGTATAAATAATAAATTGAAAATCCCAGTACGGAACGGAGTGTCTAAACAATAGGGTTGTAGCCACCCTTGTGCTGTGTGCTGACGGATAATGCTATAGTTGTCACCCTAAATCAGGACCGACACGTGAAGAGGTGAACGCGTTTAAACGGTTCGGCGAACTCTTCGCTTTTGCCTGATGACGTATTTAGTATTTCGTCATCAGCATCGTGATTCGTGTATCAGCTCGGGAAAGTGTCTGTTTAATTGAAAGCGAATGTATTACCTACTGAAATACAAAGTCGATCGAGATGTGGATCCAAACAAGCACGAGCAAGCGAGTATACGACTCCTTAAGAACACTATATGATTTATTTTTACTGCTAATTAGACCATCTACATAACATAATATTTAAAAAAAAATACCAATGAAGGTGATGGCGATTGATCTTGTCGACCACGATGAAATTACTTGTTGAAATATCCACTTGCATACCGAGCCTGCTTAGTATCGAATCGACTTCACGAAATGATACTGTGAAATGACTTATGTGAAAATATTATGTGGTAGTATTTCACAAAATAGTATTTCAGATCAAAAAGTTTAAATTTTCTACCACCTAGACCATAGGTTCTCAACGTGGGCGATAACGCCCCCTTGGGGGCGTTTGAGACCTTCAGGGGGGCGGTAGAAGATCCAGAGACAATTGGGGGGCGTTGAGATGGCACAGGGGGGCGTTGGCAAGTAAAAAAATATGATCTAAAAAAGACAAACAAAACACTCTAATCACATACTAATAAAGCAAAGTAAACTTTAATATTGGTTAATTTTTGTTATTAAAAACCCATGTCGGAAGTTAAAAAGAAGATACGGGCAATATGGTGTGGATTAGACTAAATACGGATTTATCGAAGATCCCACAAATCCATGCGATGAAGCCTTCTAGGTTTCAAGATCATTTTAATAAAATCCACCCGGATAAGAAAGACAAAGATGTGACTTATTTTCAAGACATAAAAAAGAAGTACAAAATTCAGCCAATAAATATATAATAAAATAATTTTCAACAGCTTCTAAGCGTGACG
The DNA here is from genome assembly GCA_917563855.2 of Limnephilus lunatus. NCBI lineage: Eukaryota > Metazoa > Arthropoda > Insecta > Trichoptera > Limnephilidae > Limnephilus > Limnephilus lunatus. Next base: position 101,423,199 of record OU830595.1, read on the forward strand.
ATGATGGACTTCAAGCTTCGTACAATATCTCATTGTTGATTGCTAAAACAGGCAAACCATATACTATTGGGGAAGATTTAATTTTACCAGCAGTAAAAGAAGTAATTACCACTGCGCTCCATAAACCAGCTGCAGATATTATCCGAAAAATTCCTTTGAGCAATAGTTCTGTGCAAAGACGAATTGACGAAATGGCTGAAAACATTGAAGAATCATAATGCAATCATCTGCAGTCTTGTCGATTTTCAATTCAGCTGGATGAGTCAACTTTACCAACCAATGAAGCATTGCTATTGTCATACGTGAGGTTCATCAAAGATGAGAAAATATGTCAAAAACTATTGTTTGTTACAAATTTGGAAACAGATGGAAAAGGAGAAACCATATTTAATACACTGGAAAAGTTTTGTGACGAAAAGAAAATTCCTTTTAATAATATTTTGTCAGCTGCTACGGATGGCGCTCCAGCTATGACAGGGCGTCACAAAGGCTTCATAGCGTGCTTAAAAAATAAAGTTCCTGACTTGCTTGCTGTGCATTGCGTAATTCATCGCCAGCATTTGGTTGCGAAAAGTCTGAGTGAACGCCTACATACATCACTGCAATATATTATCAGAGCAGTTAATAAAATCAGAAGTAACGCATTGAATGACAGATTATTTAGTCAGCTTTGCATTGCCAATGATGAAGATTTCAACCGATTGCTGCTTCACACAGAGGTGCGCTGGCTGTCAAAAGGTTCTTGTTTGACTCGATTTTACAATCTGTTTGAGTTTGTGATAGAGTTCCTAGGAAACAAAGAGACAGAATTGCGCGAAAACCTCACCTCATTGAAGAACGATATTGCGTACTTGACAGACCTGTTTAAATTGTTTGTCAATCTCCAACTTCAAGGCGATGACTTAAATTTGATTAAAATAAAAAATTGCGTTGCAGCTTTTGTATCCAAACTACTATTATACAAAAGAAATATCGGCAGACGGGAATTTAATAACTTCCCAAATTTATCAGCAGTATCATTCCAGAACGACAACTTGCTTGTTTACTGTCAACACTTGGAAAACCTCCACAGTGATTTCAATGAACGAATCCAGGATATTTAACGTGGACATACCAGACTGGGTTTTGGATCCTTTTTCAAATGTCAACACAGGATCATCCCAGTTAGAAGAATAACTAATAGAACTGACGACAAATGAGGAATAAAAAATTAAATTTACCAGACTGGGTTTTGGATCCTTTTTCAAATGTCAACACAGAAGGATCATCCCAGTTAGAAGAAGAACTAATAGAACAGACGACAAATGAGGAATTAAAAATTAAATTTAAGAATGGCTACCAAGAATTTTGGCTGCAGAAGCCGATTTCGCAACTGTACCCAGGATTATGGTCGATAGTTCAACGATTTTTACTAGCATTCCCATCGTCCTATTTAGCTGAACGTGGATTCAGTGCTGTAGCAACGTTGGTAACCAAAAAGAAAAATAGGCTCTATATTACAGATGCGGCAACTTACGTTTGTTTTTAAGTAAAATCGAGCCTAATATAAACAAACTTCTTGAAACGCATCAAATTCAACCATCTGATTAGATAAGTTATAAATTCAATATCTTTTCAATGTTAAGAAAAATATTTTTCTATATAATTAAGTATGCGTTTTAATTGTTCTCATTAAAACAATCTCCTTCTCAGAATAGGATAGGAGTCATAGCCTTTCTCACGATTACGTAATATTACCGTGTAATTACACGTTTATATATAATCGTGGCAATAGCTGTTTCAGATTCGCGACTATTTTTTACATATTAGGTACCTAGTATGTAAAAAATAAAAACGGACTTTCAGGAAACCCATCAACCCCCCCCCCCCCCCCCCCTCCCCCAAGATGGTATCTAAAAGCAGTTGGGGGGCGCTAGAAAAAAATATACTGTCTAAGTGGGCGGTGGGCAAAAAAAGGTTGAGAATCTATGACCTAGACTAACCTCTGACTACATATGACAGAACTTCAGAGTTCATGAAGTTGAAAAAACACCAGAAAATGGAATACCTAAGTTAATTTTTTTCTGCCAACAATTTCTAAACTCGTGCAACTATACACATATAATATTATTATTTTAATATTTCAACTCAATGTAATTTCTATCATGAGCTCAAATAATAATGCAACGTATTATCTTCGTATATCAACGTATTACAATATTTATCTTCGTTACCATTATTTTTTTATTTTTTTTAATAACTCAATGAATAAAATATTCTCACATTATAAGATTTAACCATTGAAAATAATATTAGCTTGGTAGAGCAGAACCTAGGCAAGGCAAAGGTAGTAGGTTCGATTCCTAGATGCGAACGATTTTTTATTTATTTTTTCTGTTTCAGATTTTTGTTTAAGAGTCGCTAATATTGTCTTCAAATGTTGTAAGTTTTTATTCGAGAGGTGTAGGGTAATACTGATCATTTATATTATTCACATTTTACATAGCACAGAATACGATTTTTTTTTACATAGCACAAACACATATGAACCGTGTTCCAAATAATATTATAGGTACCTGCATTATGGCTTAATTCATAATTAATTTGTTAATTATTTATCACTTAGTTATTTATAACAACCTAATAGGCTTATTTTTTGTTAATAATTTTCACTGAGCCCACCTGGCGACTTGTTTTTTTTTGTTCTTTTTTTCGAATCAAACAAATCAGCTCCGAGCATGAGCTGTGACTGGATAACAAAACGCTTGACAATGTGACGTTGTCAATTTATTCAATCCAGCCATTGTTGCGGGTAAAAAGCTCCCTTTCTTTGTGAAGGCGGTAAATTCGGCTTAACAAACAGAATAACTGCTCTTCAAAAACATGCAGTGGTTTCACGCGACTTTCCTTTCGCGGTATCGAAATATGCGATAAACATTTACAACCTTACTTATAACAAGGTGAAAATATTACGCGGCAGTAAAAAGCTTGGCAAACTACTATAGCGTAGGTATTTTACGTAGGTTTATTGGGGGTTTTCCCGAGGCTCACATTTTAATTTATTTCGGCGAATTCGTAAATGAATTACCATTTTTATTTCCACGCCTCACAAGGGATGCAAGTTATTTATATTTTAGATTAATAAAAACAGTACGTTGCTATCATTTTTTTTAACGTACAACGCCTTTAAACGTACAATTAAAGTTAGCGGTGAGCACCAGATTCTATTTTTCTAAACATCTTAAATATTAGTAACACGTTCTTCATAATTAATTAAAATGAACCCGATGGAAAGGTCGAATCTCCAGGTCAGCTAGGGTGAATTCGACCGTACGTCCGTCCAATACGTCGTGCCGCGGGCGCATATTTGTTTACACGCTTTCTTCACTTACATCGTTAAGATTCCCACATTATTTTTCTTTTTCTTCTTTTCTTTGATAGGGCAAATTCGACAGTAGGACGGTTCAATACACGGGTCGCGAGTCACAATTTGTATACACGGCTTCTTTACTTACGTCGTTAAGATTCTGAATATATTTTAGGGTATGGTGTCGTCTTAAAACGGCTTAAGGCCATGTACCATCGCTTTTCCGAAGCATAAGTTCTAAAAAGATAATTTTCTTGACAGACAATTGGTCACTGAATATAGGTGAATCTAAATCACACTTGGAATCGTTTTTGTTGTGTATTTTTTTAAATTAAAGCTTTCGTTTTCGAGTTAATATAGTGCGAAGTTGAAAATTTTTAGGTCAAATTTTCAAAAATTGCTGGTAGTTTAACATCAGCTGTTTAATGTCCTTTAAAATACATCGAAAAAACACAACCAAAAGCTTCTTTTAACCCCTTAGTTGCCGAAGTAGACCTAAAAAAGTTGCTCAGATGGAGAAAAAAATCTGTTCCAAAAGAACCTGCCTGGCTCTTTCGATCTGGTCACCAAATCAGACTAAAGCCATTTCACTTATCGTTTCTATTCTGAATATGTTGAAATTTTCTACCACTCGTAAGTATAAGACATCAACCACACGTTCTCAGCATCATGAAAGATAGAAGAACACCCATGTACGTCAATTTTATCAAGTTATAAAGTCCAGCCAAATGTTTAAATTCCACATTCCTATGTGATGTAGATTTAACAGTTTTCCGCACGTGTTACGAGTTTCCTGACACCGTTTATATAGTAAATATTGTATTATAAATATTTTTCAAACTTTTTATACATCTATCATTTATCGACATCAAGATAAAATTACAAAATACTACCAGAATTGTATTAATCATCTTATAACAACTGGTCTCCAGTGACAACTAAAAAAATACAAAGTACAACTGAAAATAACAAGTTTAACTTCAGTTCATAGCGAGTTTTAATACTTTCATAAAGGCCCATTTGATACGAAAGCAATAATGTCCAAACGCGCACAATATGTGTAAAAAACACACGGATGATTGTTCCTAATCTGCGCACAGTGGCGCGACGGTACAGCGGCACAGTGGTCACAATGAGCTGTGAGAGGAGCAATGAATAATGTAATGCGCCCTCGACAATCATTAAACGTCATTGTTACTAAATTATTCCCGCGGAGGGACCTGGGGGCGGGGGCTTGTCAGAATTCCCCCGGAAAACAGATAAAGCTTTTTAAGTAGGTCCCTACGCGTTTTGATGGAATATCTACATTTGTTTAATCTTTTATAATATCTGTATAATACCTGCTTCCTAGATTCCGAAATTGTGAAATCTAATGTAAATACGTATTATCTTATAAACGTTTGTTATTTTAACAATTTTTTTAAAATAACCTTATCTGAAGGCACGCATAATATTACTTAAAGTTTGGAGGTTTTGAGGTAAAAAGATTTATTTGTAATTCTTTTTATTTTATTTAGCGAAAATCATCAAGGTTTAACAATACATTAAGGTTGATTTATACATGGATGCTTGTATACCGCCGTTTTGTGAAAAATCACCTCAAAGGCGCTGTAAAAACTTGTAATATATTTCTAAAACCTTACTTCTAACTACAAACTAGTCAAAACATTATAACAACTTACGGCTAAAATTGCATCCACTGGTTCATCGATCACCAATACAAAACTATAAGTACAATGATTTGACCAATGAACGCGATGCTTCGAAAAAATGTACTGTACAGGCAGAAAATAAACAGGACCATATTTACCTGGGAGGTCACTTGAGATAAAGCATATAACAATTCCTGGCGTTATCAGGTATTCCTCAAGGGTCAAACCTTGGTCCTCTGCTGTTCCTTATACTTATAGATGACATCCAGGTATGTGTAAAATATTGCAAATGTCTTTTGTTTGCTGATGACCTCAAACTTTTGTTGGAAATAACCTGTTACCAGGACTGCTTAAAAATGCAATCTGACCTTGATGCTGTAGCTGAATGGTCAGTAAAAAACAAATTAGAATTCAACATGAAAAATGTGTAACTATGACATATACCCGCTCCCGGAAGCCCATAGTTTTTGAATACAACATTAAAGGGAAAACATTATGCCGAGTCAACAGCTTTAAAGATCTCGGTATCGTCTTTGATCCCAAACTGACATTCTCGGATCACATATCGCAGCTCACTCCAGCTTGCTATAAACTCCTGGGTTTCGTCATCAGAATATGTAAGCAATTTGATGACCCAGTAGCAATGATAGCCATGTTCGATGGCGTCATAAGAAGCAGGCTGGAGTATGCTAGTGGTGTGTGGACTCCGCACCAAGCGTATATTAATATGCTGGAACAAATCCAGAAAAAGTTCCTCAGGTATGTCTATATGCGGATGCATGGAACGTATCCAAGATTCATGCACCATATGGATTTGCTTGAGGCAACTAATAGATTTAGCTTGGAAACTAGACGTTTTGCAAATCTTGCAGTTCTTGGTTATAACATAATTCATAACCGTATTGACAGCCCATTCCTCTTGGAATGTTATGGCTTATACGTGCCTGAAAATTTCAGCCGTAGTCGGCGACACGACTTGTTCAAGGTACCATACGGTAGAACGGATGTTCTGGCACAGCATAGCATGACAAGAGGAATGGTGCTGTTGAACGAAATTTCGGAAACGCTAGATATATATAACTCTTCTTTAGATAGCAAAAGTAGATGTGCTATGTATTTATATAATGACAACAAGATATACTCCATAACATACGTCATTACATTTTATGTAGTTTGGATAAGTTTAGATTTGAGTTCATTTTTATTAGAGATTTTGCATTTATTTTCAATACAGTAAGTAGTTGTAGACATCCCCATCAAAGAGGATATTATTATGAGTTGAACACAATCTTATAAGGCAGGCATTTTGATTTGAATTTGTTTTACAGTGTTTTTGTTAACGCCTCTGACGTGTAGTTACGATCAATTCAATTCTATTTCATAATTCAGGAGTCAGTAGGTAATGCTGTTTATGATTTTATAACAAAAATATTCACTCAATGCATATAGGTTGCTAGTTGCTAGATCTGGGTTTTATAATGTTAATTTGTTGAAAGTTGTGTTAGATGGACCTGATTGGTTTGAGAGGTGTCTTATGGAAAAAAATTGGATTATAAAATAAAAATTTATATAAAAACATAATTTTTAGTGGTTGGACATTTTGCATGCTCGATGATTATTTCTTTCCCTGAAAGAATGCTTCACTGAATAAATTGATATTAATTATTGCATACATATTATTTTAGAGTGTAAAATCTAAGGAAGAAATGTATAAAAAAATATCATTAAAATACTATTCGCACGTCAAAGCATTCTAAAAGAAAGTAAGTTTGTTTTCGAGTTGCACAACTGCGTATGAATATTTGATTTAGTGATAAACGAAGTGAAATAATTTACACGGGAATATTTATTTCAAAAGATTTATACGGCATAGTATTTTGTAAAACACGATTTCTTTGCGCGATTTTTAAAAATTTAATGAACGCCATAAAATTTGTAAAATCTTCACACCTCGCATGCTCATAAAATGTTTATGAAACAAAACTACACATAATTTATTTTTAAAGGCGGTTTATTCATTACTCTGACAGCGAACACACATTTCCTCTTTCAATGGTGGAGCTCCAACTATTGTGCAAAACGAGAACTGATTCTAAAGGGTTGCTTTTGAACAATCATTTCTATCTTTTATATTTCGCAAAGTTGTCACTCCGGGGGTTGGTTTGAAGTGGGGGATGCGCCCCAGTGGTGGGGGTGAAGGCAGGGGCTGGGGAGAAGGGGTAGGGGAAGGGTAGGAAAGGTTAAGCCTAATACCCCCGCTGGGTCGCGGTAAATCGAGGGTGCTTGTGGCAAACTAAGCGAAAAGAGATTTTCTAGCCGATTGATAAATTGTTGAAAGTGCGTTCAGATTGAATTAGGTGATAGCGAAAAAAGTCCACCCAATAGTGGTATTATGTAGGCCCGATAAAATAATACGTCGTTTAATAAAGTTAAAACATTTCAGTTTGAAAAAAAATAATTGTTTTCATTTCAATATATTTGTGTTTTTCCTCTAATCGGAAATAAGCATTGAAAAGTTGTTCTGGAGTAGATAAGATTCTAAATAAAATAAGATAAAAATTGACAACTTGCTACAATTTAGAAACATCTGAATTAGTACTTATTATTTGACTGTTTAACAATTAATAACTTAATAGCATACTTTGAACAATTCATAAAAAGACAGTCTGCTGATAATTAATTCAAGTATGTAGGAAAATGTAGCCAGTTTGATAAAGAGCTACTTCAAAATGGCCCACATTATATACAAATAATGCAAACCATAGTGATCAAGAGACATTGGATTGTGGAATCCAATAATGTGTAGAGCTCGGTCCTACATTAGTATATTTTGTAAACCACAATTTAAACTTGCTTTGTAAACTAAGTCACTTCATTTAATAAAATATTTCAATTTGAGGTTTTACTCATAAAGTTAAAAATAAAAGTAAACAAAAAAAAACAAACAAAAAAGTTGGGTAGTTAGGAATTTTAATAGACTAAACCTAAACTGGAAAGATTAAGTCAGCCAAACCATTAAAAAAATTAGAAATTTAATTTACATGTTTTAAAAACATACATCTTCTCATTGAAAAATTTAACCTCAGCTTACTGTTATAGTACAATCAAATCTCCAAGACGGTTATATACAATCAGTTAGAGAGCTCCATAGGTATACAAAACAAATATATCCTCTGTTGAAAGTTTTAATAATCAAATTAATGTTTAAAAAATAGGGAGGGAGTGATTACTCAAAAAAGAGAAATTTAAAATAAGTAGGTATTGAATTTAATGGTCTTGCCCTGAAAAATGATTATAATTCAAATAATAAAAAGAGAAAAACACATTTTTTGCTAATAGCATACGATAAAAACACGTATTTACATCACATGATCACGTGTCTAGGGAAAAATACTTCAGCAGCCGAACGGAAAACAAGAGAAAAATTAAATGCGATAAATGCCGTAAACACTATAATTAAAAACGTGAAAAAAGAGCATTTATTTGATTAAAAAATATATATTTTCCTGTGATATATTCATCTTCAAAATTTGTACAGGTACAAATTTTTAAATTTTAAAGTTAATATTTCTCTAAAACCTAATCATCATGATGCTCATTTTGCTATAGAAGAGAAATATAGAAAAGTTAGTAATTGTGTAAATATCTATAGAATGTATTTTCCGAAAATATAATTTTGGTGGTTATAAAACTGTAAGGAGAAGCATTACTCCATCCACTCTGTGAAGACATTCAAACAATTATAACAAACAGACATTCAGTAATTCACAATATTCATAAACCTACCTTTAACATTTATAATACATGGTTAAACACCTTCGCTCGTCTTTAGAAGGTTTGTTCGGTCTAGCATTATTTACTTCACGACTTGTTTAATTAACGAGCTCGCACTATTCAACATACTCTATGAACTTTTGAATACTTATGAATGAAGGAATCCCTTTCTAAGTGAATAGCGAAATACAACATCTTCTGCACAAATACCTGCCATTATCCCCGATTCCGTGATTTTTAACAACACTTCCAGCCGTTTGAATGCCTAATTTCGTCCTGTGAATGTAACAATAATGATCAAAGGAGCACAATTTAATCCTTCGGAATACTTAGCACTTCAAACAAGCTCCGACCACAAAAGGAAGAATGGACACAACAAAAGTGTTCATTGCGTTCGAAACACCAGGCTGCCCCACGGCCGGTGCACAGCCATGGCTAACTGCTACCTACCAGGAAAAATAATATTCACAAGTAATAGGGTGTTCTGAACCTCATTACAATTCAAAATTTCACACTAAATCGTGTTTTTAAAACCCTCCATCATGTTCCTAGGTCTTTGTTAAGAAAAGCTTTGAAAATTTTGAAATCTTCCTTTTTGAGGCACGCTCCACGGTAATGATGGCGAAATCTTTGCATGTTTCTAAGAATGTGCATAACTAACTAACTTTATAAAATATTCATCACAATAATAAGCAGGAATCTAAGACACATACCGTACCTCGTGCTAGTCAAAATTCGATTAAAATGTTCATGTTTAGTGAGGATGTCTTGGTTATAGAAACAAATTCACGAAACGCAGTGGCATACGATCAAAGGCATTGCTCAGTGCTGAGTTCATGTACATGTGCATGTGTAAAATATATGGTTTAATTGATATTTTCTTTGTGAAAATCGAACTCTGCTCATTCCTATTTTGTGTATTTCTGTTATGCTCTAATTTGTAAATTATATAAAAATTAAAACGGTTAACATTTTATTAAAAATAATGTAATATTTATAGCAGGTTTAAGATTTATGGAAGTTTAGGAAAATACCGGATTTTTCGTGGTCAATGCCAACGAAAGTCATTGGTCAATTTGTCACGAGCAATCGAACGATTCTTTTATTGTTAGCGATTTGTTTTGGCATTCAAAATTATTGTTATGCAAGCTCTTCTGTCAATAGATAAAAAATCAATGATTTTCAAGCACGACTGCGACTGTTAGATGACAATGGTTTTTAGATTTTGCAAGTGGTAGGTACTAACTATTTCCATTTCTGATTTCGTGATTAGCGATATGGCAACTTTGATGGAAAATCGTAACATTTGTATAAGTTCACTTTTAAAAAGATTTTTCTTCTCCTTTCGTATGGTGGGGGGTTCTAGTTCTCATGGGGGTGTGCTTAAAAGGATGACATGTGCTTTCGTAAATAAAAACAAATGTTTGTAAAACATGTAATGATTGCTATAAATAATTGCTCGTTTCAATAGTCCAAAGATATGTAATTATGCTTTAGCATCAAATCATCGACTACCATTCAGGATCCAACAGCTGTAAACGGTTTTTATATTTATTTAGAAAATAGATTTGGCTTTCTGACTTCCAATGAGAAAGAATAAAAATGTCATGAGAATGAATAAAAATGTCAAGAGAATGAATAAAAATATCATGAGAATGAATAAAAATGTCATGAGAATGAATAAAAATGTCATGAGAATGAATAAAAATGTCAAGAGAATGAATAAAAATGCCAGACCGTAAGCTAGAGAAGGTGCGCAGATGCTCTTCTTTTGAAATGCGCAAAAAGGCGTGATTTATTAGTAGTTCGCAAGGGAGGCGTCTACTAATATTTACAGGAATTCCAAAAACTGGACAAATCGGACTAATATCTATGAGAACTAAAGTGAGGACGAATATCTACATCTCAATTTGCTGACTAATATCTATGAGAACCAAAGTGAGGACGAATACCTACAGCTCAAACTGCTGACGAATATCTATGGAAAAGATGATGTCGACGAATATCTATAGCACTGGCAGAGGTTGGATTTGCAATTATGTATAGCATATTGGCATAATATTGGCATATTGGCACAATATTGCGTATGCAGTTTAAAAAACTTAATTTATGTTAAGTTAGGTTAGGTTAGGTTAGGTTAGTATTAGGTAATTGAAGTAATTTAAGCTTTTCCGTACAACCTCTTGCTCAGCTGCCCTCTGTAGATATTAGTCCCACCTAAGCTTCATAGATATTCGTCACCACTGGGACCGTCATAGATATTTATCCGACCTTAGCTCTGTAGATATTAGTCTTCACTCTGAAGTAGATAGATATTGGTCCAAAATATGAGCTGTAGATATTCGTCCGACATACAGGCTATAGATATTAGTAACTGGAGTCGTTCGCGAGCGTTCGTTGGTGGCTTTCCACGACTAATCTCATATTTGTGCTTCATGCTGATTAATGCGACGCTAGGGAATTGTCTTTTGTTTTTAGCCGAACAGGCGGATTCTTGTGAGTTTTCTTCAATGATTATTGATCACCCTATACCTCAAAAGCAACAGAAATCTTTAATATATTTATTGTTCGTGAGGTCATCTCCCAACACCCGAAATGCAGGTAGAGGTAGAATGTAGTAATAATATATTGTGGCAGGGGTATAAAACTGGGGCCATTCAACAACGGATCTAGACATTTATAGATTGTTGGAATCATTTGAATTTATAGAAGGTATAAAGGTTTCAAAACGACAGCTTGCGGTTAAGTGTATAAGCTACAAAAGTTCTCAATGTTTAAAAAAATGTAATCATAATTGATAATATAATTATTAAAAATTCTAAAATATATTCTATTATTTCAGGGTGCAGTCAAAAACATGATAAGGTGAACCTGTACATTGAAGTCATAAGGAATAAAATACGTAGTTCCATACATTATTTAGAAATAAATGTTTTAATAATGTCAATACTCAATGTTGCCAAATTAAAAAAAAAAATATATTAGTTTTTATTCCTCGAACTTATTAATTTTTCAGGGTAGTCCCACCTGAGGCTTACAAGTAGTTCTGTAAACAGGAGAGATAGCACTAAAAATATGTTTCTAAATATCTCAAAATAAAATAAATCATTGCCAAAAATGCCTCTGAAATCGTTGGAATTGTAAGTTGGTACCTACTTAAATAAATACCTACATTTTTTTTTTATATGAATACCGCACAAGAGTCCCAACTGATCCCGTCTGGAGCCAGTTAGACTATGGCATCCCCGATCGGGGTATGTTGTGTGGCTGAAGGTAGTGGGGAGGGGAAGGAGAGGGGAAGAGGAAGAGGAAGATGGGGAACTACCTAGCTATTCAGATCTGGTCACCAAACACGGCTAAAAGCCATTTCAACAACATTTCAATTCTGAATGGTGGTCTTACACCAGGGAAATAAAGCTTATTTGCCACGCCGGGATTCGATCCAGCGACCTTCGGATTTCGAGTCTTAGCCTTACTGCTAGACCACGTTGGCCGGCAAGGTATAGGCCGTCAATTATAAACCATAGGTATATTTTATTAAAGGTGTCATTATTTATTATTTATTTAAATAAGGACTTATACAATTTGTTAAAAGAAAAGTTATTATCCGAATGGTAATTCTTTTTTAAAACTTTCTTCAATATTTAAAAAATGCTATAAGAAAGTTAAAAAAAAATACGACGATTACATATTTGAAAAATAATCTTTACTGAATTATTAAAACGGCCACCACCTTGAAAAGAAAACTGTACAAATAAATCTACAGACAGACGTTATCAAAACGACCGAGTTAAAACAGGAGTTAGCTACGCTCAGTCAATAAAACTTCTTTACAATAAAATGTAAATCTTATACATATTTGTAACATACATATTTCTGCACCACAGGCAACATTGGGTATCTACTTTTTGTGCAACCTTTGTGAATTGGCAATTAAAAGCAATCGAAACTTTGTTGATGAAACATGAAAATATGTTTTTACAAAGTTTTTTTTAAGTTACCGATCTTTTTTAAATGCATTAAATTAACCTCTCCGATGTTACTTGAATGTATTTTAATGGTATCTCAAAAGAAATCCGTATAAAACTAACAATAATAATAAAGTTCAGATCTAGTTTGAGAACACTTGAAAATATCCCAAGAACCAGTGAGTCTCCGGCCGCCACTTTGTCTGGTCACACCAGCAAAGGAATGTCTCCGGTGGGACAAGTTATTATAACATTTCATAAATATCATATCAAAAGGATTTCCCGGCCGGGACTAAACAGATACAGTCTACAGTGGGAGATACAGGAGATAACGCCGCAGGTCGCCGGGACCGGGGCCGGGGTGTCTACCGTCTTCTGGGATAGATGCATATATTTATCCCATACTCTGGGTAGGTCACCCACACGATTAAATGACGAAATTACACAAGCGTGAATTTCATGTACCAATATCACACTGGCGATGCACCACGTCGTGTAAAATTCTAAATCAGGCCGCTAGCAATAACACTTCTTACGTAGATGGTGATAAGGTTTAAATTCATGTTTATCACCTGTCGCCTGTTTTGATTTATTCAAGAAAAAAATCATCCCCAAAAACCGTGTTTTATTTTATTTTGAGAAGTTCATGCATAAATACTAAAATGTTTAACAAAATAATTTAATTATCCACATTACACAATAACACCATAATCGTTAAGCGGTTCGTAAATAAGACATTTTGAACTTTAAAGCAGTTTTTATAGATCTGTCAATTTATTTTTAAAAAAAAAGTAATAAAAAAGAGTCGATTATTCCAAAGGCAAATAAATATGTGTTCTATTCGCAGTTTTCAATTAAATCATCTAAAATAATAGGCCAATATATAGGCAAATATTCTAAGACATTCTATATTTTTTTTTTTTATTCGTATTTTTGAAACCCTGGCGATTTTTTAAAAATTTCAATCCGAAAAATCAGACCATTTTTTATAAACCGGAAAGACGGAACATAATATATGGGTATGAAAAAACGATAATTACGTAGCCGAAAATCATTTAAAAAAAAAACGTTTTCCACACGCATTGCAATAAATTGTACGGGGTTCTCTTCGTAACATCTGTAAAAACACCGCCATCATTATCAAAAAATCAAACCAAAGGATAAGTTCGCATAGAAGAAACAATAAATCTAGTGAACGTTAAACGCAAATTCAAAAATTCGCCGGAAATCAAAGTGTTGCCATATAAAAAAAAATTAAGGGAACATAATCGGAGACGGGACATTTTCATGTAGTGACGTCACGAGCTCAAATAATGGATTTATATATTCAAAAAAAAAAAAACTATACGCTTCTAAAATGTTTTACTAACCTTTTCGTATTCTTAGTAAAAAAATCTATCCACACGATTTTTTCCAAGTCGTTATGAAATCCATGCAAGTGGCCTATTCTAGGCGATCTAATTTTCAAACCAAAAACACAGGATTTTGCATTACTACGTTAAAAAAAAAATTCAAAAATTCAACCTTTTTTAAAGCTAATTTTCACGTGCGTGTGAGTTCTATTCGAGTTGTGTTATTGAATCATACTGAAATAATCACAATAGATCCTTCACAGAACGTGAAAATTAACGAAAAGTAAAATGTGATGAATTGTTAAAATTTTTTAAACAACCCATCCTTAATAGTGTCTTAAATTACTAAACCTAACAATTTAATCTATTTTTTATTTTATTTAATAAAAACAAATAACTTTGTTACCAGTTTTAGCATATCATGGCCATCTTTATACTGATACAATTATTCTTTAGACTGTTGCTTATGTACTCAACATTCGGGGAAGAGGGGTATAATGGTTTAAAGGGTGGTATTCAAATTATTAGATTTTATTTTAAAATGTACGAGTTTTCCCATCTTCGTTACTATTTTATTCATAGAAAATCAGCGTGGTGGGCCGGATCGGGAGTGAATGGTTGAAGGAGACCTCTCCAGCAGGACTCGCTCGACACATCTCTTTTCACCGCATTGAGGGGGATGGATTCATACCACTTCTTCCCTTGTCACTCCTGAACAAACTGATCCCCAGGTTTATAGTCACCCCTTTCCTTCCCAGAACTTCCTTTTCTTCCTTTCCTTAAAAATACCCTCCCCACAGCATCCCAAGAATGACAGGCCCTGAGGGAACTTATTGTCCTCAACGCCTCCTGTGTAAAAAGACTTCCAATTTCATAACATGAACATTGTTCAAGGAGGTGTTGTTATAGCGTGAAAAAGTCGTGGAAGAGAAAGTGAACGAACGTTCTCTTTCTTGCAAATGCTAAAGGCGGGTCTCCAGCGTTCGTTTCCACAATCATCGAAGCAAACATTAGCGCAAACCTTATTTGTTTTCGTACACATTCCTTCTACTCCGGTTGTTGAAACACTGGGTCGTGGACGACGTGTCCAAGTGTATTTTGTTTAGTGGTCTGTGGTGAAGACGTATAGACGCACTGCACACTTGACGTTTGACGTCTACGCAAGATTTTCTGATGAAGAAGAGGTGCTTAATAGGATTTTAAATGCTTCATCAGGGAGAAAACACAGATTTCAAGTTAGACCGTCCTTGCTACCCCGACATTTTAATAGGTATTTATCAGGATCTAAGAAGAGAATGTGCAAACAACGCAACGTGGCGAAGAGATGTTATTTCACCAGAAATGCTAATTGGTATTAGATGATTTCGGGGTCACTGGCGATTCGTACACGAGCTAAATGTACCATTTAAGGATTAATAAAAAAATATTGTCCTAAATTGTTACATAGATTTATCCGGCCCTCCACAATAAATTAATAGAATTAAAGGACTTTATTTAAAAGTCAGTTCATGAGAGATAAAATCATCCATTAAGATAATGTTTACAATTTATTAAGTTCAAAATTAGCTCCCTCAGTGGACGAAAACGCGTACGATCTGTGCTCCGTGACTCTAAACAAAATGCAACAATCCCCTGTCCTGCCTTCTCCTCTTCTTCTGCTTGAGAATGTTTTGAATGTTTCCATCAGCAACGGGAAGCAAAAACATTGCGTCTGCAAACAAAATGTGGACACCCACACCCACATTTTGTTCGTTTGAACCAAATGTTTGTGAAAAAGGTCGCAGGAGACCCCGCGAGATTCATCCAGGGCCAGTCGGAATGTTATTCCTATTTTTTTAAATTCACTAAAACTTCAGTATTCCAATGTTCGATTATTTGTTTAAGATCGTGTGATTCCTCCTCCTCTGATGCTAGTCCCAGAGAGAGGGCGTACGTAACGTTATTATTGTTGTGTCTTCTGTCGTTTTCATTTTCACACAAAACACGTGAGAAGGAATAGGACTATCTTTGATGACATACGTAAGTACTCTCTCTGGGACTACTAGGTTCTAATTCTATACGAGGTATCCGGGGTGAAGTTTACCAACTTCAAGAGGTGATTCTATAATATAGGCGATAGATACATAATTTATTTAGAAATTCCAATGATTCGGTAGTTAAATGTTAAAAAGTTGAACTGTTTATATGGAAAAAATCTTCTGTGTAAAAACATCTTGGAAAAGCAAAAACAATGGTATTTTAAATAAGGTAATATTTATATTATTCCATCTACCATCGTATAGAATGGTGACCCGACAATTCGTCCGGCGACAATTCATCCGGCGACAGTTCATCCGGCGACAGTTCATCCTGCAGACAGTTCATCCTGTCGACAGTTCATCCTGCCGACAGTTCATCCGGCCGACAATTCATCCCGCGACAATTCAACCGGCCTGATCATTTAGAAGATTTTTTCTTTAAGTAAGTATGCAAAGAGGATGTACGACCGAACAACCAAAATCGATATAAGTACTTATATCTGAAGGCATCTTGAGTGGAAATCCGCTGTAAAAATATTTTTACTAACAACAATTTCGAATCTCCGAAGAAGCATGCGTGAATAACAAAATACGACATACTTATACCTGCAGTCGGTTTAGCAAAAAACCGTAAAGATTCCTACTTGCATATAATATAACTTTTTTATCTGAAATTAACACCATCTTTTTAGGGTGAATTGACTAATTTTTTAGGTTAGTTTAGGTTAGGTTACAGCGGATTTCCACTCAAGATGCCTTCAGATATAAGTATATCGATTTTGGTTGAACGGCCGTATATGAACTGTCGGCCGGATGAACTGTCGCCGGATGAACTGTCATGGAACCGTATAGAATCACCTCCCTCGGATATCCGTACAATATTGAAGTGAAAGATCACCTCCGAAGAAATAAAATATGTTTACCTATATAATATCTACACAGCAGTAATGAATGAAAATAATACTGAAGCCTAATAATTTATTTATTATTTCTTATTGCGTCGCAGACACCACATATTTTTTTGACGGCCACCTTGGAGGAGCGGTAAAGCTAACGACTACGGAGGTCACGGGTTAAAATCTTGGCGTGCCTAATAATTAGTGTTGTTTCACAATCAATTCATTAAAAATGATAGATCTTGTATATATGAATGCCTTCTATATAATTATTTTTATGCCATATGAATTCAAAAACTGATTTCTATCTATTTATTTTATGTATTATATACATACATTTCGTCTGACTGTATATTTATTTGTACGTTACGTTACTGGATCTATATGGTGGCCGTATTATTGATTCAGTTAAGATCAAGAAAAATGCGTTTAACAAGGTTAGCTCATACAGGCCTTTTTCGGAAAAACACTCGTCTGGCCGCTTTCGAAATTTCTAAGGCGTGACGTAGCTTGAAGTAAAACACTGCCACTTGTATTGCATGAAGTTAATTCAAATCTCACAGTGGAACACGGACTTCCAGCTACGTCACGAATCTTTAGCTAATCACCGCTCTATCCCCTCGATGAGCTAACCTTGTTAAACGCATTTTCTACGAACCTTTAGTAAAGATTATTTTTTGAAGTCTTGGAATTTCTCATTCGCATTTTTTCTATATTTTAGCACCTACATCCCACTTATATAGTGTCGTTTCTTTGGACAAATTTCTTAATTCATTATTTTTAAGATTTTTTTAACATTAATATATTTTATATATTATTTATAATATATTTTAATATATTATTTATAATTAAGTAGATTGGTATCTAAGTACCTACTTCCAAATATTGCACTTTCAGAGGAAATTCTGGTTTTGACTTATTAAATAATATAAAATTAGAAAACAAACTTTTTTTAGATGCGATATCTTCTCTGTTCACATAACTACTATCTAGATGTCACTAATCGTTTAATCGAACTTTCTAGGTCAAATCGAGCCGTTTACTATGATTGCTTTTTTAGTGTAACTGGCCGTCTCATTTGGAATAAACTTCCCTCAGCTCTTACTAATATCAAGAAATTGGCTGAATTTAAACGGGCTTTAAAAACAAAATTTTTTGACAAATCATAATAAGCCATGTTCTCAAGTTTCCGGTAATTATTTGGTTTCGTTTTCATTCTAATTATATTTTAATGTTTAATGTCCGAATTTAATGTCGAATTTATTGTCAGAAGTTAGTATATTAAATTTTAGTTTAAAAGTTCTTGTATTGCCCTGTGCTACAATAACAATGTTATCGTATATTATTATTGTCCTGTGTGTGCTATAACAGCACTGTTTTTATTAATCTGTGTTCTCTTTTAATTGTTTTATAAATACTGTATATTCTTTATTTCATATTATTTTATCAATATTTTGTAATGGACTCGTAAGGAGCTGTTTTTTAAATTTATTATAGTTAAGCGCACTTGAAGTGAAATGACACAAAACTGCGCTGCACAAATAAAAGGTTATTATTACTAGTTATTATTAAAAATGCGACGCGCCCCACAGTATGTATATATGTTGAGCTTGCCTGTGGCAGGTGCGGGCCGCGGCCCCTGGTTGGGGGCCCGCGACTCCACAGGTCGCCACACTGTCTGGCCCAGGCACGTCAGGAATGCGGCCCCGGCTCAATAGGGGTAACACATCGCATCCTTCATAAATGTTACAGGGAGGGATGAGGGATTTATTATCAGCCCAGTTATCTCATAGATATTAGTATCGTTATTAATTTAAACATTTTATTTTGTTGTTATACCGGTAAATTTCTAGAGACGCGACCCATTACAAATACGCACAAATTATTTTTTAAACACTACGAATCAGTTAAATTAGAATGGAGACCATCTATTTTAGTCCGCTAAGATTCAAAATAATGCATTTTAATTCATATTTCATAAAAAAATTTAATTTTTTAGTTTTTCGTATTCTCTAGGCAGCCATTTTCAATGTTCATAGAATAATATGACTATCGATGTATGTTATGTTCACGGAATAATAATTACCATGGATTGTCCCATTTTTACATCAACTCTGTCCAGGAGGCCCTGATGAAAATAATTTTCCTATGGGCCTACGTCATCTTTGGGATGCTGTGTGGAGGGCACGAGGGGTCGGTATTAATCTGGGGGTCAATTTGTCCAGGAGTGACGGATGAATGAATTTATCCCTTCCACTTCGGTGCAAAGCAAAGTTCCGAGAAAGTCCTGCTGGAGAAGTCAAAAGATCTCCCTCAACCACTCTCTCCCGATCCGGCCTGCCTCGCAGTTGGTAAATAAAGCAAGAAGTGTGTGCCAAAAAAGGTTTGATGATTAGTTGGTTAGTTGTTCATTATCATTAATTTAGAATAATTATTCAGAAACGCATTCTTCCATGTTTTTAAATCCAGTATTTTGATATCAAAATGGTGGCACGTCACAAATGAAAAATTTAAACGAATTTATTTGAAGTAATTTTGAAATTATCCTCCAGTACACCCCTGTCTTTAGATTTCTTTTGTTATTGAGGCAATATAACTAACACAAGTTCTAAACGAAACGAATAAAAAAACTAAATCCAACACCTGAATTTAAGATTTTGTTGTTCACGAAATGTTCTGAATACTTAGCCAATTAATGAATTGACAACGAACAAGAATTAGAAAGCCTTATTTACAAAATAGCTGGACGTTTCAATATTTTATTTATGGATGCTAACACATGTACTAACATATAAGCTAGTTTAAACGAATGTAACGAAATCAATAAAAACAGTTTTATCGACAAAAATAAGTGTTTGTTCAATGACAGGTAAGGAGAATTTTTTAATTATATTTGTAATTTTATTATTTAAAATTTATAATTGCCAATCAGGACTTGCCTTAATGTAGTAGTACCTTTATAATACACATATCTTTGGGAGTTTTAGGTTGGTAGGTCTTTTCGTTTTTATTTTATTATTACATTAGGAATAATAAAATAATTTACTTCTTCCACTTTACTAATGTAATACTACCATGCACAATCTTCAAACACTATCAATTTAGCCGTAAATATTGATGAATCCGAATGTACATGTACACTTGAACACAAGGTGTTTTTTCAAATATTTTTAGTTCCGTATGCAGAAAATATACAAAATTTTTGATTAGTGATGGTCATTTTTCCCTAATATTAAATTTACCCATTAAACATTAGATACTTGTATTTCTTGGGCATTAACTATGTAACAATTTCTAGATATTCTGTTTTGAAGAGTTTTAATTTTCAATGTAGATACATTTGTTACTTAAATTTTAAATTTTCTGCGACCGGTTTCGACACATTTACATTTTCGACACAGTTTTAAGTTTGCTCGTGAATGACACGGATGTGTCGAAACCGGTCGCAGAAAATTAAAAATTTAAGTAACAAATGTACCTACATTGAAAATGAAAACTCTTCAAAACAAAACATTATTTGCTCTAATTCGTTATTTCTTAGACACGGGAAAAATATTGGTAGAAGAAGTCGGGGACGTCCGAGGAAGACATGGCACGACCAAGTGAATCAGATAGTTGAGTCGGGCCATGTCAAAAGTCAGAATAATAGAAGAGAATGTATGAGACGATGATGCATGAATGTGAGTGAGGCAAAGAGTGTGTGCCAAGACCGAGTTGTTTGGCGGTCCGTCCTCTCTGCCTACCCCTGCGGGGAAACGGCGTGATGGTTAGTTAGTTAGTTAGTTTAGGGAAAAATATTACACATTGATTTCATAATAATTTTTGTACTCTTAATTAAAATTGTTGAAATTTACAAACTGCATTATATTCTCAGGCAACTCCGAGGCTCTTAAAACCTGTGCAGAAGACTTTTATCGTCAACATTATTTTTTTAACAAATTAACATACATCCCTTTTATGGTTAAACGTTGACAATCGACGGAAAGGCACTCGTAAAGAAAACTCACTCTTTAAAAAAATAGGAGAATTCAAAAAATTCATTCATATTTTTTTAAGATCCTGTTTCACACATTCATCAAATGGTTCTCATTCATGTGAAATATGCCTGTAATTTTCAAAAAAATCTGCCGCGACCATCTAGAGCCCGGACCCCCACTCCGACGAAGACAGTTGACAATCGATGGGGGTCCAAGATGATGCCCACCTTTCCAAACACAAAGGGTCCGAGTGATTGAGCATATAAGAAAAAAACGCTCAACAGGAAAGAATGAAGGAATAAAAGAAACTAACGCACCAAATTACAACACAATGGACCGCACCGCCCACTTCACACTGAACAAATTCCAATACCCAAATCTATCACAGACCCTTAACAGATACAATCAATGAAAATATGCCAATAAAAAGGATCAAAACATTTATTACAGAAAACAAAACAAGACTCGGAATAGATTTAACATTTTGATGAAAAACCGTAGGTAGTACTTTTTTAACAAGCTGTCAAATATTGGACATCATCTGATCTTCCACCATTAAACATTTTATTTTAGTGTGTTTATACAAAGCGAATGTTTTATCAATTATACCTTGTTACATTTAGAAGCAGTTGATTTGAGTTTTTGATGTGGTCGTTACCTTTTGAAGACGGGTAATGGTTAGTTTTTGTTCTGGTCAGGACCAGGTGTAATGGATGAGGGCGGTTGAAGAAAGGTCACCGAATGACAGGCAGCCTTGAGCTTTATCCTTTGACTTCAGCAAAGAGGTATATATTGTCCAAATGGACAATATTGTTCTTTGATTTGATCAAGTTAGAGGGACTTCTTCGTGACGGGTATGAATTGTGAATGCAGGATATTGTTGTAATGATTCCCGAACTCTTCAATTTTGCCGATGTATTTAAGTTGACATCTTTAATACCTAAGCATAACAATTGTTGGGCACACCTTTTAGATAGTTTAGATATAATTTTTCCTTGATTTGAATGCTTGGATGAAAGTGTTTGGCGGATCTTAAATTAAGTTGGTAAGCATCAAGAGTATTTTGACATTCCCTAACAAGCTCTTGAAGTGCTTGGCGTCTGTTGTATGGATGCATAAAGTATAATAATCTTTACCTTCTGCCACTCTTGCTTTGCATTCTCCACTCCCAACAGGACAAGTGAACGTCTTTAGGGAAATGGGGATTAAGTAGTATATTTGCACTTTTCAAATAAATTACTATTTTTTATAATGAAATCACCAAAATCATGGCACACCCGCAAAACTCAATCAAGAAATATCAAAAGTACCTAGTAATTTGGACTACATCTAATCCGGTAATAAATTTGGCCGTGAAAATCGATGGAATTTTGTACCGGAAATCTTAATTGATGACAATAGAATTCGTGAATGACAGCACTTTCTTTTTGCGCTATTCGATGTCCTCTGAATTTGCATAACAGAGCTATGTCTGCAATAACAAATCCAAGGAATGAGACCACCATGTTTGATTTTTTTTTCATTTCTATGATGAAGGTGCGTAGAGATGCATTGGCGTGGTAGAAAAAGACACCACAACTCCACCAGCTCGAGTATAGTTCCACTTAGCTGTTCCGGGATGCAATCTGCAAGATGAATGCCCTGAAGGTTAGCAAAACTTCGATTGGTAAATGCACCAGAAGTGTCAGCTTTATCCAAATTAGAGGCACTTTTTATTTCAAGATTTTTACGGTTTTAAAATTAAATATACTTTTGTTACGGTTACAGCAGCGCATTATAATATTTCATCACTTTGCAGAATAAACCCTTTTTTGCAGTCCTGGTTTATTGCACGTCCTTGTGTTATATATGTAAATGTCCTTGTTGTATATGGTTTTGTTTGAATAGTATTTTTTAACGGGTTGTTTATCATTTTATATTTATTGAATATCATTGCCTTCAATGTCAGCATTTGTTTTACTGTTTAAAATTAAAATCTTTTTCGCCTACTTGTAACATTCAATTTCCTAACTTGGACCATTTCTTTCCCCAGCTTCTCAAGTCTTCAATGATTGAAGCACGGAGCACTGGTACGTGGTGTGTAGGTTATAAGTATAGATAAAGGTAAAGTAAAGGCAGAGAGTAGCTTGCAGTGTGTAGAGGCTGAGTGTAGCGCACCGAACAATGCGTTATTACGTTCCTCGAGCGATACCATCTCACTTCAATTTATATTTCTCTCCGTTCTGCCTTCTTCATCCCGGAACACAGCACTCCTCGCCATCTCTCACCGTCTGACAAGATCATATTTAAAAAAACAATAAGGCAATTCCACAAAGCGGCCATTGTGCGATATTAACAAGGTATGCACCGAGAGGCGTCGTATGAATGTATTTCAATTAGTCATGGCTTGTTTGTGTGCATTTGTACTATGGCGTTATTTTATCTGTCACGTCTGACCTTTATAATGGTTACTGCGTGATGTCATTTTGACTTCTAAAAAATATATCTTTTTTCTATCACATTTAGCAATGGACGGTATTCATTATAGTTTCTGTAAACACAACAAAAAACACGCTGGACAGAATTAGTTGTAGCCATTTTCACCTGATTACTGTTTTCACACAGGCTTCAAAACTAAAAACCATTTTCGTACTAGCAAAAATGGCTGTTAGGTTAGGTAAGATTTGTGGTAAGTTTGAACAACTCTGCATTATCAGCATTTGGTGCACATGACTAACAACTAACAGTCATAGGAAAACTGATAGTGAGAAGAATTTTATGAAAACGGTCATGATGTGTATGTGGATACAACTAATACCACTACACAAAGCATTTTTGACATTACGTGTGGGGACCTGACACCTGAGATGTTCTAATCAGTATATTTTATAAACCGCTGTAATGAAGTGATAATTGATTCTTCTTTGAAAACGATATTATTTGGAATGACAGAGTAGAATTCAAGGCACTGCAACATATTTCTTAATCTACCACGTAACCAAAAGCTATATAAGTGCGAAGTGCAGAGTATGGAACATAAAATAACTGCTTCTTGCAGCTTTCACAATATTACAGCCGAAGAAAAAAACAATCACCTCTAAAATCACACAGGATTATTTTTCATAACAGATCTCAGTGGATTTACCGGTTCCCTCAAGTGTTTCGGACGATTGTAATTTTTATATTATTTTCATTCAGATCAATGTTCAATTTTTTGACCAAACGACAATGCTTTTTCGGAAAGTGCCTTTTCAGCGTAGACTATGACTGTAGTTTAGCCGGCGGGCTTGTAACGCCACGGTACACCGATGAACTAGTTATTGTAAATACTCAGTCTCCATTCTGGTCTCTGTTTATCTTACACTCGTCATTTCCACCGTCGTTTCATATTCAAATTTCAATTGTCAAACATAATCAAAACATGACGTGGATCCAATTTCAATGAAATCAACTCGGCGCTTTTTTTCTAAGTGGAATGCCTTTATGCGGGAAAAGAATAGGCAGTAACAATTAAAACAAGTTGGTATTGCCTCGGTTCCCTCAGATGCTGGTTGTGCTCGAATCTTAAAAGGACAATGGCAGAATCTCAACGTGTGTTGGCAAGAATATTGACGGATGTATGAGGTTGCATGTGTGTGGTAACAATATGGAACTATAAACGGAAGCAATAGGGAAGAGACTGTCATATATAATAGAGTTTATTTCGTATGAAACCAGATCGGTGATTTTTTTAGAACCCAATATTTTAGAAATACCACCTCAAGGAAGCTAGAAAATAACTAAATAATACCAACGTCAAATGAATATAAACGTTGTTTGCTGCTCAAATGGAACAAACAGTAACTGGTCCCTATTTATGAACAGTTTTAGGTTTGTAATGGGTAGCTATCTACACAGATATCGTGTAAAAATTAAGGCTTTCAGATTTTTGAGGAATAAATTGAAAGAATGGGTTGGAAAGAATGCAAAAAATAATAATAAAGACAAAAGCATGAAAAGTCATGCTTAATGGAGAAATTATATAAATACTGCTACGGTCCGGAGCTAGTGAGACTATGGCATCTCCGATTGGGGTATGTAGTGAGTCAGAAGATAGTGGGGTGGGGCTATTCAGAGCTGGTCACTAAACACGGCTAAAGCCATTTCCAGTGACATTTCAATTCTATATGATACTGAGAGTATCTTCCACTCTGTTATGTGCCGAAAACACACAATATTTTTTTTTTAATGAAAAAATTGTGAAACAACACTTCGGATTGCTTGTCGAGCATAGAGATATAAAATTTAATATTTATGTAAAATTCTAAATGATTTAGTTGATGGTTCGGTATTGCTTGAATTGATAAGCTTCCGGATTCTACAGCGTAATACTAGATTTATTTAAGTGCAGAAATTTTGGGACTAACTATCATATGTATTCCTCTTTACCCAGAATACTAATACTATACGAAGTCAGTGTACACCTTTAATTTATCTTCAAAGAAATATAAAATATTGTTTCTGAGGTAGTTCAGTTATGTACGGTAAATACTGTATATCTCTTACTATTCACATAAAGTAAAAGCCCCGAAAAAGGGCGTTAATTAATAAAAAAAAAAAAATAATAATGTTCTCGAGAACCTTGCCCTTCGACCACGGAGGTCGTAAACATACATATTGCACTTTGAAATTTGTGTTGCGCATTTTAAATTTTTTAGTTCATGTGGGAGCTAATTCCATGCATTAGAGATTTCCTGATTCTCAAAAAGCACGATTTCCGAACTACTCCGAAGCTAACTACCTGCTATCACAGCTAGTACTAAAATAAAGGTTTTGTTACCTAATTTTCAATTATCAATAAAACTTGATTTAACGTAAGTTCATAGACTGTAATGTAACGTAAGTCCTGACCCTTAATTAAACGTTGTCACATAACAAGTTAAACGCAGCATAGTTTCACTGAAGCGGGTATTTTCTAATTTAATACGCTTCATAGACTTCCATTTCTTATAATTACGGTCCCCATTTAAACCCGAAAAACAGGACCAAATTATGAGAAATGGGTAACCATAGAGCAATCAGATCTCCGATTAAAAATACCACAAGACAGCGCTGCTCTTTGAGACAAGACAAAAAATGGGTCATAAGATTAAAAAGATCCCAACGACATCACGTCCAACCTGAATCATAAAAATAAGTCACACAGCTCCGCATAAAATTATCATCGGTCCGGCGTAGAATTTTATTATATCCATAATCAGGACCATTATTTTTCATTGAAAGCTTTTAGCTAATGCCGAAGCCATTTCCGACCATAAATAATAAGGTTGGATAAAGCCAGGCTCGGTAGAGGGAAGACCAAATGCCGTGTTCAACAAGATAGGAGGTGTGATGTTTGGAGTGATAAACGGGAGTTGAGGAATCCGCGGCTAAAACGATAGTATTTCCGTAGCGTGCACTGTTACAAATTATCGATAGGAAATTGTTAAGCTAAGAAAATTAAAGAAATAAAACCAAATTTTATTTATTTATTTATTTATTTTACCTATTTATTTATTTACGCCCTTCTTCGGGGCTTTTACATATAACATTAAGTTTACATTGTGATTAAATAAAATAAAGTATTTATTGTACATAACTGAACTGCCTCAGTAACAGTAGGTATTTTGAATTTGTTTAGAGATAAATTGAAGATGTCCACTGACTTGGTATAATTATTTCCCTCCATTAGTATTCTGGGTAAAGAGAAATACATACGGTAGTTAGTTCCAGAATTTCTGCACTGAAATAAATCCTGACTTCTAGTATTACGTAGTGGAATCCGGAAGCTTATCAATTCAAGCAATGCCGGACTATCAACTAAATCATTTAGAATTTTATACAGAAATACCAAGTCAGTGAAAATTCTTCTGTCTGACAATATCAGCATATTCATTTCAATTTAAAATAGTGTTGTAGTTCAACATAATTGCTGGAATACCCATTTTAAAATTTATAAAACGTAAGAATTTGTTTTGTATTCTTTAACAGCTTGTACATGTATATTATAATATGGGTTCCAGACGGGAGAATTGTACTCAAGTTGACTTCTAACATATGCAAAATATAACAGTTTAATACACTTTATGTTGTTAAAATTTCTAATGAGCCTAGTTATAAATCTCAACTTTTTAAGCCCTTATTAGAGATTTCTGTTATGTGGTCAACAAATGAAAGATTTGATTGAAAAGTGATGCCTAAATCTTTAATTTGTGTTAATGTCTCGAGAATATTGTTATCAATGTTGTAATTAAAGATCACTTGATTTTTTATTTGAGAACTCTCTCGAAATCTAACTACTATATGTATATCATCAACTTTAGCAATACTTATCAAAATGCGTGGATGGTGGAATACTATACGAGTCTCCAAAGAAAATATACACCAGAAAGTACCCACACCCACAGTCAGCACATACCTTTATATATATGGTCCTTCGAGCCGGATTTGAACCACATCATCTTCGATTAACTACTACAAGCCACAAAGTTGAGTCGAATCCTTTTTTTTATCTCTGTTAATTATTGCTAAGTTGTTACCTTAAAATGGCGGATGACCAGAAGACGCTTTTCATCAAAATGGGTCAAATATGAAAGGATTATTTGATAAACTGGACGTTTATATGAGAGACGTAATTAACGATAAAAATCATCTTTAAAGCACAAGATTTTTAATGAAAAAAGAGCAATGTCTTTTATGATAAAAAATAAACCTCTATGTATATCCACCGTGAAAAGTTACTCAATATTTTTGAATTTTTACAATAAACGTACTACTTATATTAGTATTTTTAGTATGATTTGGAAAGGTAATTTTAACGTAATTGATTGTTAAAAATAATGTATTTTGTTGAATGTCTTAAATTGCGTACAATTGCTACAATTTTTTGTACAAATTTTGGTTTGCTTTTTTTATTTATTTTTCTTCTGCCCATCGCCTGGTAATATGTCTTATATTTGCAATAATATTTTTTAATTAATGATGAATTTAAAAGTGAACCGTGGTTTCAGGTAGACAACGGTAGTAGCGTAGTCCGGCAGTAGGCGCCCCGCAGCGCGAAGAGCTCCGAACGGCCTTTTTCATAAACACCCGGTTTTATACCATTAGGTACTGAATTATACACACAACGGCCGTCATTTGTACATTTATATCGGACCATAGAGGCATAGAGCATGCACCGTACAACCATACACCCACCTGTCCGGGCTTTGTGTGACCGCTACCAAGCCGACACCCCGACACCTTCTGTTGCTCTGGTAGATAGATATCGTTCATAGGTACTTTTATTTTTATTCATTTTTTGATAGGGTGTATTGTAGGTAATGCTAAGCTTCCATCAACAGTGTAAATACCTTCCATCTTAGGAGCACATAGCTTTTAAATGAGTCCCTACTGCCCTACAGTAAAACTATGGAATCCACGAGACGGGGAATGTTGCTAGATTGTAGGAAAGGAGAGGTGGTATGGGGAAGGTTTAGAAATTCCTTCCTTTTTAGATATGGATCCTATATGGTTATAGTAATTTTAAGCTACGTTTTGATTTGAAAATGAGGTCTATCGCCAATGCATATCCAACAGCATCTTGCGTTTTGGGACGTGGTACAAATAATATGGGAAGGTACTGTTTAAACTATTAAACAATTACACTATTACTGGAGACAGGGTTGTCCAGAATAGGTTCGAATTACAAAAATCAGAGTGTGCAATTCACACGCGGTAGAAGTGAAACCATTAGAAAACTAAAATAGTCAAGAATGGGGAGGCTACGAAGCACTGCACAAAGAAGTTACCGATAGGCTACGAAGCACCGCACAAATATGAGACGATTATAATATCTCTTTCTCTCTCGGGTAAATCATATAGATGTGTGTCTTTGTCTTTGTTAGTGTCGCTATTTTCGTTTTATTAAGTTTTAAATCACAACCAGTGGCGTAGCTCCTAAGGTGCTAGGGGTTGCTGTGCACCAGGGCCCCCAAGCTCAGGGGGCCCCCAGACCCTGACCAGCAAACCTCATATTTAACTAGCTACAAATTCTTCCACCTTTGGAATGTAAATAAAATAGGTTGCAACACAAATGTGCTAAAGATGTTTTCACTTCAACATGCTTACTGGGAAACACAAAGTTAAAAGAGGTTAAGATGAAGCCATACTAAATAACGCAAAATCATACAAAATCGTATGTTTTTGTTTTGAAAATTTGACCGTTTAGAAGTATTATAGATGCTTCAATTAAATACTGCGTATACAACATACCTTGGCCCTTAAAAATATCGGTCATTTTTTTAATAAGTCTTTTAATAAGCTTAGAAAAAAATAATGTATTAGGTCTATAAAAAACATTTTCAACTGAAAACTCTCCTACTTATAAACACTTTTTCGGATATGGTTTTATTGCATAATGTGGCAAATTCAGTTTCTTATATAATTATCGCGAAAAAAAATTATATTTACGCCCGAACCTCACAAAATAAAATATAATATTCATTTTCGCGTTGGTATTTTTGACATCACGGCGACAATACGGCAGTCGACGAATTTGTTATATCAAAGTGAACCTTATACCGTCCACCGAAGAACGACTGGCAGCCGCCCCATTCTTCCGTCATTACTCCTCCGAACGGAGCGGAGAAACAACGTGTTAGGGTCCGCGCTGCTTTTTTCAATCAATTTAAAAATTTCGTTTTATTACAATAAACAATGCATAAAAAAGGAATTAATGTTTTTTACAGGCCTTTACAAAATCAACATGTAAAAAAAATTCTAAAATATCTTTTCCAACCTTTCCAAAAGCTTTTTCCCAAGTATTTTTAAACTCCTCCCATAAAAGGGCGTGAATTCCGATTTCGATTTTTTCCTGTACTAGTGGATCGCCTTAAGTAGACAGGTATCTTTTTGTATTTGTATTTGAAGAGTTTAATTTTATAATTCGCCAAGAGTTTTTTCTAACTAACTTAAATTTAAGCAAGTACAGAAATTATTACATATTGTTAAATGGGGTTCGTGAGGGAAGAGATTTTAAGGGGGTGGATTGGGAGGAGTCAATAATAAGGAAACATGGTTTTAGGTTATTTACTAGGTATTATTATTTTATTATTATAAAACAAAACTCTTATTACTATCATAGATACATTTTGTTCATAAGCATTATTATAATTAGTTAATTATTTTAATATTAAGTATTATATTTTTAAGTAGTAACTTTGTATTACTTAAAAGTATATAGTATTAATTAAATTGGAAAAATGAGAGATTTCTTACAATCAAACTCATTGATCAGTTTTGTAAGATTAAAAACTGAATACTAACATACTTAAAAAAAAAATATGCAGAAGTTGTTACATTGTCAAGGCCAAAGAAAATCTTTTTTTTAATATGCTTTGCCATCACCGGTCAGTGACTGAATTGGTAGGCGTCATGAGTTCCTCAGCTAGCTAAGTCCTCCATCACGATACAAGCAACATTTTCCGCTTACTGTAGATGGTAGAGGGAGATTTAAAGTAGTATCAGATTATTCAGAACCGGAGAAGGTTTATTTAATTTTATTTTTGAACAATGATATTACAATTTTTATTTGTTTCATTAATGTTCAAAATATTTTATTATTTTGTTAAAATATACCTACGCATTTTCGGAAATAATTTACATGTATGTTTTACAGAGAGATTTAATAAGAAATTAGGTTGCACTATCATGTACGTACATACCTAAGTATCTACTAAAGTTAAGGTTATACTCCTTGAAAGCTTATCCTCCTTGGAACCAGAAAAATGGACTTCAGATACTAATATCTACAGCCTGTATATCGGACGAATATCTACAGCTCATATGTTGGAAAAATATCTACGAACTTCAGAGTGAAGACTAATATCTACAGATCTAAGGTAGGATAAATATCTATGACGGTCCCAGTGGTGACGAATATTTATGGAGCGTAGGTGGGACTAATATGTGCAGCTGAGCAAGAGGTTGTACGAAAAAGCATAAATTACTTCAATTACGTAATACTTCAATAACCTAACCTAACCTAACTAAACATAAATTAAGTTTTTTACACTGCATACGCAATATTACGTTATGCCAATATGCTATACATAATTGCAAATCCAACCTCTGCCAGTGCTGTAGATATATTCGTCAACATCACCTGTTACATAGATATTAGTCAGCAGTTTGAGATAATAATAATAATATTTGGACGATTTATATAGCGCCGTTTCTGTGAAAAATCACCTCAAGGGCGCTGTACAAACTTACCATACATGCCTAAAATCTAGAAAGACTACAAGCTAGACAAACAATTAAAAACAACTTATGGCTAAAAATTGCATACACCGGTTCATTGACCACCGATACGAAAATATATATACAATATTTTGACCAACGAACGCGATGCTGCCTAAAAATGAATTAATACAGGACAATACTTACCTGGGAGGTCGCTTGAAATTAACACTGTTTATTGTCTATTTAAAGAAATTTAGATAGAGTTCGCACGCAGAGGACATAATTGTGTACACATGTTGTTTAATCCTGAAAATATTTTAATATTAATATGTAATATATTCTTTAATGAGTGTATTTTGGAAAGTAAAAGTAACATTTATTGGTAGGCGGTGCAGTAGTACAAGGATTTGATCTTCCTAGAGACAGATTGATGTGTAAGGATTCGAGTAATTTTAAGATAAGATTTTATGATTTAATTTTGAGATGAAGATATTCGTCCTCACTTTGGTTCTCAAAGATATTAGTCTGATTTGTTCAGTTTTTGGAATTCCTGTAGATATTAGTAGACGCCTCCGAAAAATGTTTAGGTAGCGAAAGTACAACACATAATAATTTTAAATAAATTATCCTTCTGCACCCTTGGCGAGATTGCTTTCTCCAAAACCAACGCATTTTTATTTTACAATACAATATTAACAACAATAGTAAAATCATTAAATATATTCATAGAAAACATTAATTTCATATATCATTATGATAACAAAATCCATTCATCCATCGCAAACCTAATAATAATTCATTCATTCTTACAATAATTCTTTTTCCCTTTTACGTGTGTAGGGATTACAAACAAAATATATTTGGCACAATACAACACTTCAGCTACAACTATCTACTGTATTCAATGAATGGCAATAGTCCTGCCGATAATCAATACTGCATTCATTGCGGGAAACACTGCACTGCTTACCGCTGCGGCAACAAAGACTCTGCAGGCCCTTGACACGGCCAATATGCCCATAATCCCCAGAAAGAAGGCTTCGCACAAAGCACCGGAAACCGAAAAGCTAAGGAGAAGCCTTACGATTTTGAGCTGGCATCACGCTTCATGGACCGACAAAGATAACAAAAAAATGTTGAAAAAAATACCTGTGTGTAATTTAATAAAAATTATTAGTTTTGGTTGTTGGTAAAGAGCCCTCGAGAATAAAATAAATTTAAACAATATTTGAAAATGCCAGTTCGTTTTGCGTTTGAATTGTACTTAAAATGAAATACAAAATTGAAGAGATTGATGATTAAATAACATTTGAAACTTATAAATTAGTAGTATCTAAGTAGCGAGTAGAAAGTGTTTGTGTTTCCCTCCCTGACTCTAAACTATATGAAATACAAACTTTTTTCAAACAACTCACGCCACCTATTGTAAAATATATGCACAATTTCATAAAGCCAAAGCTCATCATCATTTTATGTATAGAAACCTTCGCGGGCGTGCGCACAAAAACTCACCAAAGTTTCATCGCAATCACGTGAATGTTAAAGGACCACATAAGGGACAAACAAAGAAACATTGATTTTTATATATTAAAAATATTGGCATTACAATCAAAAACACCACCCAACCGTCAATTGGTGTTTTAGTTTGATGGTCTCCATGGTCGAGGGACAAGGCTCTCGACTGGCAATCCGAAGATCGCGGGTTGAAATCCCGACATGCGCAAATAAATTTTACGTGATTAATTTGTTTTATATCACAATTTAATCGTTTAAAATAACTAGGTACCTGAACTTTTAATTGACAATGCCTTACTCTGTGTGCCCTGTAATGATCGAAGTTAATATTAAATCAAAACAAAATCCGACAGAACTTCACGCGTAATCGATGTAATAAAAAACGTTCTGCCTCTTTATAAACTGACAGTCAAAGAGGTAACACTGATAATGTTAGATCTGTTAAATGGTTCATGCCGTTATTAGGGCCGCCCTTTTGTGTGCCGATCTGCCGGGAGCAAAGTGCGTAATGTTTCAGAAGTAACACGGTCTTCCGTTCTTCCTTTATTTCCCAAATTGACGGCACCCAAACAGCCCGGGCTAACCCGGACAGGGGCAGAGCCGTAGCGACCACATGCACTATGGCTTTTGGCGCACTTGGGCTGTATAATCAAGGGGCGGCCTTTCGTAAGCGTCTTTGCATAGTCTACATTGGCCGGCTTCTTCATTCCATTCCAGTTTGATTTAAATTCGTATTTTCAAGAAAGCATACACTAAGTGAGTGTGAAGCCTTTTCGAATATAATGTGTTGTTTTTATAACTAAGGACCTCAGGGTTATAACTTATGCTGAGTTATATAAATATGAGGCAAAAGTAAAGTACGTGTTATCCGAAAAACTGAAAATATTATGAAGTAAATGGAAGTAATAATCTTTAAAAAGACAAATTAACAAAGATTGAAGAAATGAATTTAAGGGAGGCATCCCGTGTGAAGGCTCTTTTTGGGTTTTTTGTAAACTAAATAAACATACAACTGCAAACTTTTGACAAGACATTAATTCATTTTTGATCACACTTTACAATATGTTTTGTTTGCTGTTCAACAAGATGCTAAAAACTTACTTTATTTTTTTATATCCTATATCAAAAACTATTTTGTACTTAAAGATTAAAATGACGTTTATTTTTTTTTTGTTTCAGATGACCAGAACGCCCGCAATCGTGGACACCGCAATTTTGAAGATGAGTGGCTAAGTTACTATGTACTTCAACAATGAAGGACGATTTCGGGTTGAAAAATTGTAAACTTTGCTCATGAATATGAATAAACACTTGGTGAAAAGTTCCCAATTGCATGTATTTTTAGTTCACCAAAAAAATTCCCCAAAAAGCACATGAAAAAGATCGGGATGACCCCCGATTTGACCTTAACTGAGCGGTTCAGCATTGGGTTCTCACCTAAGCGTCACTGGTTAAAACATTTACAAGCAAATTTTCAATATAGCGCAATCTGTTGGTAGGTACAAATTTTAATTTTGCGTATGGGGAGATATCTAACACTTAATACTATTAGAGTGCCAGATTATTCATAATCCAGGTACGTTTATCAATCTAAACAAAAAGGATGTAGATAATAGCAGGAACATACTTAAGTTTTTTACTACGTGATTTCTAAGTAATGGCGGCTTTTTTCTAATCCCTTGTGGCGGCCCTGTATAGCGGCCGGCCATCCCCCGTCCCAAATGGCAAAAAACAAAATGAATAAATCCCCATCGGGAAAACAAACATCGACTAAATCCACCGGCAAAGCTCCGACAATGGCGGCAGACTTTATGTGTTTATTTTATCTATGTTGAAATATGTTTATTTGTTCCAGTTCGATTATTCCTCTGTGTCTGCCATTGTGGGGATGTGGAGGGAATCGGGGAATACAAATGAGGCACCATTACGATCGGTTCTCATTTCCATCACGTGTGGTGATGGTGCGATGCAGTTTGCTTTGCTTTTCGAAACGTTTATCTATTGTTGGAGTTTATTGAGCAAACAAAGGGTGGATTCTGGATAATGATGAATTTACGTCATTTGGGAATAAAGTTCGGCAATATATCTATCATGCTTATGTATTTCTATTATGCACTATTACCCAAGCAAACAGTTCTGGTTTGGATGAAATACATTTGATGCAACTTTGCTTGGCGAAAATTTGTTTATTTCTGAAGTGACAAAACTCTTAAACGGTGAGGCCCTTTTCTGTGTTTAGTATTTAGCTTTGCCTTCGTGAAAGTTGGAAGTAACTTACCAATGCAGTTATACTGTTATCGTAATGGAGCCTCAGAAAGATGCTGTGATAAGTAAATAGAAAAATAATGAAATGTTCTCGTTCTTCTCCTAGATTAAATGTGTAACATGTAACAAAGGGAAAGGTGAAGCTCGACCTTTTGTATTTCCATTTTGTTTGCATTAAGGCGATCCACTAGTACAGGAAAAAATCGAAATCGGAATTCACGCCCTTTTATGGGAGGAGTTTAAAAATACTTGAGAAAAAGCTTTTGGAAAGGTTGGAAAAGATATTTGAGATTTTTTTTTTACATGTTGATTTCGTAAAGGCCTGTAAAAAACATTAATTCCTTGTTTATGCATTGTTTATTGCAATAAAACGGAATTTTTAAATTGATTTCACGAAAATAAGCGGCGCAGAGCATAACACGACTGCTCTCCGCTCCGTTCGGAGGAGTAATGACGGAAGACGGGGGGGCGGCTGCCAGTCGTTCTTCGGTGGACGGTATAAGGTTCACTTTGATATAGCAAATTCGTCGACTGCCGTATTGTCGCCGTGATGTCAAAAATACCAACGCGAAAATGCATATTATATTTTATTTTGTAAGGTTCGGGCGTAAATATCATTTTTTTCGCGATAATTATATAAGAAACTGAATTTGCCACATTATGCAATAAAACCATATCCAAAAAAGTGTTTATAAGTAGGAGAGTTTTCAGT
Source organism: Limnephilus lunatus (assembly GCA_917563855.2). Lineage (NCBI taxonomy): Eukaryota > Metazoa > Arthropoda > Insecta > Trichoptera > Limnephilidae > Limnephilus > Limnephilus lunatus. The sequence goes on from OU830595.1 coordinate 101,458,895, forward strand.
TAAAAATGTTTTTTATAGACCTAATACTTTATTTTTTTCTAAGCCTATTAAAAGACTTATTAAAAAAAATGAACGATATTTTTAAGAGCCAAAGTATGTTCTACACGCAGTATTTAATTGAAGCATCTATAATACTTCTAAGCGGTCAAATTTTCAAAACTAAAACATACGATTTTGTATGATTTTGCATTATTTAGTATGGCTTCATCTTAATGTGATGGAGTTCTTTTGAACAATGACAGGAAATTAAGGAAAAAATAAATATCTTAAGTGGAATCGAAATACTTAACATATTATGCTACAGTTTTTTTCTAACTCATTAATCATCACGCCGTTTCGCCGCAGGGGTAGGCAGAGAGGACGGATGCCACAAAATTCGATCTTGACACACACTCCTTGCCTCGTTTACATTCATACATAGTCTCATACATGCTCTTCTATTATTCTGACTCTTGACATGACCCGACTCAAGTATCTGATTCCCTTGGTCGTGCCATGTCTTCCCCGGGCGTTCCCGACTTCTTCTACCATTCACATTTGCGTCATATATTCTCCTTACACTCCTTTCTTCGTTCATATGCTCTACATGCCCAAACCATATGAGCGTCCCTTTCTTAATCTTACGCTTACCTCAGCCTTGCATTCTTTGCGGATCTTTACTTTTTTCACGAGATCATGATTTTAGCACACATACGCCTCAGGGATCTCATTTCTACAGCATTCAGTCTACTTTCATCCTTCCTCTGCCAGTTCCATGGCTCACTGCTATACATACCAGTAGGTACCAGCACTCCATTATGGACGGCTAGCTTTGCTTCTTTGGACAGTTCTTTGTAGGCGCCAACGGCGTTCAGTCCTTCATTGATGAAGTTACCTGCATTTACCTTTCTTTCAATGTCTTTATCAGCCTTCCCATCTCTCTTAAACTTACTTCCCAAGTACAAAACCTAACCCACCTGCTCCAAGTTTTCATCACTCACAACTATGTTGCACATTGTTTTCGTACTCTCTATTTCAACCAAAACTTTAGACGTTTTAAAATATATTTGAACAGTGCCCAGAATTTATAATAAGCGACAACCACTGGTAACTTTGATGACTTTTGCCATGTTTTGCAGAGAGGTTTATCATTAGTAGTTGTAAATTGTATGTTTTTCTAAATTTGGTGGGTAGGTGAATATGAAAGTCCGGAAGCTAATAAAAACAACATTCTCAACAGCATCACAGATATTTTTATAAAAGTTTGCAACCTTTACCACGGTTGGGCCTTATTCGGAGATGACTTGGTTCAGCATTGATGAAACCTCATATTACGTTGAAAATATGATTTATTTCGAAAACTATAAACATGATCTCAGTCATAAGAGATCCTAAAAATACAATAGGTTTTGAAATGGCCGAGCACGTAAGCATTCGGGATTTATGCAAATGTTTTTTCAAAATAAACCACACAACAGGGCTAAAAATATCTTGCTTATCCTCAATACTTTGATTCTAAATGCACAAGGTGAACCTTCCACTAGGAAGGAATTATTAGAGAGTAGTTTTAACATGAAATGTCTATGCTGAAAAATGATATACCGTAGAGGTAAAGAGAAGATAGTCGTAATAATAATAAGTCAAATATTATCGTGACGAACACAAGTCAAATTTAATTAATAATCAGAAAAAAATTTGTTGACAATCCTCTTTTGAATGTTTTCCTACTTAACCACTTTTTCCTTTCTAAAGATCATGTAATACTAAGTAGTATAAACAAAGTTATTTTTATTTTTAACTTAATGAGTAAAACCTCAAAGTATTTTATTTAATTAAATGAATACAATATTAGCACAACTCAATCGGAAATCTGAAAACAGAAAACACAGAAAAAATACACGGTCACATCTGGAACTCGAACCCAGGACCTTCGCCTTACCAGGATGCAACTCTACCTTAACTGAGCGATTATGTCCCTATCCGAATCGGTAATTTTTAACTGCATCATACTTAGACAAATACTGATCCAAGTCACTATCTAGATAGCATTTAGTTCGGGTTTCAGTCTTGCAAACATGCATAAAGATATCATCCAATAAAAGAATGCAATAAGAAAAGAAGATAATGTTGGTAGTTCTTAGTCGAAGTATGAAACAGTTAAAAATTACCGATTCGGATAGGGACATAATCGCTCAGTTGGTAGAGTTGCACCCTGGTAAGGCGAAGGTCCTGGGTTCGATTTCCAGATGTGACCGTGTATTTTTTCTGAGTTTTCTGTTTTCAGATTTCCGATTGAGTTGTGCTAATATTGTCTTCATTTAATTAAATATTAAAATTTGAGGTTTTACTCATCAAGTTAAAATAAAGATATTATAATATTTCACCACCATTTATACCCCTCCATCATTGATGGAATTGTATTACCTACAGGTGTTGAGAATCAAACATGGCATTTTTGTAATATCCATAATATTTAAACTTTTAGCAAGCGACTGATGACGCAAGTTTTGTTTACGTATCTACCAGAATATTTGACCACTAAGCATTTTTTTCTGAAAACACCAATGCCGTGTATCCTGTATCAATGCCTTCATATTGTTGTTCAGACCCGGTGTCCATTATACCCGTCTGTTTTATGCCTGGTTCCAGGAAAGGTAAAAAATAAACAAGGATTAGTCCAAAAATAATATCATCTTAAAATTCCACAAGACAAACTAACGCGAGTGCCAGTCATAAAAGTGTGAACCCTCAAACACGAGTTATACACATTTCGTTTTGTTCAGCGGACAGAATTGACCGCAGAATACGAGGCGTCACTATGAAACGAGCAATAAAGAAAGCATATTTTGTAAATCTAACACCACAGAAATGAACATCAACCGCAGCCATACGTGACCCTTAGGGTGAGTAATAGCCCTGAAGGATGTTTGTCTGGCTTTACTTGCGCTTTTAATTACATTGCCGAGCGAATCCATCACCGCAAATGTCAAATCTTCAATGCTCCATTCACGTCGAGAGTCAAAAAGCTCGTGGCGTATTTTTTGTAGCTACGCATCAAAAAAGAGTCCTTTTGCATGATGGCGGAGATTCAGAGGGTAACCTCTGATGTCTGCGAATTACTATAAGGCCTCTGGAGTCACCCTGTGGACCTCATAAATTACACTATCATTTCCAGTTCAAGTGTTATCTCCAATCGAAGAGTGGCTAACATTAGGGAAATATTATCTTTGCAAACTGTAGACCGGGACCAAAAGTGATACTGTTACGTCATGAAGTTTCGAATTAATATGCAGTGTCTTCCTCTACTACGGTATCTTATAAATCTTCCTGCGAAGTATTCAAATCTCTTCAATTGTTCATTATATTGCGTTTTTAAATAATTTTGTAAAGGAGAAATACATAAATACAAAAAGTGGAATCAAGCATAGGTACCAGTAGTAAAAATAGTACACTGGGAATAGTACAATAAATAAATTAAATAAGTCGAAACAGAGCTAGGCAGTTTTCTTGTTTTTTGGTTTCCGATATAAATTCTACTAAGACCTATATTAAGTCGATATCCGAATTGCTTCTGTTAAAGCTCTATTGCTCTTCTTACCGGTATAACCATTGGCAAGTTAGTCCTGAAGACTATTATCAAATATAATGGGTAGTCTCGTATAGGTTTCTCTCCGAGTGCCAGGTCTATCAGATCTGCCATGATGTTGGACACTGCAACGCTGTCCGAAAAATCGACTAAATAAGGAGGTAGCGCAACATGGCATAACACCCAAAAACAAATTACGAAAAAAGATTCACATCGCTCATTTTTTGGTTATTATCTCTAATTTTTGTGTGGATTATGGAAGGTTTTAAAAATAAAAGTAAATAAATAAATTCGTCGTAAAAAATAGTAATGTATCATAAACATCGTTACTAGATGCCTCGGTGTTCTCCATCCATCCGTTGGTTTCACGTGAAGTGGACTCATGACAATTTACATAGTAATCATTGTAAGAGACACTCCAAAAGTCACCGAGCCAGCTTTAATTTGTTTGAATATTCATGCCGTATTTGTATTTCAAATTCATCTTCTTCACGATATTTCAGGCGGATACGACGGGCAGCACAATCCCATTTGAATAACTAAAAAACTTCTAGAGCAATCGGTTAATAATAATTGTATTATTAACTCGGTGTTTACAATTCTCTTTCTAAAAGACGGGTTGCTCTTGAAAAAGGGTACTATATTGTAGAAAAGAAAAGGGCTATGAGGCACTTGAGAATAAAATTATTTTGTTTTGCCTTTTGGACAAGGTTATAAAGATCATCATCATCGTCGGCGTTACAACCCTATAGGAGTTCTGGACATCCTCCAGAAATTGGTTGTCTCCTGCTTTATTCTTTCAGTTTATTATGTTGTTTTTATAAAGAAGCACTTTTAGTGGCAGACTGTTTATATTCCAGCATGAATATTTATTCTTCCTCAGTCGTGTCCTTTTTGCTGATGATCGCGATCCCCACATTAATTACCTTGCGATACTCAATTGGACAAGATTCTAACTGACATTTTTTTCAAAAGTGACCTTCTAATGCAAAACCATTTCTTTTACACATTTCTAAAACCAAATAATTTACAGAACCTTATGTGTTGTATTTCCGTAGATGCATGTATGAAGGAAATCAAAAATCAAGTTCTTTTATTTTCCAAGGTTCGAACATAACTTACACTCTCTATTTTGTTTATATTTGACAATTGATCGTTAACATCATTGTTACGAGGTGCAATGTAGTTGTCACTTTGGTTGGATAAGGTCCTAACTTCAATGGCCTTACCATGTTATGAGGTTTCAATGTTTGCAAAGACGAATTTTCGTAATCTATTAAACAAAGTTTGACTTCCGGGATTCTTGTGTACAGTATTTTAGTTTATCATATTTTAATGGAAAATATTTAAATAGGACCTGTCCCTAACTAGGAATTAATAATAACTGCTCATGGTTCTATCTGCATGTTTAGGTATGTTCAAAAATAGTAAGTTTATGTCCTATATAAATATTTTAATTTAAAATATGATCAGTTAAAATACTTTACACAAGATTCAACCTCAAAATCAGAAATTGGTAAATGGATAATGAGAAATTGTCTATGCAAACTTTGACATCTCATATCTCAGAAAAAGGTAAGGTGAAGTTAGAACACTATCCCACTGAAGTGACCCTTGGTGAACTAGGGTCCTCCACTCCTGGCGGGGTTAGCACTGCATGTGACGTTCCGGAAGCCTGTGATATTAGAGGACGAAAATAATTAAGGATAGGTACGTAGGTACTTTGAGTGAATTAGCATCCTTAACTGGTATCGTGTTTTAAAAAAAAAGATTGAATCAGCTTTATGTTTACAGTGTCACAGAAAAAAGCTGACGTATACGGATAATGTTTTCTGGTATCACATCAACATTTGCGTGAACCTGTCTTGTTTTCTATGGCGGTACAAAAGTTTGGCAACATTCGTGCGGTGAAAAAGCAGCAGGCAATGGAAGGAGCTTTCAGGGTTTATTAATGTATTTTACTGCGACAAAAGCTTACGCCATAAGCGAATGATTAACGGATAATTCCGGCGAGCACGCCATGGAGTAGAGCTTTTATTCCTTATTGTTGCTGACAAAAAGTCACGCTAGAAAAGTCAACCACGCCCTCGTTCGCCAAGCATTTGCGGCCACGAAACTTTTCTATTAGCTTTTTTATTGCTGACAAGGGAGCTTTGTTCATATGAAAACGAAGAAAATATTCACATATTATGTAAACTCTAAGTAGTTAGGTAACTACTAAGAAATGCCACAATATTTCGACTAACAATGAATTTCTATAGACACAAATTGATAATTTTTGGATGGTTTTTCGTGTGCGTGGCAAAGCATTTTGATGTTGTACGTTAATTCCGTATATTATTACGTGTTTTGTTTGAAAAATGGTTTGATTCTATCAAGTAATTTAATCGAATAAAAAGCCAATACAAGAAAAAAATTGTTTGATATTTTGTCACAAAATATCAGTTGAAGAAGGTTCTAACTGATGTTTTTTTTCAAAAATGGCCTTTGAATGCAAAATCACTTCTTTTCGTCATTTCTATAACCAAAATAATTTTCAGAGCCTTCTATGTTGTATTGTGGTATATTTGGCCAAGTTCTAACGTCAATATTTTATGTCTTCCATATATTTTATAACGTCCTAACATCAATTTGAACCTTTTGCAATTGCCATGTATTGTTTGTATCTGACGGTTGATCGTTGTTATGAGGCGCAGTATAGTTCGTCACTTTAGTTGAATATGGTAACTTCTCCTTACACTGTTCTGAGGTAATTAAGTTTGCAAAGACGAATTCTCATAATTTAGTTGATATTTTATGATTTATAGGCTCAATCTTAGGTAAAGTATTTTAGTTTACCATATTTTGAAGGAAAATATTTAATTGGAATGTTCCCCTATCTCTGAATGGCATTAGGGAAATGAAGTTAGAATCTCACGAAACTCATTATTATGCCCTAGCTTATTGCACATGGTTCTATCTGCTCGTTTGAATAGGTTCTAAAATTGTGTGTATACGCCCGATTTAAATATTTTTCTTTAACATATTCAGAAATATTTTACACAAAAATCAACCTCAAAATCAGAAATCGGTAAATAGATTAGGGAAAATCGTAATTGCAAACTTTGAAACCTCTTGTCTCAGAACAAGGGGAAGTGAAGTTAAAACCCTTTCCAAGCACAGTGACGATTTAATATAAACTGTATATAAGATTGTTAAATTATATCAAATATGTTATGTCAATTGATAACTCCCCATAACAGATATAATATTTTTTCAAAATTCACTTATAAATTTATATTGGTTCCGATTGGCCCCTGTAAACATAATCGTGTTTTAAACCTCGTTTGCTAGTAATAATTCAGAAATTAAAATTCAATTGTTGAACGAGCCCCATTGTGCGCGAAGTTCATTACGAATGCAGAGTTAATGGGCGAAACAACAAAACTACTCCATCGATCAATGTTTTAAGACAAAAAAGGCAATTGTTCAAAAATCAAAAAGTTAACAAGACCATAATACATTGTTATTTAAAACATAATAACGCTCAAAGTGTGCTCTTTGTGATTATTGTTTCGCGTTCAAGAGCTGTGAAAAAAAATCACTCCATAAATCAATTTTATCCGCGAAGAAAAACGTTCGTTCATAGCCAATTGTTTTTCTTCGAGTGGCAACTGTTGGAAAATAAAACGCGATGATTTCAACAATAATAACAGAGATTTGAACAAGCGTTGCAGAAGAAAGAGAATAGAATTATTACGGCTTGCGGCAGTTAGAAACGAGGGGTTTTGATAATAGACTTGTAAATTTTAATAACGAATTTATTATTATTGTTTTTCAGTCGTCAAGTGGTTATTTCTGAAGTTACTTTGTATTTTGGGACACGTGGGTATAATAAGAATTTTGAAATAAATCGAACGACTTCAGATATCTAGTGTTTTTTACCAAAGATTTCGCCGTGCTACTTGCTATAAAATATATTGGCTTCAGGATCATTGCCTTTCAACGAAGAAATTTACCAATAGAATTATTTTTTTTACGTTAGCTCTACACAGGAAAGGAAGTTCAGGGAAGGAAAAATATAGGCGTGAGTAGGAATCTGGGGATCAGTTTGTCCAGGAGTGACGAACGTATGAATCCATCTCACCCACTATGGAGCAAGGCGATGATCCGAGAGAGTCCTGCTGGAGAGGTCAAAAGGTCTCCGTCAACCAGTCTCTTCCGATCCCGTCTGCCACGCAGTTGGTGGGCAGAGCATCCGCCGCCAAGATCCCGCCAAGTCTCACTCCTATGAACCCGTACACCCCTGCCAAGTCACAAAACGTAGCGAACTATGTACTTTTGGTGACCTATCGCAGGGGTGATGGTTATTTAATAGATAGTGATAAACATACCCTATTCCCAAATTGCGAAATGTGTAAGGTTGTAAGATTACGACATCTATCCAATCTATCCATCTCTCAAAAATTTAAAAAAGGCAAATACATTTCAGATTTTGAATTATAAATAATTTAGAAAAATAATTACATTATCGCTTTATTGATATAATTTATGTTTATCAGTTTTGAAACACTACAAATAATTATATGTAAAATGTAGCTCTTCCAAGAATAATGTAATTAAAAATGTTTTTTTTTATTATTTTATCATTCAGAAGCTTTATATGCGTCTAAATGTTGAACCGCGATTGTGGAATCGCCCTTACGGCTTTTTTGATGTAATGTAATTTGTCAGTTTTGAAACATTAAAAGTTCATTGAATTTGTATGTATAATATTTCACAAAACGCTCACACCGGCAACCGAAAGTACTATGTTTAATTGCAGTCGTATTTTTTCGCTCTTTTTTTTACATTCCAAAGGTATCCTATCACAGTGAACAAATAAAATAGAATGTGTATTCAACAAACATGCTTGATCCATTCATACGTAGGTAAGATTTATTTACTAACCTGATTTTAAAAACGACAAAATAAAATTTTGCCAAATATTCAGTTTAGTGGAGCACACCACAAGATTAATAAAAAAAGTTAATTCATTCAAATGTTCAAATTTTCGCACCACAAATCATTCCCAATTAAAATAATCCCCGTAATTATTTATGTCTCTCATCTAAATAATTACGTGGCTATTTTCGGAGGCGTTCTGTAATAAATTCTTCTTATTCATTGTCACCCTCAAAGCTCCCAAATAGATCATTCAAAACGCGATTCTCAAACCTAGTTAGAGCGTGTTTGCATACATTTAAATGAATTTGCCATTATCTCAGTCTTCTTCTGACCATAAATAATTTTTTGAGGAGGCCACAATGAAATGAGTCGAGATAAAAAGCACTCAGAAAGGCATTTATAAGACGGACTACTGGAATAGCCTTGTAAGCTGACTGAGGAATAAAAATAACATATTGTTAGACATGCACTTTCGGGTGCATTGTTATAACGATAACAACCGGCGATAAATAACGGGATGAAACCCCACGAATTAGTAAAATGCGCCCATCGTTTCTTTGCACTTCCACTGTACTTGTTTATTTTAAATATTAAAAGTGTAATGTATGCGAGATTTTAACCAGTTATCTATCGGACGAATGGTAGGGGCTAGACTAACTTGTCTATTACGGTCGTAGGGTGCAAAATGGTTCTCCACTTGTTCATACTAATAAATATCGTAATACTCGTATAGTCGAATGTATCTATGTAGAGTGCAGGTATATTTTGTAAACGTACTAATAAATATAATTATTTTATCAACTTTCCATATCGAGAGATAGAGCTTTTCATATGACATAATTTGTAAGTAGTTTTGAACCAGTTAAATAAAATGCATGTTAATACAAGTTTTTGCCAATATGCTTATTCAATTAAACACTTCTTTTAATATGTTTAAATAGAAATACCTTCATTAAGTTCTCTATTTCAGCAGGACAAAGTAGTGGTGCGAACGCTAAAAATTTAATTCTAAACCATGTAAAAAAAAAAAAAAAAAAACACAATATTACTCAATAAAAATTTCACCAAATATCGGCATTCGAAAATGGTAATGGTAGTAGATTTATTCTTTTTGTTTATTTGCAGCAATAAATGTTTAACTCCAGACAATGAAATTAAAATTGTTTACATAGGTAGAGTAAGTTCGGGTAATATGGCACACCATAAGCCTTTTTGGAAATAAAACACGAAATTTTTGAGATCAAACAGCTTTTATTGGTTAAATCAGTCCTTTGAACTTAATAGTATAAAACATTTATAAATTTAAGGTTATTGACTTCGAAACATAACTAAAATAACCTTTTTTCTTAATCTTGAGAAATCTTAAAATCATAAATGTAGTAGGCCAATATGGCCTAGGGCCATATTGGCCACAAATGAAGTGTGCCATATTGCCCACCATATCAAATAAAATAAAAAAAAACAAAATATATAAACTTTGTGCTACTTTGCAGAACAAAATTCGCAGAAAAAAACTTCCGTTTCTACTCCTCAGCATTCTTCGTGAGCCCATAATTTACAACATAGGCATTGAACCCATATTTCACCTATTTTATTCATAGAATTGAGATCGTCACTATACAAACACTTAGCATCAGAAGCATTGCTCCTATCTGGACTTTCGTCAGAACTGTCATCATACAATGGTTCATTTTCTTCCTCCGAGCTCGACATTTGTACCTCTTTAGATTTTGACTTTGGCTTTTTACCATTGCCCTTTCGTTTTTTTCCTTCATCAATAGTCTTTTCAATTTTATCTTGTTTCTTTTTTAAATAGTCTTGCAATTCATTTTGAACGGTGATGAAGTAAGCAATGTCGGCGTAGCAGCCTTTCTGCCTCGGTTAGTAGTTTTCTAAATGTTATTTCTGGTATTCGAGACAATTTGGATGGCGTTATATCTCTTGAAGTCGAAGACTGTGGCGACCTCGCAATGGGAACTACAACTTGTTCAAAATGGACAGGTAGTGTTCTGTTCTCGTCTCTTAAAGCAGAGGCTACACTTGTAGCCAACGCATCACTCATATCAGGTTCATTTATGGTGGATGTCATGTCAACAAATTCATTTTCTATTGTAGGAGTAGAACCTGAAGTGATTGGTTCTGGTGTAATATTTTCTTGATTTGATTCTACTACATTCTGGCTCATTGTCCATATAATATAAAATCGTGATTTTTAAAAACATTTCTGTTAATAGGATATAACCCTGTTGCACGAAAACCACTGACAGCTATCTCACCGCTTTAAGTATGTAGATATGCGTGTTCAAAAACTTTTATCATTTCATTTTTTTTTCCTTTTAAAAGAAAGACAAACATTCCCGGGTTACGAATAACCCAACAATGTTTGAAAATCTCTTACTACCACCACAGAAAGCCGAAAATGTTGCTTGTGTTGTGATGGAGGACTTAGCCATCCGAGGAATCGAACATACGACGCCCGGGTGGGACCCAAGCGCCATGCCCACTCAACCACTGACCGGTAACCATATTGGGTTAGTGGGCATGAATTGTTCCTGACCCATGATCTCATCTTATCAGAAACATACTTTTTTAGTGGTTCCATGTATGAATTATCTAGTGGTTGTATTTTGTGGCTGGAATGTGAAAGAATTGATAATAAGTGGACAAGATTTTGTCTCGCGAGGTCTATCAATTCCAGATTTCTAGTTCGACTTATATTTATTTCTATGAACCATTTTATTATTTCGTACATCTTCGATTGCCTTTGCCATTGACACCTTGCACAAAGTTTGCCGTTTTCTTTGTGAAATTGGATTTCGTGGAGCCTTTGCCTTTAGGAAATATTTTTTAACTTATTAGAAAGATTTACTTTATGTGAGGCCAATATGGCCCGGTAGACCATATTGGCCACCTACCTTGTGGCCATAATGGCCGCAAGAACGTTTATGACAAATAAAATTATAATTTAAAAACTAATAAACAATGTGCTTAATAAAAGTCTCCACACTATTAATTAAAAGTTTACCTACAAAACTGTGTACAAGCAATTTAAAAACAATGATTATTTGAGGAACAGGAATGAGTGAAACTAAACCAAAAAATAACATCAAATCAGATAATTTTAGATCGTCGCACGCACCGGACAAACGCGTATTCGTCGCAACGCGGGGATCGAGTGAGGGAGTCAAGGGAAGGGGCCTGACAATATGGCGAATACGTAAACCACTAATCTTGATCGGTTTCGGAAAAAATGATACTGGCCATATTGGCCGACTAGGCCATATTACCCGAACTTACTCTACAAGATATGTATCTACTTATTTGATAAGGAAAATAGGCAAAAATCACTACAAGTTTTAAAGGTGATTACACTGATTACCATGCATTTTCCACATGTCTTTCGACAACTATCAATAAGTATTCTTTAACTTTTAACTATCTTTACCACTTTTCACTTTTCTGTCCTACATGCAACCTTATATACTATGCTAACTATGTTATTTGTATTTTTTATAGCCTTAGCAAAGTATTAATGTTTGAACCGTTTTCGCAAAATACCTAATATAAAACCACTGGTTGTCTACGCATCAAAATCAAATAGATATTATATTCATAGTACAAGGTCTAAACCTACCGAAAAGTATAGCTTTTATTTCCCAGTGCTATCAAAAATGCCGGAAATACATATTTTCAAAATCAGTGTAGAACTGAATGAAATATGTGTTTGATATTATGTTTGTAACTAAAAGTAGTGTTATTCTTTGGCTAGTGCAGTTTGGAAAGTGGAGAACCCTTTCGTGTTGTGACCTCACGCCCCAAGGTCTCGGCCATTATACATCGGTATTCCGTACCTCGGTGAATTCATTTGACCAAAAAATTAAATTTCCCAAATCTAATTTTTATACATTGTATTGTTGTTAAGACCCCATTGAAGGTCCGGGTCCAAAGGAAAGTGTTGGAGCGTTTCAAATCCTGACCAAACATTTCTGTCATAATGCACATTAAAATACAAATCTATAAAGGCCGGTTATCAAATCCGGTAGCCGGTTGTCTATGTCTAACCCTAGCTTTGTTCACGCGCACTAACTTGCTAGAAACTTTGGATTGATCTGTTCACTATTTTATGTTAGTAGTTAGGTTCCTATTGAAGTGCACAGTTTTTTTAACTTTTTTTTGTGGGCTGATAAAACAGATATTTGCTTCAAAGCTTGGATAAGGTATGTACAGTCTAAAATATTATTAATTAAATTAAATTTAAAATCGCATTATTGTACTTTAAAAGTAACTTATAATATACTTTAGGTACTGTAGAAATAAAATTGATTTTTCCTTTTATCAACTTTTAAAACTCAAAAATATTTTGTATTAAGAGAAATAAACAAGGCAAAACTTTGTATATTCTTAGTACACCTTATATCAATACCAATATATAGACGGTTCCGAAGAACGAAGTCGGTTATGCTAAAATTTGAAAATCTTTGAAAAAGTTGATTTATGGTCTTTTCATTTTAGTGATTTTAAAGTCTTTATTATCGGATTTTTAATGAAATGAAATGCAAAATATCAAAACAACACTATATTTCTATATATTATAGAAACAAAACTCAAATCTCCAAAATCACACATACGACATTGTTCTTCGGGACCGTCGATTTAATCGAGTAATCGGCATATAAACCGTTTGGCAAACGGAGTCTAGCATTGGTCGATTTTAGAGCAAAATACATTCTTTTAAAATTTATTATATGAATAATTTTATGAGAAAAAAATATAATTTAATCTAGGGAAACTGTTACAGATAGTCTTAACAATAAATTTCGATTCTAAAAAGGTGTATCTTATAATATCCGTTCATACATTTCTAATGTAAAAATATTTTTTTTAGTGGTTACGCTTATATATATTTTTAAAGTTAATTGATCATTTCATTTTAATTCTACTCAAGCAATTCGATGGGAAAGCTTCAATTTATCAAGTGCATATTTTTTGGTATTCATTACGTAAACCAATTCGCAGTAAAGATTAATCGAAAATTGTAATTTTACATTCAGATTTGCCTTAAAGTGGATTCCAATATTTTCAATTACATATTTTTCTAATATTATTTGAATTTTATATTGTGAGCGTTTTATATTAATAAATTCTTCGTTCACCCATTAAAAAAAGTAGACAGTAACGAATATTGTATTATTTTGTTCATACGAGCATAATGATCTATGACCGGACTCTTTGAGCTATAAACAAACATCAGAAACCGGCAACTGAGGAAGGAATCGACATTCGATTTACAAAGGAGTAAGGAGTCAATGAGTAAGGACTAAGAAATCAGGATGAACTGGTTTGTAAGAATTAATCTGGTGAAGTAACCGCATGGTGCAGTTTGGTGGCTTAACGAGGTGGGACCAGGAGAAGTCACTGAGGTCATGCGACTAGATATTGGACGTGCTTAGAAAATTTGTGATTTTATTTACGGTGGGGTTTTTCGTCTAATGATGTTGAAACTAGCCATTAAATGGAATTGGAATATTTTTAGTTTATTATCTTTTGTTCCGTTCTCGATTCAAACGTGGCAAATCATTAATTAATCAAGCAATTTCCGCTGAACTACACAAATGTTGTTGGAAATGCTAATTTTGTATATGTTAATTAGACATAAATATGTATAATAATAATTATATTTATGTCTAATTATTTACCATTGACGCCAGGTACGTCGGTTTTTTCTAACAGCAACGTACCAAAAACCGTTCTTGGCTCTATAGCTATCCAGTGCTGTAATACGACCACGCCCAACAATTTTACAAATATATTGGAGTGAAATGGTTTAATAAATTATCCGTTAATATAAGATTGGAAATAAATTACACAAAATTAAAAAGTACAATTAAAAACTTTTTCTAAGGTATTTCTCCATTATTTTACTTTGTAATAATATTGCAGTCCGCCCTGAAAATTGGAGTAGGGCCTCGTCCTCAGCAATGAGGAACCGATTTAAGAAGACGAATTATTTTACCTAGTGTTTTAAGTAGTTACCTCGTAAAATGTACATAGATTGGCCCAAGTGTTTTATATTTCGTAACAGGGTATATTTATGAACTTTTCCAAACCAATTGATTTACCCAAAAGAAGTTCCTACCTAGGTGCCAATGGTACAAAACTGAATACCCACATATCATGAAATGTGAAGTTGTTACTAAAAAACCTATATAATTTGTTACACATTATTCACCAAAATCATTATGTTTACATCCTTGCAAGGATCTTTGGTTTGCTAACAGCAAGTTGACAATGATTTTTCTAATGAATTGTCTCCTAACGTTTCCTAACCCAGTTTCTTTACTAATTTTAACTTTTTAAAAAATCTGGTGCTTAACAAAAATGTTATTGTTCATACTTTCACCCTCCACATCGTCATTTCTTTATGAAGCTATACCTATAGCTTAGAAAATGACACTAATTTAAAAAAAAATAATTCGCCTCCTTATATTATGTTTTCCAGAGAGTATTGAAACGTGGGCAAATTCTGACAATAACTACTAGTTAAGCCTCGATTACGTTGAGCGAGTTTAAAAGCTACTAGCCGGCAAGTTTAAAAGCGGGCGAATCGGCGAGTTCGGATGTGATGATTACACATAAAACTTTCCATACGCTCAATAGCGAACTAGCTAGCGAGTTGAACGAGCTAAAATAACGACCCCCGCGCGAACTAATTCTGTCGACATTTAGTAAGAAACTGAGATATTCACACCTAGCTCACAACAGATTGTACAACGAATAAACCAGGTCAATTATTGTACAACGAATAATCCAGAGCAAGCAGTAGTTCATTCGCCGCACACGCTAGCTAGTAGCGAGCAAAGTAGCCCCCCTTTAACATTTTTTGTATATTGTTCACAATCTGCTAGTTAGCTAGTAATATTATGATTACACTAATTGAGCGAGTTTACTAGGAGATAGTGAATTCGCCGGCTAGTAGCGTATAAACCCGCTCAATGTAATTGAGGCTTAATAGTAAGATGATGATCTGTATTATGAAGAAAACATATTATTTTC
The DNA here is from genome assembly GCA_917563855.2 of Limnephilus lunatus. Classification (NCBI taxonomy): domain Eukaryota; kingdom Metazoa; phylum Arthropoda; class Insecta; order Trichoptera; family Limnephilidae; genus Limnephilus; species Limnephilus lunatus. The sequence continues at coordinate 101,474,439 of OU830595.1, forward strand.
TAAAATATTTACTATAGTATGTTTTACAAAGAATAGCTATAACCTAGGTATAACTCTTTTAAACGTTGTTATATAACATATTTGGAGGCAAAATACAGGCCCACTCGCCGTAGTCGTAAACAAGACAAATTACTCACGGCCGTGACTACACAACCATTCAACAGTCAGGGACCACTCGAAAATATTAATTTATCGCCTTTATAAATTTAGTACCCGGCTATACCCGTGCTTGGGTAGCGTACAGTCGGCGACGGTTGGGACTTACCCAAAGGTCAAGGTGAATTTTTGGCTAGTTACCTAGTGGAGTAGGGGGTAAAATCAAATGGTTAGAAAGTGCACTTTTCTAGAAATCAAACATAACAATTGGCTAATTTGTGAAATGTCTACGTTATTAAATTTGAGAAATTTCATATATACTTTCATCATACTATCTTACTTTGCAACCCTAGGTAATCTGCCAATTTTATTGGATTTACACATCGTCGTATTGCCATAACTATCGAGTGACAAATTATGCGAGTGATATTACCGAGTGCAGAATGGCGAACTGGCTTTTATAAATATTTATTCAACACGAAAGCAAAATACAAAATAATTGACTTCATTTAACTATCTAGTGAGTGACTTTTAACATGTATTGTGTTAGAGCGTATGGAATAAAAATTGTGATTTTTTTAAATCTTCTGCTAATAATGATATATTTGTGGTTTTTACAGTTACATCTGATGCTGATCACAATTTTGTCGTATAACCTATACAATGCCGACTAGAGTACAGACCTGGGTGCGCGACCACCAAATTACGAAGGTAAACAACACAGAAAATGTGCAACAACGAGTATCAACAACAATTGCTGCAATTCGCAAACTCTCTTTGCTTGATTATACGGGAGATCCCATTGTTACAAAAAAAGAAAAATAATAAAACATTTACTATAATCTAATTTTTCAAGTAAAACTTCTTAACGCATACTTGACTTGGGGGTAAGCTGGCGAATGCGTGACGAGAGGGTTACGAAAAGTGGGGCAAACGCTTCGTATATTGCTGTAGGGGCAAGAGAGAGGTGCGAGCACACATTTTCTTTCTCTCTTTCTCTCATAACCAGTTACGTTACACAGTGTAGGTCTATGTGTGTATCACACTGTAGGAGCAAGAGAGAGCAGTTCCCGCGCACATTTTCTTTCTCTCTTCCTATCATATAGACGGAGCAAAAGTTTTACTTCAGTTGTGTGGTCTAAAGTACACTCGTTTTTTTTCAAATTAGGGCAACTGGATCATTAAATAATTTATTTATTTATTTTAAAGTAAAAACACAGTAGTCTTTACCTATGTAAAAAACAAATAAATAAAAGAGCATGTCGTGCCTAATATTTTCAGGAATTCTTACGGTATTGTTTTTTTGTTATCTAAAAATATCCAAAGACTGAAACTGGTTCCTCTCGCTGTACCCAGAGCGGTCAAACAGGACGACAAGTGATCGTTCCCGCCGCGGACATAGTATCGAATTAAATTGTAATTTTTATAAATCAACCTTTTCTGTGTATTCCCGGCAGTGTGAATTAATAAATAAACCTTGCATTTTTCTCGTCCGACATTCGTTTTAACGACGCATTGTCAACTCGATAAAATATTCGAAAACCATTCAGACACGATATAAGCAGATATTTTAAGGAACTACATGGATGTCTGATATAATTTGAACAGTCATAATGTCGTTTGTATTCGTAAAGTTGTTGCTTTGTGACAAGCATTGCCAAAATTGAATCTAATTGTTAGTCATGCAATCAGAAATCCACACCGATTCAGATTCAAAACTTTAATGCTCGGTTTCCGAAATGGATGATTGGAGGAGGAAGTAAAGATAAAGCGATTCAAATTGCATCATAGTAGCTGAATCAAATTAATTTACATTGATTATTTCTCACGGCTACGGACTGTTTTATTTTTCTTCGTCGTGAACCTCTCACGTTCAGCTTCAATCCCGTGTTTCTTCAATATTCTATTTTATCACTGTTTTGTCATGGTACAATTTGCAACATATAGTGATTCCCTATTCTTTGGCTGGTCTCATAAATTGTTTTTTATTCGATTCCATTATCAAAAAAAATTATACTTTTATGAAAGGAGGTTTTATTAATAAATACAAATTGTAGACTTTTTAAAATGAAAATTTCGAAAAACTTTGAATGACAACCCCCAGAAAGCCAGCACGCAAATATAATGGACTGAAATACACGTTCATAATTTTACAATACTTATATGAAATGATTCGGTAGGAACTATTAGCTTCGTCCGGACCTCAGATCATAGAATATTTACAATATCCGTGGCCAGTGGTCCAGAGAGTAAGTAATTGCAATGCCCAGAACACGTCCTCAACTAGCAAGTTAATAATTCAGCCGTCAAAAAGGTAAAACGATGTGTATAAAATCATTAACATTGTTCGCACTTCTCTAGCTCATGTATCGCACGCCTCTCGGGATCTGAACGAAGCTATTCTCACATACTAGCATTAAAGTGATTTAATATTTTCCCATAGACACAACATGATCAAAGTTTTCATAGATAAAACTTCTACGCCTATCGCCAAAATATGTGCGTACCCGCCGAGAGGGCGTGAGGAGGGAGGGTACCTTACTCCCCTCCCAGCGGGGTTGAGGCGAAGAGGGTCCGTGGATTCCCAGACAAATCTCTTACATCCCTTACTCATCCCTTACTCCCATCAGGACAACCGGCCCCCCAAGACCCCGGCCTTCAGCCAACAATACCGGCTTGAACGCCGCCCTGAGTCCCCCCAAGCTTCCCAGAGCAACCTTCCTCCCCCTCCCCCTCCGCATAATTCTAAACCCGAGGATAGTGAAATCCAAACCCTCATAGAAAGAACTACAGAGCTCCAGTTCATTATCCAAAACGCCTCCAAAGAGCTAAAGTCCATACAGACATTCATAAATAAACACAATGGCTAGACAACGCGCCAATAAATCAAATTTACAAACAGCGTACTGGAATGCCAATGGCACAGTACTTGCATACCGCGAGGAAATAATAGAACTTCTCCACGATTATAATCTAGACGTATTTCTTATAAATGAAACGTGGCTAAAACCATCACGCAACCTAAGAATACCAAATTATAACATATTTCGAGATGACAGAACCTCAAATAAAGGAGGCGGTACTGCTATTTTTGTTAAAAGCAACATTGACCATTGTCTAGCACATGCATTCTCTAACGATAATATTGAATCCACCGCGGTTAAAATCAATACTTCTTCCGGCCCAATTAAATTTATATCTGTATATAGCCCTCCCAAACGTCAACTAATTCCCTCCGAACTAGATTCCCTTCTCTCCGAAAACGTCCCCACTATTATAGCCGGAGACTTAAACGCCAAGCACGGCTCCTGGAACAGCCAATATGATAATAAAAAAGGTAGAGATCTTGCAAAATATGCTCTCTCTAACTCAATCGCCATAGACGCCCCAGACCTACCAACCCTTCAGCCTCCAAATGGCAGGCCAGATGTAATTGACATAATCATCCTCAAAGACACAAGTCACGTTCACTCTCTAAAAGTTCTAAATGAACTCGCATCTGATCACAATCCTATTCTTCTTACTTTGACAGGGGGTTCGAACCCACTGGTCCCACATCAGCCAACTCGGAAAAAAAATTAAATGGCCTAAACTCATTGAACTATTAAATACATCTACGACAGTGCCAACTTCCATTCCCGACGAAGCGAGCCTTAACACCGCCACTTCCAAGTTGATAAACTCCATTAAATCCTGCATCAACGAGGCATCCGTTGAAATTCCAAATGACACAAGACGACATGGTATCCCCGAAGAGATTAAAGATCTTATTAGGGAGAAAAACTTAATCCGTAAATAATGGCAAAAAACTTGCAATCCTATAGTAAAAATGCACTATAACCGCTTATCCCGCGAAGTAAAAGATGCCCTTAACGATTTCCGAAATGAACGATGGCACGAGTTCATATCGTCCCTCGAAAATGATAGAGCAGCTTTCTGGAAACTCTCTAAAACTCTCAGAAAACCAAGTACTAGAATATCCCCCCTTCAAGGCCCAAATGGAGTAGTATACTCCACTGCAGACAAGGCAGAAGCCTTTGCAGACAGCCTTGAAGCTCAATTCACCCCAATAACTGACCACGATGACCCATCCTTCGTTTCAAAGGTGGATTCAACAGTAGCGTCTATTTTAAATACAGAATCTGACTTGCCAATCAAATTCACAACACCTAATGAAATTAAAAAAATTATTAACTCTCTTAAGAATAAAAAAGCGGCCGGGCCAGATGGCATATCAAATAAAGTTTTAAAATGCCTTCCGTTAAAAGGCATCTGCGCCTTAACTGCCATCTACAATGCGTCTCTTCGACTCAGTTGCTTTCCTAAAGCATTTAAACAAGCAAATATAATCTTAATACCAAAACCGGGCAAAGACCCCCTATTAACCACGAACCATCGCCCAATTAGTCTCCTTCCCTGCTTAGGCAAAGTTCTTGAGAAAATTATTCTCGTTCGATTAGAATCATTTATTCATGAAAATGAAATTTTGCCAGATTTCCAACATGGCTTTCGAACTGGTCATTCATCAATTCATCAACTTCTCCGCGTAGTAGAGATCATAACTGAAGGCTTCAACATAAACAAACATACAGTGATCCTTACATTTGACATACGACAAGCATTCGATAGAGTATGGCATAATGGATTATTATATAAAATGCATCTAATGGGCTTTCCCATCTCATTTATTAAAATGATATATAGCTACCTTACCGATCGTACTTTCAGAGTAAAAATAGACGAAATTCTATCATCAGAACGGGCTCTAGCAGCCGGTGTTCCCCAAGGCGGTTCACTCTCCCCTAAACTATACAACGTATATTCTAGCGATATTCCCCCACCGATGAATCATAATGTAAACATTTCTCAGTTCGCCGACGATACTAACGTTATCTCAAGTTCTACTGACGCGACCACTGCTACACGCCGCGTACAGCTCCAAGCTACTCTATTCGAAGAGTTTTGTAAAAAATGGAGAATTTCAATTAATCCCACCAAAAGTGCAGCTACAGTTTTTTCACGAAGACTACCTAAACAAACTCCGAACATTGTTTTATTTGGGGAACAGGTCCCATGGGAAAAATCTATCAAATACCTCGGAGTTACCCTAGATTCCAAATTAACGTGGGCCAAACACATCAATGAAAAAGTAAAATCAGCAAATAAGTCAATTGCAGCCCTCTACCCTATGCTAGGTAGAAATAGTAAATTATCAGCAGACAATAAACTACTCATCTACAAGACGACCATCAGGTCGGGTTTCACATACGCTGCTCCCGTTTGGGGTCATGCAGCTGACACTCACTTAAATAAATTACAAACCCTGCAAAACAAAGCCATTCGATTAGCGTTGAATGCGCCGAAGTGGATCAGGGTTAACACCCTCCACAAAGACACAAACATTCCTCTGATAAAGGAGCTAATCGTTTCTCAATCGGAAAAATTCTACGCCGGCCTAGTCGGACATGAAAATCCGACCATTAACTCTCTCGCTCAATATAGCGAGAATGAAATTACCAAACACAAAAGACCTAAAGTAATCCTCCGCAAGGAGTAGGCAATTAAGTATTCCTGCATCAAGTCGCAGTATAGTTTTAAGTTTCATTTCTCACCCCCAAAAATAAAAATTCCTCAACGTAAAGTTTCATAGAAAATCCATTGTAATTATGCTAGAGTCAGTAAACTCATTGTTTAGGAACTCTGTCAATAAATAATATCCAAGTCCAAGTCCAATCCCTTACTCATTGGATCCACGAAAGCGACGCCTTTAATAAAACTACAATTAAAACATTTACTCGTTCACAAAATTTCATAAAAGTAGCGTAACTATATACGATGTCCCGGGATCCAGGGCAAGTTTGTGAACTGGGTTCTGACCCAATTATGTCATTTTTACCTTTATTTAATATCATATACTTAGCTAATTAACACATTTTTAAATAAAACGATAACTTTGTTATCACCACTTTTATTTTTTATACTTTATGCCGACCGGGTTACGCTACAACCGTAGCTTCTTCCCAATTCTCCATCTACACTTACGCCTATTTCGTCCTTCGCTTAAGGAGTTCAGCCTATTTTGATTTAATCAAATATTATCTATAACGCGTGTAACTTAATTTTAGTAGAGCATTATACTGCCCGAAGAAGCTACGGTTGTAGCGAAACCCGGTCGGCATAAAGTATAATAAATAAAAGTGGTGTTTACAAAGTTATTGTTTTATTTTAAATTATAATGCCACATCACAAAGTATCTGTTTCATATGAAAAAATAATTAATATTTGTAATATTTAAAAAAAATACAATGTCTCCCATAGTTTTTAACAACGTCAAATGATTATTAGCCTTAAAAATGGATAACAAATCTATAAAATTTTAAATATTATTTTTTTTATTAAAATCACCGATTCTAGAATAAAAAGAGTTTAATTTAGTATTTGCGTGACATTCTTACGAATAATATTAGTATCACAAATCATAGTGTTAAATAACTACGTTTGGTGACTTAACAAGGGTGCCCGGGTTCATGTGGTAAGGTTTGTTTAGGTCTTGGCGGCGGATGCTTTTTCCCACCTGCGGCGTGGCGGGCCGGATCGGGAGATACTGGTTGAGGAAGACCTTTTGACCTCTCCAGCCGGACTCTCGATCCATCTGGATTCATACGTCCGTAACTCCTAGACATTGACCCCAAATTCCTACCCACTTCTTATACCTTTTTCTTTACAGAACTTCCACTACTTCCTTTCTCTAAAAAGATCCTCCATACACCCAAATATGACATAGACCCTCGTGAATTATTTTCGTCAGGACCTCATGTGTGGAGCTAATGTAAAAAAATTAATAGCATTATCTACACTTGATTATTGATCATTGATCCCAAGGATCCGCTATGCCACTGCTAAAGTAACATAAAATCACAAATCACACCACCTTGCTTCCATAACAGTAGCACTTAGATTTAACTTAGTCCCGTTATTGTTGCTTTATCGTGATATAATTTAGGAATAGGTGTTAGGAATAAATTAATACAAATTGACTTTCACACGAAAACAAGTTCCGATCCATTCACACGAATCACACGCACCCGTCCGTGTGTGAGATACCCAGATACATATTGATGCCATAATGGCTGTATCAATAACTTCAAAGGGCCGTCGCCATCTTTATTCTAGATATTCTAGTACAACTATCTAAGCATTAATCACTGAATGGCCATTGTGAAATAACGCATTATATTTTATTAGATAGCAGGAGAATGGTTTCCAGGGTAATTTATTTGATAAATGAATTGTTTACATGCCATTCAGTGTGTAACAACCCTTATTTTTACTTCTTCGTATTCAAATCTTCCGAAAGCGATTTATTTAACAAATTGACTTACTTTATTCTACAAACTTGATATAGCATCTTGTTTGAAGGCTTTTTTATTACCTACATTATTGAAGTTATAACCGAACCAGGGTAGAATATTCGATAAGATAAAAATAAGATGGTAGTTCGATCATGTCATGGTAACTTCTACCAATGTTCATATTTCAAAATTATCATTCATGAATTTAAACTATTATCTTGATTCCTGTATCAATCACCAATGCCAATAAAGACAATCACAATATACCTATGCATGACTGACTGATTAAGCAGACGTTACTTAAAATTACTAAAGTTATTTCAAATAAGTGCTAATTTGTCAGAATTTGTACTCTGGAACGAGGGACTGGACAACTTCAACAAATCCTTTGAAAAGTCATTAAAAGTGATGAAAAAAATTGGTTAAATAGGTTGCGTCAAGTTAGATTATGGCCTATTTATCAATTTTTAATGACTTTTCATGGGGGCATTTTTTTCTCTGGCAACGAAATTTACAGAGATAATACTATTCGTAATTAAATCATTTGACGATGGTGTAAAAATTCATGAAAATTCGTTAAAAAATCAACCTGTAAAATACAGAATTATTTTTTGGTGTGACTGAGGTTTGAACCTTCCAAGTCAGTGATCGGAATCAACCGTCCAGTTCATAAACTTTTTTTAATAAATTTTCAAGTTCTGTGAAAGTTGTATTCAAGTTCTGAGAGTTTTATGAAGCAATTAGCCTATAATGATATACTAACAGAACTCGAATAGAAGTTACACAGAGTTTAAAATTTTTATAAAATTGTTAAAAAATTTGAAGCAACCCATCCAAAGTTCTTTAATTTCATTGAATTTCAGAAAAATGCGTATATATTCTCGTTAGTATACACGATTACTACCAGAAGACAGAATCATTATCACAACGAATCCATTTGCCAAGAGTCAACTCGATCGGATGTCAAGAAGTGGATTTATTTCCCCTTCATTTACCTATACATTTATTCAATGAAGAAAACAAAAATGAAATTCAAATAAATGCATTAAAATAATGAATCATTCGAACGCATAAATACGGATGAATTAATTTAGATGTATTAATTAACGTTTTTCTATTACATGGTAATTGCAAATAAATAAGGGAATATTGGATGTAAACGTACATGATTTTCTGAAAGCACATTTATATATTTTAATTTTCCGGTTCCGTCACTTTTTCCAGGTACCTTGGTGGATATCGTTGAACATTACAACGCTCATTTCATCGAGAAGGAACATGAACTTGAAAGAATTAATTTTTGTTTTCCCACAACCATAACATTACACAGAATTACAGCACCGTTTTTTATCACCATTGGCGATTGAAAACAGTCGTTGGTTTATTTTACGCACTTATTTTTAAATTTTATTTTATTTTTGATACTTTCTTGAGATAAAAGCATTGCATTCACTTACATGTGTTTTGCCAAAGTGGAAAATTAATTCGTCATTGATGTTAACAGCTATGATTGCCTTATAAATATTTCAAACGATCAGTGAGCATGTTTCTATCAACTGTTATGCTTCCAAAAAAATCTAAGCATTGTTATATTTCTCAAATCTCTTTCTAAACTTAATCTCCATCTCATGGGAACAATTTAATCCTGTGAAGGGTGCCCACTGTCTACTGCTTCTGCCTCCAACTCTGACAAAATCACTCTCCATTGAAGAAACGAGATATCCCAACGGATTTTGATTCCACTCGATAAAAAATATAAATCTGCTCTCGCAATTCACGACACGGGATTATGCCAGTGTTAAAGCTGTGATGTTATAACAAAACAAGACACATCATAACGATACAGTTCTAAAGGACGTAAAAGATATAAAACATACAAATATACTACCAACTAATTTGTTTTTAGCGGGATACTCATTTGTTTCTAACAAATTATAAAACAAGCCATATTCGCTAAATCACAAACTTTCTTAAATAAATGATCAATTATGTTCATTCCAGCAGAATAATGATACCTCCCAAATACATCCCAAAATGTTCTGAGATTCCTCGTCGACCAGGTTCACCTTTCTTTTGCCTTAATTTCGCCTACAAATTTCTATGTTTAATAAACATGGCAAAATAAATGTTCTAGCACAACAGAGCATGGCAAGCAAGGTGCTTTAAATGAAAATTCTTAAACAGTGGGTATCTTTAATATTAACACAGTTCGGTGGCTGACTTGGCATCGCGTCTGGTTCTCACCCAGGAGCTGTGAGTTCAATTCCTCGGCTGGTTCGGTCCGCTATCACGACACAAGCAACATTTTTATCTTATTGTGGTGGTAGTAAGAGATTTTAAAATATTGTCAGGTTATTCGTAACCGAGGAATATTTGTCTTGGTCTTAAAAAAGATTGGGTTGTTTAAAAAAAATTGACGGATTGATCAAATATTTTAAGTTGATTTTCACGTTCTGTGTAAGTTCTATTCAAGTTCTATGATTATTTCAGTTTTATGAAGCAACCGGCCTATAATGATATAATAACAGAACTTGAATAGAACTTACAAAGCACGTAAAAATGAACTTAAAATATTTGATGAATCTGTCATTTTTTTTTGAATACCCGTCCTAAATAATAGTTATTTCAAAATAAGAATAACATCTAATATAATAATAAGAATTTTAAAATAAGAAATAGCACAAAAATTATAAAAGTAAAATTCTTACAACACAGCAAACATATTTTGTGGCACTATTTTAATTCAAAATTAATAGAACAATTAGTTTAACTACGTTTATTCCTTGAAAAACCAACATGTTTCGTAAGCAATGCTTACTTCATCAGGGTTTACTTAAAATTTTAAGTAAACCCTGGTGAAGTAAGCATTGCATACGAAACATGTTGGTTTTTAAAAACCAACATGTTTCGTATGGTTAAATATCAATTTGTAAAGTCTGAGTTATCTGAAAACCAGAAGAAACCCATTTTAATCAGACTTAGTACGAATATCTCAATATCTATTGAATATTTATATTAAATATTTTGTTTTCTGTACAAATATAAAAACGTCGATAAAAGAGAAGGCAAGCACGAGCTGTGATGATCCCAGAAATTCCAAAAGCAGCGATTCTTTTCACGGAATGATATAATTTTTCAATCGTACAATGGCATAATACGACCGCCTATCGCCATTATTGATTCGGCTCCGTATTTCCGCACTGTCCCTTTTCGGGCCATTGTTATAATTACGAAGGTAAGAATAGAAGTGACAATGTTTCGCCCGAGGAGTTGCGAGCACCAAGCAGAGAGCTGGGCCGAGGGAGCGGGCTACAATGGGACGCCGAAGGAGGACTGAAAGAAAAAATGATAGGAAAACAACGGGTGAATGCGAAGAATGGGGGACAAAAATCGAAAGCACCCAACATTCAAGGGATACAATTGAATTATTATTCGTTTTGATCCATTTTGGGATTCAAAACCCTTGGGCGGATTTAGCGGGGTGTCTCGAATTTGGCAGCAGTGCGATAATTTCATATACATAATGTTAAGGGACGTGCTTGACTTATTTTGACTAGTGATTCCTGACAATATTTGGTTTATTTATTTATTTGTTTGGTATAATATCTTACATGTCAATTATAATTAAGCAATGTTGGCCTCACTGGGTAGCTCACCTGTGCTGAGGCCTCCATTTTATATTTAAAAATTTTTTTAATTAAGGTAAAATTATAGGTAAAATGAATTATTTTATTACTTAAATAAAATTTAAATCGGTATATTTTATTTTATTATTTTATTTATATTCGGGAAAGATGACAGCAAATCATAAATTACACAATAATACAATTATAAAATGGTTAATTATGCCAATTATAAACTTTCCACAGATAATATATTATGTTATGTGTTTGTGAGTGATGTGTTTTATATTGGTTTTGAGTGTTACGTGTAGTTATTTGTTTTATTCTTATTTTGTTAAGAAATTTTGATAATATTGTCTTTTTGTTCTTTAATCCATTTTGTAATTTTGAGTACGAATTTATTTTTGTTTCCTTCCATTTTATTTTCAAGGGTAAGACTGTTGATTGCTTTTATAGCATGATATTTATAGTGCCTTTGTCCAAAGCTTGTATTTACCGTCAGAGTTTTTATGTTATTTTTGTACGATTGTCTAACTGGTCTGTTAGTGATATTTTAAAGTACATAAATGAAATTTTGGTCTACAGTGACAGTTTTGGTGTTTTTTTACATGGCAAGTGCTCTACCAACTGAGCTAAGGTGTCTGTATTCAATTCGGTCACTTTTAACTGTATCATACTTCTACTAAGTACTACCAACATAATCTTCATTTTCTTAACACTTAGTATTGTTTTCATTTAATTAAACATTGAAAAATCAGTAACTTTTGTGAGTGGTTTAGTATATTTATGGGGTGAGGGGTTTGTCAGTTACTCGACTGTGTGTAAAACTGATTGACTTTGAACTGGAAGACGTTTAAAAAGGCACTGGAGGCCTAAATTTCATTTACATTTTTACTCCAAATAATTTCAGAAACCACTGGTTAAAGGAAGTCAAGTTCATTTTTTAACATCCCGTATATTTGGTGATTTCTGTTATCTAACGAAGAACCTAATACCGCTCTGTTATAAAACATAATGTAAACAAATTTCTGTACGTTCTTTGTCCTTCATAGGTTTTTTGGTAATAACAACTGCTCTTGGACAAACACGAAATACAGTCGAAATAATCGCTCAAACGAACTGTTCCAGGCATTAAAATTTAAGAAGCAATCATTAAAGAATATACTTAAGCAAGTACCTTCTTAATATGATGGCAATCAGCAATATTGTATTATTTTGCGACAAAGAACACCTTACCACGTTGGTGCCTAAAAGTTTATAAATAATATCAGTTGATTGTCACGATATTACTTAGGTAATATCTTCTGCATAAATACCGGGTTACCCAGATAATGTAACAATAATAAAAGTCTGAGTTTTTGAAAAAGAACTCTTTTACGCTGAGTTCCATAGGTGGTCCTTTAGAAAGGAGAAAGATATGTTAATGGTTACACGGTTGCACGCAATGCCTCGTGCTTTTTCTTCTGTACGACTGGAGAACACGATTCAATGGAAAACAGCAGTAAACATTGTGGGTACAGAATCATTATTTCGCACAATTATGTCAAAATTATTCAATATCATAAGTGTACCTACGTACACAAATGATAATGCTGGGTATCAATGAAGATAACAAATTAAAATGAGATGTACAATAATATATTCTCTCCCAGCTGCCCTATCCCCGGGCAAAATGGCATTGGAGCTTTATTCCAATATGTAAAGGAATTAAAATTGCCGAATAATGTTAAACCTGAAATATTAAATGCGTAGTTGGAGGCCATTGTGGAGGAATAACACCTTGAATGGACAACAATGATTAACTGAACAAATAATATCCCAATAATGGAATTCAATAAGCAAATGTTTTGTCGAGCTTTAGGCGATATGTGTTCAACACAATCAGCTTTGTTGTTCAGATAAATATCATACGTTTCATTGTGTTTGCGAAACTCTCCAAAATATGGGAGATGGAACTCTTTCATAGGACGTTTCTATGGAAGGTTTCTACCATTCAGTGAGCCTTTGGGAGGAAAATCTGATAGCATTGGCTGCGGACAATTACAAAATTGCGAAAACACTTCAATGTTTGATAAAGCTATGAAAGAGATCATGTATGAACACATATTATTATATACATGTCATTATAATTTTGGTTGTATTATTGGAATCAGGTAAATATTGAGTATCAATGATTGTTATACCTACCTTCACGCAGTTTGTTCAAATGAACGAAATGTGAAGTTTTTTTTTTGGTGACATCTCACCGTAGTTCCAAGTTCCAGGGGAAAAGTATAGATAAAGTGAAACGGGTTAAGGAAAGGGCTGTTGGAGCGGATTTGATACTGCGCGTCTCGAATAGGACCCGAATGGAGGAAAAAAAATAACACTGGTAATCGTCCCGCAAGCACGACTTTTTTCAAAATAATGAATCAATATTTCGACGATCTCGAGCAGCCGACATCAGCTCTTGTCTTCCGAGTTTATGGTTGTGTATGGCTGGCCTTATCAATGCTGCTGATTAATCTCCGCAGGCTTCGTTAAAGTTGAACTGATTCTTTCAATAGCCTCCTAATGTCCTAACTACATACGTGAAGCAGTTCAGACCCAAGAAATAATTTTGCGACTTAAATTTCGCAAAATTATTTCTCTGTCTTCAGACAAGAGGTGAAAATAGAATAGCCTGCTTATGGAATACAGACCCAAAGTCCATTTATAGGCTGAAAGATATTTTTTAAGTAAAAAAAAATTTGCACCGTTGTGAGTTGAAACTCGATGAAACGAAAAATATCGATTCTAAAAAGAGGCAAACACACACATCTATAGGATTAAGCCTGCGAGAGAATGATATAATATAATCGGTCTCCTCTTTGTGCGGCGTACCTCCTTAGCCTCCCTACTATTGTCTACTTTAGTTTTCTGAAGATTTCACTTCCTCCGCTTACGAATTGTACCTAATTTTTTTTTTAGTTTTCCTACTAAAAGCTTGACTTTCCTCTAAGTTTAAAAAACTGCATTGTTTATTAAGAACTGTGACACAATTCGAAAATCTATTTGAGATCTCTGGGCCTTCGGAGGCTAATTCAATTCTCAGAAAATTGATTGATTTCCTAGATTCAGCGTACTATAAAACTATTGATGGATTCAACATTTGTTCTGACACCTACGAGTGTGTTATGAATTTTTTATAAGGATTACTTACGATTTCTTTTGGAAGCTGAATTATTCTAATAAATTAGTGGTTTATCTGGCAATAAGGGTACACTATTAATATAGTCACAAAGCGCTAATGTACTGACCGGTCACCGGTAGAATATCTCTAGAATTGGGACACAAAAGATTCATACAAAAACTCTCTGACAATATGAATTAAAGACGAATAAAAGAAACCGAGCTATCAGTGCGTGAAATATTTAGTTTTGTCAAAAGGTACAATGCATTATGTACCCTTTTTAGAATATCTATTCGAATGAAGTGTCATGTTAGAAACTAACTCCTTTTATCTATTTCCTATCATCTGTATTGTCATGCAGAATTTTTATCTTTTATTTTGTTCATTTCATTCAGGTCACATTCGCTCCATCAAGGGATATTTTTTAATCAAGGCAGGTATCTTCAAAATGTTATTTAATCTGAATCTCGAAAAATCGCAGGTAGAAAACACTGCCAGATAAAGTCGTTCAATAATCAGTAACGTAATTGTTAAAAATGTATGCCATCTTGAAATAAAACGAATCAATTATATCTGATTTAGGTATTAAATCTTTCGTGGTTGTTTATTGAAAAAAGCATCTTAAATCAATTTAGATTAATATAATAATTTTTTCTAAAGAAATAATAGATTAACTAAAAATTGAAAATCATGCTTCTATATTTGTTTAATAGTTTTGAACATTTTATTTCATGTCTACTTTATAGTAACGAAATGTATGTAATTGAGTTTCATTTAAATATATAATTACTCAATTATTCTTGATTAAATATATGAACAAAATAGGTAGTATATTTAATCAAGAAATGTTACTGGTTTCCGCAAATAATTATAAATTGGTATCTTCATACTAATAATTATTATTCATATTATACAGTGGCGTGCGTAGACATTTAACGTATCTGAGCTAGAGTATACATCGCCTCAATCGAATTAAAAATTTTTTCTAAGTAAAAATTTATGAACTAAAATTGGGTAGATATCCCAAATATAAAACTATCGAAATTTAAAAAAAATAATATTTTTGATTTCTCTAACTCATTATTACAGTAACAATTTTTTCATATCAATACCGCACAAGAGTCCCAACTGCTCCCGTTAGGAGTCAGTTAGACTATGGCATCCCCAATTGAGGTATGTTGTGAGGCTGATGGGAATTTGGAGGGAAAGGAGATGGGGAAGAGGTTAGTGGAAAAGTAACTGGCTTTTCAGACCTGGTCACCAAACAGGCTAAATCCATTTTAAGGAACATTTCAATTGTGAACGGTTGTCTTACACCGGGGCGGTACTAAAAGTATCTTCCACTCTTAAATATTGATAAATAAATTATGAAATAATACAAATTATTCAAATAAAATTTAAACCAGCGATCTCAGTCAAGAGTCATGCCCCTCGACCACGGAGGCCGTCAATGTTTATGTTCCAATTTTTTGGTTCCCATTTTACACTTTCGTATTCCTTGGGCATAACTTATCACTTATCAGCCTTTATTTTTATTCGTTTTTTTTTTGTCTATCAGACGTTTTTCTCGCCATCGAGATTAGAGTTTATAGATTTTAATTGCACGCCATTGAACTAAAATTGCATTCTACTTTTAGAAACTATAATAATTTATCAATAACGAACTAGTTTAAAAATAATGTTCACTTAGTGTAAAAATATCCCACGGCAAATGAGTCGATTTAATATTTTTACAATGAACCCTGATTTGTTACAATAGGCGCATAAGACAGAAAGAAGGGGGCAACAAAAAATTTTGGTCCCCATCATTATCCTGGCAGGATCACGGCAAGGAGTTCAGAAGATCCCTAGTCAAGAAGTCAAGTGGAGAAGGCGGTACTTCCCCGCCCAACAAATTCGTGTGTAACTCCACCGAACATAATTCTCATGTTAGATGTTCTATTAGCGACATTTACATGAATTATTTTTCTATTACATATTTTTTCAATAATCACAAATTCACTTTGTGGAGTAATTTTATTTAAATGAAAACAAATCACTTTGTGAACACCACTCATCTGATCAAAATTATCAACATGTTTCGACACCAATGGTTTCTTCGTCAGGATACAATGAAAATTTACAAAACCAACAATAGACAAACTAGTATTGACAAATAAGTTCCATGACAACTCAACAAAGTGGCATTTCAACACCGCTTTGAAAAGTCATTAAAAGTGACAATTCTTTTTTTACATAGCCCATAACCTAAACTAAAATGACCAATCTAACCCAGTCTTTTTTTCACCACTTTTAATGACTTTTCAAAGGAGTTATGAAGTTGCACATTGTTGAGTTGTCCGGTCACTGCACCCTTTTCTCTGCCTACTTCTGCAAGGCGCTGCATCGCCAAGGGAGGCCAAATAACGCCCTTTATTACTGATACATTTGAATCTCGTTTTAGACTGGAAATAGCTTTCATTATCATTACTTATTTAAAAAGATCATTATTCAAAATTGAAGCCTTGTTTGAAATGTCTGTATACAGGTGTGGTGACAAGATCTGATTAGCCATGTTGGTACTTCATAAGTTTTTGAAGTGAAACTTCTGTAGCCCGATTCTAGATTTGGATATCGGATTTTCTGAAACAGAAATGACGATTACTGCACCTGCGAGGCATCAACTGCGCTCATTGACTATATGATGTCACTCTGACGCTTTGATTATGATGTCACTTTTAAAGGCTCCTATTGGTTGAGATATGAAACGGAAATTGCGCTAGGTCTGCGCTCATTGGACCCTTTGATCATGACTTCACTTTTCAAGTATTGGTTAAGATTGTTTTGGTAAAGTTTCGCTTCTACCGCGTGTAAACTGCACTCGATTTTTTTCCTATATTTCTTCACCTTCTTACTTCTTTTAACGTAACTAAATTGGGGATGCCAGGGCTTCACTTTCTCTAGGCAGTTGGACTCTTGTAATACATAAAAAATGAGGTTCATAATATATGTTGTTTATTTAGGCGAAAAAATAAAAAGTAGATGTTTATGTAGGTATGTATTAGAAAAACTTGGTGCTTCCAGCATAAAAAATATTAGTAGGTGTAAGTTATAAATGTTAACATGAGTAGTTTAAGTAGAATAAATCGTTTCGTCAAGTAACGTTCGAGTTCACAAAAAATCACACTAAAAATCGATATAGTTCAAATATTGACTTTTCATAATAATATCTATTATATTATGGTATCGTGCTCCGGAAATTGGGTAGCCGCTCTGCTAAAAATGGACCAAAATGAATAAAGAGAAACGTCATGGTTAAGTTACAATCATTTGTTATGCATAGCAGCCTCTTCTGTGTGTACATTATTTACTAGACGCTGATGACACTGGAATACGAACCCTAAATACTGTTGGAGGACCCTACACTACCGACGTAGGCGAGAGAGCTTCCCACTTCCCACTCAGCCACAATAAAGCTCTCCATTCAGAATATGAATTACATGAAGAAGTTGTTTGGAAAAAGTTCAGTTACAATGACTTCCTACCTCAGAACAGGTGAACACCTGGAACATTTGGATACTAAATTATTACGGTACTATCTTGTCAAAAGATTTTTGTTTAAAAGATAGCCCATGTTGAACACCAATTTAAAACCAAAAAATTTTTTCGTGACTTATAATAATGAAAGGTAACCTACAAAAAATAAATTTCTACTAACTTTGGATGAATATTTGCAATATATTTGAAAATTATACTTGCTTGGTTAGCCTGTTTCGGCAAAGATATCAACACTCATTTTATAAACTTGTTTTCTAACTAACTAAGCATCACTTGTATAGGTAGACTGAGAGGACGTACCGCCAAACAAATTCGGTCTTCGCACACACTCCTTAATTCAGTCACATTCACACTTCATCTCAAATATATCATTTTGTTATTCTGACTCTTGACATGACCCGACTCAAATATTTGGTTCACTTAATAGTGCTATGTATTCCTCGGACGTCTTCTACCATCCGTATTAGCATCATGTATTCCCCATAAACTCCTTTCTTCGTTCATCTACTCTGCATGTCCAAACCATCTAAGCGTTACTTTATCGTGATTTATTTTATATTTGAGGTATTATTCCTTGTCGCGCTATCTCCTTCTTTAGAAGAATAAGTATCAGAATATAAAGGCATGACTACATATCTGCCCTGATGATGGAGAATGTAATGCTATGGGAAAAGATGACTAAAAAATAGGTAGTGCAATACTTAATAAACATACCACAGATAATACTTCTGGCAGGTGAAAATCTCAAATCATATCTAAGCGTCCCTTTATTGATCTTATTCATTACGCTTACACCAACCAGCCTTGCATTCTTTGAGGATCTCCAAATTTTTCATTGTGGACTGCCAGCTTCAACTTTATGGACAATTGTTGTATTAATGCCATACGCGTTTTCTTTCAATATGCCTATTAGTCCTTCCATCTCTCGTAAACATACTTTCCAAATAGACAAACTATTATCCAATTTTCCTATTCAACAAATGAAAATTTGGAACAATGTGACATCATGTCGTACCTTTTAACATATAAATGTATATTTTAAGTTTTAAAAGAGAAATATTTTTGTGAGATGATAAGAGTAGATAAGAGTTATAGAAAATACGCAGACAGAACAAATTCTAGATATAAATTTCTTGATTGACTTGTGAGATTTTTTACAATAATTTGATCACAGCTTCGCAGCGATTCACATAAATCCTTTGATTAAAATTATGTATGTGTGTTCATTATTGTACATCACTACATTACAGTGTACACGTGGTAGGTAGGCACTCTAGTCAGCAGTGCCCACCTTATGAATTTATTTTCTTTTTAGATCTCCAGGCCTACTGCAATACCTGTGCTGTGTTGTGTCGGGGTGCCCATAAAGCGCCACGCCTCGCGAACGCCCCGGACTTCCCCCGGCGATAATGATAACTTTGATAAGTTAATTCGAGTTTTATAACCGGATCGAGAGCCGTTCCGTCCCGCGTACGGGCCGCGAGTGGTCACCCGCCGGTGGAAAATGGGAGTTGCCGCACCAAATAATCATTTATTTCCATTCAAACTGCTCCACACTTCAAATTGAAATTGCTATATAAGAATTAATAGTTTCTAGACTGGCAACATTCTCACGTTGCTGAAGAGAACGTTTTTTTTGTGATGTTCCTACATTAAACTTTATGGGCGGGCTGTGATTGTCGGCGTCAGGTAGCTAAGTACTGGATACAATGTCCAAGTCAAATAATTCATTTAAATATAATGAGTTCAGATTCAATCCAGTTCACACGTCAAAATAATGCATGTAGGTATCAACCTGCTTTCATTTTAATTTGAAATTAAAATGGCTTCTTACAACATTGTTCTGATTGTGCAATTGTGCGAAAATGGTAAGTTAAAAATGAATAATAATTTTTTGATAATATTTTTTATTTATTTATTTAAATCATTGACATGCGGTAGATAATTTATTACCAAAGCTAATAAGGTGAAGGCGTAACTAAAGTTATAGATGGGATAGAAGAACGTTCATTGATATTTTTATTTACATCTGAAAGAATCAAGTAAAAAAACAGGGTCTCAGGTGAAACAAATTATCCGAAATAAATCAAACTGATCCAACCACCTCGGCAGCCATTACCGGCTGCAGTTTAACAAATATAAATCAATAACACAAACAAAAATCTGATCGCTAAACGCTACGGGAACGCCTCGTCTTAAATTGATCATTACCCCCTTTTCACCGTTTGTTTAGGGGTCCCAAAACAAAGCAAAAAACTCCACACAATATATCTGACCACGGAGTCCTTTTGTCTGGTAGGATCCCTGCCTGGAATCTCACTCGGACTTTTTTTCTACAAAAAGACCCGCCGCCTCATAATACCTGTGATGTGATACATAGTTATCTGTCATAAATGCCGATCCCTTAAATTCGTGGAACCCAGCGCTTATAATGGTGCTTTACAAAGGGATCCATTCGAGATCTTGAGATAGGGCCGGGATTTGGTTACATTCTGACCACTCTACCAAGAGTGGAGTCGACCAGTCTAGAACCCGGGAGACAGACAGTCGCCACTTTTAGCATTTTAATGTAAGCATCCTGGGGCTATCAATCCAACTGTGAATGGTATTGAAATTAAGAACACTAAGCAAGAAAATGCTTTACATCAACGCTTTACACGAAGACAATCACTGAAAATTGTTTTACCTTTTTACGTTATTTGACGAGCTTCAAAGCAGATTTGACGTTTTGTAAATACATTTAAAGTGAGAACTTGAATGAGACTAATATTTGATCGTACAATAGATAGTATTCAGGCAGCAAGGAATGCTTCAAAATTAAAACAATACAAGGGCACTAAATAAAAAAAACATCTTCAATCGCAAAGATATAAAACCATTTTAGTGGTTTTTTTTACAAAGTGCCAATGGCTGATTGTTTTAAAATATTTTGGATAAGGTTGAGAAATCGTTTGGAGGTGTCTTGTGACGGTAGATAAACATGGCACAGCGTTTTCTCTGTGGGCTTCAGCTAAATAGAGATCACTGATAAATCGGAAGAATGCATCAAGTTAAAACCTAATGACGATATCAATGTCCGATGCTAAATTGTAAGATGGACTGATAAAAACGAAACACTTAGACATTTTGTATATTTTCTGGCAGAAGTTGTAACAAACTCGTTTACGAAATAACTAGTAGTTACGTCTTTTTTTATAATTGAAAATCTGGATCGATCTATTTATGCATAAAAGTTAAAACCTAATGATTAGATATCAATGTCTGATACTAAATTGTATTGTGAACTGATAAAAACGAAACAAGTACACATTTTGTTTATTTTATGACAGAATTTGTAACAAACTCGTTTGGTTAACTAGAAGTTACGCCTTTTTTTATATTTGAAAATCTGGATATTCAGTTTCAAAAATATTTTTTAGACCTTTCAATAGATTTTTGGACCCACTAATTTTTAAATTTTACTATTAAATAATGCATGTAAAGTTATTTATTTTCATTAGATTTTACTAAGCTCATTATATGCAGATTTTTTTACATTAACTCCACACAGGAGGCGATAACGTATATTTTTCTAATTACTCGTACTTCTATATCTGCTTTTTTGACGTTATTTTAAAAATCAGATCATCAAATAATATAAACTCTTTTTCGCAATGATTCCATCCTCTGAAGAAATGAATGAATTCATTTTTAATATGTATTTTCACACCTAATTTTGGTAATATTTGAACATCCAAACGATTTAACATTTAGGATAGATTTGGGTTTTATTCTGCACCCTAATTTCCGCCGCAACCCTTTGTCAAACTAAAAAAAGGCATCTTTGAGAATGTGTAGAGGTAGAAAAAAACTACGTCTATTGTTTACTTTTCACGATTCATAGATGCTCAGCAGTTAATAGGGAATATGAGTGGATACCTGCCCGATCCATCATATTATGACGAAGTGTTGTTTCTGATACATTTTTGTCGGTGTCCGAGCCAAATTAGAAGTCACTGGAAGTTCGATAAAAGCGTATAAATATTTCACAATATATTATAATATCATTACTAAGTTCAAATACATAATGTATTGCTTGTATAAATATCTGAAAATTGCATATTAGAACCATAATATTATTGATGAAACTGTGTAATTTTCTTGTCATGTTCTGTTCTGTCTTGTTTCTTTTTCTTTTCTTTTCTTTTACATTGATTTGTAATCATCCATATTTGTGTAACCATGTTCTGTTTTCTTTATTTGTGCTTAATTGTTGTTTGTTCTGCTTAACCTGTCTTTTATTTTTAGTCAATCCTGTACGTGAAACTTATATTTTTAATGTCAAAATACCTGTGTAAAAGTATCTATTTTCTCTCACCTATGATTTGTAAGTTCCTCCCATCCTAAAATGAATTCTGTAACTCATCGAGATTGCCCTAGCAAGATATAAAAACAATTTACTTTTTAATGTGTACAAAAACTACATTTTATTTTTTTCCTTTTTCTCCACATAGGAGGGCCAAATGAAAACAAATTTCCTCAGGGCCTTTACCATATTTGGGGAAGCTGTGTGGGGGGGAATGAGAGGAATTTAAAGTTTCTTGCATGGCAACTATGCTGACCATTAAACCAACAACTAACTATTCTAAGAACGGCGACATAAATACGTACTGAAAATAATAAGAATTATGTATTTTTGAATAAATTTTATAATTTTACTTACTCACATCACATCACAACTCAAATTATTTGTTTATACTAGCCTGGACTCGTGAAAAATCACGAGATGGTCTGAATTATTGAAAAATAAGTTATTAATCAAATATCATTAATTTAAAATAATGTTTTGTTCTATGTTTTATCGCTTGTCTGAATTCTTCACACAATCAGTTCGAATTTTGAAATTGACAATTAAATTCAAAGCAAAATTGAGTTCACTGAACCAGCCTTACGTTAATTTATATATTTATCCACGAGAGCGCTTTTTGCCACAATATGGCACTATTTAAAATACCTCGGATTGCTTTGCTGCCAATTTTGGCAACTTTTCCCTTATTTGTAAGTAATTAAGTAGAAGTTTCAGGATTGACAAAAGATAGGTGAATTCATTGGCTTTATAGAACTATAATCAGTTTGTATGTCTCCATATTAAAATTCGGAGGTGTGATTTTTGTAATGTGGGCGGAAAATATTCGAAATGATCACCAAAAAATCTCGAGCAATCGGAGAATAAAGTTTTAAATTGTGCTTTCGCTCCAATGGTTATGAATTATATGAATTTGGTTGCATTCACGCGTCTTCTTTTGCGCCTTGTCCCTTGTTGAGATCACATAGTAAGTGGGCATTTTACCTTCTCCATACATCCACCCCACGGGTAAATACTCGGTGTTATGTTTTGACGAAGATCCATCATAATTCTTCCTTTGTGAGGGTTACGGTTGTTGTACGAGCATAAACAACAAATAGATTCTGCATACATTATCCTGCTTTTCTACCTGCAACTTTGTCCATTGTTCATGCAATATTCCACGAGTCTCACATAGGTATATTTACACACACTATACGAACCTTCGTAACACAAGCAAATTTTAAAATATCTCAATGTAATCTCTTGTATGTTCAGAAACAAAATCATCTGCTCTAATTAAATCAACGAGGGCAGTGTGTCTGAAATGTTAACCTTTTTCATAAAAAAAACTATCTCTTTATTACTAAACTTACCTACTTACTTTTCCTCGTAGGTTTAAGATAAGTAGGATGTTTATGTGTTATGCCGTGTTGTGCTACCTTCTTCTTTACCGAACGTTTTGGACAGCGTTACAATATCCATCATCAGGGCAGATGTGTCTGATGATGGTGCTTGATGATGGATACTGTAACGCTATACACGGCTTAACACCCCAAAAATAAATAATGTAAATACTTTTGGCCGCGAAAATCTGAAATCATATCAGAATGTATATCTTCATAAATATGTACTGTACATCTTTATGAATTTCAATCTGGTTTTTGTTTGAAATTAACCCACTTCTTGACATCCGATTGATCTGAAACTCAGCAGATGGACTTGTTGTTAATGACAATGTATTCCTTCATTTTTTGGTGGCAATCACGCACACACACGCGGACATATACATAGGAGTATGCATTCCTCTGAA
The DNA here is from genome assembly GCA_917563855.2 of Limnephilus lunatus. NCBI lineage: Eukaryota > Metazoa > Arthropoda > Insecta > Trichoptera > Limnephilidae > Limnephilus > Limnephilus lunatus. The sequence continues at coordinate 101,498,335 of OU830595.1, forward strand.
ATTCGTAACGTTACATCAGTTAATATACCAAATAAATGTCGATCTTATCCAATCGGGATTTGACACATTTCCTTAGAAACTAGATAGCAATCCGTTAAAATAATGTTGTGAAGCTTTTTTTTATTTTTTTTGACCGCACAAGAGCACCAACCGTCTAACATTATTAATAACTACGTGGTCCCCGGCAATGCCATTAAAAAAAATTAATTGATTCTCCCTGCATGCCCTTTCCCTTACGTCCCCACCTCACCTCCCCCGTTCCCTTTCCCCCTGCCTTTCCTCTCTGCCGCTAAAATATATGAAATATAAACATTTTCATTTATACAAATTTCGTAACGCCAGATATTACCATTATATGTTATTCTGATGTATTAGCTATATTATTGAAAAGTTTCATTAAATTCCATTCAGTAGTTTTTGTGTGAAAGAGTAACAAACGCACATACATCCATAAAAACTTTCGCGTTTATAATATTAGTAAGATGAAAATTACGTTTTAAATAGATAAAAATATTTACGTAGTTTTGCTTACAAAGAATTAAAATATAATTATTAATTACTTTTTTACTTTGTAAAAATTATAAGCGTCAACTAATAAAATACGAAAAAACTTAATTAATGGCTTAGAGCTTAGATTATCTGCAACAGTTTTGGGAGGCGTGAATTGGTACCGCCGCCCCGGGAACCTTTATTGGATAACCAACACCTCTGCCATAGGTCACCCCAAATGTTTCGCTACGTTTGATGATTTAGCAGGGGTACCCGGGTTCATGGGGTGAGGTTTGTCTAGGTCTTAGAGGCGGATGGCCAGGACACACTGAACACCAAATTCCTACCCACCCCTTAAACATTTTTCCTTCCCAGAACTCTCTTCTCCTTCCTGTCCTTAAAAAAAACCTCCACACAGCATCCCCAAAGATGAGATAGGCCCTGAAAGAAATTATTTTCCTCAGGGCCTCCTGTGTGGAGATCATGAAAAAAAAAAAACAGTGTCCTTGGATTAAGATTTTCTTTCTTATAAAATTATTCACTAAATAAATAAATAAAAACAACTGTTTCAGGCACATTTTTATGCACCTTACCCAAATTCATGGTGATATAAAGCACTCTGAGAATATGAGCGCAACATTTAATATTTTAAGCAAAAGGGTTCACACGAAGTGTATTTTTTATTTTTACATTTACGATAGTTTTTTTAGTACAGTGCCCTCCTCAGAAAGGTGAAACATCAATTCTGAGGCCATTTATGCGGGAGTGGCTGAAATACCATAAATTGACCCAAAAATGAATGAACACCGTAAAAAACCCATATTAAAGAATGAACTTTTTTTATACACGCCAACGATGCCCCATTATTCCTGAGTTCTGAGATCGATAACAAATGCATCCCAAGAGCTGCTATTATAAAATTTCGCAATAATATAGAGGAATATTATCCCTTCTCTTCTTTTGAAATTAAAAAAATTACAATAATTATGCCGTTTTACGCTACCTTCATCTTTAGCCAATCATTACATATCCGCCCTGATGATGGACATCTTAATGCTTTCCGAGACGTTGGCTAAAGAAAGAAGTTGTACAACACGGCATAATAACCCAAAAATAAATCACATTAATACTTTTGACCGTAAAAGTCTTAAATCATTACGAATTATTATTTAATTTTATTTTCAATGCCCGTAGCAGGTTGGACCGTGGGGAGTCCTATTGGGAAAATTTGTGTGGTGGGAGGAAATTTGGTGAGGGGGGAAATGGGAAAGTGGAGGGATTGTAAGCAGGTATCCGGATAATAATAAATTAACATTTACACGTAATAAAAATATAATTTCCTTTGTATACACACTGAACGGCACACATATGAAGTAAAATATATTAGAATATCAGGGACCTTGGGGTAACAATGGATGTCATATTAAATTTTATCCAACACACTGATGAATTAATTAACAAAGTCAATAAAATGCTGGGATTTATAATTCGTATAGCAAAACCCTTCCACAACATAAACACTCTATATTCCCTTTACACCTCATATTCGCCCGCACTTGGAACACTGTACACCGATCTGGACTCCTTTATACCAAGCCCATATTGAAAGAATAGAAAGAATTAAAAAAAAAATTCCAAACACTTAAATTATAAATTCAAATTACACTTTTCAAATTATGCTGAATCCATTAAATTTCACTAATTCAAATCCCTCCAAACCCGACGTCTAATTTTTGATCAAATCCTATTGTTTAAAATTCTAAACAATGGCCTGGACTCACCAATTTAATAAATTTTCATATTCCGTCAAGATCATTTTATTTACCCTCTTGTAGAACAAACATTAGAAAATGTATGTGCACAATATAATACAAAATTTCACAGCATTGACATTTTTAGTAAAAACCTAAAGAAATATCGGTGTGAAGTAACGCGTACGATCGATTATTAATATGAGAATATATCGTGAGCATCTCCTATCCTTTTCCTATGTTCCTCTTCCTCTCCCCTTCCTATAACCCAAAATTAATTATAATTAATAAAACTTCATTTCAGATGTACTTTAGCTTAAGAAACGTATGCGGCTTGACTCCAGTTCAATTATATATTTATTACTGTACATTGTACATGTATTATGTAAAAGCTGTTTGTTTCTTACAAATAAATAAATAATATGGTAATTCAGATTTGGATTTTGGATACTAATGAATGTTTAAAACATTCCAAGTAACAGCAAAACATTTATTTTATTTATTTATTTATGGGGATTATTTCATCACAGTGAATTTAATACATGCTATGTATTCTTATCTCTGAAATTATTGATGAAAATGATTGTTAATTATGTGAATACCGCAAAAGAGTCCCAACTGCTCACAACCGTCTAGAGACAGTGAGACTATAGCATCCCCGATTGCAGTATGTTGTAAGCCTAAATATAGCTGGAAGGGGAAGGAAATGGAGGAGAGGAAGGTTGGAAAGTATCCGGCAATTCAGTTCTGGTCATCAAACACAATTTAGCAACGTTAATAAGAGTTTTCTTAGATATTCAGGACAAAGATAAAAAAAAATTGTTTTTCTTTTTTTCTTTTATTTAAATACGGCACAAGAGTCCCAACACTCTCAACTAATCCAAAGCGTCTGGAGACAGTGAGACTATGGCATCTCCGATTGGAGTATGTTGTGAGCCTGAAGGTAGTAGGGAAGGGAAACAGATGGGGAAGAGGAGGGTGGGAAAGTATCTGGCAATTCAATTCTGGTCACCAAACATGGATAAGCAACGATTCAATTCTGAAAGGAGTTCTTCAACCAGGGCGATACTGAGAGTATCTTCCCCTACTACCTACCTGCTCATAAGACCTGTGCAAATAATAACATAAAATATTTCAGTCATTATTACGTACGTATGCAAAATAGGGTTGAATAGGTTTCGACCCCAGTCAATAACTTTTCCTATAATATCCTCGTTAATTTTAATTGCGCAAAAACGTGCACGAAGAGTTATTACGTAATCATGAAAAAGGTATTATGCATGAAACGACGCATTAAACACATGTTTTATTGCGGTGCAAACTGGGCTTTTACACACTGCATATTAAAACTATCTGACGAACAGAATGCCTTCCCCTCTATATAAATAATAACCATGACGAGCTATTATTTTGTATAGTCAAGAAGGAGTACGCAAAACAATTATTTATATTAATGGACGATTTGAGAAAAAACTTAAAGACGAATTATACAAAAAAAGTGAATACTTCAATAAAGTACAAACTGTTCCCAACCATCTGGAGCCAAAAATATTATGGCATCCCTAATTGGCTACGTTGAGAAGCTAAATGTACTGGGGAAGGGAAGGAGTTAGGAATAAAGAAGGTGGAGAAATAAGTGGCTATTCAGATGTGGTCATCAAACACGTCTAAAACTATTTCAAGCAACGTTTCAATTCTGAAAGGTAAGGTCTTTTACTATACTGAAAGAATTTTCCACTCTGGAACATGCTGAAAGAATGTATTTATTTATTTACGCCCTTTTTCGAGGTTTTACATATGAATAGAAAAAATATACAGTATAGATTGTACATAACTGAACTGCCTCAGTGACAATCTTACTAATATTATAAACCCCAAAGTCTGAATGGATGTATGTGTATTTATTACTCTTTCACGCAAAAACTACTGAATGGATTTTAATGAAACTTTACAATAATATAGCTCATACATCAGAATAAGATATAGGCTACATAAAATGCTAAGTTCTGGTGTTATTTGTATTATAAATGAAAATGTGTGTATTTCATATATTTTAGGGGCAGGGAGGAAAGGCAGGGGGAACGGGGTAGATGAGATTAGCGAAAATGGAAGAGGCGAGAGAGGGGGAAGGCGGGGAAGGTGAAAGGGAATTGTAATCGGAAAGGACATGCAGGGAGAATCAATTTATACGAGATAAAATAAAGATTTTCACTGACTTGGTATAATTATTTCCTTCCATTAGTATTCTGGACAAAGAGGAATTCATGTGGTAGTTAGTTCCAGAATTTCTGCACTAAAAATACAATGTAATGCATTTTTTAATGAAATAATTGTGAAACAAATAATTACTTTAAATTTACTAAAGAACACCGGGATTTCGAACCCACGACCTCCGTATTGCTGGTCGCCAGCCGTACCCCTCGACCACGAAATCCGTCAAACCACGGAGGCCGTCAAAATCTATCGATGTTAAACTGGAGTTATACAAATGAGTACCATAACAAAATACAAAATTTTATTTTCGTTTTTTTATCTTAAACCTGACGTCTTTGTCACATTTTCCTACATGTTACAAAAGTTTTTACAAAATAGATCAAATACCAAAGCAAATACAGTTCTCATTTAAAATCAAATTAACTTGTGTCTAACTTATTTAGTATAAAAAAAAAAACAAAATAGCAAGTTGGCAGGTAGCACTCGGAACTCTTCCCATGGAGTGAATCATCACTTGTCAAAAGGGATGAAATATTTGTGGTGTTTTACAATAAAAGAAAAAGTGTAACAAAGGTGTTTGGTGTTTGGTGTTGGCGCTCGCCATTAAAACCTCAGGATCGGGGCTTTGTTTTAGGATCTCTTGTCCGATTATCTGAAACTACACGAGCTTTCCATCGAGAACCTACTCTTACCATACCAACCTACCCCGCAGGTATTGTGTGTAATGTAGTCTGTTCATAGGTAAAATGCTGTGCTCTAACTTAGGTACGTTTTATTAACTATTATTTAGGTACGTTTTAGATTGTTTAGTAATATTACCTTTATTTGTTAGAAAATGAACAGTTTGGCTTTGGTCTTAGCGAATTGAGCACATTATTGCAGTTGCTTGTTGTAAGTACACGTGTTCAACTCAAGTAGGTTTAATGAAGCATTATAATTTATTTTTCAATCCTTGATTCGAACGTCATCCTCTTGCAAGACTCTAGACCAGTGTTTCTTAACCGTATTGAAAGAATCGCCCCCTTTACCGCAGTAAAATTATCCATCCCTCCCCCCTCCCTACGTAGTTTATTTAATAGAAATTTTCAAATTGTTACACCTTAAGAAAGTGCGTCAATGTGTCAGTGTGCATAGCTCGTGAATGGGCTTATTTTCTATTTTGAAACAATGCCCACTCGAATTTCTGCAGCGCCCCATAAATGATAAAAATTTAAAAACGCCCCTCCAGAACTCCAAAACGCCCCCAGGGGGGGCGCTGGCGCCCCCGTTAAGAATCACTGCTCTAGACCTAGACTCTAGAGATTATCCATCTTTTCTTGCTATCTAACTAACACTTCAATATGTATTCTTGCGTATTATACAGCTGTTAGTGATTCTTGGGGAAAATATTAAACTTTACACTTAAGGGTACCACCTATAAGTGAAAACAACTGTTCGGCGTCTAAAATATTAATAAATAGTAAGGTACAAACAAAGCATCTTCATTTCGTTCCATCCTACATGTAGATTCATGTGCTTCCTGCGAAAAAAATCTTAATAATAATGAAAAAGAAAAAATATTACGTAACATACGCATACAGTAATAATCCAATGCGTAGCTGCTTTTATAGATACGAGTATACCATCCAAATTAACAAAAAATAAATTATCATCTTTTTATGACTAATTTTGAAGACGACAGGTTTAACGGGTTGAAATATTCCCTAAAAACGAGAATTTCCTTACCCTAAGAGTTAAGTTCGGATTGTCACTATTACACTCAGTGTACAATAAATAGAAGTAATTAGTATCGTCATAATTACAAGTTATCTAATAATATTATACAGTGTTGGCTCCAGACTGTTGGGAGAAGTTGGAACTCCAGTGCGGTATTCACATAAATAAACAAAACAAAAAACGACTTCAAAGAATGCACTAAAAAGTAAAAAAAATAATTTCGTACCATTGTTATTTTTGGAGTCGGTGTCAGCCAAGGTAACTACATACATAGGTAGTTATAGGTGAGATGTGGAGATCTTGGCTGACACCGACTCCAAAAATAACAACCGTACGAAATTATTTTTTTACTTTTTAGTGCATTCTTTGAAGTCGTTTTTTGTTTTGTTAAAATTTTTGTTTATTTTTTGATTTTTAGTGACGAGCGTGCGTACAGAAGTTTTACTTCAAAAAAAGAATCATCGAAATCTGTTGAGTAATATTGAGTTATTGGTCCATTTGTCGCGCACATACTTATTGCAAATTTAAGACATATATGGTTTTCTCATGTATTCCACTGTCAAAACTGGACAAAATTAAAATGGGACCACACGGAAAGCACCAGCTTTCTAATAAAAAAAGAATCATCAATATCGGTTCACCCAATCGAAAGTTCTGAGGTAACAAACATAAAAAAAAATATATATATATAATATACCGTCGAATTGATAACCTCCTCCTTTTCGAAGTCGTTTAAAAAAGAAATAAATATTACCATTGGCTCCGACAATTTGGGACGTTTTTTTTTTTAAATATGTATACGATTTTTTTCATTACACATGTAGTCACTGGTCACTCAGCCGAGTAACCCCCTCCCCGATCCTAACTTTCCAATACCTACATTTTTTTTATATTTTTAGTTGAAATAAATAAATAAAAAAAAAACAAAAATGTCAAATACAATCAGCAATCACTGGTCAGTCAGCCTTAGATCCTATATATATATATATATATATATATATATATATATATAATAAATTAAATGTTCCCACTGTCGATATTTTGATACATTTTTATTTATTTAATTAATGTATTTAGCGTGAACATACTACTTTCAGCAAGGTTTCAACCCCCTCTACACGAAGAAAGGGCGATTGTTTCGCACGGAGCTTTCACACTTCCAGGAAGGCAGTAGGTTGTAGGCAGTAGGCAGTAGCGGGTAGCGGAACACACTCTGCGCACAAAGCGGCGTTTGTCAGACCCAACAACGGGTCCAACTTTGTCCTGCCTCCCACAATGGCCGCCCAGCGCCAGCTTTGTCCTCAAAGTCCTACAAGTCCTACAGCGCAAGTACCTACCTATTGCTGAGCGATGGAAGAGACATAAGAGATAAGTCTTCATAAACAACATATTTCGAATCTTCTCTCTCTTCTAGTAATTTTGGTTAGGCACAACTATTTAGAGTTAGGATCCTATCAACTGTCGGCCTTCAGTGAATTATTATTTATGTTTAACAATTTGCTCGGCAAACTGAGAACTCGATCCTGGAGAAACTCATGGTCGTTGGCAAAGTTGAAGGCTGGGAAACATGTGTGATGTGTTGGAGCGATTAAATATCACAAGCATCCGGAATTTCGGTATATTTTGCTCTCTAAGCAGCGCAAGGCCGCGAGGTTTGGCGGAGTCTTGTTCACCTCGGAAATCGGAGTCGGGTAAGAATGCAACAACTAAAGAATATAAATATGAAAACTCTAGGGAACTTCATCAGTCTTCATTTTTTTCGAGATAGAAAGCCGCTGAGTGGATTAAGACCACAAAGACCAATTCATGGCCTGTCGACATTAACATCACCTCGATGAGAACTAACTGGTACAACCCTCTAACTGATGAACGTTTAAATTATGATAGGATATAATTTAAACGGATGGCTGATGATATTTGGGAAAGAGAAACAGAGGTCACTCAAAGATGATATTCGCATCAGGCGATTTGAAAAGAACTTCCGACTTTGGATGGGTGAAAACCGCAAAAAATCAGCTAAACGGGAAACATTTGAGAGAGGACTATCTTAAAAACCGAATACCAGAAGGCTCAGCCCCAACATAACGCTTTCTGTATTTGCCACTTGTATTCTACCTATAAAATTAAACTAAAAAATGATATCGTCATTAAATTTTGGGTTATTATGGCGTGTTTCGTTTCTTCCTCCTTTACCCAACATTTCGGATAGCATTGCAGTGTGAGGGCAGTGTCCATCATCAGAGCACAACTTCGATGATGGTGGTTACTGTAACGCTGATCGAAAAGTTGACTAAAGAAGGAGAAAGCGCAGCACGGCATAATAATGCAAAAAATACTCACAATAATACTTTCGGCCGTGAAAATCTCAAGTTAAATCTAAACCATGAACATTGGTGATATCCTTCAATCTACGTTGAATCTACCGCATATTAGGACATAGATGTGCCACAATACGAGGAAACTAAAGATCTTCCAGTACCGCGAAGCTTTTGTTAAACTGGAGTGCTTTCACGATTACGGTGTATCCTCCACAGCTAGTAACTTTTATAGTACAAAGTCCTGCGGTCAGGCAACGGACAAGAGTATCCATGGTAATTTTGTGCAGAATACGGGACAATGAGCATTGTGGCGGCCGCCCTACCTCCCTCCCCCCAACCTTCCTCTTCGGTGGCAATGGGTTTTTTATCATCTATAATGACCCGAGATGGTAAATTAATTTGAGAAATTGTGTTCGGTAATAGTTGCGAATAAGAAGCGCACTCTCAATGCTTATAGTTACCTACGTTTTCAGAATGTGTACAAGCAATTTTTAAAATTTCAACCCTTGTATAAAATTGATCTGTTAACCCCAAAATTTTGCAACGTATCTACTGCTCGTAGGGGGACTGTCCGCGATTATATATTATGTTCTCATTACATTTGATTCCAGATAAAATCGCCGTTTTACCGTATTTCAAAACCAAATACCGTTCTTGGAGGTGGAGAAAAGACTATAACATTTTAGTACTACAAATTATATAACGAAAAAATATAATAAAAAATTAAAAACAAACAATGAAAAAGTTTTTAAAGTCGCCTTCCGATGGGTTTTATCGTGTAAATTTTAATTACTACATTACGCGAAACTAAAAACATATTTAATTAGATAAGGGTATTACAAAAGTTATGTTATGGTTGCCCATAAATTCTACGAACGGACTATACAAGCGGCAGGCAGCTGTGTGTCACGTGCTCAGTACATGTACATTCTCGCGTGATTATTGCTGTCCCTCTCAGGCTGGCAGAAGACATTACCATATATGGCTACACGGCGCGAAATCCAGCCAATGGCAGAAGACATTACCTTATAGGGCACGCGTTAGAGTCTTCCGTCTCGCTCATCACGGACAGAGAACTCCGGCCACCGTTCACCGAAGCAACAGACATATTTCAGACAACGGCGCGAGCGGTCGTACGCACTACTACGTACTGTCGGGCAGTATGCCACCCTTTGACGCGGCTAATTAAGTCTTCACTTACGATCCCAGTATGGCGCTATCACGACAGACGCCTGTATAATCCTACTGCCGCCTACTTTATACCATGGCAGCCCTGGCCGCCCGGCTTTTAATCCGCCTACCATGCCGATAGCCGCTTAATTCACCGTTATCACCCACCGGTTCGGTAAGCTGACCGAATCCGCCCACCATGATGCCGAGAAGCCGCCCACGCACCCCGAGCCGCCCTGTTCCTGTACCCGATCTATGAGCTTTGCTCTAGATCTCTCCACTTCGTAGGAAGCTGCCTGCATCCGTACGACGCCACGTGAGATTTTAAACCCTCTTATAGTATTTCCGAGCCTAAATTCAGTAGTATTTCTAGTGCCTCTCTCTCTCTCTTATGCTAGGCCTTAAACAGCTTACCTGGTTGCCTGTAATGTTCACCCTTGCATTATTGAATACATTTGAATTGTGCCTAAACCTTGTTTCATTGGAGTCAACCATCGACAGCCTCGGAGGAGCCCTACGACCCTGAGCTGAGCCTTCCAAGCCGAGGCATATTGCCCCCGGGGGGCCTGCTTAACACTTGTTCCCCCCCCCCGGGAGGGACATATTTCTGGAGACCAGAAGTATAACACTGGACCCTACGTGGCTTCAGTATCACCCTGGCCCCAGGAAGTATGACACTGGCGCGCCAACTGGGCCGAAGTCTTGTCGATTGTTGTCTCCCTAGAAACATAATTATGTAATCTTAGCTATAAATATTTTATATTTGTGCTCCCATCAACAACGGTAGTTCTGTGTGAATTATTCTAAACGTCGCGAGTCCGTCGGCTAGTGCTATTCGAGTGTTAGGTATTTTAAACATCGCTTACTACCGTAGCATTCATTCCCACGCTATTACGTTCTATCGCGGCAGTCAGAGTGTTCGTCATTCGCGCGGAATTTTTTTTTAATTGAGTAATGAATCTCGTTATTTTAAATTCTCCGAGTGGCTGCTGTGTAAGTTGCGTTATTTCTTCCTTGAAGAGCAGCGGTTGTTTCCAATAAAAAAGAAATTTCTGCTGTCGGATTGTGCTCGTTCACATCCGTTCCCCTGTAATAGGAAGTTGTAAATGCGACTGCCAGCAACTGCTCTCGTCTTATATTATTCGTCCGAAATTTTTTTTGCTTTGTTCATTATAATAACGCAAAATCATGGAGGCCACCATACCAATAATGGATAGAATATTAAATTTCGAGAAAGCAAACGCGTCGGTAATAAGAAAAATGTTGACAGATAGAGGCATAGTCCCCAAAAGGGCTTTGTTGTCTTTACGGAAACAATGTGTCGAGTTTAATGAATCCCTTAGTGGGCGGGTGGAGTCTCCTGCTATTTTATTAAATTCTCCAAGTGTAGCAACCACCCCAAAAACTAGTAATTCGGGAAACCTCGTTAACATAGTATCCTCGCCTACGCAAAATCACTATGAAAGGACTACCACAAGGTACGTTGAAAGAAAAATAGTTAATTTAACAAATTGGAAAATTTCTTTTGACGGGAATTCGGATGTCCGCGCTTTTTTAGACAGAATCGCCGAATTACAATACGCGAGGGGCGTTGATTGTCAAGATTTGGCTAGGGGTTTTGTCGAACTTCTCACTGGTTCAGCACTATTATTCTATAGGAAAATTTTCAAAACTAATCTAAAGTGGGAAGAAATTAAAACAGCCTTTTTGAAGAGATTCGAGGACCCGACGTTTCAAATGACTGAGAAGTCGAAGTTATTTAACTTGTGTCAGAAAAATAACGAAAGAGCTGCGGATTTTATTTTGGAAGCTTTAGCTATCAATTCCAAGCTGAATTTGCCGTTAGAAGAGTCGGAACTTTTATCGTTAGTCACAAAAGGTCTCACGCCAGATTACGCACAACTGAAGATCGGTAAAAATATCACCAACGTTTCGGAGTTACAAGCATTATGTGAGGAGATGGATAAAATCAAATTCAGTCGCGCATCAAGTAAAAAGGCAGTCGAGCCGGAGGTCGTCTCAAGTTATAAGGAGGTTGACAGTGATTTGGGAATTAAATCTAAAATTCACCGTTACAAGCAAATGTATAACGTACCGGTTCGGCAGTATGTAAATCTAATATCATCCCTGAATGATAAGTTATCATCACCATTGTCTGAATTAGACTTGGTTCTTATAATTAAAAATGGGTTGTTGCACAAATATAGTAAACTATTCTCGTACGATGTGCCCCGTACTTGCGCGGAGGTAATACAAAGATGCGAGATCTTAGAAGATACTCATTTCGATAATTCCCAACAGAATCACAGGGTTAGAACTTTCGGACGTAATAAAAACTCACAGCTCGCGGCGATTTCACAAAGAACCACGGATATCGCTAATCGTGCTTGTTTTAAATGCAATCAAAACGGTCACTTTGCAAAAAATTGCAATAAAATTAACAGCAACAGCGTCCCGCGCCGTAGCCCACGATGGAAAAAGCCTGATTACAGCAGAGCAAACGATTTTCCTGATCTCTCTAAACCACCCCCGACTCATTGTAATTCGAATCAAAAAAACTTCTAGGCGGTCATTGCAGTCCAAAGCCATCAGCAGAGACAATCGAAAAGGAATGGAATGACTGGTTAGGTTACGTGAAGGTTTTTCTGAATACCGATCCACTCGAGGCAGTGAATGTGAAGTGTAGCGGAGATGGCCGGCCACATGTCACATTCAAAGTTAAAAATCGTGTTTTATCAGGTTTACTAGACTCGGGTGCGTCACTATCTTGTATAGGTGGGAATTTGCACAAACAATTCACGTCTCGTGCGCTGTCCCCTTGTGATCTGGTAATTACTACAGCAGATAACAAGAGACAGGAAGTTTCTGGCAAGCTGTCACTTCCAGTAGTTTATAACGATAAGTTGCAGACCATAGACTTTGTAGTGATACCTTCGCTCGGCCGGAAAATTATTTTAGGCGTGGATTTTTGGAAAAAATTCAACATAGCTCCAAATTTATTTACAGCAAATCAAAGCATTACGTATACTTCCATCTCAGAAGTTAACGTAGTAAGGTCAAAAAACGATCTCACACCCGCGCAACTAAAAACACTTAGTGATGTGATAGAGGAATTTCAATCCATATCTTTTGCTAAACGCGGTTTAGGTAAAACTAATTTGATCGAACATGTTATCGAAACTGAAGGAACCCCAATAAAACAACGTTATTACCCCCTGTCACCAGTAAGGTTGAAACAGCTAGAATGTGAGGTGGATAAAATGTTGGAATTAGGCGTAATCGTTAAAAGTAAATCTCCTTGGTCAAACCCGGTTATTTTAGTTCCCAAAAAGGACGGAACAGCTAGGTTCTGTTTGGACAGTAGAAGACTCAATGCTGTTACAAGGGCTCAAATTTATCCGTTGCCAAACGTTCATCGTATTCTTGATAACTTACGGCATGCAAACTTTATTACTTCCTTAGACTTGCTTAAAGCTTTCTGGCAGATACCCTTGCACCCTTCGTCTTGTGAGAAAACTAGTTTCGTAGTTCCAGGTAGGGGTACCTTCATGTTCGTAAGACTACCCTTCGGGCTACGTAATGCTCCTAGCGAACTGCAACGCCTCGTGGACACCTTATTTGGTCCAGAATTCGAACCCAACCTTTTTGCATATCTAGATGATCTAATAATTATCTCACGTACCTTTGAAGAACATATTGAACTCCTTAAAAAGGTTTGTAATATTTTAAAGGCCGCCGGATTAACATTAAATATAGAAAAGTCGGAATTCTGTAAATCAAGACTCAAATATTTAGGTTTCGTAGTGGACAAGGAAGGTCTCCGAACAGACCCGGCAAAGATAGATACTATCAAAAATTTCCCCCGACCTCAGAATACAAAACAGGTAAAATCATTCCTTGGATTATGCAGTTATTATAGACGTTTTATCAACAACTTTTCAAATATTGCAGCCCCTTTAACTCACATAACTGGTGGTAAAAAGAACCTACCTAATTTTACGTGGAATGAGGAGATAGAAAAATCATTTTCCGCCTTGAAGAATGCCTTAATTTCAGCGCCGGTACTAAGCTGCCCTGATTTTAAGTTACCCTTTATAATACAATGTGACAGTTCCAATTTCGCCATCGGAGCGTGCCTTTCACAACAATTTGAGGACGCAGAACACCCCGTCGCGTATTACTCCAGAGTACTCTCTAAAACGGAAAGAAACTATAGTACAACTGAACGCGAATTATTGGCCATTCTCGACGCCGTATACAACTTTCGCTCGTACGTCGAAGGGTCAAAATTCACAGTGGTCACGGACCATTCAAGTTTAAAATGGCTTATGTCACTCGAGAATCCAACAGGTAGACTTGCCAGGTGGGGGACACGCTTGTCTCAGTTCGATTTTGACATAATTCACCGTAAAGGCTCCCTTCATGTAGTTCCAGACGTACTATCTCGTATTGAAATTACCCAATTAAATTCATTACTTGGCACGCCTGGCTCTAAAGACAAGTGGTACTCAGAGCTGTATAATAAGTGCGCCAATAACCCACAAGCTAGTCCTAATTTCTTAATACAAGGTAATAGGTTGTATAAGCATTGTAAAGCTGATTTTTCCTTACATACAGACTACGAATGGAAATTAGTATCCCCGGTAGAGGATAGACAGGCCTTAATCTCAGAATGTCATAATTCACCCACAGCAATACACCCAGGTGTGTTTAAAACCTTTAAAAAATTATCGTTAAGGAATTTCTGGCCCGGAATGTATAATGATGTAAAAAAATTAGTGTCCAATTGCAATATTTGCAAGGCTTATAAACATTCAACTAAGCCAGCCTTAGGTCATATGTCCCACCCCAAAAACGTAGATCGCCCAATGCAAAGTCTTAGCGTAGATTTGATAGGTCCCTTTCCGAAAGGTTACGACGGAAACTTTCATATTCTGAGCGTGGTAGACGTTTTTACTAAGTACTGCTGGTTATTCCCATTACGCCACGCGACGGCAAAAACCATAATAGAAGCCTTGGAATACAATATATTTTTACCAATCTCTGTACCTAGAACACTCATAGTTGATAACGGTCGCCAGTTCACTTCAGGTGCTTTTAAAGCCTTCTTGTCTCAATACGGCGTTCCTGATGTATTTTATAATTCTTTCTATACTCCTATGAACAACACGGTAGAGCGCTATAACCAAACCATCGGAACCTCGTTGGCTATTTTGGTGGGCAACGATCACCGTCAGTGGTCAAAGCACGTCAGAACGGTACAAGCAGCAATTAATAATACGGTCAACCTTACTACTGGATACACCCCGTTTTTCCTCATGCACGGCTTTGAACAGACAGTGCATGGCACGTCACATTGGCGTATCTCCCCGGGTGCTAGTCAAAATAACACACAACCAGATACGGTAGTGGATTATGCAAATAAACTACAAGAACTTGTAGCCGTGTATGACAAGGTGAGCGATTCACTCGCCGCCGCGTATAAACAAAGTGCTTTTCGTTATAACACTAGACACAAGTTGGAATCCTATAAAATCGGAGACAGAGTTTGGAGAAGAAACTTCCCTCAATCTAAGGCAGGCGTATATTTTTCAGCCAAACTGGCACCCCGTTTTGTAGAAAACAGAATAAAGGAAAAAATCTCTAGCACGGTATATGTACTAGAGAATTTAAATGGAAAAATTGTCGGTAAATTCCACATTAAAGACATAGTAAAAAAGGGTAGTGACACCCCGGTCGTTGCAACCTTATAAGTGTTTTTATTTATGTTTTTGTTGTTATTTTCTCTGATTAGTCCGGTTATTAGTTGAGATATAATTATTACCCCTTAGGTACAACCCTAGGACGTCATGAACCCTAGTGGTTAGTACGAGGTTATAACGCATATAACTTAACCTTTGTTATTAGAGAAGTATACAATTCCTTTCTTAATGGATCGTCATCACAAGTGTTGACAATCCGGGACGCCGGTATGTCTGCACGTGAAGACGTGTTGTCATTATTATTATTATAAAAAAAGAGGTAACTCACCTTACACTAGTGAAATTACTGATGCGATATTTAGTTCATTTATTGTAATGACTATTATTGGTAGTAATAATTTATTACTTTCTCCTAGTGCGTAGCCACTTAGGTTGTTTTTTAAAAAAAAAAAAAAAATGTTTTTTAAATTTATATATGATTATGGTTACATAAGTATATAAATTCGTCTAAGAAACACGACACGATACACTGATTGAGGGCGTAGTTCAAGGAACCCTAAATTAGGCTAGGTTTTTCATTAGAAAAAACTGCGTTAGGTATTCAGTATCCTGCCCGGGACCGAAGTAGAGACCTAATTTCTATTTTCGTGGAACAATTTGCATTCTAAAAAGTACTTAATTTTAGATGCAATGAAAGAATATGCAAGCATATTCTTTTCTTTTCGTTGGCAAGAGACGGCATAAGAAAATTCTTGTACAAGTGGTAGGTATAAAGGCACCTAGCTCTCATCATACTGGGGTAGGTCATTGGGTAGTAAGAAACTTAGGAACCTAATGGTTGTAAATAACCTTGTGTATATATTAATATAAGGTCATGTATAAATGGAAATATCATTTCAATTATAATTTTTTTTTATTTTTTGTCCCTTTTTTTTTCGGGTTTTTCAATCTCTTTCATTGTCGAATTATTCTCACATGTAGGTTAAATCGTTATGGTATTGGACATCTCACACGTTGCGATATAGGAGAAATTGGGGCGGTAAAACGTTCACAATCGGGTAGTTACTCACTCCTTAACGGGGTATGTCTCAATTCTAGCGTATGTTGGAGTGAATTCACGATGAAAAGGCAATGTAATAATAATATTACCACATTTTTGTTATCAGAATAGGCCCAATAGACAACACTATTCGGTTCACATAGGTTGTGGTGGTATCGAATTTTAACCTTCTTCCGCGATCATATAACAACGGTTACTCGTTGTGTGGTATTATAGAGCTGTTACAAGTCCGATAGGATGGAACTTGGGTATCGACCTAACGTGTCATTCGGCTGTGAGCTATAATCCAAAGCGTGATAGGATGGCTAAACTCCTTAGAATTAGAGCAGAAAGATTGTTGGAAACGCGAATTTCCGAACAATGGAAGTATATATGATTCCGGTGTTAGGAAGAAATTCGTTACTCAAAAAAAAAAATTTTTTTCCTCTTCTAATAACATTGTCGGTAGTATTAAATTTTCGTATTTTTTGGTAAAAATACGTGGCGTTGTTGTTATTTATTTTAATTTTTTTTTCTTCTCTCCTTACGTAGTCAAACCCTGAGAGTTTAAGTTGAGTTGAGACAAACTCGAATTGAAAGTTATTTAACAAAATTGTACACACACACATAGAGTTTTTGGTGGGTAAACAAATGTATATTCAAGTGTTTTAATTATGATAAATGTAATTAATTAAATTACTATATAAATATTTTGTAAACACGTAATTGATTACTTCGGTATCAATATGGTAAGCCAGCGTGTAAAGTCCTTGCCATATCAGGACGCAATTGTACGGTGTTTTGTAACTTGCTATATCACTGTATTCAAATAAGGAGTAGTACTTCTCGTAGTAAGAAGATTTAAGAGTATGCACCCAGTTGAGTAAATTAGCTCGGTAATGTCATAAAGTTATGTCATTCGGGTCGTATTGTTCTTATTAGAGAATAATGTAATTGCACTTATGGTCATTACGGTTCGTCTGGTTATTTTGGTGGGAACACCTAGAGGGTGTCCTATGTGGTTTCGTCGAACGCAAGTTCACCGTGAGGATTCCAAGGGATCTATCCGGTTGTCTATGTCGTTGCGGCAAGGGTATATTTCTAGTATACCAAGTACAGCGCTGTACGGGTCACCGAGGGTGAGTCGAGAAAACATGAGAGGATTCATATTATGCCTGAAAATTAATATTCATGATAGGTTTTGTAGCATTACCTTACAATTATATGCGAACATGAGAGGATGGTCGTTTATGCCTGATAATTAAATGCAAACCAGACAAACCATGACAAGCTGAGAGTGCGGGAAACTAACATTTGGGTTAGAATTGAATTGTGAAAATAGCATAGTATATAAAAACAAAGTTGTATAATTTTAAGAATTCTATTGTAAGACGCGAATATGAGTTGGTTTCGATCATTTCATGACATTGGTCAGCGTACAATATTCCATAACAGGAATAGTGTTGGAAATTTTTTGTCTAATTTTAAGATTTTTACATGGTAGTAATCCTTCTCGGAAGGGTCATGTTTTCTTTATTTCTTCATGCACCTTCGTTAGCGTGTCTTGTATCGCACTAGGTACGTCACATTTTTTTTAATTTCTTGAGAGAGTTGGCAACCTTTGTTCAGTTTATTGCTAGTTTTTTTTAGCTTGGCTCACAGGTAGTTAAAAATTTGTTGGCTCTTAGGTAGGGAGTGTTTAAATCCTGGTGAAGAGGTAGCTCTGTACCTCACATTGTGGCAATCATCGCATCACATGCTGTATGGAAGGTCGTGGTCCCCTGCATCAGCCTCGCTGCCTTTTCCCTTCATTTTTCAGGGGGAGGAGGGTAGTGTTATGGTTGCCCATAAATTCTACGAACGGACTATACAAGCGGCAGGCAGCTGTGTGTCACGTGCTCAGTACATGTACATTCTCGCGTGATTATTGCTGTCCCTCTCAGGCTGGCAGAAGACATTACCATATATGGCTACACGGCGCGAAATCCAGCCAATGGCAGAAGACATTACCTTATAGGGCACGCGTTAGAGTCTTCCGTCTCGCTCATCACGGACAGAGAACTCCGGCCACCGTTCACCGAAGCAACAGACATATTTCAGACAACGGCGCGAGCGGTCGTACGCACTACTACGTACTGTCGGGCAGTATGCCACCCTTTGACGCGGCTAATTAAGTCTTCACTTACGATCCCAGTATGGCGCTATCACGACAGACGCCTGTATAATCCTACTGCCGCCTACTTTATACCATGGCAGCCCTGGCCGCCCGGCTTTTAATCCGCCTACCATGCCGATAGCCGCTTAATTCACCGTTATCACCCACCGGTTCGGTAAGCTGACCGAATCCGCCCACCATGATGCCGAGAAGCCGCCCACGCACCCCGAGCCGCCCTGTTCCTGTACCCGATCTATGAGCTTTGCTCTAGATCTCTCCACTTCGTAGGAAGCTGCCTGCATCCGTACGACGCCACGTGAGATTTTAAACCCTCTTATAGTATTTCCGAGCCTAAATTCAGTAGTATTTCTAGTGCCTCTCTCTCTCTCTTATGCTAGGCCTTAAACAGCTTACCTGGTTGCCTGTAATGTTCACCCTTGCATTATTGAATACATTTGAATTGTGCCTAAACCTTGTTTCATTGGAGTCAACCATCGACAGCCTCGGAGGAGCCCTACGACCCTGAGCTGAGCCTTCCAAGCCGAGGCATATTGCCCCCGGGGGGCCTGCTTAACACTTGTTCCCCCCCCCCGGGAGGGACATATTTCTGGAGACCAGAAGTATAACACTGGACCCTACGTGGCTTCAGTATCACCCTGGCCCCAGGAAGTATGACAGTTATTTTCATTTCACTTTCTTTCGTTTCATATAAAAATATGTATTTAGAAATTGACAAACCTTGATAAATATTTGTCAAATACTAAATGTGGTTTCATGGAGTTATTTAAAAAAATTCGGGAGCCTTTATGGTAAACTGAAAGCGTGGTATTCTCTCTTTCTAACACTATTTAAATCATTTTTCAGTATCTAATAATTTTTATGAGACCGTGCCAGTCTTAGAAATATATTTCCCAAAATACCCTACGGATGTTTGTTGTCTGTGAAGAATATCTTTAAAAATTGTCAAAATGGTCAATATTATTCTGGAAACTAATAAAAATTAAAATGGCTTCAATAATACTTATGCCTAATTTATCTAGCGCCATTCTTGTGAAATTTCATCTAAATAAAGGCCAACAAGGTCAAGGTCAAACATCAACACGGAGGCTAAAAGTCTTTTAGTTTTTCGTGAAATATTTCTCAATGCTGTGTAGTCCAAATTTTACTAAGTAGGTAGCAAACAATATTATAGTAGTTTAAGAAAAGAATTATGTAACACATAAGATGTAAAAAAATTATAACTAAATAAAATATATCTACTTTAAAAAAAGCGTGAGTTCCATGGATAATAGGTTGCGCCACAATAATATGTTTTACACAGAATAATAATTATATATATTTAGTTATAAAAAAATTTATTTTCAAAAGTTAGTCATTTTAAATACATGTAGGATTACGAAAGATTTTTTAAATATTTATATTGAGGGATCAGTAGGATTTATTGGACCAGTTAGGATTTCATCAGAGCCGAACCCTCTGATATGAAAATATCTGGAGTCGGTGAAATATTTTCCCATTATGTTTCTGGTGGATTGACGTATTGTTCTTGTATTGTTTTGTATTTATTATACTTATATAGTGCACTTACATTGCGTGAATTTACTAGATATTCATTTGTGGAAAAGTGTGTGGAAGGGTTTAGTCTTTCATTTGGGAAAGATTTAAAATCTCCCTGGACATAAAATCTGGAGCACCGTAAAAAAAAATTATATTTAAATAAAATTACGCCCAGTCCCAGATTACTATGGTCCTGGTGAAAAATTCTGTCATAGATTTTATGGCTAGTAACCAAATCTAAATAACTGGGTAGGTAGTAGGTACCTACTCCATCATGTTTCTTCTTTCCTCTTCCATCCCTTATCATATCCAAGAAGTCACAATTTTCCTCAAAATTCACCTTTGCACTATTGTACGTCGCCACTGTGTATATTGTGGACACTAACAAATATGTATTACAAAATAGTTCTTTCGTTAGGCTTTTTTTCGACTACCTACATACATATATAAGTATGTCATGCTGAATGTACATACTGATTACCGAATGATGCCCCGTGAGAACAGGTGAAGAGAAGGGGCGATTTGAATTTGGAGCATGTTGTTGCGAATCATTCATTTCATGTGCATGGAGACCACATTAAATACATCAATAAATAATTGTTATCGAGTAGGTACTTAGAATGTTATCTACCTACTTTCAAATGTTTTTATATTTTTTTAGATACTCGGTGATTTGGCAAAAATAATTCTGAAATACTTTCATGTATAGGAGTTAATTTAATACCATACGTACATATGTCTTTATACTACTTTGAACGGGTTTTATTTTTTCTCTCACTAAAAATACTGAAAAAGCAATACGGGCCGTTCCATAACTCAGGATGCAAATTACACTTTAAGCTGAATATTGTTTCGTTTTTTTTACATTAACTCCTCACAGGAGGCCCTGAGAAAAATTATTTCTCTGAGGGTCTATATCATATTTGGGGATGCTGTGTGGAGGGTATTTTTAAAGAAAAGAAGGACATGAAGGAAAGGAGAGATAAGAGATGGAAAAATGTATAGGGTTGGGTAGGATTTTAGAGGTTAGTGTGACCAGGACTGACGGACGTACGAATCCACCCCTCCCGCTGCGGTGCAAGACGATGGAAGATACCAGCTGGAGAGGTCAAAGGTCTTCCCAAACCAGCCTTTAAAAATATATTTCTGAAACTTCAACTCTCCTAAACAGATTTACGCTTCAGAATACCAAAATTGTCCTTTGTAAAGTGTCACTATAATCAATGCCCATATCAATGGTACCGACAATGAAAATTGTCATAATCGGAAAATATCGAGAAAAAATAACTGGAATTGAACGCCTTTTTTAAGACAATTTGGGTGATGCGTATCAATCTCTTTTGTTATCTTTTGACAGTGTTCATTCAACAATAATTGCATTTATAATGTGTCAGAAAACAACCCTCCAATATTCGTGCGATTCATGGAGAGATTGGCAGTAAAAGCTCTCATCGAATAAACTAAGCGAAAAACGAAATAATTCCCGATGAAAGAAGTAAATCCGCAAAGAAACTAACCTGCCAAGTGGAAAGCCACGAATAAGGGGAAGAAAAGATTCATGGCCGGATTGCCATTTTCTACTTAATACTTGTTATAATTGTATCTACCTACAAACGAAAAGAGATACATGATTGTCTCTTTCAGAACACTATATTTTTTTCAATTCACCGTCTTTATACTGTACTATATAGTTATAATAAAGCAAATAAGCCTTCATGCCGCAATTAGTTGGTACGTATTTAACGGCGTTATTTTTTTATGCCGTTTTTCTTTTTTCATTAACTTCACACAGGAGGCCCTGAAGAAAATAATTTCCTTCATTGCCTATATGGTCTTTGAAGCTGCTGTGCGGAGGGTCTTTTTGAGGAGAGGAAGGAGTAAACATGGGTCTTAAAGAGACCCATGTTGTAGGAGGGAAGAAACACAGCCGAGCTGTTGAGCTCGGATGAACTTGAATGAGTGGAAACGACCCGTTTTCATGTGAAAATATCAACCGTGTACATACGTTGGGCGCGTGTTTGGCGTTGTTTCCCGACTATGCACCTTTACAGAGGGGATCAATGACGCTAGCTCCTCGAAGCAACTTACGTAGAAATACCGTTAGAACAAGGACAGCATTCCCACCTGACGCCTGTGCTCTAAAGATTTGCAGTTCGTTCGTGATGACACTATACCCTAAAATATATTCAGAATCTTAACGACCTAAGTAGAGAAGCGGTGAATACAAATTGCGACTCGCGACCCGTGTATTGGACGGACCTACTTTCGAATTTGCCCTATCAAAGAAAAAAAGAAAAATAATGTGAGAATCTTAACGACGTAAGTGAAGGAAGCGGCACAGCGTATTGGACGGAGATACGGTCGAAATCACCCTAGCAGGTCTGGAGATTCGACCTTTCCGCCGGGTTCGTTTTAATTAATTCTGAAGAACGTGTTACTAATATTTAAGATGTTTCTAAATGAACACCTCCCGAAGTTATTAATTCATCGTCTAGAATAATAAAATCTGGGGCTCACCGCAACTTTTAGTTGTATAGCGTATTACAATTTTTTAAAATCATTGTACGTAAAAAAAATTATGTCAACGTACTGTTTTTATTAATCTAAAATATAAATAACTCGCATCCCTTGTGAGGCATGGGAACAAAAAATGATAATTCAATTACGAATTCACCGAAATAAATTAAAATATGAGCCTCGGGCAAACCACCGATAAACGTGGTTATGTCTCACCTTAAGATGGGAGAATCTATCAAACGGACCGCCCGTTTCTGCACAGAGTCGAGGGTTAATGAAGAATGTTTTTTTGCTCGCAATTTGGGTTCGCAAAATTAATATGTTCTTACCTAGTTTACGGAAAATGGTAATGTTCATACCTAGTTAAGGGAAAAATGGTTATGTTCTAACCTAGTTGTGGGAAAAATATCTTTACCGAATTAGATCAACCAAAATCATTACAATGGTTAATGTGCAATGGCCACTATTTTTTATTGCTTCATCCGTCGGGAGTATGTGAGATGGAATTATTGTGAGATTGCGTTGAAGCATTTGCATTCTTGCGAAATTAAAGGTGATTCAATTGTGTAACTTATCGAAACAGGGGGTAATTGTGTTCAGCTGTGAGGGAAATAATGCCACCAATGAGTCCCCCACTATTCTTATCTGTGACACACAATATGGAACAAACGCAATGGGATAAATACCCAGAAACGTGAAAGATTTTGAAAAGGTGAGGAGAATGGAAGGTATCGGATGCAACCATATTATACTACTTACTTGTAAATATAAATTTAATATATATTTATTTTCTTATTAATTAAGTATTTAAATGATTATTTTCAAAAAAATTGGGTTGTGATTAATCGATACCAATCGAAACCTATCGATACCAACAACCGAATTGCAATATTTCGATCACAGGAGTGCGTCGGGTAGGGTTGCCTCTACGACTCATTCCTGAGTTCAACAGCTCAGCTAAAAATAAATGTGAAAAGATTTGCCGGCCACTGTGTTCCCTCCCTTCTACAACAAGGATTTATTCAAGACCCAGGTTCACTCCTTCCTTTCCACAAAAGACCCTCCACACGACTTCCCCAAAGATGACATAGACCCTGAGGGAAATAATTTTCTTCAGGGCCTCTGTGTGGAATTGATGTAAAAAAATACCACTTCTTGTTAATTTATTTTTCAACGTTGGTTGAACAATCTAACGATAAGAGTATCAGCGATCATATGTGAAAAGGAAAAAAAAACATTATTGTGGTCTTGCCATGCGGCGAGAATCGGACGCATAACCTCTCGACTAGGCAAATCTAAACGCGTTGCCAAGTGAATTTAACTTACATAGAATATTACTTTGAATTACCCACCGAAATAGATTCACATTGTTCACAAATTATATTAAAATGTTAAATTAAGAGTTTCTTCGAGTTGTTTCCATACAATTGTAAAATAACTGCTCCATAACCCATAATGGAATAATAGCAGAACTTGAGCTGAACTTTCACAGAACTTCAATATTAATTTTTGTAATTTGATTAATTGTTCAAGTTCTGTGATATCAATCTAATTTATGCAAAACAATTCAAACGAGGCTCAGATGAAGATAAAATTATATTTGATCATATTCTTTTCATTAAAAACGTAAGTCAAAGGCTTTATAGTGCATATTTTAGATAAGAGTAACATGTTTGATAATACCAAAATTGCAATCTCGTATACGATAGATATTTATCCTACAGCTGAAATAATTCTTAATAAAAGTTATTCCCACGCTTTCCGTAATAACTCGAAATATAACATTTTGATTGTTTTTATTTGCACGCTTTTCAAAAAATTCCCTTTGCTTCCTTCTTCGACTCTCAACTCGCATGCCTTCAGAGACACAAAACTAGAAAAAAAACTCTATTCACAATCGAAATGTGCGTGCGTATACAATCGTCAGCGCACAATGGGAATAATGCTGGGCAACAATGCTAGAAAGACACACGGAACAAATAAATATTACCATTCAATACTGCGAAAATGTTGCAGAAATCGGCGGGACACGGTTTGAGTGGCCTGAAAGGGCCCCAACAATGGGGGAATCACGCTCGGACAATGGGGCTATTTTGGCAGTTGAATCGTACACCTGAACTCAAGGGTGGCAACCAACTGCAACTAGATCCAAGCTTCTGCCATTGAAAGCTCTGTTGTACCCTCTCTTTCTGTTAGGTGTGTTATTTGTGAGAAAGAGGGAGACACGGCTGTAGAAGCTATCAGTGGCATGCCTTTACTTGCTGCTGTCTTGTAACAGCAGAATTTAGAAGCTGAGGAAGGGATGAAAGCTATGTGAGATGGAAGAGTGAGAATGGCATTTGACTAAGGAAGGCATAGCAACCTGGGGTTTCTATTAGTCCAGCCCATATCTTTAAAATTATAATTATTGAAGAAGTGGGATTTCTTGTATTTGGACACAATGTTCGGAGTTTTAACAAGGTGCTATGTGAGAGCTTTTGATTGTGATCTCAGATGATCTTTGATGTTCAGGTTTGTTTTTCATTTTGTTGTTCAGGTTGATGATTGCCAGAATAGGAAAAACTAATAATTTAATCAAATACTCGTACCTATCGCATTTTTTAATTGCGCCGGAATCATCACTATATAATAATATCAATCAGTTTTTGTGTCTCCTGAAAAAAGGTGATTTTACAGATAAGTATAAGTATGTATGGTAAGTTTGTACAGCGCCCTTGAGGTGATTTTTCACAAAAAACGGCGCTATATAAATCATCCAATTTTATTTTTTTTTGTCCGGGTTAAATCTTTCCCAAATGAAAGACTAACCCTTCCACACACTTTTCCACAAATGATTATCTAGTAAATTCACGCAATGTAATTGCACTATATAAGTATAATAAATACATACAAAACAATACGAGAACAATACGTCAATCCACCAGAAACATAATGGGAAAATATTTCACCGACTCCAGATATTTTCATATCAAAGGGTTCGGCTCTGATGAAATCCTAACTGGTCCGAAAAATCCTACTGATCCTTCAATATAAATATTTAAAAATTCTTTCGTAATCCTACATGTATTTAAAATGACTGACTTTTGCATTTTTATATATAAATTCTTTGACAAATCTAATACGCCTATTATTATTATAAGCGGTGTTACTCGTAGGTACATGCCAACCAACGATATATTATTAGAATTGTGAAAAGTCGGTGAGGAATTACGTATTAATATAATAAATACAGTAGGTACATACACTACTTTACAGTACTTCTAATTCTAAGTTCACTAACAGGTACACTGGGTCACTTTTTTATTTGTTTTAATTTTTTTTTCTGATCAAAGTAACCCAAAAATTTAATCAATTAATTTTAATTTCTCTCCAAACTCACGGTAAATAAGAATATTGCACATTTTTATGGCAAGAATAAGATAATTTTAGTATACATCTTTGTTTTTATTTGCTTGTGTGGGTATTTGGCATGTTTGTCATGATTCCCCGAAACTAAAACCAAATAATACATTCTGCGTTATTTGAGATCCCTTTGTTCAAGCATTCAACAAAATTCATCACGGTCGACGTGCTACCTTTTATGATTCAGTGATAGGTGTGTCTCGAGAAGAAAGAGATTTGGTGTCGAATTGTTGGGATCTTATTGTAAGTCGCAGCTTCCGGAGTAAAACAAGGGATTCAGTGACACCACGGCACAAAGAGACCAACAAAGCATACAAAGGTGCAACACCTACGGCGAAAGAACCGAAAAATACCGGAGAATCGCGCAACATTATTCTGAAGTCTTTGTGAGAAGTTATAATTATATCCATCGGGGATTCATGAATCCAAAGTCGGGGGCGGATCGCAGAAAATTCAGGGGATGAAAGAAAAGAAGGAATAGAAGCTAGACCCGGTGGGCGGTATGGCCTCGGGTGTTCCTCAAGGATCCGACCTGTGTCCGGTAACTGAATGGAGCCACGCACAATGAAATCCATTGATCCTTTGCTCTTGCCTGAATGGAAAACTGTTTGACATGGTTGCAATTAAATACACAAGTGGGATTTTTTTATGATTTGTAGATTTACGCACAGATGGTGTGATACGATTTTTTTAAAATCATTTTATGGTGATATTACATAAAATATTATAGGTATTGAACGAGCATCTTTCATTTTTATAAGAGGAAATATTCCCGGGGATGTGGTTTGACGTGAAGTGAACCAGATTAGTATATGTACAATTATGGAATTTAGTTCTTACGAAAGCAGCATAACATTATCAATAGCCTTAAAAAATTACCCCTCATACACGATAAAACATTTAATTGTAATTATTTTCATGCTTACTAACTTTTTAAACTTATTTTTCTGAGAAAGTTATTGCTTTGAATTTTTTTGTTCAAGAGCGTATTAAGACGCCAAGTAACCTGGGATTGTTTTTTGCTCGTTATAAAATTTGTACACTAATTGTCGAGAAGCTTTTATTTTTAACCAACAGGAATAGAAATATAGTCAATGTTTGGAAGAACGAACTTATTATCTAATAACCCGCAAAGACACCAACGCTACCGTTCTGCATCATGGACGGAGGATGGGAATGTCTTTCAAGATTAGATAAAATATGGATGAGATAAAATAATTTCTTTCTTAGCAATCATCTTTCTTTTATACAAAAAATTCCACAAGAAATATTTGCCTTACCTCATTGTAACTATTCCATGAAATCCCACTTCTTGTCAACGGCATTTGAATCAAATTCAAAAATCTATAAATACTTTCTTTGTAGGCAAGCTAAAGTCACGCATGTATCATATTGTACCGTCTTCGCAACTGTCACATTCCATCCAATATCAATTTTGTAAAGGTAAGCGTGACATCTTAGAAAAGAAGTTGTGTCAAGGCACTGAAGAAGAAATGTACATAAAATCGTTTGGTCACCAGATGCCCCATTTTAGTCATTGTCCCCGAACAATTGTCGGGGGTCCTTATTACGTTCAGTCGCACCTAGGTTGGATAAAAGGACCTAGGATAAATAAATCATTACTTCGGACAATGATATAGTGGACATTGTGTATTGTACTCGTATATTCTTATTTAACGAATAAAAAAGATTGTGGACGGATCATAGTCGGGAGATGCGTCCTGCATTATCTGTATATAAATTACTACAATGCTTTATGGGATTGTGATATTGGATTTTATGGGTTGTAAGAGCGGTTATTATAAATTATGGTTTCACAGTTAAATCCGAACGTGTTTCATGAGGTAAAATTTGTATTTATCTCAGTTAAGTATATGCAATGTGTGAGTAGGTAGGTACCTACCGCCAATGGTTTTTATTAATTTATTGGAACGGTACCTGATCATGAGGACAATTCTTACGATTTTTAAAAAGATATGTTTTTCATATTAATGGTGTAAATATTATAATGCGTTTTAGGGAGTACGGACGACGTAGCCGGAATTATTAAGGAAAACGAAGCGATCTTTAGATTGTTCGTATGTGTTCGTGTGGCAAAATTGTTCCAAAAATATTTAAAATACGAAAGGTTTTAGAAAGAGTCAGAATAATCGAAGGTTAGTTAGTTAATAAAATTATTTATTAATGGGCGTTAATAAATAATTTAATTTATTAACTTTAGTGAGTACGGACGACGCGACGTAGCTCGAATTATTAAGTAAAACGAAGCGATCTTTAGACGGTTCGTATGGGTGCGTGTGTCAAAATTTTTCCAAAAATATTCAAAATACGAAAGGTTTTAGAAAAAATCAGTATTATCGAAGGTTAGTTAATTAATCAAATTATTTATTAAGGGTCGTTGATAAATAATTTAATTAATTAACTTTAGTGAGTACGGACGACGTAGCCCGAATTATTAAGTAAAACGATGCGATCTTTAGACGGTTCCAAAAATATTTAAAATACGAAAGGCTTTAGAAAGAGTCAGAATAATCGAAGGTTAGTTAATTAATTAAATTATTTTTTATTAACGCTTCTTTTATGGTCTTTTACAAATGAGTAGCAAAAATACACAATATTTATTATACATAAGTTAATTGTCTCAATAGAAACGTTTTGTATTTTTTTAATGATAAATAGAAGATGTCCACTGTAATTATTAATAATTATTTTCCTCTATTCGTATCAGTCGTACTTAGTTATTTCTGCAGTAAATTAAATGTCGTCATCTAGTATCAAAGAAGATGGCGATTAGTCGGCTTTTAAATCCGCGATTCGACTCAGGTTCAATGTCTTTACCCGTCGTCATTTTTACAAACTGAAAAAGTGAGTAGATTTACCATATCCTTCGTTAATTACGTTATCTCGTTCTCCTTTAAAAATCCAACATGAATCCAGCAACTTCATTAACTGGCACATAATCCAGCTCGATATATAAATACTATTCTTATTTTTATAGGTCTGTAAAGATTTTAAAAAAACTTCAGCAGGTACGTTATATTCAGGGTAGAACCATTTCTACTTTCGTACTGTCCTATAGAATATAATTACCTTCGAAATACAATAATATTAGCTATTTCCGATAGGTAATCAATAAACATATGCATTTTCACACGAAGCATTCATCAATAACAGTGTTCAAAGCAGTATTACACGGCATAATGCCCGATTCGAAAATAATAACAAATCCGTAACAGTTTGGGAGTTTGCTCTGGTTCAGTGCGATTTTAGCGGAATCCAATGTCCCGAGAGCGTAAAATGTTTTCAAAACGACAATAGCCACTCGCATAATGGGGTTACGTGTTATTTGCATTCGAATTTGCGATAGAATCGTGAATGGGTTCGATTCCGCCGAATGGTAAGTATTCGCATTGTTGCCGATCGGACAGATCGCAAAGGGCATGTGTGAAACAGGTTTAATGTGCAATTTAAAATCTGGTATAATGGTCCTAATAATGCCATTGTGGCATTATGATCAATTGAAAGCTTTGTGGTCGAATTATTGTAAAGATTTATATTACCTCTCTTAAATTTCATGCTAGGCTAGTATGTTGCTTGTTAAAAAAAATGGTTAATACGAAACTTTGATCGGCCTTTTTTTCATAAAAGTGGGTAATATATTGATTCCCATAGAAGTTCACTACTTGAAAGAAAGCATGGAAACGAATCAGCAAAGGATACTTAACGGCCGATGATGCTGCGGTAGATAAAATAAAACGATTCATTGTTACTGTTATATAAAAAAACTTAAATGTATTTTAGTTGTATGCCTTTATACATGCACAAGAATATGGATTTTAAAAACCATAATATAGATCAGCAAAATCTTATATGATTAATATCTAATAAGTTAAACAGGATCTGCTTAGATTCCATCACTCTCCTAGAATTGTAGTTACAAAACATGTGATAGGGGTAAGGTTTGACGGTCTTTGGGTGCAAGTATCAACTAAACCCATCCCAAACCTTTATTGTTTTGTGTTCTTGATAAATTTGTTTTAGAAAGCCTAAAATCGTTGCAGTTTCTCGTAGGATAGCAATGAACTTCTTCTTCTTTTTCGATGGCGCTACAGCCCATATCGAGCTTTGGCCTCCTGCAACAGACGCCTCCAACTCCTCCTGTCCTCATCGGCTGACTTCCAATTTGGTACCTGGAAAAGCTGTGCTGCATCCCCTCCTACCTCGTCTTCCCACCTCAGTCTGGGTCTTCCCACTTTTCTCTTTCCAGTCAAAATTCTTTTTGGGACGCGTGTATCCGGCATTCTCTGTACATGCCCATAGCAATGAACTGCGCTAATATTAATCCTAACATCATCTTATAAAAGAAGTTGTGCCAAGGTACTGAAGGAGAATCGTACGTAAAATAATTTACATATAGAACTTTACACAAGTGAAAAATACCTACATAGGTGTGTATGTTATTTTTATTAGAATTGGTTGTAGTGTAGGTGCCTTTAATGGCAGAACGTTTTTTTCTTTGTAGTATGTCGATAGATGCCAAAATCTAGGTACATATTACAATCGAATTCAAGACTTTTTTGTAGCATGCATAAATCGATATAATATATATCTACAATAAGCATTACAACAGAATTATTTAAATGATAATCGATGAATTGCACAATACCTACAAAGTGGATATCAGTGTCGCGAAATAAATTTGAATATCAATCGGCACGAAATTTTACAGTTCATAGTAATAAATGGTAGGTAGCCATTGTGTTTATTTATATTAACATCGGTGACCGTTACAAATGTACTGACAATAAAAAGGCCAAAAAAATTAAGGCAAGTCGGATTGAACCAATTTTTAACATTGGAATCAATTGATATTTCAATTGTTGCGATTTTATTGAAATATCGTCAAACGCACACACCTCTAAATGCCGTTTTTTTAAATTTACAGATGCCTTTGAAAGTGAAAAACTGACTGGAAGACTATTAATTTTTTTGACGTCTTTTTCAACGTCGATGTGACTTAGTTTAATGGATATACATGGGCGTGACCTTTTTTATATTTTATTGCTTTGGGGCTGATCTGAAATATGACATCAAATCGATACAGCTATTTAAGTTTTGCATAACGTATAAAAATCCTTTTCGACAACGAACAAACTCTTTTTTATTTAAATTTAAATTGAATTAACGCTCGGTGCTTACCTCTCTATTTGCCTGCAGCAAAAAAATTTCAAGGCAATATGAACTAACCTATATTTAAAAATGTAGCTACTAAATATATTTAATTAGGTAAAAACAAATAACTTTGTAAAACACCACTATATACTCAAATATTATCAACATATTTCGAAAACAAAATTTTCTTCGTCAAGATAATATTAATATTAGAAATAACAAAAGACTAACAAGTATAGACAAATAAGATCAATAGACAAAATATTAAAGCGAGAGGTGATTAATTACTTCCAAATATCATAAAAAACAATTACACAAAATGATATATAAAAATTATTTTGAATCTGTAAAAATTGCGGCCAAAATTTTCTGTTGGCGAGCGTTACCTACAAAATATTTTTCTCCACTACACTAATTTTTTTTAATTAGTCCCATATTTTCCTCTAAATTAGTGAGACATTTACGTATTTGAAAGGGTTGGACGTAATTGCTATAAATAGTCATAAATCCATTTTCTGATAAGTAGTGTAATGATGCTAGTCACCCTTTTCTAAATAGGTTTTTATTAACAAGGATCGACAATATCTTAATGATAATTACGACTATAGAACCTGAAAGGAACACTTAGATTGGTACCTTACCATATTAGATTAAAAATATTTTTAATGCTTCATTAAATTATCATATTAAGTTGTATTATTTTACTTCCTTAATCTTTGCAAATTCACTATCTAGCGTCATTTTTAATTACATGAAAAGAAAGCACTTAAAACACCACCGCTAATCAAAATTATCTACATGTTTCGAATCCAAAGATTTCTTCGTCGGGATAAGATTAACATTAATAAAAATAACAAAAGAGAAACAATCACAGACAAATAAGAACTATAGACAAAAAATATTATAGGGCGTGGTATTTAATTACTCAAAAGCAGTGGCGCACTAAGTCCGTCAGAGGCCCGGGGCGGCAAAGCTGAATGTGATCCCCCCTAGTTCAAGAAGTTGATGTATTTTAAAAACTTTTTTATTCAGTTCACACGGGCCTCTGGTCCTGGGGAGCCTCCAAACGCCT
The DNA here is from genome assembly GCA_917563855.2 of Limnephilus lunatus. Classification (NCBI taxonomy): domain Eukaryota; kingdom Metazoa; phylum Arthropoda; class Insecta; order Trichoptera; family Limnephilidae; genus Limnephilus; species Limnephilus lunatus. Next base: position 101,530,609 of record OU830595.1, read on the forward strand.
CTATGTTCTCTTAATCAAATCCTAAAGAAGGCTTTAAGGTGAAGTTATACGTGAAATTCTATTTAGACACTATTTAGATTAATCTTTACGACGAATTGGCTTACAGTATGAACATAAAAAAATATGCTACGGATAAATTGAAGCTTTTACTAGGTTTTCTATGTAACGGAATTACAATAAAATTATTATTTACAAAACAAAAAAAATAAGCATAAACCACAAAAAAAATGTTTTTTCATGACTTAACTATGAAGTAATACAAGAAACATTTTTATAAAATTACCCCTATATGGCTAAGACCATTTTTGAGGTTTTCTATGTTCTAACTTTTTTTCACTCTTATAAAATTATGGACAAAATAAATAAAAACCACTTTTTCGCTTACTTGCCTCGCGCAAATAAGACGCTCGATTGCAAATTTTGCAGGCACGAGAATCGAAATATTTCTAGCGTTTATATTCCTCTTAAGGCACCAAGACACTGTAAAAAAAATGTTTTTTTTTTTATTTTCATTTTCTGAAAGATGCATTTGTTAACAATGCGGTCCCCGCTTGTTTTAAAGAAATTCGTGATGCCTAATTTAATGCAAGAAGAAGTCGAGAACACGTGTCATATTCCTGATATTAATTGTATTTTATGAAAAATAAAGTTTAATTAAAAGAAGACAATATTAGCGAAAATCAATCGAAAATCTGAAAACAGAAAAATCATAAAAAGATACGATCACATCTAGGACTCGAACCCAGGATCTTCGCCTTGCCGGGGCGCACCTCTACCAACTGATCTAATGTGTTTCGATGAAGTTTCGCTAATATTGTCTTCATTGAATTAAATATTACAATTTGAGGTTTTACTCATTAGGTTAATAATAAAAATAAATTATTTACATTAAAATTGTATTTCTAATTATGGCGAGATGTGGGTGATTTGATTTGAAATCTCTAATCAAAGAACGCACTTGAATAAATTAAACCAGTGGTAGCTCTCTACGGGAAATTGAAATGAAATTTCTGAAACTTGTATCCATATCAAGAACCAAAATAGAAAACTGGGGAATTTTCACTCATTCAAAAGTGTAAGTAACCCCTGACCGGATCAAGGCGTATCCGGTGAAGGGGCTGTTGAGGGTGGGTGTAGGAGGGTGGGGGCGGAAGTAGATTTGTCATAGGGGAAAGGGTGACTAGCATCATTACACTACTTAGCAGAAAACAGATATGACTATTTATAGCACTTACTTTCAACCCTTTCAAATACATAAAAGTCGCTATTTTAGAGGAAAACAAAGTGACTGATTTATTAAAAATATCGTAGTGGATAAAAATAATATGTTTGTTTATTTGTAACGTCCGCCATCAGCAAATTTTTTGTAACATCGCATCGTAGAGAGGAGGTTTTTGAATGTGAAATTTGAAATACAAACATTTAAAAAAATACTTTCTTCGTACTAATCTAAAACAGTTAGTAGAACACAAAACTGATTTCGACAAAAATATGCCTTCATCTGTACAAAAATTGTATGCTACTTAGGTATATCTGTCCACATGGTTATAACTGACCCATTTGGCATGATAAGTGAAAAATTAACACACCTATAAAGCTTATCTGTTTTTAACCACTATTAAATGATACCGATTGATCTAATTCTGGCAATAATTGTTAAACGAAAATATCTCTGATGTTCTAAAGCTAGCAACAAGAAATATCTAATATTCATTGATTTTTAGGGTAAAAATTGTCTGGGGCAGTTTCGTATTGAACATCGATTTCCACCGAATCAGCGAGAAGTTGCCTCGCACCAACCAGTGGCGGTTCGTTACCATTCTCAATGGGGTTTAATCGGAGAGAGAAAAAATAAAATCATTTGATTCTCCGATCACTTAAATCTGTTAAATTTTTATTAGAATTTTTGATTTCAAATGCTTAATAATTTTTTTTTACTTCCAACTTTTATACAAAAATAAATAAATTTGTGAATCCAGTATATTTTATTTATTTATTGTGTTTTGATTTTGTGACGTTTAACGAATTTCATAAAAGGTCGGTGCTCAGCACCAAAAGACGAATATTTCGCTTTTAAGATAGGTAGGTAGATATGTATTTTTTTTCAAGTTCAATTTTTAGAGCTCCATTTTAATTTTAAGGTAATACTATAATTTACTTGAAAAATAAACCTTTTTTTGTTTTTAACTATATGGTGATCGACGGGGCAGACTTCTTTGTAACAACAAAAAATGCTCTCACAGACTTAGAAACGACAAATAACTAACTACGCAGTAGAACTTGTTTACAAATTGAATAATAACATTATTGAATATGTAAAAAAAAAATAGAAGCTAGGTACTTACCTACCTGTCACTCCACGATACAGAATATTGTTTTTATGAAATATTCTGTAGGAATTATGCGTCGTTAGGTGCGTTCTAAATTCCGCTCCTGAGGACGGATTTTCAAACCAACAGATTTCAAGTATTTTTAGTGGCGTGTTATTCTAAATGTATAGGTAATATGTATTATAATTCATGTTCGTCTTGTTTTACTTAGCTACTGTTTTAGAGTTTACTGCATACTCTTTTCGAGAAAACCGCCACTGGTGCCAACTACCAGCTCACCCCGCACAAGACCTCCCCTCCTTGCAGTGAACTAGGAACAAGGAACAAGGAACAATGAGGGATGGCTCCTGGGACGGAAGGGATAAGCAGAAATAATACCAAATAGAAATAAAACGGATCGATTGGAAAGACATTTATCAAGCGAAGGTTTCCAATGAATAAATAATGCGCCATTGTCGATGCCATCGCTAAACCTACATAAATTATTTTATTAAACCCCCATTCAGGGGCTTTGTGCTACCATTCCGTGTTTAGAGGCAAAGTGGAAATTCGATTTTTTTGGCAAACAGATGTAGAGCAGGGGGATACAGTGCGACACTATTATTTTATTAACTTTAACGAAAGTGAAAATTTTATATTTATGGATATTATTTGAACTTCTTTTTTAGTAAGTTTTTTTTCAATGACTTAATTTAACGATACTTATTCCTTGTTATTCATATGCTTCCGAATAAATTTGCTAGTACCTATTTGAAGATGCATTAATTGATAGATACATATTTAACTGTATTTTAATACTTTTCGGAGAAGTAATCGACCACACAGCTTGTAATTAAACCGGTCTCATTTGTTCACTTTTGGGAACAGTTCAAATTGAACATGAACACCCACAAGATAGCGTTGTATCTCCCTTATATATGATCTAAAAGGTGTTAGAAATAATAGAAAACACCACCCTTTATTTTTGAATCTAAGAGTTAACCAAAGATAAATTAAAATGTGTACCTCTTTAAAACCAAAATTGTCAACCGCAAATTGAGAAAAATTTATGAAACTTCGTGAATTTTTTAATCATATTTTTTTTACGATGTGACAAAAAAGTGTCTGATAAAATAGTTTAATTTGTTTTTTGTTTGTTTTTTGGTTAGAAAAAACGTAAGATGAGCGATTTAAAATAATGCCTACTAATTTATTTCCTGGAAATCATTCCATCATCATGCCATTCCTACACATTCAGTGATTTTTTCTTCTCATTTGATGCAGTATTTTTTTCCCGATTGTTTATCACAGAAAACTTTTCACTGCCCGCGATTCTAAACCTAACATTGTAAATACTTAGTTCCAGTCCTCTTGATATTTTGATACTCTGTTATTTTTTCTGATCGACGGTACTTATTACGGTCGTGTTTATTACCGACTTATTTACAATGAATATTTAACTGGGATTAACGTCATCCATTCTAATGGATGCTCTGTGCTTATCTGTAGCAAGGAAACTGGTCACTGAAGATGCCCAGCTCTCGATACGATATCATTGGTTATTTCCGTATCTCTTTCGTCTTCAGTTGACTCTCTCATGTAATACAACTTTACTGACCTCCGTTGAGACACCTCAAAACTACCTATTCCAACAAAACCTGTTGAAAGACGTTTAAAATACATACATATTCAAATATACTATACATATTAAGATATATTATCGTAATAGTAATAATTCTTGAAGAATTTTAATTATGCAGGCAGAAATCAATTATATTAAATTATGAAAAATGTTTTTTACTGAAATTTGGAGGTGAAAATACTCTTTCCACAATTTTGTTTTACACAATAAATTGTAACAAAAATGGATTTAACAACATTTTGTTCTGTAGTTTTTTGCTCGCAAAGTAAAACAAGCCATCGCGTGAACTATGATTGAAGTCACAATGAATCCATTTCTTGATCATCCTGTACAAGTCAATACATCGCATCAGTTCAAAAATAAAATGACATCCGTACAAATGGGTGAAAATAAAACTTATTTATTTGTATTTACCGGGACCTTCTGGCAAACATGTGACAATGGCGGTATAATCACATAATTTAGCGTGGCCCAATGTGGAATGATCGTTTGGGCCATTGATGCCAACAAAGGGGTTAGATTTTTCCATTATTCGATTTTTTCATTGCTCCAGATATATTTTTTAATATCTATCTGCTGATCACGATGATGCACAAAAGCATTCTCACGGAAGTTTAAAGTTCAAAATAGCTGCGAGCCGCAATGATAAAACGTAATATCTTCAACATTTTTGCATTCCTTAGATATAGATATATTTACTATCAAAATCTATTTGAGAATCTAAATGATATTTTCAAGTTCACAAAAAAAAGAAACAAAAACCTCTTTGAAAAATTAAGCATATTTTATGCAATTTGTATCTTCGTGGCAAGAAGTGATAAGCTCCTCGGCTCTACCTAAAGGCAACGGGTTCGAAAAACGACGACAGTACCTAGTGTTAAACATTATTACATTCGTAATACGTAGGAACCTATAGGTTATGAATGTGTTATTTAATGTAGTATAGATTTTTTCTTAAATAAAGCATTTTGGACCTCGTTTAGTGACCTACAACAGGTAGGTTCTCTACATACCCACCTCATAATTCGTGATTAAACGACGTTAACTATGTTTAGTGATTAGATCAGATTAACCTATTTCCACACTTTTTTTCCACTGGCAACTTAGTCTCTTAGGTAAAAAAAAACCTTTTTAATATCGTATAGACCTAGTATCATTATTTAAGGTACACAGACAAATTATTTATCATTATTTTTACTACCGCACTGACAAAATATCATTTTTTTAACTATCTCATAGATAAAGTATCATTATTTTTACTCCCTATAGAACAGACAAAAGTATCATCATTTTTATTATAGAATAAAGTATCATTATTTTACTTATCGTACAGACAAACTATCATTATATTTACTATCGAACAGACACAGTATCAATATTTGTATTATCGCAAAGACAATATCATTGTTTTTTTACTATCGCATAGATAAAGTATCATTATTTTAACTATCACGAAGACGAAGAATCATTTTTTTTACCATTGCACACACAAATTATTGATATTTTTACTACCGCAAAGTCAAAGAATGATTTTTTCTACTATTAGTCATGCCTACATTCCTGATTTTGGGCACATAGGAACATAATATAAGACATAAATATAATATTTCAATTAGTTTCAGCACCAAGCGCCATCTTTTACTCCAGTTTACCTGTTCACAAAAAAATCTCATAACGTTTTCATGGGCTTTTTAAACCCTCTACGAGCAGGCTTTTAATTCACCTTGACTTAACCCTTCGCAAATTGCGTTCGGCAATCTACCCTTTTGTCACACAATGCAATAAATGAAATTATATCAGGTTCCTTTAAGGGCACAATGCAGGCTAACCTGCCCTTTTTACGTCTGTTACAACAATAATAGAAACTGAAAAATAGAAATCGAATTTGTTTTTTATGATCCGAGACCATTGTGCTCCCCTTTAGGGTTAATTCTAAGATTTCCGTGTTTTTTATAATTTATTTTTTTATTCATAATTTCAATGTGTCATTTTGACGAATAAAGGTTTACTGCAAAAAACTGTAGGTATCAAATAAGTTGAAATATCACACTAACTCTTTTTGGTACCTTTGGCGACCTTTGAATTGTAGAGCCTCGTTGGGTCAGTTATTTATAAAATTATTATGTTTTATTTGATATTTTTTACTTTTTTTGATATTTTCAGTCGCCAAGATAAATATAGGTGCTTTTATTGTTATAGGTAGTCCTTCCTGAAAGTTCAGTTTCTTCAAAGTTTTTATCATTCAAAAAGTATGTATGTATAATAATAATTCAGTGACCAGTAGCTGAGTCCGTTTGGGATCCACCCAGTCATCGCGTGTCCGATTCCTCGGCTGGATAGGTCCTCCATTACGACACAAGCAACATTTTTTGCTTACTGTGGTGTTAGGAAATTTTCAAATATTGTCAGGTTACCCGGGAATGCTTATTTTTCATTAAAATAGAATAATAATTTAATTTATAATTAATTTTAAAAATTATTTTAAAGAGTGAGTAACACCAACATAACCTACAGTAAAAAAAACATGAAGATGTGAAAATCAACAAACATGAAGATGAGGAAATCAACTAACATCAGGAATCAGGACGGTGAAATCAACAAACACGAAGATGATGAAATCATGATATAACACCAACCTTAACTTACAGCCTACCTCGAAACAGGAATCCCCTGTGAGGAGGACTATGAATAAACTACTATAATTTGTATTTAAATAGCCATCAATATTTTTTTTAAATCAGAGTGTGCAATTCACACGTAGAAGTGAAACCTTCAGAAAACTAAAGTTGACAAGAGAGACTACGAAGCACTTTTTTTTATCTATGTGGAGGATGATTTTTTCAATATTTTTGTCGTCGAATTCCAGTGCACCTTTTCCAATACATTTAGTTATCTTATTAGTATTTGTGTTTTCTTCTTCGGAGTCGCTGGATGTAGTTTTCTTTTGTGTTTTCTTTTGCTTATTTATTTGGAGTGGTTTGAAGATTGGATATTAATTTTACAAAAATAAAAATACTTTTTTATTTCTTAGGATTCGATCCTAGGTTTGCTAAATGTCTGACCGGTGAGATTTGTCAGGCGCTTTATACAACTAGACAAAAAGAGATTTGCGCGGGACCGTGGATTTATCGTATTATATTGGAACCCGTGAAATAATTAAATATTTTATGCTATATTTCATTCTCTCGCAGGCTAAGTCCTATAGATGTATATGTTCGTCTCTTTTTAGTGTCGCTCGTTTCCATTTCATCGAGTTTCAAATCACAAAGGTGCTAAAGAAATTTTCACTTCAATAAAAAAGTGGTGTATTACAAAGTGTATTTAAGTTGTTATATACATAGTTGTTTAGTCATATTGAACTTTTTCTTCATTCTTAATCAAACGGATCCTTAAACCTTTATGGACAGAATCAGATGATTCGATTAACTAGCCCTTCTCTTCCCGCAACAAATGCATTGATTTATTTCGATCTAATTCGCCGCTCGAGAAGTTACTATCAATCTTCCAGATCTCAGGGCGAAGATTCGGAATCCACAGAGCGGTAAATCTCAACGGTTCCCGGGACAATGCACTATACTCTGCTGCAATTGTACACAAGTATTTCCCGAACAATTGTACTCACGGAGATCTAATGACAATTTCATTGAAGAGAGATGACATAAAAAAGTGGTGCGTGAAGCGGCTAATATGTTTTAGCGAAAAAAGCAGCAAAGGTATTGAAAAAATACTACTGGTTTTAAGATTACCAGTGAGACTAATTTTATTTGTCTATATCGATGTCTAATTTATCAGTGTTCTTGTCCCTTAAATAACTTCGAATGAGCCTTAATACCACATAACTATTTATTGTTTATATATTTACGGGTTGGTTGGTAAAAATTAGGTAATTAGGTCAAGTAATGACCGCCCAAAATATGTAGGTACCTAAAAATTATAAAGCTTAATAGAAAAGTTGTAAAATTCAAAATTATTACTCTAATTAGTACACTTACTTAGTTTTTCGAAGACAAAACAAATGTCAAGCATACAAGGTAATGATTGTCAACAGAACTTACTTGAAAATACATATCATCTCACGTTCATTAGGTGCAACAAGCAAAACTCTCGAACGGTGGGCTCTAGGATGGTGAAGTTTTCACAGATTTTCGGTTGATTTCAATTCAAGTGTCATTTTCAGGAAAAGCTTTGAAAATATCAATTTAGACAAAAGTTTAAGACAAAATACAGTTTTCAAGGCTTTTCGGTTAATTTCAACTCAAGTGTATTTTTATGAAAAACTTTAAAAATATCAATTTATATCCTTAAGACAAAAGATTAAGTTAAAAGACAGTTTTCAAAGCTTTTCGGTTAATTTAAATTCAAGTGTATATTTATGAAAAGCTTTGAAAATATCAATTGACAAAAGATTAAGACAAAATTAAATTTTCAAAGTTTTTCGGTTAATTTCAATTCAAGTATATTTTTATGATAAGCTTTGAAAATATCAATTGACAAAAGATTAAGAAAAATTCAGTTTTCAAAGTTTTTCGGTTAATTTCAATTCAAGTATATTTTTATGATAAGCTTTGAAAATATCAATTTATATTCGTCAAGACAAAAGATTAAGACAAAAGACAGTTTTCAAAGCTTTTCAGTTAATTTCACTTAAAACCTTTTAAATGCCAGTAGGTAGAAATGTAGCTGTGCACAGCAGGCCGTGAACTTTTAATCAAAATAAATCATTTTTAAATCTTATTTAAAAAAAAATAAAAAAAATCAAAATAAAAAAATCAAAATAAAAAAATTAAAATCATCCCAATAGATGTCTCTGTGTGTTCCATATTTTAAATTAATAAAAAATGGGACATATGTATGATACAGAGGCTCAAAAAGAGCGAGAATACTCGCTATTTTTCTATGGCCGGCCTGCTGGGCACGGCCAAGAATGCGAGATATCTCGCTCTTGGCACAGAAACGGTTAAGTTATTTTTGTGAAAAGCTTTGAAAATATCAATTTATTTCCGTTAATACCAAAGTTTAAGACTAAATACAGTTTTTAAAGCTTTTCGGATAATTTCAATTCAAATGTATTTTTAAGATAAGCTTTGAAAATATCAATTTATATCCGTTAAGACAAAAACCAAAATGCTATCATTGCATGCATGCATCATGTTAACTGTGAGATCTGTATGGGTACCACCGCCCCGGGAGCCATTTATTGGATAACCAACACCTCTGCCAAATATCACTCCAAATGGTTTACTATGTTTTGCTACTTAGCAGGGGTACCTGGGTTCATCGGGTGAGGTATATTCAGATCTTGGCCAAGGATGCTCCTGCTCATCAGCTACGTGGCGATAGGGAGAGGTTGGTTTAGGGAGACCCCTTAACCACTCCAGCGGCTCTCTTCAATCCATCGCCTTGCACCGTAACTGGAGGGATGGATCCATAAACAGCCTGACCCCAGATTCCAACCCATCCCTCATAACTTTTTCCTTACAAGAATTTCCTTTCCCTAAAAACAGCCTCTATACAGCGTCCACTAATATAACATAGGCCTGAGGAAAATATTTTTCTCAGTGCTAATGTAAAAAAAAATTTAGAACTTTTTTTTATAAAAAGTCGTGAAATTCATAAAAACCTTTATAAAGACCGTCAATAGCACCTTCTTATGTTTTATTTCAGTCCTTCCGAAAATTGCAATTTTAACAATGTTTTGGAAAACGGCAGGAAGCGAGAAAAATTTCCAAGAAAGTATAATAATAGTTTGGGTCTATTTTCTACTTCCTATTCAAGTTTGTATTTATTGTATGAAAACACACTTCCTACTTCAAGTGAACACGAAAAATACTGTGTTTAATACTATCATTTGTAATGTTTATAAAGGATAATATAGTACAGTATCCAAATAATAGCTAAGTATATCACCTATAATATGCTATTTTAAGAAATGGACAAAAAGCTTAATACATGAATGAACTTCCTATGCGCTGCGCAAAGCAACTGAGATCTTTTTACTACCATTTTTGTATAATGAAAATAAAGGGTAACATAGTGTATATCCAAATAATAGTTAAGTATGTAAACCAATATGTTATTTTAAGAAGTGGAAGGAATTCATGAATGAATTTGAACGAACAAAGCGAATGGGATCTTTTGCTGGCGTATTATTTAAACCCGACAACTAATTTCACGAGTATAATAATAATTCTTAATAATTCTCCCACACATCTGGTGGCTACTGGCTACTGTATAATATATACTGTATTGTGGCGACGGCATGTCTACAAGGAGCGTCAGGTATTGTCTCGCACTAACCCTTGAAGGCTTATTCCCGATGGCGAAAACCGCATTGTTAAATCGATCAGCCGCGCTAATCCCGAATAACTTCCCGTCTTACGCACCCCCGCGGCAGGAAGAGGCGAGAAGGTGGTAGGACGCGGGGCCAGCGGCGCAGTGAAAGCTCCGGCAGTCTGGACATCGGGCGTTGACCGGCAATCCGCTCGGACAACCTACTATCTACCGAAAAACTTAACTAAAATGACAATGTTTTTATTTTGATAAGTGGACATCATTGCTTTTTAGGAGAGAAACTAAAGAATTTTTTGCCTTCTTAGGTAATATAACACACAACACGTCGAACGCTTCTTTTTTAATGAGGTAGGTAATGCAAAATCATATGTTTTTGGTTTGAAAATTATATAAAAATATAATGGATGCTTTAATTAAATAACTTGATTAAACTTTTGTTTGGTGCCACGAGAAAAATTTACAACAACGTGTAAGCTAATGTCTAAATACGAGACTTCATAGATTAAAAAAAGCTTTAATTTTTTATTATTATCAATGATAATAATATAATGCTAACAACTGTACCAGAGATAAATGATTTGGGTGTATATTTCGATCAAAAACTAAATTACTTTACTCGTATATAAATTACATCAAATAAAGCTTTGAAAATGTTGGGTTTTTTTTTATTAAGAATGTGCAGCCAATTTAATTATATTCAAACCATAAAAAAATATCCAAGTCATTAGTTAGGAAATCGAGTGGGTATCAAGGATGCTGTTCAGTCACTCACGATAGAAATAATGCAAAATATTTTCTTTAAATTTATTGACTTCAGCAAGAGTAGGTATGTGTCAATTGTGATTGTATAATGTGTCAACTAAATTTACTAAAATTATCCATACGAAGGATAGTTGATGGCTGAACTTTTTTTATTCTAAACTATCACACTTTGTTAACATTTTATGTACACGTTATTACACAGTTTATATCTAAAAGAAGAATAACAAATCTAATTTAAAAGAAACTTCCTACATAGCTCTGCTTCAACTTACTTAATTTATTCCCAATCTACTATTTTTCCATCTCGCGTAGTGGAGTATTTTTGTGCTCATTTAAAGTTCTTCATCTTAAATAAAATTAACACGTAATAGCCAAAGCTGGAAGTGAAATTGAAATAAATAATTAAATAAATACTGCAAGCAGAACACACACTTTTCGGACATTGCTATAATCGAGCATTTTATAGAATATTTATACCTTTGCTATAAGTGAAAATTTTCTTACCATACTATCTGTTTAATGAGTGGTAATTTCGCCCGATTCCGAATGTCGCACGCCGAGGTATTTCGAAATTTATAAAAATTTTATTGGGAGACACATTTTCCTAGAGAAGGGCATTTCCTTAGAGTCGAGATGAAAACAAACCAAACGATGTGTTTCAAAACTATCGCATTTATTTTCACCATAGCAGACCTTTTCACAATGCTTGAGAATGAAACTATTTTCAGGCTTAGACAAATAATGTTTAGTAGGAATTTATCATTAAAGAAAAAGTATGGTAATAAAATAATATTTTTTGGTCAAAACACGTTTACAAATATTATTGGGGCCTGACTGGTGGCTACGCTACTGAGTAACTAACTACCTGTGAACGATGCTGCGGATTAGCCCGTCAAACGCACACCGCTCTGTCAATATCGATCTTAGAATTCCATCACCGGGCAGCTACTTTAACTTGTAATTGTAATGAACACACAGACGGCTAACGTTACATCTTGCGTCGGATATTCCCAGGAAACCAGGTGCCTTGTAACTTCTAACTCGCCGATACAGGACTCGGACGCGGGACGCAGGACATGGGGAAGCACTAATTCCTTTTGTCGGACGCGGATTCTTCTCTCCTCATCCTCTCATTATTCGCTCGAGTCCTTTCCACAATGAATTCAAGATTTCTATCGGCATTCATTTGACTATAATGAAGTGCAGATTTTGTCTGTGGGATTAACAGTATTGTAATAATTTGCACGAATCTACTCATTCATTAAACACGTATTTAAGCGTTGTTATACGTTAACAGATTAAGTCCTTTATTAAAATTTTGTATACAATATTTTATGGATTTTATAACAAAATACGGATTACGTGCAAATTGTACACGTTTAAGGAAACTTCATTTCTAAAGAGCGTAATACACGAGCCCGATTTTCAGCCCGTTTCCAATTAGACACAAAAGTCAACATTTTTCGCTTTACGCGATCGCTGTTTTCAACTCTATTTTCATACCTACGATTTCAGTAGGCATCACAACAGACAGTATGGTTCATGTGTTGTTTGCAGTGATGACAATTGAAATCCTAGATATGAAAATAGAAGTGAAAAAAGCGATCGCGTAAAGCGAAAAATGTTGACTTTTGTCTCCAATTGGAAACAGGCTGAAAATCGGGCTCGTGTATAACGGCCTTAAGCCGATAATGGAGATTACAATATTGATATTCATCTAGGCGATAAATTTATTGTTGTATTAATTTATTGATGCTTTTTCCGGATTTATTATAACGAACAACAATTTATTTATTGAGGTGGAAGCTATTTTTAAATCCATTTCTGACCATTGTGAACGTTTGTAATCGAGGGTAATAAATGAGCAATAAGCGTATAAGAATCTAAGGCATAATTGCAATTGGGCTGTAAAAAGTCCTTATTCAATGGAATTGTTCGTGGTACAAATTGCCACTTCTTAACATATATATTTTTTTTAAATTTCAATATTTTATTTGACTATACACAACAGCTCTGGAAGTCGTCAATAGGTACATAATAAGAATGCCAAGCGCATTCGCGTATAAAAAAATTGCTCTGTACATAAAACAAGAACATGAAATTAAAATAAATTAATCTAAAATAAAATATCTTGAATGAAAATGTGAGAAAAAAAAATACTAATCATAAATCATCATCTCTCTCACAACGCTTTAATTAAAAAAAAAAATCGAATTTATCGATTTAGGTAGCTGCAAAAAATCCTTGCATTCCTACCCACTTATGGCGAGGCTTAAGGCGATCCACTAGTACAGGAAAAAATCGAAATCGGAATTCACGCCCTTTTATGAGAGGAGTTTAAAAATACTTGAGACAAAGCTTTTGGAAAGGTTGGAAAAGATATTTGAGTATTTTTTTTTACATGTTGATTTCGTAAAGGCCTCTAAAAAACACTAATTCCTTTTTTATGCATTGTTTATTGTAATAAAACTGAATTTTTAAATTGATTTCACGAAAAAAAGCGGCGCGGAGCGTAACACGTCGTTTCTCCGCTCCGTCCAGAGGAGTAGTGACCGAAAATAGGGGCCGCTGCCAGTCGTTCTTCGGTGGACGGTATAAGGTGCAATTTGATATTACAAATTCGTCGACTGCCGTATTGTCGCCGAGATGTCAAAAATACGCGAAAAATATTTTGTGAGGTTCGGGCGTAAATTTCTTTTTTTTGCGATTATCATAAAAGAAACTAAATTTGCCACATTAAACAATAAAACCATATCCGAAATGGGGTTTATAAATAGGAGAGTTTGGACATCAAAGTGTTTTTATAGACTTAATAATTTATTTTTTCTAGACTTATTAAAATACTTATTAAAAAAATGACCGATATTTTTAAGGGCCAAGATATATTCTACACGCAGTTTTTAATTGAAGCATCTATAATACTTCTAAGCGATCAAATTTTCAAAACAAAAACGTATGATTTTGTATGATTTTGCATTATTTAGTATGGCTTCATCATTTTCTATTAACCTTTACTATAAATTAGCTTAAATTATGAATATCAAAAAATATGCCTTAGATAAATTTTTAAATATTCTAACGTTTCCCTTGAGTAGATTAAAAATAAACATGTTAATTAGCTTTTAAAAAATATAGGCGTAATCTACTAAAAAATGTTTTCATGATAAATATATAAATGCTTAGGTATAAAAAGCAACTAAAAATATAATACGCAACTGAACTTAACTATGTTAGTCGTAAATAACTAATTTTAAGACAGTTGCAAATCATAATGCAAATAGAGCAGTAACAATACTGCTCTATTCGTATTATGACAGTAATCATAACAATATGTGATTATAGATGTAAATAAGTATGTTAGTCGTAAATAACTAATTTTAAGAGAGTTGCAGGTCATAATACCTACGAATAGAGCAGTAACAATACTGCTCTGTTCGTTTCGTATTGTATTATGGCTTCCAATTACATGTACAAAACTCGGTTATAAAAATAAATATAGTTCTAAATCACTAGTCATAGAAGTCTTAGTTGTAAGTCATTAGTTATCAATCTTAGTTATAATATAAGCCACTTGTAGTATATACCTAGGTATAGATTAAATGTATAAACGAATTTGTAAAGCGCCCTTGAGGTGATTTTCTCACGAAAATGGCGCTATAAAAATCATCCAATAATTATTTATTTATTATTATTAACTAAACCAACTAAATAAATAACTTTTTCATAAAATAATTTTTTTGGAAAATTTAATCTCATGTTCATTGCATATGTTAAAGCTATCAAAAAATTTATGTAAATATAATAAGTATGTTGCAAAAAAATGCGATTTCGATTAATCAAGGAGAGTACATCACTAGACGTTGACATACTTTACAAAATAAATGACAAGCGTTGTAAATATTGACAACAACTGTTATAAAATCGTTGAGGAAATTATAAAATTTATTCATGTACAATTTTCTCTCTCCGAAAATATCTTACAGTTTCGCAATTCAACCATCAATATCTTTGATTATACCGAACCAGAAACCTACTAGTATGACACTTATTTTCGAAGATTCATGTCGTCCGAAAAAAAACATTAAAAATAAGCGAGTAATACAATTTTTGAGTTGTAGCGAGAATTGCGCAACTCTCCGCGATGATCAAACTCGCCCCCAATCCAAAATCGCCCCATATTCATTGATATATTATATATGGTTACGCCAATACACATACCTACACGTACACATGCCTACATAGCACGCATACATACTGTTACTGCTTGGATTGGTATTAATAATGTTGCAAATTCCTGTCCTACCTTGCTCCAAAATCCGCACCTTTAACCACTATCAGTATTTGTCAGTATCAGAGATAGCGTTGAGTAGGGTTTTATATTTTTTGTGATTTTCTTACTTTTACACTTACTTACGGGAATTTATTTGCGTTACATTTTCTTTATACGTGTGAGGGAGATTTACCTATTACAATTTTTGTATTTTTCCTTTGGAGGGGTACAGACATACGTTCACCGTTTGTCTCATTTTCTATTGACATTTAGTGTGTAAGAAAGAGTGGCAGCATTATATGTTTAAGAACAAAAGCAAAACAATCAGCGCATTGACATTTGACGTTTTTGAATTTTTAGCATTCAATATTATATTTGTCACAATATTGCTGCAACTCTTTCAAAAGATGAGAATTAGTTCCATACAAAATGTATGAGGAGAAGAATTTTCTTCATATTTTTTGTGCATTTTGCCGATTTTTTAATAGCTAAGTATTCTGCTATTCGGAGACAGATAGAAATTTATTAACACTGTTGTAAAGCCTCCATCACCGGAATTTCCTGCGCTGTACTTGTTGCTTTATTTAAAAGTTATTATTAAGTCTCAATAGTGGTTTAATGTTGGTACCTAGTACCTACCTAATTTTTATGTAAGTCTTAAATCAATTTGATTATCGTTTCTACAGTCATGCTATGTATAATGGGTGCAGATACTTTTGTAGCATATCCGCTACCCATTATAATTATGTTTGTTCCTATACAAATTGTATATGTATGTTCAAAAGAATATTACAATTACGATATACAGAACTAGGTTAGTTCCAAGTAAGAAAGTATTTTTTTATTGTAAATTATTGTACTATCATTCCACGCTGTGTTCATTAGTTATGCACAAATATAAACAATACCTGTGATATATTGTGTGTAATAAAATAATAATATTTGGGTGACAAATTCGTAATAAGTTTTTTTTTTTCTACAACGCTTAATCTTACTATTTACTACAGACTATACAAACTATTATAACAATTTATTGCTAACCACTCTAACCAGGCTAACGGATCCACCAGTTCCGTTAAACTTCCGTGTAACTAACACAAAACTATGGTACAACGCATGTGATCAATGAACGTGATGCTGCGTAAAAATGTATCGATATAATTTTTTTATTCAAAAAGATCATTTTCAGCTCTAACAACATCAATAACATCATATTTTGCAATCTTAGCACTCTAGCTCCCTGAAAACTCACGGACCACCATTGATAGACATATCTATATATACCAGTGGCGTGTATTGCTCTTTTACCAAAGATGCTCTGTGTGGTATGTTTTCAGGTTTGAACTGTGCATTGAATGTCTGAAAATGGCCATTTTATATATGTACACATATATGTATTTATTCACAGCTTTGCAGCCATTGGTGTGCACGCCACTTGTTTAAGCACTGTGAAGTTCATTACGAGAGGCGTTTGTTAGGCTGGTAGGCAGAATTGAATTCCTAAATCTTACTAATATTATAAATGCGAAAGTTTGTATGGATGGTCCTTACTCTTTCACGCATTAAATATCGAATGGAATTTTAAAATTCTTTCACTAATCGAAAGCTACATTATTTGCGAGTAACAACGGCTTTATATATTGGTAAGCACTGGCGTTATAAATGAGCTGTGGAGTTATGAAATTATGTACCATACGTTTACTTACTAATATTATAAATGCGAAAGTTTGTATGGATGGTCCTTACTCTTTCACGCATTAAATATCAAATGGAATTTAAAAATTCTTTCACTAATCGAAAGCTACATTATTTGCGAGTAACAACGGCTTTATATATTGGTAAGCTCTGGCGTTATGAATGAGCTGTGGCGTTATGAAATTATGTATCATACGTTTTCTGTCCCTAACAAAATCGAGTTATTGCAAACGTCAAACAAATTGATACCTTGGAAACAATGTTTTTTTTTTTAATTTTAGGCTTAAAAAGAGTGCTTTGTTGTGATTAAAAAGAGTACTTTTTTGGCGTCGTAGTTAATATCTACATATCTCTAAAAATGTTTATTCTCCGAACAAAATGCATAACGTTGCTATAAAGCATAGCGTTTGAAGTGGACTGTCATTTTCTTATTTTTTTAGGTTACTCTGGATTCAAATATGAATAAAATACTAATAAAGGGAGTAGGTACTTAAAATAAATTTCTATTTCTATAATTTTAATATTTTCTAAAATATAATTTTTATTTGCGAAATGTCATTCTCAAATTTTGAAATTTTAAACAATAATTATTTTCTATTAGAGAAAATAGCAAGAATAATAACAATTATGCCAATAATTATGCCAGTAATTTCCCACTAATACCTACTATGCGAGGGAATCCGTGGGTAAAAGCTAGTATAAAATAATGGTATGATCAAATAAAGCGTTACGATTTTTTGAGGCACAGCAAAGCAAACACGAAATAGGATGGATTTTTAACCTTTGCGTTGAAAACGTTCATTTTCAGAAAAGGATATCACTATAGCATTTTAAAGTAAAACTGAAGGTTTATTGGTGTCGAATCCTTTTGGAGGAGTACGATTACATTAAGATATTACTACCTACTACGAGTATAACATTTAAATTATTAATTTATAATACCTTCTTGAGTCCAGCTTCGAGCATTGTAATCTGGCTTTCGAATATTTTTATTTATTTTCTGGCTTTATTCATATTTTTTGACATTCGATCAATATTTATTCTATTATGCGAGGCTGACGCGCTAAACTTACGTATTCCTTGTGGTATAGGAAATTTTGGCACAAGTGTTATCGGGTCATAAGCCAAAATATTCAAGCTACCTTAGCCATTGCCACACGAAATTACATATTGAGAGGTGGGTCAAATCCCAGCACTGGAAGGAATGGGAGAGGGCACCCGGAATGAGGCAATCCAAAGTACTCATAAACGGACCGAACCCCAGACGGACCAGGAAACTACTCGATATGGATAGAAACTCGCTGAGGGAACTGGTAGGACTACTAACGGGACACTGCCATCTCAGGAGACACATGCAGCTATTGGGAGTGGAAAGCACCAATAGATGTAGAAAATGTGAAGAGGATGAAGAGACTCCAATTCACTTGTGGTGCCAATGTCCTGCCCTGGTGGGAACTAGGCTCATATACCTGGGGAGACACATCGTGGAACCAGAAGACTTAGCCACATATCAAATGACAACTCTGGTGAACTTCATTAAAGGGACTGGGTTATTGTTAAAGGATTGAGGTAAAATGGGAGATAGTTCAATGGGCCTATGGCCTAAGTACTCACGGGAACTAACTGTAAACCGTCTCTGTAACTGTAAACGTTGTGATTTGAAAATCGATGAAACGAATCTAGAAATGCACATGTTCAGTTCTAGATCGTTTTCGAAATCCATAATTATGAATGAAAATAATAAAATTACCTACAGATTTGGAACGATGATCAGAATTAGAAAAAATAACTTAAAATTTATCATTCATTTTTGGCAGTTTGTGAAAATATCCTATTACGATTTAGTTATTATCTTATTCAGCAGCGAAAAGGTTATAGCTAACAAGCGACCGGTGCACGCACTCAAAGCAATTAGAAGCTTGTTATGTATTATTTAATTCTGTTATTTGCTCTCTTACGGTCTGTTCGATTCCTGGCCAGATTAGGGATGTTTCTTCTCAACACTCCTTTATTCCCCTGTGAAGCTTTTCGATCAAAAGAGCAATAGCCTACCGCTGTTTGCTTAGGATCGCAGAGCTTTTGTAGCAGCCTTCCTATAACCTGACTATGTTTTCATGCAAACGTAATGCTTTGGTAAAAATGCAATCTGCAATAATGAACGATTTTATGTATGCACATTGATGTTTGGCTAATAGGTAAGGAAAATGCTCTTTAAGATTTATTTACATTTGCTGTGGTAAAGGTGGGTATTGTGTGATTCAGGATTTACTCCATGTTTGATATTATTATTTTATAATAGATTTAAGCTGTTACGAACCAAAGATCTTTGTAGAGATAGCAATGTAAATGGGAATTGTGTAATGTTTTGATTCTCAGCGATGCAAGTAAAGATAAAATCTTACTTCTTCAATATTAGGAAATTCGCTTTGAGGCATCATTTTAATTATAGGAAAATATTTAGTAATTGTATTACAATTAGATAATTTAGAAATAAGAGAAAGTGTTATGTAATAATCATCAATTAAATATTAAATACCCTATTTTTTTAATACTTCCACATTAATATTTAATAATATCCTTCTATATTCATAATCATTTTTGTTATAGAAACAATAATTGTTTAAATATGCTTATTTTTTTCTAAGCTTATTTTTCTTTTCTTTACTTTTGGTGCACGTACT
Source organism: Limnephilus lunatus (assembly GCA_917563855.2). NCBI lineage: Eukaryota > Metazoa > Arthropoda > Insecta > Trichoptera > Limnephilidae > Limnephilus > Limnephilus lunatus. The sequence goes on from OU830595.1 coordinate 101,550,259, forward strand.
TTCTATTCTTATGAAGGAACCTTTGGTTCTGAAACATATCTTTGTCTACACGGACATTTTTAATATTATTATTAAGTATACGAAGCCATACATGAAAAACTATTTGCCCTAATTTTTTTTCTCGTAACTTACAAGAGTCTTTTCGTCATCGGTTGGAAACTCGAAATTCATTTGGTTAAATAAATATGTTTAAAATGGCTTTGATTTTAATTTCAGTCAAAGTCATTTTTTGGCATTCTCATTCATATTTCCTCCATGTGTTACGCCCGCCACCTTTTTTAAGAATCAGATTTCAGTAGCCTAGACCCCAGAGTGTCTTCTCTCGTCATCCATCTTTCTACAAGATAAATCAGAATGAAAACATTGATTTGGTTAACCTGAGTGAGAGAGACTGGACCTGCAAAGAAACTAAACCATTGACTTGGCGTAGCTGGAAACATCTCATCAGCTCTGACAAGCAAGTTTTGAAGTCGTGATCAAATCAAAACACGGTTTTTAAACTTCTAGTGGAGATGAAAAATCGATTTATAAATCAATCTTGTATACGGATGGGTCTTTACTGTGTGATAATCGAGTTATATATTTTTTTTGTTAATTTTCGCAATTTTAGGTCATTAGATAATGAACTTCTACATAGTTCAATGTACACTACACTATCCAATACACTCTTCAGGAGGTTTGGCAAAGTGAAATCAATTACTTTACAATATCGGATCGATTTCTCTATTGTATATCGTTTTCCTAAGCAGGCTGCATTGTTGATAGCCAGACCGATATTGACAGGGAATAAAAAATAAATCGATGTACGCTGACAACACTGGCGGATCTACCCATGAATCCAGTACTCAATCAAACAGCTATGTAAATTTTTAAATACTATAAATAAATAGACCATTGCGAATTGATCAACCAACTAAACATTGACACCCCGCATGTACTTTTTGAGACAAAACGGGAGTTAGTTAGTTAATGAGGTCTGCAGTCATATTTAAACAACTTTTCTCCAAGATCGAAGGGAATAAATTGATTGCATCTTGGATGAATTAATTAAGTTTATGCATCGCGTGTACTACACACGCGATTTCTTTCAGTTTTGTTAGTTCACCTCCATTCATTGAAAAACAATTATTTTGCATAGGTACCGATCAACGATATTAAAAATGATTTGTATATTGACAGTCTAACTGTCACTCAGGTGGCCGCGGAATATCTCTTATCAATTTTTGGCCGTCCTCGCAAATATTGATAACTGACCGTACATGACAATTAGTCATTATCGTATTGATATAAGGTTTTATCGATCGTCTGTGCAGGTCCTTCTGGGTTTTAAAAATTGCACTTAAAAAAAACATACCAATTGTGTACAGAAATGCAGTATTCTAAGTAGATTTCCTTGCCATAGTGAGACAGTATGCCGCTTGATAATAACCCATCTTCTGTGAAAATGGCTGACAACATCACGCCCGTACGAAACTTGCCACAATGCGCACCAGCACAAATCACATACGGCGTGCAATTCTCAATATGCAAAATTAGCATAAGGCTAAACGTTTTATGATTGTCAGTGGGGTACAGTGCCTAAAAAATATGTTAACAACATATTAATTCGTTTTCCGGGTTCAATCCCGAACGGTATAATCGAATTATACAAATATATGCAGCACATGGCCATGCCTTCCGTTCACAATCCGCGAACAATCGATTTAACAAAACGTTATGCACTTGCAACAAAACTGCATCAATTTTGTACCGTAATTTATTTCTTTCATGCATCAGTTTTTTTAATATTCAATCACTGGGGCACAAGCCATTTCCTTATATTCAAATTAAGTGCAGGTACCGAATTTCAGGAAAGGTAAACTTAGCAAAGCAATATATTATTCAAAATAACTTTTTTAGTTTTCTAGCAATACAGTTATCTAGGATACTAAAACATGGTAATGGAAACTGTCGTCTGGAAGGCTTCATCATTTTTTTGTGGAATCTATTAATCTTATGGAGTAGGTACCATCCTACATTAAAACGAACATTTCTGTTACTTCTCGTAAAACCAAAAATCGTCTGTATAAAATTCGCACTATATACTTATATAATTTAAATATTTACAATCATGTCAATGTTACTCGTGAGTTCCACGTGAAAGTTTTGCGAGTGTATCGAGTTTTGAAGGAAGTTTTTTAATTTTATTTTTATTAGTTTCTATGTCAAAGTTTGTTAATGTCGTAAGCATAAGGCATAATATAAATAATAAATATAGCATAAATTCATAATGTTCATGGTCCTCCTCACTAGGGTTTCCTGTTCTGTTCTGATCAGACAATCAGAAAGCAAACCTGATGCGGTCAGCCTAAGACTTTAGATTTGGTAGAGCATTATACATATAGTTTCATAGCATGAAATTTATTATTTCTCTGCCCAAAAGATTCTCTATACAGAATGTCTACAAAAAACCTGTCAACACTTTTTATTGAGTAATTTGTATATAATTTGAGTTCGTCTCTTTGGAAAAGTCTTTATTTTCTTACTTATCTATATTTGGATATAACCTTAAACCCATCCTAGAATCTACCTACCTTAAATTTCGTTTTTTCTTTCAAAATCATTATATTATGACGCGAGAACTTACATTTCCAAACCGTAGGTACTCTGGTAGATTATTTACCATATAATTTTCCAAAAAGGGGCAAAATAGAAAATAAACGAATAAGCACGTTTACTTCTCATACTTTCCTCATACTTTAAAACTTGTATTCAAAATATGTACTTAGATTTTAAGAAATCCCAGATAACTCCTTTACTTTACAACATCTGGTGCAAAATCGATACTTCAATAAATTAAAATAATAATTGAAGATTTTTTTAACGGGTTATGTCGATGTGAGTCCTGTCATAGAAATAATATATTTCTAGTTATACAAGTTGGTACAAGACTGCACGAGCTTTTGACATTTAAATTCTAACGATATTTCTATTTTTATTTAAAGCAGCCAGTTTTCAGTTTGACTTTGACGTTTCTACAAATGATTTTCCTTTCTTCCTCATTGGTTTATATTATTGGTCTTGATTTCATTTTACCAACCATGTAACCGTCTTTTTTGTATAAATCTTAAATGGTAAACTTTTTATTAAAAAAAGCACGTGCGCAAAAGATTGTGCCCACTAAAGTCTTCTCAAAGGAGGGAAAAATTACGTTTTTGTTCAGAAAAATATCAAATCTATGTTAATGATCGAATAGCAACCTTCAATTTAAAAAAAAAAATATTTATTAAAAATAAATCGAGTTGTTTGATATGCTTAGAAGACAGTACAGCAGTTGTTAGGAAAACGATATCTCATATTCAATACCTATATTGGAAATAAAATCAATATATTTTTTTACATTAGCTCCACAATATGTAAAATAGGAAAGCTAAGGAAAATAATTTCCCTCAGGGCCTCTGTCATCTTAGGGGATGCTGTGTGGAGGGTTATTTTAAGGAAAGGAAGAAGAGGAAGTTCTGGGAAGGAAATAGGTATGAGGGGTGGCTAGGAATCTTAGGGAAGTGTGTCCAGGAGTGATGGACGTATGAATTCATCCCTTCAACTGAGGTGCAAGGCGATGGGTTGACGGCTCTGGCTGGAGAGGTCAAAGGACCTCAACCAATCTCTCTCGATTTGGCCCGCTACGCAGCAGATGGGCAGACACATCGGCTACCAAGACCCTGACAAACCTCAACCCGTGATCACGGGAACCCCTGCTAACGTAGAGAAAACTCGGGGTGACCTACGGCAGAGGTGTTGGTTATACCCGCCGTTATAAAGTGAATTAATTGTGTGCTCCCGTACATATTCAATTTTACATTTTATTTATTAACAGAAACAAACAGTACATTTTTTACATTGGTGTTAATAAGTAGATATATTTCAAGTTAGGTATCTGTGATATGTTTCATTGAAGTATCTTGTTTATATTAAATTTTTACCGGGTGATGTGCGTTGTGGGAGGGTGTGAGTATGTTTGTGGATGTGAGAAGTGGTGATGTATGTTTGTATGCGCCTTGAAAAATTTACATTACTGACATGATGTTCTTTTTAAATTTAGGAAGTGAATCGGAGAAAATGTCGATAGTAGAATTTAGACAAACATTATTTAACATATGAAGAGCACGGTTAATTGGCGAATTAGTTGCTGCATTTGTTTTATAATTAAGCGTGTGGAATAATTCTGCATGGCGTGTACGTCTTAAGGGTATGTTAAAATTAATTAGGGAAAGAAGTTCGGTACAGTCCATGTTATTATTTAAAATTCTGTGTATAAATGTTACATCAGCTATTGTTCTCCTTTGTTGCAAAGTTTGAAATGTGCGTCTAAAGTTATTGTTAAATTTGAAGGCAAGATATTTTATAAATTTTTGTTGAATGTTTTCTATGCTATCAATATACAGTTTGTACTGCGGATTCCTAATTGGTGAGGCATATTCCAGTGAACTTCTGAATAATGCAAAATATGAATATAATTATAATGAATATTTGAATATGAATAAATAGTTTTGGCCAAGTCAAGTGAAGTCTTCCAATAAATATGTTCGAATCTTCAATGAATATTTAAGTCAAGTTAAGTCTTCCAATAAATATTTTCAAATCTTCAATAAATATTTAAAAATCTTTAATTTTTTTTTAATTTCAACAAGTCTTTCAATAAAGGCTAACCAATACAATATTGGATTGAGTGACCGAAACAAAATTGGATTTGTAAGTCTTTCTTGATATGGTTTTGTTTATGGACAAAACTATTTATTTATATTCATATTAAATACGTACGGGCGCCAACAGTTAATTCACTTTAATATTTTAAAGCATAACTTGCAAAAGGTGTTTTAATCTAAAATAATTAAATTGGCGCCTCCGTGAAAGCGTCGATTATAACGTAGATTCTGTTTAACCTTACACAAATGTATAACCTACCTATATTAATTTCATGTAAAAGCCAACAAGTGCTTAAAAACAGGCAATTCGTGTCTACCAAAACTATAAGAAAGGACTGCTCATCGGGGCTGGTGAAGGATAGAGAAAAATCTTAGGGGATTCTTGTAAGATTCTGATTTCCAACGTGTAAATTAACTATTTCATCATTTTCAGAAATGTGCATAGCTTAAAAATAAATTGATATGGTGCCATCGTGTTTTAAATCATTCTGAAAACTTAACGAACATTCATACTGAATATTGAGATCAGTAATTGGTAATTTCTTAATTTCATAAGGCTTATTTTCTATCAAATAATGTCGTTTCTGATTTTTTACAAAAGCTACCCTTTTTGTAGGTTTAGATACCTTATTAATTAACAATTAAATATTAAATGCCAATTAAATGTTTAAAAGAACAAATTTTGATTATGTCATCGGTATTATATGTAAAGATTAAAGAAGTGAAATGACATTATGTTGTGTCACAATAACACATTTTCTTACTGAACCAAATATCAAAACAACAAAATGTTTGTTTTCTTCGCCAATCAAAGGGCTGTTAATTGATGTCAACGTCATTACCTAATTTAAATAATGACAACATTGTTTGACGACGTATTGAGAATTACGGTAGAAAGAAATTATATTAAAATTATTACGCGTACAAACAAGATACGAGGTACGAGCCGTTCGCGCGTCAAACCCGAAAAATAAAAGATCCAAAACGAAACGAAACGAAAAGAGCGGGCGACTCTGTTTCATTATTTCGCCTCGCGCGGGGATTTTCCTGCAAGATGTGCCGCGCGGTTGAAAAAAAATGAACGGGGATATCGGACCAATGGGAGCTCTGTGCCGGGGCGGGCGGGCGCGGCAAGGCCCGCCATTGGCCGGGCCCGAATCGGCGCACCGCATCAGGTTTATTACTATATTTGGCTGCAGTACCAAACGCGCCGCGGCTCGCAGCTACGTCCGTTCAGAGCCATTATCCATTATCATTAACATACCGCGGTGAAACTAAATAAGCATTATTACGGCGGTCGCATTATCAGTTATTCATTATCCCAATTAGCGATCAGACGCGGTTTCGATGTCACTACAACATGTTCGCTAATTTTACAGTTCGCTGCTACTCCCTTTCGCATTGTACCCGCGTGAACTGTCAGTGAGAACGCGTGTGAATGATAATGTTCATATACAATCAAGTTTAATTATTAATTGTTATTTTTGTGTTTACATTCATGAACTGAATTAAAACTGAAGCGAGGATTCGTATTTTGAGTGCGTGTTTGATAAAATAGACATCTTTTGGCAAATTATAAATTTATTTGCAGTTTAAAACTTTTAAAATAAAGACTTTTCTTTTTGAGTTGACAGAGAACTAATCGTGGATCTGGATCTACACCAAAGGGCCAGCGGTCACTTTATGAGGTTTGTTTTAATTTTTATTATTATTATAGGTACAAATAATTTATCCATCTTTATTAAAAATACCTTCACCAAAACACGACGTACCGTACCTACTTATTAAAAAGAAGTTACTTTTAAAGACCATAGAACCCTTGAAGAATTTCTGCTGACTTTATGGTGCCTTTGCTAATTTGAGAGGGGGTTATCGGGCCGCCCCGAGAATCACTGGATATCCAAAACTCACCCCCAAGTATTTTACTACGTTTGGTGATTTAGCAGGGTTTCCCGAGTTCATGGGGCGAGGATTGTCTAGGTCTTGGCGGCGGATGCGTCTGCCAACCTACTGTGTGACGGGCCGGGAATGAGACCTTTTTACCTCTTTTACCCCTCCAGCAGGACTCCAACCCATCGTCTCCCACCGCAGTGGGAGGGAGGAATTCAAATTTTCGTCACTCTTTTTCACACTGACCCCACCCAGATTCCCACCCACCCCTCAAACCTTTTTCCATCCCAGATTTCTTTCTCCATTATTTCCTTTGAAAAACCCTCTACACAGCATCCCAAAAGCTGTCATAGACCAGGAGGAAATTTAATTTCCTCAGGGCCTCATTTATGGAGCTTATGTGAAAAAATCTATTTCCGAGGATCCTTCGTGTTTTCCTTTCAGCTTCTCCATGTCAACCAGCTTTATATCCAGAAATCATTGTCCTTTACACCTAAAGATCTGCTTGGAATTATACATCCCTTTTACCACTCGGACCCATAAGCTTGTTTTCACGATAATATAACATTACCAGAGATATGTATGACGTATAAGGCGTATCTGACTTGTTAATGGATTAGTACTCCTCGCTAAGCGGGAAAATTTGAAAAATGAACCTGAATTTAGGTAACTACCTAAATGTGTTGCCTACCCTTCTATTGAAATTACCTACATATGTAAACCAGAACGTGTTCAAGTAAGTAGGTATTTAATCATTATATCATCAGCAGTAGGCATCAGAATATTTTGCAATAATGTAAGTACCTACCTGCATAATTATTAGCTACTTAATAAGATAAGTACCTCCCTACCAAGTTGCCTGGGTAAATTTTTTGAATTGTTGTATTGAAATTAAAATTCAATTTCGAATCCGGTTGGATAATAAATTTATTGCATTTTAGTTTGGTGGGTAGATTATGAAATACCCGGCCACGCGTTGCTGTTGCTAACGAAACTCAACGCCATCTACTGGACTGTTACCGAACCTTTATAACCACTGCCATCTGTTAATTTGCACACGAATCAAATTCACATCACACATGACATTCTCCTTTATATATAATACCTATATTTCAACCAATTTACACACAGCCTTGACAAATTATATACCTAAACCTTTCTCAAGAAACACTCTATATATTGGTGAAAACCGCATGAAAATCCGTTCAGTAGTTTTAGTGCCTGCATAAATATATTATTATTTTGGAATTCAGTTCCACTACGTAGACCAGTGTTCCCCAAAGTTGGGCGCACGCCCGTCAGGTTGCAACCACGTCTTTCCGAGAAAACAAAGATGGCAACACTGGCGCAAATGTCACCACAATGACATGGTTGGTGAGACACATCCTTGTAAACATATGGGTATCATTCTACATTATTTGACGCTATACTAAGAAATAGTTTGCCTACGGCGCATATCCCGGTGGTGCTGCCATCGGTGTAGATTTTTGAAGCGTTGAACTAATGCATTGCCCAAAAAAAAGTTGAGAAACGCTGACATTGACCATAGATCCTGCGATATTGAACGAAACATAATAATAACCATAGCTACCTAGAACAAATAAAGCTGGTGAGCTTTTGTGGTATTTTGAATTGGTTTTTTTTTGATGATTTGAAACTTGATGAAACGAAAAAGCAACACTAAAAAGAGACAAACATGTACCTACATCTATGACACAATTTAGCCTGAGAGAGAATGAGATAGACTAATTGGTCTCCACTTTGTGCAGTGCTTCGTAGCCTCCCCACTCTTGTCTACTTTAGATTTCTGAGGGTTTCACTTCTACCACGTGTAAACTGCATACAATTTTTTTTCTAAATGGAATGCTATACGAAAATACCCTTGGTTCAAGGGCCAACGATTTTTACATGATTTTACGAATATATTCACAATTGATAATATATAGGTACCTACTAGTTGGTCGCAACTACATTATTTTAGGAAACCTTTGGATTTATAATAAAAATTAATGTTTCTCTGTGCACATATGAAATATAATTAGGTATTTATAATTACCTCATAAGCGAATCAAATGCTCGATGAAGCTGTTTCTCTCTTAAATTCACACTACTGTTTGGTTTGGCAGTCACTTCTGGTTTGGATTTTCTATTTGGGTAGGCACCTATCTGAAAAGGTACACCATCAACCCCTTGCAAAGACGAGAAATTTGTCTGATACATGGACTGATGGACGGATGAATTATATTTTACTGGTATAACAAAGAAAAATGCTCCGAAGAACTAACATAATTGATCCATTTTATGTCCGGTGACCAGTCGGAAGACAAGCTGCTTACCGAATACTCACTCACATGATTAAATAAAGAAGACGGCATATTTGTGATACAGGTAGGTACCTACTATTCTCTGGCTTTAAAATGTTGTGTTTCCTTCAAACCATGTTGGAGGTAATGACGACCACCAGTTTCATATGCAAATACACCGAACCCTTCTTAATTGGAAATCGAACCGAATCATATGAGTCGGGGGTGTGTCTTGAACTCCGCCAAACCCGCGAGACTGACTCACCGAGCCCCTGGGGTTCGGTTGAACCACTGTTATAGACCCTTATTCACTCATATAGACACGTAGGTATTACCTACTAGGTCTGATGCCTGAATTTTATTATTACGTTTAGGTGTTATTTCATCCTTTTATGGGTAAGTACTATTAGGTAGGTACCTCTAAATAGATAAATATCTTCTCTGGTAATTGTTAGGTAGATACCTACCTACCTACCAACCTACCTTATCCTACCGATTTTTTTAAAAATTAACTCTACAGAAGAGGCCCTGAGGGGCCTGTGGGACCTATGTCATCTTTGAATATGCTTTGTGAAGGGTATTTTGAGGGAAACGCAGGAGAGGAAGTTCTGGGAAAGAAAAATGTAAAGGTAAAGGGGTGGGTAAGAAACTGGTGGCCAATGTGCCCAGGAGCGACGGACGTATACGTATATATCCATGTCTCCCACTGCAGTGCAAGGCGATGGTCAAGAGGTCTCCCAAAGTTCAAATGTTCAAAAGATCTCCCTCAACCAGTCTCTCCCGATCCGGCCCGCCACGCAGTATGTGAACACACGTATCCACCGCCAAGACCTTGACAAACCTGATCCCATGAACCCGGGCACCCCTGCTAAGTGACCAAAAGTAAACACTTGGTAACACCAGGGGTGCTGGTTATCCAGTAAATGGTTCCCGGAGCGGCGGTACCCATACCCACCTCTTAAATTGAAGTTTTTTTTTTATATATAGGGCTTCCTTAAAACGTGTTTAAAATTTTATACAACTGATAAACAACTATTAATATTAGGTAAATGGTTGTTTAAAATTTAAATCGCGCCTATTAGTAAGGGGGTTTGTGGATAGATAAGTATAGATAGGCACCAACCTAGAAATATTTGGTACACTACAAAATGTCAACCAATGATCATAATACCGGGATCCTCTTAAGGTGATCCAATAGTCCAGGAAAAAATCAAAATCGGAATTCACTCCTCTCCTCCTTTTGGGAGGAGTTTAAAAATTCTTGAGAAAAAGCTTTTGGAAAGGTTGGAACAGGTATTTGAGAAAAAAATTTTACATGTTGATTTCGTAAAGGCTTGTAAAAAACATTTACTCTTTTTTTATGCATTGTTTATTGTAATAACAAGGAAACTATTTCACGGAACCAAGCGACACGGAGTATGGGACGGCTATTCCCCGTCGCAGCCGGGCCGAAATGATACAAAATTAGTGTGGCAAGTCTGTAGTCCTTACGTGGACGGCATAAGGTTCACTTTGAAAATCCAAATTCGTCGACTGCCGGCCGTATTGATTGATGTCAAAAATGACAACGCGAAAATTTTATTTTATACTTTTTGTGAAGTTTGGGGGTAAATATCACTTTTTTTTGCGATTATTATAAAAGAAACTGAATTTGCTACACTAAACAATAAAAACATATATCCGAAAAGAGGTTTATAAGTAAGAGAATTTCCACTTAAAATGTTTTGTAGACCTAATAGTTTTTTTTTTCTAGATTTATTAAAAGGCTCATAAAAAAATGGATCGATATTTTTAAAGACCAAGATATGTTCTACACGCAGTATTTAATTGAAGCATTTATAATAAGTATGTACTTCTAAGCAATCAAATTTTCAAAACAAAAATACATGATTTTGTGTGATTTTGCATTATTTCGCATGGCTTCATTTATTAAATTCGTATAAAAAGAACTTAGATATGACAAATAATATTGCTTTTAGTTGACGAATACCTAATAAAGTCTGTAACTATACAATTTTTTTATTAATTGCATCAGAGGCTAATCTCCTGATGGACTCATCGGTTTAATGACTCCATGCTGCTTTTTTCCATGTAGCCGCATTACAAAGCGATTTAAAGCCGAAGTTTATGCCTTAAACGTTGCAAACAATGGCTGTAAATAATATGTCTACTAGTAGAGTACAAAAAAGGTGCGAATCAAGTCAAGCGGAAAGATTTTCGCCTCTTTCGTCAAGTTCCAAGGCAATGCCTAATTTATTTATTGAGATATCTGACCGCTTATGAATAAATTCGTTTATTTTATAAAATCAATTTGCCGATTCGACACAAGTTCTAGAAGGTTCGGCGCGTCTATTGATAAGTTTTAATGGTAACATACAATTAAAACTAACTAATAATACCTACTTTCTTAGCAATTATTACTTACCCACTGGAGCGCTTTTTTTTCACAATATGGCACTATTTAAAATTAATGCGGTGGGAAAATACTCAAAATGATCACCAAAAAATCTCGAACAATCGGAGAAAAAAGTTTTAAATTGCGCTGTCGCTCCAGTGGTTACACGAATTTTTGAAACTAAACTAATTTTATTCAATTTTCGATGTAAGTACCTACCTAGTCAATCAATAGGCAAAGGTACCTGCCTAATTATTATGTTTAATTAGGTAGGTACTAACCTACCTTCCAATCACTTTGATGTCCTGTTCTGATATCATAAAAATATGTACTCATTTATTAATAGGTAACATTCAAAATTATAATAACTCAAATCTTGGGACATTCCAGCAAACAATATTAACATTGTCATTTTATCCATATCCAAGCCGGTTCCACCTTGTTATGGGTAGTACTATCAGACCTGTCTGAAGATATCACTAGTTAGATTAGGTATCCACATACCTATATTTAGTATTTTTTTTTGTTTATACCTAATAAATATAGGTGCATAGGTGCCTATCCATTATTTCGTTGATTATCACAACCTTCAAAATATAATAATAATCAACGACCTCCTGGCAGAACAGAGAGATCCTTGATCAGAGGCCCAGAGGTCACGAGTACAAAACCCGCTTACGCAGAATTAAAAAATATATATGTACAGACATACGTATGCAGATTATTAGATCCAAACACAAATTCACGTGTATTTCATCTTAGGAGGATTATTTTACACATCTTTTATAATTTGTTCACCTAATTGTTTTTATTTAATTAGAATTTCGTTTAGTCTTTATTTTTTTATAGAACAGACAAGAAAGGCCAATATAAGGAAGCAAATGTCGAGGTGAAGCAAGAAAATGTCAATAGAGATAAGGAGAGCCAAGAAAAGTCAAGAGAAGCAAGATAAAGCCAGAAAAATAATAAGAGACTACGAGATCCTAGAAAATCCAAGAAGATGCAAGGAGAAGCAAGTAGACGGCAGAAGAACCAAGAAGTTTGCAAGAAGATGCAAGCTAAGACTAGGAGAACCAAGAAGAAGCAATATGAAGCCAGAGGAACCAAGAAGCAGAAAAAGTGGCCAGTGGAAGCAATATAATGCAAGAAGTGGAAAGAAAATAATAAAAAAGTCCAGAATAAACCAAAAAGAGCTTCAACGAAAAAATAATAATCAAGAAGAGACCGGTAGAGGCGCAAAATCATAGAAGGGAGTAGTTGAAAGCAGAAGAAATGGGAAGCATAAAGAAGTGGGAAGCGAGAAACCAACGCTCAATCACCTACGTATATATTGGTCGATTAAACTCCGCAAGAATACCCAATAAAAACCAGACAAGGCGAGCCTCTTAGTGTAAATAAAATTCAAGATGATCCAAATCAAGTCAAGGAGAGATAAGATACGAGAAGACACAATACGAGACAAGAAAGGCCAAGAAGAGCCAAGAAGAGATTAGAAGAGACAAGAATAGACAAGAAGAGTCGGTTAGAAGCAAGAAAAAGTAAGAAGAAACAAGAAGAGCCAAGAAGAGGCGATAAGGTTCCATGAGATCCAAGAAGAGGCAAAAAGAGACAAGAAGAGGCAAGAAGAGAAAAGCACAAGCAGCAAGAGCCGAAAAGATACGGGAAGTTTCCAGAAGCGGCAAGAAGAGACAAGACGAACCAAGCAGAAGCGAGAAGATCCAAGAAGTTCAATGAAGATCCAAGAAGAGACGATAAAATCCCAGAAGAGACTAGAAGAAGCAAGGAGAAACGAGAAAAGAAAAAAGAAGGAAGGCATAAAGAAAAGGAAAAAAAATAATCATAACGCTTAATCCATCTATCCATCCCTTTATTCCTGCCCATCCTAAATTCCAATTGGCGTATTAGGTTGCCATGTATACCGGCCAAAACCTCCTTTTCATCCTCAGAGCACGTATTCCAAGTCATAACAAATCAGTGCCCCTCAGTGTACCGGTCTCACAGGGACAGGAGTGCTCCTAGCTGGGTGGTATAATCGTGTCGTATCATATAGTATATATCGCCAACAATGGTTTCCAAATGGTGATGGAATATTCATGCACGACAAGGCTCCCTGCCACAATGCCAAAGTTGGCCACATGTAGGTATTTCTTCAAGACACGCAATTTTCAAACTCTCTCATTTGGCCGGGAAATGACCCCCATATGAAACCTATCGAAAATCCATGGTTGATTGTGAAGAAACAAATGAAGACACCATCTCATCGAGGGACTCATTCAAATATGGCATCACAACCAAGAAACACAAACACAGCTGCAAAAATTTCAAATACTAGACATAAGCTATTAATGTAATTAAAATATAGAAACTAAAAAAAGTCGTTTGAGTCTAATAATGTGCACACATCCGTATTTGTCTTTTTCGGTTGGTAGGTGTTGGTAGGTACTGTTTTGCTAAATTAAAAAGTAAGAACATCTTTGGTCATTCATTTCAAATTTGGAAACGTTCGCAACACGTTTCATAAAATTATTTGAACAGTTTCAGGTACCACTTTTGTTAGTATCACGATATTATTTTTGAGAATTCTATATTCTAACTATAACTTTGTAACAGAAGCGAGAAAAAGAAATGACCTGTTAATGGATAATTGATTTGTTAGAACAGTCCGTAGCTGAATTTATAAATGCGACATATTCCAACCCTGGCATCTTGGGTAGATTTACTCTTCTGGGTAACTCCTCCATCATTGCACAAGCAATATCATCTGCTGATAATGATGTTCATATAGAATTTTTCTAATATTGCAAGGTTATTCGTAACCCGGGAATTTTTCTTAATTAAAAAAATAATTGAATCTTTTTCGTACCTAGATGAAAATTTATGCTCGTATAAATTAAGGATTAGCCGCAAATTAAACAATTTCATTACAGTAAAAGTATCATTTGCAATTAGTTGCATTAATTGAAAGCATAATAATTATTGCTGTAATTAGGTATTGAAAAGATATTATGTGCATTTATTATTGTTTTTGCCTTTTGTTCATAACATAAAGAATTTTTCCATTTATAGAAAAATGTTGGCGATGTGTTTTCAAACCGGACTATAATATGTTTAGTTCGATTCTTTACAATGAAAAGCACAGATTTGTAAAATAAGAATTAAAAATTAATCTAAATGGCAAACAAATTGTTATTTTTACCAAGTTGTTAGGAAAAATCCTTTGTTATTTGAGAAAAACGCGTTCTACCGATAAACTAACAAAATGTCAACTGAGGCCCGACCGTTGACATTTTTTCTGACCGTAAGACGAACATTTTAGGATAGAGATAGGTTGCACTTTTGGTGTGATAAATAAAATTATATTCTTTCTAAATATATGTAGATCTTTTTAAAACATTGCGCACCCACTGCGGTACTAGACAAAAATCTTCGAAAAATAGTAAAGGACGAAAAACTAAACAGAAAATGCTGAATAAAACAATGTTGGGTGAATACATTCAGTCATAGCACACCAATTGTAATATAATCAATAAAGATGAATAAAGAAAAAAAAACTAATATCTTGGCGTTTTGTATAGCGTGAGTAAAATTTTAATAATCTATTATTTTTTTATAATGAATAATAAATAACTTAGTTTGTACAACTATATAATTAATAATATCAACATGTTTCAATAACAATGTTATCTTCATCAGGACAAGATGTAAATTTAAAAAAAATAAATGACAGACACGTATGGACAAATTAGAATAAATTAGAACAAAGACAAAATATAAAAAAGTAGAGGTGATTAATTGCTTAAAAAATCTCATAAAAATAGTTATACAAAATTAAATATAAAATTATTTAAGGAAATATACAATTGAATTTAGATAATAAAAAACTTTTAAGAACAAACAATGAAAATAAGTAGTCTAAATAACAACATAAATAATTATATTTATTGTAAGTATTAATAAGAAAATAAATTTAAGAGATGGCTATTTTTTAAAAATGTTTTGTTATTTATAATATTTAATTTACTAGTAACGCTTTTTCTAATTTCTAAAATTTCAAAATTATCTAATTGTATTCCCGTAGTGTTAGTAGATATGTAAAATTTTAAGACCTTTATTAATATCAAAAGAATTTATTTGTTTTAATTATTATTTATAATGAAATATTATTAATTATTAATTTTATTATTTTTTTAATCAAATCATCGGAAGATACGACTATCGTTACCTACCAAGGCGTGAAAATATAAAGAAGCACCGATAAAAATATAAAATTCATTATGCTCTCTTTGTCTTTTTGTAGATAGGTACTAAAGATAATAAAAAGTCCTAAATTCTCTTTTAAAATAAATATCAACCCAACTTGGGCATTAAAATTCTTATAAAACCAACAATGATGAGGGTAGCGAATGTAAAATCATGCAATGTCCAGTGTTTTAAATATAATATCCTCCACGTGCAAAGTCGTTTCTTCTCCAAGCATAAACTTTCTAATAAAGTGTGTTTATCGGAAGTGACCTGCCAGGTAAGTATGTTTATGTATCTATTTGTAAATAATACAATTAGATAGAACCTAAGAATTCATAATAAATAGTACAGCACCCTTGAGGTGATTTTTCACAAAAACGGCGCTCAACGAATTATCCAATAATAATATTTTTTATAATAGCTTTATCGCTGATATGCAAGGAAAAAAAAGAAAACTGCTTCTACAATAATTAAAGCAAATCATATATTACGTACATATAGGAAATAGTAACCACCAACATAATATAACATAAGCGATATCACGAAACCCGCTGAGCCGATAACCCAAACAAATTAATCTAATAGAACGATCACACCACAAATCTGGCACACGAATACACGAGCCTATCAATTACGCGCCACCACCGCAAATATTTATAAGATCTCTCTCACTCAATAAATTACGACTAATGATAACATCAGCACCCTCGGCGAAACGATTATCGCGGTGGTTAAGTGCGCTGGCGGGTATAGGGAACAGGGCAGAGGGTAGGTACTGGGTTATGGGTACAGCCAGCTTCCCCTGTCGTCATCCCCTACTCCCTAGCGCTGGAGGGAGCTACCCTTGGTGGATACAGGACGCGATTTGTCCTTTAGGATTTCTCTTACTACCCTTCTGATGATTTATGACAGGCGGGGTGGCGGAAATCGTCCCAGTGGACTTGTTAGTCACAGAAAATACTTTGTTACGAATTTATAGGACGGAAAATTAACAGGAAAATTGAAAAAGGATTGAAGAATTTACATGACATGGAAAATAAATGGAAAATTCAAAATTTAAATTAAAAAAAATTAAGCCCGTTTCGGCCCGTTTCATATAATCTGAATTCTGGATTTGAGGTCAATATACCCAAAAAAACTGAAAAATTATTTTTGCAAACGAAAATTACAAAATAAAATGTAGTACGAAGGTCACTTTATTTTTGCTTTAAATTTTAAGATATAGGCCATTAAAGATTTTAATTTTTCATGATTTTAGAGGCGAATTGGGCAATTATTTGTGAGTAAATAAAAGACAAAAAATAAATTTAACTTTGAAACATTCTTTTTAAAGGCACTTGATTTTAATTAAAAACAAACATTATTCTTGACTGCTTTAGTTAGATACAAATAAATATAATTTATTAGCGTTAAATAATCTTTGTTTAAACATTTACCTATGCCTATGAGGCTCATACATAACAAGAGTGTCCCTATTTTTTAATAATGAACTAGCAGTGCAAACATAAGTTTAAAAATAGGAATAAATGAGTATAAAATAAATGAATATGGCTGTGAAAAGGAGAGGAAATCTGTTGAAAATGGACGAGCTAAATAAACGAAAACAGGAAATGAATTTAGTAAAAAATAATAAAAAAGTAATATTTCTAAGCGATCACATTTTAAAACCAAAGACAAATGGTTTTTGCATTATTTTCGTTAGTTGTTTTAGCTTTTTTCTTCTTTTAGCCAGAAGGCTTAATAAGGAGGTTAAGAGGACATTATCTACCAGAGAAACCAGAAATATGTCATTTTTAAATCAGTATTTAGACTTATTGACTCGTTTCCACAAAAAATTATAAATTGATTTTGAAAGATTGTTCTTTTATCTAGTAAAGGTATGGATAAAATTTTGAGAAAAAATGTTTATTTTAAGTATAATAAGGTTATACCATAGGTCGTTGGCAGATTTGTTATATTTTCAAAAAAGTACATGTATTATACAACACCAATTTCAAATCATATAATCATGCAGTAAAATAAATCAATACATTAGCTGGTAAAATTATTTGTCAGAATTTTAATTTAAGTTTAAATAAAATATTAAAAAATATATACGTACATGTGTTTCTTGACGAAAATTGGTCCGTTTGTTTATTTATTTGCGCACTTACTAACTAATATATTTCAGATTTTTTTACATACTTATTTTGCTAAGACATTATTGACAAATCATAAATAATTTTAATGGACAAATAATTTTAGGGTGTATTTAATATTAATTAATTTACAGCTTCGCGTTTCACAATTTTTCTTATCGACGACAACACGAATCGAGAGCGCTCATTCAGACCGCAACTGCGGCCACTGGCGGTTGTCTTCGCGGCGCTCTACATCGCAACATTTTCAAACGAATAACGAAGCAAAATAAATAGGATTTCATGTTTGTAAAATTTATAGGGTTGCCCCAACGCAAAATTTCATGTTCATTGAATATTTTTATGATAAAATTTTTATAATTTTGAAATTTTTTTTATTGTAAATTATTCTTATGTGAATACCGCACAAGAGTCCCAACTGCTCCAAAATATTTATTTTCAAGTAAAACTTCTTTACGCACGCTCGACACTTGGGGGGTAAGCTGGTAAATGTGTTACGAAAAGTGGTGATTGTTACGAAAAATTTCCTTCGAACGGTAATCGATGCGAACGGTGATCGATTGCTAGGTGGGTCGTGCCTTTACGCACGCTTGTTATTCGTGTTATTGTTTTATTGTTAATAGACTATTTTTGCGTAAATAAATAGATAAATTAAATTATTTAAAAATATATACGTACATGTGTTTCTTGACGAAAATTGGTCCGTTTGTTTATTTATTTGCACACTTACAAACTAATATATTTCAGATTTTATTACATACTTATTTTACTAAGACATTATTGACAAATCATAAATAATTTTGATGGAAAAATAATAAACACGAGAATCGGGTATGGGTACCACCGCCCCGGGAACCAATTATTAGATAACCAACACGTCTGCCATAGGTCATCCCAAGTGGTTCGTAACATTTGGTGACTAGCAGGGGTGCCTAGGTTTAAGGGGGTGAGGTTTGTTTAGGTCTTGGCAGCGGATGCGTCTGCCCACCAGCTGCATGGCAGGTCGGATCTGGAAAAGTTAAGGGAGTCCCTTTGACTTCTCCAGCCTTACTCTCTCGGAACATCGCCTTGCACCGCAGTGGGAGGGATGGATTCATACATCCGCACTCCTGGACACGCTGACCCCCAGATTTCTACTCACCCCTAATATCCCTTTCCTTCTCCGAATTTCCTCTTCTTCCTTTCCCTAAAACGACCCTCCACACAGCATTCCCAAAGAAGAGATAAGCAGTGTGTCGAGCGAGTGTAAAAAAAACGGTCTCTCCCGATCCGGCCTTCCATGTAGTTGGTGGATGTACCTTCCAAATTACTGATACCACCTATTGACGGCCGGCGTGGTCAAGGGGTAAGGCTCTTGACTAGCAATCTGAAGATCGTGGGATCGAATCCCGGCATAGGCAAATAAATTTTATTTGACTAATTTGGGTTATTTCACAATTATTTAATTTAAAAATAATATATTTGCGTCACGTTTTAGAGTAAAAGATACTTTCAGTATCGCCCTGGTGTAAGACCACCATTCAGAATTGAAACGTTGTTTATTGACCAGATCTGAATAGCCAGGTAATTCCTCGCCTTCCTCTTCCCCCACCACCTTCAGCCTCGCAATATACCCCATAGTCACGTCATAGTCTCACTGGCTCCAGTAGGAGCATTTGGGTCTCTTGTGCGGTATTCAGATAAATATAAAATAAAAAATTGTGCATACGAATAAATATTTCAAAATGAGACATTTTTTACAATCCAACTGAATATTACACTTTTTTCATAAATATACCGCACAAGAGTCCCAACTGCTCCTGTCTGGAGCAAGTGGGACTATGGCATCCCCAATTGGGGTATGTTGTAAGACTGAAGGTAGTGGGGAGGGTAAAAATATAGGGAAGAGGAAGGTGGGGAAGTACCTGGCTATTCAGATCTGGTCACCAAACACGGCTAAAGACATTTCAAGCAACGTTTCAAATCTTAATGGTGGTCTTACACCAGGGCGATACTGAGATATCTTTCGCTCTAATGGCCGTAAAATAAAATTAAAAAACAAAAAACCAAAATATTAAAAAGAATATAACAAATTGTTTATTCATGTAGGTATCTACTTAATACCTACTGTGTTTACGCATTTCACTGGTATCTATTTATGTTTATGCACTTCAATATACAAATTACAAATAACTACTACTAATTAAAATTCTGGAAGCGAGAATAGTAATATAAAGTAGTAATAGTAGCGGGTAGCCCTAGCTCGCGTGAACAAAACCCTCAAAACTCGGATTGCCGCGGAACGAAATTTAGTTCTGAAAACGCCCGCTCGCGAGCCCTGATGTGTTAGCGCTAGTGTCGGAATCGAAGTTGTCATGTGCTGGTTATTCACTCTTAACGCAACACGACGTAACACCCCAAAAACAACTAACGAAAATACTTTTGGCCGTGAAAATCTAATATCAGATTTCGCATTACTTCGTAGTGGTGTTTCCGTTTGTTTTCATTACAAGAAAATATGTAGACCCGTAAATTAATTCCCGATATTTTTATTATTAAAGACAGATAGTAACATTGGGTTAGCATCTGTCATCTACATGGTAAATCGTTAAATCAGCTGTAGCTTTCGTCTTTCAAATCCCTTTAATTAAGGTATATGAAAATTTCACTATCATCACAGTAAGCGGAAAATGTTGCTTGTGTCGTGATGGGGGACTTAGCCAGCCGATGAATCAAACAAGCGATGCTTGGGTGGGACCCAAGCGCAATGTCATCGACCACTCAGCCACTGACCGGTCATATATTAAAATGTGTTGAATAAATCCACTGGGATTAAAAATCTATCCGATATAACCCCTACAGCTTGGGGTTGTAAGTTGCGACCTCACTACAAATGCATCAAATATTTTATCTGGCGACAACTTGAATCAAACTGTGGGTTAAACTAATGGAAAGGGGTTAAAATTTTCTCTCAAAAAGTTTAGATCAATGTAGCAATTAATATACATTGACATCCTAATAAACCTATTTTTCATATTAGTTGTATATATGATTGTTGTAATTTTTGTAATGTAAATTTTTTTAACAGCATTTTCTTTTTTCCAGTTATTAATGAAATCTTGCCAATCTGCAAAAATAAGTAGGTAATAAACAACATGTTCTGATTTTTTTTCTAACAATTTGGGCAGGACTACCTAGGACTTGTTTTTTATTATTATTTTTACTTTACACGCCTAGTAGTAGTTTTTTCGTAGGGATACTCTGTAGAAGGACATAAAGGGAGGATGTCCGCTGAACTAAATATGAATTGATGGTCACAACTGAGGAAATTGTGAAACTGTGAATAATAGTAATGATTCGTAAAGCGCCGTATTTGTGAAAAATCACCTCAAGGGCACATAATAAGGACAATTACCGACCTCGGCTAGAAGATGGCGCCAATAGAAAAAAGTAACTTACCAGACTTTTTGTTCCAGAAAACTGAAATTTAATTAGGGTATTATTGTAACAGGTGGCGCACAAGTCTTCACTCTATTTCCTGATGCAGTAATTTTGTAAATAAAAAGAATTGGTTTTACATAATAACATTTTCCGCGTTCTTGATGAGTTTATTAAAAAAACGATCCGTGGTTTGTTAACGTGTATTTTGCTTCTGTTTCCTTCACAAATATCAAAGTCGTGATGAAAATACGCCATTTGCAAAAAATGAGAGCATCTTACGATTAGGAGATTACTTTTACGTCACCTGTTATATAATTAAGTATGTTCCTACTTTATTTTAACCTACAGGTACGCACACTTATCGTAAAAATCACCAGCAAAAAAAACTTTTTACGTTACGAACAGACCTGATGAATACTAAATAAGTATATTACACTATAATATTATTGAAATGTTTACGTAGGATGGTTATTTGTTTTGCAAATTGTTGGAAGCCACTGAGAGTGGTCCACCCCAGCATTCCTGACAAATTCCATATGCAAGCAACATTGTTCGAGAATGCCAAATGCTTTTTATATGGTCCCGAATTTCCATAATTAGGGTCTGGTTTTCGGATTAAGTTTTATTAGTCTAGAAATGTTTGTTTTATTTCGGACGAGATCCAACGGCAGGTATCAAAAATTAATAATAAAAGATTTGAGATTGGCGGGGTAAAAATACATAGTTTAATGAGAATTAAGTTCATAAAATAAAATAAATAATACCTGTAGGTAAGAATATTTATTCACCTGCATTCTTGGATGTATTTCAATTTTGGTTTTTGATTTTAATTGTTTAGTGCATGATATAAAAGACCTTATCAATTATTTATGATTTGATAACACATTATAATAGTAAATGATTAATGATTAAATGAAGTAAAAATATATATTTTTGGTACCTAGTTAAGAAATTTTTTAATATTTCAAAAAAACATTGTCACCTTTTTTTACATTAACTCCACGCAAGAGCCTTAAGAAAATAATTTCCCTGAGGGCCTACGTCATCTATGAAGCTGTGTGGATATTTTTTGAGGAGAGGAAGAAGAGAACTTGAGAACCATGTTCACAGAAGCCGGCAAAGCATTCCACAGCCGAGCGGTTGAACTCAAGAACTAGTCGTAGAAGCGACCCGTCCTCGTGTGACAAATGTCAATCTTTTACATGTGTTGGGCGCGTATTTGGCATGTTTCCCCGCAATGAACCGGTGCCGAACAGATCAATGACGCCAGTTCCTCGGAGTATCTTCCATTGTAATACCGGCAGAACAAGAACAACATACCTACCTGCCTGTGGTTTAAAGATTGCAACCCGGTTGAGAGAGAACCCGGAGATCTTCTTGAATTAAATATAATTATCTAAATAAACATAAATTATGGATCATTAAACTTGGAAAATGGTAGTTGAAATAAATGAAAAAATCTCTATTGTTTTCACATATTTTGTTTGCAGAATTTTTAAACCCAACACATCATCAAGCATTGTCTTCATAAAATCATAATTCTCACTATTCCGTGAAAGACCCTACCATTAATAACCCGGTTTATCATCGTTTTATTGAACAAACGGCTGTCTGGTGGATTACCTTTTCATTAGGGAGATTAAAAATTTCTTTTTTTTTTATCTAAATATTTTTTTTTAAATCCAAAAAAACACAAGCAACCCCGCTGTTAACCACACATCTATTTATAATTCATATTACAAAAAAAATAAACCATGACAACCCTGCGGTGGAAAAACATCCACACCCAATTTTATTAGTAATATAATTATACACATTTCAAGTGGTACGACCGCGTAATGCGAAGCGATCAGAGTAACTCCTGTCTCAGAGATTATTTATTACCCCTGCGGTGAATATTTTAAACGTTATTATTTCACCAACACGATTATTAAAATAGTTGAGGGATGACAATGCACGCGGAGCATTAAAATTAATATTCTCTCTCTAGGAGGGAGATAGCTTTTTATGACTGTTAGTAAATCCTTAATGCAACACACTTAAAAAAGCTTTTGATGCGACCGAAAGAAAATATTTAGCCATGTTGAAAGGATATGCTAATTTAATATTTTTTTATTGTAGGCTTAAGGGGACATCTTGCAAAATATGTTTTGCAAAATTATAGTATTAAAAATTAAAACACGATGTTCGTGCGCAGGTTTATATTACAAAACATCTTAAAAATTTAAACGTTTCCTAAAGATGTAGGAAAATATTATGGAACGTAAGAGAACTTTGTCTCGTCATGAACTTAGCATAAAAAATACGCTTCATTCACATTCATTCGTCGCCTCATAATATATTGTCTTCAATTTTTCACTTGATCGTGCCTTCCGGGGGTGACAGCGAACGCTTCTTTCATTCACTTGCAATGTTGCAATGCTATACGTATAGTTCTACGAACATTCTTAACGGATCTTCTTATTCGCCATACGTAAGTAAGTGATTTTTTATCATACGAATGCCTCAGAGATCTCATTTTTTACGTTAACCCCACACTCAGTACCGGATTATCCCTAAGGCAGAGTAGGGAACTGCCTAGGGGCCCCGCATCGGCTGGGGGCCCCGCGCCCCAAGAAAAAATAACTTGCGTCAACGGTTCGACTCAAAATTAGTGAGCAACTCCGGCACACTTTTGGAAAAAGTCAGCTTTCAAGATGTTTTAAATATTTTAATTTTTTATTTTATTTAACATTTTTTATAGGTCAATAACACTACATGCATTAAAGAAAACAACAAACATAATAATTAGGTTATAACCCAATAACTGTTCACATCACGCACAAATAATAAATAAAAAGTCAATAATTAAAACAAATATTTAAACATAGTTGTAGTTTACTTTACTTTCCTTCGTATCAATGGGGATATGATTATAGGTGCCGTGTGTGGTTTATATTGGTATTTTTTTTTTTTTTTTTTGCTTTTATTTCTAATGTTTAAAATATAAATGTTGTACAAGCTTTAGCGTGCACTACCTATCTGCTTGCTAAAATTCTTTGGTTCTCTTCATACCAAGGTTGTCTGGAAGAGATCACTTTAGTGATAAGACCGCTCATTGTACTATTGTATTCGTTTCATTTATTTATTGGATGGGGGTGAAGGCATACCTTCGAAATGTAGTAAAAAAACAGATTAATTATGAATAAAATTACGTTGTGGTAGAAAAAAAAATGTTTGGAAGTTAGAAAAGGATAAAGTGCAGTGGCGGACTAAGCCCGTCAGAGGCACGGGGTGGAAAAGCTGGATGAACCGCTCCCCCCCCCCCTAGTTTAAGAAGTTGATGTAATTTTACAAGCTTTTTCTTCAGTTCACACGGGCCTCTGACTCTGGGGGGCCTCCAAACGCCTCCATGTTCCTTTGATCAAATCCTAAACAAGGCTTTAAGGCACCAGGCCATTGTAAAAAATTGTCAGTTTTAAAAATTAATTTTCTGCTAATGAATTTGTTAATAATGCTCTCACCAAATGTTTTAAGGAAATTCGTAAAATTGACGGAGATACCTACAGCATTTTATATGAAACCATTTTAAACAGTTTGTATGTTGAATTAAAGTTCAGCAAAACTTTGAACGCGTTTTTCTCGAAACTGCTATTTTCAACACGGTTGACAACACATTAGAAAAACTATACGTCCGATTTGCATGTACTAAATCTTAAACTGTTAGTAAATCCTATCAGTATGGCACCACTTAGGGATTTTTTTTTTTAATGGGCCCCCTTCTTTTTTTTATGAACGATGAAAATTTTCAAATGCAGTAAAATAAATGAATAAATTATCTGGGAGAGATATGTTTCAGAATTTTAATTTTAGTTTAAATAAAATCATTAAAAAAAAGATCCGCGCATATATTTAAAAAAAAAACATTTTTATTTTGTTTAGACATTATTGAAAAATTGTAAATACGTATGATCAAAAAACAATTAGAAAAAGTACATAATTTGATTAGTTTTATCATCACGAGTTTGAGCATTTTTGAATTTAGGTATTTATCAAAGCAAATATTGTGAATGAAATAATATCGATATTGAGCTATTATGTTAAAATGCTGGTATGGAGAATAATTAATCTTACTCATCGGAACCGTCCTGTACAGTTGCAAGGGTACGATCGCAAGAAAATCGTTCGACGAAATTTAAATTCTCGGCCGCTGATTAATGGCAGGATTTGATAAAGGGGACATGGAGGCGTTTGAAGGCCCCCGAGGACCGGAGGCCCGAACGGGCCGGCCCCCTCCCGCCACATCCCCCCGCCCCATCCCCCCCCTCACTTCCTCCCCCCCTCCCCACCGTTAGTCCACCATTGGTAAAGGGGCCCCGAGACGTGCATTGCCTAGGGGCCCCGACATGGTTAATCCGGCCCTGCCCACACTCACTAATTTCCGTCAGAAGCTGTCACTTTAGGGGCTGCTATATGAAGGGTCTTTTAAGAAAAGAAAGGAGAGGAAGTTCTGAGAAAGTAAACAGGAATCTATAGAGGTCAGTGTGTTCAGGAGTGACGGACGTTTGAATCCATCGCGATGAGTCGAGAGAAACCAGCAAGAAAGGCCAAAGAGTCTTCCCAAATAGCTATGCAGCTGGTGGGCATCTCACCCGAGAAACCCGGGCACCCCTGCTTTGTCGCCAAACGTAGCGAGCCACTTGGGTTGACCTATGGCAAAGTTTATGGTTATGCAATAAATGTTTCCCGGGACAGCGGTAGCATACCCGCCTACCGAATTATATTTCTTTACAGATCCGTGCCTCGCTGGTATCAAAATTCAACGCTTATTATGATTTTCTATTCTAATTTACTTTATCCCCATTTTAAAGTTCCAGTGAGGAACCTATAATGTTAAAATCAGCAGGAATTAAAAAACGTAGATCTATTTTTTTTATAAATATCTACGAGTACGACAAATATATACCTACCATTAGTTGTGACCATAAACGAAGGCTTTATTCTCATGTATCGTTTTATAATGTGTTGTATTTTTGAAAAAAAAAACACTAAAGAATTGTTAATCATAGTTTAAGAATAATGAAGTAATCAGGTAGCGTTTCACGAGAGAAATTTAACAGTGGGAAGTTACAAAAAAAATCTCCTACTTTGTACCATTTGTACCAACAGGTGAAATACCATTCGCGATATAATCATAAGTTCTTTTATTCAAGCTGTTCGTCTTCTTCAAAGACTTCATTTGTACTTTTTTAAAATTAATATATTACTGTAAAGGACCCAGCATTCCGATGAACTCAGTAGACAAAAAGTCGAAATCAAAGATGGCGGAACTTCACATTAAGCATTATGGAAATCTCCAGTAGGTACCTAGGTACTTTTATCATTATCACGACACTACATTACAGAACATGGAATCGGCCAGATCTGCCTCCTGCAAGGATGTTGTCCACTGGCTCCGGAACATTGACTTTCTTAGCTGGTCTTCGGACCTTCCCATTCTGCTCCAATATTCTTCTTCTTTTAATCTTCATACCTAATATCCACATCTTTTCGATATTCAGGATTTCCAGTATTCTATCGAATGGCGTTCTTCCCACATAGCCAGCCCATCAGTCTTCTGGTCTTACAGAATCTTAAATTAATTAGTTAAGACAAATTTTTATGATATTTGTAATGCGTTTGAACAATATTGTACAAGATTTTCATCATGAGAATGCATAGATTTGCCAAAATAAGCATGAAAGTAATATAGAAGGTAACCGAAAAGTCCTTAATCGAATTCCTCGACGATCAATTCCGATTAAAATAATAATTGGTTTGATAGCAATTATTAATAAAGTAGCCCAACTAAAGTATCTGATTCACTTGATCGTGTCATGTCTTCCTCGGGCGTCCCCAACTTCTACGATTCACATTTGGGTCATATATTCTTCTGACACTACTTTCTTCGTTCATTTGCTCTACATTCCCAAACCATCTGAGGGTCCGTTTCTTCATTGCGCTTACATCAGCATTACATTTGTTTGCAGATCTCCACTTTTTCACACAATCATACATGGTTCTCATTTCAACAGCATTCAGTCTACTTTCATCCTTCCTCTGTCAGTTCCATGCCTCACTGACATACATCAGTGTAGGTACCAGCACTCCATTGTGGACTGCCAGCTTCGCTTCTTTAAAGAGTTTTTATATTAACGGCATTCAGTCATCCTCATTCATGGAGGAAATAAAAGACTTTATTTCCTCATTTTTTTTATTTTATCTACTCATTTTTGCAAATGAAGATTTCATTTGCAAAAGACTGAAAAATGAGACAATCTTCCAATAGGGTGATGAGATGACTATTGCGCCACCTTTTATTATTTATTCGTAAAAATTATAGGTTCACACGAAACTACGCAAGCTTCCGGTCAATTATATGTCGTGCCTTACAAACATAAAAACACTGCCTTTCTGTTTCTTTCATCATCGGTAGCAATGTATGAGTTGCCAAGAAAGGTGAGTAGGTGTACCTACATACATTACCTACATGTAAAGGCATCGCGTATTAGCATAAGGCAAAAGCTGTAATAAATGTTCCGGTCACGATGTAATGAAACTACTTAATTATTTCTTTCATATATCATTAAAGTTCATATATCTCTTACGCTTTATCCGACAGTAAACAATTAAGAATCATTAGCGCTGACTGAGGCTCGAATTGAAGTGATTAATTATGGCTGGGTTTCGGTAGCCGATTAAACACGGATGCTGAAGGTTTTTTTTACGAGAGAACATAAAACGCTGGCATAGGTTAGAGAAGATCTTTTGAGTGGCTGCCCCTTTGCCCGTTACATCTTCTTGTATGTCCACTTGCTTTATGATTTAGGGAACTGGTTTTTAATTTTTAATGAACGTTCGACGCGAAGGAATCTACATGTTATTTCAAAAGAATATTATGAAAAGTGAAAAAAAATTTGTAACGCCTACAACGTTATTCATAAAACAAATTTATACTCAAACATTTAGTAGCTGTGTACATAAACGGACTCAGATTTAACAAGGAAATTAATAAATTCAATTGTTACGATATATTTTTCATGGTTCGTCGGATGTGGTGTGCCTAAGAGCTGCGTGGCGGGCCGGATCGGGATATGCCAGTTTGGAGAGACCATTTGACCTCTCCAGCTGGTCTCTTTCGACCCATTGTCTTGCACCACAATGGGAGGGACGGACACATACATCCGTCAATCTTGGTCACATTGACCCTCAGATTCCTACCTACACTTCATATTTTTCCTTCGCAGAACTTCCTTTCATTCCTTTTCTATAAAAGACCCTCCACACCGCATCCCCAAAGATGACATTGGCCCCTATGGAAATTATTTTCCTTAGGTCCTACTGTGTGGAGCTAGTCAATTCAATAGTTAAAACAATGTACCTACACACGGTGTTTTGATCATTAATTTTATTTTCAATCTAATGAAGTGATATCGTACCATGAGGTTAAATCATTTTTATAAACTAATCATTTTCTGAAAAGAAATCAACAATAATCTAACGACTAACATCTGATTATACATACTACGAACAGTACTATAGGATCAGCATATATATACCTACTAAAATTTTCAATGCACAATATGTTATTTCCTATTAAAAAAAAATGTGTGCAGTTCACACGCGGTAGAAGTGAAATCTTCAGATAAATAAACTTTGAGAGAATGAGACGAATGCAGAGTATCAGGAGTAGGATTGTAGGGATTATTTGTTTTAATTTTGTTACCAAGTTTAAAACATATTTTACATTTTACTCTACAAAGTTCCGCACAAAGAGGAGGCTGTCTTATTCTCTTGCATGCTAAATGTTTAGTGTCGCTCGTTTCCGTTTCATTGCGTAATCAAATCACAAAGATTTGAATGCTAAAGAAGTTTTCACTTCAAAAACTTCAAAGTTGTAAAGTATTCATGGTTTGTCATGTAAATTAGCAATAAGGAACTCCAGTGAAAAATATTATGGCTTTAAAAAAATATGTTCATATAGACCAATAAACGCTGATTCTGAATATATAACTTTTATTTAATAATATTAAACGTACAGTTTTTTAAAAAATATTAAAAAGTGCATTTTTAATATTCTCGTTAAAACACAGCGTTAAGTTGGTATGCTGTGTAATGCTGTCATGGTGACGTCACGATGGAAGATTCACTGATGATTCACTGTAATTCATTTGGGTCATTTATATGGGAATTTAGGTATGACACAAGCGAATGTTCTATATATTTCTTATTTTTGAAGATGTCGTAAAAGCATATACCTTTATAGAAACTTAATAGAATTGCCTTTTAGATTGTTGTATCTGACATATACGATTGTGTTTGAAAAATGCAGTATTTTAAGTTTCAAAATGAAAAAATTAAAAAAAAAACAGCTGACTGTAAACATATTCTATTAAATGGTCGAAAAATTTAAGAAAATTCAAAATTTAAAAAATACAGTCCTCTTACTTTATGAATTTGGAATAAAACTGTCACTTCACTTTTTATCTCGTTCATACAATTAAAAAGGATAAAAAAATATTATAATAATTCCGAAAAAATAACTGAAAAAATCCGACATCTTGGACTCGGTTTTACGCAATTAATGCGTTGATTTCTCGAATTTGTATTTATTTACACATGCATAAGGCTTTTACATTATTTAATAATATTACTTTTATGGAAGTTTTATTAAATTCACGCGGAAAAGTCATAATTTTTTTTTTTTCAGAAGTAACCTTTGATTATGTAATGTCATTAACCTAAAAACCTACCGTTAACGAAACTAAATTACCAACAAAACATTATTTAAGGACTAAAACTGAAAAAAAGTAAAGGCAGCATTGGTACTTATGCTCAATTACACTAATATCACAGTGAATTAATCATTTAAACGAAAATTATCATCAAAAACACAAAACTGCAAGTAAAATTCATCAACGTCATTCATTGTTTTGCAAAGAATTTGATTTCGCCATTTGCAATAAATAAGCCATTAGCCAATCAACGCGTTATAATAAACAATATGGCCGCGGGCCTGCGCAAATCTATGTGAGATTCAAGAAAACCAACATAAAAATGATAAAATACGTGAATCGTTATTTTAGTAGATGACGTCACAAAATTCATCATAGATATGGGTGTTTTCGAGGGATCTCCAAAAATTAAAACTTTAAAAATTATTTTAACTATTAAAACTAACTCTAAAAAAAATAAAATATTCAGTAATTTAAGTTAGAAGATCATTTTTCATTAAAAAAATGGACTGGACTTCTCTAATAAGTTAACCGAATTAGGTAATACACAACATAATTTTTGTTATACACCCTTCTAAATTATTATCGTTAAATACCTCAATTAAAGACAATTCACTCTAAACGCACCAATGCAGTAGTACTCGAGACCAATTCAGTTAAGTGACCAGCCCAACGGTTCGGAATGCAGTTACCAGAATGTCCCATTGTCCAATTACTCTCCCATTAATACCGGACGCCCGTTGACACCTCCGCGTTAAACAGCCTCCACTTGTTATGGAAATCAAGTGAAATTTCCTCCACCGAAACACACAATGAGCCGTCCCAGTTACCAGTGCGCCTAATGTTCAAATATTTACTTCTTAAAACTAAAGCTGTCTTATTCTAAGGCACGATTTTGGACAAGCCTTTGAAAAATTATGGATTTGCATATTCTCAGATTTTTGGACGCTTAAAATTTTAAACGTTGTTACCGTGCCAAAATGCACAGCCATGCCTGTCAATTTCGCTAATAAATTATTTTAAAATTGTATGCGGATGAGAATGATTACCATAGCTAAAAGAAAACAGTTTTTGAATATCTAACAACTTCTTGTAATAGTAATTATGCCTTAGAAGTATAATACGTTATTTTGGCAGGTATTTAAATCGCTTTTGTGAGTCATATTTCAGTACAAAAGTTTTAGGAGAACACATTTTCATTATGAAGTCTTTTGGAGCGTGATTTACATAATATTTGTAGGTAGGTACCTACGTAGTTTCGAAATAAGTTGTTTTAATTAAGTAACTAAGTTCTATCTATACGTCTCTCTGTTTATATGATCATAATAAGATATTAACTTATTTGGGAGGCAGTTACGCGTACCGCCGCTTCGGGAACCATTTATTGGATAACTAACACCTCTGTCATAGGTCATCCGAAGTTTTTTCGCTATTTTTGGTCACTTAGCAGAGGTGCCCGAATTCATGGGTGAATGTGTTTAGGTCTGGGCGGCAGATACTTCTGCTTAGCAACTGCATGGCGGGCCGGATAAGGAATGACTGGTTGGGAAAGATCCTTTGACCTATCCAGCCGGAGAGGTTAAAGGGTCGGACACTCTCTCGACCCATCGCCTTGCACCGCAGTGAGAAGGATGGATTCATACTCTTGGACACATTTTTTTATTATTCATCTTTATTAATTTTTTACTTATATATAATTTTTTTTATTCTAGGCCTGTCTCACTAGGAGGACCTGGGTTGAGAGCAGACGCTTAGCATGAGCAGTTTATAATAGTAATACATACAAAATACAAATAATAATACAAGTAACAGTTAATCATCAACATACCCATGGAAAAAATAAATACTTAATTGAGTTAATTAAGTTAAGTTAATTTTGATAAAATCTCTAATGTTGGATCTGTTTAGGCTGGTAATCCCCAGATTCGTACATATCCCTCATTTATTCTTCCCTGAACTTTCTCTCCACCCTTTCCTTTAAAAGACCCTCTACACAGCATCCCCAAATATGATACAGGCCCTGAGGGAAATTATTTTATTCAGGGCCTCCTGTATGCAGTCAAAATGAGAGGGCGGGCGGCGTGGATTTCATTTTTAAATCAACAATTTTATTCCGAGATTGACGCAATGTTGCACAATTGACCTTCAAAACAAGAGGAAGATCACTGTCTATGTACATGAGATTTCGAAAAAATCTGCATAAAGTCATTGAAAATAAGTTTTTGATGACTTCCACAACAAGCCCGTATAAAATATAACAGACTTTATTTTTAATAGGGTTTGGCCTAATGAAACGTAGGTAACTACTAATACCAAATGGGTGCAATATGTTTGCATGTCTAACACGAACAAAACATGTAGGTATCATGTCAATGTTTTTTACACCATTGTTTGCGTTTCAACTTCAGGTTATTGACTAAGAAAACGAGTAGGTAGTATTATTGCATAAATACATTCAGTTGAGTCAATAAACAATTCGTGTTCATTGGCTTCAAGCCCACTGTCAACTGAAACTAAGATTTTATCTGTCAGCTTACAGCCGGAATTGCATAAGAACAAAGTGAAATATATGACTGCTTGCGCTTTCCTCTTTCCTTCAATGCTTATTTTCCCTTCAAAACAATAAAATAAACTACTTTTGTGTTTATATATTCCGGAATAAGTCAATTTATGATATTTATCTTTAGCGTTCCTCAAAAAAATACCGATATTATTTCTAATATAAAAAGCTGGTTTAGTATTAGAAGGGAGATTTTTGCAACATTGAACTGAAAAAATATTGATATATAAGTTTTTATGTTGGAAAAACAACTCGTAGTTTTGAAATTAGAGTCAAAGAAGATTTAAGATGTCTTAATAATGATAATTTTTCCAAGTTCGCTAACCACATCATTGAAAATAACCATAGTTTTGAAAAAAATACGGGGATAAATATTCTTCATATTAAATAAATATTCATAGGAAAACGCTTAGATAACTTAAAAGCCTTAAAAAGGGGGAGTGTATGTGGACATAATAAAATAAATCCCTTAATAATAATGAGTCCATTTTCAATAAATAAAAAAAATTATCTTATAGCCCAATCATGGTTATGTTCCCATTCAATATCCGTTCCTTTTCCCCCACCCACTCTTTATTAATCCCTAGCCACGCCCCCACCCCTACCACAACACTTAATAATAATACATTGTACCCATCCACTGTTTTGTAATTGTCAAGTCATTACATGTTAGCCCTGAGGAAGGATCGGTCATTCCGAAACCGGTTGGCTTTAATAAAACATATACGTAAATGGTTCTAACAAAGATAATTGTTTAATTTATTAATAAAATGAAGAGATGCAAATTGGTACAACCAGAAACTGATTAACCCTAAGTCAGATATTTAAAAGCATTTTCTTTAATTTATTCAGCACGCATATTTGATCTCAATCTGTTATCTGGCTTAGTTTCATGTGAATATAATTTCTGTAATTTTATAACATTTAATTTTTGTGTCATTAAACTACCAAAAAATCTGACACAACCTCCAAATTTGGAGACCTTTTTTAATAAGATGCGCGCGCATCCGGGAGGTTTCTTCAGGCAATAGCAAGCTGCAAACAAAGCAAAATTATTTGTTTTAACTCACAATTTTTTTTTTGCTTTATTGGTAAATAAAATTTTGATATGAAAAATTACAAGGTGTGTTCTTATCGTGCTCTTCAAATATTTGTTATCTTCGAATTATCACTTATAATGAACAGATTTTTAGTAATTTATTTCCATGTGCCTACAAAGTTACAACTGACAGCTAACCAAAAACCATTAATCTGAAAATAAAAGTTTTCAATGATTTATTCTGTATATTACCTACGTGTACCGTAAATTAATATTTTTTTTTTAAAACAATTATGTTCAATATTGCGATATGTCAGGGTGGCAAGGTAATAAATTACAGTAAACGTGTAGGTTAGTACAAACTTTTTCGTGAATATTTCATTATGAGAACCTTTACCTAAGTCTTCAAGTGTGTATATTAAAACAATGTATGTGTTATATAATACATTGAATTTTGTGTTTTTCTTTCCATGTACCTCAAACTATTTTCTACAGGTATTCCGCTGAAAAATCCGGTGCGACATCTATAGTCCATAAAAATCAGAATATTATATGTAATAAAAGAATATGTTAGTTTAATTTAGATTAATTTATTTATTTAGTGTACAAAATCATAACCTTCCCAATGATCTTAAAAAAAGACATACTTGATACGATTAATTTATGAACGTTATATAAATACATTTAGAAAGATATACAAGAGTTAGAGAGTTCCAAAGGACGATTCTTAACTATGTTACTGTTTAAAAAAGCTACTGAGAATGTATCGTTTAAGAGCTTTTGACATTTTTTTTTTTTTGCTTGATGTTGGAAGTTTTAGGTTATTAGTTTTTTTATTTATTTATTTTATATACTTTACAAATACAAGACAAAAAGTCCCGATAAACTACTTTTTAGCAGTTTGTCTAACGGGTTAAAGATCTTATTATAGTGATTTAATAGTTACATTTTTACAATTATATAAAATAAAATTTAATTTTTTACAGAAAAAGATAAAAAACATATTTTTGAAAACATAAATAACATTTTTAAAGTCTTTAGAATAATATGTCATTGTAAGCTAATACAAATTAATTCTTTCCGTAAGCCAAGTCTTCAGTAAATTCATCAATTTAATATGTTGTATTGCGTACGTGCGACGTATTATCAGGAGTTAATTCCAAATTTAGCCATGCTAGTAGATGACGATAAGTGTATTTGATTTTGTGGTCGTAGTTTGTGCTGGTGTGTGTCGAAATTAAAGTCTGGTTTAGTGTCGGTTTGTGAGGAGTGTTGAATTATTTGTAGAATGGCAGTTGTGATGCTGAATTTTGGCAGAATCGTAAAGGGAAGTATTTGTGTTTGATAGGGTAATACCCTTTCTTTCATTGTTTTTTTTTCAAACCCCTAATAAACAACACATTTACCTAACAGAAAAGTGCTTAGAATGGAGATATCAAAGGCAGGACCATAGCTTTTAAAACAGTATCTAATAATGAAAATGTTGTGTCTTTCAGTGCCGCTGGTGCCATGTGCGACCGGGGAGGCTTCGGGGGCGTGGGCGGACTTGGCCAGCACCTGGCCATGGGCGGCATGAGCATGGGTGGTATGGGCGGCATGGCCCCGCTGGGCGGACACCAGCCGCCCAAGCGCCCGCAGGAGGATCACATCAAGCGGCCCATGAACGCCTTCATGGTCTGGTCGCGGTTGCAGAGGAGGAAGATCGCGCAGGACAATCCCAAGATGCATAACTCGGAAATTTCTAAAAGACTTGGTAAGAAAATAGTAAAAGTTTCAACAGTTAAAATCAAGATATTGGATAAGCAAGAACGCAAACAAGGTTAAGAGATTTGGCCCGTCCAGGCCAAGAGTTACGAATATGTGAATGCCTTTGTTTTTGGATAACAGCATCTGGGACCTGAGACGTGCTTTGTAGTTTGCACAGCGCTTGTGCAAATTGTGGACTCTAAAATTTAAGTATTCAATATTAAATATTCCATTCAGACACCCTAGGGATGGGCGGCTTCATACGAAATATTGAAAATCGATAGCAATTTTTGAAAGTTTACATTTTCTTTATAATCGAAATAAATTCTGAAAATCGACGGCGTCTGGACATATGGTAGACGAACAACGTTCAAGATCAAATAGTAGTTGGAAATATTCATTGATTTATAAAAGTCGATGCTTATTTACATGTACACTTATTTTTGGAAATGAATCAATAATATATATGAAATCTTCAATGCGTATACCTAATAGCTAACTACATTTATTGTTATGTAATTTTATTATTAAAATTTTTTTTTATTATTAAAAACATACAACGAAGTTGCACTCCCATGAGTTATCAAAACTCATGAGTTATCAAAACTCATTAATTTTGAAAGTATATTACTTTTTAATTAAAAAATATGTGGAGGCACCTAGCTAATATAAATGGATATAGGTACATATTGTTATCTAAGCAAGAATTAGCGAAATATCCGGTAATGAACTTTTTGTGTAAAAAATGTTTTCAGTGCGAGAATCTTATGCGTGAATTTCACTTACGAAATTACGCTTCCAGAATTACACATGGAAGAAATGACACATGATGAGTTACATAATTTAATTACACAAGTAAAAGAAAATTAGTTCAAAGGTTTAAATTATAGAGGGTAGTTTGTACTAAATGAATTTTACATTGGAAACAAACACAATTATGTTTAAGTTAGGTTTTTTAGATGTGTGTTATTCCAATAGACGTATTATAAGTATTTGTAAATATCTCCTTCGTCCGTGTGTAATT
This sequence comes from Limnephilus lunatus, assembly GCA_917563855.2. Lineage (NCBI taxonomy): Eukaryota > Metazoa > Arthropoda > Insecta > Trichoptera > Limnephilidae > Limnephilus > Limnephilus lunatus. The sequence continues at coordinate 101,586,454 of OU830595.1, forward strand.
CTGAAAGTGGTAAGTGAAATTCATGCCTGTATAATTCCAGTATGGCATCGCGTCTTCTTCCCACCCAGGCACCGTGAGTTCAATTTCTCGGCTGGCCTCAGGTTCAAGTCCTCAATATCTTCAGCTTCCCGTGTGGGTAGTAATATTTTCGAATATTGCCAGGTTTTTCATAACCGGGGATTTTTTGTCTTTCTTTTAAAAAAAGCTAAAAACATATGAGAGGTATTTGTTATCTTTCCATGAATATCTAATGAGATGCACTAGACCAGTGGTGGGCAAAGTACGTCCCGCGGGCCAGCTCCGGCCCGCAAAAGTATTTCATCCGGCCCGCCAACGATCTTTCGAAATTATAAGTATTCCTGTTATATACTATTAATTTTGAAGGATCGTCGGCGTCAAAATATAATTATCGCGGGCTATTATAGCCTATTTTAAAGAAAATTATTTGAATTTGAAAAAAATCTTGGTGAAGTTTTTTCAATGCCGTTCAATGTGGACCCGGAGAATGTCCTTGCAGAATTGCAGTTAGAAATTGTTGAAATGCAGTGCAGTCCCCATTTAAAACAATTGTTCTTAAATCCCGAAAAATTAGATTTTTATAGAAAACTGCCGAAAACTGAATATCCAAAAATAATTGATCACGCCCAGAAAATAATAGCAATGTTTGGGTCGTCTTATGTCTGCGAACAGACTTTTTCGACCATGAAATTGCTGAAAAACTTAGTCAGAAATCGATTAACTAATAAAGGTTACTTCATCGCAGCTCACCTACATTTGAAGACATTATGGCCAATCAAAGACAATTTCATATATCCCACAGGTATACCATAGCAGGGCCTTCGAGTAAAAGTTAAATAATTGTAATCTGTAACTTATATTAGCGCTTGTGTGTAAGGTTTTATAATTAAGATATAGATTTTAAAACAAAATGAAAATTTCTCAAAACTCTCTGGCCCCCCATGAAGAAAGTTTGCCCACCACTGCACTAGACACAAATGTATTGGTTTTATTTGCTAAAAAGCAGTTTAATTTGACTCTCGTTGCAACGGGATTGATTTGTACGAAAGTTTTGTTAGATTTTTTTGTCAAAACTGTACAGAAAGAGTTCCGATTACGTTCCAAATAATTTGGGAAATAAAACAAAACCTTCGTTTTCCATCCCCCGATACGAAAGGGGAAAACTTTACTGTTTTCGTATTACCTGCCCGTAAATCAACCCTTCTCTGGTTACCCTTTAAATCGTTGTTTTGGTATGTTTTAAATATAAGATTATATACAACAAGTTTGTATTCACAACAAATTCGCAGAGGAACCTACCAACAAATAACAATTTCATTGCTGTATCTAAAATGTTCAGTTTCTTAGTAACTGAAATAATTTATCATCAAAGCCATATTTATAGACATAAAAGAATTAAGATTGCATAAAACATTTATTTTCTGATTGAATAATTAAAAATTTGAAACAAACAATAAATGGATATTTCAAACCTTTGTGGCTCATGATGAAAATACAAGAAATTTTTATTATCAATGTTTTTTACGTGGGACTTCACAAGAGCTCCCCTGTCTGTATAGTGTAAAGACAGGAGAATATGTCACTACTCAGTTTGGCAGCATTATATTATAAGGCGGGTTAGGTTAGAGGCTGTAGGAAGAGATTTATTAATGCGAGTCTTGAAGAGGGCCGGATTACAAGAAGGAGAAAAAGCAGTGCTAGTTGGGCATGCTGTTATAGAAATTTCAGGCAGAAAAAGACGACAGAGCTCTGTTTAGATGTAACTTTCAGTGGACCATTTTTTGGACTAATTAAATTTCTAAAAGATATACCTACAGGGAGAAATCGATTGATTTTCTACTCAGTTCACATTGCTTCCCGAAAGCAGACGGTTGGTATCAGCCTTTCCAAAAACAGTGACAAGTCATTTAATTAGGTAGGTACTATATTATTTTTAAAAAGCGGTGAAAAAAAACTTGCCTGAAAACCTGACCTAACCTAGAAAAACCAGTTTTTTCTAACACTTCATGAATTTGCCACTTTTCAAAAGAGTTCTGCTTACTGTTATGTATTTTTCCCGTTACTGCAGTTTCAGCGAGTGGAAGAAACTCCAATGAGGGAAAGACTGCATTTTGTGCGCTACAATTGTTGGTGTACGTTTGTCACAACACCGCAGAAAACTACAAGGAAAGATATAGATAAATCTAAAAATTCCATTATGATTGACATTGTAAAGGTTATCCTAAACGTTTTATCGAGATAGCAAGGTAGAAGAAGGTTCAATATCCTGCAAGGCAACCAACATAATCTTATGTAATATCTAATATAATATATATATAAACATATTGACGTAAGATGCTTACACAAAGGAGGTATCTTTTGGGTAGTACGATAAGAATTTAAGAGGCTTTATTTATGAAGTATCAGTATTTAAAAGGTCACATTATGCATGCAATATTATCCTACTATTTTCATAGAATGAATGGCCAAAGTCCAACCTGTCACATTCGCTGTCATCCCAATCGACTATTCAGCATTGTCCGTGCATTTTTGAAACAACGCCAGTTTGATTGCCTTTCAAAATAAACGAAGCGTCGAACAAAGGGGCGCATTCATCAAAATCGCTAACTATAATGGAGAGCGCAAGTACATTGTTTTAATAAACATACTGCGTGATGAATTGTGCCATTGCTTTATAGTTGATACGTTGTTGGGCATAGCCAATAATGGTAACAGTGCGACCATTGTTTCCATTTCAGCGTGTTTCGGGTTTCTGGCAGAGGAAAATAAATCAATTCGCTGCCTAGTTCGATGTAGCAGTTATTAATCGCAATAATAAGTGAGTAGTTTATTTTTATATGACTGCCTCCTGGCGACTGTTATTGTGCTACTTGTAAAATTTTTAATATTTTGTTTATATGACTTTTTAAATATTCGGTCACTGGGCCTTTAAAGAAACTGGGATATAAATATGAACAGTGAACAATCAGATTTATAAAACTCGACCAATCTTTTAATTGGTATTGTGACACACGTGTAACGTTGATATATCCGTGTGAGGAATTTTAATGTTTGATGTGTGCAGAGGTAAGTTGGCTTGACAAATAAGTATTCATATTTTCTTTATGACTACTGACATGAACACCATTGATGTCTATCGATCAACTGCAAGCGTTCTTATGCGAGTTGGTGCCATGCTATCGCTATTTAAAACACTGATTACTTCCTTTATAGTAATTCTTTATCTTTTTTTTATTCGTAAAAGTTGGTGAAAACATGGGAACCAAATAGTCTTTAGGGTTTCGACGAAACGTCGCCCCCAAAAAATTAATGCCCCTGGCATCTGCCCAGGTTGTCTAGGCCTAAATATGGCATTGCCTACCACTAAAGAGGCTTCTGTTTAGTAAAATTCTCAAAGGGTTGTGAACCTGGTGTTGAATGATTCTTCTTCCACTTATTCAATGAAATGGTGGAAATGTTTGATAATGCTTTCAGGATAAAGTAAGTTAGGTTCCTACCAAGGAAGTGGTGGTTAGAAAGTCAGAACCGCCGAATATTAAGGATAAATCCCATTTAGGTAGTTTTCTATTTACTGGAAGGATACACATTTTAACTAAAAGCCAAAATTACAAAGAATCATAATTGTACCTACGGTTCAAAGTTGATGAGAAAACATTTCAAGTTAGTGAGAAAAAAAAAATATCGAATTATACAGTCTATTATAAAATAAACAAAAATTCAAAATAAAATGAATTATTCTTATTTTAGTAGATGTGTTAATTACTTGTACTCACTGATATTGCGATTTTTCATCAAAAGTGTTTCAAATTATGTAAATAATTGTTTTAAAGTCATATCAGAGTAAGGTTAAGAAATTAATTATAAATAAATATTATTTTATATTATACTCTGCTTCGAACCATTTTTCAATACTTTCCTAAAAGAAACCACTTACCTATTACATTACTAAAAAAACCTATAAAGGTTGTATAAAAATTTCAATACTTGGTTACTACACAAAAAGGACATGCATCACCAAGTCACTGGCAATCTACTATTAATCGCTATTTCTAGTGGTTTCTTTACGTTTATGTTTTATTTTCATGTATTGGAGATGTATTCTTTCTCTTCAATAGTGTTTATGTTTTATACGTAACTTTATATATTTATTTAGTTAAAATTTTAAAAGTTAGATTTAGATTTTTGAATTTCTTTCATTATGTATTACTATGATTTTTGGTACTTTTTTTAACCTTTCAATAATTTCTAATAATTCTTTTAATTTTAAATATTTCTCGTTCCACATTCCTAAGTAATGGTGGCGCCAAGACACCAAGTCTAGTATCAAAACATCATGAGTTATGAGGATTGTGGATAATTTGTCGGCGAATTAGACGAAAAATTCAATTGCATATTCAGAGCATTTCGTTTAACCTTGAACCGATTAATTTATAAAACAAAGGTGAACATTGTTCGTATTTTTCCAAGGTAAATAGTTTACGGTCGTGCGAAAAATCATGGCGCCAGAAGTGGGAATTGTAATTATTATTGTTTCAGTTGCCAATATTTGTACAACTGTAGATAAACAAACCGAGTTGTGGTAAAAAGCAGAATGTCACGTAGACTACTATAATAACGTAAGATTTCTATTTTTAAGTGCTTTTTCGAGAACCGTAGACTTCGCCAATATGTGCGTCTAGCTTTATTTGTTCATGTGATTATTTTGTTTCTCCAAATATTGATTTTTGTTATTTCTGCTAATTTGCAGTTTTGATTGAATAATTATTGTATTTCGTAATACCTACATAGTGAGATACCAATCAGTGTTGATGCACTATATGTAAAATCGTGCTTATTTAAAATAATTTTACATATTAAGTAAAATCGACCACCATAACAGAAAATCGCCAAATCATGTAACCATCAAAGAAAATAATAAAGAAAAAAATTTTAAAAATATATATATTTTCGAACACCGAACCCGAAAAACTGAAACTTTTTTTTTTTCATTTATAAAGCTCCATTAAATTTCGGTCAATTTTTAAAGGAAATGATAGTGTTAATGTTGCTCGTAATAATTTCGTTGGTATATCGATGCGTAACTCTAGTTCCTCTAGAACTGGGATTTACTTTGATTTTCAAAATTGGAACTGGTTGTGAGAACGATTCAAACAAGCCATAAAGTAGATACAAAATTTACTTTTAATTGATAATTCTATACTTGAAAAATGTATTTCTTTTGTTAAAAATTTTAAGAGATATTAGCATTTTTTTCGTGTTTACTAACGGAAATTTTAAACATTTCAAAGGTAAATTTATGATCGTCTTATCGTCTTTTGAAAGGCATACAATACCATTATAAAACACACATCATTATAATATATACAATCGTACCTCATAAATGCCAATAATTTTTTTTTTCATCACCGCCTTGATTAAAATGTGTTACTTCATCTTATTGAATTTTGTATTGTAAAATGAAGCATTCACATGGGTAAGCCTCCAAGTGAGGCCCTCATTTTCAAATTTTGTTGTAAATATAAATTATTTGAACAAAAAACAAAAAATGTTTCTGATACAAATATTCTTATTTTTATAAATACTTTCAGCTTCACAAATCCTACAATGATAATATCCCGTGATATTTATCACGAGTCTGCGATAGTTATAAAATAGGAAAAATGTTAAGTGCCGTTTTTGGAAAAAATTACCTCAATGGCACTGTTTGTGAATGGTAGTTGTGACGTTTTTTTATATTAGTCCTAGATTTGCAAAAAAATTCCATTGCCTTCCCAATTTTCTTCTATCGTCGCTTTTAACTTTTAAGTCACGTCTTTTCATTATGCCCAACAAAAGGACAGCTTATTGTGTCCTGGACAACATGCCATAGTATCCATCCTTTACTTCGGTACACTACGTACAATGTACGGAAATGCTTTTCAAAGGACAACAACTCCTTATAGCGTCCAATCAGTTCTGGCATATCATTGGTCATAGAGCTTCACGCCGGGCATGGTTCGACCAATGGCGTTCGAGCTTTCGATCGGTCATTAGTGACAGATGCACCGCGATGAGTTGGCGGGAATCATCCAATAAACATAGACAATGGCATAGGGGATCGCTTCGCTCTTATATCTATGGTCTAGTCTGGGTAACTAACTGTGTCTATGGCGACCCTGCGGACATTCTCATGCACTACCCCCTCGCTTCGTGGGGTAGCAATGAGAGTCTTTGGGCTACCGGCTTTTTAAAAATCCAATTAATTACGTGGTGACTTTGTAGAAGCCACCATTTTTCCGATTCCCCTTTTTTGTGGGACACATTACACGGTCTTCTTCCTTTGTTTCAGTCGACATTAAGGCAAACGTTCAATATTAAAACAGGCCAAATATTATTTTTTCAAATGTTTATGGTACTGTCGGACATTTAATAGTTGACATAAATTGGGGCTGCTGCGATCGTTTTAGGTTTTTAATGGCAGCACCAAGATGGCTCGTATGAAAATTAATGTTACTTTAAAAAACACAATGGTCCAAGTGCACATTTTGGAGTTCAGAAAGTAGTGATATTTTTGAAAGGAGATGATTCTACATTATATCTTAAGATAGTATGTTTTTTTTTCAAATGTTTCTGGCTTTTGGCCTTTTATTGGCTTCAATGATTAAATATTGGTTAATTTATTTATTGGTGGTTTTTAAATGGCTACATTGTTGCTTATGTCGTAATACAATCCTAATATGTACATAATATGATTTAAAACGCATTTTTACATCAATCACAAATTTTAGAAATTTAATTTTGAATTTATTTTATTTTTTCTTCTAATTTTAAATCCTTTAATAATTCCCCAAATACGAGTACCTTAATTGCTCCATAATTACACGAACGACTCTTACCCTGGGTTTTTTCGGAAGGGGGTCTTATTTCAATTAATTTTCACGTCTCATGTGTGTGTTTGAAATTCAATTTAATTGCTTAATTAGCCCGTTAATTATGTTCTAAATTAATTAAACCTCTATGGAATTTATGGAATAGACATGAGTTATTTAAGAAGACAAAATCTTTTTCAGACTTAAGATGCCTTATGTAAATCTATTATTAGTACCTATACTTACATGCAATTTTATATTCACTAAATGACACGTACCTTTCTATCTGTCAAATTTAATGATTCCTACGTAATGTACGTCACTCGGTCTTGCTACAAGGCGTTTTTATGTACGTCTAAATGAGCAAAAGAAATCATTTAAGTATATGAGAATTATTATTTTATTTGATCTGTTGCTTAGATATTCTTGAGTTTTGCATTTCATTTATGGAAACTTTAAAATAAATTCTGAACTCGTTCTCGCATTTTGTTTTATTTTTATGAAAACTTATGTGTATATTCTCAGTTCATACTCATAATATAATCCGCAACAATAATATCAGATCTTCATGCCAACTGGATCTGGAATCTCGCCCACTTTCTGGATGACACCTGATAAGTAATAAGTATGGGCGGGAAACTTAGAGGGTATTTATTTTCCCATGGGCGGTGGGATGTTTTCAAGTGTAAGCGGGAGTTTTCCATTGGGGGGGGGGGTTGGGTGGAGAAGGAGGTGGTTTGGGTGAGAGGGAGAAGAGGAGGTGTGCGGGAGGATAGGGAGGACGGCATGTTGTGCTTTTACAGCGTAATACTGTCGGCATTGTTGCGTGCTGCTGGTGCGAGATAAGATATTAATTATTACAAACCGGTGGAGTGATAGGGTGATGGGGTGATGGGGTGCAGGATGTAGGCGTAGGTGTCGTAGTAGGTGGGCGCCACGTGGTGGAGGGGGTTTTTGGTGAAAGTAAGCTGCTTATACTAAATCAATGAATATCGAGAATTTCACGATCATTGCAATAATTGATAAAAAAATTTGTGTCATATATTTTATAAAATTACCAGGCTAATTTTTATAACTTGATGATATTTTTATGGTTGGGCATATTTTAATTTATCTATTGAATTTATTTCAACTTGGTAGGGGGCTGTTTTTGATTAATGAAAAAGCGTGTTTATAAATCATTTTCATTCTCACATTTTCACTCTGGAACGTGCCGCAAATATATACCTTACATTATTTTAAATGATAAAATTATAAAGTAACACAAAAACGACAGGATTAGAACCCGCGACCTCCGCATTGAGCCCGTGTCCACCATGGTCGTACTGGCCAAACCCGTAATAAATTACGTGGAATTATAATTATTATTGGATGTTGGATTGATAATTACTGCATGACTCAAAAGCGCAGAACCCTAAAAAATCACCAATTCTGACTTTGTCTGTCAAGAAATTTAAACAAAAGTAATAAAAATTTCAAATAAGGATATACAATAATATTGTATAAAAAAATATTATATTTTAGTTGAGACGTAAGACTTTATCACTTGTCTTGACAAAACAGATTCAAATTTAAAAATTGCAATTAAATTCAAAACAAATCGATTAGTAATTTCTGAAGTATACACATTTTATTCTGACACTCTAAAAAATAATATGATGTAAAATTTAGTCTGAGCTTTTAGTGCGATTCCAGGAAAGCAGAAAGAAAAGGGGAAACAAATAAGAAGAAAACGCGAACAAGCAGCAAGCCGCCCAAAGTCCGGGCTACTCGCTTCTCTTTCCTCCCAGATCGCTACTATCGCTACTACTTCCTTCCATAATACAGAATATTGTAGAATTCACCTGTACTGACAATACTTATTCAGGTATTCTTTCCCCACTGTCCCGCCAACAATGCTCTTTCATCGGTCTCTTTTGCTCTCGTGTTCCGATGCGCGTTGTAAAGCGAGACAGATAGCTCAGCTCTCGTCCGATTGTTCCTTTACAGCGAGCTACAATGTTCCCCCTATTGTCTTGCAGAAAGATGAATTCAAATTGTCTTGTCTCTCTTTCATTCAATGGCGGCTTTGTTTCCAGCATATTCGTACGTTTGTACCAATCCAGACTATTCAGATCGTTTACAATGAAACAACGGCCATTTCAATAACGTAGCAGTATTGTTTCCCATAGAATTGCGAAGGTAATAACGAATGCATCCTTTAATATAGTCTCTGCGATGGCAATATTCGCGATTGTTCTTCATAGCAATAAGGCATGCAAAACGTTTCCAATTTACATAGGACGCTTTACATTAAGGAAAGCTTTTTTAGTTTCTTTATTAATTTTAATAATGGCCATATTTCTTAATTGCGAATTAAAATCACAAAGAAGGGCTTATAAAACAAAACAATAATACTACTATAAGATGAAGAAAAACATAGGTCGATAATTCGTCCCTCGTGGAAACCCCGGGTATAAATGAAACGAACAACGAATGTTATTGAAAGAATAAAATAAAGGAAAATCGCTGAAATTATAGAAATCCAATAATCATTTTCTGCTTTTTAGTCTTTCCAGGAGGTACCCACACAAACAGTCTCCCTTTGTCGAAGTGAATCTCAACTATCAATTCTATTAATGATAGATACGTCTTTGCTTTTACGGATATTGATAAACCATTTTCAGTCAATAAAAGATATAAAATATTTATTCCGCTCTCCCGAAACATCGCAACTCGATGATAATGCTCCTTTGTTATTCGCAGATATCCCGGCCCCATAATGGCGCTGTAAACTCCTTGCCAACAAAAAGCAAATAGGTAGATGGGCGGGAGATTGCGGAGGAGACGCCAACACACTGACACATAATGCACACATACACACACACACACTCCCCGCATTGTGCCGGAATCGCGCAAAAATACTCTTCATTACGGTGAAAGCCTCCGCCGTCTCCACAATGTGGACCAGGTCTCCGAGTCTCCAGGACTACTGGGTACTGAGAAGAGTACAGGGAGTTACCCGTGTAGCCTTTATGCCAGACGAAGATAATGGAAATGAGCGCCGGCGTATGGGTGCACAATAGGGCCAGATAGAGTCGCCATTGTCGCTGCATTGTGACGTCACCGAAATGACGACTCAGCCGAACAATTGAATATCGACTGGGAAGGGGGTGGTTGTGGGGTAGCGCCACCTCCCCAAGGCCCACCCCTCCCGCGGGACCCAAACAGCCATTCATTATTGAGAGCAATCGGCCGTTATTTTTCCCGGATCCGAGAGACGGCAGTTTTAATTTAGAGCTTTCGCAGTCTAATTGCCAGTTTGCCTCATTGTTTTTGGTTTCTGATATTCGAATTTGATCATTCTAATGATGGATTTTTGTTTTGTTCAGTTTTGATTTCTGCTTTAAATTTACATTTTCGTTTTAGACCTTTGAGACAATGATTTTATTATTAATTGACAGCTCCCGAAATTCTCCATTTCAACTCTATTCGAGTAGTGTTTTTTTTAATGTAGTTTTATTGGTTTTACCAGAATTTCTATGTTACTTCATAAAATAAGTGGAATAGAAGGTACGTAGAATAAAATCAGCCTACCATGGCATTGAGTTTCAACTCATATAAGAAGTTAATTTTTTTTTTCTGATGATTTTTTAAAGCTGCGCCAAAAAGAGTAAAACCTCGTTTCATACATTTTTAACATTTCATTCAGTGAATTCGACTTATTAAACTCGGCACCTGACATTCTTAATACTAAAATCAATCAATAACATTCACACAATAAGTACGCATTCAACTACGGTGTAGATGGATCTACTCTATGTAGAGTCTACGTCTACAGTGTGGACTCTAAACACACCAGATCCATCCCTCCCCTCCCGCCCACCATTCCATCCCCACAGACTATTGTAGTGATTTTCTCTGTTATATTCACCAATAATTTAGAAACATCAGTGGAAACAAATTATTGGTTTAAATTTTGTACACACTTAACCACACCTTTCTCCTTTAGAAGACCGTAGAGAAAAAATTATCTCATTTGCTTCTTCAAAATTCTCAAATGGATTATTAATTCACCTTCTGCAGTACTGCACTACAACCCATCCCCTTCAATATACCTTCCCGTAGACTCAGAAATAATGAACTGCACTTCCTCAATGAACACTCGACTAATTGTGGATATTATTCAGCATTGTCCAGAATGTGTAGACTGGTCAACTCAAGTGAAGACCTTGATTTTTTTGGTAGATACAAGTCTAATTGATTTTTGTCGATCACTAAACAATTGAAGATATTTTATAACTATTTTGACTTCTATGTTGTCTTGACTTGACTTATCACTTCTATTTTCTTATGTGTATATCTGCTTTTGGTCTTTGCTTTCGTATACCCTTTATCCGAAATTTCGTGGTATTATTTCGTAAATTGGATGGTTCGTTAATAAAAAAAATAAATACTAAAGGTGATTGCTCACAAAATCGACAGTTTTAAATTATCGAACTTTTGATAATAATTTTGGTTATTAGGTACCCAAAGTTAGACCAAAAACAAAATAGCGACGCGTCGTCCCAAATGAAGCATGGTGCTCAGGTGTGTGCGGGGTGATAGCCACCAACGAACGCAAGTGAACAACTAATAAATCATGCCCTTTTTGCGCGTGACAACAGACGTGCAGGTTCTTCCGCTTGTCTTTGCTACACCTGATTACTTAATAAAGTGTGCATCAGATTTTAAAAAATCCTTTTTCAACCTTAATTCCTTACCCAGGAGCCGAGTGGAAGCTGCTCAGCGAGGACGAGAAGCGGCCCTTCATCGACGAGGCGAAGCGCCTGCGCGCCATGCACATGAAAGAGCACCCCGACTACAAGTACCGGCCGAGGAGGAAGCCGAAGACTCTGAGGAAGGAGGGCTACCCCTATTCCATACCCTACCCCTCGGTGCCTATGGACGCTTTGAGGGCTGGTGAGTTCTACCATACTTTATTTTCATTTTGATGTTTTTTTTGGTTGTTGTCTTAGGAGATACCTACGCGGATTTTGGAGACACATGGAAAAGATGAAGATAGGTCAAAGCTTAAACCCAAGAAAATGGAAAGTTCCGCATTTAAATCAGGTAACTTTTTAACTGATGATTTTTTTCTTATATCTTACATTATAAGCGCTAAAGTTTATATGGATGTATGTGTGTTTGTTACTCTTTCACGCAAAAACTACTGAATGGATTTTAATGAAACTTTACAATAATATAGCTCATACATCAGAATAATATATATACTATATATAATGGTAAGCTCTGGCGTTATGAAATTTGTATAAATGAAAATGTGGGTATTTCATATATTTTAGCGGAAGGGTGGAAAGGCAGGGGAAAGGGCAGAGGGGGAGGTGGGGTTCGTGGAGCGGGAAGAGACGAGGGTGGAAGGGAACTGGGACGCACGGGAAAGGACATGCAGCGAGAATCAATTTATTTCTTTGGATGGCATTGGAACGCATGCCGGGGACCAGCTAGTATACATATATTTTGATTCTTATTATAATTTTTATATTATAAAGCGTTTAATCAATATATTGGTAGCATGGAGTTAATAGCTTCTGTCCAGCAATTACACCATACCATCAAATAATGGACTTTGAAGTGTATATGGAAGAAATTGCTTTAGATTATTTCGAATTTATCGGGAGTTAGAATTGGGTTTTCTGGAGACCCCATTGACTTGAAAATACTAAAAAGTTCTAATTTTGGGTGTCTGGTAGTTAGTTCTGCTTACTCAAATTTGCTGTTCAATTTACTCAAATTTGCGTTGAATTTAAGTGTTGTTTTCAAAATTTAAAATGATTGTGGAAAGAATTCAGTCAAGCAGTTATGAAGGTATCTTCTTAGTAAAAAATTTTTTTAACAAATTTTCAAAATTTCAGACTATCGTGTAATTTTTCACGGGTTTACGCTGGTACAATTATATTGTGTAGGAGTTAGCGGTTTGTAGATCATGAATCTAGTTGATTCTCAAAATTATTTTTAGCGCAAAACATTAATATTATCCTCAATGTCTGTTAGGGGGCTTTAATAGATTCAAAATTTATAAATATTATCTCTAATTAACGGTTAGCAGCTTAGAGAACGCCCATCCAGGCGATCTTCGCGTCGTGGGTTCAGTTCTCCTCCTGGCTAAGTCATCCATCTTTGCATAAGCAATATTTATGATGATGGTGGTAGCAGTAGGAGGACTTAAAATATTGACAGATTATTCCTTACTCAAGAATGTTTGCCTTTTACTTTATAAAAAATAAAAAAGCAAGAATAATATTTCTGGGTGATAAGAGTCCGTGCTAAAATGCTCTCACTATGTTCCACAGAGTTTGGTGAATTAATACTATTTTAAAAGAAGTTCTAACGTACCTGTTTGGCAAATTGTAATATAACCAGTTGTGTAGAGGTTTTTGAAATTTCAGGTACCAGATTTAGCTAGAAATTTTCTAAAATCACCATAAATAAGTGTTATGAAGTATCCCATTGTGGTATGATAATGAATATATTGTAGATAGAGCTTTGAAGTCGTCGCAACAAGTAATGTGATTAGCGAATTCTTCTTATTGACTAATGAATACCGACTCAAAAATGTCCACAATGCGTTGAACAATTTTTCCTGTTTACATCAAATACACATTCTATTCTGTAGCAGAAAATTTAGTTAATTCAAATTATTAGCATGAAGGTGCGTATTGGAATCATGTGCACTTATGTTCGTATGGAAACACCAATAGAATACCTTCGCGCTGTTCTTGCAATTTCGATTGTGATTGTGAGAGTAGCAATAACTGACTTACTGTCTTATTTCTATCTAAAAAAAATATAGGATGACATGCACACTTGTTAAAACGTACACACGTCACACGCAATGTCATGAGACACTCATGAATTGAATACTCCTCCATATCACTGATGAATTCCTAGCGTGGAGGACAATATAGGTAGATACATCAGTTGTATAAAAAAATGTTCATTTAGTATCTTGTTACATAAGCTCCACAAGAAAAAAATGCCCTGGAGAAAATGATAACCCTCGGGGTCTGTATTATCTTTGGGGATGCTTTGAAGGATGTATTTTTAAGTAAAGGAAGGAGAGGAAGTTCTTGGAAGGAAAAAGTCGTCAAAACCTAGACAAACCTACCCAACCTAAGAATCTGGGTACCCCTGCTAGGTCACCAAACGTAACGAACCACTTGGGGTGACCTACGGCAGAAGTTGAAAAAAAACTAAAAATATCACTGAAATCACTGCTTTTACTATCTGCTAACGAGAACTGCAAGTCTTACTTTGGTTTCAAATCTTTTATCGGATTTTAAAAAACAAATTTAATAATTGTAAACAATATCCACACGACTCACGACATGACGCCCTATTCACACAATTCAGACATGTTCTAAGTGGAATAAGTAAGTTACCAATTCCTATGTAATTATTTCATCAAATAAATACCCATTCCTACCATCTAATTACTAAAACTATGCTCATTTTGATATAAATAAACAAATAATAGCAGGCATGTGTCCATCATTAACGGTAATTCACGGTAATTGTGGCCTTTTGTCGGCCGCACAGTGAGTCGACACAACTGTCTAGTTACCGAATCAATCTGTCCGTCTGTATCTCTGTAACGCCCCTTCTTACACTTACCCGCTATGCACAACTAACACAACCTATTATGCTCGAAAACACGGTGCATACCTCCGGGACCTCGTTTCAATGCCGTCAACATTTTTCTCAAGTGGCTGCACGAAAATATAATCATATTGTGATGTGGTCTTGACTATTAACTATTACCTTCGAGTGATTATTATCACCTTTTTTTAATTTGTATAAGAAGTGGACAACACTTCTTCTATGAATATTTATTTTAAAAATAACAAGTAAGGTGAGAATTTTTTTTATTTTAATTTAGCAACAAAGCAGGCGAAATTATGTAATGGAGGTTAATGCTAGAAGTGCCTATGTCAGTTTTTATAAATTTGATTTAAGTACCATAAAGTACTCTAAAATGTCATTTATTTTAATGAAATTAATACTTTTCATTTCGGGTATTCCAGATTAATGAAATTACAGTCTATCTACATTGAAATAAGAAAAAAATAATATAAAGAACAACTAATTAAAAATTTATTACGCATTAGCCCAATCTCATATACATAATACGATATTAACGGATGGGGAAGCTCCTGCGATTCCACTAAAAATATATATAATTATAATATGTATACTTATATAGTGCACTTACATTGCGTGAATTTACTAGATAATCATTTGTGGAAAAGTGTGTGGAAGGGTTTAGTCTTTCATTTGGGAAAGATTTAACCCGGACATAAAATCTGGAGCACCGTTTAAAAAAATATTATTTACACTAATATATAATATAATAATTCCAATAAAACCATAAATCAAATAAACCATTCCTCGTAGCACGAAGAGCAATTTTGAAAATTATACTTAGAATCCCCATCAGAATTCCTACAGACTATGTTTTAAAGTCCCGAATTTAATGTCATTGAAACAATAAAAGATATTCTAATTTACGCATTCAAAAACCAGGATAACTTTACACAGACAAACTCGGGCCGATTCACAAGATCCACAGTACATCTTACATTGCACTAATATGCAATATTTATCTATAAAATTATTTAATATATTCCCTCTTGCAATAAAAAAAAAATTAAAAAATAACTGACTTTAAAAGTAGCATTGAGATACGGATTATGAACATGGGAAGAAAATAGTGTGCTTTCTTCTAGATACAATTTTATAATTTCCCTCTTGTAATATTTGAACATAAGTACTAACTTATAATTAAAACATGAAAACATACACAATATGACCTTAGAATAGAGTACCCCAGTAAGGACACATTCTATTTTAAAAAATTGTAAAAAAAATTACAAAATAAATCAAAATAATGTTTTGGCGGTTTTTACGCCAAGAAATCGATTAACAAAATTCATCCCTGAGTGATTCACAAATATGACATTGGCACTTATAGCATTATTTTAATTAGGTAAGAGAAGTTTTCTGTATGAAACCTGCACTCTCATGCCAGTATAGTCATATTTATAAAGCGCCTGTGAGTGGAAAAGTCTTGGTTTTAAATCCTGAACTGGTAAAGTAGGTTTTAAAACCGGCGGAAAAAATGTTACATCAGTGGAAACACTAAAATAGCTTGTACATAGGATAACGTACATTTACGATTTATTTATTTATAAAACAAGAGTTTATTTTGTTCGGTACTAACCTATGAATAGTGACCATATATCGGATAAGTTATCTGAATTTTCTACACATTGCGGGTATGTATTTATTTGTTTATTAATATACATTATCCTACGGATAAGCTATAAAGGGGATGGTGCAATATTTTCTTTCAATATAAATTCAAAATCCTTCTTGACAAGTATTTTTAGGTTCAAAATAAAATTACTACTTAGCTAGGTACCTACCCACTTTCAACCTTCCTCCATTCCTAACATTTCCTTAAGGAATCAAGGTACTCAATAAATACGAATTTAACCTCTTTAGAGTAGGGATTGAATAATTTTTTTAACATTCTTTTCGACTACCTCACTAGGCACCCAATAACCCTAATAACCCAAATGATTGCATCAAATTACTGGATGACTTAAATAACGTACCTATCCATTGTCAGAATAACCAGTTATTTTTAAACAGTTCAAAGTGTCACC
This sequence comes from Limnephilus lunatus, assembly GCA_917563855.2. Classification (NCBI taxonomy): domain Eukaryota; kingdom Metazoa; phylum Arthropoda; class Insecta; order Trichoptera; family Limnephilidae; genus Limnephilus; species Limnephilus lunatus. The sequence goes on from OU830595.1 coordinate 101,603,027, forward strand.
ACGTCGTATTCTCAAGAAATGACAAAAATATATCTATATACATACATTAGTGTACATTTTTTTAAACAACATTGGATACAACTCTTGGACCGTCTTGGAATGATTGTAAATGGTAAGTTACAATATAAATGTTATATAAATCAAATCACGAACAAAGCAGCTTAAATGCTTGGATTCAATATAAGAAATATAAAAGATTTCACAAACATTGTCATTGTCAAACAACTATACATTGCATACGTGTTATTATTATAGCACAGAATCCCATTATTTTCCTATTTCTTCACCATAAAACACGCATTCATCTCATCTGACAATAAAAGTCTTCAACTACACAATAATGTCCCTCCAACACCAATCTCTTGTCCCTTCCATCCACACAATCGACCATCAATCTTCATAATGAAGTCCTTCCAGTAAAGAGGCGATTTTAATCAGCACTTATGCTGGGGAGGCTGTCCACTGTACCCCGAGTACTGCACAGTGTACAGTAGTTTCTTTGGACCTCTAATCATCTGATATAAGATAGATCGTGAACCTGTTTTTTAACGCTCTTACATACAATATGACGTAACTCAGATATTATCGCCTTCTACAACGAACTTTATTGTAATATTTTGTACGAAGATCGCAGATGGCCTAGAGAACGTTACGTTCGGGTCTAAGTTTGATATAAAAATGTTTTAATTTTGCTAACACATCTGAAATTATTTTTGTCTTAACAAGGTGAATCAAAAGTTGTCACCCGATGTTCTTTTGCTGTAATTTGTTTATTAATGAAAAAAATTGGTTCTGCTTTTGGATTGAGTTTATTTGATGACTTAATTTTTTTTCTCCATTAAGTCGAGAAAATGATATCGGCCAAGTCGCTGCCGTCAATTGATGACCATACGGGCTCGATTTGTGGCATTTTCCATCACTCTTACCAGAACTTCCGGCGATAGTTTCTATCATTCTTGACGGATATTCTCTTTGAGGGCTTCAAGAGTCTGAGGCTTGTTGACGTAGACTCGTGACTTCAAGAAACCGCACAAAAAGAAGTCTGGAACGGTTAAATCGGGAGATCTTGCTGGCCAGTGCAAATCCCCAAAACGAGAAACTAGGCGACCCGAAAATGCGTTATTTAATTTTTTTTTCCGCGTTCTTAAGGAGTATAGCGATTCATGTGTTGTTGACGTATATTTTGTATATTTTTACTTCACAAATATCAAAGTAGAACTGACATTTGTAAAGTAAACAGATTTCCAAAAATTATGGTTACTTCCGATAGGGTAATGACTTTTGCGCCATCTACAAGGTGGCAGATCTTGTATTGATAGATACAAGTATTTTACATTATTTGCAGTCAAAGATGTTCGCTCTGTAATGGAAGTCGTCAATCCTAACTTTAGATTTAGGTATATTTAAAAAATATATAATTTGGCAATCATCATCTATCTACCAATTAATATTGGATTACATATTCATCAACCCTTGGAGCCCATGACGTCTGTGCTTGGAAACACGGAAGAGCATTTTTCTATTTATTTTGTTCCGTTACACTACCTCTTAGTAATAATTAGCATCATTTATCGACCTTATAAAAAGATTGATAGATCAAAACGAAAAAATACCGCCAGATCGTGTTAATTTTTCCTCTTTGAGACAGGCTAGCATTTTTGTTTATTGCAAGTTATTTATAAATCAAATTATTATTATCATTAGTTACTAGCGGAGAGATGTTATAATTGTAGGATTTGTGAAGCTGAAAGTATTTAAAAAAACATATATTTGCCTCAGGATCATTGCGTTCCAAAAACAAACATTTTCAATATTAGATACCTTTAGGAATTTACCTTTAGAATAAATACCGTTATTAAACTAGATAAATTACGAGATATTTAAATTGTTAAGAAGTAGTACATATTATTGTAGAAAGCAATCACTTTGTGTTTTGACATATTTAATAAAAATAAGTGTTTTATTTTTATTTACAGAAGTACAAATTTCAAATACACAATTATTAATTAATTGATTAATTAAAATAAATTAATGATGCTACCTAGGCTACGCCGGTCTGTATTGTTTCAACAATCAGTTCCAATTTTTTAAATCATAACAAATTCCAATTCAACATTTCATTGAACCGGAGTTACAGATAGACACAGAGACACACCGCTGTAATAAGTATTTTCTGTTGGTTTTTCACTGCAGATAAAAAGATTGTCTGTTACAAATATCACAAGATTTTGTATAACAGTGCTAAGGGTAGGCAAAACAGCTGACCTGCGAATAAATCTATATAGGCAAGTAGTTTTTCTTTGATGCATTTGAACGAAAATATGTTTTATGCTTTTGTTATTCGGTTCCTATCTGTACTCCGTATTTTCCCTAAGCCGACAGCATATTATGTATAAGCATACCGGGATGGAATCAACTGTCATGAAACCATTTTTATTATGTCTTACGGTCAATATACTTCAACTTATTACCCTAAATATAGACAATCAAAATATTGAAGAGGTAGAAGAAATTAAATATTTGGGAATCATAATCGATAATAAGTTAAAACTTAACTCTTACTTTGAAATGCTAACTAAAAAAAATGCCAAAAAGATTAATTTCTTAAGTAGAATAAATGGAAAATAAGACATTAAAACTAGGAAATTGGTCTATAACACAACTGTAGCATCCCATCTGAATTATTGCTCAAGTGTAATCTTTCTGAGCAATAAAACACAAATTAAAAGAATGGAAATAATTCAGAACAGAGGCATGAGGTCTATATTGTGCTGTAGCAGATATACCAGGATAAAAACCATGCAACGCCAACTCAATATATTAAGTGTGTGGCAAAGATTAGTTTTCAATACCCTAGTTTTTATTTATAAGTTAAAAAATAAAATGTTACCAGATTATATGTCGAATAATGTTAGAATCAACAGTACAGTTCATTGTTATCCTACGAGAAACTGCAACGATTTTAGGCTTCCTAAAACAAATTTATCGGCAACACAAAATAATATTTATCATAAAGGTTTTAAAATGTTCAATGAACTCCCTGTAAATGGGAGGCTAAAAGTCTTGCAGTTTTTCGTGGATTATGTCTTAATGTTGTAAAGTCCAAATTTTAGTCAGTAGGTAGTAAATAATATTGTAGTAGTCATAGATAAGAAAACATTAGATATAAGATGTCAAATTTTATATCTAAATAAAATACACAATAAAAAAAATTTAAATACATAATCGAAAGAAAATTGAATTTCGTTAATTTTCGTCTTCATTCTTCAAAGAAGGTAGCGGCAAAACTTCTCCACGTCCCCTCAGTCAACTAGAACCATAGATTAATTAGTACTTAAGTCTTTGACTAGAATATCTCATTCCCATCCTGAACACCTGTCCACTAACGATAGCCAGGAAAATCTCCTACCTGTTACTTTAAATATTGGATCGATTTTGTATTGCATCAACTATTTTTTTTTCATCGTTATCGTGTTACTTATCCCATATTATAAAATGACCGAAATATACCAAACTGCATTCTTAACCTCAAAAAACTACAGCATTCTTTTGACGCCTCAAATAAATCTACTCACTAAAAAAAATCGTAGTTCAATCATGCCACTTAGCAAAATAAAATAGTATTAATATAAAAAAATTAGGCATTTAGTAAATAATAATAGTGATCTGCACATTTCGATGGCGTGCCTCTTGCTGAATTTCAAAGGGTTTGAATTTTGAATCTCTTCGGAGGAGGTAGAAGATGACTCGCAGAAATGATTAGAAACGTCCATCACTCTGTTATAAATATCCATCTCAGGTGTCCATCTGATGTGCAGCTGAGACCTGCCACCTGTTCCTAGTGTAGGAACACAACTATTGTATAAGCAAACAAGGAATGTAATGAATTGTAAAGAATTCAACTCCTATGGCAGATGCTTGGCGTAGTTAGGACTTTGATATGAACCGAATTTATTTGTTTTGTACGCTTATCGAAATTTCTTACTTTGAATAACGAAATTGAATACTTTAAGTAAAGAGAGTTATATTATTGCATGCCAATAATGTTACGTTGTCTAGTAAGTAGACAAAAATAAGTATTTGTAGGTATACATGCAGTCATAGGTATCATTTGTAGGTACCTACGCTTAAAATTTGGGAGGTATGCCGCCATGGTTACCGTTGAAACCGTTTACTGGATAAGTGGTTCGCTACGTTTGGTTCAAAAGGCGAGGTTTTCCCGGGTCTTGGCAGCGGATGTATCTGCCTAACAACTGCGTGGCGGGCCGGATCGGAGATACCGGTTTGGGGAAACCTTTGACCTCTCCAGCTGGTCTTTCTCGACCCGTTGTCTTGCACTGCAGCGGGAGGTATGGATTCATACGTCCGTCACTCCTGGACACCCTGACCCCTAGATTTCTATCCATACCTTTCTACCCATACTCATACCTTTTTCCTTCCCGGAACATTCTCTTCATCCTTTCCTTAAAAAAAAAATTCCACACAGCATCTTCAAATATGGCATAGACCTTGAGGGAAATTGTAACATGTAAACTGTATTGGCAATGTTTTATCTATTGTTCCACTAAAACAATGTTAGACGGATATCAGTATCCATGAACAAGGACGTGGTTAAATAGATTTCACAACCTGTTCTATCTACGTTGCAGGAGAAATTGTAATACATTGTTTTTAGTTAACTGTGAATAACAGATTAGAATTAAAATAATGTATACCTTTTGCAATAACTTGCTATAACATTACTTGGATACCTACTAACACGTATTTCAATAATCCAATTTCAATATTTATAGCTTACTTGGCACTTTGTTTTATGTCAGGTCTTTTAAAACCCTAGTATATTCTTTTACTATTGTACGATTACATATGTATTTTGTATTTCTTTTCAATTTTATCTCATTGTACTTACAATAACAACTGTATCACTTCAGCGATATTATTTTTGTATACTTGTACATTCTTATTTTGTTCTTAATATAATACTGACACCTTCCTGTGTACCTCTGTATACTTATAATCTCATGTAACACTTTAATGTAAAAGCCATTTTATGGCGTTAAAATAAATAAATAAAATAAAATAAATAAAATAAATTATTTTCTTCAGTTCCTCCAAAAACACACGTGACTGCAGAATAACAGAACCGACCACATTTTCCGAAAGCTAAATCCACAACTTCGACTTCCTCAATGCAATGACTTCACATATACAAATATAACCTTCATTAAAATGAAATGATTTTTGTTAGAATAAAACAAATTGATTTTAATAATATATCAAGGAAAATCTCCGACACCATACCAAACATCTTGTAAGACAACAATTAGTAATCAGTAATCGGCGATGCAAGCGATACAATAACCGTCAATCCAATTATTCCTTGACACTCGTCCAACAGCCTCCCCATAAAGGCTGTGTTGTCCGTAATGTCGGGCCACTACTCACGTTGAGGACCGCGTGTGTGGTTTGACCTCAGACCTGCCCAGGCTCAGGCATACTCGCCATCTGCTTGACCCCTGATACTCTGAATCGCACGGACCATTGGCTTGAAGAACCAACCGATATAACAGTATCTATATATGTTGGAACTTGGGAGGGTTGGCACAGATTCATATAATGAACATATTAGAAGCTTATTATTTGAAATGACTATCTTTTTTTTGTAAATATTCGTATTTTTTTTTTTAAATTATTTCTGGCTTTCACCCTTCAAGGGTGTTCTAGGCCATCATTTAAAATTACAGAGAAAGGGAAAGGTGAATTTATATATTAATTTTATTTAAATGTACAAATTTCAGAATTATATGGAAGATTGGAGTCGAGTTCAGACTTAGAAGAGATGAAATGTTGAATGGAGGGGAGGAAATTTTAGATAACGCTTGATAGAAGAGAGGATATTTATTTAGAGAGGGACAACCAAAAAATATGTGATCTAAAGAGCCCACATCTAGACCACAGAACGTACAATCTGGGGAGTCAAGGATGTGAATTTTAAAAAGGTGAGAAGGAACGGAACAATGACCGATTCGCATTCGAATAAGTGAGGAAATTTCTTTTTTGGAAAAATGGGGAAATTTTTGAAACCACGGTTTTGATGGGATAGTCCTTTGTATTGAGGCGTAGCGAGCTCCCTTGGATTGACTGGCAATGTTCCAATACTCTGTCCAAACATTGCGGGATCTATCTTTGATGATGGAAAAAATATCAGATAGGGGAATATGGTTACCGAGGGTAACAATAGGGTTGGACGCTCCTTGTTTTGCCAAAGAATCTGCAATATCGTTACCCACTATGCCAATGTGTCCAGGGATCCAAACAAGAATTACGGTTTTTCCAGAGCTTTGAATGGAGGCTATCAGCACTCTAATGAGGCATACAAAGTGATCATCAGGATGAAGAAGAGGACAGGATTTAAGTTTTTGGAGGGAACTGAGAGAGTCAGAGAGAACAAGGGAATGTTCACAATTATTTTTGATTATATATTTGAGTGCTTCAATTATTGCAATGCACTCAGCAGAGAATATTGAAAATTGGTTTGAAATTGAATAAAATATTCTATCATTAGAATTATTGTGGTAAACGTTAATACCTATACCACAGTTAGGAGAGTCAGGAGATTTGGAGCCATCAGTAAATAAAAGAGAAGAGTTGGGCCATTTAGAAGAAATAATGTCATTGAACATATTATTAACAGTACGGGCTGGGAGATTGGAATGACTTTTAAGGATGCCGATCCCTTCCAAAATTGTTGGGGATAGGGTGACGTGACTATATTTTAATTTGTATAGTGGAAGAAGATAATTTTGGATAATTTGAAGCTCTGAGAGAGAGCGAAAATTTTTACAGATGGCAGGAAGAGGTTTAGTTCGAGCTCTGATTGTAGATGAATGTGTTGAGTCTTTGAACAACGAAACTCTGGGAATAACCTGATGACATTTAGAATTTAAACATTTAAGAACAAATTTGTCAGCAAACAGTTGTCGCCTTAAATAAAGTGGGGGATCAGAACATTCCACTTGAAGGGAATTGATGGGCGACGACTGCATCGCTCCAGTTATTATTCGCAATGACTTCGATTGAATTTTGTCTAATTTACTGAGTGCATTTTTGGAGGCAGTACTAAAAAGTGGGCAGGCATAGTCGAGATGACTTCGAATAAGTGCATTGTAAAGCAACTTAATGCAGGTAGGGTGAGCACCCCACCAAACGCCAGTCAATGATCTGATGATATTTAAATTTTTTTCACATTTAGTAACTATATTGTGAATATGGGAAGACCATTTAAGTTTCCTATCAAATGTTACTCCCAAAAATTTTACTTCAGAGGCGTTGGGGATTGGAGAGTTTTTAAATAAAATTTGAACAGGTGGATTTTTATGACGGTTTGAGAAGGTGACACACTGACTCTTTTTAACTGAAAGTTCCAGACCATTTAAAGTGAGCCATGTGCAAAGGGCATCCATGGCTTCATTAAGATATTTGACGGCAAGTGGGATGATTTTGGATGATAAGTAGAAAGCTAAATCATCTGCGAACTCAATAACTTTTACTTGAGGGGGAATAGAGACATGCATATCGTACGTGTATATATTATACAGTATAGGGGATAATACATCGCCTTGGGGTAAACCTTTCCAAATTGATCTACTCTGAGGAGTAACATCTGGTAGTTCAATGAAATTTTTTCTATCAAGAAACAGATTAATAATAGATTGGACAAACATGGGGGGGAAGGCCAAGGCCTAAAAGTTTTTTTTTAAGGATTGGGATGGAAACATTGTCAAATGCACCTTCTATGTCTATAAAGACTGCAAGACATACTTCATGGTTAGAAATGGATAAATTAATATCAGTGCTGATGATGGCAAGGTTATCTTGCGTAGACTTTTTTTTCCTAAATCCAAATTGAGATGGAGAGAGAAGCTGATTACTTTCGACAAAAAATTCTAACCGGTTTTTAATTAATTTTTCATAAATTTTACTGAGGGTGGATGAAAGAGCAATTGGCCTGTAGTTGGATCCAGAATTGGGTGATTTGTTTGATTTTAGGATTGGGATGATTATTTGAGAACTCCAGTCATCAGGCATTATGCCAGACTGAAAGATTTTATTTAAGATGCTTAGGAAGTGATTTAGAACATTATCATTACTATTTTTGATAATGCTATAAGGAATACCATCTCTGCCTGGAGATGAGTCTTTGACTGTTGATAAACAATTTTTTAATTCAATTAAAGTGAATGGAGAGTCTAGCCAATGATCAGACATAGGAGTGTTGTGGATGGGAGTTATTTCATCTAAGTTAGGTACAGAAGGGGGGGCAATTTTGTCCAAGAACTCATCTATCCATTTAGAATGAGACGCTCGAGGAGATGTTGAACTGAAGGAGGATCGAAATCTTCGAATCATAGACCAAACTTCCGAAATTGGAGTATTCGGAGATACTGAACTGCAGAAGTTGTACCACCCGGATCTTTTTTTTGACCTCAATACCCTTTTGGCATTGGCTTCGGCATTTTTGTATATAAGATAGTTCTCCATAGTCATATTGTGACGATACGAAAGAGATTTAGCTTTCCGAATTCTCACTACCTTAGAACATTCCTCATCCCACCAGGGAGTCGGAGGGAGTTTTTTAAGAGATTTGGTTTTAGGGGGAGGATTTGATTTATGTATTGCAGTTATGAGCATCGATTTGAAGTTATCGTAGTCATCTTTGACAGATAATACATCGGAAGAGGGTTACCTTCCAGGCGATCATCACGGAGACAGGAGTACCCTCCCACATTAAAGTGGGTGGATGGAGTAAACCATGTCTCCGAGACAGCAGCCACAGAAACAAGGTTTGAATTTAATAGGTTAAGAAGGTTCGATTTGTTAGAAATAGCACTGCGGCTATTCCACTGAAGTATTCTGACATCTTGAAGTGCCATTTTGAACAAATGATTTTAACGTGGAAATAATAGAAGCAGCGTTGGACGGTAGATTAGTTTGAGAAGAAATTAGGTCAATTAGAAGCATAAAAAGAGTTTGTATAAATGAAGAATTATCTTGCGAGAGTTGTTCAGAAAGCTTTTGATGGTTTGTTGAGGACGAATTATAGTTGTTTGCGCACCCATTTGTGGCATTTGAAAGAGGAGAACCATTGGGATTTAAGAGAAGTGAGTTGTGTTGTTGCCGATCGTATCCAGGAGCCGGTTTAGAGACAGGGTTTTTGTACATAAATTTAGTTGATCGAGAAGATGATGAGGAGAAGGGGAGAGGGTTGGATGGAGAGTTACTGGATAAAACCTCGGCAAAAGATTTTTTGACAGGCGGGAATAGTTTAGAAGCCTGCAGAAAAGACAAGTTTTCAGAGGCCATGGAAATTTTTATATTTTTTTGGCGAGTTTGTTCAGGACAAGAAGAGTGAATGGCGGAATGAGCGCCTGAGCAGTTAAAACATTTAGGTGAAGAGAGAGAAGAACATTGGTCAGCCGTGTGGTTTTCTCCACATTTGAAGCATCTGGGAGGGGATCTGCATGCAGCTTTGGTATGACCAAAACGGCAGCAATTGTAGCATTGGGTGGTGGGGTAAGTATAAATTTCAACTGGTAAGGAGTTGAAAAATAAATAGATATGGGAGGGAAGAGATTGTCCTTCGAATGTGATCACAACAGATTGGGAGGGCTTCCAGGAAACATTGCCCTCAGAGGTGTCCTTATAATTTAGCCTCCTGGCTTTTATGGGATTGCCGATATGTTGAGGGGTTGAAAGAGAAGACAGAATTTCTGGAATGGAAAGATCGGTCGAGATACCCCTGACCAGGCCCATACGAGTGACATTGAAAGTTGGGATGTACGCCTTGAATTTAGAATTAGATGTAATAAAAATGTTTTTAATAAAGTTGTTGGCGGCTGAACCTGAGAGGAATTCAACAGAGATTCGGAAGCGACCCTCGGCTTTTACACCTCCGGGCTTAATCGAAAGGTTCTTGTTGGTTGAAAGGAATTTACCAAATTCAAGAGGATGTATGTTTTTACCTTGCTCAGTTTTTTGCGCATAAACAATGTAGGGGCCACAGGAATGAGTAGAGTAAAAATTGGTTGGAGGAGGTTGATGAAGATCTGGTAGAGACTGAGAAGTAGAAGGAGAGTCATGCTTTACTGGGGAAGAGGGACTAAACTTCCTTTTTTTTGTGGAAGTTAGAATGACAGATTCACTGTCAGAAATTACAATATTTTCACCATCTGGAGGGTCAGGGGGAGGATCTGGGGGCTTTTTAGGATGTCCAGGAGGGAAATCCTCCTCCATTGTTCACAAAATTACAAAAAAAATATGTATGGAAAGTGACAGTAGTGAAAAAAAGGTTATAAATATCTGGAAATCAGCGACGAAAAGTGACTCCTGGAAGATCAGAGGGGAGAAGAATCCTCAGGGAACAACACACTACACTTTATTGACCAGAAAACATAAAAATATTAGTTAAAATAATAAAAAAGATTATTTTTTTAAGAGAGAAAACAAAACAACTGATGACAGCCAAATGTTCAAAATTCGAATCCCAATATTCGTATTATCTATCGTGAAAACGCTGCTATTCCTCGTTGCCATTTATAAAAAGCTAAAGTTAACTAAAAATAAATAAGTACTCTCATAATATTACAATAATATAAATAATAATAATGGATAAGACCGCCGTTTTTGTAAAAAATCACCTCAATGGCGCTGTACAATTTATCATGAATTCTTAGGCTCTATCTAAATTTATTATTTACAAATAGATACAGACACATACTTATCTGTAAGGTTACTTCCGATAAACACACTTTAATTAGAATGTTTATGCTTGGAGAAGATACGAATTTGCACGCGGAAGACATCATTATGTACATACTGGACATTACATGATTTTACATTTGCTGCCCCTATCACTGTTGGTATTTCATTTATAAGAAGATTAATACCAAAGTTGAGTTAATATTTATTTTGAAAGACTTGAAAATTTAGGACTGGAGAATTTTCATGAAGTGACCTTTACAAAAGCTTACAAATAGGAATTTTCTAATGTTTTTTACGCAATTGGTGAAGGTGACAGGTTTTTGACTATATGATACGATGATCTGAAAAGGTGAGTTTTAAGTTAAGTTCTAAATTCCGCCTACATAAAAATTATGTCTTCATTCACGTTTGCGTTATTGTAAAAACTGTGTTGCAATTGGTATCGGTTTTGCAAAACATCTAAGAAATAAGATAATACTTTTTAAGACTCCGATTAAGACGATTGACTCGTTACCTTTAGTAAATAACATCCTATGCGTTGTGATGTACAGCCTCATTTTTATCTCTAAACCGCTATAATTGGATTATTTATATCTTATTATGTATGCCTGCTGGTTTAATTTGTATAGTATTTAAATAGTAGGTACCTTGGTTTTGTATCAAGTCTACATCTAATACAATATGTTTACATAAGAGAGGAGATAAAGTAGCTTTTTGCCCTACCTCTAACTACCTACTCTCTTACTAGTAAATGCGTTTTAAATTTTATACAACTAATAAACAACCATTTACAATAAATTTTATATTATACTTTGTTTATTAGTTGTGTCAATTTTAAATCCCCCTAGTTTTTCCTTCATGCGATAGAAAACGTGCCTCTACTGTCCCTTTATACTACTAAACATAAACCTGATTGGCCTTGCTTTTATCAAAACATTTCAAGCAACTGCTTACCCTTAAACAATTCAATATCGTATACTAGAAGTAATTATAGTACACTAGAAAACGTATTTTACATAGATATATCATCTACTTGAACACAATGAAAGAATTCGCTTCCGAAACGATAAACGTTTAGAATTTTTGTTGGTACCTAGTCGAAACGATTTCTTGGTTAAACAATACCTTGATGAAATATGTAGGAATACAAACAAACAAACGACATTCTAAACAGTGAACTTTTGTTGCACTACCAGCTGTTATGGACAATACAAAATGTGCTACCGGCTTGTCCTGGCTAACTTAATATGTACTTTAGAAATAGCTCAGGCAGGTCGCTTGAGTCGTGATTTACTTCATTCGAGGAATTGTTTTACGAATTCAGACTACACAAAAAAACTATATAATGAAAAAATAAAACATGTTTTTGTTTGTGATTCGGCCTTTGACTCTACGATGAAATCTTGAACAATAAATTCTATTTGACGACAATATTATTATGTTTGAATTCAACAGTTCAACCAGCTACCTGTCTAGTTCATTGACTCTTAGTTCATTGGTTGGGAGTATTAGCATCAAAAGCAGTTGTTGTTTGCTAGTAAATAAATAAAAAATATGTCAAATTTTAATACTCCGTCAGTTTGTATACTATAGAGTGCAACTGATGCAAGAATTGATGCACTTTATACAGGTGTTTTTGATATTTACTTTGCCCTATAGAATATTCATAAACATGACAATAAGAGTATTAAAAATCTGAATTTATTAAGTTGCTCATCGCTTATTGATGGTTTTTTTAATAAATAAAATAAATAATTCATTTTATTATGCTGTTCAATCTAATACAGATGAAACTACAATGATTTAAATTATTTATAATATGACATTCATATTTGCCAGGCCAATTTTTTTTACATAACGCTATTATAATCGTACAGAGTTGAAGGTGAAATATTAACAAACCAAAAAAGAGAAATTAATGAAAAAAATCGAAGTGTGCAATTCACACGTGGTAGAAGTAAAAGCTTCAGAAAACCGAAGTAGATAAGAGTGGGGAGGTTACGAAGCACCTCACAAAGTAGGACCGATAGGCTACTAAGCACCGCACAAAGAGGAGACCGATTAAACTATATCATTCTCTTGCAGGCTAAATCCTACAGATGTATGTGTTTGTCCCTTTTTAGTGTCGCTTTTTTTTTCTTTTCATAGAGTTTCAAATCACAACGGTGCTAAAGAAGTTTTCACTTCAATTACAGCATTTTCTGATGATAAAGGTTAGCGAATAATGGAATCGGAATTATTGATTGAGAACTTGTGAAATTTCCCTAGGCATTTCCAGTCCCAACTGCTCCCTTCTGGAGCCAGTGGGACTATAGCAACCCAAATTGGAGTATGTTGTGAGGCTGAAGGTAGTGGGGAAGAAAGGAGGTGTAGAAAAAGGAGGTGGGATAGTACCTGGCTATTCAAATCTGGTCACTAAACACGGCTAAAGCCATTTCAAGCAACGTTTCAATACTGATTGGTGGTCTTACACCAGGGCGATACTAAGTGATTCTTCCACTCTGGAACATGCCGCAAATACTCGTAAACTATATACCTATTATTTTAAATGAATACTTTGTGAAATAATACAAATCATTCAAATAAAATTTACTTGCGCACACAGGGATTCAAACCCGCGACCTTTGACTGCTAGTCGAAAGCCTTAAGGTGGCCATACTCGTTATGGTTTGCATGATGGTTATGACCGTACATGCATAACTGACAGGCAAACCCTAGTGTGTATGTTATAAAACTGTACAGTTATCGATGCATGTACATGCAACCGAGCAAATATCAAAATAGATATTTTTGCCGCTCGGTTATGTTTGCACGCATGCATAACCGAGCGTGAATGGAGCCCGCTCGTGCTTGCATGCACAGTTCTCAGTTTCCTATGTGCTGTGGCAGTGGAAGGTGGTAAATAATTCTTGTTATCTTTTGGTGTAAATCTCAGTTCATTCATCAAATTTATATGAGAGAACTGTTTTCTTTTCAAAAGCCAGTGCTTACACCAGTCAGTGCGATCTCTTCTTGTTTTCTTTTTCTTTGCTACAAGTATTAACCCAAGTACAGCTATCACATCGTCGTCGTTCATTGTTGGCGATACAGTGCACAGCAGATTAGGTAAATGTCCTACAAAAAACACCGTCACGTAGCTGCAACTATCTTTGACTGAGAGTTTATAGGAAATTGTACATGCAAACCCTAATGTGTATGTCCACTATTAAACTCGGTTATACCTGTCGGTTATGCATGTACGGTCATAACCATCATGCAAACCCTAACGTGTATGTCCACCTTTACCCCTTGACCACGGAGGACGTCAAAAGACGATGTCAGGCAGTCTAAACTATTTAAATCTTAATTTGCTCTCTTAAGAGATAGAGTGCATGATAAATTGGCTAGATCCAAAAGATACTAGGTCAAAGGCAACTCGGTTTTCATTAAAATCTACATGGAAGGCGTTTCTAGTGTAGGTATATTATCTATCCAGTGGTTTTAGAGATTAGCGAATCGGCAGAATTAAAATAAATTATGAAAAATAATTAAAATTAGTTCCTGTTTTGACTCTTTGTCTCCCCTACATTCTTACATCGGCTCTGGGTTGTTGTGTATTCATATTCATTATTCATCCCGGGCTTGATTGCAATCAAACGTCCTTCTCATCTTCGGAGGAGATGTTATAGAGACATTCAGAAATAAGCGAATTCTTTGCTAGATCGATGAAACATTACCTTGTTACTCTGATGAAATATGTAAGCAAAAAAAATCCCTCCAAATCAAATCATGCTTTTTGCCTATCCACCGATGTAATCAAAAACAAATAATGCTCTAGCAAAACGTTCTACAACTCAATCATCCCCCCTAAAACATACAACCTAATATTTGCAATGCAACCCAACGCCCGGGAAACTCTACAAGTACCTGAGTGAGTACCGAGTATTTATTTCTACCCCTGTAGCCCGCCATAGCAGAATGTCCCGCTGGTAATTCGAGAGGAGAGCGCGCCGCACCAGCAGCATTATGTCAATTGTTTTCGCAGACATAAGGAGGAAAGTTGGTACTCCAAGTGTGTAGTGTGCACTGTGTGTTTAGTATTCCTAGTTGGATTACGAGGGGGTAATATTTGCTAATCGGCCGACGGACAATGGGGAGCGCGGGTCACGCGCGGGGGAGGTGTAGGGGTGGCGAATCTTTTATACTCGAGGATATCAAATACTCTGTTACAATATATTTTTTTTAAATGCCGGCAACCCGGGCGTTTATTATAATAATAATAATATCTTATACAAAACAAGTAAGTAACCCGCCTCACTAGACTAAGTCTGTTCCGAGACGGGTACATATTTATATATTTACACATAAAACTTGCACATACATATCTATGCACATACATGCATACAGGTATTCGCATACATGTATATAATCATACACATAGATACGTTTAAAACATAAGTACATATAATCAAACGCGAATTATTGAGAGTTGTTATAAAATTATCATGGAATTGACATATTTTCATAAAACCAAAAATTCATCAGATACATATAGAAATGCTAGAATCTAAATCTAGAACTATTAAATTTCAACAAAATAATATAAGTATACATATGAGGTAATAAACATATAAGCATTCGTAAAACAAAAGCAGTATTTATAGGTAAGAATAAATTTCTGTAAGTAACTAACACATATATGTAAATAAAGAGTGAGGATTGACTAAGATGAGATTACTAGTAACTTGGTGATGCTTGCCCTATTTTTATGTAGTAACCACGTATTGAAATGTTTATATAACCATTTTAGGTTTATAATGTCTCATAAATTACAAAAAATCAATTAAGAATTTCTTAAAGACTATTAATAGATATATAATAAACAAGCACATGTTTTAACCTTTTTCAAAAAGGTGACATGTTAATGAAGACTTTTAACTGCACTTAATGTAAAATGAACAAAACTATTATTCATTATTTTTAAGAAAAACTCTTTTTTTATCAGTTTTAAAGGTTATTCCCATCAATGTAATATGTCATTGAAGAAGAAGATAACAAAAATAATTAAACGAAAATATAAAAGTGAACAAGACAAAGAAAAATAGAAAAAGATAATGGTCGCAACTGGGACACGAACCCAGAACCTCTCGCCTAACCTGGATGTGCGCGTTTTACCAATTCCGCCATTGGCACCTTCTATCAAACCGAATTGGTAAAACGCTCACGTGGTTACTTAGGCTTTTTTTTACATGAGCTCTACAAAGGAGGCCCTGAGAAAAATAATTTCCCTCAGGGCCTATGTCATCTTAGGGGATGCTGTGTGGAGAGCGTTTTTAAGGAAGGGAATGATATTAGGGTTCTGGGAAGGAAAAAGGTATGAGGAGTGGGTAGGAATCTGGGGGTCAGTGTATCCAGGAGTGACGGATGTATCAATCCATCCCTCCGACTACGGCGCAAGGCGATGGATCAGGAATCCGGCTGGAAAGGTCAAAAGGGTTCCCTCAACCAGTCTCTCTAGATCCGGCTTGCCATGCAGACTTGGATAAACCTCACCCCATGAACCCGGGCACCTCTGCTAAGTCACCAAACGTAGGCCTTGTGGGAGATTTCGATTAATTTTGAATTTCAGCCATGTATGAATCAACCTAATTATTTTTCAACACTATCGATAGCAAAATTTGCATGTTTTTAAATTATAAATATTAAGAAACATAATTAACTTATACCATTTTTTGTGACTAGAATCAGATCACTAATACGAAAAAAAAATATTTTTATTTTCATGCGATTTAAGATACAAAAATATGTATTTAAAAAAAGAGTTTTAAAAATTTATCACATCCCTGGAATTATTTCCCAAGGTTGGTAACTGCACATTGCATAGGGGTGAGTGGGTTGCTGGTAAGCAGTGCAGTGCGCAGGGTTGTCACAAGCACGCGCCCCCGCCCCCGATATCAAGTGTCTTAAAACAGTTATGAGCGCGGGGCAAGTGGATTTGACATCACGTCAAGGCGTGTGGTTTTGCAAATGCGATTCGATGTAACGGCAATGGGGCTTGCAGCGGTTAGAGGGACGATTATGGATTATGTTGACACTAATTTTATAAGTTGTTTATCGATGTTGGTGGTGAAACAATGTCTACTTATTCTGTATAGTGCGAAGTTGTTTGACGCACCCACGATATATAAATCTTCGGACTATCATGTGGTTGTATTTATAAACCTGATTGTTTCTACCATCCAATTGATTCAAAGCTTGTCACATAAGGTTATAACTATAAGGTATAATACTATTATTTATTTATTTATTACTTTTTTATTGGTCCATAGGGTAAATACACATTTGGTATCGATCGTGGATGTTTGAAACGCTGTAAAGGACAATAAATTCTAAAATTAGTTATGTCATTTTTCTCCGCGTTTTTTCCCTTTCAATCTGCGTGGTCGAAATACTTCTAGAAAAGCAAGGGCGTCTTTTGCGACGTGCATTTTAAAAAGATTTTTTTTTTAATTAAAAATAAATTAAATACTGCTATTAAGGAAATTTACCAAAAAAATTGAGTATCCTGAAAGATCTATTTATTCAATGTTATTTTATAATAAACATTCATAATTATATATCCACAAACAAACGAGAGATGATTTAAAAAAAAAAAGAAAGTAACTTTCTTTTCGCTGCCTTAAATACTCGTAACTAACATTTTGTCCTTTAGGACATTTCCAATTTTCCTGATCGATATGGTTACAATTGGTTTTTAGTTTTCTTTTGAAGTCACTTTTCTTATAAAAATTTTGACATGTTGACAAAAGTTTTCTGTGAAGCCATTACTAATGGTTCCACGATGGTTGATCCCCCGATAGTAGACCTCCAGCATACTTATATACAATATGCTACCGGTTTAGGGAAAATACGGTATACCTACTTACACAAATATAACTAAGTGTCACTGAAAGGGCGTTCAGAGAGGATGAACCGCCGAATAAAAAAAGTATAGAACACATTTTCATTGATAAAACTACTCGACTTTATATACCAGCGTATAAGTAGGTACTACAAAAAATCGGCACTGTAAATAAATTCGTTTGATATCCATACCAACTTATTGTTAAAGGTATTTTTTAACTCGATTTGAGGATTGAAAATAGTAAATAATGCACAAAAAATTGTGATTTTATAATAATTGTAATTTCGGGGAGCTAAATGTCAGTGGATCAACTGTCGGGTTACCTACATTTACAAGTATTATTAATTAGTTCGTTCATTGAACATATAATAGTTACTTTTCATCTGTTCATAATATATAATGTTAAAATGGGAAGGATGATCGAGTTTTGCCTTTTTGGATATTCTCCGCATTTGCCTGGTGATGAATGGAACCACGGAAACCATACCATACCATATCAAACAGAAACGAAACGTGTTCTTATAAAGTTCGGCGCGGCTTTCCGTTTTTAACATTTTTTTAAACTTATTTCATTAAGAGCTTTTGGTCTAGTTTTCCTTCCAATTAATAAATAAAGTCCTTATTCCCGGCTGATAATGCGAGGCGGATAAAATACGGCGTCCGTGGTGGCATACAAAAGGGATTTGCATTAATTGCACATAAAGTATCCTGTAAAAGCTGTTCCGAACAAAACGCACGGAAGGGGGAAGTCCACCCTAATAAAAACGCCGCGCCCGCCACTGTACGGATAAAAGTTGAGTTTACAGTTTGGTGAAACTTTATCGGAAAATTAAGTCATTAAAACTCATTATATGAGTAATATGACATACGACAGTACTAACCTGTCTTCTTTAATTATAATTATATTATTCACCACGTCATTAAGCATGTAAGTAAAGGTATTTTATTTATCAATCATACTATCTTAACGAACTGCAAAAACTCACCACTTTTTTATGTTCAATAAACTCTTTTTAATGCTTTGCAAACCGTCAAGTTTAGTTAAGGTAATGTAGATAATATTTATCGCCGACATTGCAATTTTTAATCGTGTAATTTTTACAACTTTTAGATTCTCACCTGTAACTACTTACTTCGTATGTTCAGCGTTTTTACTCGGCTTTACCCCTTTGAATTACAGGAGACCGTATTTTTCCCAGCTCACGTAGGTCTCAAATAAATAGTTGTATCTCCCTTACTGTCATGGTACGAAATATGATGTTAACGGTGTGAGAAAGAGAAAACTCAACGCTTATTATTTTCATATCTAGAAATTAACCGTAGAAATTTTTTAATGTGTCCCTCTATGAAACCAAAGTTTTTGGTTACAATTGTAAAAAACATGATGAAACTTTTGGATTTTTTATTAATTGTTTTTACATGGAATGACAAAAAAATGAGGTAATAGTAACGTTAAGGATATATTTGTCTAATAAAATGTGTATGCGTTTATATTTTCTTACGTTTTCAGTAATTTTAGTGAGAAAAAACGTGAGGCGAGCCATTTTTTTTACATTTTTTATTTATGTATTTTAAAACTTTAAAAATTCTATTTTTATTTCTGTTAATAACGTTTCATTGTATACTTCATCACCTTTCGAAAACAGTTTTGGTTTTCGGATTTGTCCAGAAATATTTAATTTTTTTGGATTTTATTGCAAAGCGGAAATATTTTTACCGTCTGAGAAAATACGCCCGATTTTTTAAGAATTGAACAATATTCACAGTCATAACGCGGTGTGTAAAGGTAAACTTGTGATTTTTTTTTATAAATAAGAATTTCTTCTGGTAAACAAAGAACACTCCTGATTCGAATCAGGATCACAGCGGTTTATTTAATTTTAGAATACGCTTCGCCCTCTTTCTTTTATTAATACAATGAGTATTAACACACTAGCTTAATCCTCCATACAACCTCCTGATGATCGCAGATTCTTTTTTTAAAATCGCGTGTCACGGCTACTTGCGCCTAGACCGAAGAGGATAGACGTGGGAGGCTTTGCGGAAGTTTGGGGAGGCTCTAAGGCCGGGGGTCCCGAATAATAAATGGCATGACATCTCACCCTCTCAGCCTGTATAATGGCGAACAGAATAGCCGAGGAAGAATCAAAATGCTTTGTAATTTAAATAACACTGAAATGTGTGCTTTCTGAAAAAAAAGCGGAGAAGGAGAAGAAGATTAGGGTTTTAGAAAGATTAATGGCGAACGTGCTATCGGTGATACGCAAAAATGCTATTTATACAATATAATGGGTTGAGATAGTGTGTGTGTGTTTTTTTATGTAACCTCGTAAATTTTATGCTTAAGGATTTTTACAAGACATTATTTGACAGCTACACTGGTAGTTAAGCTGTTTCTAAAAATTGAGTTGTCAAAAACAAATAACATTTATAAATTTAATTAAAACTAAATTTATAATGTTATGATCCAGTTCTGAAAGTATTTTAGAATGTATTTTAGTTACAGCTGTTTCGACTTGTAGTGTCATTTTCAAACTGTTTGAAAATGACATTACAAATCGAAACAGCTGTAACTAAAATACATTCTAAAATACTTGCAGAACTCGATAATAACATTATCAAATTTAATTTTTATTAAATTTCTAAAAATTAAAATGGAGTGGTACGAATTAAACACAAAAACAATTAATTAACATTTATAAAGCCTACCTTACGAAGAGTACACTTATTCGCTCACTGTAAGGTTGGGATAGACGGCCTTTTGGGAGGCGGGAATGGGTAATGCCGTCACGGGAACCATTTATTAAATAACAATACCTCTGCCATAAGTCACCCCAAGTGGTTCGTTTAGCAGAGGTGTACGGGTTCATCGGGTGAGGTGTGTCCAGGTCTTGGCGGCGGATGCGCTTGCATACCAGCTGTGTGGCGGGTCGGATCGGGAAAGGCCGATTTGGGGAGACCCTTTGAACCCTCTAGCTGGTTTCTCTCGACCCATTATGTTGCACGTTGCACCACAGCGGGAGGGATGGATTCATAAGTCCGTCGCTCTAGACGCACTGACTCCTAGAATCCGACCCACCCTTCATTATTTCCCAGTACTTCCTCTCATTCCTTTCATTAAAAAGACCCTCCTCGCAGCCTTTCCAAAGATGACATATACATATGACCCTGAAGAAATTTATTTTCCTGAAGGTTTCCTTCAAGGGGTTAGTGTAAAAAAAATATATAATATTAATTGACTTATCAAATTCTCAGTAATAATCCAGCATGAAGTAGGATACAAACCATCTATAAGCGACTTTAAAAAAATATCTTTATAATTTTCGTAAAAAAATTATTTTTCATTTCATATTATGTCGATTTATTATACTAAAATCTATCATCTGCTTTCCAAAAGAAATTTTATTTTGAAATTTGATCAATAACAGCGAATATCTTTGCAATTGAATAATAAGTTGGAATATTTGAAGACATGATAATATATTATTTTGTCGAGGCTAGAAAGCTAGAGCGATATTCTAAAATTGTGGCAGCCCTACTACTTATTCGACTTGTCTTGTGAACGAATGTTTGAAATGTTGCTTCTCGGGAATTATTATTATTTCCGAAGTTCGACGATCAGTCAGGTTCCAAACCAGACCATTTGATGACATTTTATTAATAATACACAATACACGCGCGCTGCAAATACATCTCGCGATAATAAGTTTATAACACTAAATTTCTCCACTGCTCTAAATCGAAATTTTTCGCGCGGAAATCGGGGTCTTAAACAGACTAGTTGGCAAGTAGAAAACGAGAAAATAATCGATCCACTTACAAGTATTTATGTTTCCCACCATTTCCTCTCACAACAAATATGTAAAGTCCGCTTTACACAATCAGTTGCATCTTAACATCACGTCGCTGCCAGGTTAAGATGATTTAACGCAAGTTCGTATATTATTTCGAATGATACATCGTATTTGCGAGAGGGACCTCGCTGTTCCGCTGTAAATCTCGATGCCTTTATATAATCCCCTCTCCCACGCATGTGCGGTTTGACAATGTAAAAATACCCAGCGTAATTATTATGAATTTTCTGTCAACATATTTATTGAAGCGATAACTCTTCGCGTTATTTAACAAGCTTGGCATCGCATGGGTCATTGAATCGCTCGATTCACTTCGCACTTCTCTAGATTTAAACTTGATATTCGCTCAAAACCTTTGTTCGAATGACTCGAGGTTGTATCAAGCTGTTTTATTCATTTCTCCTTGACAGGAAAAAATATATCTAGGTATTTACACGGCTTCTGGAAGTTAGTGGTACAAGCGGGAAACTGATGAATCTGCATCGTGTAGAGAATTTTTAGAAATTTAATTAAATTTAAATTTGATATGTTATTATAGAATTCTGCAAGTATTTAAGAATGTATTTTAGTTACAGCTGTTTCGACTTGAAAGGTCATTTTTAAACTGTCGAAACAGCTGTAACTAAAATACATTCTTAAATACTTGCAGAACTCGATAATAACATATCAAATTTACATTTAATTAAATTTCTAAAAATTTAAATGGAGTTCTACGAATTAAACACAAAAACAATTAATAAATGAAGAGAATCCTTTTTTATGGATTAAAACTTTTGGAGCCACGTCCAGGCTTCGACGCATCTTAGCTGATAGTAATCTCGAAGCGACAAATAGTTTTTTTTATTAATTTTACTTTAAAGAAATCAACTATGGAATCGTTTTCCTCAAAAACGAAAGCTCATGTATTAAAAACTTATATCAACCACAAATTGATTACAAATTTATGATGTATATTCACCTTGTTTTATTATATATTCTCGACACAGAGAAATATGTTCTTGATTTATTTTGTTCCTAGGCTGATTTTCAAGAACTTAGGTTCATTTTCTCTGAAATAGAAGCCTTTTCCGTTCATTCTGATTTTCCTGCCGTTGGCTGGTACTTTTAACGCAAATTCTGAACACTTCTATGTTACTTCTTCAATCACCGAAAATTCACATTGTGGCATCATTTTAATTAGATAAAAACAAAGCACTTTATATACACCATCCAATTAATCAATAGTATCAACATGTTTCAAAAACAACGGTTTCTTTGTCGGGATATAGGGAAATTAATATATTTTTAATAATTTTCATTTTGTCCTGACAAAAAAACCATCGGTTTCGAAACATATTGATAATTTTGATTAAATAAGTGGTGTATATGAAGTGATTTTTTTTCATTTAACTTCTATGTATAGTCGGCTTTAAAAATCTACTCGCCTAATATGATACTTTTTTTTTTTTTAATTTTTTTTAAAAGAAAGACAAACATTCCCGGATTATGAATAACCCGACAATATTTTAAAATCCTCTACTACCACCACAGTAAGCCTAAAATGTTTCTTGAGTCGTGATGGAGAACTTAGCTAGCTAAAGAATCGAACAAGGAACGCGGTGCCCACTCAACCACTGACCGGTCATACTATATTTATCTGTTGATAATTTTGGTTAAATAAGTGGTGTGTGTAAATTGAAGTGATTTATATAACTTCAATGTTAAGTTAGCTATGATAACTGTTCACCTGTTAGGCCATATAAGTGTAAATAATGAACGAGGAAAGGAGTGTAAGGAGAATATATGACGCAAATGTGAATGGTAGAAGAAGTTGGGAACGCCTGAGAAAGACATGGTACGACCAAATGAATCAGATACTTTAGTCGGGCCATGTGAAGAGTCGGAATAAAAGAAGAGCATGTATGAGACGATGTATGAATGTGAACGAGGCTAGGAGTGTGTGCCAAGACCGAGTTGTTTTGCGGTCTGTCCTCTCTGCCTTCCCCTGCGGGGAAACGGCGTGATGGTTAGTTAGTTATAATTCGAAGTGTAGTAGTGTTAGCTTGAATTGATACCAAGTGCCACTTTCTTTTATCAATCATCAATCATTAATCAAAAAAAAATATCAGCATTTTTACCCAGAAAACATGATAAACGCGACCAGCGCTATTGACTCTAGACCAAGACCTTAGAGTTATTGACTTAGGATTTCATACGAAACACCTTTAATATTTACAGATATGAATGTTTCTATTGTAAAAACCTGTACAGATAAATTACGGCGACCGCACGGTCGAGCCGGTAATCCGTAGACGCTAAGCCTGCATGAGAAATCGCTGTCCCGTCCGCGGGAAGAAATATTGTTTAAAAAGGCAAAAAGGTCGGACCGCGTATACAAGAAAGGCCGGGGGTATGTATTTGAGTTTTTAAACGTCAATTATCTCTCTTTATCCGACCGCTTATTAAAGATGAAATGCTATAATGATTGAGGTGCGCGCATGATTAAGTGTTCGGTAGCGAGGACTGACGTGTTCCACAATGAGATGACGGCCAGATACGAGATGGTCATGACCCAGGAACGAGCTGCCAGAACAAAGGGGCCATAATAAAATAGAAGAGCCAACAATGCCGACTGACGGAAGAACAAAGTGTAGGAATATCGCCAAGTGGACCGACCACGACTTACGGACAAAAAAGTTTTGACCGACAAGATAAATTATTTTGAAAATAAATAAAATATCAACCCACTGTTTATTTTCAAAACTCCAAATCAATATAATTTCGTCGGCTTTCTACCCAAAATGAACAAAAAAAAATAGATATGATTTTAGAAAATTTACGAACAAAAGTATTTTCGTTATTTATTTTTGGGGTGATGTGCGACCTCCTTCTTTAGCCAATGTTTCATACATCTGCCCTGATGATGAACACTGTAACGCTCTTCGAAACGTTGGCTAAAGAAAGAGGTAGCGCAACATAGCATAACACCCCCAAAAAAATAACGAAAAAACATTTTTTTAGATAATATGATTTGAGATTTTCGCGGCTAAAACTATAATCGTAATTTATTTTTGGGGTGTTATCTACCTCCTTCTTTGGACAACGTTTTGGACTGCTTTACAATGCCCATTATCATTGTGAAATGATGAATGGATGATGATTACCCATTACACATCCGCCTTGATGAGGGACACTGCAACGTTGTCCGAAACCTTGGCTAAAAAAGGAAGTAACGTAACACGGGGTAATATCTTAAAAATAAATAATGATAACAATTTTTTAGATGAAAATTGGTTTCAATTTATTTGTTGGGAGAATACATTGAGTAGGTACCTACTTTAAATACGCCAAGAAAACATCTATGTATGTTTAAAAAATTCAATACTTTGTTTAAATTATGTATAAGAGCCATGAGGCGTTGTATAGTATATTTACAGTTGAACTGACTCGCTTAGCGAACCTGTATTGAGGCAGCATTTTTATGAAAATTATATAACTCGATTCCTTCCATGATTTTTAATTACATCTATTTGAATTTCGATTTTGTTTTCTTGAATGAACGAATCCAAATCTTGGAAGGTAAAATTTACCTACTTCCCGACATTCGATCGGGCTGAAACTCGGCAGATAGACTAGTCGAGGACAATGCATTCTAACAACTTTCAGTGGCACTCATGCACGCTCTGAAAATAAATTGGATTTTGCGATTTTTTTATATCTAAATGCCACCCAAAGGGTGTCGATTATTTTAATGGTCACTTTTTTGCTTTCGGTTAACACATTATGCAATGTGCATCCACAATATTCGCAGTTTTGTCCTATCCATTATGATCACGTCTTCGAGGTTGCAGCTAAATAAATTTCAATACATCGTCGAAAAATAAAGTGACGATTGGCCTAGAAAACTTCCAAAAAGCATAATAAAGCTTGCTTCTTTGACATATTTTGACTACGTACAATGACAATAGTGACAATCCTTTTGAAGATTTATAATAGCACCTCTTCCAATCTTTCAAATATTGCAATCATATTGTGAAATTATAAAGAGAATAATAAGTTGAATGTATGAAGGTACAATGTACACAAACGTTCCATTGACTAGTCTTCAGGTCGTGCAAACTTTTATATTTAAGGTCTGAAACTTCAACATCGACAATTCATGAGAGTTCGAAAGGTTAATCTCAGTTTTTTTTTGCATACGATTATTAAGCATTATTCTTTCATCGCCATTATGGCAGACAATGAAATCTGTTTATCTTCAGTGCTAAATGTTTGCACACAAGACTGATTTGTTCATCTTTACCTATTAATAAATGGTTCTTTCTGTTATTATAATAACATTAATAAATGTACATTAAAGGAATTTCTTTGCGAGCTGATTTTTTTTCATTCAACACTTGACCTGTGACCGCTTTCGCAATTGTTTGATATTCTAAGATGTTGTAATTTTTTATACCAAAGCCTTTTTGCTGTGGCAAATCGAAAAACATCAATGAATTAGGTAGGTATCCCATGACTAAATTCAAATCATAAATTACTTCTTCAATATTCGCAAATGCACTTTGTTGCATAATTTTTGAAAATGAAAACAAATCACTTTGTAAAAAACCATTTATTTAATTAAAATTATCTTCTTGTTTCAAAACCAAAGGTTTCTTCGTCAGGATAAGATGAACTTGTTAATGAATGTACAAAGAGATTTGTTTTAATTTAATTTAACAAACCATAAACATTATCATTATGTACCATCTAAGAGGAATGCTGTTTGTTTCTTTGATGTTTTTGAAAGGAACATTTTGAGGCGTATCTTCGGACCGGTTCTAAAAAATGGATTTTGGCGCAGACGTTACAACATTGAGCTCTAAGGAGCTAAACGTCAAAAAATTATAAAACTGGGAAGACTTCGGTGGCTGGATCATGTGGAGAGAATGACCGAGTATCAAGCACTAAAGTCCGTGCTAAACTCAAGACCGACAGGGCGAAGGAGCCTGGGAAGGCCATGACTAATATGGAGTAACAAAGTCCTCAAAGACATATCTACCTTGTGCTTCTAAATAGGAGAGAACTGGTACGCAAATGAGATGGATGGAGGAAGACTCTTGATAAGGCCAAGACCCACCAGGGGTTGTTGAGCCAAGAGTGATGATGATGAAAAGTTATCTATGAAAATTGGGTAAGAGTCATGCACCACTGGATTCATGGTTTCTAATACCTACTTTGTTTATGCGTTCTGATGGAATGAACCTACCCACAAATTAATAATGTATTATTGTTAACTGAAAACTTTCATCAACCTATCTGAATCTGTCACAATCCATCTTCGTTAAAGTCTCAGCGAAGACTTAATTAATTAATAATCGCGTGGATTTTGTATCTTGTCAGCATCCCAACAACTATGTACACCGAATATTAAATAATAACAACACACACTCACAAGGGATACTCCGGCATAATGTATGGCACTCAGAATGCTTCTCCTCGACAGGAAAACATCCCATAAGGATTAAACAGATTACTCAACCAATTTGAATATTTCTCATCGCTATTGTTATCAGTTCTATTCAACTACAAATCAAGTATTGTCTATTCAGGAATGACTTCCCCTACGGAGGTTCTACCGCCTACCTAATTCCTGTCTTCTTCCTTCGTACTTCTTACCAAAGCCCAATCTACTGAAGCAGTAAATAACTCGTAAACTATTCCCTCCTCTACACATCGTCTATCTGAAAGTTTTCAGTTTCTGAATATTAACTGCATCGTGGTTTAACATGGATAATATGCAAATTCCTGCAATCATTGAACATGACATATATTAAACCTAATATGGATATACACGTTCGTGTTGAGTCACCAAAGAATTGCAAATTACAAGAAATCTTGTTTGCGCAATGAACCAAGCAATCATTAATGACTTAGGTATTGATTTCATAAAAATATTTAAATCACTACCGAGTTACGTAACTTATGTGATTGTGATAACTCTACATTTGGTTTACAACGTGGTCAAGTTTTTTGACAAGCTTTATTTTATCGATCTTTGAAATAACATAATATATTTTTTTTACATTAACTCCACACAGGATACTATGGGTAGGAACTCAATACTATGTCACCATGGGGGATGCTTTTTGGAGGGTCTTTTAAAAGAAAGGAAGTTCTGGGAAGGAAAAGGGTATGAGGGGGGGAGTGGGAATCTGGGGGTCAGTGAATCCAGGAGTGACGCATGAATCCATCCCCCCACCTGCGACGGAAGGTTTTAGGATCGAGAGAGTCCGCCACCAAGACCTGGGCATATCTCAATCCATGAGCACACAGGCATCTCTAGTAAGTCACCAAACGTAGCGAACCGCTTGGAGTGACTTATGGCAGGGGTGTTGGTTATCGAATGAATGGTTCCCGGTGGGGCGGCACCCATACCCGCCTTGCAAATTAAATTAAAATTTAATATATAGGTATAGGTACCTACCTACCTAGATAGTCAGAAAGAGTTTAAAATATGTTTTTTTTTGGTAAGTGGTACGTCTATTACGTTTTTATAGTGATATGTTTATTACGTTTTTATACGTAATAAACGTATAAATGAACCACTTAAGCATTAATAATATTAGTATAGCTGTCGGCTTAGGTCAAAATGTAGATTAGTACCTATTTTATATTTGTACACTAAATATTCATATTAGAATACTCATATTTGAATTTTTGCTATCAAAGAAATCTCCATAGTAACCTAAACAAATAACAATATGACAGCCCACGCCAAACATTTACTTGGCAACACGCTTTGCCAATAAACGTATAATAAATAATTTCATAACGCCACAGCTTATTCATAACGCCAGAGCTTACCAATATATGTAGCCTATATAAGTGCAGTTATAATATTCTGGTTGCAGACTATGTATGTTCTGCCAGAATTAAAGAAAAACCATTTACATGTTCTGAGTGTACTTTTAATTACAGGTACAGATTTAATTTAATCCAGTTTTGTGTTCAGAATGGAAGATTCATCTGCTGACACATTTTATCTGAGGAAAACATTCTCCTATTCGATGTGCAGTTATAAAATTCTAATTGCAGACTGTTTATTCAATGCCAGAATTAAAGAAAAACCATTTTCATGTTCTGATTATAATTTTAATTCACCACATCCAAACTGGTTTTGTATTCAGAATACAACGATAAATTAAATTACGAGTTGCAGATTCATCGTGTACCAAGTGAAGCTTTACATTGGAGTTAAATGCTGCAAAATTCTGAGAAATTGATTGTTCCGTGTATTTTCTCGATTTCCGACAGCGGTTTTAAACTTTGCAGTAGAATTTATAAACACGATTTTCGTCGGAAGAATACTGGTCAACTATGATTATTAAAAAAATCGACTCGTATAAAAATTGATCACAGTAAAAAATCACAGCACAAATGTTCCTCCGCCCCGGGCGGCCGGAACCCACGTTACGCCACTGCCTATATTACTCGCAAATAATGTAGCTTTCGATTAGTGAAAGAATTTTTAAATTCCATTCGATATTTATTACGTGAAAGAGTAACTCACATCCATCCATACAAACATTCGCATTTATAATAGGTATCTATTAGTAAGATTTAATTATTATCTATCTACCTACTGTTTAACCACGATGAATTTTTAATTGTTTGATATGTTGTTTTGCAAAGGGGATGCTAATCTAAACTATTCGAACTAACTGAACTAACTCGTACATGTACAAAAAATTGATTTTTAAAAGAAAATTCAATAACTTGCACGACATTTTTAATTGATTTAAAATTATTTCTTATGACAGATCATCGAACAACATTACTTCAGTATTTTTTATGAGTAAAGGCTTGAATGCAATAGTGTTGTAATTTTTCGTACTGTTTATGTTTGGTATTTTTTCGTGCGTTTTGCCTCCCAGTTGGCATCACAACACGTATTATTTGGGTTAGTTATGGAGCTATCTATTCGGTGTAAAATATGCAGAAAAATAACCCGTCAGTTTATAGTCCTTCGGAAGCTGTATAACGCCTACGCTCCGTGGACCAAATTCGCGGTGGTCAAAGTAAGATGCTCCGAGGCAGCATTATTCGTTGTCGACTAAATTGCGGGTCACTGTCAAGAATTTACCTTGTTTTCTCGATATAGAAGCATTCTGATAAAATTATGTATTTTTAAACAAATCTACGAAACTGGAATGCAAAAGGTTTTTATTGATAGGTATCATCTGAATTATATCATCATTCCTTTACTACTTCCTTCGCAATCCATTTGTTATATCCATTCAATATATTAAGAACGTAATTGCTGTCAATATTATAGTTCCTGCTGATTTTATTGGTTTTCAGTGTGTACTTTCTTCCACCATAAACGGTGTTCAATAGATTCAGTGAGTAATTTCTGCCAACATAATAGGTGTTCAATAGATTGAGTATTTAGTTCATGCTAATGTTATAGGTGTTCAATAGGTTCAATTAGTATTTTTATTCAATGTGATTTGAGTTCAATAGATTCAGTAAGGACTTAATCCTGTTCTGATTTTATAAATATTTATTAAATTCAGTTGGTACCTACGTAAATTCTGCCAAATGTAATGCAATGCGTAATTTTCGCCAATATAGCAAGTGTTCCAAAGTTCAAATTGGTAAGTCCTGCTAATATTTCCGCATGTAGGATATTATTTTTGCCAACGTTAGAAGTGATGGAGGCCCTGAGGAAAACAATTTCCCTCGGGGCATGTTTCATCTTAGTGGAGGATATGTGGAGTCTTTTAATGGAAAGGAAGGAGAGGAAGTTCTGGGAAGGAAAATTTACGAGGGGTGGTAGGAATCTGGGGGTCAGTGTTTCCAGGAATGACAAACGTATGAATTCATTACTCCAACTGCAATAAAATTATGGGTTGAGAGAGTCCGGCTGCATGGAGAGGTCAAAAAGCCTCCTTTAACCAAGGAGTTGATGGGGGACGCATTCCGCTGCCAAGACCTGGACAAACCTCACCCCATGAACCTTTTCAAACCTGCTAAGTCATAAAACGCCACGAGGTATTGGTAAACAATAAATGGTTTCCGGGGCGGCGGTACCATACCCGCCTCCTAAATTAAGAGTGAAGTTTCAGTGTAGAATTTCCTGTCTAAATTAAATGTTTCTATTATAGTCTAATAATTTCGGTTGGTAATTAATTTCTTTCCACAATACAGGCGTTCTACGGGTTTCTCATTGAGTTTTTCCAATATTCAAGAATCTTTTTCAAAAAAAATTCAGTCAAAACGCTCAAAAACACTTTATGATAATTGTGCGTGTAAATTTTTTTACTGAAACTCGATGAAATGAAAAATCGACACTAAAAAATGAGACAAACACATACATCTATGGGATTTAGCCTGCGAGAGAATGATATAGAATAATCGGTCTCCTATTTGTGAGGTGTTTCGTAACCTCCCCACTCTTGTATACTTTAGATTTATAAAGGTTTCACTTCTACCGCGTGTGAATTGCACAATGTTATTTTATTGATTTTGCCAAAGCATTCTCCGATAATTTATTATTATTAGTATTGTTAATAATTGTTATCCAATGTATCCAAGGCTTCTACGTTGAACAAGCACTGTAAAAGTTGAGTCTCTTTCAGCGCAGGTTAAGCCGGGAGCAACGATTTAATAACGCTTTAAATTAGCGATGATTGTGTCGTAAGTTGTTTGCAAACACCGAAGGCTGCAGGCTACCTGCTCAGATCACCTCACTCTTAGCCGGGCTCAGTCAACCAACCAACCAACCGACTTCTCGCTGACTGTAAGCAAGCTCGCGCTTGTTTTGTAGCGAAGATTATGTTAGTAGCTTTATGATATTATTATGGTGTAAAAAGCTATAAGTAATAAAGTTATATAATATACATGGTGTGCGGATATTGGTGGTATACATAAGCGGGAAACTGATTAATCTGTATCATATTTGGAGTCATTTTATGGTATAATTTTTATTTTTTTATTTGAGCTTTCTTTTTTTGAGTAAATCGAGTCCGAAGTTGAAATGCTTAGTTTTATGTTTAGGTTTAGATTAAATTCGAAAAAAACTTACTATCCCCTTTTTATTTTATTTTTTAAATGCGTCGAAGTTTGGATACGGTTCCAAATTTTTTATAACCCATTAGTTAGGTACCGAAAAAAGTTTTAAAAATAAAACAAAATACTAAAAATCGATTTTTTTTGGTTTGTCAAACATGTATTTTACTATTCACCAGTCTCCCCTTAATACCACTAATTTTCGTGCTGATATGTGTATTTTTTCTAAATCTGAAGCTTTTATTTATGAATGACCACGATTCCACGACAACCCTACAAAGTGGCATTTCGACACCCCTTAAAAAAGTCATTATCTAAAGGTTAAGAAAAAAAGCCCATAACCTAACGTAACTTAACCTATTTAAACAAAAAAAAAACAATTTCATCAATTGTAATGTCTTTTCAAAGGAGTTGAAGTTGTATGTTGTCGAGTTGTCCGGTCACCGAATAATTTACTTACTTAGGTACTTACCCCTTTTTCTACTGAGTTATTTTCGTAACATCTTGGATCAGCAGTCTACACAATTCATAATAAATAATAAGTCTATCACCATGTGCAAATCTTTAAAGTAGTTTTTTTTTTTTCTTTTTGTGTCAAAATGAACGCAGACTACAAGTGGTTTGGATTTAAAAGGTGATTAAATTCTTAGAAACAAATATACATATTTTTTTAGATCACATTATTTTTATTACATACTCTACCGGTATTGGAAGTACCTTTCCTTCGTCATGAGACTATAGTTTTAATATGTCCTGTGTTAAATTACCAGATATTTTTCCAGATCAGAATATTTTTCTTTCTTTCGTGTTTCACGTTTTTCTTTTGAGAGTGGTCGATATTATTAACAATGATTTTTAATTCCTTTAAATCGTCTATGTCTATGCATAAATTCTAGTTAGTAAAAATATGACGACATGTTACGGAGATGAAAATACGATACTATACGATTTCTCTCTTCAAAAATGTATTATATATCTAGTTGCTATACGTAAGAATATTCTGATGTTCAAAATAGCTCTCAATTGCCATAAACTAACGAAGAAAATTTTCCCGCGCACCTTATAATAACCATAAATAACAAATAACGATGCAGCCCGTCAAGGAAGCTAGACACAATGTCAACTAAACATAATTTCAACATTTTCGTGCAGCAAACGGTTGCATAATTTGCTCAGTAGTAAATTACCAATTTACCAACAAGCAGTTCGACATTTGAATTAACCTGTGTACATTTATGAAGTTTATTTTATTGGCCAACAATGAGAACGAATTTTTTTTTTATGTTAACTTGTATAGCAGCTATACAAAACATATAAATACATAAATAAATCATATTTTAAAAAGATATGTGCTATTTGGAACTCTAATTGGGTATTATGCTATTATAACACTGAAAATGGGGAAAAAATAGGTTTCAGATTAGAAAAATGCTCCAAAGACTCTCGTCTTGTTAAATAGCGAAAATTGGAAAAAATATTAAACAATTATCCCTCGTCTTTCTATCGACACTTTAATAAATTCAATGACTGGAGCGATCACGTAGGGAGAAATAAATTTGCCTCGATTGCTTGAGATTTCCCAGAAGGTCATTTTTTTTAATTTTTCGCTAACATTAAAAAAATCATATCTTCGAATTTTAACATGAAGACATAAAAACTTATTAAAGTGCTATATAGTCAATGAATTAAACAGTATTTTACCGTTTATTTAATATTTTTAGGATTTATAAAAAAATATTAAAAAATCGTAAAGTAAAATCGCGCAAATTTTGAGTGTTTTTACTTGAAACTGCCGTGAGGGAAACTTATTCGGGTCAACATAGAATATTTTCGATTTTTGTATGTTGTCTGTGGTATACTTGATAATGAAAGGTGCATATCCATGGAAAAAGGACTTAATTTAAAATATTTAAAAAATATATTTTTAATATTGTTCTATAATAGTATACGAAGTTCAGATTTGCCACATCTATGGTCATAATAGATAAAGCATTTCAATAGCTTCTTTTTAAAATAAACAGCTGGCCAAGGAAATGTTTTAAATAATAACAATAAATGTTTTACGATTTGTAAGAAAATGTAGTCCATTTTTGGACCGAAATCAATCGCAGAAAAATAAAAGTTGTCCATTTTCCGACCGAAATCGCTCCATTGGTTAAAAGCACCAAATACGCGATGAAAACGATGTATCACATTGAAAAAAGTTGCGTTGATCTGTAATTTCAAAGACAGACAAATCTGTGCTATTTTTATAATACTCAAAATCACCATTCGAGAGATATTATTGCATCGTAAAAATTGTCTTCTGCTTCATTGTTTAGAGTTACTTGAAGGCCCAGTGGACAAGATCCCCGGCTAACAGTTGAGTGGATCGGGTTCGACACTCAAAATGGTTACCAACTTAATAAATGAAAGCGTTTTTGTTTTTAATCTTCGGGTTTATTACTAAATTTGTAGGTGAGCTAACCAATACATACTATAACATCATAAGAAACGCGTTTAAATTAGAAATCAAACTAACCGGTTAGTGAGTGAACGTTCCCACCCCTCTGTTAGCTAACCTTCTATCGTAACACAAGCAACATTTTCCGCTTAAAAAATGAATGCAGGAGGAATTAAATCATTGCCAAATACTACAGTCTAATATTAGTAAGTTTAAAGATTGGTGCATTCAAAATAATTTAATTTTAATTGTAGAAAAGTGTAAAACCTTGACTTTCTTCAGAAATAAAAATCCTGTTTTGCGGAACTGCATTGCCCACTCTCCGATATAAAGATTTCACACTATGGGAAATCAGTACTTAAGTGATGTTGACATATTCAACATCAACTTGGCGAATTTTGTAAATCTTGTAAAAAACTTATTCCAAAACTATTCCTAAACATATCTGTATTTTTGTGACTTGTGGGCATTTTTATCTAATTTTATTTTAATCATTTCTCTATCTTTTTTTTTTTTTTTTTTTTTTTTTTTCGTTGTTAGTTTTTGGGGTGTCACAACACGGCATAACACCCCAAAAACTAACAACGAAAATGCTTTTGGCCGTGAAAATCTAAAAACTTATCATTTCTCTATCTGTTTAAAAAATCATCTGTCGTAAACAAATTGTACTACTGTAAAAGCCCTCTGGGCGTTGAATAAATAAATTAATAAATAAATTTAAGTAATATTGTCAGGTTATTTATTACCCATCTTTAAAAATATATAATCAAAATACTAATTTCGGTTGTACAGTTTGGCAAGAAAGTGTAGAAAATAAATGATGGCGCCACAATCGTTTTTTAGGTTTTAAATGGCAACACCAAGATGGCTCATAAGACAATGAATATAAGTTTTAAAAAATACTTCGTTCAAAATGCATATTTCATAATGTATTTGTATTCTCAAAAATTTTGCAAAAAAACTATAATTTAATCGAAGAAAAATTACAATTTACTATAAATAAAATAACACAAAACAAATTATAAGTGGGCTTGTATTTCGTTATAAGGTAATAATAATAATATTAATATAGGATGGGGCACTGGATGGGGCGGTATATATACAAATCAAAAACAAACAATTTTCATATCGGTATCACAAAAATTAATTATAAAAACAACAACCTTACTCATATTCGTCAGAACTTTTATTCAAACAATTTAAGGTCAGAAATTTAAGTACATTATACTTTTATCATGCAACATTAAAAAATTTATAAAGATAATGTTCAAAATATAGTTGAACCCTTTAAAAATAACAGAAATCTTGGGCAAACATCAATACTTCCTACTCCGAAATGTAAAAAAACCAAAGGACAGTTAAATCATAAATATCTCGGAGTTAATTTTTTTAATTCACTACCTGAAAAAATCAGAAACAGGAACAGTAATTTAAAAAGATTTAAAACTCAGCTTAAAAATTACAACGAAAATTTGTACTGCACAAAAAAAAATTAAACCAATATAATAACCCCCTTCCCCCCCCCATATACACGAGTCCTACTTATTTATGGGGGTAAATCATCCGTCCGTGCCATTCGTCAAAAAAATATTTTTTTTACACAGTACGTAAAGAAATCCCAACTTTAAGAACTTTACTAACCGTACTCAAAGAAGACATTGGATTTGATGGTAGCCGGGAAAATTTACGAAAAATTTTGCATTCCATTGGCTTTGTTTATAAAAAAGTGCAAAACAAACAGAACTGCACTTATTGAAAAAAACAAATATAGCGGCTAAAATTAACATGGATATCCGAAATTTACCAGAAGAACTGCAAAAAAATATAATTCACTTAGATGAATTCATTCAGCCTACAAGCTAAAGAAATGCTGGCAATCTATATGCCCTGATGATGGACACTGCAACGCTGTCCGAAACGTCGGCTGTAGTAGGAGGTAGCGCAACACGGCATAACACCCCAAAAACTAACAACAAAAACACTAGATAATATTCATTTAGAAAGAAAGACTGAGAAAACTAAGAAAAAAGTAACTTTTCTATGAGTTTAAAGAAGTTGCATATTATTATTATTTTTTTGTTAATTGAGTTATTCCCTTTTTCTTGTGGCCTAATATTAACTGTCAAATGTAAATGTAAAATTCGGATTTTTAAACATAACCTCAAATCAGATTGTAATGGTTATAATCGCTCGAAAATTGGCATAAATCTTGTAATACTAATGAAATTCATTAAAAAACGATACTACGTACCAGTCATTTTTGTAGTTCGTTTGTAAACATTTTACAAATTAGGCATAGGAGCTTCTTCGCGCGATAATCGGCTAGGCAGCGTTGAAAACCCAGTATATAACTTCTCTTGCACCACTACGTATTGGTTTGTTCATTTTTATTCAATTCAAACAATGCACAGGCAAACAATGAAAAAACAAACATTAAACGAGTGATTTTCAGCTTTTTCTACACTTTTTAAGTCAGTAAAGCTAAGAGCCATACGAAATGTCATTGACAAAACGAGTATTTCGGTGTTACCATAGTAATGAAAAATTTAGTTCCAAAATAATTAATTTCTAGACTTAATTGCCAAACTATAAGTCTGTTGAGAAAGTACCTATCTACTTATAATTTAGCACCTATCTCATGAATAGAAAACTATTTTAATTCCATATTTGAAATGTGTATTTCGTTTCTTTTAACTTATTCGAGATCTTGACAAGTAAAGTCAGATTTCAGGATTTTTCCCCGGTTTATTTTTTAACTAGAAGATATACCAACGGTGTTTATCAGAAAGTTAAATTTCTGATCGCCTCCGTAATTAAAAAAAAAAAAAAAATAATATTAAGAAAATTCACAATACATACTTGTTTTTGAAAGACTTGATCGTAAGGAAAACGAGCAAAACGTATGGGAAATTATTGCAACCAGCATCGAGAAAAATTGCGAAATCTGACTTTGCTTCATAATAGCATTTGACCAGTTAAATCAAGCACTACTTATCAAGAAGCTAGAAATGTTTGGCATTAGTGGAAATACTCTGAAGTGGTTTGAGAGTTACATTACTGAAAGAAAACTACAAGTAGTGGTAGGAGGATACTCAGCGGACCTTTTTACTGTAACATCGGGAATTCCGCAGGGCTCTCATCTTGGACCCCTGCTATTTTTAATTTTTATTAACGATATAGTTTTAAGATGAAGCCATACTAAATAATGCAAAATCATACAAAATCGTATGTTTTAGTTTTGAAAATTTGACCGCTTAGAAGTAATATAGGTGCTTCAATTAAATACTGCGTGTAGAACATTTTTTTTTTTTTTTTTTTAAAAGAAAGACAAACATTCCCGGGTTACGAATAACCCAACAATATTTGAAAATCTCCTACTACCACCACAGAAAGCCGAAAATGTTGCTTGTGTTGTGATGGAGGACTTAGTCAGCCAAGGAATTGAACATGCGACGCCCGGGTGGGACCCAAGCGCTATGCCCACTCAACCACTGACCGGTCATACCTTGGCCCTTAATTAATAAGCTTAGAAAAAAATAAAGTATTAGGTCTATAAAAAACATTTTTAACTGAAAACCCTCCTACTTATAAACACTTTTTCGTATATGGTTTTATTGCATAATGTGGCAAATTTAGTTTCTTATATAATTATCGTGAAAAAAAAAGATATTTACTCCCGAACCTCACAAAATAAAATATAATATGCATTTTCGCGTTGGTATTTTTGACATCATGGCGACAATACGGCAGTCGACGAATTTGTTATATCAAAGTGAACCTTATACCGTCCACCGAAGAACGACTGGCAGCCGCCCCATTCTTCCGTCATTACTCCTCCGAACGGAGCGGAGAGAAGTCGTGTTATGCTCCGCGCCGCTTATTTTCGTGAAATCAATTTAAAAATTCCAATAAACAATGCATAAAAAAGGAATTAATGTTTTTTACAGGCCTTTACGAAATCAACATGTAAAAAAAAATCTCAAATATTTTTTCCAACCTTTCCAAAAGCTTTTTCTCAAGTATTTTTAAACTCCTCCCATAAAAGGGCGTGAATTCCGATTTCGATTTTTTCCTGTACTAGTGGATCGCCTTAAGAATAAAATTTTCAAAATATCTCCTGTTTGCCGACGACCTAAAACTGTACAAAAAAATCAAATCGCAGGAAGATTGCATCGATTTGCAAAAAGATCTATCATCACTACACGAATGGTGCACACTAAATTATTTGTATTTTAATAATAACAAATGTGCTGTAATTTCCTTCACAAAGAACAGAAACAAATTTTCAAACACGAATCACATTAACAATATCGTTTTATCAAACATAACTTCAATTAAAGTATGACTCTTCACTTAGCTTCAATAAACATGTAGATACAATTTCAAAAAGTGCATCACAAATATTAGGATTAACTCTTAGAATCACAAATTGCTTTAAAAGTGCAGAATTAACATTAACATTATATAAATCAATTGTGCGAAGTATTCTCGAATACGGATCCACTATTTGGTCTCCCAATTATGAGATTCACAATTATAGAATCGAATCCATACAAAGAAAATTAACCCGTGTTATTACATATCGCGAAGGTTTATCTGATCAATTTGGAACGTATAACGACCGAATTCTACACTATAAACTACACTCTCTGACAGGAAGACGGAAACTTTCCGATTTATTGCTTCTGCACAAAATTATACATGCATCAGTTGATACACCAAACATTTTATCCCAAATTTACATCAACACACCATCAAGAAATTCAACAAGGAGGTTGCAAGATATTTTCTATATATCTACCTACCACACAAATATAGGATATTTCTCCCCTTTACCACGAACATTAAGACATTATAACACTATACACTGCTCTAATGATGAAATTGACATTTTTAATAACCCATTCAAACACTTCAAAAAACATATTTTACCATCAATCGTATAAAGCTGATATTGTGATGAAGCCCTTTATTCAATGACGTGAAATATTGTACCTACTAAATCCAGGTGCCAATAATAAATTGTTGGTGATTCTTTTGTATTCTACATTTAACTATTATTGTTTGTCATTCAGTTTTGCATCTTTAAGAGTAACTAATTATTTTTAATAATATTTTTGTTGTAATTTCTGTAATTTAAATCATCCATGAATGTAATTTTTTGGGCATAATTGCCTGTTTTATGTACTTAAATAAAAATAAAATAAATACCTGAAATAATTTTAATATTGAGCGATTTTTCACGGGTCTGCGCTAGTATTTTAATAACGTCTACATTAGCATTCGACAGAACTCAACAAAATAATATCATTTCTTGTTATCTTATGGAACCCCTCAAATCTAGGTATGTATGTTTTATATAAGCAAAATTCAATCAGAAGCTTCATTCAAAATCCGGCTACCTCACACGGTGGGACTTTAATTAAAAAAGCCCCCTTCACAATCGATCTCCAACGGTTTTCTTTGGCGAAAAATTTAAAATTGCATTAAAAAGCGTTCGATCCGCCGGAGCAAGTGACACCGCGTCTTGAGTGGCCCATTGTGCATCCGTCAGTATTCCCGACACACGGCCCGGCCGCGGCTCCAGACATTATTTTACGAATACAATGGCGGTGTTATTTGTGAATGTAAATGACATTTATTTATCTAAAGTAGGCACAGGGGTATCAAATGGGATTGGAGGGTTTGAAGAACTATCTGCGTTTAGGGAAACAATAATGTTTGCATAGTGAACAAAACCAATATTTAACATACCACGGAGACATTTTAAATTAAACTCTTTTTTATGAAAGATAAACGGCTTCCATGGTGGGGGGTGGGGTAACTCTCTTGGACGGATAAATTTGTATTATTTCACGATTAATTCCAGAGTGGAAGATACTCTCATTATCGTCCTGATGTAAGACCACCATTCAGAATTGAAACGTGGCTTGCTATGGCTTTTAGCTGTGTTTGGTGACCAGATCTGAATAACCAAGTACTTCTCCACTTACCTCTTACCCATCTTCTTCCCCTCTCCACTATCTTCAGCTTCACAACATTCCCTAATTGGAGATGTCATATTCTCCATTGCGCCAGGTGGCGTATTCCAAAACCTATACATAATTCACATTTTCAATATCAAAATTTAAATATCTAGAAATAAAAGTTTTAATTGCTAATACACACATTGGACATAGTATTTTATCTAGATTTTAGAACAATTTTTGTTTTTGCAAAGTGATAAAAAATAACCAATTTAGAGGTGTATTTAAAATGTAAATTGTGGCTACCGCGACTGAACCGGTATAGGTTTTGGAAATACGCCTCCAGATAGTTGGGAGCAATTGGGACTCTTGTGCGGTACTATTCCCATAATAAAATAATAATTTTAAATATTTATATTTTTTGTTCAATTTTGGGACTGGAGAATTTTTTTAATAAAATTTCCATAAAAAGCTTTAAAATTCAACTTGAGTTATTATAAAAATAGTTTTTGTATTACATAGCAGTCTACACTTCATAATATAATATCGATTTCAAATCACTGCACCATCAAATCAGATAACATTTTTTATCTTATTGCCAAATTGCTACATTAGGTTAAGTACATATTAACAGAATAACCGTTTTATAATTAAATTTAGTCCGGACCACGCGGTCTAGTTTCACAATGCGCTTCCCTGTTACCAGTGAATGTGAATGACATTTATTTATCTAGAATGGGATCACCGCACACAGCCGTAGACGTAATAACTTGCATAATGCAATGTGGAGCTGTGTACTTATTTTGTTTATACGCCGGATCGACAAAGCCCCTGTGTCCTGTGTTAGACGCGTCAAGTTTTGATAGGCAAGTAGACGCATGAGTGGCGGGAGGTTAGATACGAGGCTCCTCTTACAACCCCCTGTAGAATTACCGGGGGGAAATTAAAAGAAAATATTTTCACAACATTTCGAAACGTGTGAAGCTGGAGGTGCAATAATAGTATCATCCAATATGCACTGGTTTGATAATAAACCAGAGAATTATCGACCCAAACTTTTTCGCAAATTTTTTTTTAGTGTCGAAAAAGTTTTAGAAAAAAATTACGATAAAGATGGCATTTTTATGGTGACGAATACGTATTACGATTTAAAATGTGCAATTTTTGATTTGCCGCCAAAATGACACGTCCGTTTTTGTTCGTGAATATGACGTTGTTTACGTCACGCCGCCCGTCGGCCAGTGTCACGGTGATAGTCGTCTTACCAGACACTATCGTTTTCTACGTCAAAACGACGATATAGGTAATTCAAACCGTTAGTGATTAAGGTAGTAATCCAGTAATGATATGCAAATACCACACTAGGAGAACCTATGCTGAGGAGTTCGCATATTTTAGATAAAGTGTTATTGTAAATTATATCGGTGGAAGATACTTTCAAAATACTGTATTTCTCATACGTTTGTAGTATCCTTGAATACACATCTCAAGTGTGGAACCCAGGCTATGCAATACACAAAAATAGAATTGAAAGTGTTCAAAATAGATTTTTAAGGTGTTCTTAACTTTCGCTCTTTTCGTTAGTTAGTAATAAAGACTCTGCAAAGTTCTTCACTATTCAGGCTTACAATATTCCGAAGAAATATAGCAGATTCGGTAATGTTATTTAAAATTACACATAACTTAGTCGATAATCCTGATCTTCTTTAACGCCTATCATTCCATGTTCCAAATCGCAATAGCAGAGTGTCGCTTACTTTTAATCTCCCTCTTTGTAAGACCAACTCCAAACAGAACTCAGTTATCTACAGATCCACACATTCATTTAACTTAAATTATTACCACATTGACATTTTTAACTCGACTTTACGTGACATAAAACGAAAACTCACTAAGCCACATGACTCAAACTATATATTCTCCCGCCTATACTATCCCTATATTCTCCCGCCCTTTGCCTCTTAATCCTAATCCTATGTTCCTTCTCCCCCCTCCCCTTTCATATACTATACCTAAAAAATAAATTAATTAAGAAAACCACCCTACAATGACATGCTTTGTAATTCACTATCATCAGCGGAAAGTTCATAATTGGCATAATTAACTATCTTATTATTGTTTAACCTCAGATTTGCTGTCAACTTCCCTAAAGTAAATAAATTGAAATTAAAATAATCTAATATAAAAGTATATAGATATAATAACAATGTATTGAAAAGAAAATTATACTATTTTCATTTTGTGAACTTATTTAAGCAATTCCGAGGAAAAATAAGTAAACCAAAAATAAGAGGATTGCTCCGTAGTGACTTAATTTTTGGTAGTCCATATAGTTTAGTATTGGTTAATTGCAGTACGCAAACTTGCCTACTGACTGTCAACTTCTCCCTTTGTTTCTATTATTATACAATGTATGTAGGGACCTCGACATGGTTCCATGCGTCGTGATTTCATACTTCTCTTCAATATCTTCACCATGTAATTTGACTACCGATCTAATAATATCATTTTTCCTTAGGAATGGCCGCCTCGCAGATGTCCCAGAGCATGTCCTCGTACTACGGGCCCGCCTACGGCTCCATCAGTGCCGCCTCCATGGCTGCCGCCGCTGCAGCCGCCCAGCAGAACGCCATGTCCGCCGCCCTAACGGCACCCGCCCAGGTATTTACATCTTATTAAACACCCTAATTTATTCGAATGGGAATAGGACATTGTTTCGTTCCTTCTCACCTTTTTAAAATTCACGTCCTTGACTCACCAGATTGTACATTATGTGGTCTAGATGTGGGAACTTTAGATCACATATTTTTTGGTTGTCCCTATCTAAATAAATATCCTCTCTTCTATCAAGCGTTATCTAAACTTGCCCCCCTCTATTCAACATTTCATCTCTTCTAGTCTGAACTCGACTCCAATCTTCCATATTTCTGAATTTTGCACACTTAAATAAAATATACAAATTCACCTTTCCTTTCTCTGTAATTTTAAATGATGGCCTAGAACACCATTGAAGGGTGAAAGCCAGAAATAATTAAAAAAAAACTCATTTCTTATTATTATTTTTACCACGTCTGATTTTTTCTCATAATTATTTATTTCGATTATTTGGTTATTGGTCAATTATGGTTATTTGATTACTCATTTTGGTAGGCGGGGATGGGTACCGCCGCCCGATAACCATACTCTGCCATTAGTCACCCCAAGTGATTCGCTACGTTTGGTGACTTGGGAGGGGTGCCTGACTTCGTGGGGTGAGGTTTGTCCAGGTCTTGGCGGCGGATCATCAACTATGTGGCTGGCCGGATTGGGATAGGCCGGTTAAGGGAGAGCCTTTCACCTTCCCAGCCTGACTCTCTCAACCCATCGCCTTCCACCGTGTTGTAGGGATAGATTTCTACGTCCGTCACTCCTGAATGCACTGACCCCCCTTCTTATTTCTAACACCCTCTCATACCTTTTTACTTCCTATAACCTGGCTCCTTCTTAAAATACCTTCCACACAATATTCCAAAGATGACACAGGCCCTGAGTGAAATTATTTTTCTGCGTGGATTAAAACGATGCATAGGTTTAACGTAGAAATCAGAAGTTATGCAAACCTTGAAATATTTATTTTTAATGTAACTCTGATCTGATCCCCCATTCCAATTAGATTGCTATGGCTTTAATCTGCCTGAAAACTTCGGTCTTTGTAGTCACCACGACTTGTTCAAGATACTACATGGCAGAACAGATGTTCTAGCACAGTATAGCATGACAAGAGGTTTTTTGCCATTGTATAAACATTCGAAAACCGTAGATATATTTAATTACACTTATAAAATCTTGCAACTTTTTTGTTTAGGACCTGTTAAGATG
Source organism: Limnephilus lunatus (assembly GCA_917563855.2). Lineage (NCBI taxonomy): Eukaryota > Metazoa > Arthropoda > Insecta > Trichoptera > Limnephilidae > Limnephilus > Limnephilus lunatus. The sequence goes on from OU830595.1 coordinate 101,646,824, forward strand.
AAAAATATCTCGCATTTGCCCGGAAAGCGAAAGGACTTGGGTTCGAGTCCCAAAGGTGCAAATATCTTTTTATGTTATTACTGTTTCCAGGTTTTTGATTGAGTTTCGCTACTATTGTCTTAATTTAATTAAATATTAAAATTTGCGGTTTTACTCATGAAGTTAAAAAATATAAAATAAAAAGACTAATATCATCTCTTTTAAATAAAAAAATGTATTTAAAAAAAATCAGCAATCCGTGTCACATTAAAACTACGGGAGAATTTACTTGCTTCAAAACACACCCCCATAAAACTCCGCAAAAGCGCATTAATTTTTAATAAACCATACACCCTTAAAAGTGAGCAAATCTTTTCAGCGGGCAGATTTGTTGCCCGGAAACGTGCTCATTATGTGAAATATTGACAGAGCCAACGGCCCTCATGCCACGTGTAGCTCCTCTCATGCGTGCAGCATTGGCTCCGTTTGCACGCATGGACTGAAAACAATATCTATTACGCCTGCCCTTTCTCAACGCACAATGAACTTTACATGAAAATACAGCCAGCAAACAAATGCACATGTGACAAAGACAGAATGGTGAAAGAGATAAATTGGGTGTGTTGCGTAGCTTTTAAGGACACCGAAATGAAATTAACTTTTTTTAAATTAGATTGTTTTTTACAGGTTGATTTCGTAAAGGCCTGTAAAAAACATTTACTCCTTTTTTATGCATTGTTTATTGTAATAACAAGGAAATTTAAAATTGATTTCACGGAACCAAGCAACGCGGAATCTAGGACGTCTATTCCCCGTCGCAGGCGTGGCCTAACTGATACCAAACGGTTGTGCCAAGTGCATGGTTCTTACTTCTTACGCCGATTGCCAGTCGTATTGATTGATGTCAATAATAACAACGAGAAAATGTTTTTTTTTTTGTGAAGTTCTGACGAAAATATATTTTTTTGCGATTATTATAAAAGAAACTGAATTTGTTACATTTAACAATAAAACCATATCCGAAAAGGGGTTTATAATTAGGAGAGTTTGCACTTTTAAAATGATTTTGTATAGACCTAATACTTTGTTTTTTTGTAGGCTTATTAAAAAAACTAGCTGGGTTACCCGGCTTCGCTCAGGACAATAAGATAGTGTTCTGGAATGTTGCACAATGATGTTCCCGATTCCCTATTCCTGATCATTCCACGACATACTCCGCCACTCCTTCCACAACTTTCTACAGCTCTATGGAACCTTCTAGAACTTTCCGGAAGACTGTTCTAGAAATTTCAAGAGGGCGAAACTTTCAGCCCTTATATCTTTAAAAGCACGCCCTTTAGGTAAAAACGGATACCCTTATTCCCTAGGGGGGATAGAGATCTACCACACCCTATAACTCCCTTGATCGAACCGGGACTCGTTTCTGAGTTTTTGCGAGCTGCACGTTTTTTTGGACTTTCTTTTATAATATATGCCATATTCAAATAAATAAAATGTTACTCCTTACATGTCCTTTCCCGTGCGTTCCCCTCCAGCGTTCCACTTCCACCTTCCCCACCACCGCTCTCCCGCTCCCCCGTCCCGCCAACCCCCCAGGCACTGCATTTCTTGACTCCTCTCCCGCCCTGCCCGTAGCCGAAACTTTTTTCTAATACTAACAATTTTAAACTCGTGATATCTTTCTAATTAAATATCCGAATTGATAAAATTCAAAAAGTTAAATAAAGGTATTAAAGCTGTCTTGAATATGAAGTCATTTATTTTGATAAGGATTAAAACCAAGATACAAATAAAGAGCCTTTCCAAGCGGCGACATTTAAATTAAATTTTTAAAATAAAAGAATAGTTATTGTAGCATAACCATAATAGTTAGACATATGCTGTCGCTACCTTTTTTGTAAATAATGATGTGTTCTATAAAGTCGTAGTACATTATTTTATTCTATCATCAATAGTTTTCGCAGCGCACGCGATTTAAAGAATATTTTAGGTAATTTTTTTACACCCTGGGTTACATTATTGAAGTTTTAGTAAGGATGCCTATTTAAAAAAAAAAAAAAATATAGCCTATGTCACCCAGGGATAGTGTAACTTCCCAACAGCGAAAGAATTTTTCAAATCGGTTCAGTAGTTTCGCAGCCTATTCGATGCAAACAAACACACAACAAACAAACAAATATTACCTCTTTATATAGTGTGTTAGATGACTGATATTTTTAAGGGCCAAGGTATGTTCTACACGCAGTATTTATTGAAGCATCTATAATACTGGTTTTGTTTGATTTGGCATTATTTAGTATGGCTTCATCTTAAATTATTGGTCGTTAATTAATTATTTCGAATTATTGCTCTTTTCTGGGTGCATCCTCCACAATTATACAATTTGTTGAAGGACATTGTTCTTCCGTTCTGCCACGCGCGTCTTTTAGCACGTGAAGTAAGTGAGATTATAATTCAAATTAATGGTAATTAAATATGTGCGGGTTTTGTCTTATTTGTTCCGCATTCAGTGCTACAGCTACTGACATGTTTCTCAGAACAACGGTCTCAGATAAGCGTGTTATTTGACTTGGATTTTTAAAACATTCATTTTAATATTGAGTTATGTCGTATCATAAAAACCAATAGTTTCTTTCGTAACACCAGTGAAATATTGTAAATTGGTTGTTGTTATTTATTACTTGTTATTGATTTAGTGCCGCCCCGGGAACCATTTATTGAATAACCAACACCTCTGCCATAGGTCACCCCAAGTGGTCCGCTACGTTTGGTGACTTAGCAGGGGTGGACGTAAAGGATCGGATCGAGATAGAATAGTTGAGGTCTTCTGACCTCTCCAGCCAGATTCCCTCGATCTCGCCTTGCAGCTGAAAGGATGGATTATTATAATAGATAAGCCGCCATAGCTCAGTGGTCAGAGCTCCTGACCGGCAATCAGAGGGACACGGGTTCAATTCCGGTGGCGGCCAGTATCTTTTCTCGGAAGATTTTTTCAATGTAGATGAGTGTTTCAGGCTGATAATTATTGATTATAATATTTGTTATCTACCCTTTGTGCTATGCATAAAAATCTTGTTTAAACGTTAGTTTATCAATTAAAAATAACAATACACATTTAAGTATTTAGCTAAATGTTCCACAATGAGCTATTTTATGTTTGATTAAATTTTGTAGCGTCAATATTGTTTTTCTTTGGGTTCATTCAACACTCGAGAGATGTTTGGCATACTCGTATTTTGGCAAGTTTGCGAAAGTCTTGAACGATCGCTTGCCACAACGATCCAAATTTTTTTGAACCTAAAAATATGCGGTAAACGGTGAAATATAAGTGGATTCATTAGCTTTAAACCGCAGTAAGCAGTTCATACGTTTCTGTATGAATATTTTGAGGAATGTCATTAATTAAATCATTAATACCCATCGCTTGAAGGGTTAGGCTTCCATGGATGCAAAAACCTTTTCAAATAACAGCCACTCGATCATATTTTAATTCTAGAGGAAATTATTACAATTTTATCGTTATTTATTTATTTGTGTTATTTTGCCGTACCTATGTACTATCTCCATCTTTAGCCAAAGTTTCGGGACTGTGTTATATATAGTGTCGTATCATCGTAGTATAAATGTAATGTATGCCCTAATGATGTACACTAGAACTCAGACTAAAACGATGGCGAAAGAAGGAGGTAGTACAAAATGGCGTGATACCCGAAAAAATGACCACGACAATGATTTTGAGGATTAAAATCTCAAATCATGCCACAATTTTGCTCACGAACTACTGTCATAAAATTATAACAGGATTATATACAATCATCAAACGATGAATGAACCCTTCCTGTAAATCACTTAAATTAATTATAACGTAAGATAATATATCTGCCTACATTCCCACAAAACATAGACAAACTGAAATTAAATTTTCCCGCCGGAAGCAGATGACAAATAAAATCAAATGTTTCATTATTCATCGCCGAGACATATTTTACCTTGATGAGAATTGAACCCTTCGAGGCAAATTCAAAGAGAATCGTCACATCAAAGACCCTTTTGGCTATATCGTTTGATCTATGTATGAATACTGCCTGCGGAGGTTGTGTGCTGCTACAAAACCCATCGACTAACAGCTTTTCTGATGTGACTCTATCAATAGTAGTATTGTCACCAATGTCCCCTTGAATGCGCATTCTCCATTTTAGGAGCTTTTCAAACAACAATCGGAAGTGTCCAGCTACAAATAGGATTGTGTAATAACACCTTTGAGGTTGTGACAATACTCTTTTAGGGATCTTTTTTATATCAATTTATTTCGGCTGAATGAAAGCGTAATGCTGAAGAAAAATTATGTTTACGCAAACAGTTTGTACGCCTTTACCTATTATAATATGAGCACTCCACATTGTATGTTTTCATTATCAAAGTAGGGCTTATATTATTAAATAGAGTTTTTTTGTTGTCTTCGTGTATTGTATTGATAAGGAAATCGTGCTGTGGAAAACATAGCAATAGGTGTTGATAATATTGTAAGATTATGAATATTACTATATCGGTGAAAGAATGTCAATTCTAAGTTTGAAGAGGTTCGTGACTGTGCTTTTATATTCATGAATAATAATATAAAACCAGCGATGATATTTCAAGAATATTTTAACTTTAAAAAGTTCATTGATAAAGATTACAAAAGAGCTAATAATTTTTCGGTGGCCTCAGTGGTTACTCATTCAAACAATCTTTTCAAAATTGTTAATAAGAATTTATAAAAAGCATTGATTAGTTCCCACGTTGACTAATAAAACGCTACTGCTGACTAATAGAATTTCAACGAAATGCATTATCGAAGTCTTCAAGTTAAATTACACCGATTACTTTAATAGAATTGGAATAAATTCTGTAATATATATGTACCTATGAGGCAATCAGCAAATGACCACTGGAAAATAAACATATTTAATCGACTATCCAAAAGTAGTATATCTTCTTCGTGTAGGAGAGTTTTTGAAGACCAAAGTGCGTCGCTGAAGTTATTCAGACAGTCGACATCATCAGGAGTTATTTATTTCAGCACAGTTATGCCTCCTTCAGGAAACTGAGGAAATGAATATTATAGACTTGGAGTGTTGTTTGATTATGTCCACATTTGGGTAATTCAGAATCATTTATGCTCCATGAACGATATTCGCTAGTTAGGTAAATAATTATTGTTGTTTTTGAAGCTTTTTATTTCACAATTGCTAACGTGTTATTCATGCAAACAGGTAGCTCTGATTTTGCTTTGCGAATTCACAATCGCTTTTAATCTTTGGTTACCATACAAAATTAATCTTTTAAGTTGCATCGCTACTTAGATAAGCAAGCTTTCCGTGCCCCGCCTCTCCGATATATAAACTAGTATTAATTTAATGTTTGATGTAGCTAACGAAGTGTGAGAAATGCTAAGGTGTTGAAAAAGCGCTGCCAACAATGTACAGCTAATGGTGTGTGGATGTGTGAAAGCACAATGGGTACCGGTACGCCGTGAAAGGTGGAGGAGCCTTATTCAGTTCGCGAATCGCCTCGTCACCGTACGGCTATCTGTTCACTTCACTCCCGTGGACGGCAGACGACTGGGTCGAACTTTTATTAATCAACCTTATCAATTCATTTGTATTCTAGATGTATGTTTGGAAATTGAATGGCTACCTCTCGTGATCAAGGCAGCGCTTTTTATCTAAGAGGCCTCTTACATCCTCTTACTTTTACACGCGTCATTTATGAGGGAGACGTTACAACGGAACTACGCCTGTAGTTGGTTGGTTGGTTGGGATCTCACTGACTCTTCAACGTCTTCTTATTTTGCTTTGTGTACCTTTCAAGTCAGGGCTGGTCCGATGGATCTTTTCTTACCAACTCAAACATTAAGTTTTCTTTTCAAAATCATCTGTAAGAGGTAACATCTCAATCAATGCAGCATTCAATTCGCTTTGTTCAGATGTATTAATGTCGGCAGCCTAATGAGATTGAATCACAATAATTTTAATCATGATCCACAACGCTTAGTATGTTTCAATATTTAACAACATTACATAATGATTGATAGAACCTATTGACCTGTTCCGTGGGAATTTTCAAAAATAAAAATAGCTTATTTACGATTCCATTACACTAGAAAGCATTACAATATATTCCCCTGGTAGTTAATTTACTGTAATCTATCATAATAAGTAATAATTTTTAGATTAGTTCTCATATTGCTTTAGTTGTCTATAAGCCATTCGGGTCACATGGTATCGTTTACGAGATGTGCCGAAAGTAACCGAAGGCAGGTGTGCTGAGTCGTTATAATGCGGGAACCTGTCAGACAAAACCTAGCTACGAGTTAGTATGGACGTAAGTCCTCCTAAGCTCTTTTTGTAAATAGCGAAACGTCTGATCTCAAGAATCCGAAGTCTGTTAAATAACACATTATAGTACTGGAGAATACTGGCCCCAGTACTAATAAATAGGAATATCTCTGGAGAGGACATTCAAAAATACTTTACATCTACTAAGCTACAGCCATTTTGCGTCGTTCAGCTTAGTAAATTAACTAGATTTGAATAGTGTGATACCATTTTCCCACTTACACTTCCACTTCCTTTACTAGACCCTCTGGGGGGCTGTGGTACTTTTGTGCTGTATTCAAATTTTTAAACACCACTTCATGGCTAAGTTACGAAATAAGTGCTCGACATTGTTATTTCAATAGATGTACTGCTGAATTTTAACATTTATCTGACAAAGATGACTAAGATGTTTTAAATGCATTATTAAATTTGATAAATGTAAAGTCTCCCATTCGCCCATCTCCTGATTCGGCCCTTCCTTGCAGGTAAGGGCCGGCACCAGTGACAGTGACTATTAATCTCTCCCATCTGCATAGAATGAAAGGCTGTCCACCTCCCTAAAGCTTCCTGCTGCCTCCCCCAATATTCATACGGGTAAAATACACATGCCCCCACCCTGGGTCATTTCTGGTCAAATTCTTTCTTCTCTTTGAACGGAAGCATTTATAATGCGATAGAAAAAAAGCTTGCTTGCAGTTTTTCTGTTATGAATGAGTTCAAAAATATTTCTACTTTAACAAATCCTGAACACTTTTTCAAATATTTGAAGTTAATTTTCACGTTATGTAACATCTATTCAAGTTCTGTAATTATATCATTAAAGGACACTTGCTTCATAAAACTAAAATAATCACAGAACTTGAATAGAACTTTCACAGAACCTAAAAATTAACTTAAAAAATTAGACGAATTGTTCAAATTTTTCTTAACAACCCATCCTCAGTATACATACATCTCATAGCTCGTATGATGTTACTGAAGAAAATTGTAATACTAATTAATCTAAACGAAACATCTTATAGAACAAGACATAACTGGGAAACGAACCCAGGATTTATAACTGTAATATTTAATATTTTTAAAAAAAGTATCGACCTTGTATAACTATTTTTTTCCTAAATTACGAACCTATGTCAATTAATATTTGTATTTATCTCATAAGTTCTTTGAATATTTATGTCCGGGTTGAATCTTTCCCAAATGAAAGACTAAACCCTTCCACACACTTTTCCACAAATGAATATCTAGTAAATTAACTATTGTTTAAACATTTAATTAGAACATTATTATTATTTTATTTTTTGTGTGTGTATAAATACTCCTTCCATAAACACGAGCTCCTAGAGCTCAATTTATGTAGTAGTAGAATTAAAAAAAAATTGTTGTATAACCTTGCATATGTTATCATTTTTTTAATGTAAAAACAAAAGTCTTGAAATAAATAAATAAATAAAATAAATAAAAAATATCTCAATGAGACAACGACTCTAATCTTTTGGCCTATGTGACTTGACTTTTAAGTCATTTTTGTTGATCTAATATGTCAATATTTATTGTAAGAGTATGTACTTCTTTGGTATATTGGAAGCATAGGGATTTTACTTTAGCCCCACACAGGAGGCCCTGAGAAAAAAAATCCCTCAGGGTCTATTTCATCTTAGGGGATGATGTATGGAGTTTTGGAGAAGGAAAAAGGTACGAAGGGTGGGTAGGAATCTGGGGGTCAGTGTATCTAGGAGTGACAATCCATTACTCCAACCGCGGTGCAAGGCGATAGGTCGAGAGTTCAATCAAGAAATCTCAACACTATAACATCAAGGCTCTCACGGAAAGTGGACGGTTGCAATAACTGAAACCGGAGGAAAAATAAAAGAAAAAAATATTGTACGTTTTTTTACAAAATTGGGTACGTTGGATTTGAAAAGAACAGACTAAATATTTCAAAAGTGAAACAAAGGATTATAATACCTGTTATTTATAGTGTCCATGGACTAAAGCCGCGCCGAACTGCATAAGTTTTATCGAAGTTCTAAAAATACGTAACATTTTTAAAACCTTATTTATTTAAATTGTTTACACTAGTATCCCTGCAGGTTGCTCCGTGTTACCCTTGCCCGGCACCGTGAACACAAGCGATTGTCACGGTAGGCAGGGGCAGGGCAAGACCATCATGACTCAGGATATTCCTCGAGGCTGGTGATGCTCATGACGAAATTATACGAAGCAGGCTTGCACTTACACACACGCAGGGGTGGGAAAATGCACCAAATATTGAAAATTGTTATTTAAAATAAATAAAGAAATACGTTGCTTAAAAAACAATGTATTGAATATATATATCAATTTAAAATGTTTCCGGAACAACTCGATAAAGTGGCACTTCAACACACATTTGAATAATCCAAAAATAGCCCATGACTTAACCTAATGTAAATTATTAAACTTAGTTTTTTTTTCATTACTTTTAATATGTGCATTGAAGTTCCACTGTGTTGAGTTGTCCCTTCGAATTTAAAATAAAGCTTTAATTGTCAAAAAATTTAATAATTATAGCTAAAATATATACAATTCTGAAAATACATGTACGCCATCCTGCTTTTAAAGAAACGGTTTAAAAAACGAGAAATAGCCTAACTTTTTTTTACTTTTCTCTACATCAAAGGGTTGTGTATGTGTATACATCCCTTTGATACCATTAAGCAATTTACTTATTTTTAACCTGGTATATTGAAGCGTGGGTGTCAAATAAAAATCGTTTATAAAATCATGCACGTAAGATGTATTTAAGTAGGTACCTACATAACTTATGTAATTAACGTAGGTCGATGGCTGCATAATGAACAAGAACGTATGTTCTGATTAATATACAGATGTGAAACAAGGGTATAAATGGTACGCACGTTCCAGACCCTTCCATTATAACCGCCATTCAAGTTGAACTTATAATAGATTCTACTTTATAGCGGAGTCTTTATGTTATTTATAACAAATTGTAAAATACAAAATATTACATTTACATTTCATACTTTTTCTAAGTTCAGTTAAATTTGAATAAGATAAAAAATGTTCTTTTTAACTTTAAAATAAACATTAAATTTAAGGAAGCAGCATTAAATCTTTGAAAGCTTCGTCGCATCCCCTCGAGTGTCAGATTTACCCAGCGGTCCACTTGGCACCCCTCCTCGGCAGCCACTCAACATCTCCTACGACTAAATTGCATTATGGAGGGTTGTTAAACTACGTAATTTTCAGTTTAAAATCTTTTGAATTCACCTCCCGTCTAGCAGTTATCTTCGCCTGTTACCTTCAACATCACTCATCCAGCGCCGTAATCCGCGACCATCCCTTGTAATTGAAGGGTGAGGAATCGATCTGATTAAACACTTTTCATCGTATTTTTTTTAACAAAGAAACATGGTGATGAACAAGCGTTTTTGTGTTTGCGTTGTAATTGATTTACTGAATATGTGTTGTTCATTTCCAGTCCTTCGAAATATTAAAATTTTCAAAAATCTACTTCCTTTTTTTACATATACATAACGACTACAATAACAATTTAATCTTTCATTTCTTCAAACACAGCAAACTTATTTTGTAGCACTATGTTGATTCAAAATTAATAGATATCTTTGTTGTAACCACGTTTATTGTTTATAAAAAACCGTCATGTTTCAGGGCTTACTGAAAGCGAGCATCGCTCACGAATCAATAAACGTGGTTTAAACAAAGAAATCTATTAATTTTGAATGGTACGTATTTGAAAATACAAAAAATTGCCGTTTTTCGTTATACGTTCGTATAAATAGATTTGCATGCTATTTTTTTCATTGAACTTTAGCCATTTTATTCAGGCGTTAGCAATTTTAATATTTTGAAATACGATGTTTGTTTTTGGGGTCTTATGCCGTGTTGCGCTACCTCCTTCCAACAGATGTGTGATGTGCCGGATCTGCCCTGATGATGGACGCTGCAACGCTGTCCGAAATGTTAGCTAAAGAAGGAGGTATAACACAAAACACCCCAAAAACAAATAACGGAAATGCTTTTGGCCGTGAAAATCTAAAAACGTATCTGCGATATTTGTGTTTAATCTTTTCGACCGAATTTGTTCTCCCAATTTTTTGAAACTTTTGCTTTGAAGACTATTTTATTTTTTCATTTTTTATTTAGAACCTTGTGTTCTTTCAAATAAAAGTAAATCAATTACTTCGGAAGCATTAAAATTATTCTAAAAACATTCGTAAGACTCTACCAAACGAGCATCAATATAATGAGTTCTAGGTACTGTCAGTTTTAATTCGTTCTGAAAGGTTTAATATAACCTCAAGAGTTATAACTATAACGCCTTGTTTTATTTTTCTTACTGCCCGCTCAAAGCATACAATTTTACTGATGATTATCAGAAGAACTACATAATTATGTATTTTTAGAAATTATTACCTAAATGAGTAATCGATGTTCTTTATTTTTTCGGGTTACCTTTATTGCCTTCTCAGGTTTGTAACATTTATATATTTTCCTAGATACCTGCAATGTCATAACTTGAGTATTCATTTCAACATCTCATTAAAAGAACCATTAGAATATCTTGCTTGGTTTTGTAATTTAAAAAAAAAAGTATAAATGTTTACAAGAAATTTAACAAAGACTAACACACCCAAAAATATTGCTTCAATAAATATTTGGTATTTACCTACATGTTTAGAGAAATTTGCTCACTTAGGGTAAAATTTCACTAAATTACGGTTAAATATTTTCTTTTATTGTGCAGTGTTTGTTACATATTCTATGTGAACAACAGATTTGTGAAATACATATTATTTCCTAAAAATGTAAGCTGATCATTTGCCTTAGGAAAGGATATAGATAAGTAAAAAATACAAATAAAAAAGAAAACAAATAACATTTCAACATCGGAAAGATATAAAAAACAAGAATAGCCTTTTTTAATTGCAAAAGCATTAGTGGTAAATACGAGTTGTTACCCCCTATCTAATAAACGGTATTTAAATTTTACACAACTAGCAAACAACCGCATTTACCCTCTATTACTGGTTGTTTAACAAAACTTAAAACAAATTGATAGTAAGGCCATTCATATGTTACGGATATTTACGGATATGGATACATGGATAGTTTATGGATATGTACTGATATGGATATATTATTATTAGTAAAAGGAGGTAAAAGAAATCGAATATGCATGGCCCACCAATCAAAACACACGTAGTGTTATTATGATTCCGAAATCTGTTTTAAAAGTCTTCATCCTTCCAGGATTCCAACTATTATTTATTAAACCTTTTTCCAAGTAATTATGCGTCAAAACAAAAAGCACGAAAATACGCCCACAAACAGAAGGACAATGAGTATAATGGTCGATTATAAAATTCCAGTAATAATAATGACGAGACAACGGATGACTGTCAGCTTCCACTCGGGACCAGAATTATGTCATCAGTCTCATTTTTTATCACCGGCCATTATCCTCCCGCTACAGTAGCAACGTGAGACAGCAGAACTGGTTTATACCGAACTACCCCCAAACATCTGCTAATTAGTTGAAGCCCCAGGAATGTACGGGGCGGCTTGACGAATCATTTAATATCGAAATCATCGTCTGTGCCACTAACAATGATATTAATTGGTTGCATTCTGGATATTTTTTAAACAGATCGGCGGGTATAGGGCTGTTGTGGGGAGTATTGGGGAGTCGCCCATTATGCTCCTGGTCCCAATACCGGGTTATCACGGAGCGTGAGTGTGCACTTCTGCCTCGTACAATACCTTTTTGTGGGGGCCGAAAATGTAATTAAAATTTAATCAAGAATTGAATTGTTAAGACTTCAATGAAGACAAAACGCCTTCTGAAGAAGTGGTGCGCCCCTCAACGTGTTTTTTTTTAAATTTTGTTACGTTAATTTTTATGGGCGTTCCGCGTGAAATCGATTAATTCTTTAGTAATGAGTATTTTTTTACGTTCTTTTATAAAAAAATGTTATTTTTCCGAAAAGGACCTGCTTTAATTTAACACAGCCTACCAACTTTTCAACATTTTTTTAAATATATATATAATAATTATTTATATATTAAAATACTGTTTTACAAGGAAAACCTTTTAAGGTATGGTAAATCACTTTTATTTGTATTTTTTATTTTTAAGTTTATGAGTAAAACCTCAAATTGTAATTTTTAATTGAATGAATACAATATTAGCAAAACTCAATCGAAAATCTGGAGACGGGAAAATCAGAAAAAGATATGGGCACCTCTCGGACTCGAACTGAGGACCTTCTGCTTTCATGGCAACAACTTTACCAAGGTCCTGTGTCCGAGTCCCAGAGGTGCCAATATTTTTTTCTGATTTTTCTGTCTCCAGATTTTCGATTGAGTTTCGCTAATATTGTCTTCATTTAATTAAATATTACACTTTTATTTCCTCTAAACTTGAATGATTGCCTTACATCTTCGGTTCATTCTCGAAGTTTTGTTAGTGACAGGAAGTATTTGCATATTCATTTCTTCAGGCTTAAGTCAACAAAAGGCTCTGTCAATAAGAATGTCAATATTTCCGGTGGGCTGTGTGAATGAACGGATTATTTTTCTTGTTATTCTTCCAACAAGTGAAGCTATTGCGTATTGTTTATCATTTTTTATCGTTATTGACAAAATGATCAAAACATATTTTTTTATCATAAACATTATAATAAGCTCTAAACTTTAATGCCGACCTGACGTTGATTCAGAAGTCTTCAAAATAGGCGAGTTTAAGGTCCGAAAAACGGCATTCCTCCCAGCCCACTCCTTTCTCTGTCGCACATATGTTTTACGCATCTTTCTCTTTCAGTCAGTATGTAGTACACGTGACTGTATCTGCGCGAGAATGGATCATATCAAGTTAGTAGGTACTATACCAATATATGTACTTTAAAAGTAGATGGCTTTACTTCACTTCTTTACTAAACTCTGTTTACCTCCCTCATTTTGTGAGTGCCAATTAAGCAGGATATATAATTAATATCCTTCGTCGATTTCAAGCCTTTTAATATTTGTGGCGTTGGCCAATATATTATGAAAACTGCACAAATTATGATTAGTAGATTGGAAGATGTAATTTCACAAAAATTAAGTGTACATATATCTTATATCTTCTGTGTGTCCATTTCCCCTATCATAACAAGCTGATTGCAATGTTTAAAGCACAGGCATCAGGTAGGTACGCTTTCGTTGTTCTACCGGTATTACAATGAAAGATGCTCTGAAAACAACGTCATTGATGCCTTCGGTACTGGTGCATAGTCGAAAAAAAGCCAAATGCGCGCATAACATATACGTATACCGTTGACATTTGTCACATGAGAACGGGTCGCTTCTACAACTCATTCTTGAGTTTAACAGCTCGGCTGTGGAACGATTCGCCGGTCTCTTCGAGACCCATGTTAACTACCTCCTTTCCTCAACAAGACCCTCCACACAGCATCTTTAAAGGTAATATAGTCCCTGAGGGAAATTATTTTCCTCAGAGCCTCCTGCGTGGAGGTAATATAAAAAAGAAATTATATGAAGAACTAGTGTCTGTTGCGGGCTGTCGCCAGACAGACACATGGCGGATGGCGTGAATTTGGTTTTTGTAGAAAACATGTAGAAAAGTTTTATACCGAGGTTGATGAAATTTTGCACACTTGACCTTCAAAACAAGAGAAAGGTCACTAATTACATCTGATTTCGAAAAATTCTGCGTAAAGCCCCAGCAACGCCGGAGCGTTAGCTGGTATGAAATAACCATGATTACCCCATCTTACAAAGTTACAAATGGCATACCAAGAACAATTTTATTAAATGTGTCAAATTGTTCTTCTGAAAAATGTGACAAGCGCTTCTTATTTTGACTTCAGATGATTGTAGACATATTATTCTATTTCTGAATAAAACTTTTTTAAATTCAAGTAAATTTCAATAAAATATGTCTTTCTACCAAATTACATATTCAACGAATTGACCAAGGATCATTTTACACAAAAGGTATCCGATCAGATTGGTCTCTACATTTTTCCTTTTTTTCCCTTTCAAAGCCAAATAATAAAATTTGGTCAAGTGAAGTCCTATAAGCTAAGTCTTGGCCGTAATAAATGTCCTGGCAGATCAGAATGTCCTTATTCCATTAAAGGAGGGTGCGCTAATCCTGATTTAATAAGCCGTCCAACGCCGGGTCTCCGGGACGATATGGCATTATGGAGTCAGGTGAAATATTAAGGCTACCTACGGGTAAATGTAAATGGTGTAGACTTGAACGTGTATAAATATTTCGCGTTTATTTTTTATCAGGACTGGATGGATAAATAATAAACGCATTACACTTTTTTTCAAACCGTTGAAATAAGAAAAAAAAATTTTTACACGATCATCATTTTCAAATTAACGATTGCATCCACATAGTTGCTATGGTGTTCTGTGGTTTTAGCTGACGAAAAATACTTCTCAGATGATCGGGAGTTTTAATGATACTCGGTTCGTAAGGTTACGAGTCGTGTTTATTTATCGTCTTGTTTACAATAATTATCTAACTGGACTAAACGACCATTTGAATTTATGCTCTGTGTGATTCTGAAGCAAGGTAACTGGACACTGAAGGTGCCCAGCTGTAGATCGTATATCATCGGCTATATCCGTAACCGCTCGGATATTAGACACGTATGGACGGATAATATCTACAACGACACCTCAAAACTACATATAACTACTTATATCAACGACATCTTTTGAAGAACATTGAAACTACATTCATACATATTTCTATGCACTAAAATGCCATTAGAGGAAAAATTATATTTTGGAACGATACTTAATCGTCATAAAAATGCCAACACATTGAACATAACCATAGATCAAATGAATAATCCGTCATTTTCTAAGCGTATAAATTTACCAGTATTTACCTGATTTTCGACCCTAATTTATGGGGATTGTGTGAAATAAATTAAAGAAAAAAATCATATTTGTATATATTGCGATAGTTAGGCAATCTCCGTTTCATAGAGGGATAGCTGTACAAAATTCACAAAGCGCGCATTTTCAGTTCGTTATATGTTTTCCATCATGAACTATAAATTTTAAAATATCATATTATAATATGAGTAGTCTTCATAATATTATTATTTTTCCGTGTTTTCCAATTGTTCAAATTAGAATGCAAATTTAGTTAATCAAATGTTGAAACTTGGGCAAATCCAGTTTTCATTTGGCCTTCATTGACTGACCTTGCATTATCCATAAAGAATCAATAATTATTATTAATTTTTTAACTTCAAAAAATTTACCTACCTTAACAACAATTAACTCCCGATTGCGACTACTTTCACAAAATTGTGTAAAGCCTCGATGACACACGGCGAGTTTACAAGCTACTATCTGAGAAATTCACTATCTGTTAGTAAACTCGTTCAGTGTCATCGTGTTTCTTGCTAACTAGCAGATTGTTGACAATCTACGAAAAAAGTTGAAAGGTCGTCAACTTTAGAAGCTACACGCCAACTCGTGATTGGTTTATTTATGTTTCCAATATGGCTGTCAATTAACAGCTGATTTCGACTGTCAACTGTCTGAAGAATTAGTTCACGTTATTTCCACTAATGGGGCTAGCAGCTACGTGCGAGTCCAGTTTCCTACAAAAATGTCACGAGCTACTGAGCGAGTGGACAGTTTTGTGTGTCATCATGACAATCTCACTCGCCGATTCACCTGCTTTTAAACTTAGTAGATAGTAGCTTGTAAACTCGCCGTGTGTCATTGAGGCATTAATGATTTGTTCTCATAACTCATAACGTAATTCACCCGTACAACGCAATGTTCATAATGTTTATGAGATTTATCAACCCGTCTAGTGAAACCCTAATTGTGTGATACAATGTTTCAAATTTCGGACACAAAAGGATTTTGTTAAAAAAGAAACCAATTTTAAAGGCACAAAACATTAAAAAATACCTGCACCGCCGCATAAATAATAAGAGGACTTTTCATTCGCCGATGTTACCGTGCCAAATTAGAACTACAATATCGAAAAGACTGAACATTGTCGTGTTGTGCCACATTATAATAATCTTTATTACGCGTGACAATAAGAACTGGAATTGCATTCACGGTCTGAATGGAGTTGGCCGGCTGTGTACACTGCCCAAGACGGTCGCGACTGTGGAAGTAATAGTGATTATTGTCACCGCGCGCCGTGTGTCCAATTGACATGCCAACCGTTTCCAATCCCACAATACAGTCACGGGCATAATATGTGAATATGGGAAAGGCTCCATTCACGGACACTTTCAAAAATAAACTTTTCGAGTTTTAAGAATTATTTTCATGCATCAAAGTTTATTAGTGGTTAGTACCTACTCTGGAAAAAGGTCAAAAGTTTACAGTGATGCTTTAAAATGTGTGAATATTAATTCCAAAACAACCAAGCAATTTGGGAGGCGGATACGGGTTCCACCGCTCCGGTAACCATTTATTGGATAACCAACACCTCTGCCATAAGTCACCCCCAGTGGTTCGCTACGTTTGGTGGCTTCGCAAGGGTGCCCGGGTTCATGGGGTGAGTTTTGTCCGGGCTTGGCGGCGGATGTGTCTGCCCACCACCTGCGTGGCAGGCCGGATCGGGAGAGACTGGTTGAGGAAGACCTTGTGATCCCTCAAGCAGAAATCTTTTGGAACAGCTCATGGGAGGGATGGATTCGTACGTCCGTCATTCTTAGACCCACTGACCCCCAAATTCCTGCCCACCTCTCATACCTTATCCTTTCCAGAACTTCCTCTCCTTCTTTTCCTTTAAAAGATCCTCCATACAGCATCCCCAAAGATGACGTAGGCCCTGAGGGAAAATATTTCATTAGGCCTCCTGTATTTCTCCAGGTTTTTTTACATTAGCTCCCCACAGGAGGCCCTGAGGAAAATAATTTCCCTTAAGGCCTGTATTTTTTGAGAATGCTGTGTGGAGAGTTATTATTAAGGAAACAAAGGTTAGGAATCCGTTTGTCCAAGAGTGGCGGACTTATGAAACCATCCCTCAAACTGCAGAACAGGGCGATGGGTCGAGAGAGCAGTCATGCTGCACAGGTAATAAAAAAAGTCTCCCGCCACCAGTATCTCCAAATTCGGCCCACAGTACGTGGGCAGACGCATCCACTTCTAAGAACTAGAAAAAACTCACCCCATGAACCCGAGCACCCCTACCAACATACAAAAAGTAGCTAACCACTTGCGGAAATATGTGGCAGAGGTATTAGTTATCCAATAAAAGGTTCCCGAGGCGACGGCACCCATACCCGCCTCCCAAATAAATAAAATAAAGCTATATGTATTGGATCCGAAGGAATCGGATAGTGCCCTGAATACTTTGAACAAACTATCAATGTTTTAGTTTAAATTACTCACAAAAATATTATAATAAATAAATACTCTTAAAGAAGGCAATTTGCTTGAAAATTAACATAACATTAACTAATATAACACGGGCACAATTAATTAACAAAACATGGGCAACAATAACCATAATATGCAATGAATGAAGAAGAATTAAAAAAATATATATTGCGAACTGCCCATAACCCATAAGTCAATGATCAGATATGTATTAATAATCATTAATCAGGAACACATTAAATTTCCATTGAGTACATCATAAATTTACAAGTGCTCAGGTTTTAATGAATAATCCAAAATTATAACTGTGAAAAAATAACGTCATCAATCTCCAATAAGTTCTCAGCCAAAAACTGTATTTTTTATCCAATCAAATCGCCAATCCAGAATTAGTTTTATTATGTAAAAACGAAACCCCATTCAGTCAGTATCAGTTAGCTCCGCCGAACTAGTTTGAGCCAAGACGAAGTTGAGAAACTTGCCGTTAGATTTCGATATTTATTAGAGCAGGTCAGTGATGAACATATCGAAAAAATGCTACTTATATATTGTAGACTATTTATTTGAAGTGTTAAACTTCTTTAGCACCGTGGTAATTTGAAACTTGATGAAACGAAAAATAACGACACTAAAAAGAGACATCAATAGGATTTAGCCTGCGAGAGAATTAAATACTATTTATTATTTATTTGATGTAATATCTTACATTTTTTCAAATATAATTCAGCAATGTCGGCCTCACTGGGTAGCTCACCTGTGCTGTGGCCTCCATTTTATAAAACAAAATAAACTAAAATTTAAAATTTATAATTACGGTAAAATTATAGGTAAAATGAAATATTTTACTACCTAAATAAAATTAAAATCGGTATATATTATGTGTGTGTGTTTGTGAGTGATGTGTGTTTTATATTGGTTTTGAGTGTTACGTGTAGTTATGTGTTTTATTCTTATTTTGGTAAGAAATTTTGGTAATATTGTATTTTTTTTTCTTTAATTCATTTTGTAATTTTAAGTAAGAATTTATTTTTGTTTTCTTCCATTTTATTTTCAAGGGTAAGACTGTTGAATCGTTTTATAGAATGATATTTATAGTGCCTTTGTCCAAAGCGAGTATTTACCACAATAATCGGTCTCCTCTTTGTCCGGTTCTTCGTAGCCTCCCCACTCTTGTCGGCTTTAGTTTTCTGAAGGTTTCACTTCTACCGCGTGTGAACTGCACACATGTTGTATCTATTTTTTTATCTGTTTTTGGTAATTCTTCGGAACAAACGTCAACGGTTAATACGCACTTTTTTTTGATAAAACTTTTAGATTCTTCTTAATTACCATAAAAGACAACTATTTGCATTGGGGGAGGTTGAAAATGTTACATTTTTAATTTTAGTTACGTAAATTTAAAATTTGCTTAACACTGTCAAATCACTCTGTTTGCAATATTATTGTTATTTTAATATGTTGGTATTACTGATATTTTACATTCCATGTTACACAAACCTAGCGTAGCCGCTAAACTACTTGAAAACTGGGATGTTTTTCTTGCCTTGACGTGAGTAGGCGTTATAAAGGGGCACTTTCTTTTGAATCACAAACCATGTTACACAAACCTAGCGTATAGGTTTTTTCGGTTACGCGCCTTTGAATATATTGCCATGAAGTCAGTTACGGTATGATGTAGCCTTCCATATAGTATCAGTAATACCAACATAATAAAATGACAATAATCATTACAAATTGCATATGGTGAAGCGTTGTGTCTAAATACGAAAGCAAATTTTTAATTTACGTAACTAAAATTAAAAATGTAACATTTTCAACCTCCTCCAATGCAAATAGTTGTCTTTTATGGTAATTAAGAAGAATCTAAAAGATTAAAAAAAAAAGTGCGTATTAACCGTTGACGTTTGTTCCGAATATTTACCCTGTTTTTTAGTTTTCTGTACTAAAATTAAAAAAAAAAAATTTAAGTTTATATTATGCATTGCTCATGTAATCCAATAGAATAAATAACATGTGCAAAATCACCATTTTGTGTAAAAAATGACTGCTAAGTATGCTGTTTATCTAATTTCGCCGTTATTGGTAGATATTTCTTTACGACTGTAAGGCTCTCGGCAGTCTGCGCAAGTAAATTTTATTTGACTGATTTGTGCTGTTTCACAATCTAATCATATAAGGTATATATGCGGCACGTTCCATGGTGGAAGATACTTCTTTAAGACTGTAAGGCTCTCGGCAGTCTGCGCAAGTAAATTTTATTTGACTGATTTGTGCTGTTTCACAATCTAATCATATAAGGTATATATGCGGCACGTTCCATGGTGGAAGATACTCTCAGTATCGCCCTCGTGTAAGTCCATCATTTAGAATTGAAACGTTGCTTGAAATGGCTTTAGCCGTGCTTGGCGACTAGATCTGAAGAATAGCCATGTACTTCCCCTCCTCACTTCCTTCAGCTTCACAATATCTGCCAATTGGGGATGCCATAGTCTCACAGGCTTCAGGCGGTTGGGAGCAATTGGGACTTTTGACTCTCTTTACATAAAAAAATATATTTTAAATAAAAACATATCACAAATTTAATATATTTTTGGTGAAAATCGTTTTTTCATGTGTTTTATATAACATGAGAAATGCAAAAATGTTTCTCTAGTATTACATGAGTGCAGTAGGTATCAGATTTATATTTTTTATGCGCTATTGTTGATTTGCCCATTTTTTTATTATTCGTTTGTGTGACAGGCATTACACTTTCTGACATTTAATTATATTCTCCACAGAGCACTCTTTTTAGGGTGATTTGCCTATTAAAAAAAATGTTTTCGAAATACATGCTGTCATGCGATAGCAAAGCGTAAAATTTGTGAATAATGATTAAATAGTATCACTGAAGGCAATATCAGCGACTCTCAAACGAAAAAATGAAACTCAGAACTCAAAAAAAGATCAGAAAAGGATAGTTCTAGTTCGGCTCTAACCACTGAGCTGATTCGACCTCATCCTCTTCGATCATTTTTAACTGTATCAAACTTCGATTAAGAACTACCAACATTATTTTCATTTTCTTAACGCATATTGGCTTTTTATTGGCTGCTATCTTTATGTATGATTGCAAGATTCTTCCCGCATTAAATACAATCTAAATAATATCTTTGATAAATACCTACGTCCATTTTTATTTTAATGTGTGACGTCAATTGACTTTTCTGCAATTCAAGGATAAATATATTTTTGTCATAACTGCAGAGCCCCGGCAAGGACTGAGTTCAATTCTAGGATGAGACCGTATCTTTTTCCGATTTTTCTGTTTAAAATTTTCGTTTGAGAGTCCCTAATTTTGTCTTCAATAGTCGAATATTATAATTTGGGGTTTTAGTCATTATCTTACGCCAAAAATATATTTTTTAATGATAATAATCCCTACTTGAAAATTTAAGAAGTACTTTATCTGATAACCGATTTTTTAATTTTAGTATTATACAGGTATAAAATATCATCGACGAGGTGTAAAACTTTTCTTAAAATGAACCACCTATCAACGAATTTAGCGTATCTATATAATTCCATAAAATGGAAAATAAGAGCATAGCCTACCTCGAACTGTTCCCCAAATTCAAGCCGATGATTTTATTAAATACTTCCTCGTTTCGCGAGTGGAGCTTTTGTAAGCTCACAAGAAAGCTCAATACTGTTTATTATTATTATGTATTTATCCGTCCAAGGTTGAAATTTGGAGCGCGGGAAAAGACGTCGCCATATTGGCTTTTTACGTCTCCTGTGCCTGTTTTCATGTTGCATAAATAACATTATGATTCATGGGCGGGGAGGGAGAAGGGGACTAGAGGGAGACAGCACGGCGGGGGGAGTAGCACCGTGGAAAAACTGATTCTATAAGGAAGATTGTAAGTACACGCGACTGACAGGGCTGAAATTATATCGTATTTAAAAATAGGAAGGCTTTTATTTAATGCCTTAAAACGTAACTACTGATTTTAAGGGATTATGAATATGGATCAAATGCACATTTTTGTATCCCATTAAAGAGCTATAAAAATTTGAGCTCTAGCGTCATGAAATTTATTACAAAACGTTAAATTTCTTTGCCTAACCTAACCTAAATAACATAAAATAATATATTCCTGTCAAATCTAACGTAATTATGATTTCAATATCTGTTTAACTTCTTTTCCTGTATTTTTAATATTATACTATTTATAAGATTAACTCACACTTTTTATTCCAATTTTTTGCTTTATTGGAAAATAATTCAATCAACCACAAAGAAAAATGTTAAAATGTACTCGTATTTAATCTTAGAATTCATGTAACTATCTTTATACGCGTTTATGTACCTCTTGCATCTGCCTCAACACAGATTTATCCTAGTGAGATAGGCATCTAAAAATCGCCTGAAATCAAACTTTATATAGATAAATAAATAATAAAAAAATCTCGCAACATTATGTCCACTAAGAGCTATGAAGCTAAGAATGAAAAAAATTAATAATATTGCCTTAAATCCATAAAACCGCCGATTGCTCCGTTTTAATTCTCTCTCTTTGTTATTAACAATGCTTGTATCTAAAATCTAAACGAAAGGTTACAACGGAGCTCTCAATAGCGAAGAAAATAACTGTGCGATTTACATTGCGTCACATTATTTTTACTTCTCACCGTCCATAACGTCCCAATATTATTTAATTTAAATTGAAAAAAACACCGTTATTCGGCGTAACCCTAGCGCATTGAAGACCTGAAATTACTTCGACCTGTATACAATATATTATGGACGTTATTGGGAATTTCTTTCGGATGACAATGCCTGTCAACCTACAGATGACAATGAAATCAGATTACGTACGCTCGCTTTATTCGACATTTTTTTGTGATCAGGAAAAGAATAAGTATTTGAGTTTTGGTTCCAGCGCACCAGATAACTTTGTTCCCGATCCCTTTCACCATTGTGGAGCTTTGGATCAATGTAAAAATGTACACATATTATCAAATTAAACTTCCACGAATTAACTTTCCTTTTCTCGAGCTTCCGAAAGTTTATAAAATCATATTCTAAAAATTTCACTCTGTTTAATAATTTGCTTCTCACTATCAGGTATATCTGTATTTTTTTCCAAAGTGCAGCAAAAGTGTCAAATTATATGATGTATATATCTAATCTAAGACACTATATCTACTACATTATATAAAGAGGTAATATTTGTTTGTTTGTTTGTTTGTGTGTTTGTTTGCATCGAATAGGCTCCGAAACTACTGAACCGATTTGAAAAATTCTTTCACTGTTGGGAAGCTACACTATCCTTGGGTGACATAGGCTTTATTATATTCTTTTAAAAAATAGGCATAATAAATAAAACTTCAATAATGTAACGCAGGGTGTAAAAAAATTACCTAAAATATTCTTTGCATCGCGTGCGCTGCGAAAACTATTGATGATAGAATAAAATAATGTATCACGACTTTGCAGAACACATCATTATTTACAAAAAGTGTCGAGACAGCATATATCTAACTATTATAGTTATGCCACAATAAGTATTATTTAATTTTAAAAATTTAATTGATATGCCGCCGCTAGAAAAGGCTCTTTATTTGTATCTTGGTATTAATCCCTATATATTACATTTTCAAAAAAATTAGGGATCCTTACTAAAACTCCCATAATGTAACCCAAGGTGTAAAAAAATTACCTAAAATATTCTTTGCATCGCGTGCGCTGCGAAAACTATTGATGATAGAATAAAATAATGTATTACGACTTTGCAGAACACATCATTATTTACAAAAAGTGTCAGGACAGCATATATCTTACTATTATAGTTATGCTACAATAAGTGTTATTTTATTTTAAAACTTTAATTGAAATGCCGCCGCTAGAAAAGGCTCTTTATTTGTATCTTGCTATTAATCCCTATCAAAATAATTTCATTCATATTCAAGACTGCTTTAATACCTTTATGTAAATTTTTGAATTATTCAATTCGGACATCCCATTCGAAAGATATTACGAGTTTTAAAATGTAAGTATTAGAAAAAAATTGCGTGGGCGCCGGTCACCCCGCTCGGCTATTATGCGATCTAGGCGTCACTGGGATACGGGCCGTACGGGAGGGGAGTCAATGTCAAAAGGATGGAAGGGGAACGCAGGAAGGAAAAGGGACGCATGAGAATATCCATTTATTTATATTTATATATAAAGCTAAAAATTTAGGGATAAACAATTTATTTCTTTTAATGGCATATCAACGCAAGCCGGGAACCAGCTATATTATATATATGTATAGTAATCTACCTTCGTCATTAGTGTTAAGGTGAAGATTAATATTAAATCACTATTTTCGATTAATCTTAACTGCGAATCGATTTACATTATAAATACAAAAAATATGTTTTGGATAAATTAAAGCTTTTACTACCGTTTCTATTAAGTAGAATTAAAATATAATTGTTAATTACTCTATAAAATACAAGCGTAAACTACTAAAAAATTGTTTTTTTGAAACGTTAGCGTTCAAAAGGTAGAAGAAGGTGGTTTGAAAGGAAAGTATGTGTGTACAAATATTAGAGGGAGGACACTAATATTTTTAAAAAATGATTATGACTAAGCAAAAAATGGGAAAATATTTAATAAAACACCACTAGTTTAAAATAGAGCAAAATATCTCTCTTCAAATGTCTAAAGTAGCTTTAGAAGATACATTGTGATTTTTTTTGTACCGTTAACTTGTAAAATGTGTTTTATTTATTTTTCGGTACATATTTTGCGATTTGTTTCTATCGAGGGAATTTCATATGTTTACGGTTTCAGTTCAGCAAATTTACAGATATTATCTTCAAAATTTACATTATTTTAAGAACTTAAAATGTTAAAGAGAAATATGTTATAAATCAGTATAAATTCGGAATGCTATAGCTTAAGACACTATTACATTCACTTACAGACACTTCAGCGCCCTTGAGGTGATTTTTCACGAAAACGGCGCTATATAAATTAGCCAAATATTATTATTATTTATTATTATTACACCTACAGTGCCTGGAAACTCGTAGTTCAAGCGGGAAATTGGTGAATCTACATTGCATTTGGAGCCGATTTTGTGGTGTAACTTTGTCTGATTTAAGCTTTTGCTCTCGAATAAATCCAGTCTAAAGTTCATTTTTTTAGAACAAATTTGAAAACGGTTACTTAGAGATTAATATCTGATTTTTAAATGCATCGAAGCTTAGATCCGTCTCCAAAACATACACCGTTTATATAATAGGTATAAGCTGTTGTTTAAATAAATAAATTTGTCCTCGAGGATTGACTTTTAAGGAAAATGGTGCTGTAGATATAATTCAATTACCTTTTCATGTTATTATTATTACGCAGGTAACAAATCTATTAAATGAATAATAATCCATGTGTGAAATATTACGTGAAAAGTTCAAAGTGTTACTCACTCACTAGTTAAGATTCATTCAATTGCAATGTCCGAAAGTCTAGTGTATCTTCTATAATCTTTAATATGTTTGGTGATCAGATCTGAATAGCCAGAAACTTCCCTGTCTTCTTTTTCCCATCTCCTTCACCTCCCCACTACCTCCAGCTTCACAACGGAGGGCCCCCGGCGCGAAAGGGCCCCGAAAAAAAAGTTTTTGTCTTGTTAGTAGTTATTTTGTGTTCTTGGTAATGTTTTTTTACATTTTCGAAAAAAAATTACATTTTCCAAAAGTAGAACATGTCCAACAGCTGTATTACTTTTCTAATCCCTAAAATCCGTTTGTCATTATTTTTACTACACAAATAATGTTGACATAATTCATTAATGCTTTGGTATGAATAAAATCCTGCCATTTATTTTGAACTCCATTATAATTATTGGCAGTTATACAGCATGTCTTTAGTAGTGTTGTGGTATCCTAAAAGTACCGTGAATTTCTTATTTCAATAAATATATATAATAATAAATTCAACAAAAGTCGAAAATCATAATATTCGTATAAAAACCTATAAGAATTTCTTCTTCTTTATAGGTGCCAATATAGCGTAGAAACGCGTTTTTATTGTTATCAAGCACCTAATTTTCAATTCAGGACCCCCCGTTTTCTGAAGCCCCCCCCCCCCCCCCACCCCACGTTAGGGGCCCCTTTACAGATTTTAGCGGAGGGCCCCAAATGGTCCCAGTCCGGGCCTGGGAGCAGCTGATACTCTAGGGTGGTATTCACATAAAAAAATAATAAATTAAAGCTCTCACTACCAAAAAAATATATTTTCTCCATAAGTTCATTAATTCAATCACTTTAAATGTAATGAACCGACAACCTATTTAATATATGATATTAATCTGTGCCTACCTGTCTGCTGTTTGCCTAGGTTTCATATTAATTAGAAATCAAAAAATTTGACTGACATTGGTATTTTATGACCCCACTCCAATATGTACTTGTGAAAAACATAAATGACCCTGGCCTTTGCTGATGGGAATGCTACCGACTTAATTACAAAGTATCTCTAAATGCACACTTTCTATTTGTAGGTAATGCATCTAAGTATATTATTATATTTGGTATCTTGTTATTACGTCAAATTGTTTCTTTATTAAATACTCGTAATATTATGTAATATAAAATTTAGTTTGATTTTCAATATTGGTTCAATATGCATAATATAATTTCACACCAAAGACTGGCATCTACTTTGTAGTGACCCGACAGTTGATGATCCGATTGTTGACCCCGAAATTACATTAAAAAAAGCATTATTTACCAATTTCAAACCTAAATTCGACTTCAAAAATACCTTTAATAATAAGTTGGTATGGATATCAAAAGAAATTATCTACAGTGTCGATTTGTTGCACTTAAACGCTATACTTATACACTCAATATACAGTATATAGATAAAAGTAGTTTTCTCCTTGATGCACCTGAATGAAAATACGTTTTATACTTTTGTTATTCGGCGGTAGATACATGTTCTACGCACACCCCTTCGGAGAACTTAGTTATATTTTGTTTAAGTAGGAATACCGTATTTTCCCTAAACCGACTACATTTTGTATATAAGAATGCCTGACGGGCAACTGTCGGGGGATCAACAGTCATGGAATCGTATTGTATCTGTCTTGTCAACAAAGTTGTGTCTTGTTAATATGATATTTTTAGGTTCCTTATCGGTTGTGCAATAATGTGAGCAAAGTAAACTGCGCTAATTAATCTTAGTTTTCTTATTATCCACAGGTGGTGTCAACGATGGACGCCATGTCCAAGTACTCCCTCGAGGCCGAGAAGTATCGGGGGGCTTACGGCATGTACCCGGAGCCCTCTCGCGGCTACCTCGACTCCACCCTCTCCAAGGCCTACATGTACATGGAGCAACAGAGCCCAAGGGCTTACCCCATGGACATCAGCAAGATGTACTCCGAAGCTTCAGCCGCCGCGGCAGCGGGGGCGGCTCCGTCCAACTCTCCAAGATCTGCAGCCGATTCCCCGGAGCTGACTCCTCGAGGGGTCAACAACGCTGATGGAGGAAGTTCAGCGTCTTCAGCGTCCACTGCCTCTCCTGGCGCGCTGCCCGCCTACTACTCCACGGGAGCCGGACTCCTGCCTGTGCCCCAATACGGACAGCACTACCCGACCACGGCGCAGTCCTCGGGAGAGTTCCGGAGACCCTTGACGGTAATCTTCTGACCAGATTCCCTGTAGCATAACGCCGAGAAGGCGAGCGCCGTCTCGCCTAACTTTTGGGACTCCATGACCAAAGGTCTGAAGTACCCAGCCATTTGAAACAAGTATTTATCGGCGTAGAATAATAACTATAAAGAGATATTTTTTGGCTGTCGAGTATTGTGGAAGTGTTTCAGCTATAAATATTAATCGAGTGCGATAGTCACTCTTGTGTAAATATTTGTAAAATAAATATTAATGAACCATTTTGAATGGTTAAAAAAATAGTTTCATTCAGCTACTTGACACAAGAACCATCATTTTCTTTAAATATTAAGTAATAATAATAAAATAAATTGTTGATAATTTTAATCTTAGATGATAATCTATTTGTTGAATGAAGTATTATAAATTATCCTAGACCCTGAACATTGTTTGATTTCCCGATTCAATATTATATTTTTGTACTCTGGAAGATTGCTTCCGATATCTTTAAAATCAAAGCAATATAATTTGATAGACTAATAAATGTGATGATTTATTACAACTTTGTATTTCTCCCTTGTTAAAGTCGGGTCCAGATCAGAACAAAATAGCAGCTAACAAGTCCAACGCTTACGCTTTCCCTTTGCTATTTGATCGTTACAGACAATCTGCTAACGATCAAAGGGAATACGCTCCGAACGTTCGGTCTCCGCTCTGATCTGTACCAGCTCAAGGTATATAGCCATATTTTTAATAATTCTTATGTTTATTTTGTATATTTAATTGTGATACTTACTTTCTCAATATTTCCAAATGATTAACTTACTGATTGGCCTATCATGGATTGATTCGTCAAAAGCTCAATTTAATTCAGAGTCATCGATTTGAAAGAGATTATTAGTGATTTCCAACAACGAAAATTTACAAAAAACTAGACATACTTATTTTTTACAGTATGCTTGCCGTGCTAGGTTTTTTCATGTCTTATTTACACATTCCAATTGATTTTTCGAAATCCAAAAAAAAAGGATGTAGAAAACTGAAGCAATTGCAAAGAAAGTTTTAATAGTCAAAAGCATTAAACGTATATAGCTAATATCCTTGTGTATAATACACGCCAAACTGAACATGGTACGATCCATTCTCGCGCAGTTACTAATTTTACAATGAACGTAAGCGAAAGAGATAGATGCGTAAAACATACGTGCGACAGAGAAAGGCATGGGCGAGGGGGGCTTGTCTTGGTGCTTTCTGATTTATGATCAATATCAGCCGGGTCTTACAGTTTGGCGTGTACTATAACTCTCAAAGATAACTTTGGTCACCTGTGTATCTAGATTGTCTGGTGTGTGATCTGTGTATTAATATTTCTGTGATGTAAAAATGTAAATAGGTTCGTGTAACCCTTAATTATTACAAAACTTAAACAATGTTATAAAACACTACATAATAAATATATCATATTTATAGCACATTTGCTATTATTGATAAGAACCTATATCAGTGAGATTTATTTATCTTATTATAGTTCAAATTATCACTGTCGTTTGTAGTTAAACATGTATAATGGTTCCTGTACATATAAAAATTAGAGATATAATTATATTTAGAGTTTGTGATCAAAAGACCAAGTTTTGAAACGAAGATCTAAACAGATTTTATGAAAATTTTCTATTTATTTCTGAAGAATTTCAATGACGAGATTTTTAAAAACATTTCTACCGTGAAATTTTTTGAGAATTTTTGTAGCGAAATTTGTCGCGAATTTTGTTAGTGAAGTTTTTGGAGGACATCAATAATTCAATTCGGAGTTTTTAATGAATAATAAATAATAAGTACCACGATCACAAACTCTACCAATACTATTATAAAAATCTTATTAAGATAAATACAGCGGGACGTTAAGATTCTTATTAAATAGTTATACGCTGTTATTATTAAATTTAAAAATGTATTATTATTATAAAATTTAAGATGTGAATGTAAATAACTTAATTTAATTGAAAAATCTTGTTATTTAAGAATGAAACAAATTAAATGATAATTACTTTTTTTTCTGATTTCTCATCCTCAAAATCATAGCTTAAAATAAAAGCAATTATTATAATGTGTAGAATTTGCCAGCTACATATTAAAAATTAATAAAACCGTTTGATTAAGTTTGTTATTATTTCAACTTAGCTTTAATAAAATTTGTTATAAAATGTATTTAACATTTTTTAATATTATCAAAGGGAATTGACGAATCGCATCATCGTTGTGCCATTTTTCGTTTTATTACTTGGTCCTTTGAGTACCTATCTACTACTGTCCTGTTTTCCTTTTAATATTATGTATACGCAAATATCTCTGCTTTCAACATTAGAAAGTAGTATGTGAAATTGTTTTTCTTTGTAGCATTATCTTAAATCAAATAAATGTTATTTTATAAAATGTCAAAACTATGTTTATTTTATTATCATTTTACTTTCCACCACACTACTAAATTTCTCTCTCTCTCCCGATGGCGCTTCAGCCTATATCGAGCCTTGGCCTCCCGCAACATTCGCCTTCAATTCCTCCTGTCCTCAGCGGCTGACTTCCAGTTTGTTACCTGGAGAAGCTGTGCTGCATCCTCTCTTACCTCGTCTTCCCACCTCAGTCTGGGTCTTCCCACTTTTCTCCTTCCACCTGGATGTCCAGTCATAATTCTTTTTAGGCCGCTTGTTTCCAGCATTCTCTGTACATGCCCAGCCCATCTCAACCTGAGAAAATTTCCAAATTTAACTAACATATTTAAACACCCTACAATTTTCTATTTTTTAATATTTAAAATATTCACAGTAAGGTTTTATTGCACCTATCTACGATTTTGACTGTCAGTTAACGGGTTCGATTACCGCAGCTGCACAATGTAATTAATATTCATTATATGGATATCATTTTATCATTGGAAATGCATGACGGTCCTTTTGTAAAGTTGAATGTTTAATTTGACGAATCTCACAAAATTGGTTAGGTAGCTACTCCACTTTGTTTCTTTATCTGGTTTTGAATTTCGATTTTTTTCTACTGGCAGTACAAAAATCTATAGCTAAAGTAGAAAACCACCTTTATAAAAGGCCCAGACACTGACAGCAACCGTGACCGTCGATCTTGATTAAACATGATTAAATTTATTGTGTACTTTAATGAAAAATAAGAAAATTAATTAACAATATCGCAATACGTTATTTAGCGGTAATACAAAAGTGCGAAGATCATTTTCATGAGTTTCCAAATACAGTAATTGATTTTTATAATATCATATTGTGGAATGTGGAAAGTTTCTAAAAAAAAAAGTTTTTTTTATTCTAAAACAAGGTTCTCCAATGAAGCTGTACACAAAATTGTAGGAAAGTGTGTGACATACTATATGTAAGTGTGTAATAAAAACTGTTGACAAAATGGCGATATACAAATTATCCCATTATTAAAGGCTGTTAAAAAAATTGACAAGATGCTTGCTGCTGCTTCAGCTAGAGGCGTTGTTAGTAGACTGGCCTTTTGTGCAGGCGGTATTGAAACAAACGTCACCAACTTATATTGAGGATTTTGTATTTTTTACGCACGTTGAAAGTTGTTGTTACTGATAAAAGCACGCTATATAATAGTCGAAATATGACATAAATAAGTGCCACTTCACATTCAGTTTTTTTTCATAAGTGGATCTTTAAAAATTGCGGAGGTGCTTTATTTATTTATTTAATTTATTTACTACAATAGATATTTTAAATTACCCATTATTTATTAATACATCACATTTTTTATCCATTACTAAATAAACGTTTCGTAAATTACACTTGAAACGTGAACCCACCCCTTTTCATCTAGCAATGCCCCCAATAATATTATTGGAATATTTCGCACAGATTTGACCCTCATTATTTTTATTGCATTTTTAGGGGTGCGAAATAGCTTTGTTCCTTTTTTAATGTTTATCTTGTCGCAATTATCTATGATTTCAATACCTACCTACTCGAGTTTTAAAAATAGATTTTATGTCTGCAGTTAGATACCTTCTGATAATGGTTATTATTTCAGGCTCGTTATATTTTTGGCCATAGATAAGTGTGTGCTTAAAAAATGATAATAGATCAAAAATGAACGTTCAAAACATTTTTCCCACCTGGAATCACAAATTTCAATAGAGTGGCGTTACTAAGTTTAAAAAAAAAATGAGCTTCAATTTTACTACTTAGGTACAGCAACTAAATCAAAACTAGTAAATCAACTTCACAACTATAGTCGATTTGGTGGTATAATTTCTTTTGATTTGAGCTTTTAAATTGAATTTAAGGTAATAACGGGTTAATATCAGCTGTTTAATAATAGGTCACTTGCATCACATTTTTTAAATTTTTTTTCCGGTTAAGGCAAATATTCTAAGACATTCTGTATTTTTTTTTTAATTCGTATTTTTGAAACCCTGGCGATTTTTTGAAAATTTTAATCCGAAAAATTAGACCATATTTTATAAACCGGAAAGACGGGACATAATTTTATGAGTGCGAAAAAACGATAATTACATAGCCGAAAATCATTTTTAAAAAATAACGTTTTCCACACGAATAGCAATAAATTGTACGGGGTTCTCTTCGTAACATCTGTAAAAACACCGCCATCTTTATCAATAAATCAAACTAAAGGATAAGTTCGCATAGAACAAACAATAAATCTAGTGAACATTTAAAAAATTCGCCGGAAATCAAAGTGTTGCCGTATAAAAGTTAATCAGTGTGGAATTTTTCAAAATTAAGGGAACATAATCGGAGACGGGACATTTTCATGTAGTGACGTCACGAGCTCAAATAATGGATTTATTCATTTAAAAATTTAAAAAAACCATACATTTCTAAAAAATTTTCGTAATCTTAGTAAAAAAATCTATCCACACGATTTTTTCCAAGTCGTTATGAAATCCATGCAAGTGGCCTATTGTTGTTAATGCGTCCAGGCGTGAAAAATAATTGTATTTCCCCTTGTATTTGTGGTGAACTCCCATCTAAGAGTTGGTAACCGTAGTATGTCGTTTTAAAACTAGTTGATATTTCTATTTATGCAACACACTTATTACAAAATACTTCGTAATATGTAGGGCCGAATATTCCTCACCATTATTATAATCTCTTACTTAAACGTTTTTCTTTCATTACGTAGGTGCCCGAAAAAGAAAAAAAAAATGAGAATGCGATGAAATTATAAAAAGTTATTTTTGTAGGGTTTTAGGTTAGAGGCATATAGGTACCTGACTTTATCCATTGATTCCTGAGGTTATTAAGAGTGTAAATGTGGATGATATTTTGGTTTATAACTGTTTTTTTTGGTTCAATCTCATAACACTCAATTTTCAATTTGGTAATTTGGTGGATAACCAAAACTCCTACCATACGCCACCGTCGTCGGTGGCTAAGCAGGGGTGAATGGGTTCCCAGGGGGAGGTTTGTCTAGCAGCGGATGCGTTTGCATACCTTCTGCGTGGCGAGCCGGGTCACTAGAGACTGATTGAGGCAGACCTTTCTACCTCTCCATACGGACCGTACACACCCTACCCGTCGTGACGTCGCCTAGCACCGCAGTGGGAGGTATGGATTCATACGTCCGTCACTTCTGAACAAATTGACCCCCATATTTCTACCTACAACTCATACGTTGATCCTTCGCAAACTTTCACTCCTTCCTTTCCCTAATAAGCCCCTCCACACAGCATCCGCAAAGATGACATAACCCTGATGGAATTTATTTTCCTCAGGGCCTCCTGCGTGGAGCTAATGTACAAAAAAACCTGTATACATTTTATACATGTACGCCAATGGATTTTTAACACGAAAAACAATAAAAACTATAGAAAATATCGTTCATAAATAAGAGTTCTATATTCAAGTTAGAATTTTGCCATAAATTTCTCATACAAGTACATTTTCATAACGTAGTTCCGGTCGATAAAATGTATGAATACAGAAAAGAGCTTCTGATCCATCAATACCCAGCAAACGTCTACTGGACATGGACTAGGCTATAGTTTGTGTAGCCTTTGTGTATTGTGCCCATATCTGTAGGTGCTAGCTCCTGACACCAAGAAACCCATCTTGCTGACAATAATTGACAATTACCTCGCACAATGCCGTCACCTTGTCCACTATTATGTCCCCGATAGTTCAGATACAACCAGCGCCAGCCAACTGTTCGTCCCGGCCGCACAACAGAGAGAAAAGGACTTACTTGTCCGAATACAGGACTTAATAGAGACTGCGTATTGTGTGTCCCTTTGTGCGAGGGGGTGGATATTACCGGGAGAATAGAACAAGAGAAGTCTCAAAAGGGATTTATGAAAGGGTGACGTCAATGGACGGCAAAAGTCACCTGGAAAAGATGGACAGAAGAAGGATTTCCTATAGAACTATTATTGCTTATTGAGGTGGTGTTGGACCAAGTAACGTGATTCCTTGAAGGCTTTCTTTTTTTTGAGAAATGGATGATATAATTAAGGCTACTATATTATGCAAGAATAGTAACCTAACACAACCTTTAAAGTGCTTCCCAATTTTGACTTCAAGGTTGCAATTAGTAGTGGCGTGCAGCCCATAAAGGCTCAAAAGCTGTGCCTGCCTAAGCATTAAAATATTAAGTTTCCTTTTTTACATTAACTCCATACAGGAGGCGATGAGGAAAATATTTCCCTCGGGGCCTATGTCGTCTTTGGGGATGTTATGTGAAGAGTCTTTTAAAGGAAATGATGGAAGGAGGGGAAGTTCTAGGAAGGAAAAATGTATGAGTGGTGAATAGGACTCTGGAGGTTAACATGTCCAGAAGTGACGGATGTATGAATCCATACATCCCATTGCATTGCAGGGTGATGGGTAGAGAGAGTCCGTCTGGAGAGGTAGAAAGATCCGGCCCGCCATGCAGAAGGTGGGCAAACGCATCCGCTTTAAGAACCTAGACCTAAACCTCCACCCGCTTAAACCGGCAACCCTGCGAAGTCACCATACGTAGCGAACCACTAATGTTCACTATTTGAACATAAAAAATATTTGATATGTAAATAGCTATGAAACTTGCACGCTCGTTTAGTAAATTGGTCGCCACAATCAGCGGAAAATGATAAAATTATGGACATTTTCAATATTTGATAGAACGCATTAAATGATAGAATGGATGACACTCAAGATACATATTTGTGGACATAAATATTATATCAATCAAGGTGCATATATGTGGACATAAATATTATATCAATCAAGGTGCATATTTGTGGACATAAATATTATATCAATCAAGGTGCATATTTGTGGACATAAATATTATTTCAATCAAGGTGCATATTTGTGGACATAAATATTATATCAATCAAGGTGCATATTTGTGGACATAAATATTATATCAATCAAGGTGCATATTTGTGGACATAAATATTATATCAATCAAGGTGCATATTTGTGGACATAAATATTATATCAATCACGGTGCATATTTGTGGACATAAATATTATATCAATCAAGGTGCATATTTGTGGACATACATATTAAGTCAATCCAAATACATGTTTGTGGACATAGGTACATATTACATCAATCAAGATACAAATTTATAGACATACGAGTAGGTACATCTTACATCAATCCAGAAACGTGTTTGTGGACCTACATATTTTATCAATCAAGATACATATTTGTGGACATACATATTATGCCAATCAATATACATACCTATCTGTGAACATACATTTTATTATAAAGAAATTTATTATACGTATTTCTGCTATAAAAAACTTGTATTTCATTCGAATGGTTTAGATTTCTAAAAATCACAGCGGCACAGAACACGCTTAACTTAAACATAGATAAAAAGTCTTAGCAAAAACGAGACTTTTTAAAATAAAATATCTTTTCAATTTTGCATAATGGTTTAAAATTTGTTTTAAAATTTCAAATGGTTTAAAACTGTGGCTACGCATTCACTCGTGGAGGTACACAAAACACCCTTCACAAATCCACAAATCTCCACAAAAGCCTTCAGTAAGGTTTGTTACATATTTCCGCATTCAGCGTTGGCTCCTAATGGAACAGGAATATGGAGCCAAGTGGTTTGCAGCATCCACACAGATAATATGAAGTGTCCTTCTCTCACCACCCAGCGAACAAGTCGCTTTTCAACAGCCTCCCATGATCCTCGTAATATTATATCCCGCTCTGAATGTATAAAGGGTATCTTATGCTATGCCATATGGCCACAAGAGACGGAAACAGCATATTATCTGCAGTGAAAAATCCTTACCAGCTAGGATACTTAAAAAGGGAAAACTTTTGCAATTCTTCGTTTAATTTTAAATAATTAAATTGATTTCTGTAACTAGCATTTTATTTTCAGTGCTGTGTAGGTACCTAAATTCATAAAATTGATGCATATCGTTATTAATTATTATTACCATTTTCTCTTCTCTATTCAAAACAGATATAAATCAGAAAACAAGTTTGCGTGTTCGACAAAAATCTCTAGAAAGGTGATATGGTGGGTAGAAATCCTGGGATCAGTGTGTTCAGAAGTGACTGACTTGTGGGTCCGCCCCTCCCACTGCGATGCCTGATGAAGGAGCGAGAGAGTCCGGGTGGAGAGGTAAAAGGGGCTTCCTCGAGCGGCACTTCCCGATCCGGCCGGAGGGCAGAAGCACCCGCCGCCAATATTTGGACAGGTTTCATGCCAACTCAGAATGAAACCAATACTTGAACTCAGAACCACGTCAGAAAGGTCATTAAAAGCAATGAAAAATTAATTTTAAAATAGCCGGTAACCCTAACCTAACTTAACCTATTTAAGAATTTTTAATATTTTTTTATCATCACTCTTATATATGACCTTTCTGAGGTGGTTCTGAATTGGCTGGTCACCATTTGGCAAACCTCATCTCATGAACCTGGATACCCCTGTAAAGTCACCAAACGTAAGGTGTCCTACGTCCTACGGCAGAGATGTTGGTTATCCAATAAAATCTGCAAAATTAATATTAATAACATAGATTAGTATTTTTCAATTAATATAATTAGTCAGATATGCCATTATGTGTCACTTTAATTGGCTTTAATTTATTATGTTTATACAAATTCCCTGCTACATTATTCAACCGCTTTACTTGCCACTAGTAATTATTCGTTCCGAAATGAAGATGTAACTTTTAATATGAGAGGAGAATGACTTGAACGCCACACTCTAGCTCGTCTCGAGTGCCTGCTGAAGAGGGACCACTTTTCTACCATTATGTTTCACAATTTCATTATATTTCTGTATAAAACGGTAAACTGTGGCAATGTGGATGGAAAAAAAGCCATGACGTCATAATACTCTTTCTTTTAATGAGCTCCATCGTTAATTTGAATATGCACTCAGAACTCCTTCATTTAATCGCGAAGTCAACGACCATTATTTTTAACCTAATTTTGAAAAATAGAAAGCATCCGAACGTACGTTAAGAGCCTTTTTATTACTTTTATGAATCCTCAACACTTAATGAATGTTAAAAATTATCTTTTCATTCGAAGATTGTTAATATTTGACGAGACATTATAACATTTTAAATAAGTACCATTAACAAATTCATTAAGATAATATTTTAATAATGAAGATGAAGACACTTCAAACTTTGTAAATAGTTAATACTTGGTTGAAGTTTCTCGATAAATTGGCAAAACGATCAACAACAAACTCTAACTATTCGACGGTGCTCGTATATTATGAAGATGGCGACTTCATATTCACGTATGTTAAGCGTCTTCATTCAGGTCGAACAATAGTCACACCTGATAGAATCGATAGATAGAAGCGATAATTAGTGTCAGAGGACAATGGAGCTCTATCTCGAGGAAACCAAGATGTGTTCAATGGATAGACAGGCGATGATATTATAGAATGTTCGGCATTGATCTAGTGTTCAGTTGTTCAGCTATTTTGACAATCATTGCTTTGGAATATTATTACTGTAAAACAATCGTATTAGTTTGGAGTTTCATCACCTTTTATTTCGTCAAATACCTGCTTACCAGATCTTGTTTTGAACAAAGTAATGTTTTTACAAAATATCACGTATTTTTCATTTGTATTTAACACCAGCAGGCAACATTCTTAATCAAATAATATTTCTAAATCCCAAGGAATAATGAATAACACAAGAAGAGCTCTAGGGGCGTGTTTTCTGATCCATGTAATAATATTTTTTTAAATAAATTATCTTTAATGTTTCATTTTTTTTTATTTTTATAATAATCTTTATTTATCAAGTTACATAGGTGATTTTGCCGTGCCTGTCTCACTAGGAATTCCTGTGTTGAGAGCAGGCGCATTTTAGCATAAGATGTTTAACACAAAAATAAGGATAACAACAACAATGTTATTTACATTTAAAGTAAAAGTACAAGGACAATCAGCATCGTATCAATGGGAAAACCTGCATTAGGAGGTTCTAAAAATATTGTTAATATATGATCTGTCATTGCTAGTGATCCAAGACTTGGCATCTGATTTGTATTTTACATAAATAGTGTGCTGTCTAATGGTCAGTGGAAGTGTATTATAAAGTTTCATTGCGAAATACCTGAAGTTTCTTTGACCAAACGTTGTTTTGGCGAAAGGGATAAGTAAAAGATTTTGCCCTTTGGTTCTCGTATCACGAACAGTTTGGATATTGTCACAAACAGTTCTATGTTTGAATAGATAAGTTAGTTTATTTTTTGTATAAAGTTAAGCCTAATATCCAAAACACCGATTCTCCTAAAGATTTCATCCGAACTGCTTGTGATCGGTAGTTTTAGAGTAATTTTTATAATTGGTTTCAGGGCTTTAGAGATCGGATTAAAGAGAATTTCTCACTATATTATTATTTTCATAGATACCTATATCTCTATTCCGTTATTTAAAATTGATATATTTTATTCTTAGGTGCTTGTCGATATAATTTAGCATTTTTGTTTATATTACCCATACACAGCCATAGTTGGTTCCCATTACTTGCTTGATTACTTTAAAAAGTAGTTTTTGAAATGTATCTAAAAATAAAGGGGAAAAAATATAGAGAAAAAACATATATATATATATATATATATATATATATATATATATATATATTTATGTCATACCACATTCTGTGGCTCATCATAGAAGAAGCCACTTAAGTAGCTCGTTCTTTCGCATGTAATATATACTTACGTAGATGAAGTACTAACATGCTGTCTTTTAAATTTTGTTTAAAATATGGTCAGCTATAATATGTAATCAAAAGTTATGTTTATATATTAAAAAAAATTATCATTAAATAACGTGCATTCGTTCATCTATTTTAAGAACGCACTTACCGCTTCACGCTATGTTGCCAAGTTTAATGTTACACACACCAATATAAGTATGCGTATGCAAGCACACATATTATGTTGGTAGGTTGACTGGACTGGTCGGAGGTCGGATGTTGCTTTGGAAATGATTATTCACATATTTATTATTTCTAGCGGCCGTTTTTAATTATTGGCGCGGTATTTTAAAATTGAAGTATGATTTGCTAATATTGTTATTTATTTGGTGTTGACGGTTGTTTTTTTTTGTGTTAAGGTTTATTTTACTATTATCATAAATAAAATTAGGTATTTAAATACATATTAGTGTAGTTTCTTTTATTTGCTACATAATTATTTTATCTTAGTTTTATTAGAGATATTAGTTTTTTCGAAAAATTATGAATAAAATTATTAGCAATAAATGCTTCGGAAATGAATATTTGGACATTTATTATTTCATGTGTAATTTCTTTTATTTGCTACATAATTATTTTATTTTAGTTTTATTAGTGATATTAGTGTTTTCGAAAAATTATGAATAAACTTATTAGAAATAAATTACATAATTTATTTTGTTCATTGATTCGTGCGTTTCTTTAAGTTGTAGGTTGGTTTGCAAATTATAATTTTTAATATGTTTATTAATTTCATGTTTACATACAGTTTTATTCACATGTGTGTAAAAATGTAATTTTATTAATCTATTATATTATCATGTTATACCTACTTATCTTACTCTATAATTATTTTTATGCGTGTAAGCATTGTCTCCAGTTGTATGACACATAGGTAGGTACCTACCTTCCACCAATTTTATACACGTATCCTAATTTTATTATTTTCTATAGTTGTAAAACCAATGTCTCTACAATAGGCCGCCCACCGCAAATGGTTTGTTCAGGTGTCGCATCTGGGAGAGGGTGGTTGAGGGAGACCTTTTGACCTCTTCAGCCTGGCTCTCTCGACTCATCACCTTGCACCGCAGTAGAAGAGATAGACCCATATGTCCGTCACCGACACACAAATCCCAAGATTAGTGTGTCGGTGTGTGTGTATTAGAGCACAGGCGCCTGGTGCGAAAGCTGTCCTTGTTCTACTAGTATTTCAATGGAAGATGCTCCGAGGAACTAACGTCATTGATCCCTTTGGCACCTATGCATAGTCGGGTAACACGTCAAACGTGTGCCCAACATTTATGGACGGTTGACATTTGTCACATGAGAACGGGTCATTTCTACGACTCATTTTTGCCTGCCTCTGTGTGTCCTCCTTCCTACAATACGGGTCTCAAAAGTACCTTTTAACATTTCAAGGGTTCAGATGATAAAATAAAAACGCTCATTTTGAAAAAAAACTCTTTATTTTGAATTTTTAAAAACAAAAAATATTACTATACATGGTAAAAAAAGGGTGTAATCATTTGAAAAATAGAATACAATAAAAAAATTAATTATAACCTAATAACTTTTTATTCGCTTAATTATTATAAAAATAGCATAATATATTAAAAAATTAAATCATAATTAAAACCAAATGACTTTGTATTATACATCGTTCATGAAACACGAAGCATTGTACATTACAGGAGAATCCTTCGTTTTTTTTATTTAACAAGGGATATCAAATTATACCTTGCACATAAATTTAACAAAAACTAAAATAAATTATAACCCTCCACAACCAAAAAATTAAATCATAATTAAAACCAAATGACTTTGTATTATACATCGTTCACGAAACACGAAGCATTGTACATTACAGGAGAATCCTTCGTTTTTTTTTTATTTAACAAGGGATATCAATTTTTTGTATTGCTTGGGCATTAACTATGTAACAATTTCTAGACTTCTAGTTTTGAACAACTTCTGTTTTTTTTCTCTTGAGTTTTTAACAACTTCTAGTTTTGAAGAGTTTTAATTTTTAATGTACATTTGTTACTTAAATTTTAAATTTTCTGCGACCGGTTTCGACACATCCGTGTCATTCACGACTGTGTCGAAACGGGTGGCAGAAAATTTAAAATTTAAGTAACAAATGTACATTAAAAATTAAAACTCTTCAAAACAAAAGGGATATCAAATTATACCTTACACATAAATTTAACAAAAACTAAAATAAATTATAACCCTCCACAACCAATACCGCCCGGTACTCTGTATGCCAGTATTATAAAAGGTAAAATATTATGGAACTCCTATAACGACTGCCAATGATCAAACGATGGAAGAAGCCAACAGCTACTTTACGACTGCTTGACGCTTTATATCAGCTGTAGTGGAATGGGAGTCGATACCTTTGGATCGTTCAATCGTTGAAGCCGGTATAGCGGCCTCTTAACCAATGCAATTCATTTGAATTCAAGTTAAGCATCCTGTAGGTAGAATTCTCTTTTTCTCTGCAAATCCTTAGGTAAGGGTAATTTTTTGACACGGTGATTATTAATAAATGTATTAATTTGCTTCCATGACCTCATTGACAATATTCCTGTTTGTTTTTTTATTTCGTTTATTTTTGCAGCTCCTGGATCTCTTCCTTCGATGAAATAGTTTGCAAAGTTTTTATAAAGTTCATCTTTTTCTTGATTAAGCCACCTCCTTCTAACTATATTTTCCTTTTTTTTTGCCATATTCCCATCAAGTAAATTACTTGGTAAAGACTCTTGGTCATTTTCTAAACTATTATCCAACGTAACATGATCCACATTTTCTTTATGTGATTCTTCAGGTTGAGGGACGGAATCTATTTCATTTTGTAAAGTTGTTGTAATGTTCGTTCCATTATCAGACTGTGATCGGGAAGATATTTTTCCCTCGGCTAACTGCAGTAAATTCAAGCCAACTTTACCTTTCTCAAGAGCCAGTTGTGGTATCATGTAATTCCCTTTATGTGTACCTGGTGTATGCCCTAAGAAATGAGACAAAGCGTTTACATAAGCATTATTCTTTCCAGCTACTTGGCTCATAGTTGCAACATGGTGTCGCAGTCCAGTTGAAGTTATATGATCTGAATTCACAAAGGAAAACTTGTGTCTTAGTTCCCTTAAAATTTGCGTGCCACAAAAATAAGGTTCACCCCCTAGTTTTGGGAATAAATATTTGTTTTCATTTGGAATTCCAACTAAATTTCTGTATGCAAATATAGTGTCTACATTTCTTTTCATCTGATTTCGAAGAAGTATTGGAACTGTTCTCCCCCTTTTTCCTGGGATATGGAAGCAATATAATGTATTTATAGCATTTTGCTCCTCAGAACTCATGATTTCCAATATTTCTTTAGGAATGTCTTGTTTTTCACTTTGGCTGGCTATATAATTTTCTAATGGAGCTCTTGCTACTTCTCCTGCTCTCCTTCTATTAAAAATTATAATATGAGCAATTGTTATTTTACATAGCTCTTCATAGGCGATATAAGACTTTTCACATTCAAATCGTTGAGCTATATTCACTTCTAGTTTCATAACTTCCGTGCATATTTTTTTTATATCAGTAGTTAAAGGCATGACATCAGTTTTCAGCATTTTTTGAGTTTTCCTTGATTTTTCAGCGTTAGTAGAAATTTCAAATTTCCAAGCGTGATCAAAGATTATTTTAAATTCAGACAACTTGTTTTTTATAACTTCTTTGGATGAAGTGGTCAGCACAGGATTCTGTATTGTTTTACGCATTAAAATATCAGCACAATCTTTTATAGCTGTACAAAGTCGTTGAGGCATGCTAGGAATTTTTACAGAACCTGTACTTTCATCGTAACCACTATTTATTTTGACAGCGTCCATAAAAACATTAAAATGTATAGGGTCAAATGCAATGTCAAATGAGGAAATTGCAGGATTTTTTTCTTTGATGACCATGAACAGTCTAGCGAGATCTCTCATCTTGGATGTAATGTGTGTTTTCAAATGATGTTCTTTATGATTGCTTAATAGTAGGGAACCATATGAACAAATTAATGGCTCAGACTTTGCAATTTTTGCAATAGGATCATTTTTGAACACAGGAAATATCTGAGATCTTAAAGATTCTGTGATCTCAGAATTGTCTGGGGATAATAAAATAGCGGATGATTTTAACACTCTGCGGCGTTTTAGTGGATTTCCTTCAGGTGATTGTTTTCTATTTGAACATTTTTTCAGGTGTCTATAGAGTAAACTTCTTTTGAATGTGCCACAGCATTCTATGCAAACCGCATAATCCTCAGCTGTCGCAGTCGTTCTTGGACGGCGATTCGGTAGTAATATTCCATCAACTCTATTTATCGCGTCCTGATTGTATAGATAATTGCCTCTATTTCTTATTTTCTTCGAAATTAATTCTCGCTTTTTTTTTCGTTCGCGCAGATCGGGATCTAAAATTTTGTTATATTCAATCACTTCTGCCTCCAAGGGATGTTGGGTTGTAATGTGGCGTGCAAAGTTGGTTATCAGCTTGAAGCAGTATGGACAGAAGTTTTTACGGTCATAAACTCTTGGTTTTTTACTAGCTAAATCAGATGTACATTGTTTTGAAGTCGATGACACATAGCAGTCCGTTCTTTCCTGATTCCCTGGATGATCGCTGGTATATGAATCTAAAATTTAAAAATGCATTAAAATTTTGTAACATATTTAATAAATTAAATTTGTGTGGAGAATTATACAGAGTGTATCAGCAGTCACACAGGAGGCCCTGAGGAAAACGATTTCCCTCAAGGCCTATGTC
Organism: Limnephilus lunatus; assembly: GCA_917563855.2. Classification (NCBI taxonomy): domain Eukaryota; kingdom Metazoa; phylum Arthropoda; class Insecta; order Trichoptera; family Limnephilidae; genus Limnephilus; species Limnephilus lunatus. The sequence continues at coordinate 101,690,259 of OU830595.1, forward strand.
ATCTAAGATGCTGTGTGGAGGGTCTTTTTGAGGAGAAGAGGGAGTTAACATTGGTCATGAAGAGACTCATGTTGTAGGAAGGGGGAAACAGAGGCCGGAAAATCGTTCCATAGCCAAGCTGTTGAGCACAAGAACGAGTCGAAGGAGCGACCAGTTCTCATGTGACAAATGTCAACCGTGTACATATGTTAGGCACGCGTTTGGCGTGTTTCCCGACTATGCACCGGTGCCGAAGGGATCAATGATGCTAGTTCCTCGGAGCATTTTCCATTGAAATACCGGTAGAACACGGATAGCATTCCCACCCGACGCCTGTGCTCTAAAGATTGCAATCCGTCTGTTAAAATGGGAGAATTTATCAAACGGATCGCCCGTTTCTGCAGAGTCGAGGGTATTTTTCAGATATTTTGGAGCTCCAGACCAGAGGCGGCTGCCAAATTCATCTGTGGGGCGGACTTGCGATTTGTACAAGGCTAGCAGTTGTGTACTATTAAAGTATCTGCGGGCCTTGTACAGTAGGCCCAGTTTTTGAGAGGCTAGCTTTACTCTGGCTTCGATGGAGCCCCATATCTGAGCTGGTCACTTAGAGTTACACCGAACATATCAATGGAGGGCCTGTTCGAAAGGTTACTTCCGTTGAAGGAGACGAGATTTTCATTGTGATCCCTTTTAGATGTAATAATAATTTAATACATTTCTCTGTGTGTGCGCAATTTGAATAATAATTTTATTATTTTGAAACATTTTTGTTTATTATTTATTAATAAATTATGAATATAAGAAAATAAATTATGGGAAAATGAGAAGTTATGGGAGGAGTTTGTCAATTAAAAATAGGTGGTGCCCGCCACCCTACCGATATTTTAGAATGTGCTCTATTCTCGATCCATTATAAGATTAACCCGTGTACGCGCATGTCTCCGCCCATTACCCCCACTGCTACAGCCGAAGTCTGCCGAAGACATACTAAATTTTTAGCGGAATGACTCGGACGAGCAGAGCGCGGGTGTAGGGACCGTAGCGGGGGGAATGGTGTGCGCAATACGAACCAAGTTACGTACAATCGCGGGTTTATCTTATCGCGGACAGAGAATAGAGTACAAAAAGGTTGGGAACCCCTGCGCTACAGCATAGCGTTTGCATTACCAAGTTGGAAATTTGAAACGAGCGCTTACCATGCGCTTATCACATATATGGTCAGGAATCATTGGTTAACATTTGTCAGGTAACTGCTGATACACTCTGTCAATATTGAGCAGGTACCTCTACTTACCAGAATCAGACGAAATTCTCGAGGGTAACTTGAATAAGTCATCACTGCCGGACGTCACACTTGCTTCTAAAATAAAGCATAATAATGTAATATTCGAAAAAAAAAAATTCATAGTAGGTAATGTAATATTCCAAAACTAAGCATCACTACCGTTAATTGCTAAAACATTTCACAGTAATAAGTAACGTAATGTTAATATGTAATGAAAAATACCTAAGATTATTGTATATTATCAGTAATTATTATGTAGCTACCTGAATCTGAAGGGTTTGCAAATAGATCACCCAGTTTTTTCTCCATTTCATTAATTACGACTCTCTTATGTTCAGAAATTAGTGAGCCTTCACTTGTACTGGATATATTTTTATCTATAAAATAACAAAACACATTAAAAACATAATCATAAAAAACAATAAGCATAATTATTATATACCTACTCATGTGAAAATCAACAAGTATTATTATTAAAATAACAGTGAAAAGCGTGTTTAGCGAGACCATAACCTAAAAATGCAACGCATTATAACGTAATTTTACATAAAAACACTTTTAATGTCATTGATAGTAATAATTTATCACAATACATGTAGCTACCTGAATCTGAAGGGTATGCAAATGGATCATCCAGTTTTTTCTCCATTTCATTAATTACGACTCTCTCATGTTCAGAAATTGGTGAGCCTTCACTTGTACTGGATATATTTTTATCTATAAAATAACAAAACACTTTAAAAATATAAACATAAAAAAACAAAAAGCATTATTATTATATACTCATGTGAAAATCAACAAGTATTATTATTAAAATAACAGTGAAAAGCGTTTTTAACGAGACCATAACCTAAAAATGCAACGCATTATAACGTAATTTTACATGTCATTGATTGTAATAATTTATTATGCAACACAATATTTTAGGTTAAATGATAAAATCTTACCGTTAATTGAAGAATTCATTGACATGGCAATAATTGTATTAATCCTTCGCCAGCGTGACATTTTATAAAATGCGAAAGGAAAGGATTCACACGCGAATTCGCGTGTGAATCCTTTCCTTCCGCATTTTATAATGGCGGCGCCAGGCGGCGCGAGTCAGCGCAAATTTCAACAAAATCACCGAGACAGTGTTGCCCATGTGTTGCCAACTTGATTATGTTTGCCAACCAATATAAATGTTTATATCTTTATAAAATATTAGCACACACAAAGATGTGAGCTAACTTAAGATTAATAAATAAAAATAAAATAAACTTTATTTTGACCAATTCACAAATTGTGGTATCAGAAAACATCAGAAAACCACTATTATGCTTATTTGGCTATCCCTCAAACCACCAGAAAAGCATCGTATTATGCCAGTAAGTTAATACCTAACTATTATTTTTTTACAGTGAATACCGCACAAGAGTCCCAACTGTTCCCGTCTGGAGCCAGTGAGACTATGGCATCCCCAATCGGGGTATGTTATGAGGCTGAAGGTAATGGATAGGGGTAGGAGGTGGGGAAGATGAAGGTTGGGAAGTACCTGGCTATTCGGATCTGGTCACTAAACACGGCTAAAGCCATTTTCAAGCAACGTTTCAATTCTGAATGATGGTCTTACACCAGGGCGATACTGATAGTATCTACTAGTAGTACTAGTAGATATTATTTAAAATTAATTAATTTTGAAATAACACAAATTAATCAAAGAAAATTTAAGACCTGCGGATTGTGAGTCAAGGGTCTTATTTTTGTTCACAACTTTTTTTTATAAAATACACCTAAACAACAATAAAACACCTTTTTATTACTACAATACAACTAGAGACAATGCTTTTGAAAAATAGTCACGCGTAAAAATAATTACTTAGGTACAGAGCATTTTTAAAAATGAAAAACTTGTTAGATTTCTTTAATATGATAATATAATCCATTATAAAAACTACGTTCTACTAAAAAAAACCTTTAAAAAATTAATAAAACTGTATGTAAACATGAGAAAACATATTACATGAGTACCTAATATATTTCTGAAATTTTTAGAAAACCCTACATAGATATCATTACATTACAACTGACTATGCTTTCGGAACGCAAAAGACAAATAATTACGTAGCAAATATTTTATTTATTAAAAAAAACTACATAAATGTGTATTTAAATACGTAATTATATAAACCTTACAATAAAAACAAAAACAATTTAAAACATAAACGATATTAAAAAAGCAATTCGTAGATCAATCTTCAATTTTAAAAACTCGCGCGAATAACCGCTTGCATTTCACAAAATATTATAATATAATCTCTGTTCTTAGTTACAGCCTACAGCGAGCGCTTGACATTCTGGCTACCTATACAGATAGAATACAACGTACAACATACCGGCTAACATATAACATATCGCAAAAAGATTCAATCTGACATAGCAATGACATGCGATAATAGGTTCTGAGGAATTCAACTATTGAGTTCATTATTGCAAAGCATTGATAAACGACTTGGAGTTCGAATGATATTGTATGACGAGAAAGTCCGGCAACGTCGCACGCGATGATAGTTGTAGATGCGATTAAAAATATATGTAATTTGATGTCCTAAGTATGAATGAATATTTACTGATAAAAAAGCATATCGGAGCATAAACGGTCCATGTGAAAATGTCACTTATTGACTCAAAAATTTTTTTTGCACCGTTCGACTCGTCTCATCGAGTTTGATATGATGGACTTAAAAAAAAAAAAACGATGAGCCACTAAGTGCCCAAATGAGCCAGTAAGTCGCAATGATGAAGATGTTCCGGTAATTCATGGACGCATTGAGCCTCTAAATGCCGTAACATAAACCTATATATATATATATATATATATATATATATATATATATATATATATATATATATATGCCTAATCGAAGCTGATATTTCCATACAGAACTGTGTTTTCGAAATTCAAACGGGATGAAGATCTACGATGTCAGGTGAGTGTAGTTAAGACGGAACGCTGGGCGGTTGGACTAAATGGAACACTTATTTTAGGCACTTCTAGTGTCTGTGGTAAATCCGACGACCCTTTAATTATTACCCTTGTTCCTATAATCTAGGCTATTTTGCTACTTGTACTTTTTGTTTGTTTATTATTTACTTAACATTACTAATTACAGTTATATGTACCTACCTTCATTTTAAAAACGCATTTCTAAATTTTTATGATGGTAGGTATATCTTCGTAGCATGATTCTATCAATATTATCTTTTGAAGTGAAAATTTCTTTATGATTTGAAACTGGATGAAACGAAAAAGGGACAACACAAACATCCATAGGATTCAGCCAGCGAGAGAATGAGACAAAATAATCGGTCTCCTCTTTGTGCGGTGCTTCGTAGCCTCCCCACTCTTGTCTACTTTAGTTTTCTGAAGGTTTAACTCTTACCGCGTGTGAACTGCACACTTGTAATCTTTTAAATTACTCCGCCTCTTTTATAAAAAATCATTAAGACCAATCTCATCACAGGCGAAATTTATTTATTTATTTACGCCGTGAAGTGCTGATTATGAGACACGTGATTATAAAAATATTTTAGGTAGGTAAAAAGATCACCCTAGAAATTATTTCATTAAAAATGGGGACAAATGCCATCAATTGGGAGGCGGTTATGAGTTCCGCCGCCTCGGGAACCATTTATTGGATAATCAACAATTATTATTATTGGTGACTTAGGAGGGGTACCCAGGTGCATGGGGTGAGGTTTATTTAGATCTTGTTGGCGGATGCGTCTGCCGACCAACTGCGTGGAGGGCTGATCGAGAGAGATTGGTTGAGGAAGACCCATCGCTTTGTACCACAGAGCGATGGATCATACGTCAATTCTAGATACATTGACGCCCAGCTTCCTACACAACCCTTACACTCTTTTTCTTCCCAGAACTTCCACTCCATAGTATTATTTAAAAGACCCTCCACAATCTCCACACTACATCCTCAAAGATGATATAGGCCCTGAGCGAAATTACTGTGTAGAATTAATGTCAATTAAACATTCAAATGAATAAAATGTGTTATTATTTAATTTATTTCCTTTTATTATAAATATTACATTTTTATGTATAAAAAATATCACGGCACGGTACACTATTATAGGTATTACTTATAAACACATCGAGAATTGAGAAAATAAAACATAAAACTGGCAACTTTGTAAAAATTTAAATTGCCAGTTACAAAGTTTAAAATATATTGTTCTCGATAAACAACAATAATAAAAGCTTTTATTTGCCATATCATCATTATTATATTCTGTATCATTCTCTTCAGAACTTTCCCGTATTATAGTGTTCCTCTGTCTTGTCTATTCACCATTCCGAAGATGATTGAATCTGAACAGCGGCCATTATGATTTTGAAAATATAGTAATCACGAGGGAACAGAAGCGAGCAACGATAAATTACAGCCTTTACAAACTCAAGGCATTATTAACTTGTCATCGACTCGAGATAACATGACTGCCCGCTAACAAGGTATTACCAAAAACGGGCTGGTGTGTCCGTTGAAAAAATAAATAAGTTATATGGCAAAGGTGTTATTTGGTTTCATTCTGAAATCGTATGTGGTTCAGTTTATGAAATACAATTAAACAGCAGAAAGTATTATTAAAACAAAAGAAAGTACTACTAAAACAACAGAAAGTACTATTGAAACAACAGAAGGTACTATTAAAACAACAGAAATTACTATTGAAACAACAGAAAGTACCATTAAAACAACAGAAAGTAGGTATTATTAAAACAACTGAAAGTACCATTAAAACAACAGAAAGTACTATTTTAAAACAACAGAGAGTACTATTAAAACAAAAGAAAGTACTATTAAAACAACAGAAAGTACTATTACTTGACATTGACATGACGGTCTCCGTGGTCGAGGGATAAGGCTCTAGACTAGTAATCCGAAGGTCGCGGGTTCGATTCCCCGCGTGCGCTATTACATTTTATTTGATTGATTATATTTATATGTATATATTGTTAGAATGGAAATTACTCTCAGTATTCCTCTGGTGTAAGACAACCATTGAGTTGCTTGAAATGACTTTAGCCATGTTTGGTGACCAGATCAGATCAGATTGTGATGATTTGGTGACCAGATCAGATTGATCAGGCGATCAGATCAGAATAGCCAGGTACTTCCCCACCTCCTTTCCCTCCCCACTACCATCACAAAATACACCAATTGGGTATGCCGTAGTCTCATTGGCTTCAGATGGAAGCAGTTGAGCTCTTGTGCGGTATTCACATTAAAATAATATTAAAAAATACAATAAATCATAAAGTGGGTAAAATAAATTCTTAAAAATAAATTTATTACACAAAAGATAACATGTGTAAACTGATTTCACTTGAGGTGAATTCGCCTACTAAGAAAGCAATATTATAAATTCATCTAAAACAATAATCATGTTACCATCATAACAGTAGTTGTGATGTAATGTTTTATTTTATTTTACTATAATGTTTTCACAGATTACTATATTTCTAAACCTTTAGTTTAAAATTTACATTTTTTACATATACTTATTGATGTATATATAGCAATCTTGTTTATATTACCCACACACAGGCAGTGCCTTAGTGGGTTCCCATTACCTACTCTTTTCTATTATATATTTTACTTATTGCTAACTTTTACATTACTTGTACCTTATATTTACTCTTACTGTATTTAGAAATTATGTAAAATTATAATTAGTATTTAGAAATTATGTAAAATTACTTTTGTATGTATGTAGATACAATGGGAAAAAATAAAGAAAAAAAAAAAAAAAAAAAAAAAAAAATTATTCTGATGTATATTATAATATACACAAAATTTACGAATAATTTAAGAACAAAATATTATTCTTCTTTAATTGTTATAGATTAACAAATTGGAAGTGAAGGTGAACATTTTAAAAACAAAATCATGACGATGTATCGGATATGGATAGACGCTTTTGTAATGTTAGCAGTCCGGTGGCGTTCTCCAAGTAAAACCCGATATGTGATTGTAGCGGATTCAAAACTATCAATTCGGCTCCTTAGAGTCAAAAAAACGTATCTCAATTTTTATCGATTTTGAGTTACGGATGGTACTAGTCACAAAATAACACGTTACGTTAAGTGACAAAGACACGTATCTGTAGGTTCAACGGATAAAAATATACATCTATACGTAACTGCAGAAAATCATTTGTTGTTAATGTCAGTAGAGTGTATCTTTACTTGCGTTTTTTAAACTTGAATAAAAAGATATTTGCTTGCGAGTCAAAGAAACGCATCTTTAGTTACGTTCGATTCACCCGCGTAGATTATGCAATTGTTTTACTGACATGTCACTTACGCGTCATTCATTTACGATTTGGAAGTTGTGTTTGCGGCCGTTTTTATTTAAACGAGTGGTTTAAATATTAGTTTGGTTATTTTACCTGTTTTTTGACTCAATATAAATCGAATATGGAAAGGAAAACACACAAAACACGGATTCAACGAATAATGGAAACGGCAATGTTGAATAATAAGGAAGATTCTTCAAGTGCTACAAATATTTTATTTGGGAACCGGGTATGGGTACCGCCGCCCCGGGAACCATTTATTGGATTAGCGACACCTCTACCATAGATCACCCCAAGTGGTTCGCTACGTTTGGTAACTTAGCAGAAGTGCCCGGGTTTATGGGGTCAAGTTTATCCGGATCTTGGTGGCGGATGTGTCTGCCATCAACAGCGTGGCAGGCCGGGTCGGGAGAGACTGAGGGAGATCTTTCGACCTCTCTTGGAACATTCCCTTGCATTGCAGTGGAAATGATGGATTCATTCGTCCATCACTCCTGGACACACTGGCCCCCGATCTCCAACCCACCCCTCATACCTTTTTCCTTCTCAGAATTTCTTCTCCTTCCTTCTTCTAAAAAAACTCACCACACAACATCCCCAAAAATGAAATTGATGTCACAATTGCTACGTCAAGAGTTACGACGCCAAATATCAAGACAGTTCTTCTTCTATAAGGGCGATTCGAGAATCCAAGCATGCCAATGATTTTTCTTGGCTACATTGGATATTACTGAAACCTTTGCTAGAAATATAATTAGTAATATTTTGGGAAATCGCATGCATTTAAATATCTAGCGGCCGAGTTTACATTACACATACGTAATGTGCACGTACTGCACATGTATGTTGGCTTGTGTAAGGATAAAATGTATGTACCTGAAATAATGTGGTTGTACCGATACAACCTGTATGCCTGTAACATATAGTTCCACCAACCACGCAAAGATATCTACAACTAGTGTGTTAAATACGAAAATGCTAATACGGAAGAAAAAATATCTCTTTCGGAAGAGTGTGACCGCCATATACAAACGCAAAATTTCTGTACAGAATTTTAAAACCCAATCTAAAACCCTTGTTTTAGAATCCACTGTTAATTTCATCGAGTTTTTTTTTAGAACACTTTTTTTATAAACGACGCCTGGCAGTTTATAATTTAACTATTTTTAATGTTCGGAGCAATGAAGCTGGAAATTAAATATGGCATAAAGGAATAGCTGGTGGTGGCTCAGATGAAATCGCTTCATGTATGTATAAGTATTTGGTAGCTAGTGCTAATGGAAAGAAGTTGATTCTGATGAGTGATACCTGTGGATATATTGAAACTTCTACTATTTGTGTGATAAAGGCATTATACCCTCCCAATATCAGACATTTTACAACTCTATCAAAGTAGGAATTATTATTACTGATAATCAAGTTGAGGAAGGCATTATTGAACAATTTGTTGATAAATGATTCTAAAATTAATTTATAATACATTTGTATTTTTGTTATTTGTTTTTGGGGTGTTATGCCGTGTTGCGCTACCTCCTTCTTTAGCCAAAGTTTCGGACTGCGTTGCAGTGTTCCTCATTAGGGCAGATCCGACAGATGTGTCGGCAGATCACACATCTGTCGGTAGATCACACATCTGACGAATCTGCCCTGATGATGGACACTGCAACGCTGTCCGAAACGTTGGCTAAAGAAGAAGGTAGCGCAACACGGCATAACACCCCAAAAACAAATAACGAAAATACTTTTGGCCGTGAAAATCTAAAAACGTATCTACATTTATATTATTTGCCTAATAGGTTTTTTTTGGTTCTGGTTACATATTTATAAGAAAGCAGGTACCTACATTGGTATTCATAATGTAGGTACAAAATTCCAGTTTTTTTAGCAAGTTAGCATATTATGTAGCATATTAAGTTTTCTTTTGATATTAGTATCGGTTGATAAATAGTTACCTACCTAAATATTTTCTATTTTTTTCTGTTTTAATTAAGTTTTTCAATTAATATTTCTAGATTTGAAATATTTTTAGTGCTGTTCCACCACTATCCTAACTTATAATCATCATCTAAATTAATTTTCGGATGTAAAAAAAGTCAAACACCTATGCAAGTTTTTCGTAACTTGAGTTCAGTGATAGCAATTTTTACTTTGGTTAGGACCAAAGAAACGTAACTGAGATATAGCTGAACTAAAATTAAAAAAAACATATGAAAATGAATTACTAATTTGTATTTAAAACATGTTTCAAATGCACAAAATACCAAACTTTAAGAAAGTGAGAAGAAATTATTAATATGTTTCATTTGTTTAAAAGTAGACAACATTGATTAATTGAGAACTATGTTTTTTTGCTCTCCTGTAAAGTAGAGAAAAATGAGATACGTTTTTTTGACCCTAAGGGGCCGAATTTTACATAGCAATTGTTCCATTATATTTTAAAGACATTCCATTTCGTTTGAAATATTCTAAATCGATTATTCAACAAGGCAGTGCCATTAAAACACATCAACCTTGTAGTAAGTGTGAAACCATATATTATCATAGTCGATAGTTTTTAAAAAGGGTTTTAGAGCTACTTTTAGATATTTACAAAAAAGCTGCATTACATACATATTTTGTAAAAACACTCTTTTGAAAGTTTTAATTTTTTTTTTAAATATGAATACCGCACAAGAGTCCCAACTGCTCCTGTCTGAAGCCAGTGAGACTATATGTAAGATAACACTAATAATCTAAACGAAAATATAAAAGATAACAAGACACAGAAAAATAGAAAAATATAATGGTCACCAATGAGACTCAAACCCAGAACCTCTCGTCTCTCGAAGGTGGCAATGGCTGAATTGGTAAAGGTAAAAGCATACGTCCCAGTTAGACGACAGGTTCTTGGTTCGAGTCATAGTTGCGACCATTATCTTTTACTATTTTTCTGTGTCTTGTTATCTTTCATATTTTCGTTTAGATTATTATTGTTATCTTCTTCTTCAATGATATATCACATTAATGGAAATAACCTTCAAAAATTATAAAAAGAGAGTCGTTCTTATAAACAATTGAATTAATGTTTTGTACACTTTAGTAATAATATCCTTTAGATTTGGTTATAATTTACGAAAAATCAAGTAAGTATGTGCATTACCTAGCTATCTCTTTCCTGAACGGCATCTTTCGAATATTAAATTGTCGCGTTATTGATTTATGTAAAAATGTCAAATTTACATCGAAACACGCCACAAAGCCTCTCTTGTTACCGAATAAGCCCCTCGCCTCTTCCGCCTTCCAAGTCCACCCCTCCCCCTCCACTTCTCCCATTTCCCCAACTCTCCCACCCCCTCAACCCCCCCAACTCTCCCCACCAATCCCATGGCCCCGCGACACAAACATTTCACATCCAAACATCGAACACAAACACACTGTTGTGACATATTGAATGGGCACACACGATATTGTGTTCCTCAGTACAGTTCGCTCTAACAGACTTAACCCCAACTTTTGCCTTCAAGGGTGGTTCACCCAATTTTTTTCGTAACAATGAAAAAAATCTATGTCGGTTCATTCGTCAAATTTTTCCTCAGTTATTTTGGGATTGTGTTTCTCGTATTCAATTAGGGAAATGGGACGAAGGTTAATAATCGATTTTCGTGAACCAGAATATTAAGACGAACCGCCGTGCAGCCTTTTTTTTACTCAACCAAAGCGATGCTTTTTTTAAATCAAAAGGAATAAATAATATGCAAACAGAGCCGTTCTCAAATTCTTGTTTTCTTAATTAGACAAGCAGGTTAACAATCTGTTCTTTGTCGAATGGAACAAAATTGAATATTGCACGTTATACTAACGGAGGATACCCAATATAATGTCTTGGAAATAGCACGGGTAACTGATAATTCAGGTATTAGTGAAGGAATACGCGGTACCTACCACACGACTCACGCTTGTACGATCGCACTTCTTTAATTACCAAATTAATTAATCTTAATAATTACCAAACTCCAGAGTAAAATACAAAATTATAAAAAGTATTTAATATATTTTAATTTGTCGTGCTCATATCTAAGATAAATACTAAGGTTATTTCGATTTCAAAGTAAAATCATTTTTAATCATTCAGAGCACCGATTTGATAATGTGAAAACTGACAAGGAAATAGGATGCAATGTTGAATCTGGGAAAGGCACCCAAAGCTTTTTTAAGTATTTCAACTTCTGCTTGACAAAGAGTAATCGGAAAAAGTAGGTAGCTACTACATTTTTAAGTGAAGAGAAACAGAGAGTTAATTAGGTACATATCTTTTTATATAGGTTTTTGGGTGTTTGACATTATATGTATTAAATAATAAACATAATTTGTGAAATATCATTTTATTGAATCTAATGTATAGACCGCCGACGCAGGTCTTATATAAATTAATTAATTGTAATTAAATACAGATACATAGGAAAATAATACAATGAACAATGGCAGAGAGAGCGAGATGAAGTAGAATGGGTGGAGACAACATGTTAGATGAGTGGGTAAGTGAGGAATGGGGTAATTTCAGGGAGGGTTAACAGAATAACAATTATGATAAGCAATTATATGAGCCTGCAACACTCATCAACATTCAAAAAATCTCCCGAGAAAAGATACATGCCGCCAACGGGATTCGAACCCGGGCCCTTCTGATTTCTGGTCAAATGCTCTGTCCACTGAGCTACGTCGGTTTATCTCCTGCCCGCCAAATAATTCAATATATACTAGTGTTTCATTCAATAATTACTATATTTAATATAATAATTATATAATAATAATTCAACAATTATTAAAATAATTCTTACCCTTTGTGCTATACATAAAAATTTTGTCTTAAACTTTAGTTTATCAATTAAAAATAATGATTAACAGAATAAATTAAATATACTAAGCGAAGACTGGTCGGCTGTCAATATATTAAATTCAATAAAGTGTTGCACTACAAAGTGTGTTTATCATTTAATAACCGGTTTAACGTAAGTCTTCCATCACGACTGAAGCAACATTTTCGGCTTAATTTGGTGGTAGTAGGAGATTTTCATATATTGTCGGGTTATTCGTAACCCGGGAATGTTTGTCTTTCTTTTTAAAAATCAAAAAAATCAAAATATCATTAAATATCGTTAAAATCGTTCCATGACAACTCAGAATCAACTCAAACATCCCTTCGAAAGATCATTAAAAACAATGATTTTTTTTTTTTTTTTTTAATAAAAAGACAAATAACTTTGTTTACATAAAATAAATAATGCCATCACAAAGTGAAAACCTTTCCGAAGAAATTTTCTTTGAAAAATAAATGATTTTTTTTTATTTATAAATAGAGCGTCATTTTTTTTAATCACTTTTATTTACTTTCAAAGGAAGTGTTGAGTTGGATTCATTCTGAGTTGTCTGGTTACCCGTTAAAATAGTTGTAAAGATTATTTTTTTGAAAAATAATGGTACTACCTACATATATTATGTAATATATTTAGGTACCTACTCAATAGTAATAATATTTCACCATAAATATTATTTTTATTTGTGTGATTCCACGACACTCGCCGCCTTTGCTTTTTATGTAAACTTATGCAAAGAGGCGCAAGACGCTCGGTATAAAGATTTTTAAATTTTCGATTCAATATTCTTGTAATGGCAGACTGTTGGCACAAAAGTTCCATTCGAATACATAATAGACTGCAAAATATCATACATAAATAAGTTGAACGCTCCGGAAAGTTGGGCGGCTTAAACCGGGCTGCCTGGGCGGGGGCGGGAGGTATAGGGCGGTTGCGGGGGCGATAAGGCGGGTGAAGGACAGATTATAATATGCTGCTTCTCGTGTGGAAGAATCACGCATACCCCAACTTTACCCACAGTTGAGGATGACCGCCGAATACTGTATTAACAGACTAGTCAATATTTGATTAGAAATAGAGAAGTACGAAGATCTCTGGAAAAGCTAAGGAATGGTTTTTTTATGTGAATACCGCACAAGAGTTCACATTGCTTCCAACCGCTTGGAGCCAGTGAGACTATGGCATCCCCCAATTGGGGTATGTTGTGCAGCTGAAGATAAGTGGTGAAGAGAAGGGGGACGTACTTAGCTATTCAGATCTAGTGACCAAACACGGCTAAAGCAATTTCAAGCAACGTTTCAATTCTAAATGGTGGTCTTACACCAGGGGGATACTGAGAGTATCTTTAACCCCAATCGTAGATGGAAAAAACTAGCATTTGTAAGTCGTAGATGTATATGTATCATGGCAGAGAGGATTTTCCCTAAAGAGAGTGCTTTGTGGGCAGAGAGATTCTTTCGACTAATAAATAATTAATTAGAAATGTTGCAAATCGATATATTATTAGGGGACTGAATTAATAATTAAAAACTAAGCAACCAGTCACATATAACATTTTTTTCTCCAGTATTAGTGTAATATCACTGAGGTAATGAATGAAGATATTTGTTAAATGTGAATATTTGCAGAAGACTCCCAACTGCTTCCAACCATCTGGAGCCAGCGAGACTTTGAGATTTAGATTCTAGATTTTGACGAGATATTGAGATTTAGATATATTGGGGTATGTTGTTAGGCTTAACGGAGATGAAGGAGGTGCGGAAGAGAGAGATGGAAAGTACCTGACTATTCAGATATGGTCATAAAACATTGCTAAAGCCAATCTAAGCAAAATTTCAATTCCGAATGGTGGATGAAATATCATATATTAGCAAAACCCTTTATTTTTTTTAAATATTTCTTGAGCAATAGCTATGCAACGATTTCTACACATTCGGCCTTACTAAAAAACCCCGTGAAAAATTTATTAAATTGACAAACGGCCGCGGATGTGAAAACATTACTAATTAAAAATGTATAGCGATATATCTAGATTTAGCTAAAGCCTTTGATTCAATCTGCCACAATACACTTTTTAAAAAATTAGAAAATATGGGTATCAAAGACAAGGAACTCCAACTATTAAAAAGTTATATGAGTGATAGAACACAACAAGTCAAAATTAATAACCATACAAGTAAACCACTGCCGATTACATACGGAGTTCTACAAGGAAGCATACTAGGGCCCGTTCTTTTCACTATTTACATAAATGAACTTTGTAGCATGGAAATAAACGGTGAAATAGTTAGTTATGCAGATGACACAGTTTTACTGTTTAAATCTAAGGATTGGAATAATGTATTTAACATAGCAAATTTAGAAATCACGCGGGTGAAAACTTGGCTAGACTCAAACATACTTACACTAAATATATCGAAAAAAAATTTATAACGTACAGTATAAATAGTACAGGACAACCAAAAAACAACTCAAACACCATAAAAATACACGAATGTTTAAATACTAACATCTGCAGTTGCCCTTCTCTAGAAAAAACAGAACAAATAATTAGATGGACACATCATATTAAACAAATCACAAATAAACTCCTCAAAACAATACACATTTTCCTAAACATAAGAAACATATATAATATAAAACAAATGAAAACAATATATTTTGCACTTTGTCAGTCAATAATAGAATATGGATTAATTATCTGGGGAGGAGCAACAAACTCAGCTATCGATCACTTAGAAATCGCGCAGAAAACGATCTTAAAGGTAATACTTAAAAAACATAGACTGACTGACACAAACCAAATATTCAACAGTTGTTACGTACTAGATATACGCCAATTATATGTTAAAACACTGCTAAACTACATTTTTGACCAGAAAAACAAATTTCAACAATCTCAAAATATCACTAACAGACCAGTTAGACAATCGTACAAAAACAACCTAAAAACTCCGACGGTAAATACAAGCTTTGGACAAAGGCACTATAAATATCATGCTATAAAAGCATTCAACAGTCTTACCCTTGAAAATAAAATGGAAGAAAACAAAAATAATTTCATACTCAAAATTACAAAATGGATTAAAGAACAAAAAAGACAATATTACCAAAATTTCATTACAAAATAAAGCACAACTACACGTAACACTCAAAACCAATATAAAATACACATCACTCACAAACACACAACACATAATATATGTAATATATACTGATAAAAAAATTTTTTTTAGAAATAAAATAATTCATTTTATCCTATAATTTAAACTTAATTATAAATTTTAATTTTTAGTTTATTTTGTTTATGTTTTATAAAATGGAGGCCTCAGCACAGGTGAGCTACCCAGTGAGGCCGACATTGTTGATTTTATTTTTGAAATGTAAGCTATTGTGTCAAACAAATGAATAAATAAATAAAAAATTCTTCTTGGAAAAAAATACACGCCGTATACACAGCCTGGGGGGGTAGTTTATCTCTGTTTTAGGGATGATGTCTTAACGAAATTTGGAATTTTCCAAAGTATTTTGAATGTTCTATATATTTCTTATTTTTGAAGGTGCCTTAAAAACAAATACCATTTTTAAAAACTAGATAAAATTAACTTTTAGATTTGTGTATTTGAAATACACTTTAGTTTTAAAAAACTGCCATATTTTAAGATTTAAACACGGAAAAAAATGTTAAATAATTTCTTACCAAAATATTTTTGATGAAAGTGTACAGAAATATTGAAGAAATTATAATTTAAAAATTACAGACCATTTATATAATGAATTTGAAATGAAACTGTCACTCACTTTTTCCTCGTGCATACAATAAAAAAATATAAAAAATTTCAAGGTTTTTTTTAATGCCAAAAAAATAACCTTAAAAATATCTCAGACATTTCAACACATTTCTTGCACCACTAAAGATGTTAATTTCATTGATAAGTTTACCAACACGTGAATTTGATATTAATATTTAAAAAAAACACCACTTTTAAGAAATTCTCATAAAATAAAGATTTTAAAACATAAATTTGAACTTTTATGTAACCCAAAACAATATTTTGACAGTTCAACTTTTAAGTACTCTTTATTGTGCAATAACTTGATAAAACTGATGTAAAACCACACAAATAACACCTCAAATGTATTAATTACATGAATAGAAGAGTGAATTGGTCACTATAATAGAAATCATTCAGTAAAATCTCAAAATTTAGTAAACATCTTCCCGTCATGCATGAAAACCAACTGCTGTTTTTTGCGCGGGCAAGTTGTGCAGGCGCGACGCCATCACCATCTAGCGGCTATGAATGAAAACAAAATTTTGTATGAATATTTTGAAAAATTGCAGTGTTTAGAGTGAAATTCAGCCAAATTTAAAACGTGTTTTAGAGTGAAATTCTTTTTAATAAAAAAAAAAAAAATAATAATAATCTTTATTTGGAAAACAAACAGCTTTACAAAGATACATAAAAATAAAGAGTGCTAAAATAAAACAGTAAGCCTAAAAACATGTTTTCGCTGATAAAATTTGTTTTTTTTTTCGCTGACAAGAAAAACATAAAGAAAAACTAAGAAAAAAATAGTTAAGAGGAGCTAAATAAACATAAAGAAAAACTAAAAAAAAAAATAGTTAAGAGAAGCTAAATACTTAAATATGCATGATAAAATATAGAAAAACACAATAAAGGGTTAGCTTATGATCTTATAGGAGTATATGGATGATTTGTATGTGATTAGGGAATATGAAAATATATTGCAAATTAGGAAAAGGAATCTGATTAATAATATAATAAATAATATAATAAATAAATATAAATATGGATGTTAAGTGGTGTGTTGTGATGCATTACATTTATCTGATAGTGTTGCTTTGAATTTGTTGAAAGTTATATTGAAGATGTCTGTATATGTGAGGTGTGTGTTATGATAGTGACAGGCTCGATGTATGAATTCATTTTGTAATTGTTGGTGTTGGAGCGGCTGTTATAAAAAAGGGATACGTTTCTGCCATTGCGACCAGGAACTCTAATATCTATTTTTTGTAAAAGATACGGGGAAGATATCGTATTATTTAGGATTCTGTACAATAACAATTGATCAGAAATATTTCTCCTACAATTTAATTTCGGGATTTTAAAGAAATTTTTTTTTAGTCATATTTCGTGTTTTAGTGTAAATGTATCAATGATGCTACAAAAACACAGGTAATCGGTCGTGCTGTGGTTTTTTTTAGTAAGGCCGATTGTGTTTAGAAGCGTTTTTTTACAATGTTAAATTTGGTACTTAATTTTCTTAATTATATAAAGTTATGTAACAAAAATTCAATGCGAATAAAACTCTTCAAACACGTAATAAGTTGGTTTGCACTTAGCGAGTTTTTAAACCTTGTGTATTATATACTTTATTGAATACTTTCCAATATGCTACTGGAGAACATAATTTTTACGATAATTTTTTAGATTTAGTACAGCAATACATACATTTTAAACAAAGTTTTCACCTTTTTTAATTATGATGATTACTTCGTCAATAAAAACATCTAAATTTTGAAATCAAAAAGCAATTATCACTTTTGAAAAAATGTTAAATGAAGTGTCCAGGGGTGTCGATCGCAAGGCTCGCGGGCCCCCGCAGTCAGCCGGCCCCGGCATGCGGCGGGCGCGAGGCGTTAGGCGTCTGTCAAAGCGACGCCGTTCAACAATGCTCGCCAAGCGCCGCGACGCACGTTTATTTTTTTCAGCAGATTATTTAAAACATGACGTTGATGTGAATGGAAAATGTGGCGGCCCTCCCCACCACTTCCGTCTGACGGCATAACTAACCCCCTCCACCCGCGGTGCCTACCGCCCGCTGCCTGATACCTCTGCCTACCCCAGCAGTTTACTGGGTAGGGCCAGTGCTTCGTGCTTGAACCATGGATATTCTAAGATTTTTAGAAAATCCTTTTGACTTATTAAAGGTGTGACTAAAGGAAGAAATTTACCTGCCCAATAACGAATTGCCTACTTAAACACAAGTCTTCCAACTTAATTCTTGATTTTTGGTAATCCAACAGGTTTTTAACAGATTCTTATAATGTTAACGGACTATTTTTTTATCTTTAGAAAAAAATATCATATCATAATTCGTTGTTTAAACGACTCCCGTTTACTGGAACCGAGTGACTCGAAAGTTAATCCCCTGACGGTGTAAGGCTATAGGTCTAGAGCAGTGTTTCTTAACCATATTGAAAGAATCGCCTCCTTCACAGTAAAATTATCCCCCCCCCCCCACCCCCAAAAACGAAGTTTAATATTAAATTAAATCCATTTGCGCAATGGATTTCCTACTGCAAAAAAATGATGAGAATTATAAATAAAACATAGACTTTTACGAAACTTTGGTTTAGTAAAGGTGTATGTTTTAATTATTTTGTGGTTAACTTTTAGATTTTAATATAAAGCGTGTTGTTTTCTTTTCCAATACACGCACGTAGGTCTCATTTCTATGAGACCAATGTGCACTGGGAAGAGTATGGTCTCCTGTGATTAAACGGGCTAGTAAAAATATATTATCATCACATACATTTATTTTTCTATTGGTGAAAGAATTCAAATAAATACTGTCGCATTTCAGCCCTGGTGTATATGAAACATCAGATACGTAAATGCAAACACACCGCTGAAAGATTTGCAGTCCGATAGAGATTCTATATTTTTGTCAGTCTCCATTATTGACGCGGTGCACAGTTTTTGGCTTGAATAGGCGACACAGTCTAAATATACTTTTCCATCGTGTGAACGAGCGTCGTGGTGTGGGTAACCGCCGAAAGGGAAATAGATGTTGGTCCCCTGAATCAAAGATAAACGAAAATCCAAAACGTCAATACGTTCTGTTCAATATGAAGTCTAAAATAGATACAAATCACTTCGTAAAAAATTCACTGGCAAAATCATTTTGCCGAATTGACACATTGATGAAACGGGTTTCGCGGTGGATCGATTGTTATCTCAGTTAATTAATTTTGTATTTTCTAGTAAATGAAATTAATGCTATTATTATTTTTTCTGATTTTAGAAGAACCCCTCCTAAATGAACACGAGAGCGTACTGTACAGGGTCTGCAGATATATCATGGTAGATACATGTGCACGGTGGTCAAAAAATCCACCAATTATGTAACCATCAAAACAACGAATAAAGATATCTTTTTAAATGTGAACAAATCTCAAGTCTACCCCAATGTTGAATTTGGGAGCCTGGTGTCAGGTGGGAATATTGTTCTTGTTCTACCGGTATTTCAATGGAATATGTTCCATGGAACTATCGTCATTATTCGGTAAAATTTCGGCACCGGTGCATATTCAGAAAGTAAAGACGCCAAACAAGTGCCCAACATTTGTAGATGGTTCACATTTGAATGGGTCGTTTCTACAACTCTTTCTTGAGTTCAACAGCTCGGCTTTGGAACGATTTGCCGACCTATGTATTTCTTCCCTTCCACAACGTGGATCTTTCCTTTTCCTTGAAAAACTCCTCTTCTTAAAAAACTCTCCACACAGCATCTCCAAAGATGACATAGCTTCTGAAGGAAATTATTTTCCTCTGTCCGGTGTTAAATTTAAAAAATACGTAAATAATCTGGGATAAATATATAGGTATGTACTTATACATTTACCTGTTTATCGCAAATTTTATTTTTCTTCGACGTGCGTCGTCTCTATAAAGAATGAATACAACGAAATCCTTAACGCGTCGCAACCGCGTTTAAAAAGAAGAAGATGGAGAGATCTAATTACGAATGTTAGAGGAGCGCGCTAATATTTTAAAACACGACTCGCTTGAAATAGAGCAAAAATCTCGTGGAAGGCGTCTTAAGTATCATTTAAAGAAACATTGTGAATTTCAACATCATCATATAACTTGTAAAATAACTGAAACAAACGTGTTCATAATAATTTTCGGACCATACTTTGCGATTTTTTTCTATCGAGGGAATTTCATATTTTGCCTTTCGGCGTGGAACGCGTCTAGGTATTATCTTCAAAAATAACATATTCGGGTAGCGGCGCGGCGGCTTAAGGGGAACGGCTGCGTGGCCTTTTCACACAAAATATAAATTTAGATTTGAAGCCACAATACATACCCGAATTTAAAAAATATTTTTAACAAATATCTAGCACGAATATTTACGAGTACTACTTTATTTTTTTTATGTTTCAAAATAAAAAAAGTAGGCCATCAAAGAAGTCGATTTTTCATAATTTTATAGGCAACTTTGACACTTAGTGTGAATTAATGATACCTAATTATTTTAAAATGCGTATTTTTCCCCAACACCTATGTAAACATTTTCCGGTTACTGTGGTGGTAGTAGGAGATTTTGATTCAGAAACATTGATGGGTTGTTCGTAACCTGGGAATGTTTTGTCTTTCTTTAAAAAAATACATCCATGGGATTTAGCCCGGTGCTTCGTAGCTTGCGGTCTTTTCTTTGTGTGGTGCTTCGTAGTCTCCCCACTCTTGTCTACTTTAGTTTTCTGAAGTTCACTTCTACCGTGTGTAAATTAGACAATATAGGTGTTTTTTTTTAAATATCGTGAACTCACAAAAAATTGCCAATAATGACATAAAAAATTACAACTCAAGATTTTTTTTTTTAATCGCTTTCATTTTCTAAATCTAAAACACAAATCCATAATGGATATGTGCTATATATTTTGTTTAATTTGTTTTTGCAATTCGGTTAATTATATTGTCTCAAAATTCAAATGTAAGTTCATTATGAAGTAAAATCGCGCAGCCGTTCCTCTTAAGCACCTCCCTTCAGATAGTGTTGTTGTTCACTGACAAATATTACGAGTTCCCGTGTTTAATCTATCTGAATCTGTAGATATTATCAGATGGTTTGTTTAAGAGAAGACCACATAATTTTTTCTTAATTATTTATTAAAAACGAGAGTTTCACATTCCGAGATTACTTATAACCTAACCACAATTAGATTCATTCTACTACCCATCATAATATGCGAAAAATGTTGCTTGTGGAACGATCGATGAGAGGATTGAACCCGTAATATCTGTAAATTATTAAAATAAATATGTAGGTACGAGTACAACCGAATTTACATAATAAATTAGGTATATTATTGATATCCACATAATCGTACATTCAGTTATGTTGAATGTGTGCAAAACAGTGTCCCTGTCGCGGCTTATTTCATCCCGCACATTTCTCGGGACTCCTTTTGACTGATGACGTCACTGTGCCCCTAAAATATGGACGTCACAATGGAAGCCTTTCAGATGCTCACAAAGACCTTTATCTCCCCAAAACACGACCGCTAGGTGACAATATGCAGAGGGTGATATCTGAAATGTATGAATATGATATTAGTACGTAACATCGCCACCGCCATACAAAACCTCTCCCTATTTTCTATGCTCCTGTTACTTTTGTCAGATGTCGCCCGCCTCTATTGCACTTGTCACGTCGTTATTTAGATATTGCTGTCAATTGTCAGCCAGCTATTCACATAGATAATAAGTAACTGCCTAATCAAAGAGATACATTAACGATCTCAGTGGCTTGATGATTAGGAATGTTATAATGTATAGTTGCTTCTTATTGTATTTAAAAAATAAACAATAAATAACTAAACGTTTATGTTTCATTTTTCACTACAATAATGCCAACTTTAAAATTAACATATTTACTTACTTGTCGCTGTATTTTATTTTATTTAAAAAATATGTGTAAAAAAAAAAAATGAATGGTGATTTCTATAGGTACTTATAAATTCACGTAATTTTATATTTTAACCTAACTTATTTTAACTCTACTTATAAGTGCAGTAGAATTAGTATGTTTTTACATTAGCTCCAAACAGGAGGCCTTAAGAAAAATAATTTCCCCAGGGCCTGTGTCATCTTTGGGAATGCTGTATGGAGGTCTTTTTAGGAAAGGAAGGAAAGAAAGTTCTGGGAAGGAAAAGGTATTAGGGGTGGGTAGGAATCTGAGGGTCAGTGTGTCCAGGAGTGACGGATGTATCAATCCAACCAATACAGCAGACGCATCCACGTCCAAGACCTGGACAAATCTCACCCCATAAACCCGGAACACTTGGGGTGACCTAAGGCAGAGGTGTTGGTTATCCAATAATTAGTTCCCATACCCACCTCCCAAATTATTATAACTTTAAAAAAATTATCCTTTAACATGTTTTTTAAATATTATATTACCCACACACCGGCGGCGTAGTGTAGCGGATAAGACGCTTGATTCGCACACCGAAGGTCGCGGGATCGAATCCCGGCGTGGCAAATAAATTTTATTTGATTAATTTGTGTTATTTCACAATTTATTCATTTAAAATAATATATAGTATATTTGCGGCACGTTCCAGAGTGGAAGATACTCTCAGTATCGCCCTGGTGTAAGACCACCATTCAGAATTGAAACGTTACTTGAAATGGCATTAGCCGTGTTTGGTGACCAGATCTGAATAGCCAGGTACTTCCCCACCTTCCTCTTCCCTATCTCCTTTCCCTCCCCACTACCCTCAGCCTCACAACATACCCCAATTGGGGATGCCATAGTCTCACTGGCTTCAGACGGGAGCAGTTGGGACTCTTGTGCGGTATACATATAAAAAAAAAAAAAAAAACACACGCAGTGCCTTTGTGGATTCCCATTTCTTGCTTTTTGTTATATATTAAATATATTATTATATTTTATACATTTGCATGTTTTTTTTAAATTTATGTAGGTAATTAACTCTGTATTTTTTTCCTGATATATTCAGTATTCCAGACTTCCATCGTAGAACGGTTAATACTTACGCTCTAGAACCAGAGGTCGCCGGTTAATGAACCGCAGAGTGCAAAAAAATGCTATTATTGGATGTATTATTTTTCCAATAACTATATTTGGTGACGACTTTTGAATATTTAAGTAGGTAGATCCTAACTTTCCTCTCCCCTTCTCCCTTGGCCTTACAATAATCCCCATTTTGACATTGATCGGCTAGGTCCAAAAAATTACATCTCCCGTACGGTATCACATAAATAAAACTATACACTTTGATGCGTAACAAAAATTGAAAAGATCTCAATAAATTTGGTCTCTTGCTTCTGCAACAATGATCAAATTTCACCAATTTAAATGAGGTTCAAGAATTTTAAAAACTCAGAATGATGAAGAAACAATTGCTATCAATTTTGTTTATTCTTTCATTTCCACCTATACCTATATAATTATATGAAGGTTTGTATGTGTGGATGCGTACAACATTAAAAATAGGTAAAATCTTCCCATCTTCTATGATGGATAGATACTATTTATTTTCTGTGAAGGCGTTACCCACTAATTTCTAAAAATACTATTACCAAAGGAACGTCAATCAACAAAACATTTGTCACAATGTGATCAGAAAATAGTAAGAAGGTGATATTTGTAGGAGATATTAACTTGTACTTAGCTAGCAAGTTGCTAATGGAGAAACATGGGTGTAAATTTCTTCAAAAGCTTTCGGTACCTAGTAGAGAGATATTAGAAATGTAAAAAAAATGTAAAAATAGGTACAAAAGTTTGCTTACATAACGGATATCAAAATATTATGCCACAGATAACACACTTTCTTACATAATACTGCTGAGTGAATGCATCATCGACAAATAATGGAAAATATGTCATTTGTACGTAAATATACGTATGGAAATAACGTTACTCTTACCAGCTCTAAATGCAACATCAAACATTAAGTAGGTCTAATAAAAATCGTTAGAATTTTAAAAATTTTTGAAGAATTTTAACTGGACACTCAGGTGCAAAGAGAAAAGTGGGAAGACCCAGACCGAGGTGGGAACACGGGGTAAGAGGGGATGCAGCACAGCTTCTCCAGGTACCAAACTGGAAGTCAGCCGTTGAGGACAGAAGGAGTTGGAGGCGACTGTTGCAGGAGGCCAAAGCTCGATATGGGCTGTAGGGCCATCGAAGAAGAAGAATAAAATAATTATTTATCTAGGTATCCATATACCTAACTATAATATAAACAAGTCAACGACATTTTTTTATTTTTTTATTTTTTTTATTAGTATCTATATCAAAATTTGTACATAATGTATTTATAAATTATATTATATTAAGGTATTATAAAGTACATTATTTGTTTTAGGTATTATAAAGTACTTTTTTTCACAGTCCTCCTCACTAGGGTTTCCTGTTCTGAGGCGGCCTGTAGTTTTTCCACATTTGTATTTAGTATCCAGTTGTCTTTACATGGTCTTCAATATGTTTGATAGTTCATTTTCACTTTGTTCTCTCAACCATATTTTTACTTTTGTTTTAAATTTATTTATTTCTGTTATTTTTTTGTTTGAGTTGGTAGAGCGTTGTATATTATAGTTTTGTCGCATTGAATTTCACATTTCTTTGTCTAAAAGATGTTTTCAAACTGGCTGTAGCTAGAATATTTTGGTTTATTGCCCTGGTTGTGTATCTATGTTGGACAGTGGAGTATTCTGATATGTTTTTTTTTAATTTTAAATAAAATATTTAGCCCACGGCGTTCAGTACGTCGCAAGGAGTGAGCCTTAACCACCATGGGAATAGTAGTGTGAGTAGTGAGGGTCACGTCCTCCAGCAACGAGGAACCGACCCAAAAAGAAGAAAATCTTAAATATTGTATTTAAAAACAACATAATTTGGCATGCAGATAAAATAAAATGCGCACCCAATATCACAGAAGCCCACTATGATACTAATTAATAATAAATCTGATAATTGAAAGACTTACTCATATGTTTATTCTTTATGTTTTATCACACACTCCATCTGCTCATTTAAAAAATTACATTCTTTCTATATTTTTCTTATTTTACGAGTTCTCTGCAAAGCAACCAATATGTATATGTATATTTTTGTTCTTATAACATTTATAGGTAAATGAAAAGTTTTTTCTCCGGAAATAAAAACATAAGTAGTATAAAGTGGCTATACCTTCAGAAATACAAAACTTTAGTACGAATACCCACCTATCTAAATAATAATTCGTGTTATTTGAATGATCCCATTATTATTTGCAAGCATTGTAAAAACGCAAAGAAAATCTGGCTGAATAATAATTTCGCAGCGTGCCGATACATTTAAATCTTCCACAAGTCTTCTCATCCGGAAAACTTTGGCAACTTGCAGCACGCACAGCACACGATCCAACTTATAATTGCAGGTGTTTAGCATTGTCCCGCGGGGGGAGGTGTAATGTACCCACGTACAATAGGCTGGGCCTTATTTATTATTTAATATTGTATTTACCAAACAAGTTTAGGATGTTGGATAAACGATACACGATTAAGAAAAGAAGATGAAGATCGTCACCAATGCCAATGTTTTTGATAGACAGGTCCCAGGTTTTGCAAATTGTCATGTTTTGTCTGTACAGTAGCTTTAGGTATATTTTATAGTTCAAATTTCATTAATTTACCTATAATAATAATAATAATATTTGGCTAATTTATATAGCGCCGTTTTCGTGAAAAATCACCTCAAGGGCGCTGTGAATACTTAAAATATTTTTAATTTGTTTCAAATTCAATGTAACTTTTGACACTATACCAACGTGTGAATTCGATATAATATAACGAGTATTACAGTTTTCAGGATAATGTTTACAAGAGCAATGAATAATAATATTCAAATTTATTGTTGAAAAGTATTGCGATAGTGCAAATATAAAAAAATAAAAATTTGTTCGGTAGTCTAAATGTCATAAAATAAGTTTTTAACCCAACCATTGATTCAGATTGTTTATTTCAACATTCGCGCGTCGATAGGCTTCTTTCCATCTTAAAAAAAATATATACGTACGAGTAATATATTATAAAATGTATAATATAACAAAAAATGTATCGATGCTGATATCTTGTCGTGTACTTTAAGCTCTTTCAAACATATAGTTAATGGAGCTCTATAATTAACAAATCATTACTAAATACTCGTAGATTAACTCATTGTAACTAAACTAAAAAATTGATACCGTACTTATTTTTTGTATTTGAAATTTAAAAATAATGTAATACGTATATGTCTATATGCGTACACTATATTTTACTATTTTCTTTTTTTGTGAGTACTATTATTTTACTTTTACTTGTTTTTTTTATTATTTTTTATTAATGTAAATATTATTTCTCGACCCTACGTCTGGTGTATCTCAGTTTTCATCATTATTATTAGGGTAAGGGAGGGCAAAGTAGAAGGGGCAGGCAAAGTGGAAAGTTCATATAAAACAAAAAATAGCGTCTTCCCCCCCCCCCCCCGCTACGCTCACTTACCGCAAGTCACGTGTTGCCCTTATGCCCCTTCAGAAATTTAGTATAGCTACGGCGACCCAGCGCGGTGCACGTCTATGTTGAGTGATTTGTGCAGATTCCTTACGAAAACATTCAAACTTCAACGGTTGATTTTTCATTGAAAGGTAAGGATTTAGTTACATGCTATTTATTATTATATTGCATATAAGTATAATTCAACGTTATTTTAATACGTCTGTAATATTTTGATACGATTTTTCGAAATATTATTTTTTTTGTTCCTTTCACACCATTTGGGCAAAGTGGAAAGTTGTATGTGAGGGCAAAATGGAAACCTTTCCACTTTGCCCGCGCTCGTGATTTCTTAGAGACATCCAGTTTTACTCTAACGTAACCATTCAATTTTATTTTTTTATTTTCAGATGGTTAATAAATGTATCAAGCGAAGCAATCAGGGTTCATGGAGCGAAGAAAACATGAGAAGAGCCATGGAAGAATCGAAGACTACTTCCCTATATGCTGCATCTAAAAAATATGGCATACCTCTTGGGACGCTGCATCGGCATTTGAAAAGTGGAATATGTACTAAAAAATTAGGAAGATTTCGTACTGTATTTTCCGAAGCTCTAGAAAAGCTAATTTGTGAACATGCCAAAGAACTGGATAGTTGTTTCTATGGGCTAACAAAGGAATCCTTGCAAACTTTAGCCTACCAACTAGCTGTTAAAAATGACGTGGAACATCCATTTCAAAATGAGAAAGCTGGTCGAGCATGGGTTACAGGGTTCATGAAGAGGCATCCTGAACTAGCATACAGAACCCCGGAACCAACATCTATTGCACGTTGTGCAGCTTTTAACCAGTTCCAAGTGAATCTTTTTTACGATAATCTGTGGACAATGTTGGCACAATATGATTTCATCAACCGCCCTGACGATATTTACAATATGGACGAAACTGGCGTCAAGACAACTTCTGAAAGACCTCCTCGAATAATATCAATAAAGGGTAAAAAACAGGTAGGAGTCATATCTTCCGCTGAAAAAGGCCAGTTGACTACACTTGTGTGTTGTTGCAGTGCTACAGGAAGATTCATCCCACCATGTTTTATTTTTGGAAAAAGAAAAAGGATGAACGAGCGGTTATTGGATAATGCTCCTAATGGTGCACAGGCATGGTGTTCGGATTCCGGCTGGATCGTCAATGATATATTCAATAAGTGGCTGCAAGTTTTTATTGAAAAGTCAAAACCTTCAAAAGAAAAACCCGTTTTACTTATCATGGATAATCATTCCACCCACCAAAATCTGGAAGGATTAAATATGGCTCGCGAAAAGGGCGTTATAATTGTAACCATCCCTCCACACACTAGCCATAAACTCCAACCTCTAGATGTTTCAGTCTACAAACCATTCAAAGTTGCCTTTGAAAGAGCTGTGGACACTTTCCAAAAAAACCACCCTGGAAGACGTATAAACCAATTCGACGTCGCAAAACTTGTTCGATTTGCCTTCGAAAAAAGTGCAACAATAGAAAATGCAGCAGCTGGTTTTAAAAAGTGTGGCATTTTCCCATATGACAGGAATCTTTTCACTGATTTAGATTTCGCTCCTTCTACGGTTCACTACATAGCGGAAAACACTGAGCTGACCACGAACAATGCCACATTGGTTGAAACCGTGACAACATCTACAGTTCCAACGTCTGTAGAACTGGAAAATCAACAGCCCACCGAAACAACTTTGCTGAATTTAGAAACCAACGATGGAATAAGTTTTCAAAATTTATCTTTGGACTTAAACATCACTAGCCCTACGAGTCCAAGCAGAAAAACGTGCGATATACCCCCAGATGAAATAATTGATGTTTCTCCGAGAGACTTAATTCCAATACCAAAATTTTCTAGACCAGTTAATGAAAAACGTGTCAAACGGCCATGTCAAAAGTCAGAAATTCTAACCAGTTCGCCCTACAAAAATCAATTGGAAGAAAAAATAGCCAACAGGACGAAAATTATCAAGGAAAGAGAGCAGAAATTAGAAATATCAAAGAAAATAAAAATTGAGAAAATGGAAAAGAAAAAGAAAATTTTTAAAAACAAAAAAATTAACAAGAAAGACGAAGAAAAGATTTCTCGAAGAGAACCAGTCAAAGTGAAAATTAATTTTCAACCTCAGCCCGGCACATCGAAACAACAAAATTTGACACTTTGCATGTTTTGCCAAGAAATTTACATTGATCCTCCAACTGAAGAATGGATTCAATGTAATGTCTGTCAAGAATGGGCACATGAACTGTGTGTCGATATTGACAATGATGGAAAATTTACCTGCTTTAATTGCCAATCCCATTAGAGGAATCATTCTATCGCATTCTACATTTTATTGTTCTATATTATAAGTTTCCACTTTGCCCTTTCCACGTTTCCACTTTGCCCTGCTATGTGGGCAAAGTGGAAAAAAGTGAGGTTTTCAAAACTGGGTCTCCATTACTAAAACTGTTTGTTTTTATTATTATTTTGTTTCAATTACCAAAAATATGTAAGTTCCTTATTTTAATAAAATTTTAAAAACTTTAAAAAACTTACATTTTCTTAATTAATCTGTAAGCTAAAGTTAAGTTTTCCACTTTGCCCACCCTTCCCCTATACATACATATATTAATTTTTTCTACTTTTCTTGTTTTTTTTTCTTATCTTATCTTATCTGTATCTTTTATATATTACACAGTATTAGACAGTATATCTAGATTATGCTAAGACAGTTTATCTTGTTCAGATCTCTATAATATTAGGTAAAAAAAAAGAAGAAAAAAAAAGTTAATAATTATTGACTTTTTTATTTACTATTTGCGCATGATGTGAACATTTGTTATTGGATTATAACCTAATTATTATAATTGTTTTCTTTATTGCCTGTCATGTTATTAATCTGTAAATGTTCCTAATAAAATAAAATAAAAATAAAATACATATTTTTCAGAAAATCTATTATCAAAAGCTAACAAAATTTACATTTTAAAACTCGTATCTAACTACTCCAATAGATATAGATCTAATATAATTCGGATATGTGCAAGTTACGAAGGATTAAGGTTGTTATGAATAAAGCATGCCTACGTCAATGTAGTTTTGTCCACAAATATTTTTTGAAAAATGCAATTATTTTAAAAACTGTGGTATCTTCTACAGAGCAAAAGGCAATTAAAGTAAGTTTTAATCATTATTCCAGTGCACAACTTTTGAGATCCCTGAAGTATTCAAATTTGAAAAAAAGCTTTGACGCCCAGCCTAACATACTACTGTTCCTACTAAACCCGGGGTGGCGCTGCTGTGGAGCTGACAGTGGTGGTGGGGTGCACTGGGTGGCAGTGGGTGATGACGGGTGGTGCGCGTGGAAGGTGGGTTTCTGGGTGGCGATTAGGTCCGCATGAGCGCCGTCTCCAGGACTCCGCCCTATAATGGCGTGTCTCCAAGGTATTTTGCAATTAGAATTAGCGTATTATACCCCACATTGTGTCGCCTGTGTTCCGCTATACGACCCAACTTGAATAATACCTGGATATGGCATTGTGAGCGAGCCCCACGGCGGATTGGGCCCGGTTTCCGTACAAGTGGCTCGATTTAAGTATTGCTAAATAAGGCACTCGCGAAGTAACTGATCTGCTTAATTCACAACCTGCTGAAGCTTACCACAATTAATTGGAGGTTCTTAAAAAAGTTGACATCACTAATAAAGCCATTTTATTGTACTTATTTACTGCTTACTTTTTTATAATTCGAGCAAGAAAACACGATCAAATATATCGATGATAATCTTTTGTTGACAAGTGTTGTTTTCTGAGAAGGAAATTTGTTTAGTTTTCTTTGTATATTTATTCGCTGTTGGCACCTTTAAGTCATCATTGATATGGTGATTTCAAAACATTTTAACGAAAGTTATATTTATTAGTTAAAATTCAAATCATTAATCACCCGAAGAAGGATTATAATAAATTAACGATAATTTTTCAATGTTTCTAATGACATAATGCCAATTTTGTAAGGTCGAACAAATTTCTCAATCAACACGTCAAAAAAAACCACGTCAAGAGGTAAGTATAAAATATAAATATCTCGTCGCTGAAGCGAACTGGCAACCTCTCGGGTCAAATGAGTACACCATTTTTGAGTTTCGTCTATTGTGGTAAGATCATCAAATCAAATTTAATAATTTATACAAGATCCTTAAATGGCAATAGGTAATTAAATGCAATCAATATGCTTGTTAATTCAAAATTTGTAACCAGTTTTCAAAATATTCTAGTATTGCGATTGTAACCCGCTACTTTAATTAATAAGCAAACATGAAAATACTAAATTGGCACCTTATTCTAACAAAATCCTGCAAGACTTCTCACTGACTGTAGGTCCTGGGTATATTGGTTCCTAGAATTATTCCAGAGAACAGGTTCACTGAAAAACTGGCTAATTACTTTCTTAAAATCAGAAGCGACGAATAATTGGAAAGGGAAGAAAGATTACCCCATCGTGCTACAAGAGAGAGGGGCTGCTAAGGAAAACCAACCAACGAAGAGTTCGTTATAGAAATCAATTGATGATACTGGGGAAATTTTCAGAAACAATAATTGAACCCAGTGATCGAAATACGATCATTATTGAGATTTATTATTGAAATCGGAGCGACCTATTTCGTGAAAAATAATCAGAATTGTTGGAGAATTCACACTTAAATAAATGTGACGCCGATTTAATTAAATCTTAATAAACATGTTTCGTCAGAGAAATTGGTCAAACGCGCTTCTAAGCATTTATAAAATTAATTATAATTTACGCATTTTGATTGGTTCTACAGGGGCCTCTTTCTCAAAATGATATTTTATGTAATAAATACGTATTGTTTATGTAATAACGTAACAGAGATTTGTCTTTTTTAAATCGCTATTGGTTCGACAGAGCCACGGATATTTTCTCACATTAATCTTGATACTGCATAAATTGTTTAGAATAAAATAACAATCAATACAGCTTAACGGCTTTATGTTCTTCATGGCAGCATAACGGAAACATCATTCACAAGTGTGTTTCAGAAACACAAACAGATTGACGTCGCAAATTACGGCGAACGGCCTTTTCGCTATTAATGTAGGTGTTTTATTGTCGCTGGATTTATGAATGAAGCAGTCTCATCGAGGGGCATCTCGCAACAATAGATCAACTAAGGAACGAGAATCTATTCTGGGGCCATTGTGCTCACTCTATATTAGTCCGCTCTCAGCTCACTATTCCCCAACACTGAACACAGGATTGGAATGCTGCCATCGCAGGACTCATTGTCCAAAGCTCTTCCTCCGAAAAATCAAAGAGACACTGCATAATAAATAACAGGTAGAGGGAGAAATACAGGTAAAAATTTAATGAAGAATCGTTTTTTCCTTCTCTAGTAAGTCCGGCGGACAATGCCTGGTGCACCTGCATAGGCCGAAAGGATCCATTCAAGACTTACACTTCATTGATAAACACTTACAGTTTTTTGAAAATAAAATAACAGTATGTTAACCCAGAAAAGGGAAACATCATCTCGCTCCTTTTTCTAGCATTGTTGCGTTTTAGAATATCATTCGCCACGACAGCCGGAGCCGCGGCTACCTTGAAAGGTTATTTGTACACCTAATGTGTGTGACGTTTGACTCAAAGGCGAGAATATTGTATTTTGGTGCGGGGTGTGACAAAAAGGGGAATCTGTTAGCCCCGCGTACAATGCATTGTGGATGGATGCATTTTGTATGAAGCAACGAAATCCCAGTTCACTGAATAATGCGAAGGGGTTTCGTTATAATGGCCAAACATTGTCGGCTTGAAATTGTAACTAATTGTAATGAAGCTTCGATTATTATGTGCCTTCGTTTCTTGTATGGTGAGAAGCACTTCAAAGGGCTGAAAGCACTACCTAGTGCCAGGCCTGTGTGTCGTGGACAATTATTCCCCTTTTTATGGTCTTGGAAGCCTTTTGTGGATGACTTTTTATTAAAATAGGCTATTTCAACCTTTTCTTCATGAGATCTCAGCGTAGTATCGTGATAACCCAGAAAAGGACTTCACTAGGTTTATTGTGGCTTTATATTAGGTATTATGTGTTATAAAACGTCTTAACTGATGCTCTTGGGACAATAATTTATTGTATCAATTTAAAGTTTATAGAACAGTTTATGGGGCCAATAGAAGATGTGGGCATTCGACGATCGCCACATTCTATCAATCAACCTATATAATCAGAATTTAAACGTAGATAGTTTGTTTTCAGAGATTCAAATTAACTTGTGAAATAATGATATCTCAACCCCTTCCCACAAAATATAGCGTTCCATGACAAATGATCCCCCGACAGTTGGTTCTCCGGCATACTTATATATTATATGCAGTCGGTTTAGGGAAAATGAGGTATACCTTCTTACATAAAAATATAAGCAGGTCAGATGAGAGGTTCTGGGTTCGTGTCCCAGTTGCGACCGTTATCTTATTTATGTTTCAGCATCTTGTTGTCTTTCATATTTTTGTAAAGATAATTAGTGTTGTCTTCTCCTTCAATTATATATTACTTTGATTTAAATAACCTTCGAATTTTATAAAAAGAGATTTTTTCTAATAAAATTGAATATATTTAAGTGTCTCCGAAGGGGTGTGCACAGAGGATTTACTCTATGTAATCGAAAAACAAAAGTATTTTCAGTTCATTCTGAGTCGTCCGGTCACCACTCATACCGACTTATTATTAAGCCGCCGCTACCCGAAGTTCTACTGATTTCTTACATATCTCCCTTAAACATTTGAAGTTTTTAAGCTCTTAAAAAAATATATTTTATTATATCTAGACGCGTTCCACGCCGAAACGCAAATTATATCAATTTCCTTCCATAGAAAAAAATCGCAAGTACGCTCCGAAAATTATTATAAGCACATATATAATGAATAATAGATCACTTTGTTTAAACCACTATATTAAAAACAATGTCTACATGTTTCGATAACAATGTTATCATCATCAGGATATGTTAATAATTATCCTGATGAATATAACATTGTTATCGAAACATGTAGATATTGTTTATAATATAGAGTTTTAAACAAAGTGATATGTTATTAATTATATAATTAATGATGCCACAAAGTAATTTTGAGAAGTTTGAAGAAAATATTATAAGCACGTTTGTTTCAGTTATTTTACAAGTTACAGTTGTGAAAAAATTCACAATGTTTCTTTAAATGATATTTGAGATACGTTCCACGAGATTTTTGCCCTATTCTAAACGAGTCGTGTTTTATTAACCATTTTCGCAATTTTAGCATCGATTTTATCGATTCAAATATTAGCGCGCTCCTCTAACATTCGTAATTTCATATCTCTCCATCTTCTTCTTTTTGAGCTCGGATGCGGAGCCTTAAGGGTATTATTGAAGTCGATTTTAGGGTGTAATTGGAAAATAAAGCTCAAACATTTTATAGTAACTATAATATCAGAGAGTTAACTGTCGGGAGATAAACTGTCGGATCACCAAAACTAGAGTCATTGTCAAGTTTTCTATGTATGTACGTATAAGTGGGTAGATTCTTATCCTATACCTACCCTGCAACTCTTCGGATATTAATGTTTTGAATGGGAATAATAATTCTTTCAATAAAGTAAATCATCTCAAGCGCAAAAATCTTTAATAATATTATCGATATTTATCCGAATTATTCATACGTCTATCAATATACATCCTCTCATAAGTTCTCATCCTCCCTTATGCAAAAAAAGACGTGTGTATTACAAAAGCCTAATAGCCTGTAAATAAAATCATATTTCTTTCAATTGGGAACATCCTGGCCCGTGAAACTAATGTTTAATCATGTAAATTAAATCTTCCGGGACTACAAAGGATTAATTTCACTCCAGTGGACCTGTTTGCAAACAGAAAATCACCATGCGTAAATCCGTCCATTGGGATAACTACTTATTTTATGACCTAAATACGAATATCATAAAGGAAAATAATACCATAATGCGCCCATCATAAATAAATTGGTAATCGTCTAGAGATATAAAGGTAGGAAGTGATAAAGCGGGTTTTTATTTCACCCGATTTTTATTGGTTATTTTATTACCAATTGTTGTAAAAAAAGTACT
The DNA here is from genome assembly GCA_917563855.2 of Limnephilus lunatus. Taxonomy (NCBI): domain Eukaryota; kingdom Metazoa; phylum Arthropoda; class Insecta; order Trichoptera; family Limnephilidae; genus Limnephilus; species Limnephilus lunatus. Next base: position 101,725,183 of record OU830595.1, read on the forward strand.
TTTCTGCCTAGGTACCTATTCCTGATTTAATGTTAAATTTTTGGAACAGTAAATATTTTTTTGTGTAGATTTAAACATATCGTTAGATTAAATTTATCATTATAATAGTATTTTAACATAACGTGTACCTGCTGTACATATCTGTACCCGTGAAGCGTTACGGACTCAAGTCCAAAACGCGAAATGTTCAGGAGAGCCAAAAAACTATGTTTTTTTTTAAATTTAATTATTAATTTTTAAACACATACATCTATAGGATTTATAGCCTACGAGAGAATGAGATAGAATAATCGGTCTGCTCTTTGTGCGGTGCTTCGTTGCCTCCCCATCCTTTTCTGTTTTAGTTTTCTGAAGGTTACACTTCTACCGCGTGTGAACTGGGCAGATGATTTTTTTTTGGAAAACTTCTTAAAGGTTACACTTCTATCGCGTGTGAACTGGGCAGATGATTTTTTTTTGGAAAACTTCTTAAAGGTTACACATCTATCGCGTGTAAACTGGGCAGATGATTTTTTTTGGAAAATTTCTTAACACCGTTGCGATTTGAAACTCGATGAAGCGAAAACAGCTACACTAAAAAGAGACAAACACATACATCTACAAGATTTAGCATTCGAGAGATTGAGATAGACTAATCGGTCTCCTTTTTATGCATTGCTTCGTAGCCTCCCCAGCCTTGTCTACTTTAGTTTTCTGAAGGTTTCACTTCTACCGCGTGTTAACTGCACACTCTGTTTTTGAAGTGAAAATTTCTTTAGCACCGTTGTATATTTGAAACTCGACGAAACGAAAAATCGACATTAAAAAGAGACAAACATATACATCTATAGGATTTATGGTCTACGAGAGAATGAGATTTTGTGCCGTGCTTTGTAGCCTCCCCACACTTGTCTAATTCAGTTTTCTGTCTACTACTTCAGTTTCCACTTCTAGCGCATGCGAACTACTTGTATTTCTATCTTTATATTTGTGGAAATTAGAAGAGATTTGCTAAAAACTTGTCATTTATTCGGCACTCCTGAATATATCGTGTTTGTCCGTGAGTCCGTATGCATCTTAAGTACAGATATTACATATGTATTTCTATTCATATATGTAGATACCGTTTCGTTTATCCGGTAGCAATCTGTCTTGTTGCAAAACGTAATTACAATACCATTTATCAAATTCAGGATATATTTATCTAACAAGTGGCTGGCGTAATCTAAGGTTACTAGTTAGTAGATACTTGTTGTAACTAAATGTTAAATTTCGGTTCATTAAAGAAGTGTTATTCATAATTTAGTTTCGATATATTCACGTTTAAGAACAAAATTATTAGAGAACAGAATTTCTTTAATTGGATATATAGGTACCTACACAATAAAAAGAGTTAAGAAGTTAATTCATATATTCTTACGGATTAGAAACTTCTTGTCAACGAAACATCTATACTCAATATACTACGCATAAGTACAGTCTATTCTTCAGTATGCCATTATCAGTTGGGGAGCAGCTTACAAAACTAGTCTGACCCCCATAGAAATTGTTCAAAAACTAATAATAAAAATTATACTAAAAAACCTCCATACTTCCCAACTGATCGCATATTCAAAGAATTCAAAGTGATTTTTAATTTAAATTTAAAAACTTATTTATAAAAAATTCAATCGTACAAAATTATAAAAGAAAAAGATAAATACTCATTCATAACTGAAAATTGTACTAGACTTAAACATGTATTTGTGAGCCCCAAATTAAACACTTCTTTTGCCCAACACCAATATACTCACCAAGGAAAATTCTTTTTCAATAACCTACCAATAGAAATCAGAAGCATTAGGAATAAAGTTCAATTGTTGAACTCCATCAAAAAGTATTTTAGAGAATGTCACACTAAAAATCATACTTGTTTTTCTTCTTACTGAATACATCCATTTTTGTATCTTTTAGTTAACGGTTCTGACTGCCATGTGTCTGTATTAACTGCACCTGTATATTGAAATACATGACTACAGTAAATAGTAATTGTACATATATGAAATGTATTAACTGCATTGTATTAACTGTACACGTGACTGTATTTGTTTATATATGAAATGTAAACTCTTCTTCCATCCACAAGCTAATGCTTTTAATGGAAAACCAGTAATATTATAATATGTAGCAATTTTAAGATGAACAAATAAAAAATAAATAAAAAATAATAATAATGTTTTGTATATCTATATATATGTTTTGTATATCTATGTATATCAATTTCTATGGATAACCGTAAGCAAACAACAGCTGATTCTGACAGCTCCAAACTTTATACCAAAATAAGTGACAATTAAGCAAATCAACACAGTAATCCAATAAAAACCAAAAAACCAGTGTTACGTAAAACAAAGTGACAGTTTATCCGGTAGTGGCAGTGTAAAATAACTACACATTTTGTTAAAATAAATATATGCCAAATTACAAGTCATTGTTAACCAAAGACAATTTATGGATTTTGAATTTGTGAAAAACAAGTGCCGTTTTTGTCATAGACTAAACAACTAAATTATATATTTCAAATTTTAATTATTTTAATAAGCGGCATTTATGAACAAAAAATTGAAATTTTCCTACGAATTAAATAATTAAATATAACATCAAGAAAATGTCCAAATCTCGCAGCAAGTTCTCGAATGTAAAGAAAGTACTGACAACATCATCACCACTAACAAACGCGCCTGGCACAATGGACTCTGCGTCGGAGGCTCATCAGTCGATGATTAACATTGACAGCGACTCCATCTTGGAATTTATCAATTCCAAATTTGAAGAAATGAAGGAAGTTATGCTCAACAAAATTGCATCAGAGCTACAAGAAATAAAAAGCTTTACTAACTTCGTTAACGAAAAATACGATGACATAATACACAAACTGTCAAAAATCATGGATACACCAAATCAAGTAAATAAACTCAAGGAAGAACTAGCCGAAAAATAAAAAAGATTGGCTGCAGTAGAAGTTCACCTGGCAGATCTGGAACAATCAGCACTATTGAACAGTATAGAAATAAACGGTATAAAATTTCAAGTCAACTTATCCCCAGTCCATACTGTGACGCGGATTGCGGAGCTCGCGGGCGTCAAAATGGCACCAGAGGAAGAGGATACCTACAAAATAATAACCAACAAATTAAATGATCAAAAAAAAATCACGATTAATTTCGCAGACATCACAAAAGCAAACACCGTGTTAGCTGCTAGATATAGTGATCCGATAAAAAAATTTAACGGGGAAGGAGCCCAATTCGTTTACCTCAATGCAGCACTAACACCTTATTATAAAAATCTACACTGGAATGTCAGAAAAAGGGCACAAGAAAAAGAATTCAAGTATGTATGGGTAAAATCGGGAAAAATTTTGGTAAGGAAAACAAATGACTCAAAGGTGGTTGAAATAAGACACCTAAACGATTTACCTACAAAGATGATTTAAAAAAAAAAAAAAAAAAAAAAAAAAAGTGCACTATTTACTCAATATTATGTTTATTATGGCTTCTACAAAAATAAAAACCAATTTTTTAACGGTAATTAACCGTAATATACCAATACCTGATATACCAAAAAAACTAGCATCTCTGAGAAATGCAACTCCAAAACTGATTATAATCAAATTTAAAAATACAAATGGTCGAGATGAGTTTTTGGAAACAGATAAAAATTGCAATAAAAAAACAGAGAAAAATAAAGAGAGAAGGAACATTAACAAAACAGGATACGAAAGACGACATGAACCTATACACATAAATGAACATCTAGCCACCCACGCTACAAGAAGACTATATCTCTACAAACTATTTGCAAGAAACTACCTTTTCTCCTACTTATGGAGTACAACAAGGCGAGTATATATTCGCCTTCGATCAATCGACTCGCAAGCAACTCAATTAAACTCAGAAAATACCACCAACCTCATTGAAGAACAACTAGAGGAAAACCAACCAGAAACTGTTCCTGAAACAGGCGCCAAACTGTATCCTTATATTACTTCGTACTTAATAATAACCCTAAACATTCCCAAATCTTATGTACGTTATCATGTATGGCTTTCCATCCAAAACTTCTATTTTCATCCTGTAATAAATGGTTTCTGCACTGAATTTTGACTTAGAAACAATAAATAACACAGAATACACTTTTAACCAAGCAAAAGAATACAAAATCCTTGTCTCAGGAAAACACAGTTTAAGCATAATATGTCAAAACATAAGAAGCATTCAAAAGAACTTTGATAGTTTCTGTGTCCTACTAAATGAAATAGATATAAGTTTCGATATCATTATCCTAAGTGAATGCTGGTTAGGTGATTCTCACACCAACTTAAACTTAAAGGACTATACCACATTCCAGACCACAAGACACCAAAATCAAAATGATGGTATAGTAATCTTTGTCAAAGACACAATAAAATCTTCCATATCAGAAATTAACATAACTGAAGCAAACTGAATTCAAATATCACTTGGCCCATGTCTTTCTATATTCGCTATATACAGACCACCATGCTACAACAATCTCGCCCCTTTCTTAAATTCATTAAATAAACTTCTTGAAAAACATAAAAAAACTCAACAAATAATTATTGCTGGTGATATAAACATTAACATATTAAACTGCCAACCAAAAACTACGGAATTCTTAAATGTTTTTACTCACTACGGACTTAAATCTACAATAAACTCGCCAACAAGAACTACATTACACTGCGAATCCTGCATCGATCACATATTTGCTAAAACTAGAAAAAAAACTTTTTCATCCATTATTCGCTCAACTGTCACTGACCATTTCACAACTACATTAAACATACTTCTTAACAAAGAACAAAGTAAAAAAAAAATGACAACATGAAAGACAAAATAAACTTTAAGTCCCTAAAATCGGATATTCACGATGAACCTTGGACTAATGTACTAAATGAAATAGACCCGAACACAGCGCTGAACACATTTATAAATACGGTTGAAACCTACATAACTAAACACACCACAAAAAAACCACAAAATAACTACACACATAAAGAAAAAAAAATAACACCATGGATCACGAAAGGAATAGTCAACAGTATTCACAAAAGAGATGCAATGCATATGCGAGTCCACAAAAACCCGAATGATAACAAACTAAAGCAAGATTACTTACTGTATAGAAACCTGTGTAATAAGTTAATTAAACAAGCCAAATACAAATATTACAAAAAAGAAATAAAAATCGCAAAAAATGATCCAAAAAAAATTTGGGAAATTGTAAGAAATATTACTTATTCCACTCCGAAGAAAGATTCACATATCAAAGAACTATTAATAAACGGAGACAAAGTCTTAACAAACAATGAACCTAATAAAATAGCTAATTTTATTAACACAGAATTCGCAAAAGTTGTCTCTACCCTAGCGGAAAAAATTCTTCAAAAAAACTGTACATCAGAAGACTCTTTACACAAACTTTGCTCTTCCATACGACCAAATCACTCGTTCAATGCTTATCAAGTAAATACAAAGGAAATCTCGGATCTTATTAAATCTCTCAAACCAAATTGCGCGATGGGACCGGATAACATTTCCAATCAAATACTGATAAATCTACGAGAATACATACTTATACCGCTTCAGCACATTTTCAACCAAAGTTTTAGGCTCGGAATTGTCCCTGATCATTTAAAAATAGGATGTGTTACTCCAATACATAATTCGGGAGACAAAACTCTGATATTAAACTACAGACCAATCACTCTGCTAAATTCACTATCTAAACTTCTAGAAAAAGCCATGAAAAAAAGATTACTTGCGTACCTTGAAAAACACAACCTGCTCTCAAGCCGCCAATTTGGATTTCGTGCCAAAATGGGTACAGAAGATGCTTTATCAGAATTAACCAACTACATAGTGAAAAGCATAGATGGCGGATCAAAGGTGATAGGGGTGTTCTTAGACCTAGCAAAAGCTTTCGACACTATTTCGCATAACTTACTACAACAAAAACTCAAAAATATCGGTATAACTGGTCAACCGCTAAAATGGTTTGTCAGCTACATTGAAAAGAGACAAAAAATAGTAAAAATAAATAAATACAGCAGTGACAAAGCAGATATCAGGTATGGAGTACCGCAAGGCAGCGTCTTGGGTCCCATACTATTCCTCATTTATATAAATAGTCTAACTGAGATAAACCTAGGAAAAATTGAGTACAAAGTAATCAGTTATGCAGACGACACTGCAATTTTGTTCAAGGCACAATCATGGGAAAAGGTATTCAAAAACACAGAAACAGGGATGACTGTAGTAAATAAATGGCTAAAAAATAATCTACTTACACTGAACATTTCAAAAACCAAATATTTAACTTTTAGCAAAACAAAGGCTGGTCAACCACATAGCCAACCACAACTACATCTTAACCCCTGCACCAATATTTCGTCAAATAACACATGCTGTACTTGTGACAAAATTGTTTATGCAGACAATATTAAATATCTAGGTTTAACTGTTGACCATAAACTAAAATGGGATCTCCATATTAATATATTATCAAAAAAAAATACGAAAATTATCATACATCTTCAAAACAATACGAAACATCATGTCATTAAATCAACTAAAAAATATATATTTCGCACTCTGTCAAAGTATTTTAACGTATGGAATTTCAGTTTGGGGAGGAGCAGCAGATACTTACCTCAATTCTCTTAAAATAAATCACAAAACAATAATTAGAATTATGTTTAAAAAACCTTACCAACATCCGACGGAACAGCTAATGATCAAAAACAAATTACTAGACGTAAATAAACTATTCATAAGGAAGATCATTCACAAAAACTGTATCAAAACTTCACATCTCCACATACCTCACTCGCAAAACACAAGAGCAAAAATTAATAAGCACTTTCAAGTTCCCCATATCAAATCAACTTTTGCAAAAAAACACGAATCTTACCTAGCACCACACATTTTCAATACCTTCCTAACACAAACAAAAACTTACGTCACCCCAAATAATTTGAATTGGCTGTTCAAAAGATTTATAATATGGTTGAATGAAAAGGAAAGAACAGACATTCAAAATATTCTAAATAAATAACATTTCATACAAGTTCTCACGAAATTATATAATATTCAAATAAAACAAACACGAGAAACTGCAATTTTGCAATATTTAATTATTATGTAACCGCTATATTCAACTGTCACAAAATTTTAATTTACTTTTATCTATATAACATATGCAATCTTCTCATGGAAATGTAACTAAAAAAAAAAAAAAAAAAAAAAAAAAAAAAAAAGAACAAAGTATGTATGTAAATATTTAATATACCAACATATAATTTATCTTTTTTATCTTTCCACATACATATATATATTTGTTTAAACACATTTCTTTTGGAACAAACATAGATGTGATTTACCCGCCTCGGAACAGACTTTGTCTAGTGAGGTGGGTAAAAGAAAAGAAAACAATGTAAATAACCATGAAACTAAATAAACGCCCGGGTTGCCGGCACTGAAACTGAACTGAAACTGATATCTAAAAGCTTCCGAGCTTGTTAGATAGAGGGCAGTGCTAAGTGCTGTCCCGAAAGTCTGTAAGATGGCAGTTAGTTTAGATCGGAATTTGTGTACCAGGGGGGCTGAGGGCCGGGGTGCAGTTTGCAGGAGCTCACATAATTCAGATCTATTTCAGCTAGCTTCTAGTTAGGTCGACTACTCGCAGTCACAACATTTGTAATACGCGAAGTATTAATAAATCCAGATTAACATGAAGAACTTTATTAATCCAAAGAAGAAATCTCCTTCCAAGACGAGTTGGAGAACCTGATTGCGTGAATACAACGACTTGTGAACACAACATAATGTATATCACCTTTTCGTGATAAAATAAAAATCTTCCAAAAAGATTTTCAATACGTTAAGTATCAACGTATATAAATATATATCATATAAATAAATTCAATTGGACTCTGGATAGGATTATGTAGATGCATTTTGTCATAAAAGGGGTAAAAAAAATACAAATATCAGCCGATGTAAGGAAACGAAAACCCAATGACATCAACAACCTGCTAAGTTCTTTGGCACCTACTATTTCTGCAAAGGTATTTAACATGTGGTGAATATCCGTTGTGCCTGTAATCACACACGCTGAATAACGGAATTAAAAGCGCCCGAATTTAAGCCCTTCATTCCACTTGGCGAACATGAAAAAGCTTCTTCCAATTTAGTCTTGTGTACGGGAAACAATCGCCGCCCTTATTCCGCTGAGGGCGGGGGACGGAGGGCTGGGCGGGGAATAATAATCCGCACTCAATTACCGGCCATCCATTGTGGGGGCGCCGGCTCCCATTAAACCCCTTTGTGGCCCCGAGGCCCTGGCGCTGATCGAGTGTTAATTATCATTCTAAGAACGGGCTTCAAGCGGTGCAAAGAAATTTTCCAGAAGAGTTTTTTTCTATACTGATCTGCCGGGATTCGAATTATAATTTATTCAGTGGGAGCAGTAATTCACTGTCTTGTTTTCTCACAAGTCTGTGCTTTTCTAAGTATAAACATACATACATTATCCACATCCAAGGGTAAATTTAACATGATTAACAACAGTGGCTCAACACAAACACCAGAGAATGGATAGGAATATGTCATGTATAAACGGTTTTGATTTTAGCTAAGAATGGATGATTGACACATATTCCAGTGTTGAATCAGGGATAGGCATACTGTCTTACGTAATTGATATACTGACAGTGTCTTCCTGCAGGTACTCGAATTCAAAGATTAAGATATTAAGTATTTTAATATTTGTCTGCAGTTTTATTAATAAAATAAAAACATAAATGGATCAACAAACTTCTACCATGAAATAAATCGTTTTTGACCTCCATTTGCCGCATGCGGATAGGTCATTGCTGCCACAATGTTCACTTGACGAAAATTCATGTTAGGAAATCTACGAAGTTTGAATGTCATCTTGGTGAAGAGGACCTCAATTATATTTTTTTCAGTTGCCCTATAAATAATTCATACCTCACTTAATTACAAAAATTTCATCCCTCACCTCAGTGTCATCAGTTCAGGCATATTGGCCCCTTACAACGTTGCATGCCTGTTATCTTCTGTGGACAAACGCGTTTATAAAGTCTTGGCTAATTTCCTGAATATTAACAGCATCAATTTGTAACTGTAAGTTTAGTTTAATGTTTGATTTTTTTAGTGTGTGCTGTTTATTTTTTACGCATAATAAATGATATCAACGTATTTATTAATTTCCTGTTGCTTCCGTAATTAAACTCATCTTGTATAGCGCGTTATTATTATGTAATGTAGATTAATATAATGTAGATATGTATTTGTTTTTAATACCAAATTTGTAAATAAACAAAACTACTCTTACACGCATTACTCACATAAACATCAACTCGACACTGGCCAAAACATTCCTTTGGGGTGAAAAGCCATAAAAAAGCTCGTTGGCTATCTTACTTCGCTAGTTTTAAAGCAATAAGTGTTAGGACTTTTTAAACTCTTGTAGTCTCCAGACTGAAAAACCACAATAGCTTATATGCTGGTCTACCTAAAGTTCAATAAAACATACCGCAAGGGTTGGCCAACAAAACAGTCCACCAGATATGACCAACTGTGCTTACCTAAGATGACTTAAGAAGTTACCTACAGAAAAAGTATGCTTTAAGTAATTTGTCATGCGGTTTTTAAGGCTATGTACGGTCTGGCACCGCTAAACTTGTCATTGGTCACACTTGACTGAGCTTTGCGTGAGGGACAGTTTTAACCAATGGCAACTTAAGCTCAGTTCTGCTTAGGCGGATGCGTTTAACGAACTGGTTAAGCTTTCTGCTGTATGTTGTCGATTTTATGTTTTGGTCTAAACACATCGGGATCTCATCATTTCTATGATGTACCATTTGATCTAAGAATTGCATCTGTTCTTGAATAATCGCCTAATGCACGCTAAAATTGCAAAATTAAATAACGATCGTTACAAAATTACACGAAATATTGCTCGCAGAACTGGATTTCAACGCAATCTTCAGACTCGTCATAATCCTTCAAAGCAAGCAGTTTAAAAATATTATATATAATAGTTTACATTGATAAAGCAGACGGATTTTCTTGGGCTTTGACTTTAAAAATTAAACTTGTATCAATATTTTACCCATCAGGCTAATTTGTATAGGTCTCATAGAAATCATTGTCGTCTCCCTTACTATCATGGTTAGAAGTTAGAAATATGAACTAAATGGTATTAGAAAGAATAGAAAGGTAAAACACCACTCTCTATATTCAAATGTAAAAGCTAACCACAAAATAATTAAACTGCTCACCATTATAAAACCAGATTTTCCAAACGCAATTTGAAAAAAATTTATGAAACTTATGAATTTTTTATTAATGATATTTATGTATGAAACCACAAAATAGTGAGGTGATGATAACTTTTATAATACATTTATCTAATAAAATATGTGTGTTTTTATTATTTTTCCTTACCAGTAATTTTGGTTAAAAAAAACGTAAGGTGAGCCATTTTTAATACTTTTTAAAATTAAAATTTTTGTATTTAAAAAATTACATGGCTTTTTTACATGAGATCCACACAGGAGACCCTGAGGAAAATAATTTCCCTCGGGGCCTGTCATCTTTGGGGATGCTGTGTGGAGGGTTTTTCTTTAGGAAAGGAAGGAGATTTGAGTTCTGGGAAGGAAAAGGGTTTAAGGGGTGGGTAGGAATCTGGGGTTCAGTGTGTCCTGGTCATCCACCTCCAGGACCTAGACAAACCTCACCCCATGAACCCGGTCACTCCTGCTAAATTACCAGACGTACGAACCACTTGTATGTTATTTCTAATAATAAAATTTTAAAGCGTATTTCATCGCATTTCAAAAAAAGTTTTTAGATTTTGGATGCGTTCAGAAATTATTATTATTCTTTATTCATAAACATATAAATAATTTTATTTACATAACATTTTTTTAGGTATACAGTTTTCAAGTTTTTCGACTGCCACACTAGGCACATGCCCGTATTATTATGGTAGTCGAATAGAATATTCTATTTATTTAGATTTTATTGCAAAGCTGAAATATTTTGACCTTCCGACAAAATAGGCTCGAGGCCTGAGGGATTAATAATGTCATTACAAAACCTTGTGTTATAATTAATTATTCATTAAAAAAGGTGTGGATAAAATCTTGATACGATCACAATTATTGTGAATATGTTTGTGCAGCCCAGAAATCATTAAATAATTGATTTTCATAAAACAAAACAATGGGTATATTAATATAATGGATAATATAATATAATGGAATTGAATTGAATAAGAGAATCCAGGATCTGTATTGGCTCCACGCCAGTTTTTCCAATATGGCCGCCGCCATAGACAAAGATTCTTCAAGTGGTTTCCTCCAGAACTTTATTCAATCCGAGATACAGATCGCTGCAAATGTGAACACAACCGCCATTAAGCAGTTTAATAATTAATCCATCAGTTTTCCAATACACAATACCTACCTAAATAAACTTATAGTGAGAATGGAAGTATGGTTTTGATTTTACTATAAATTAATTAACATAATATTGTTAAAATAGTGTACTTGTACCTTATGGTTGATTTTGCATTACTGTGGTGTAAACGGTCGCTTTACCAATAAGAACTGAGTGAATCACAAGTTAACTAACGGAATACTAACTACGTATATAATTAAATTTATTTTGACATAGCTCATTGCCAACGGATATCAACTTTTGCGCTTGGCTGTAACTAAGTTTGGTAGTAGAAAGCGGCCATAGCGAACTTCAATTGTAATCCTTCTGGAATAAAACATATCAACTGGAAATTTAATATAATATATCATTGAAAAAGAAGATTTGTTTTACATTAACTCCACACACTCCCTAAAATAATTATAGTCTTTGAAGATGCTGTGTGAAGAGTGAGTCTTTTTGAGGAGAGGAAGGAGTTAACATGTTTTATATAGGAAGGAGGAAACACAGAGGCCGGTAAATCGTTCCCCAGCCGAGTTGTTGAACTCAAGAACGAGTCGTAGAAACGACCCGTTCTCGTGTGACAAACGTCAACCGTGTACATATGTTGGGCGCGTGTTTGTGTTTCCCGAATCCCGACTATGTACCAGTACCGAGGGGATTAATGAGGCTCGTTCCTCGGAACATCTTCCATTGTAATACCGGTAGAACATGGACAGCGTTCCCACCTGACGCCTGTGCTCTAATGATTGCAATCGTTTCTTAAGTTAGAAGAATCTATCAAACGGACCGCACGTTTCTGCACAAAGACGAGTTTTTTTTTAGGTATTTTGGGTTTCCAGACCAGAGATGGCTACCAAATACAACCGTGGGGCGCCCTTGCGATTAGTACAGTAACAGACAACACTAATAATCTAAACAAAAGTATGAACAATAATAAGACACAGAAAAAATAAAAGATAACGGTCGCAACTGGGACTCGAACCCAGAACCTCTCATCTTACCTTATACACATGAAAAATCTGCAGTAAAAGATCTAAAAAAATCCCCCTCTGCACATAGTTCACATTTTTAGAATCATACACAGGATTGTGACACTATCTATCTATATGTACCATTTTACCGGAAATTTGTATCTTGCTACCACCTGTTTATAACATTTGCTTCAATATGTATAAAACAATGTCGTGGGAAATGAATCGTCTAAAATTCTAAAACATCCTCACAAAGAACATCTTTGGCTTAGAAAATATTAGACCAAGAAATATAAATCTTTAACAATAAAACATTGCAGTTTCCGTACACAAAAGACAGTCAAGAATTGGTCGGTATTCTATTCACAATTCCGTGATGAAGGTCAAATAATAGCGAAAACGGTCACAGCGTCAGAGTCAACAAAGCCAAACTTGTGGCGTGATGCTGATAATCTTTTCACCAGGGGAAATTATTATTGTAATATTTTCATACTTCGTAAAGATCATATCGGTGGGTTCGTGATTAGCAAGAAAAATGACCCGTGAAACTGTTCTATGGCCGACTTGCTTTAATGATATTATCAGCATATCGTCGTGGAAAGGAGATATTATGCTTTATTTGAGATAAAGGCTTAGGTTTAGATGTGGTGATACTTCTCTTGGTTTGTTAGGATATATATATATTTTTTTTTTTTATATATTTTTTTTTTTTTATTCTTTCAAAAACATTACATTTTATTTTTAGCATATAAATTAAATTATAGTATACATTTATATAATGTTATAATTAGCATACATGTTCATGTTCGAATGTTAATACCACTCTTCCATAGAAGCATTAGCTTGTGTCTGGAAGAGTAGTGTACATTTTTTAATGCTATATTATGTTATGAGTTCTTAAATTACTATGTGAATGTAAAAAACAATAAGTTGTAAGTTCGGTGATATGTAATTAAAAGTATTTTTCTACTAATAAACAATTTTACTATTAGAATAAAGTATCTTGAGTTATTGTAATTAGTTGTTAAAAACAAAACAAAATTTACCTTATTTGAAAAACGGGGTATCATTTGGAAACTGAGTTATAAGTTGTTCTTGAGATTAGATTAGTCGGAAACTTTTTTTTTTTTGAGATTATCTTTAAAAAATTTTTTAACAGAGTTTGTTAATTGGATTTTATCATTAATTTTTCTAATTTCATCCGGTAATCGGTTGAAAATAAGTCTTCCTTGATAAGTATAATAATTTTGTGCGAAGGAAGTGTTTAATTTTGGGCATGAAAAAATATATTTATGTCTAGTACGATTTTCAGTTATAAATTGATACTTCTCTTTTTCTTTTATAAATTGAATCAATGTATTTCTATTGTACAGATCTTTGAAAGAAGGTACTTGGAATTCCTTAAATAATTTATCCGTTGGGTAGTCAGATGGTTTTTTTAATATGATTTTAATAATTATTAGATATAAATTTTTTACAGATAAAAAATTTCTGATTCTTAAAAATATGTAAATCAATTTTCTAATTTTTTTTACAACTTGACAAATTTGTTCTTTCCATTTTAATTTTTTATCGATAATAACTCCTAAATATTTTATTGTGTTTGTTGTTTTTAATATTGTGCAGTTTTGGATACAATAATTTTTACTATGTGTTGTAGAATTATCATGGATGATGATATCAATGTTTTTAGGGGTATCATTTTTGTGTATTGCAAATGGAATTACAAATGTTTTATCACCATTTAGTGATAGTAAATTTACGTCGAAGAAATTCTTTAAAATATTTATGTCTTCGGTGGCTTTAAATGTTACTTTTTCCCAAGTTTTATCGCTAATTATTAGTACCGTATCATCGGCATATGAAGTTATTTGGCCATGTAGTGGTTGAAAAAAAATGTCATTAACATATATGGTAAAGAGGATTGGTCCGATTACTGTACCTTGCGGGATTCCAAAGTCTGATATTTCTTTATCGCTATTAATCTGATTTATTTTTACGACTTGCGGTCGATTTTTTAGGTAGTTCGAAATTCATTTAATCGCATTTAATCGCATTATATAAAATAATATCAACAAATTGGCTCTGGGATATGTTTCTTCAATCTCAGACCAATTTAGGTAGGGTGATTAATATAGCTATTCTCTCCAAAATGAAAATATTTTTTTTTTATATCTATGAGACCTAAAGATAACTAAATTTCAATAGTTCGATGCAGTTATGAGGATTCCAGGGGAAGTTAACAAAAAGGTTAATGTAAGTTTAGAAAAGACACCATAGCATCGAAATTCAAGTGTGAAAAGATAACATTTAAAAAATATTTTCTAACGCGTCTTCCTTCAACATCTGGTCACCCGAAATCTTCAGTTCTAAAGGCTAACAACAAAGACTTAGATAGAGAACATTTTCGGGTTACGAAAATCCTGACAATATTTGAATTCTCCCTACTGCCATCATAACTAACTAAACATCACCCTGTTTCTTGCAGGCAGAGAAGACTTGACGCACACTCCTTGCTTCATTCATATTCCTACATCGTCTCATATAAACCCTTCTGTTATTCTGACTCTTGTCATAACCCGTCTTAAATCTTTGGTTCTAGCCGTATTTCTCTGGCGTCCCCGACTACTTCTACCATTCGCATTCGCGTCAAATATTCTCCTTTCTTCTCTTCCTTTTTTCGTACATTCGCTCTGCATACCCAAACCATATATGTACCTACCTCTCTTAATCTTACTCATTAGGCCTACATCAGCCATGCATTTTTTGGGAATTTCCACAATTTTCACATGGAACAAATAAAGGTACGCCCCAAGGATCTCTTATACTCCCGTCATTAAAAGCTAAAATGTTTGTTCAACACTGGATAAATTCTTATTAATTAGGCAAGACAAAATATTTTTAATACTGTGAAACTCGAAAAAATGACATAAATTTCCGTAGGTAGGAATGTGATGTTCATAATCTGCAAAAATTTTAATTAGAAACATTTTCAAGAATATTTTTTTCTCTTTTCCTTTTTGTGGGTAAATAATTCCCCTATAGACTTATTATAATAAGAGTCATATCAATATTCATCAACCCATTTGTAGCATTATGATCAAAACGATACACCATCAACGGATTACAAGAAACCTTTAGCTGAATAAATAATGTATACGACAACTTAAATGAGTATCAAATTAGTTCGGCCAGAAATCATTGAGAAGGGACCAGGACTTTGGAAGTTAATCCCAAAATATGGCCGTGTTTATAAATGGACGTTGAATACTACCAGATATCCGTAAACTCATAAAATAACACGGTTCTTCGTGTCAAGAAGGATTATGGTAATTTTGGGAAAGGGCCGGTGCGTAACTCAGGCCTTCTGCCTTTGACTTGAACGAAAATGTCGTCCGAGATAATGGTAGCGTGTTTGATAAAGAATATCGTACCCAGTATTGCTTACATTATTGTCAATGATAGCTTTATACTCGTACCAAAAAAACTAATAGATATGTCATAAATTTATTTTGAAAGAGGCTTTCTTTTCCGAATGTCTTTTGAAATAATAAGATCGATCGCTTTCTTATTCAAATTACCGCGTTTATAAAATATTATATTTAAAAAAAAACTTTATTTATATTATATCAAAAATATATTTTGTTGTTATTATGAGTTTGGCTGGTTTATTACTTTTATGCGTGACTGCCATTTTGCTCTTCGAAGGCAATGTTGTAATATGTAAGTATGTATATATTTTTGGTTTGGCCACATAATATGTTCATTCGAATCTGATGCTGTTCAATATATATCCTACATTGCAAAGGATTAAATGAACAAACCTTGACTGTTGTTTTGAAAAATAATGTTGAAAAAAGAAAAATAATGAAAGCATTCTTTTACAGTTGTCAAAAAAAGAAGTTTAAGATAAAAAGATACAAAAAACTGACCAATTAAAAATTAAACGAATACTTTATTATGTTATTAGTTCGTTCACACGCTGTTTACCAACAGATTTAAAGTACCTAATATTAATAACGGAATGTTTTTTGTAATCATTTCTCAATCTGGCAGTTTTGAAGAAAACAATTTCCCTCGGGGCGTTTGTCATCTTTGGGGGTTCTATGTGGGGGGGGGGGTATTTTCGGAAAGGAAGGATAGGAAGTATGTAAGTTCTGGGAAGGAAAACTGTATGAGAGATAGTTGGGAATTTGTGGATCAGTGTGTCCAGGAGTGACGGACATGTGAATCCATTCCTCCCACTAGGGTGCAAGCCAATGGGTTGAAAGATACCGGCTGGTGAGATCATAATGTCTCTCCCGATCCGACCGGTCACTTAGTAGTTAGGCCAAAGAATCCGTGCCAAGACCCAGGCAAACCTCGCCCCATAAATCCGGGCACCAATCGTAGCAAACCACTTGGGGTAACCTATTGCAGCAGGTGAATGTTATCCGATAAATTGTTCCTGGAGCGGTGGTACCTTTACCCGCCTCCCAAATGTGTAACGTGCTATGCTAGATACCTATTATGTTAAAAAATCTAAATAAATCTGATGATTAATTACCGAAGTAATGATTTCACTTTACTTTAACTTAAGTCTTCTTCTTCTCGTGCCCTGTCCGTTTAACGGACGTTGGCTATCATATTGGCTATGCCGACTTTGAAACTATAAAACTATTTATTTTCATTTTAGTTTAAATTAAGTGAGTTACGTTAGGTATTCCTTGGTAGGTAAGTACTTACCTACCCTTGATTGAAAAGGTCCCGATACCCTTATTGGTCCTGACAAGTTCAGCCATCGCATCGGCAGGCGGCACAGGACCAAAAAACTTTTGTATTGTGACATAGTATCACGAATGCGACCTTCCCGCCCATTGTAATCAACAGAGGTTCAAAAATGGTATTAAAAAAATACAAAATGGCTGAATAGAAGCCAAATGATTTTGATACCGGGAACCATCTGCGTTATTCAACCGCCATTACGCTTTTAATTGATCCCGCCGATAAAATTACAAACATCATTTAAATGCACGGACAACATGGCGCGTTTTATTTAATTTATTTGGATTTCGCTGTTATTTTTCCAATTGAAAATTTTATTCTCTTGAAAATGTAATTCAGGTTAATGTTTTATTTAGGGCGGGTAGGTACTCAAAACAATAATTAATTTGTTTGATGAGTGTTATTGAAAACAGTAATTTATTTAACATCTTTTAGCATTTATTTAATTCATGTGCATTATTATTATAATTTGGCTAAGATGTTCATCATAAATTTAGCTACTTACGAACATACATTATTAGATATATCTTTAATAGGTGAATTGATTGAAAACTATACTTTTTTTTTACTGAAACAAGGCTGCTTTTTTTAATTTCTTTCCAATATTATCCTAATTGCCTTTTTTTCGCTTTTTTTGTCCCGTTAATATTATTAATTTGGGTATGGGTTGCGGGTATGAGTACTGCCGCCCCGGGAACCATTTATTGGATAACCAACACCCCTGCCTTAGGTCCCCCCAAGTCGTTCGGTGACTTAGCATAGGTGCCCGGATTCATGGTGTAAGGTTTGTCTTGGTCTTGGCTGCCAATGCGTTTGCCGGCCACCCACTGCGTGGTGGGTCGGATCGGGAGAGTTTGGTATAGGGAGACCTCTCCATCCAGACTCTCTCGACCTATCGCCTTGCAACACAGTGGAAGGGATCGATGCATACGTCCGTCACTCCTAGAAACATCGATCCCAGATTCCTACACAACCCCTCATGCCTTTTACCTTCCCAGAACTTCCTCTAGCTCCTTTCCATAGAAAGACGCTCCACACAACATTCCTAAAGATGACAGGCTCTGAGGGTATTTTTTCCTCAAGGCCTCCTGTATTATAACATATGTTTTATTACTTTTACTTATTGAACATAAATTACTGTTCAGTATTGTGCAATTTTGATGATTTGTTGACGGCAACGGCAAAGCAAATGACGAATGCTATTATACGATCTGTTGTTATTTTTTAAGATTTTGAACCCCCCCCCCCCCCCCCAATATTATCTCTTCTCTAATGGCAACCATCTGCATCTGTATGCAAACGCATCGATTTTTCAAAAGGGTCCCGATATATTTTAGATGCGGGGATCGGTATAAAAAAGAATCTTGTAAAACGCCCTCATGCCAAACCAAATTGAGCAAAAGTTTAACAAGAATTAGTTCAATAAAGGCCATAAAAGCTAATAGTAATATATTATCCTTACCTTACTCCCTCTTCTAGAGATTTCTTAAAAGTCTCCAACCTACTGAAAGTGCAGCATGTTTTCCAAAATGGGTAAATGCAAATAATTTATTTGACGTAAATGGTATTTACTCTTGACACTGGCAGTTAATCGGGGTTCATATTGCGGTACAAAGCCAAAGGGAACCGCAAAGGATAATCCCCCACTAGGGTCATGAAATTCCGAATGATCATCCCTCGGCAAAATCTCTATCTGAAGAAGTTGCAAGAGAGCAGCTCGATGAAGGAACGATTTAAAGATTTTCACTAAATATCAGTTTCGAAATAACTTTTTATTTTATGCATTATTTATGACTTTTCTGTGCGTCACTTTTCTCATTGTCGTCGAAGTCCTACAGTCTACGGGTTAAGTAAATATATATTTAAATAATATTTTGTTATTATATTTTATATTTTAAAACGGTTTTGTTTTAAACCGGTGGTGTTTTCACACAAATGCCCTTTTTTAATAAAAAAGGTCCCAAAGACCAATCTAAAAATATGTTTTAAATTCTTCACATTTGATAAACAACCATTAATGCAGTGAAAATGATTGTTTAACAGTGTGCAAAATTTAAAGCACGTTTTTTTTACAATAGCTCTACATAGGAGGCCTTGAGGAAAATAAATATCTATAATAGGTATCTATAAGGGTTGTCAAGAAATAAGCGTAGCTTAGATTTTTCCCTACAAAACGAACGGTGATCCGGCTTGGTAGCTGCTTCAGTGCGATCTCTGCGTCCGTTTGAAATGGACGCTACGCTGTCGACTCCTGCCGCCTGCGAGGTGCATTAAATTATTCGCTATCTTAACCTATTGATGACTGTACACCCTCAATTTAGATTCTAGACATCAAGTGAGTACCATACAAACGATTTTGAGGGAAAAATTGACGTATGCAAAGTGTTTACTCGTTGGGTGCCCAAAATGCTGACGAGCAAAATCGGCTGGAAATCGGTCAGGGTTTTTAGGATTCCGTAATCAAATAGGCATTCATTGACATGATTTCCATACTGTTCTTCACCTGAAGTAACATTTGGCCGAAAAACGTTTGGAGACCAACGAGGATCCGGAGGAAGTAGTGAAAACATTTTTGACGGCAGAGTTCTACGACAAGGAAATCACCAAGGACCTAGTGCACGGCTCGCCAAGTGCATCGATCGTAACGGGAACTATGTCGAAAAATAGTGGGGACATGTACTTACCTAAAATTTAATTTCCTTTTTTTATTTAAATAATTGTTCTTGATTATTAAAATAATAAAAGTTTTTAATTATTGGATAACCATTGTATATTTTTGTATATACTCTTTCATTCATAACATTAAAGGTCTGTACCAATATAGTATAAGTTAACCAACCATAAGAAACTAATCGAAATCCAATAAAAAGTTCCCAAATATTAATAACAAAGATAAAATAAACGTTTTGCTACCAACGCTAATTGAAAAATAATTACTTCTGCATTAGTGTAGATAAGATAACCTTCGGATAAGGTACAAACCTCTTATATATTCGTGTTTTTTCAGATCGTATTTACAAAATTTCATGAAATTTTCCATCTTTTGGAGTAGGTAAAACGAGAGAAATCCTCAATGTTCATCCCTCGGCCAAATCTTTATCTAGAGGAGCTGTAAGAGGGCAGCATAAGGAAGGTACCATATAAAGATTTAAGGAGATTACAACAAGGACACAAAGGGTGTCCTATTTCCCATCTAAAGCCTTCCTTTCATCTTCAGTAAAGGACGCCATCTCATGTTTTGTCGTACTTAAGTATGTTTCATCGGAAAATCGTGAAGAAAATATGAAAGGGTTTCTAATTTGAATATTTTATGCCGATACAAGAAAAGAGGTAGGTGATTCGACAAAATAATATACTCTCACACCTTTGACAAAGTACTAGTAACACGTGTGTGAAATATGGCAGGTGGAATGGGAATAAAATATAATAAGAACATAATAGGTGAGACGAGTATCTAGGGGTATTGAAACATTTTTTTTACACAGGAGGCCCTGAGGTTTAGGCCTTTTTTAGGGAAAGGAAGAAGAAGTTCTGGGAAGGAAAAGGTGTGAGAGGTGGGTATGAATCTGGGGTCAATTTTTCTAGGAGTGACGGACGTATGAATCTATGAATCCATCCTAATAGACAAGATAACAAGACACAGACATCTAAATAAGACCTACACAAACCTCACCCCATTGAATACGCATACACGTCTCGATTATTGGTCGAAATATGCTTCTGGAAACATGTTTGTACTTAAGCCCGTTAAAAAACGATTTATCGTTCAGAGCTAATTTTTAAGATAGTAGTAAAAATTATCGACCAAATTAAAATATTAGGTATTTCATCCTCATTATTTTATTTTACCTGTCACCTATGGTTTTGTATTTTGCGTTGTCTAGGAATGAAGATACAAGATGTTGAAATGACATATCCATTATTTTTCACTGATATTTCTATTTAATTACCATTTTTTCCGATTTTCAGGGAAAACTTATAAATTAACCATCATTTTATGAGCAATATTTTTACAAAGCAATAATTTTATTTGCTTCATTTCAACTCTACAATTCTACGGTACTTCTGTTGTCAAACCAAAAAGTGTCATGTTTTCCAAACAACTACCAAAGTTGATATCTTTATATTTCAGCGTTACCCTCATATTCTTACAAAAACAATGGTTCTCGTACCTATCCACCTACCAAAATACTACAAAAAGCGAAATAATAATTAAGAATGTTCCATTGTTCGGAGCAAAAGCCATTATTTCCCTTTCAGCGCTACAAAAATACGGGAGATAAATGTAATTTTAAATGAATCTAAGTCCTACCCAGTGTACCATTCATTGTTACTTCTTTGTTTTTCTCTCCAACAATGCAGGAAGGAAAAATACGAACAGGCGGGGATACTTCTCCCCCGTTTGTTTATTCTGTTGCCCCATTGTTTCACTGTTCCTGGCTTTGTCGATTACGCCTTACGCTACTGGAATACAGAATTATATTTTTGTTGGCTTTGAAATTGCGTTCATGATGTGCGTAATGAGTGCCTAATGATAAGCTGTGAAAGGAAATTTGAAAATAGATATATGAACTAGGGCATCTTATTGAGCGTGAAAATATTGTGACATTATTTAGTTTCCCAATTTCGTGGTGGTCGGAAGAATGCCAGATGACAGGACAGCAAAAATTATAACAAAGGTATACCAGCGGATGCAACTTACAAGCAGACTGAGGAAAAGAAAAGAAAAGTAAAAAATTGTGTGGAGAAAAATGGACAGGATGACATGCAGGAGCCAGCTAAAACAATTTGTGGAGTGGGTCAAATCCCTTGATTACCCCAAAGATTTTCTTTATTGGATAGAAGACATAAAAAGACATAGTGAATCACTAGCAAATGCGTAGTTAGCAGTAATCAGAAAAAGTGAAGAGTATGATGTATGTATGAGAATGAACCAAGCCAATATAGATTGGTGTAGTCTTGCACCGTTTCAGCCCGCACCTGCCCAGAAATGGCATCATAATAAGTTAGACATTCTTGAAAATATTCCTTTCAGCACAGCATAAATTTTTAAGGCCCTCGTGTTATAAATTACAAATTAAATTTTCCAATTAATAATATTATTTAAAGTTAACGAAGGTAATTATAACAGCGAAGAAAATTTTGGCATATTTTATTATGTATTAAAGTAATTTAGACAGTTCTGATCTGGTGAGTATGATTAACTATTATCACGTAGGTACCCATTACGTATAACACAACACTTCTTGTTCAAGAGATGGAAAGAAGAAAGTGGGGATGTAGGTACCTGGCTATTGTGATATGGTCACCAAACACGGCCAAAGCTATTTCAAGCAACTTTTCAATTCTGAATTGTGATCTTTAGTGGTGAGAGTATCTTCCACTCTAGAACTTACCACAAACATACTATATATAATTTTAAATGAATAAATTGGGAAAACAGAAATAAATCAATAAAATTTACTTGATAAGCCGGGATTTTCCGGATCCCGCGATCTCCGGATTGCCAGTCGAGAGTCTTACCCATCGACCATGGAGACCGTCAAAAATGCTCCATTTTATGTAGTGATTCTCGCACTAATTTTATGTACAATTCTTACTCACAGATTGTGTGGGGAATGAAACTCGCTCTGTCGACACATTTTATTTTAATAACATTGCTTATGCAATAATCCTTAACTTACATAGTTTGATATTATGTTATTATAATTGATTTTAAGATTGATCATGAATACAATTATAAAGAATGTTAGTAAAAGCCCAATGCAATGAGAGTCTAAATAAATAAATATCTATTGGATATATAAAGTTGATATGACATTTATTCATTTTTACCTTTAGTTCGAGCCTATTTCAAATTAACCACATTTACAAAAAATCCGTCCAAGTAGTCTTTAATGCTTTTACGAAATTGTACCAGAGTAATATTTTAATAGCCAATTTGCTCGTATTTACTTTATGCGTCGGATACGCTAAAGTGTCCTAAATGGGAACTAAATGGGACTGAAATGGGACCTCAAGTGACCGCGATTTGGACCCCTCCCTTTGGGGAAGCTATCCGGGCGGAAAGTCGCCGTAATAAGCCACCAGGGGGCGCTGGCGATGGCGACACAGCCAGGGCTCGTGTTTTATACAAAATACTCATACTACTGGGAAACTGGACTACTGGTAGGTAGTTTTTACAAATCCGTCAGGTCAAAATTTTATGTTTAAATCAGATAACTAATAATGTTTAACTTTTTTTGGAAAACAGATTTGAGTAGGTAAAATGATTTCGTAATGAATCACTTCAAACGAATTGATTCAAACTTTATTGAATATGAGGGTATTTTTGTTCGAATGTTAAAAATATATGGTCGATTTTAATGTGAAATCAAATCTTACGTGAAACGTATCAATGAGTAGAAGGTACCTGTGTATTCCAGGCTACAAAATGCAGTGTTATCATTGCTCAATGATATCCAAACTCTGATAAGAGATGGCCCAATAAAATATTTATAATTTTGGGTTTTCAACTTACTTAGGCACCTACCTACAGAGACGGTTCCTTGGTGGATGCATTTGTGCAATACACTGTTTGTCTTCAGCCTTCACATAACTTAGAACGACAACATCATCTGTGCCCCAGTGTATCTGTGTCATCGATGTACGAAAGTACCTTAAACTTTAATTATAACCATTTTGAAATATTTACTTGTCCTAACAACTGATCTAATCTCTATTTAGTATCATCTTATCTTTTATTTTTATATCATTTAATTCGTTATTATATGAATTGCTTTACTTTGTACTTTTATTTCAATAGATAGGAGTACCTAATGATATACAAAAGACAGACATACATTATTGAAAAAAATTTAATTATGCCACAACCTTGTACGACTTACTTATGATTTACATAAATTGTGTTCCATCTCAAAAGATTGACACTTCTGATCAAATTAATACTACAATATTATTTAATTCAATTGTATCCAATCAAAATAGATAACAAAGCCTTTTTTGAAACCTCTGAAACGAAGTCCATCAATTACGTATAGATACAAAACCCAACTCACCGATCACAACGCGAGGCAACAATTGATTTTCAATACAACAACCACGATTGTGGCCACGAACGAAAAGTTGCTTTTAATAACAACGGACAGGAAAAAAGAAGCGATGAAACTCCACGCTCCGGCGGCTTCACGTTTCCCGAACAACTTACTATTGATGGCGATTATTACACGGTGGAGTAATAGAAAAAATTCCAACTTGATTCCGCTTCGCAAATCGAATCAGTGATGGATATTACGCAACAAAGATACAAAGCCAGGTTTTGACAGTGAACTTGCTATGGTTGCTGCTTCGGGCTTTCGGCGGCCCAGCCACAACGCGGAATTCGCCCGCAAATAGCGGCCTTATTGAAAAGCGTAAAATCCCTCTATTGTCTTGGATGGATTTGTTTTCCTAGATTTTCTATACAAGACGTTAATAGTCCGATTGTTTTATCTCCACGCTGGATTTTAAAATGATTAGCGAAGCGATATTCAAATTGATTGAGTTTTCTGAATATTGTGACCTCGAAGAATCGATTAAATCGAAGTCTTCATCATCCACCATCCATCAAGAAACACAAAATTTAACAAAATAATTTTCTTGCTATGAATAGACAAGTTTCTATCACAAAAATCTGATTGATATTCATCTAGATATCTCTTCCCATCATTGCCCGATCCATGTCAAGTCAATTTCACTAGTAATAATCAATTTTCTCCACTATTCATTGTAGAACGATACCATAATTCGTTTTTCATTTAGTGCTTGCTTACCTCCATCCAATCAGGCCTCCCGAAGAAGTGATTAGATACTCTAACTTCTAAAGTATCCCAGTGTTGAGTATCGATAATCCCATGGATCAATTCCAATCCGCAATCAATAAAAATAATAATTGCTCGTTACATTGCGGATTGTGACACAGCAACAATAGTCCATTGTAAGAGATTATTCTCGTTTTAGACCGATTCTCTCGAAACTTCAAAAAAACATAGCGTCAGAGATCTGAGCCTCCAGGGAAGGCTGCTAAGGAGCCATCTTCTAAGGTTCTAAGCGAGAAGATGGTTGTTCGTGCCACAAAGAGCGCCTGTCAAAATTGAAAATTCCACAAGAGACTTGACCTCCGCTGGAATCACGAACCGACATTTGGTTCTGCCTTTTTTGGAATTTATCAGAAGAAACTTAATGGATTGTTTGTTGGCGCTGACTGGTGGAAAAACGGTGGATCGCAGCTTGGTAAAGGTTTTCTTTGTTCGGATTCCATTTGACATATTTATGCTCTCTATTAGGTACTTACCGATCCATCGGGGGGTAGCCATTGAACTTTTTGTTGGAAATTTTACGTGTTTTTCTTTACTAGAGAATGTTAACACAATCATAGCCCTTTTTCAAATGTACTTTTTTGTAATTTGTTTTCAAGATCTAATTCCTTAATTTATGGGTAGTTTTATTCTATCTTTTACCGAAATACAATATGTGTTTTAAAAGCTCTTTGTTAACGTAACTAAAGCCTACAATCTACAATACACGACATCTTTTTTCAGCCCGATTTCAATTAGGGACCGAAGTCAACATTTTTCGCCTTACGCGATCGTTATTTTTATCTCTATTTTCATATCTACGATTTCAGTTGGCATCACAGCAAACAGCATGGTTCATGTGTTGTTTGCAGTGATGACAATATGTGGGAGAATTTAGATAGTTCTATTGTACCAAGATTGTCATCGATGGAGATTAGATTAGGCGCCCATAGATACAACACCTCTAATTTGCATTGTACCTACCTAACTTACCTGTATGAACCTTCAGAGGTACATATTATAGAGGTAGTAACCCTACAAACAACACACTACTCATCCGCATAAGCTCATAATTATAATTTCTAAGGCAGTTTAATAATAATGTAAAAAAAATATTTATATTCAATCTCTCTCTGAAAATTTTCTTTGTACCTAAACTCCCCAACCTTCCATGGATTCTTTCCGCTTCCTTGCGCCACCCGCACCACATAAGGAGCGCTCAGCGCACACAATAAGTGAATGGATATATTATATGGAGCCGATTGTTGTGTTATGTACTGCGCATGGGCCCATTGTGCCCAACAATGGAGACCCCGCCCACATCTGGGTGTTCACCATTGTCTTGCCCATTGTTTGGGAACACCGGATTGGCCTGTGAATGTATAAAATTCGACCGCGGAGATATCTCCTCTTCCCTATAGGGAGCCGCCGCACAAAACGCGCTCCCCCATAAAACAATACCACCTTTAAAGAAAGCTCTTACAAAACGCTTTCAAACTTCTACACACGATGAAACTATAACGCCCTTTTTGCCCTATACCAGTAAAGCTGCACATTTTTCTTTAATCTTGTTAGCCAGCCCTTAGCCCTGCTGTGATCTCCAAACTACGAAATAAATGTTAGGTTTTGAGGCAAATAATAAAAAGTGGTTAATCAAATCGTTGGGGTTGGACTTTTGTAATACTAATGAAAATCTTTTTTTGTTGTTTTGTGTGTAATGCTTTTCATCTCAGTGTGGGTTTTTTGCAGTTTATAGATGAGCGTTTTCCAATTTTGTACGCAGGCCGGTTTGGAATCGAGTTCTAAATGGCCTGAGCTTTTAACGTAGACTTTTCCGAGGCTGCCATCTATGGGCGGCTCGGTAATCTGCCTTTGTCGAGCCTTTGTGTGCGCTATAAAACGAGTAGATAAGAATCATAATCGCATTGTCTTACAAGAGGAGAGATGTTTTGGACGCTGAGGCGTGTTCTGAGTCTTAGTGGGAGTTATGTTTGGTTTCTTTCTTCCGAGGAAGACAATCGAAGACAAATGAAAGAAAGCTTTATAATATTGAAACAGTTTCTTTCGTAGGTATACATAATTAATTTCATGCCAAAAACTTTATTTCTAGAGGTGTGTATCAATAATAATATGGATAGGTTTATATATAGATCTAAATACAGATATACCCTACCTAAGGGTTGATTTCTCCAACCACCCTGAGCGACTGCTAAACTGAAATTTTACTCAATTTCGCACAATATCGCTGTCGCCAAAGCGGAAGAGAGCAATACTTTTCTACAGAAGTACAAAAATTAGCAGGATATGATTTCGTTTCAAACGATGGGCATTTTTTGAGGTAGTTTGGTATTTTTAGACTTATTTATTTATTTTTTATAAAAATACATTTACAATTTAAGGAAGCTTTGACTGTCCAACTAGGAAAGTCTCCCGTTCTAGGACAGTCAAATTGACAGATTTCATACATATTTGGTAGGTAGGTACATAATGATTCATACAATATTAAATAAAGTTAAAATTCACAAATTCCATTATGATTATGATTGAACTTTGGGTAGGTACTCGGTACCTAGCTAAATTTTAGTTTAGGTTCAGTTCCAGTGCCGACAAGTCCGCTTCCTGCATTTATTAACATGATTTTAGTAGGTACCTACCTACACTACAACCACTTGTTTAAAAGTGGATAAGAAATAAAATAAAATATGAGACTAATTATTATGGTGTGCCAATATAATAAAATATTGGTAATATCGAAACCCTTAGCGACAATAAATAAAATTACCTCCGATCCTGCGACTGTCCTTAAATCTAACCCCTTGGATCCGATAGGATGTGCCCCGTTTGACACGGTTACCCTTTGGAAGATTGATGGTGTTTCCCGCCGGGTGTGAAGGTTTTTTTCGTTTTTAATGCATTTTTTATACGTTTCGGATGCCGGTCGAAATATTCTACGATACAAGAAAAAAGCAAATCGAATTAGAAAAAAAAAATAGTTTGGTGTTAACGTAAATCATCGTTAATCTTGCATTGTTGTGAGGGGAAGCTTATTTCTCATTGGAAGTCTACCTATTGGTAGGAGACTTTTCTAAAGGATTTTTTTACAAATAAATGAATATATCAACCTGCCGGCACGCAATGTGTTTTGTAGCGGGAAGCAAATCGTCCCATTTTCTGCCTTGTTTCGGTAGAGACTATGTTTTAAATACCTCCGTACAGTGGCGAGGGGTGAACTCCTGACTTTGTTCTATTCAATTTGGGAGGCGGGTATGGGTACCGTCACCCCGGGAACCATTTATCGGATTACCAATACCTCTGCCATAGATTATTTCAAGTAGTTAGCTACGTTTGGTGACATTGCAGAGATACCAGACTTCATGGGGTGAGATCTTTTTTTTTCATGATTACCCCACAAGAGTCCAAACAGCACCCATCTGGAGCCAGTAAGAGTATGGCATCCCCAATTGGGGAATGTTGTGAGGCTGAAGGTATTGGGGAGGGGAAGGAGATGGGTGGTGGAGAAAGAGGATGGTGGGAAGGTACCTGGCTATTCAGATCTGGTCACCAAACACGACTAAAGCCATTTCAAGCAACGTTTCAATTCTGAATGGTGGTCATACCTTCAGAGTATCGTCCTGGTAATCTGTCTTGGTCCTAGCGGCGGGGATGACCTGGACACACTTAACCCCACATTCCTACCTTAAGTGTAGTAGGTAGGTTACCTAGCACCAATTGAATTAAACAAATAAAATACTCTCAATTGTTAAAAAATCTCGGCTAACTTATCCTATGTGTAGCCATTATTCACAGGTTCTAGTGCCGAATAGTAAACTCAGACTTTTTTTAATAAATAAATCCTGTATAATTAATCTAAAATGTGCGTTGCCGTATGAATAGTCTATGAAGAGGATGGTGAAATACCCCCTTGATGGGATAGGAGCTTATAAATCGGTAACTGACTAACTAACCATCATGCCATTTCCCCAAAGGGGTAGACAAAGAGAATAGAAATCGATCGTTTTTAATCTACTACTCTACTAAATACATATACATACACTATATAAAGAGGTAACATTTGTTTGTTTGTTTGTTTGCATTGAATAGGCTCCGAAACTACTTAACCGATTTGAAAAATTCTTTCGCTGTTGGGAAGCTACACTATCCCTGGGTAACATAGGCTATATTATATTTTTAAAAAAAATAGGCATCCTTACTAAAACTTCAATAATGCAACCCAAGGTGTAAAAAATTACCTAAAATATTCTTTACGTCGCGTGCGCTGCGATAACTATTGATGATAGAATAAAATAATGTACTACGACTTTGTAGAACACATCATTATTTACAAAAAAGGTCGCGACAGCATATGTATAACTATAATGGTTATGCCACAATAAGTATTATTTTATTTTAAAAATTTAATTAAAATGTCGCCGCTTGAAAAGGCTCTTTATTTGTATCTTGGTTTTAATCCTTATCAAAATAAATTACTTCGTATTCAATACAGCTTCAATAACTTTATTTAACTTTTTGAATTTTTCAATTCGGATATTTAATAAGAAAGATATCACGAGTTTAAAAATGTTAGTATTAGAAAAAAGTTTCGGCTACGGGCCGGGCGGGAGAAGAGTCAAGAAATGAAGTGCCAGGGGGGGTTGGCGGGACGGGGGAGCGGGAGAGCGGTGGCGGGGAAGGTGGAAGTGGAACACTGGAGGGGAACGCACGGAAAAGGACATGCAAGGAGTAACATTTTATTTATTTGAATATGGCATTGCAACGCATGCCGGGAAACAGCCATATATCATAAAAGAAAGTAAAAAAAAACGTGCGGATCGTAAAAACTCAGAAACGAGTCCCGGTACGATCAAGGGAGTTATATGGTGTGGTAGATCTCTATCCCCCCTACGGAATAAGGGTTACCGTTTTTACCTAAAGGGCGTGCTTTTAAAGATATAAGAGGTGGAAGTTTCGCCCTCTTGAAATTTTGAGAACAATAAGAACGAGAGTAACCCAGCTAGTATGTGATAAATAGTTAGGATGCAGGCGAATTCTTCAATGAGTGTTTTATACTGTCTTGTACATATCTGTGTTCGTCTAATTAAAAAATATATATTTTTGGCACACACTCTTTGCTTCGTTCGTTTATCGTCTCATACTACATTTTCTGTTGTTATTCTGACTCAAGACATGGCCTGGCTCAAGTATTTGATTCACTTGATCATGCCGTGTCTTCCTCGGGTGTCTTCACTTCAGCGACATATATTATACACTTCTTTCTTCGTTCGTTCGCTCTACCTGACCAAACCATCTGAGAGTTCAATTACAATTTTTATAAGAAAAACTTTCTTTTTATACTTTTTTTGAAGGTTATTCTTATCAGTGAAATATATCACATTAGATGAAAAATAATATTAATATTATGGAGAAAAATAATTAGTTGATAATAATTTAATTCTAAAAAATTTGAAAATATGAGATTGACAAATATGACGGCTTTGATAGAAGGTGGCAATAGCGAAATTGGTTAACGTGCTCGTCCCGGTTAGACGGAGAGGTCTGGGTTCGAGTCCCAGTTGCGACCATTGTCTTTTTCTGTTTTTCTGTGTCTTGTTCTCTTTCATATTTTCGTTTAGATTATTATTGTTAACTTATTCTAATATGATACTTTTCAATTACACTTACATCAGCCTTGAATTATGTTTATGTTGTTTGAATGTCTTATATATTTCACTTGTAAGTATTTATCTCTCTAATAACGGTGGTCAAATAACTGTTATTTAAAAGTTCCATCTCAGAAAGCTCGTATTACCTAAGTAGATAATGACTTCAAATGAGAGGGGAGCTTATAATTCGATGTAATAATAATAATAATAATTGGATAATTTGTAGAGCACCGTTTTTGTGAAAAATCACCTCAAGGGCGCTTTACAATTTATTAGGAATTCTAAGGCTCTATCTATTTTTTTTTTATTTACAAATAGATACAGAAACATACTTACCTGGCAGGTCACTTCCGATAGACACACTTCATTAGAAAGTTTATGCTTGGGGAAGATACAACTATGCACGTGGAGGACATTATATTTAAAACACTGAACATTGTATGGTTTACCTTTGCTACCCTCGTTACTGTTGGTTTTACATTTATAAGAAGATTAATGCCAAAGTTCAGTTAATATTTATTTAGAAAGACTAGACTCTTTAGGACTGGAGGTTTCTATGAAATGACCTTTGAAAAGCTTAAAATGAGAATTTTCTTGTATTTTTACACAATTAGTTATTTACAATGTCGCGGGCCGTGAAAGCGAAGGTGAAAGGTTTTTTTTATTTATTTATGGATACGACTGTCTGAAAAGGTGAGTTTTAAGTTTAGCTCTAAATTTCGCTGAATCTGTGATCATTCTTAACTCGTGCGGCAGTCTATTCCAGGCTTTAGGTCCTGACACCCCGAAAGCACGCTCACCGCATTTAGTATCTGGTGTGTGCTTCGGCTCCTTCAACCTTCCTATAGCTGATGTTGCTGCTGACCTGAGGGTTGATTGTCAAGAATTTAAATTTTCTGAAAAGTAAGTCTATTACATTTCCGATAAACAAGTCGGAGCAATTCCGTTAAGGGACTTTAAATACCATCCAGCAGAGCTCTTTCAAGACACTTGAGCCAGTGAACTTTTTTTTTATGATAATATAATATTGTAATAATAATAATAACGTAAGAGTTATTTCACTTTAAATGCACTGTAAGTAGGTATACCTCTTTTAATGTTTTATTATATATTATTTATCTTCTTCTACAACCATAATTACCCGATGAAGGTAGGTATCTACGGATAGGAAAATAGTTGGAATCTACAAAAGAGACATAAAATTTATGAAAAAATGTGTGTTTCATTCACACAGTTCAATTTTTCTAACTGATAATGGAGGGTTAAATGTTACCTGTTTTTAAATACAAATTACTTCGGAAGCCTTACATTGTAACTATATATTAATTTTATAAGTTAACAAAAAATTGTACTTATCTGAAAATATATTTATGTTGCTTTGGGTTTATTTGCGATTCAAAACTATGGTTAAATATTGGAATTCTTCAATCTTAAATGAAAAATAAAAAAAATTGAACACAACAGTTTAAATTCATATTAGGTATTGCCTTATAGGTGTTTTTTGGGTTTACTGGGTGTTTCAAAAATGTACCTGAAAATACAACGTTCCAAAATAAATCTTTTTTTTTACTCTATGTAATCATTGAAATCGGTTAATGTTTATAGTTTTGAAAAACTTACTCCAGAAAAAATTCTTTATAATCCGGTAAAATGCAAACTAATTCAATGTCTAAACAAAAATTTGTACAAGTTTTTAAAACTTTTTTACACTTTTGTCAATCACTCTGCGTACATAATTTAAAATTACATTTTTGTTTGTTATTGTGTCCAATCTCCCCACTTTATAGCCGTTCGAATTTATCTTGAGGTGCATGGTAAATCCGGATAGAAAATTTGCAAGTACAAAAATACCATTGATATAGGTGTACGATAGTAGTAATGTAGGTACTACACATGTTCTTCAAGAAATTCAGGATCAGATTTTTTTTATATGTATACCTCACAAGAGCTCCAGCTACTCCCTCTGGAGCC
This sequence comes from Limnephilus lunatus, assembly GCA_917563855.2. Classification (NCBI taxonomy): domain Eukaryota; kingdom Metazoa; phylum Arthropoda; class Insecta; order Trichoptera; family Limnephilidae; genus Limnephilus; species Limnephilus lunatus. The sequence continues at coordinate 101,757,900 of OU830595.1, forward strand.
AGTGAGACTATGGCAACCCCAATTGGGGTATGTTGTGAGGCTGAAGGTAGTGGGGAGAGGAAGAATAATAACAATAACGTTAATAATGTAAATGGAGATAAGTTTTAAATTCCTATTTAAGATGAAGCCGTACTAAATAATGCAAAATCATACAAAATCATACGTTTTAGTTTTGAAAATTTGATCGCTTGGAAGTATATAGATGCTTCAATTAAATACATATATCTTGGCCCTTAAAAATATCGATCATTTTTTTGTAAGTCTTTTAATAAGCCTATAAAAATAAATTATAAGGTCTGTAAAAAACACTTTGAAATCCAAACTCTCCTATTTATAAACCTCTTTTCGGATAAGGTTTTATTGTTTAATATGGCAAATTTTGTTTCTTTTATGATAATCGCAAAAAATATTAAAATTTACGCCCGAACCTCACAAAATAAAATATAATCTGCATTCTAGCGTTGTTATTTTTGACATCACGGCGACAATACGGCAGTCGACGAATTTGGAATATCAAAGTGAACCTTATACCGTCCACCGAAGAACGACTGGCAGCCACCCCTATTTTCTGTCACTACTCCTCCGGACGGAGCGGAGAATAGACGTGTTAGGCTCCGCGTAATGCGTAAAAAAGGAATTAATGCTTTTTACGGGCCTTTACGAAATCAACATGTAAAAAAAATTCTCAAATATCTTTTCCAACCTTTCCAAAAGCTTTTTCTCAAGTATTTTTTTTACTCCTCCCATAAAGGGTCGTGAATTCCGATTTCGATTTTTTCCTGTACTATTGGATTGCCTTAACACAATTTATTCAAGAAAAAAACATCGCCAAAAAGCGTTTTTTATTTTATTTTTAGAAGTTCAGGCACAAATATTTAAATGTTTTAATCATTTTCTCAAAAGTCATTTACTTACCTAAAAATTTAATTTTCAACATTATACAATAAAACCACAACCCAAAAGGGGTTTGTAAGTAGGAGATTTTAAAATATAGAGCAGTTTTTATAGGCTTAATACTTTATTTCTGGGCTTATAGAAAGACTAATCAAAAAATACTTGATTATTTCAAAGACAAATGCACCTAGAAAATATTTCTAAGCAATCTAATGTTCCAACCAAAAACACAGAATTTTGCATTATTTAAAGTACATCACATTTATTATGAATAACTAATTAAAACGTAAACTATATTCCAAAAAGTGTCCGGCTGCACTCTGTTTGACGGTAAGCATTGGCACTTTTCTAGATAGAATAATTTTATTTTAAAATAAATCATAGTTTGATATTATGCAAGCAATGCCACCTAATTAAAACGTAAACTATATTCCAAAAAGTGTCCGGCTGCACTCTGTTTGACGGTAAGCATTGGCACTTTTCTAGATAGAATAATTTTATTTTAAAATAAATCATAGTTTGATATTATGCAAGCAATGCCACCTAATTAAAACGTAAACTATATTCCAAAAAGTGTCCGGCTGCACTCTGTGTGACGATAAGCATTGGCACTTTTCTAGATAGAATAATTTTATTTTAAAATAAATCATAGTTTGATATTATTCAAGCAATGCCACCCCTACGCAGAACAACGAAACTTTTGCCAGAAAGCCTCGCAAACTTTCCTAAATTATCAGAGCCTTGAAATTGGAATCGACGGCCGCGCGGCGTGCCATCTGGCGGAATGTTCCGGGACCTCTTTCCAACCGTTCCACCCGAGACGCAAACCTCAGTTTTCCTATGATTTGTCTATTTTCTCAGAGGCTTTTGGATATTTATTTTACTACAAAAATATTAGGTAGATGGCAGACTATTATTATTTTTGTGGAAGAAATAATATTATTTTTCAAGGATGATTTGAAAAGTGTTAATATTTCGCTGAATCGACAAATAATAATAAATTATGTATTCATATCAGAGTAAAAACCTCTAGGACGCTGTATTAGGTTTTTTATTTATTATGGGTGCCTTCTTGGCTCCTTTGCGCCTTGAAAAATCGACGCCCTGAGCGGACAGTTTCAATTGCACACTATTAATTACATGATCGGCTCTGAGAGTAGATACCGTATCCAGGGGTGCACTTGTAAATTTTCCAGTCCCGGAACGTTTCATTTTGTATTGTTTTGCCATTACTGAAATGTTTGTCACTTGTTTTTACGTAGGTAACTAGGGTTTAAGCCCCATTGTACCCATCCAAAAAAAATTAAAATCATTAAAAAAATCATTGTTAGTCCGATTTTGATTTTTGAAGTGAAAACTTCTTTAGTACCGTTGTTATTTGAAACCCGATGAAACGATAAATAGCGACACTAAAAAGTGACACACACGTACATCCATTGGATTTAGCCTGCGAGAATATGAGATAATAAAATCGGTCTCCTCTTCCCACTCTCGTCCACTTTAGTTTACTGAAGGTTTCACTTCTACCACGTGAATTGCACACTCTGATTTTTTTAATGGTTATATAAGTAACTAAAAAATAAAAGGTGTTATTTTGTCTTCAACAACAATAGCGATTTAAAATAATAAAAAAACAGTGATTATATATTCAACCGCATACTATTTGCAACTTTAAGAAAATATCAATTACAAATTCTTAGACATTATGTTTCAAAATTAAAACTCTAACACCCTTACTAAAAAAAAACACAGCACGACCGATAACCTGTGTTTTTGCAGCAACATAAATAAAACAAATTTACACTAAAACACGAAACATTACTAATAACGTTGTCACTTTAAAATACGTTTTAAAATCTGGCAACAATGCAATTTTTCGTAATCTTCCTATAAAATTTTTACATTTGTACCATCTTGCCCGCGCAAAAAATTGCAGTTTGATTTTTATGTGGTGGAAATATTTTGAGTAAATATTGAGATTTACTGAATGATTTCTATTATGGTGACCAATTCACCCTTCTATTCATGTAATTAATATATGTGCCGTGTTACTTACATCAGTTTTATCAAGTTATTGCACAATAAAGCGTACTTTAAAAGTTGAACTGTCAAAATATTGCTTTGGGTTACGTAAAAGATCAAATTAACATTTTTAAATCTTTATTTTATGAGATTTCTTAAAAGCGGTGTTTTTTTAAATATTAATATCTAATACATGTGGTGCTCAACTTATGAAAAAATTAACTTCTTTAGTGGTGCAAGAAATGTATTTGAATATCAGTTATCTTTTTAAGTTATTTTTTTGGCAAAACAAAAAACTTTCAAAAATATTTTATTAATTTTTTTATTGTGTATGCACGAGGAAAAAATGAAGTGACAGTTTCATTCCAAATTCATTGTATAAAAGGTCTTTTTTTTTTTAAATTTTATTTTTTTATAAATTTCTGTACACTTTCATCAAAAATGTTTTTGGTAAGAATTTTTTTTTTTAATTTTTTCCGTATTTGAATCTTAAAATATGGCAGTTTTTTTTAAATAAAGTGTATTTGAAATACACAAATCTAAAAGGTAATTTTATCTTGTATTAAAAAATGGTATTTGTTTTTACGACACCTTCAAAAATAAGACATATATAGAACATTCAAAATGCTTAGGAAAATTGCAAATTTTGTTCAGACATCATTACTAAAACAGAAATAAACTACCCTCCCAGGATGTGTAAACTGTGTGTATTTTTTTCCAAGAACAATTTTTTAATTAGTAATGTTTTCACATCCGCGGCCGTTTTTCAATTGAATAAAATTTTCACGGAGTTTTTTAGTAAGGCCGTAATAAACAAAATGTGTAGAAATTGTGACATAGTTAACGCCCAAGAAATACAAATTCTTAATATTTGGGAAATGTCCTTAGATAAGAAAGAATAATAAAAGTATTGAAAAATATTAAAAAAAAACACAAAAATAACAATGGGTAAAGATGCAGATATTCTTTCTCAACAGATTCTGTATATTCTGACAGAGCATGCGTTGCAGAAGGGGTGGTTATGCTGCGTATACATTTGCGAACATAAAAGAGAGCCGAGACACGAATCATGAGAAAGGAATGGAGCAACCGCATGCGGCGTTTTGAGCCGCACCCGGCTCGCGTGTGTATACGCAGCATTACACTTATACTTTACACTATAATTGATACAAAAATGAATGGTCCGGATGAGCACGCTTGCCTGGAGAATTTATGCAGAACTTCTTCATGTGCAGGTACCGGAGTTTTTCATCTGCAGTTCAATAGGTATCCTCCCAATATTCATACTTTCTTTCAAGTATGGTTCACACAGATGCTTTTCCAAACCTTTGAGGAAGTTCTCCTAGATATTGTTGATGCATGTTCATGAATTTGGTGATTCAATATGAATTCAGTTTTTAATAAGTTATGTAACTGTGGTTGTAGCTTGTAGCCCTGCTGGACCAACCCCGGGGGTTGAAATGCTACTTTTACTCTCCCGATGGAGACGTACTCTCGCTGGCAAGTTCGATTCTGGGTGAGGGTGCTGAGTGTGGAGTGTGAGAGATCCAAATAACGCGTGAGTAGCGAAAGAAAAAAACCAACATGGATCCAATAGGGCAAGGATGGCAGTTAAGAGTTAGGGTAGTGATAATTTACTTAATAAAAACGTAGGTTAGACTTTACTTTTTTTAACTAGTAAAAACCTTTTTTTTATTTCTTCCAAAAAGCAGTACCGTAACGACGTTCCTGCTCGTTCTGCCACCAGTTCAACCCTGACTAACCTAAATTAAAAATGGCTAAGATAGGTTGTTACCGAAACAATGGGTTATTTTGGAAAGAATTTTTTCCGGGTTTACGAATAACCTGACATATCAATTTTTTTTCCTACAACATATAATTGTAACGGACGTGTTGAATGATTTGTGACGTGGCAACAGAAAAAATATTCGAACCCAAGACGCGGCTGAACGTAACCACGGGTCTCCCAAAAATATGTGAATTCTATGTAAAATGATTTTTAATTATATTGGGATTATATATTTAAAAAATAAATCGACAGAGTGGGGGCAAGCGAGCAGGTAGAGAGAAAACATGCGCTTTCACTCGATTCCATTCGCCTCTTTTTTTACTGACCATCACTTCATCTTGGACCATTGATCACCATACACTCTCTGGACCAGACCCGGCTACGTCATAAGGAAGGAGCCACTGGATCACTTAGAACAGCTCTAAAGCAGGTAACCGAGAAGACGTATTCCTGACATTTGCCTCCTCCATGGATTGTGGCACAATAATCAACATAAACTGAAAATGTTGCTTAGAACTTAGTTATCAGAATGAACCCGTGATGTCTAGGTGGGAACCCTACGCTTTGAACCACTCGGTTACTAAACGTTATATTTTTTTAAAATGCGCCAAAGTTCAGGTTGTACATTAAGTTCAGAGCAGGGCTGTATGTACAATGTAAATATAATACTCTGTAGTTAATAATGTGAAAAACCAATCGTGAGATAACCATAATAACATTGTTTAATAATCCTTTGTTGCTTCCTGAACTTCGACCAAGTATACCCTAGACAAGCCCTCTCAAAGTAACAATCAGAATAAAATAACGCCAGTAACAGTAATTTCGCAACAAAACTCTCCTTCCAATTCCGCCGTCTTGCATACAGAGTTCCCGGCAATAAACAACTGACCGCCAAGTTATCCTATTGTGTAATTCTGTCAAACTAATACATCGATAGTTGTTCACGGATTGGCCGCATGAACAATATCCACAAGCCGTGCTGTATACAGTGGTTTTCAAAGTGGGGGTCACGAGACATTCATAAATTTAATTGGAAAAAAATATTTTTTTTCTTTATTTTGACAAGCGATTCAATTTCGGAGGCCAGTATGGGTACCGCCGCCTCGGGAACCATTTATTGGATAACCAACGCCTCTGCCATAGGTCACCCCAAGTGATTCGCTACGTTTGGTGACCAAGCAGGGGTGCCCGGGTTAATGGAGTGATGTTTGTCCAGGTCTTGGCGGCAGATGCGTCTGCATTTTTTTTTCTGTTGGTTCGTAAGCTTAATGAGTTTATTAAAAAAACCAATCATCATTTGCTTGAAAACATTTACGAAAAAATCATCTTTTTACCGCCCATGCACCGTGGGCTACCCAAGTTGGTTGCTCATCAATAACACAGTGATGAGCAACCAGCGGTCCGCAAGCCCATTTACTGCTTTTCGGACTGACTACAAAAAAATATCAAAAAATTGCGCTAAAAATATTCAAAGGCTTCTGTTCCGTTTTGCAAAAGGTATTAGCCAAAAACTATAATTTATTTTTAAAGTTTTGAATCAGCTACTCAAAATATTAAGTTTTTTGCGTATAATAAATAAAAAAAATTACTGAAATTAGTGGATACTTAAAGCCCAGTAGTAAGCGCTCAAAAAGAAGAGGAAGGGGAGATACGTAAATACAAGTGTTAGAGGGAGCGCGCTATTCTTAAAAACATGACTCGTTTGAAATAGGACAAAAATCTCACGGAAAATGTCTCAAAAAGGATTTGAAAAAAACAATGAATTTCGAAATTTTTCGTATACCTATATATCTTGTAATACGTGTTAATAATGTTTTTTGGAGTATATCTTACGATTTTTATCTATCGGGGGAAATTTCATACAATTAAATTATAAGTGTTAATTGTAATTGTTAATTGTTAACTTGCGACCTTAATTAAAGAATTTTGCAACGATTTTTTGTTAAAATCTGTGTTTTATGTATTTTAAAGGTTTCCGTTTTACAAAATAACAAAAATTATCTTGACGAAATATTGTTGGTACTTATAAATATTGTAATTACAAACGAAAATAAACTAACACCATTTACTGGTTTGACCTTGAACGTAGTAAAAATTTTGTGTGGCAATTTTTGCCCTTTTTGAATCAACCGCCAAAATTTAACATTTCCAAATGAAAAAAAATCGATATCATTCATTGTTTTGGCATTGCGGATATAAAATTTTCAGCTGCGGCTTTTTTTTTACCATCTTTGATAGTTTAATTAAACAAATATTGTTTTATAATATGTAAAGCAGGTTTGCGACTCCACCGACAAAAAGTTAACCATTTTATGTTGTACATACCCTCCCACCAAGGTCCGCATAAGTACATAATAATAATGGATACATTAATAATACTTCGACTAAAAAGGTTGATCATTCCTAAAAAACAGCTGGTGGTGAATTTATGTAATTATAATTATAATTTATGGAAATAATATAATTTATTTTATTACTAAAAGCGGGTCGCGCTTTAAAAAAGTTTGAAAACTCTTCCAAATTGTGATACTAGCCCTCCTTGTATGTATTAGTAGTCGAACACAGGCAGTGCGGTGATTTGATGACGTAGGAAACTTTGATGGCAACAAAAGTAATTCTGTAACATTATTACGTTTATGAAAATGCTGTCTAAAAGACATATGTAAGGTCTATTTTTTTGTTGTAGTCAGATAGCTGACTACATTTTCAAAAATAAAGTCGGTGGTGTGTACTTTGTACAACATTCGGAAGTTAGATATTTTTGTGTTTGAAAAAATTAACTCCGGTGCGGACGGCTGTAACACAAATTGGTTTCGGTGTAGACCTTGTAGACCGATAAAAGGTACAACATAAAGCACTATGCGATCTAAACGGTGCAAAACAATGCAGGCACTTTTTCATAAATGGGCCGTGAGCCTGCTTTTGCTGGCTTCTGGGGTCATTTTGCATTTCACAGGGCGCGTCTAGATATCATACGTCAATGTTCCTGAAACAATATATTAAAGGCAAGGCCAAGAAGCAGGCTAGATCCCAACTCCCTGATAAGGAGAAAAGGAAAACAAATGGATACCCAACCCTTGGTCTGGTAAACAATGTTTTCCTGGAAATTCACAAGAAAAAGGGATGATTTATAGGCGGGATTTTATATTTACTTGCAGAGATAAAGGAGCGAGGCCGTTGTTTTATTTTTACCACGATTTCAAATGCTTTCTTCGCCTTTATCTTGTAACTAGAGAATACCCGGCATGCGTTTCAATGCCACTCAAAGACAGAAAGTATATTTTGATCGGTCGGTGGCTGAGTTGGCATCCCGTTTGGTCCCACCCAGACGTCCCGTTTTCGATTCCTCGGCTGGCTAAGTCCTCCATCACAAGCAACATTTTCCGCTTTCTGTGATGGTAATAGGAGATTTTCTAACATTGCCAGGTTATTCGTAACCCGGGAATGATAGCCTTTCTTCAAAAAAATAAAATAAATAATTATGTATTACTTTTTGTTTTTGTTTTTCCGTCTGGTGTGTACACGAATAAATCAGAAGATTTACCAACACGTGAGCAGAACAACAATGCTGCGCAGCCCTGCTTTTCAACACTGCTGTCCGTGTGAGAAGCATGGATTTTAAAAAATATAAAACCTGCTATCCCCTACCGCTATTATGTCTCCTTTGCAATGCGTCCCTCTGCCCCTCCCTCGTCCCCCACCCCTCCGTTACCCCTTCCAGGCGTATTCACTTCGAGACTATGGCATCCCCAATTGGGGTATGTTGTAGGGCTAAGGGTTTTTTAATTTTTTTTTATGAATACCGCACAAGAGTCCCAACCGCTCCCGTCTGGAGCCAGTGGGACTATGGCATCCCCAATTCGGGTATGTTGTGAGGCAGAAGGTAGTGGGGATGGGAAGGAGATAGGGAAGAGGAAGGTGGGGAAGATCTGGTTACCAAACACGGCTAAAGCCATTTCAAGCAACTTTCAATTCTGAATGGTGGTCTTACACCAGGGCGATACTGAGAGTATCTTCCACTCTGGAACGTGCCGCAAATATACTATATATTATTTTAAATGAGTAAATTGTGAATAACGCAAATTAATCAAATAAAATTTATTTGCCACGCCGGGATTCGATCCGGCGACCTTCGGAATGCGAGTCAAGAGCCTTACCGCTGGACTACGCTCGCAATGTATGGGGAGAGGAAAGGGAGAAGAGGAAGATGGGGAAGTGTCTAGCTTTTCAGATCTGGTTACAAAACAAGGCTAAAGCCATTTCAAGCCTCGTTTCGATTTCGAATAACGGTCTTTCACCAGGGCATTTTTCAACGTATCTACCCCTCCGGAAGATTCTCTCAGTAGGTATCGCTCTAGTGAAAGACCCAGAATAACCTTTCCACTCGCTTCATCATTGCCGTAGTCCCACTGACTTTAGATCAGTAAATATTTATGTGCGATATTAACAACAACAACAAAAAATCTAAAAACCAAAACTATAAAAAGAAATACTTGGTCGTAACTGCCGAAATCAATTCTACATCAAACTAAAACAATTAAAATTGATCGAATTCAAAATATTGTACAGTCGCAGCAACTGATCTGTAAAAAATGGTCAATTTAGAATATTTAAATATATTTATCACCCCAGCACTAATCTGTGTTCGCTTCTCTCTACCCCCGCCCTCTCCCCTTTGTGTAAGCAGAAGTGATTTAGAACATAAACCGCAGCTTTTAAAGCTCGCAATAACAATAAGTTACAGCTTATTTTACGTGTCTCAATGAAACGGGAAGTGGGGATGGGGAGGAGGGGGGAGTCTCGGGGGAGGCTGCCTAGAATGGAAGGGTAGATACCTATTACCGAACTGGGAGCGCATTTTAAAAATCGGTGAGAAGTGTGAATATGGTTTAGAAGTACCTATATGGATTTTGATGATTCAATTAATTCAAATAAGCATTTATGTAATTATTGAAATTATTTCTATTATCAATTTATAAGTAGGAAGGTATTTAAAATTCTTTTTAGTAAGGGGTTATTGTTTTTAATTTTTAATTTTTTTTTAATAAGCATTTTTGAGATAAAATATTCTGTTAATGCTTGAAAGTTACCCCCCTCACTAGACGATGTCTGTTGTGAAAATGGGTAATAATAATAATACAAAACAAAATATTATAAAAAAGAAAAAGAAATATGTAAAATTTACACATAATAAACTTGAAAATACAAATTGCGTGAATAAAGAATTAAAAAAGATACAAAACCATGTAAAATATTTACTTGAAGGATAGATACATACATAGACACACACACATACATCAATTTGGGAGGCGGGAATGGGTACCGCCGCCCCGGGAACCTTTATTGGATAATCAACACCTCTGCCATAGGTCACCCCAAGTGGTTCGCTACGTTTGGTGATTTAGCAGGGGTGCCCGGGTTCATGGGGTGAGGTTTGTCCAGGTCTGGGAGGTGGATGACCTAGACAAACTGAACCCCAGATTCCTACCCACCCCTTAAACCCCTTTCCTTCCCAGAACTATCCTCTCCTTCCTTTCCTTAAAGAGACCCTCCACATAGCATCCCCAAAGATGACAGATCCCTGAGGGAGATCATTTTCCTCAGGGCCCCCTGTGTGGATTCATGTAAAAAAAAATTACTTAATTAAAAAAAGAATTATTAGAAAATTTTTTAAAAGGTTTTTCAAAAAGTACAAAAAGTCGTGTTATAAAAATAATTACATAAAAACAAAAATTTTGGGAAGTACTTTTGTGTTTTTTGGTGTTTTTTTATGTTGCAGAGTTTACAGACAGGGGAACCATGTTGCTACTTGGTTGGGCAGAGTTAGGGTAGTGGTTAAGGTAGGGGCCGTAGAAAGGGGTTTATTAATTCGGTATTGAAGAGGCACGTGAGTCGGTTAACAAAAATAAGTATCAGAAACGATCCGTTCTAATGAAGCCGACATCAGCAACATTGTGAACTGGTGTATCGCTTGTGTCCGTCAAGTTTCGCATATGCGCGCCGCTGTGCAGAGGATCAATGCTGCTAACTCATTCGAGCAGGCTCCATTTAAATACCTACAGAACAGACTTATTACTACCTACATTGCGTCTCTACATTAGAGGTGGCAATCGTTTTTTTTAACAACGGATTGTCAATTAGACGGACCACCTTCCTTCGCACAGAATCAAGTAGGTTAATTTACAAAATTTACCCCTACTATCGCCTACCGCTACTATGTCTCATTTTTTTTAATTTCTCCCTCTGTCCCTCCCTCGTTCCCACCCCTTTGTACCGTGTTTGTTTTGTGGGGCTCCAGCCCAAAGGTGGCTCCTGAGTTGCTACCGGAATTTTATCTCTTAACTTTTCAATTACCGGGGGACTACTCTAATTTACTGTGCTATAGGAAAATTTTCTTTGTTTTGTGAGGACTATTCGTCTTTCAATGACTTGTTCTAAATGCACTATGAAATCATCACCAGCCAGAAAATGCATATTTCTGAAATATGACGTCAAAATCACAGTTTGGCCACATATTATATATTATTATTTTTAATTGATAAACTAACGTTTAAACAAGACTTTTATGCATAGCACAAAGGGTAGATAACAAATATTATAATCAATAATTATCAGCCTTTTAATATTTGTTATCTACCCTTAGTGCTATGCATAAAAGTCTTGTTTAAACGTTAGTTTATCAATTAAAAATAATAATTAATATTTGACAAGTTAAAGTATTTCAGGCTGATAATTATTGATTATAATATTTGTTATCTACGCTTTGTGCTACGCATAAAAGTCTTGTTTAAGCGTTAGTTTATCAATTAAAAATAATAATTAATATTTGACAAGTTAAAGTATTTCAGCAATAAATGCAGACATAATTAGTCTCGACGCCACCTAGCGGGAGATTTAGTACTTAACAATACCTCTCTCACAAAAATAAAGTTGGTTGTTTTCAGTTGGAAAAATGTAATAATAAGTAATTGTCGAATAAAACACTAGTATATATTGAATTATTTGGCGGGTATTAGATAAGCCGCCATAGCTCAGTGGTCAGAGCAGCTGACCGGCAATCAGAGGGACACGGGTTCAATTCCCGTTGGCGGCCAGTATCTTTTCTCGGAAGATTTTTTCAATGTAGATTAGTGTTTCAGGCTGATAATTATTGATTATAATATTTGTTACATATTATAAAGTTGATTAATAAAGGAAGAGAGAGTAAAGTGGATTGTGTTTATTGATAGGTAACAGTAAGCAGTAACAGTAAGCACCCGAGTGAGATTTTAGTAAAGCTCTGGTAGCGATTAGTTCTTGGTTGCTCAGATAAAATTTAACCAAATTAATATGTTTTTTAAATGCTGTACTATTTAAGCGCGAATAACGGAACCACGTCCGTTTTTACTCGCATACAATCAAAAGCCTAAGAGTATGTGATTTTTGTAAGGCAAAAATAATTTAGGATGGTAGGAGGGTTGGAGAATGAAGAAGAAATATATGGATTAGCTTGTTAACTCACTGTTAAAATTTACACATAGTAAGCAATTTCAAAAACGTATCAGATACTTAATGATTGTCAAAAATGCAAATTCAATCAATTCGTTATTCGTGAAGTGAGAACATTCACCGGGTTTAGAATACGCGACCTCTGGACGCAGGACCAAAGGTCTTACGCCTCTGCCACAGAGATTCCAATATAAAACAGAAATGATAATATGGTTTTGGAACATCTAGTGTTCAATCACTCTTTGAAAGTCATTAGGGTTCTTTACTTTGTTTGCATAAAAACCAAATTTCTTTGTTTGAAATTCAGTGGCATAGCAAAGAGACAGCCCCACAGCAGTAGTCTGCGTTGTGGGTGGGATTGTACCGGGGGTGGGAAGGGGGTGAGTCGGGAGCATATAAAGGGGACATAATTCCTCTTTATGAGGAGCAGAACGGGGCTATTTTGTCGCTGGGTCGAGATAGCGGCTGCTTTCTGTTCAGCTGCACCTTGCTGGAAATTAGAAAACTTGCAAGTGTGGGGTTGTTAGGTGTGTTTGTGCTTTGTGTGGTTCTAGAATCCCAGTATATTATTTAAATTCTGCTGGTTGAAATGGAGTAAGCGCCATTTTATCAAATATGTTGTGTTATACAGCTTATGTAGTTAGAAATTCAGAAGATGGGTTTCGATTCACTTCTGAAAACTACGGCAAGTATTTCTCCATTTCTCATAAAAAGTTTTTGTTTGTAGGTACCTACATTTGATCCAAAAAATTTACCTTTTCGTCAAAAGTGGTTTTTCTTAAAAAAGTGTTTGAAAAATAATTATTAAAAATACAACGGCCCGAAAAGTACAACATATAAAAACCGGAAAAAAATCACGTCACGTAAAACATATTATTTTGCTATTGCCAAATATGAGCTCTAGTGGGCGTTATCATATTTATCTTAATTAGCTTGGCTAAAAAATCTGGATCTGTTGCCGAGGAATCGAAAACGCGATGCCCGGATGGGACCCAAACGCGATGCCAACTCAGCCACTGACCGGTTATCTTTACAAGTCATTTCAATTTAATTTTCAATTTTTTTCTTTTTACATTAGGTCCACACAGAAGGCCCTGAGAAAAATAATTTCCCTCATGGCCTATTTCATCTTTGGGGATGCTGTGTGGAGGGTCTTTCTGGAAAAGAATCAAACCTCTTAAGTTCCTGCATTAGTAGATATTATCAATATATTTATATAGATACAATATTCCAAAGATTCACCCCATTAAGTCTTTCTCTGCTACATTCAGCATTCCTATCTAGGAAATTCTATGAAACGTAAATAGTTTAAGCGTTTTTTCACAAATAATGTCAGATCTAAACGCAGGCATGTATCGGAATCTAATCTTTTCCAAATGTATGATTTCTGTGTGAGATTCTGTAGGCACCTTTGCGCACAGCTACACTCACAATACATCCTTTGTGTACGCTTCAATACATCCCGATACATTCCTACTGAATTCACAGGGCGGCCAGGGAAAATATTCATTTCTGGATCGTAGTTTCCCAAATTTATTATGACTCACAGTTTTTAATTTATCACAAAAGTTGGCTTACTTCTTGGCTTTGAGATATTGTTAATTAATAAAATGGATGATTGTCTCAATTTAAAAAAATAAATAAACATGTAACAGTTCTTGGAAGCTAGAATCTACGCCAGAAAATAGTGTTTGTCTGAATTAAAATAGTAACCGGTTTTATACTTGTTTCCTAATGTAATAAAAAAATGTACTGATTACCTGCAAATAGGTACAACATTTTAAATTAAATCGCAACCTTGGTTGATTTCATTTTGGTAGTTCTTATATCACTTTAATCATTACATTTGACAAAAGGAGCAAATAAAGTGGAAATCCTTAAGGCTCAGTTTCCGGCCCCAAAAAAAAGAACACGGAGAGATATGAAATTACGAATGTTAGAAGAGCGCACTAACATTTACAACGATAAAATCGATGCAAAAATCATGAAAATCTTTAATAAAACACGACTCTTTTAAAATAGAGCAAAAATCTCGCGATAATTGTCTTCAACAGCATTTAAAGAAACGCTGTGAATTTTTTCATACATATAACTTGTAAAATAACTGAAACAAACGTGTTTATAATAATTTTTGGAGCATACTTTGCGATTTGTTTCCATCGAGGGAATTTTATATAATTTGCGTTTGGGCGCGACGAATGCCTAGATATTATCTTCAAGAATAATATCTATTTTTTTAAGAGCTTAAAAACTTTAAATGTTTAAGGGAGGTTTGCAAGAAATCGGTAGAAATTCGATTACCGGCCTCTTCGGCAATTAACATCTATGATATATAAATATATTATATTTCCACGCAAATAATATACCCTTGATAAAACCACATACCTATTACACTCTTCGAGCCACAAAATGAAAATTGTATAGGAGACGATAAAAACGAATATTTACAAATTTATAACACTAATTAAAAATATTGAAGTTTATATGAAAACGGTTATATGTTTTTCAAAATTTTGATATAAATAATGCAATTCTTTTTATAATAATTAAAGTTTTGAGGGTTGAATAATTTCCACTATGGTTTTTCCAAAATAATCTAAAAAAATACATATAAATTTAGTGTTTCGTTTTAAAAATGAGTTAATCAATTAAAAATATTTTGATATAGTTCGAAGACTGTTTGACGCTAACCCACTGAAGACATTCCCAAAAATGTGGCTTGAAGAGTTTTACCCAAACAATGTTGATGTTTTACTCAAAATGCTAGTACATTTTATTGATATCGCATATCTGTTACGAAATATTAATTTCAGATGTCCACGAATTACTCGATCTCAGGAAACATTTAATGTACCTAAAAGCAATTTAAGAAAATGGTTTAATAGAAGAGTTTGTAGCACCATAGATTATGCACAGAAATCGATGTATTTAAAACGAACAAATTTCATAACATAAAAAATATCAAAAAATATTTCCTTTTTTTGCTTTCAGTAGTTGAATTGAATAAAATCATTTTCTATTTCTCCTATTAATAATAATAAATAACCATGTAACCATTTTTAAATTCAAACCAAATTATTTTTTCATAATTATTAGTTACACTTTAATAGCTTCTTCATCAAAACTATTTTATAATAATTATATTGTTATTCTCGTTTTTTATTTTGGAATTTTATTTTAATGTCATCATTTTTTTATATAACCGTCCTAATTTGGTCAAATATGTATTATAAATACTATTCATAATCCAGATAAATAAATAAAAACTTAAATAAAACGTTTACTATAATATTTTCCGGGTCTTCAAAATTTCACACGTTTGTAATTTTTTCAATGGAAGTTCAACATGTTAAAAATGTTACCATACTTTTGACGTACCCAGTTATTGATACGTGGGGGGATGCGCATAAAAATATTGCTACCTAAGTATATGGGTATATTCAAGTTAGAACGTATAAAGCTCCAAGCTCCGTATGCAGAATACGAAAGCTTTGCGTCTTTTCTTATAGATTTCTTTGTACAAGTTCGCCCCGGGCATCAAAGCATAGATTCTCCTAAACGTTTATTGGAGGGGGATTAATATAAATATATCAAATCAACCTTTACTTTAAATTATAATAAATATCATATATGGCCTTAGCGAATATAAATTTAAAACACTCTTGAAAAAGCGTATTTTTTTTACACAAGATTAGCATTGGGGCCCGAAGAAAAATAAATGTATATGTTAATTTATAACGAACATATATATGTTATTGCCCCACTCATTCTCATTACCTGACTTATTTATAAGATATCCAGTAAGTGGTGGACAACATTTCAACTATGGACGTGGGACTCCAAGGTCGTTACGAAAATTGAATATAATGTTTCGTGCTTTTAGTTAGTTTTCTAGTTTACGAGATTGGATTTTTTTTAAATTGATAAAATTGACACTCTTGCTCACTCTGTTTGGTGGCATGAACACCAGCGAAGCAATTTTCTAATTTAAAAAAAAAAATCGTTTTGAAATTCATTTTAGTACTATCATAAATTGATTACTAGTATTACAATACTGCTGTGGTTGTTTTTCAAAGACAGGTCTCAATCTTTAAATTTGTGTTTTGTGAAATTTTTATCCGAAGTTTGAGCTCTCGTGGTGTATTTCTTATGGTGGCTTAAGAGGTCAATTGGATAATGAGTTTATAAAATTGCATAACTCACGCATGCACACCAGAAACAAGAATAATTATTAATATTATTTTGAATAAAGGCGCATTGTTACAGAATTATTTATTATACAAAATCAGCTGCAATAAAGGAATAGGAAAGTAATATTCCATTTCATATCACACGCGTGAGAGTGGTTTCGCAAGATGCTTTGAGAAGTGTTGCTTGAAATGACTTTACGGCAGAATCTACTTCTCTGGAACGGCCACAAATATACTATTAGATATTCTTTTATATTTAATAAAAATGTTAAATAATAGATATAAACTATGGAATGACCTCCGGATTCGTAACCGAGAATTGTCACGGCCCGAATACAGAGGCCGTCAAATCTATATATACGATGGTGTGTAGGTTTGTAGGAATCTAGCATAATATGAAGATTCAATGCGTATTCGAGTGTAGCATTTCCCCGCCTGCTCTATAGCCCGTGTATTGAAAACTCAATAGCTTTGTCGGGAGAGGAATGAAGTGAGCCGTCCTCGTGCCATAAAGGCGCAGCAGAATAGTGGATTTACGAGGCGCAGGACCACCGCAGGGACCGTCAAAGGACCCTAAATCCTGCAGGATTTGCAAAAATGTAGATTCAAGGTTTTACAAGAGAATTTTCCGGTTTTTAAGTTTTTATTTTTTATTTTAAAACGCATTTTGTTAGAAAATGAGATAAGAAGCAAATAATCATATTCGTACGACTAGAATAGCGAACTCCAGTGAAAAATATTATGGCTTTTAAAAAATATGTGCATATAGACCAATAAACACTGATTCTGAATATATAGGTTTTATTAGATATTATTAAACGTAGAGTTTAAAAAAAAAGTCGATTTTTAATCACGTTATTAAAACACACTCTCAAGTTGGTATTATTGAATTTTTAGTGCTGACGTCACTGCTGACCAAAATTTTACAGTCATTTGGCTTCTCCACACGTACACTTCGGCGCTACCGAGTCCCGCGCCACTTCAAGCCGCCGCGCAGAAAAGTACAGACCGATAGGTTTACAGCGCAGTTCACCGTGAGACTTTTCTGCGCGGCGGCCTGAAATGGCGCGGGACTCGGTCGCTCCGAAGTGTGCGTGTGGGGGGCACTATTGTATTAAAATATATGACTAAATTATATAAACAAAATTTCATGTTATTCGTTAATTTACATACTGTTTGTAGAGATTTAGTTGTTGTGTTTATTGAAACATTATTTAGACCTAAATAATTCAGTATCAAAAATAGAAGTATCTCTATTATTTAAAATATTCAAAACCAAACTGTACAAAAAAATTGTAATGCTACTAATTCTCCTCCAATTCTGAACTTCAAATTTACGGGCTTTGAACAGCTGATTCGGCGCTGTATGCTGTAGTTGCCTACAATTTCATAATATTTCGATTCTCAAAAGCCAAAAAAATAATAATTACAAACAATTTTTATACCACTCTCCCGTAATAATATTGAAAAATATAATAAATAAATAATTCGATCTAAATAATGTTTTTACTTATCGAATAGTTTCATAACTTCTTTCATACTTCTTCATACAAAATGACAACACCTCTTGAAGATAAAACAAACTTTTGGTGAGTGATGACGTCACATGATCCACCATATAAATACGGTGGTTTTTAAGGGATCTTGAAAAATTAAAATTTGACAATTATTAACTATTAAAACTAACTATAAAAACAAAAATAAATATACAGTTATTTAAGTTGGAATGTCATTATTCATTAAAAAAAATTAAAAAATTGGACTGGAATTCCTTATTGTATCTGGTCTGAACTTTGTGACAATTCAAATTAAATCTTCTTTTGGTCAAATAAAGTTTGTATCAGGCTCCTCTTACATTTAATAGCCTTTTAGAATGTCATCTATCTAATTCGTTGTGTTACTTTCAAAAAGTTTGTTAAATTATTTGTGCTTGCCGAGAATTGCTAATATTATTTTCGTCTTTAAATTAATTGCATATTATATTATTTTTACTCAAAATTCAACACATCGTCGATGGTCACATACATGTTAACATTATATTAAAATAGCTTCCTTTAGCTTGGTAGGTACCCATTATCTATAAAAAAGACGAATGTAACATTATTGTTCTTTCAAAACCTATGTTATTTTGTGAAGTTTTATATTATTTTATAAAACTATTAACGCCAACACATGTCCTAGTGATGTCAAAAATTGAATTTTAAACAATAATACCTACCACATAAAGAAACAATAAATAAATCAATGGCAGGAAAAGTGTTTTCGAAGATCTTAATAAATCTTGTTTTGATTTTATACAGAGTGTACATATATCAGCTTGTATCCGAACGATTTCAACCGTATGTCATTTCACTGTCCGATTTTTAAATAAATAACAATTTTTTTTCCATCATTGACCACTTATTACGGTCTAGAGTTCTTGAAGATCACGTGACACGCACTGTCTCGTTCCAGCAACGCCGAACAGATGAGACAGGGCGCGTATCACGTGATCCATTGATAGTGTGATTAGTGACGACTGATAACACAAATATATTTTCTGTATTTCTCAAAATGTGCTCACTAATAACTGGTTAAAATCCATCGGGTACATGCAACGAATACATAATAAAATCCTGGTCACATAAGCTCAAAAGTTTTTTTTACTGCTGAATTATTTTTTTTTTATGTCACATTTCTGCCGACCTAATCGTTAACCACCAATCACAAAAGAAGTGTTGCAAAAAATGATAACTATA
Organism: Limnephilus lunatus; assembly: GCA_917563855.2. Classification (NCBI taxonomy): domain Eukaryota; kingdom Metazoa; phylum Arthropoda; class Insecta; order Trichoptera; family Limnephilidae; genus Limnephilus; species Limnephilus lunatus. The sequence goes on from OU830595.1 coordinate 101,777,021, forward strand.
TTTAATAACCATAAATAAATATCCAGACGCTAAGACTAACATTCCCATTCTCCATTTTCTTTCACTCCACCTCTTTACACAAAATCATGTATAAACAATTTTGATTTCCATACTCGCATTTAACTAAAACAATTTTAACAAAATTCTACTTCCTGGGTTCGATCGTAAAAAAGCAGAGAAATAAACGCAGAACCTCGTCTTGAGTGGTAACCCGACGCATTTGTCAATTCGGTTACTAACTGAATTAGTAATTAATTACCTACCACATTAACCTAACTTTAAATATTTGCAAAAAAACTTTTTTTATTTATTCATCAGAATGAAAGAAAAATTTGACTGTTCAACTAGGATGTTTCCCGTACATTGCAGGACAGTCAAATAATGGCATGTTTTAGTTCACATTAGATAGCTCGCAGGAATCGTAATCATTTAAAATTTCATAGTAATAACCAGAAGTATGTGCATGCATAAAAACAAAACAAACAAAAAAACTTATTTTAAAACTTCGTAAAAAAATAAATCCGTCACTGTAACTTATCGTCGCTTTTCCTTGGATATATTATTATTATGTAACATTCAATTCCTGAAGAATATTTCCTTTATATTTCCCATATCATTTTCAAACAAGTAAATGAAAGGAAGCCAAGTTTGCTCTTTATTCAGCATCGAAATGATAAAAATAAGCAATGTTTTGAACCCTTACCGATGACTTTGTTTTTAATCTTATAGTTTTCCTTTCGTGTCTTCGTTAGATACATGACTAATACGAGTGCAGTTCCGTAGAGTTGTTGCATGGAGAAGATTGGCCTGATGATAGTCAACCTCTGATAGGAGATTGCACCAAAATAAGAAGAAAAAGTTCACTTAGGTACCTATCTACCTAGCCCAGAAAATTGTAGTTCGGTAGGTACATAGTTAAGAGAGATTATTATTATTTATTTATATTTTTAACGTTATGGGTAAAACCTCAAATTGTAATATTTAATAATAGCGAAACTCAATCGAAAATCTGGAAACGGAAAAATCAGAAAAAGATTTTGGCACCTCTGGGACTCGAACCCAGGACCTTCGGCTTTCCGGCCAGGACCGGGGCGACAGTACCCACACCCGCCTCCCAAATTGAAAATATACATATACAAACACTTCACCACAATCTACACATATGTCCTGTTGATGGACAAAGTAACGCTGTCCGAAAAATTGTTAGTCTTCTTCTGATAAGTTATTTTTAGACTTTTTTTATGTTTCTCCCCTCACCACACAGAAATTGTTTTATCAGTCTGCCTGTATCTAGAATCTAGATGACAGTTTTCCGAGGGTTAACCTCTCGATTCATTTAATTGTATGAGGGAACCGTGTCTGCCGGGGGATATCGTGATGGAGGAAAAACATTGAACCGTTTTGTTAACTTTATTGGATCGTTAAAAGGGAATAAGAACAGAAATTATTTTATTTAGGTATTTGGTTATTTACAGAACACTTTCTTATGTTCTAATATATGTAATAGTATCTTTTATTAATTTCACTCGGCAATTTTATTATTTTTTTTTTTTCAAATGTAAAATCTTCTTTTTTATTTGGAATTTCTTATTCGCAATTTAATATTATCGTATCTGCCGGAAGAAAGTTTAAATACAAATCGATAAACATAAAATGCAATTCCCGCGCGGTAGAAGAGAAACCTTCAGTAAACTAAAGTGGACAAGACTGGGGAGGCTACGAAGCATCCCACAAAGAGGGGAACGATTATTCTATCTCATTCTTTCGCAGGCTAAATCCTATAGATGTAAGTGTTTCAGTGGAGGTCCGTGAGATTTCAGTGAGCTAGAGTGCTAAGATTGAAAAATGTGACGTTATTTATGTTGTTGTAGCTGTTGTTATTTTTTTTTCATAATTTCAACTTTTTTTATGAAGATCTTTCAAAATGTGGATGCAATCCTTAAAATCTTCATACAAAATATTGAATATCTTAGCACTCTAGCTCACTGAAAACTCACGGACCGCCACTGATGTGTTTGTCGCTTTTTAGTGTAGCTTTTTCGTTGAGAAGTATTATAAATTAACCCAAGACCAGCATTTATGTTTTTTTACATTAGATCCACACAGGGATCCCAAAATTCTTCAGGGCGTACGTCTTCTTTAAGGATGCTGTGTAGAGGATCTTTTAAAGGAAAGAAAAGATAGAAAGTTCTGGGAAGGAAAAATGTATGAGGGGTGGGTAAGGTGTCCAGGTGGGTATGGTGCCCAGAAATGACATTTTGACCCCTCCCACTGAGGTGCAAGGCGATGGGTTGAGAGCTTCCGCCTGTAGAGGTTAAATCTTCCTTAAGCAGTCTCTCCCGATCCGGCTCGGCACGAGGTAGGTAGGCAAACGCATTTACAGCAAAGAGCTAGACAAATCTCACCTCATGAACCCGGACACCCCGGCTAAATCACCAAATGTAGCTAACCTCTTGGGATGACCTATGGCAGGGATGTTGGTTATCCAATAAATGGTTCCTGGGGCGGCGGTACCCATACCAGCCTCCCAAATTGTAAATATGTTATTTTGTCATAATATTAGTGTATTTAGTTCTGATTTTCGCCACAAAGCAAAAAACTGCTTCGCACAACGTTTTAACTGGATTTATTTAGAACATTTTAATCTGGATTTATTTGAGTCAACCCAACTATTTTCAATGCCCGATGTCATCTCCATCATATGTTGAGCTTTAATTTAATTGTCAAAAGTAAACCAAGACGCCATATTTATTATTCCAATTTTTGGCAACACCAGGTGATAACTACGTACTAGTTTGCCTAAAACCCTCCAACACAAAATATTTAATTTACACTTTTCTAAGATGGTTCTCGCGAATTAAGCAATTTTAATAGTTATATTTGTTTTTACTTACTCACTTTAGTTGATTTGCTAGTAATCCTGCATCGATGTGTGAATAACTTCTCGAGCTTATCGAGATGAATCCATCACTCGTGGAACTTAAGCTCCTATACCTACATGTTACATACTTGAGAGAGCCGTTTAATATTCCCTGAAAAGTGTGTAAAAAGAATCTATTGGGTGTGGAGAAGCCATTGTGGCCTCAACAATATAAGGCAGCCCGGGGCGGCGGCTGCCCGAACTCAGCCAATAAAGCAGCCAAAGCCAATATGACTGCCATGGCAAATATTTATGTTTTCTCGCCGACACAATGTGATTGCCTTCGCCAATATTTCGCTATTTTCGTAGCATTCAGATGCCAAGAAAGGAGCGGTGGGGAGCTTTTATGGCAAGACATTGAAAGTTACTAAGATAAAGAAAGTCAGTTATGCTTATTATTTATGGTTAATTAATCTAGAGCCGTTTTTCTTGTCGGTGTTATTTAAGTAAACGTTTTCCTGAAAGCTCTATTATGAAGTATTTTTTGCTTTTTGCCGAATGAAACTTTGGTTAGATTAGATCAAATTTTATTATCCAATTAACAATTTTTTTAAGATCTTAATAAAAAATTTATATCGGTTTAGTTTATTAATGCGCATAACATATATAGGGTTGACAAAAAATTACAAAGAAATAACAAAGAATAAATACCAGCCATATAATAACGTTTTACAACTATATATATATATATATACTTATACAACAATATACACGTTTATCAGCAAGGCCCTTGAGGCCTTACTAATAGAAGTGTTTGTAATTTTATACCACTGACAAACAACCATTAATGTATAGTAAATGGTTGTTTATCGGCTGTGTAAAATTTAAAACACCTTTATTATTAAGGGTGTAAATATTTTAAACGACAACAAACGTCAGGTGAAATCAAATAAAAACAAGAGATTCATGATTCTTTGTAATCACGCTTGAAGAATGTCTTGATTATCGATTTTTGCAAGCGATTTAAATAACCAAACATCTATCTATTGTCAAACATAAGCATTCGATACTGAATTTGTATTTTAAGATATCACTTTTTCTCTTCTTTTTCTTATTACAAAATTATATATTTAACTCAAGCTTCTATGACGAATACATAATTATCACCTTTTTACTTCTATAAATAACATGTATGTAAGTAAACAATGTAAGATAAATTATTAATTTTAACTTGTCAATTTGACTGGCCTAAAACAGGATCCATTCCTAGTTGGCTAGTCAAACCTTTTTCTATGGATAACTAAAACATACAGCTGATTCTGACAGCTCCTAATTTAAAACTAAAGTTAATGATATTAAAAAACAAATTTACGTGTAAACTTATTTGAAACTCATAAACCAGTGATACAGTGTACTTAATAGTGCATAATAATTTGAGTGGGAGAGTGTTTTAACTTTTTATCTTGATTCAAAATATTTTCACAAAACAACAAATCAGTGTCATTAAAGTCACAGACAATTTATTTTTCAAATTTTCGAAAAAGTTCAAATCCACTAAGTGTAAACGTCAAGTTTTTGTCTATACAATAAAGTCACAACAATAAACAAAACATTGTTGACAGAATTAATTTTTATAAGGGGCATTTCTGAACAAAGATTTTAGTGATGTCTAGCACTCGAAGCAAAAACCAAATTTCTGATGAAAAAATAAGTATGGACAAAATTATCGACTATATAGATAAAAAATTTGAAACTTTGAAGAGGGACATTTTTATCAAAATCGAATCTCAGACCACTGAAACAACAAAAAGCATTGAATTTATAAGTGCTCAATATGATGAAATACTAAAAAAAATTGATGTTACAAATAATTTAAACCAAGTTATACAAACTGATTTCGAAAATATTAAAAAAGATATGAATGAAAAAAATAATACAATAAAAAAACTTGAAATTAGACTGGCAGAAATTGAAACCATTTCAAAATGTAATACTTTAGAAATAGCTGGGATTCCCCAAAAAATAAGAGAACAACCTATTGAAATCATAAGGAAAGTTGCTGCAGCAGCTGGGATAACTATACAACATACAGACATTACTGAAGTCATCCGAGTCCCAGACAGACGAAATGGAGCTCCACCCAAACTACTTGTCACCTTCTCTGAGAAAAGACACAGAGATTCCCTCCTGGATAAAAAGAAAGAAATAAACTATGAAGAAATCAAGGATCTGGCGACCTCTCAAATCTTCATCGGGGAAGAACTAAGCCCGTATCATAAAGAAATACTATGGAAAACAAAACAATTAGCCTTAGAAAAAAAATACCAATATGTATGGTACAAACATGGTAAAGTTATGATACGTAAAAAACATGAAGACAAAATTATCTACATTAAGCATCTTGATGATATGGTGAAAATAATTTAGTAAGCAATATAAAAACTTAATTAATTTAGATTGTAAAAATGGATAACACAATAACAACTAACTTACCAAACTTATCATCCATAAGAAATAATTTTAACATAATGCATCAAAACATTAGAAGTATCAATAAAAACTTTGACGAACTACAAATATTGATAAAAAGTTTAAATTTAAACTGGGATATAATTATTCTTACTGAATGTTGGTTAACTGATAAGTACTATCCCCTACAAATCGATAAATATGTCCCTTACTCTACAATTATGAATAATACCAAAAATGATGGTGTCATCGTATATATTAAAGAAAATATCGAAGCTGATGTCAGAGAGATCAGTATTAATAATGCGAACTGTCTAAGGATATCGATCGGTAATGATACAACAATACTCGCAATTTATAGATCTCCATCTACAAAAAATCTGGAGCCATTTCTAAACTCCCTATCCTTTGAACTGAATTTACTAAAAAACACTAATGATGTATTTGTTATCGGTGATATAAATATTGATATACTTGAAAATGGACACCCAAAAATATATGATTACATGCAGACACTTGCATACCATGGATATAAAAGCCTAATTGAGGAACCTACACGTGTATTTAATAATAGCAAAACTTGCATTGATCATATTTTTAGTAAAACTAATAAAAAAACTCAAGCCATTATTTATACTACCACGCTGACAGACCATTACACAATAATTCTATCTATAACAAAAAAAAATTCTTATGTAAACCAAAACACAAAATCGCTCCTAAAAAAGTCTGAAACAAATTGGGAAAACGTAAAAAGAGAGTTAACAATGAATGACTGGACCGGCCTTCTGGAAAAAGATGATACTGATACTGCTTGGAGTTATTTTATAGAAATTATACAGCACAGTATTCTATCAAACACCAAAACCACTGTAAAAAAGGTATCTCACAAAAATATTCACATTAAACCATGGATCAGTCAGAATATTATAAACTCAATCAGAAAAAGAGATGAACTGCACAGAAAAGTAAAAATCAACCCTTATGATGTCCATACTCTACGATTCTACAAAAGATATCGTAATACATGTAAAAATGTAATTCGTTACGCAAAAGAAACATTCTATAAAAACAAAATTGATGAATGCAATAATGATTCCCGTAAACTCTGGCAGATCATAAATGAAATTACAAATACTAAATCCTCGTATAACGACAAAACCATTAAAGAATTAAACATTGATGAGATTCCCACATCTTTTACTAAACACCCAGACAAACTTCTTGACTTTATAAACAACTACTTTTGCAATATAGGCTCTAACCTTGCAAATAAAATTAAACAAAATTCTACTACTGTCGAAAAAACAGTGAGGATTGATAATGTAAACCATGAAAACAGACTCAATATAGTCAAGATAACAAGTGATGAAATAAGAAATATTATAGCCTCCTTAAAAACAAATACCTCATCGGGAAATGAACTGATATCAAGCAAATCAATTAAATACCTACAAAATGAGTTAATCCAACCACTGACGTACCTTGTAAATCTATCATTATCAAAAGGTGTTTTTCCCGCTTGTCTTAAAATTGCTACGATCATACCATTATATAAAAATGGTCCCAAAAATGATATATCAAATTATCGACCAATTAGCATTTTAACTCCTCTATCGAAAATATTGGAAAAAGTAATAAAAAAACAAGTACTTACATTTTTGGATACTAATAAAATATTATCACCTACGCAGTATGGTTTTAGGAAAAACCTTGGTACGGGTGACGCTATAGCCAATGTAACAAATACAATTATTAGAAATCTGGATGAAGGCAAAAAATGCTTAGCGGTTTTCATTGATCTTCAAAAAGCTTTCGATACAATTGACCATGAAATACTGTACTTAAAACTAAAAAAAAATGGAATAACCGAATCAACCCTAAATCTACTTAGAAGTTACTTAACTGGAAGAGAACAAATTGTACAAATTGGTAAAAGAAAGAGCAAATCTCTACCAATTAAATTCGGGGTCCCCCAGGGAAGCGTATTAGGACCTATACTATTTCTGATTTATATAAATGACCTTATGAATCTTCCCATCAATGGAAACATAATGAGCTTTGCAGATGATACTGTTATTATATTCCACGAACAAGATTGGACAAGAACCTACAAGGAGGCGGAACATGGCCTGGCTGTACTTCAAAACTGGCTAAAAGTAAACTCCCTTACATTAAATATTAGTAAAACTAAATATCTAACTTTCTCCAAAAACAAACGAGGACAACCGATGAATGAGCATAACCTCAAATTACATGAATGTCAAAATACTTTTCCACAATGTTCCTGCCCGTCTTTAACCCAAACAAAAAGCATTAAATATCTTGGGATTGAAATTGATGAAAAACTACAGTGGAATTCACACATTGATCTTACCTCAAAAAAGCTAACAAAACTCATCTACTTCTTCAAAAAATTACGTAACATCTTGTCAATGAGGGATTTAAAGAGAGTATATTATGCCTTATGCCACTCTCGACTAGAATATGGAGTAATAGGATGGGGCGCAGCATCATCTAATCACATAAAACAACTTAAGGTAACTCAGAATTGCATCATAAAGACCATACTGAAGGTCCCCATAAGGACGTCAACAACAGAAATTTTTAAACAGTTTAATGTTCCAAGCATACAGAAAATCTATGCCAAAAACATTCTAGTACATCACCACAAAAATTATTCAGAGGCAGACACCTCACATGCTCATAAAACCAGAGCCAAACAAACAGACATACTTAATATACCAAAGTGTAACTCTTCATTTGGACAAAGAAGTTCTGAATTTTTAGCAGTAAAGTTATATAACAAACTCCCACTTAGTACCAAACAAATTAAAACAAAAAATAGCTACATTAAGGACATTAAATGTTGGCTGAAGGAACTATCGGAAAATGAACTTACATGTATACTTAAAACATCGTCATAGAAGTTTCTGGAAAACCTTATCCAAACTATTTATTTATTTATTATTTAAGTTAATCTATAGAAGTCGCTGAAAACTTATCCAAAGCATAGTCCCCCTCAGCACAGGATCTCCTAGTGAGGAGGACTACGAATATATTTTCTTATTTTTTATACCTAACATGTTTCCTATAAAAATGTAAAATATAATAAATGTATTGTTACTAAATAAAAAAAAAAAAAAAAAAAAAAAAAAAAAGTTTCCGCATATGTTTTATTGTTTAATTTTAAGTGAAATAAATTATTATTATTATTTTGAAATTTTATATTAATAAAAATAGTAGAGGATAAAAATATACGTTTAGAAAGTGACGATAAAGTTGGTAGTTCTTAGTCGAAGTATGATGTAGCTAAATATAACCGAAGGGAATAGGGTCGAATTAACCCAGTAGTTAGAGCAAAGCTAAGGTCCTGGTTTAAGCCCAAATAGAATAGGTATTATATTCGTACAAAACTTCAACAGAGCACTCCAGCGGTCAGAACGGTCATTATCATTCATTTTGAGATTATTTTGTTTTCAAAAAGTTTCGTTAAAATCCGAAAGATGCCACTAGAAAAATAAATATTATTTATTTTATTATTCAACATGTCGCATCTGGTCGCATCAAATAATTCGGGCGGCTAGCCGGTCAAGGGTGCTATGGTTTTGAGAAAAAACTACCTGAAGTCTCAGTGCCTGAAGTCATTATAATCGTTATATATTTTGGTATGTTGTGTGTTTGGTAATTGGGGTATGTGGCACACTGCCCCCAGATTCATACCCACATATGTATATTATTTATCAATTGAAATAAAAGTAGAAGAAAACATAAATAAGAAGTGTTTAATTTAAATCACGAAAATATTCACATGTAAGTATATCGTATGGGTGTTACTGCTATTACGATATTTAACTCTCTATCACAGGAGGGAAATAAAAGCACTTAGTATCAGGCTGTATAAAATTGCATTATATATTTAAGTTTACTTGCGACAATATTTAATTAGTAAATTACAATAATTGAAAGCTACACAGAACGACCAACGGAAGGCGAGTCTCCAGCGGGAATAAACTCGGAGCTCGGAGCTTGCCGTAAATCGCAAGTCACCCGTATCTGTCATCAACGGTGTTGCCTTCTCAGAAAATACCTTTTGGGCTGTTCAATTCATGTCGAATGTAGGTACCACCACATACCTTCCCCCCAGTTGCTAAACGATATGAAAAATATTTGGTAGGGATTCCAAAAGATATTTTTTGAGTGTAGCGTGTCGGACAAGACAAAGGAAAATTTAACTTATGACGTCACATTGTGTCAGTGCCTGGGTTTTTTAATAAATGATGGTAGTCGCTGTTAAAAGCGTCTTGAATTGCAATAGGCTTCCTGATACGATGTGAGATCATGTGAAAATATAATGAGTTACTAAAATATAATATATTTTATACTTGACATCATTGTAAAATATTTTGTTCCTATGCGTTCAGAAATATATAGTATATGTGTGAAGGTATTTTTATGAATAATATCTCCATAAATTTGTGAACGCATTGGAAGTTTTTAAACATAATTTTACTTGTATATACATCCTTATATTAATCAATAACCAAACATTGGCTGTGTTAAAAGTTGCCAAGTTCTATAGAAATAGCATGATATATAACTTGTTTTTAAACAAAAGATAATTGAATCACCTTATTTTGTGATACACACCTGTATTCTGTTATATAAATAATAATAATAAAAAATAACTGAGTGTTTAATTTATTTTAAATCTACTTGTTTTCAATGTTTAAAATGTTTAGGAAATATTGATATAAGTAATTATTTGTTCGAAATATAAACTGTATCTACAAAAAAATATGGATGTATGTAATTAATAAGCTGCTGGTATAAGTATCACAGTACGCTATAGTAAATTATCCTATATTAGATTATTATTTTAAATACATACTTGATTAACTTAACTTATACTAGATATAATATTTTGCATTGATTGCGAAGGTTAGTTTGACACTAAACGTTGAAATAATGTTTTTATTATTCAACTTACTCATGACTCTGTGTCATAAAAATATGAAAATAATAACTAAAGTGTCTAGTTGTATACAAGAATGATTATACCAAAAATTTAAAAATATATTAATCTATGTTTACTGAAGCACACATGGTAATCATCTGTTATGTTTATGTTGGTATGGTATGTTTTCATATTGTAAATATTTAATTGATTTAACGAGATATGAAAACAGATGTGTTTCAGTATACACTATATAGTTATACAAACTCAATACTTGCTACATCAAGTGATGTCAAAGTCGATGCAGCAATATTGAGCAGATATATTTATTTACATAATCATTTTTACCTGAATTATTTTTATAATATAAACGCTGTATAAGATATCTCGCGTAGAGCGAGTTGAATGGAAAATAATTCCTTATAACACATTAGATGTAATGAAATGTTATCAAATGAAAATTGTTATTTGAGTTATACTATACTTTACTGCGCAGACAACCGTTCTTATTTTTACAATTATAAATTCTTAACTAATAAAATTATTTTCAAATGTTTACTGAATCTGGTTTATTTTTACTCAACATACTAAGGAGTTTTTTAAGGTAACTAGACTGGTTAAGATTTAGCGTCCAGATTAGATATATTATTGTTTTTATTAGATTATTGCAATTAATTATTAATGAGTAATAAAATATACTCGATTTTTGTAAACATTTGAAAATAATCATAACATAATATTATGTGACTGTTTCATCAACATGCCCACTCAGATGTATGTATTTTGTAAGTACATCTGAGTAATCATGGTTGGGATTATTAAAAACAAAACTTTACTCTACATAGCTTGATAATTTTGTAATGTATTATTTTAGTTTAAATGCTCTTTATATCTAATACCTTTGTTAGTTAAAAGCTATTCGCATAATGCTAGATACTATTTTAAGTATATGAATGTCAATATATGCTATATTGGATACCTATCCCATATAGTATACATTAAGATTCCACGCTGTCAGAGTTATACACTTATGAAAGGTTATTTTTAGCATAATGATTACAAGTCTTGTGAAAAGCGATTATAGCTAGACACGCAGTTTTCATTGATTGATATACAATGTTTTAAATATGCTTAAATTAATTACATGCAGGTACATGATTTTGACGGATGAAATTTTTCATCAATTGATAATGCATCATTTCTATGACAATGAATTGCATATATTAGTATTGTATTCTAATTATGTTGTTTGTAAAAAATATTCAATTATGAATGATGATAATAAACAAAAAGCTCAACATTTGTATGAAATATTGTAGACTTTGTTATTTTTTATTCTTAGTAATTTAAAAATAGTTTTACTTTTGAAATCTTGTTAGAGTAATTTTATGATTTTTAGTATTAATTATTGAGAGTTCTTATGTATTTTTGATAAAAATGAAATGCCTTTTTATGCTCTAAGCTTGCCCTTATCTGTCTGGGAAATGAACTTTTCGCCCAGATCTTGTTGGTATTGTGGCAAAAGAGTTTGGAACCGTTGTAGAAGCTGGCGTATTATCCTCTACATTTTCTTGATCCTTTGCACTGGCAGGTGTTGATTTGATGTTTTCAAATTCTCTGCAGTCGTCCGACGTAGATGTCAGGTTCTTCCTTAAGAGTTTCATTGAAGAAATCTCATGGTGATTTTGGTGTGCTACCCAATGTGAGTTCAGCTGGGAAAATTTTGTTGGTCATATTGAAGTATCAGGAAACATTAATTCAACATAGGACGAGGGCGGAGTCATCTTTTGCCTTAATATAATCGTCAGGTTGACTCTGCGCTTTCCCTTCAATCCTCAGTTGCTTGAAGTAGGACAGTTAGTCTCTTCAGATTGAGATATTGTGTCAGCTACTGTATTCTGGAATATGTGTGATAGTGCTTTGATATATGAATTATACAAAATATTGAAGTAGAGAAGATGGCGGTAAAATCGATTTGTCTCTTTTTAAATTTGAGATAGTAGCTATTGAGTTGTCCTTTAGTATTCCTTTTTCCATTTTCCAGTTGCCTGTTGCCTGTTAGCTGGTGATATCTGTTGCCTGTTGGCTGGAGCTGCGTCCAGTTGCCTGTGTCTGTTGTCCGTTGCCTGTTGCCTGTTGTCTGGCTCTAATGGCCAGTTTCCTGTTGCCTGTGTCTTGTGTCTGTTGCCTGTTACCTGTTGTCTGGCTCTAATGGCCAGTTTCCTGTTGCCTGTGCCTATTTATTTGCTACAAGTGTTTTTTGTTACTTGAGCGTAAGGAATGGACTGCTACTGTTTGCGAAATCACACTACTGTGTGGCGTCGCCGTTGTTTTTCGATTTATCTATGTTGTAAGAGCATGGTTGGTAGCATCTATACGCCTTTTCTCCATATTTCATGTGAAGTTTGCAATATCCGTCTTGGTTTCCTTTGGGTAATCGACCGCGAGACCCGGACCTCGGTCTTCTAGCGGGATTCTGCTGATAATACTTCTGGTAAGAAAAATTTCTCTGAGGGCTACGGTTTCGTCGTCCTCGGAAGGTAGAATAGTTGTCGTTTTGTGATATTTTAAGCTGAGTCACTTCCTGTGTGAGCGCTGAAATTTGTTTTTGAAGTTGTAACAATAGGTTAGTTTCTATGTTTTCAGGTTTTGATGTTGCAGGTTTGCTTATATGTTCCATTGCGCTACATTCCGTTGATTGGTAGACATCTGTGATTTTGTCTGCAGCCGTCGCTAGTTGATTAATATCATTATCCGTGAGGGTGGATAGGATTGCTTGAACATGTTGAGGCAAGCGCTGAAGCCAAAGTGTACGAACTATAGCGCTATTTGCCAATGCTGGTCCCGCCAATTCCATCATGTGACGTAGAAGACCTGTCGGCTTGCGATCCTCAAGCTGAATTCCAGTTAGAAGTCTGGTTAGTCGTTTTTCTGCTGAATCTTGTAGTCTGTCGATCAGTGCGGCTTTTAAGGTTGAATATTTGTCCGTCGTGGGCGGCTTTGTGACTATATCGCTGACGCACTGCAATGTCTGTGTATCCAGCGCAGCGACTATAATATTATATTTTTTAAAATCTTCCGTGATACGGGAAATTGCAAACTGCGATTCAATTTGTATGAACCAAAGTCCAATATTGTTCTTCCAGTACGGTGAAAGTCTCACCGATACATGGTGAATATCAGGTTCACTGCTTCTTCCGCTTGAGAATTCCATGTTAATTGATATGGTAATTTCTTCTTCCGTTGACATAATAAACTTTTTCAGATGTAGGAGAGCTTACGCATAATAGGCGGAAATTTAGCAATATTCAGACGTAAATAAAAAATATTAAAGATAAGATCGTGCTATTCAATTGTACACAAAAAAACAATATTCAAACCAAAAGATTTCACAACATGCTATATAAAAAATATTGCAACCTTGCATTATATTATTGTTGAGATTTCTAATTTTAAGAACAATATATTTTTAAATCCCGAAAGTGATACTATCATTGACCTCTGTGTTTTAAAACGTTATATTATTTGCGTAATCCAAGACTCAAACCATAATTTTATTGCGTTTTGTTAAATTTATTTGACTGTGATCTGCAGTTTTCTACATTGGTAATTATAATGCACAATGACCTTTGAATAGGTGAGAGGTAGGTTTTCAATTTCAATGATTCGTAAAATTTTGCAACATTTGAACTGTAGGTATGCATTTAAAAATTGTAGGAAAATTTCTGGATAATATTATGGATTAGATTGAACGTTACGTCCGGATGAATCTTGCTGTCCAGCAGCTGCTCGATTGATGCTTGGACATCGGCTCTGCTTCTCTGCTGATGCGTAGACTCTGCCCTGGTAGAAGTCAGCTGTTCTGTTGAAAGTCAGCTGCTGTGGAGGAAGCTGGTGGTGTGCTCCGGAACAGGCTGCGAGCTGCTTTCTCTCTGGTGGCCTTTGTTTCTGAAATTGATGTTTTTACGCAGTTAATGGTCATTGCAAACACGATAATTTTTAAAAATCATTGGTTGGGACAATAATCATATCATATAATCATATAAGGTATGTAAGATTCACAGATTTCTGTATTTCCGATACGATCGAAATCGCAACGGGATGTACTATGTACATACTATTTTAAAATTACTGAGACGTCATTTAATAAAGCTACTAAAATACTGATTGTTTGAAAGAAGTTTTAAAATTGAATTTGTACTTACATAAGTCTCAGGAAACCCGCTGGCGACCCCCTCCCGTGGTGTTCGATATTTATTAATGCAAAAAAGAATAACATCACGATTTAAACTCGATGATGGATTAAAAATTGTGTAAAATGTCGGGTCACCAATATATCGTATGGGTGATGTTACTACCATTACGATATTTAACTCTCTATCACAGGAGGGAAATAAAAGCACTTAGTATCAGGCTGTATAAAATTGCATTATATATTTAAGTTTACTTGCGACAATATTTAATTAGTAAATTACAATAATTGAAAGCTACACAGAACGACCAACGGAAGGCGAGTCTCCAGCGGGAATAAACTCGGAGCTCGGAGCTTGCCGTAAATCGCAAGTCACCCGTATCTGTCATCAACGGTGTTGCCTTCTCAGAAAATACCTTTTGGGCTGTTCAATTCATGTCGAATGTAGGTACCACCACATAAGGTTCGCATAATAATATTATATTGTAATAAAATAATATATTTTTTAATTATTATTAATTGATATACATGTGCAAAATTTCATCAACCTCGGCATAAAACTGTAGATTTGCATACAAATCAATTCCACACCGCCCGACTTAACCGACAGACTTTCTCCTTTATATATTGGATGCTCTGGGATTTGAACCTCTCGCCAGTCAACACTTCTACTAGCCGATTACTAAAAATAAAAACGGACCATAAAAACATTTGATGTTTCCATTGAGACCCGCATCGTATATATCTATACTAGGTACCACCACATAAGGTTCGCATAATAATATTATATTGTAATAAAATAATATATTTTTTAATTATTATTAATTGATATACATGTGCAAAATTTCATCAACCTCGGCATAAAACTGTAGATTTGCATACAAATCAATTCCACACCGCCCGACTTAACCGACAGACTTTCTCCTTTATATATTGGATGCTCTGGGATTTGAACCTCTCGCCAGTCAACACTTCTACTAGCCGATTACTAAAAATAAAAACGGACCATAAAAACATTTGATGTTTCCATTGAGACCCGCATCGTATATATCTATAACCACATGGCAGTCTTTCGACTAAGGGTCGAAATAATAATAATACATTCCTTCTACCTAGAACATTTGAAAGCGTACCGATATTCCAATCCTTGGTGGTTGAAGTTATTTCTAATCTTGTTACGATCCTTGGCTACGAATCCGGAAGTCACGAGTTCAAATTCCGGCGTGCGCAAGTACCTATCTACATTTTATCTGATTAATTTGTGTTATTCCACAATATATTATTTTTAAATAATTTCGTTTAGATTACCTCTTATTGTTGGTTATCCAATAAATTTGGGAAACGGGTATGGGTGCCGCTGCCCCGGGAACCATTAAAAAATGTGTTTTAATTATCGTTGGTGGTATCATTTGTTATGTTTATATTCAACCGCAGACGTAGTCATCGTTGATTCACACACACACACACACACACACACATGCAAATATAGGTGAGGAAACGCAATCACCACCAACACCTAGACAAACCTCACTCTAAAAACTCGGGTACCCCTGATAATTCACCAAACGTAGCGAATCACTTGGCGAGACATATGGCATACTTATTTGAAGAAATAATCTTTTAGGGGATCAACTGTTGGAGGGATTGACTGTCAGGGGATCAATTGTCGGGGATTAACTGTTGGGGATCAACTGTTGGGGACCAACTGTCAAAGAGATCAACTGTCATGGAGCCAATAAAATAAAGCATTTGCGTATTTTTTTTTTAAATACAATTATTGTTTAAAATTTGTCACGACTAGGACTGCACGATTTGTCAAGACTGTCAGACTGGGAAGGAAAAAGGTATGTGGGGCGGGTAGGAATCTGGGAGTCAGGTGTGACGAACGTGTGAATCCATCCCTTCCACTGCGCTGCAAGGCGATGGGTCAAAAGGTCTCCCTCAACCTTTCTGTCCCGATCCGGCCCGCCACGTAGTAGGTGGGCAAAAGCATCCATCACTTAAACAAACTTTACCCCAAGAACCCGGGCACCCCTGCAAAGTCACCAAACGTAGCGAACCTCTTGTTGGTTATCCAATAAATTTGGGAGGCGGGTATGGGTTCTGCTGCCCCGGGAACCATTTATTGGATAAGCAGAGGTGCCCGGGTTCATGGTTTGTCTGGGTGTAGTTAGTCCGGGTCTTGGCGACGGATGCGTATGCCCACCAGCTGCATGGCAGGCCAGATCAGGAGAGAATGGTTGAGGGAGGCCTTTTATCCTCCCCAGCCGTAATCTATTGGAACATCGCCTTGAACCGCAGCGGGAGGGATGGATTCAAACGTCCTCACTCCTGGACATACTGCCCCCAGATTCCTACCCACCCCACATTCCTTTTTCTTTCTCAGAACTTCCTCTCCTTCATTTCCTACCCGCCTCCCATACCCGCCTCCCAAATTATATCTTGACCGTTTTGTAGATTTAAAAAAAAACATTTATTTGAATACTGCACAAGAGTACCACCAACTGATCTCGTCTGAAGCCAGTGAGGTGGGGAGGGGAAGGAGATGGGGAAGAGGAAGGTAGGGAAGTACCTGACTATTCAGATCTGGTCACCGAACACGGCTAAAGCCATTTCAAGTAACGTTTCAATTCTGTTCGGTGGTCTTACACCAGGGCGATACTGGTATCTTCCACTCTGGAACATGCCATAAATATGGTATTGGTACTCAACGCATTTGACGTAGGTACTATAAATACATAAAATAACATTTTTTTACAACACAAACACACCACGTGGCAATGGCAAGATTTGTGCACGGTAAGGTACCTAAATGACCCTGTTGAAAGACCACATTTCAGAATTCAGATTGTAATGTATGTAGACCCCATAAATACCTAGTGATAGGTCTACATAACAAAAATAAATAAAATAGTTTTTATTTTTATTTGTGAATGCCTCATAAGGGGCTATCCATAAATTACGTCACACGAATTTTATAATTTTTTCACCTCCCATAATAATATCTTAGATTCTCACCGCGTTTGATTACTGCCATCTTTTGAAGTAATTTGAAAAAAGCTTTTAGTTTAAAATTGTCCCGTAAGCAGAAAGATAAAACGGCGCCACACGACAGAGGGCATTTGCTAGTAATTAAAAATCCCCTATGTCATTGTTAAATTGTAGTTTAAAATTATAAAATTGTCTTTAAAAAATGGAGAAAGATTTTAACATGTTGTTGTCGTTTCGTTTTTTCTAATAAACTTAACCTACGTTTTGTAATTTGAATTTTAAAAAACATTGAATTTAGGGTTTATGAAAAAATTAAACCAAAACCTTATTCTTGATTTTTTTTTTAATTTACGTATGTCGCTTTAAAGAAAAACCTCCAGAGTATTTATAAGTGTCTTCATCATTTGAAAATATTTTGTAAAACATATGGAAGGGCGGTCAGAAAAGGGTCTGATTTGTGATTTATTTTTGATGAATGCTAACCCCCTGTAATTTTTAAAAATACGAAATATTTTTTCCCACTAAAAACATTATTTTCATCGTATTGCGAAATAAAATTTTCGTTATTTCGAAATAATTTATCATTACATTCCACCTTAAATTCGTAGAGGAGACCGACTTTTTTTCTGATTTTTCTGTTTCAACATTTCGTTTGAGAGTCGCTTATATTGTCTATAAAGTTCTGGGCAGAGCCGGTCTTGTCGCAATTGGAGAAATCCGCTCCAGGCGCCGACTTCCAAGGCGCCAAGGAGCCAAAGCGTTGATAATACCTAACGCTTAATACAGCACCCTTGAAAATTTTACTAGCACCAGGCGCCATTTGGCTCAGGGCCGCCCTGGTTCCGCTAAACTTGTCCGGAATCTTGCCACTACAATTGATGTTATACATAAAGACGAGGTTGGGAGAAGGTTGAGTTGATTCTTTGGAAAGGAATATGGAAAGTATGGGGGGTTCGTAGTAGACGGTGATTGGCATTGATTTTGATTTCTGACCAAAATGGAAGATTCTATGTGGTGAAATTAATCAAAGTTGTAAACGCAATCGCTATTATTCACAAGGAAATTAATTATTAATAAAAATTTAAATAGACAGTATTTACAAATGTTATATACATAAACTTAAGAGGAGAGATTTTACCCTGAATTCTGATGAGCTTTTTATTTGAGGTTTTTATAATTAATTTACCGAAGCAAAAGAAAAATTTACCTTTATTTTATCAAATTAAAATATTTAAATTATGTTATTTATTTTTTTTATTTAATTTAATTTTAATTTATTTATTTATTTTATTTATTTAGAGACCACCGGCTACAAAATTTTATCCGAGAAAATTTTAGCCGGTGGTCCTAAAGATGTAATGGAAATTTCCGTACATTGATTTCATAAATACGTGAAGTTTGTTTTAAATTATTATATTATTTTTTTAAGAAATACAAACATTTGAAAATCTCCTACTACCACCAATATAACAAGCAAAAAGTATTGCTTGGGTAATGTAATGATGGAGGACTTCAGCCGAGGCCAGCCGAGGAATCGAACGCGCGACGCCTGGGTGGGACCCAAACGCGATGTTAACTCAGCGGGTCAGCTTTATTAACCGTTAAGGGTCGTTTGATCATATTTTATGCATTTTTTACACCTTACACCATGGCAGAAAGACTTTTTATGCATTTAATGTATTCATATCGTCTGTCGAAGGACATGAAGTGCATTGATTGAGTTGAGAGGAATCCTTTAACCCGAAGATACGCGAAATGCATTCTGCCGTCTTAATAATATTATGTATGGCTTCATTAGTTCCAGCCTGTATACAAACATTGACCGTACGATGTTTATAAACCCAGCGGTGTTGTGGGAAACTTAATATTAGTTCGAAAAATAATATTCAGTGATAGAAAATAATAGTAGATATTAATACTTCTACAATGTTATAAAAACACATTCCACGCCTGTATGTTTTCTCTTTTCTTCCCAATTATTTTCTTTTACTCTTATTTCTTTTCTTTTATTTGTTTAATTTCTATTTATCAATTTAACCACTCGGACCCATAAGCTTGTTTTCACGATAATACAAAATTACCAGGCATATCGTCATTTCATTTGGATTGGTTTCTAACTGATATTTTTTTCAAAAATGACCTTTGAATGGCAAAGCATTTTTTTCTTTTGCTCAATAATTCTATTCCCAAAATAATTTTCAGAACCATCTGTGTTGTATTTTCGTAGATCTATGTATGACAAAGTTATAACATCAAGCATTTTCAATAATAATTCATTTTACAGGGTTCTATCATCACTTACACTCTCTATTTTGTTTGTATCTGACAGTTGATCAAAATACGAGGCGCATTATGGTTCGTTACTTCATTTGGATGGGGTTCTAACTACGCCTTACCATTTTATAAGGTTTGTAAGTTTCCAAAGACGAATTTTCGTAATCAATTTAACAAGGTTAGTTTAAGTATTTTAATTTATCGTATTTTAATGGAAAATATTTAAATAGTATGGGACCCTAGCTTGGAATTGCATTAGGGAAATGTAATTAGAATCTTGTGCAATGAATTATTATGCCTTAACTGGTTGCACAAGGTTCTATTTGCATATTTAGGTACGTTATTAAATTAATTTAAATGTTCTTCTTTAAAATGTTAAATTACTTTACACAAGATTTAACCTCAAACCCGGAAATTGGTAAATAGATAATGAAAAATCGTCTTTGCAAACTTTGACACCTCATATCTCAGAACAAGGTGAAGGTCAAGTGGAAGATTAAATAACTTTTTTTACCTCTCATTTCCTTTGAATATTTAATTTGCTGCCGTGCGATAGCTTTGTAGGACCATCTATCACAAAACTATTATTCATAAATAATAAAATATTATTCATGTAATAACTAATACTAATATTGAGTACGAACAGAAGAGAAGTTATGATTGAAATGGTGTATGTTGAAGAATTGAATGAAGCAATAAATTTTGTGCTAAGACAGTTGTGATTCGGTCTATCATATCTGCCTACCCCTACTACCTAACGACGTGAGTTAGTTTTTCAAGAATAAACTACATAATTATTTAAATCTTATTACAAGTCCACTGCACGACCGTCGGTCTTCCGCAACAATCCAGATGAATAAGTCTCACACTTGCCCTGCTCGGCCCATTGTGTCCGCTTGGGGCCACAATGCGCCCTGATTCCCAGTCCGCCCCCGGCCCCATTGTGCCGGCCCCTCTATGGGAGCCGCTGTGATGGTAATTTATGGAGGAGGAATGACGGGAACTATTTCATATTTTACTTATTTGATGCATGATGGTCAGATGTTGCATCGAACGCTGTTGATTGAAGGTTTTAACAGAGACCCTTTGTGGATTTTGGTTAAGTATTTATTTCAATATATGGTTTTTGATGATCAGACATTAAACGTACCAACTTTTATTTGTTATTTAGACACGGTTCTTGCTGTATTGCTAGTTGCTCTCTGGTTCTCATATGTCAATGGATAAATGTAGAATTGGCTTTCCATGTTAATTATAATATTCATTTTATTATTTAATTGGTTCAGTTGTACGTATTGAAAACAATCTATTTGGTTGCACAATCCACAAAAAATTATACATAATATTTTTGCAGTGAATAAGGAAATAGTTCTAAGGGTGGGTCAGTGGGTGGTTAGAATCCTGTTACAATGTGTACGGCAATTGTGTATTTTGGTGACGTTTACAACCATGAACTGGTATATAAAATATTCTAACGTCTGGATTACAAATGAAGATAAACAAGATTAAAATGAATATCAATGGCTAAGTAAAGATGAAGATGAAGAATTCATAAAAAAATATGAGTGACAATAACACAACTTGCAATCAACAAACATGAAGACGTAGAAATCAATAATCATGAAAATGTAGAAATCAACAAAACCTTGCAGACGAGGAAATTAACAAACGTAGTTAACAAACATGAAGATGAGGAAATCATGACGTAACACCAGCACAACTACCAAAAATCCTATGGTCCACCTCAAAACACGAATCTTATGAACCTAGTAATTGCGACGTTAGTACCACTGTTCGTAAAATTTTCAAACTTAAGTGCTGATTACATATTTGATTATTATGTAAAAAGATTATCACTATTATGTAAAAATTTTAGTAACTATGCAATACCCACGTATCTAGTATCTAGGTATGATACTGTCAATGAATTGATTAAGATCGACAATGTTGTGCAAATTTTTAGGCTTATTACATTCCTTGTTGAATAAATTTATGATTCATAAAATACCTAAGTATTTTTTACACCCACTTGAAGATACCTTCCTTTATTTACTCTTTCAATAAATAAAGTGGAAGATATGGAATTCTATTTAACCTTTTTGCGTATGTCATTGGCATAATCACATTAAAATTGAATTGATTTGGTTTTTCAATTGAATATGTAACACAGTTAGTCATTTTCCACTTGTTGCTTCTTGAAAACCTTTTTAAGAGTCTACCATTAATTTAATTATGAGGATTTCTCAATAAATTAAATATTTTGTTTTTATAAATATAATAATATTTCATATTTTTACTTTCCATTGACATTGTGTAGGTAATATCTCGATAAAACAAGAAGGTATGCCTCTGCTTCTTCTTAAATAGATTCGAATAATTGTTTGTAAATCTACCCATAAGTTTTCGGATGGTGAATCTCGAAAAGGGCAAATTTTCACATGTAAATTCAATTTGGATTGTCATTATACTGGTTGTCTTTTTTTATATTTTTGAGTCATCTCAGTGATGAGTTTACCTAAATGAAGGTTTTTTTAGTCCCAGTTGCGACCATTATCTTTTTCTATATTTCTGTGTTTTGTCCTCTTTCATTTTTTCGTTTAGATTATTAGTGTTATCTTCTTCTTCAATGAATTTTTTTGTCAAGGTCTGTTTCACAACAACTGGCTTGCAGAATCACCCTTAGACTTGTTGTTCATCCATTCTCTCACACACGCACACAGTTTGTCCTACATTGTAATGTATACAACCTCTATTCACACGCTTTTATAATCGTTGCATAAATTCGCGGAACAAGTAATGTTTTCATCAGCTCTAATATTTGATCAGGTTATGATCCGGTCATCAGTAGATACACTGTTATGGTGCGATATCAGTCAATCGTTAAAGCATGTTGTGAGAAAGTGGTATCTGGTAATCTTGAATAGGTTGCGCCTTTGTTAGTGTGAAGATATGTACCTTTTGGAATAACAATGTTCTTTGTACCAATATTGAATAAAATTCGATGAGATGTATTATTTGATCGGCGTATTTCGGATCACACGTATACTTGTAGCGAAGTGCTACTACAATGATACAAGCCAATCGCAGCACAACTTAATGCGCAAATGAACTGGTTTGGGTTATGGATTTGAATAGCCGGAGTATTATTCCGGTATTCTCCGGGTGAATTCGAGAAGCAATTTTTTTAATGTGTATTGTATTATATAATTTTTTTGGGTGTACAAAAAAATTTCTGCATAAATGAATATAGCCGCATTTTTTTAGATTGTCACATGTACATACTCAACTATTGTGACATATTCAAACAAATTATAATTATTATTAACTTTGATTCTACACTGAGAAAAATTAGTAATGCATTAGTATATGGAAGATCAACAAAAATCAATGGGTATCGTAATAAATGCTATTTCAAGAAGTCATTCTGTTATGTAGGGGGTGGGCCATAAAGTTTTGCACTTTTGTAGTGTTAGCGGGGGTACCAAGCGGAGGAGGAGAGCGGGTCCATTTATGGGCGGCTCCTCGCTTCTTGGAAATTTAGTCACAATAGATCGCTTTTCGGGAGAACAACGCGCTATCTGGGTAAAACATTTTTACAAAAATAATGATTCTTACATCGCAACAGCCGCTTATTTCGTTTACATCATCACTTAAAGAGTATTAATCGATTTTTTATTTTTTGTATGAATATCAAAATCCAAAACATAGAACGTTGAAAACTTTATTTTGGGTTTCAAAAAAATTACAAGTGGGCCATCCAAGTGGGAATTCCTGGCATAGATCGTGGATTAAATCTAAGAATATGCAAAAATTGGTTATTGCATTGGAATGTTGTGAAAGGAAGATTTTATATATATAATATATATATATAGAGATTTTTCGAGCACAACCTTCAGATAACAGATACAACAACTCTGATTTAATTATAATTTATTGTAAACGATTTTATTTTGACTTTTGTGTCATATTCCATAACGTTTTTATTTTTTATTTTAATCGAGTTCTATGAATTAAACACAGTCACAATAATCAATTGACTTTTATCAGACGGATCGAATAAACTGACCAAAAATACGTAATATCTTAAATAAATACACTTTTAATAAAAAAAACATTCTGGTTAGGTGAGGTTAAGTAAATTTTGCTTAGGTTAGATTATAATAATTATACAGGTACCTATCAAAAAACGAAAACTAGAAAGTGCGCGTAAACTTGGTGATTTTTGATAATTTTTTTGCTTTGTGGGTGATGATTTATGGCATATTAGTTCTTCATATTAAGATGCTGAACATCATCCCTACGGCCCCCTTGAGCTGGGAGGGTCGGGCGGGGTATTTACATGACAAGTGCGCCCCTTTGTCTCCGAATGTGCCCCATTGATGCGTGAATGGAGCCCTAATATGCCCTCGGACGCCTCCATAGCACCGCCCCTTCGATCTACTTGCAAATTTGTAGAGCCATCATAGTGTGACACGATTAAATCAATGTTTTGAAATATGATTTTGGGGGAACATTGGATATAAACTACAATAAAAAAATAAACCAATAACACTATAATCATGTACTTATATAATACATTGATTCCTCCGATTTATTTTATTATTTTTCAAATGAAACACTTTGTAAGTCTTTATTTTATATATAATTCTAGCTGGTCCCCGGCATGGGTTGCAACGCCATTCAGGGAAATAAACTTAATGATTCTCCCTGCATGTCCTTCCCCGTTTCCTTCCACATTCCCCGCCTTCCCCTTCTCTCGTCTCCAACCTCTCTATGAACCCCACCTCTACGGTTCCCCTTCCCTCTGCCTTTCCTCCCTGCCGCTAAAATATATGAAATACACACATTTTCATTCATACAAATTTCATAACGCCAGAGCTTACCATTTTATATAGCCTATATGTTATTCTGATGTATGAGATATATTATTTTAAAGTTTCATTAAAATCCATTCAGTAGTTTTTGCGTGAAAGAATAACAAACACACATACATCCATACAAACTTTCGCGTTTATAATATTAGTAAGATTTCCACTAAAAAGAAAATATATTTCATTCTTAAATCATAGGATTGTATTAAAATAACCCTATTTTGTCAGAGTCCTAATAATAATATTATCTTTATTTTATCTTTCTAGCAATCAGAATCAATAACTAACTGTTTGTCTTCAGATGGTCTTCAGCCTTCACATAACTTACAACGACATCATATGTGCCCCATTCATCGACATAAGGAAAGATCCGGTCATAATTCCCACCAGGACATTATTTGAGCTATCTTCTAGTACAGGCCCACGGGCCGTGTGCAGCTAATTCAAACCTGTGTTGAGGTAATAATTCTATAAAGTAATAAAAATAACACAATATAATGCAATCTAATCTTTCAAATGTTTAATTGTTATTTTCAAAATTGGAGCTGATATGTAAAGAATACAGACAGAACTTGATAACTTTTTAAATATATTCACGATTTTGTTTCTGATTTTTTTTCGTTAACATTTTTGTGACTGTTCTGTAGAAATTGTCCTTGTTCTATTTTTGTATTTACATTAAGCTTCACAAATCATGCAATTATTGTAATATTCCGTGATTCTTCACGGGTCTGCGCTAATAACAAATTAAAAATGCGCAAGACGTTGATACTGCGGTACACAATTTTTATAGAATCATTGATGCCATAATAGATGACATGGTTCCAAAAAAAGTAACCAGATCAACTAAATTTCCATCATGGTATTCGGCGGCTTTAATTAATATAACGAAAGAAAAATTAAAGTTTTTTCGTGCCTGGAAACGCTACAAGAATCCATTGGATTATCAATCTTTCGCATTACTCCGCAAAAGACAGAAGAAGATTTCTAATCTTACTCATAAAGCCTGTATTGTCCAATTGGAATCTAATATTCAAAATAATGTTAAAAAAATATGGTGTTATATTAAGACGCAAAGAAAATCTCCCACTATACCTGAACACATGACATATCATTCCACAACGGCACACGACAGCAAAGAAGTTACAAACCTTTTTGCTGATTACTTCTCAACAGTCTTTACAAATTAAATTCCAACTCCTGATGCTAATGATACGGTAGATCCTCTTAACAACACATTAATATCTTCAATCAAAATAAATGAACAAATCACCTTTAAATATCTCTCAAGCATAGATATTAACAAAGGACCAGGAATAAACAGGCTGCCCGGGAATTTTATACGCACATACAGACAGGTGATAAGCATGACGTTAAAAACTACCGTCTAATTTCCCAACTTCCTACTCTAAGTAAAGTTCTTGAAAAAATTGTTTTTGATCAATTCTACTCTACTATTTCGACAATCATTACGCCGAATCAGCACGAATTTATGAAAGGTAGGTCTACAACATCCAACCTTGCCCTTTTTATGAACTTCTTGCATAGCAAGATGGACGATAAGGAGCAAGTCGATACTATGTATACAGACTTCTCTAAAGCCTTTGACCGTGTAATTCACTCAATTCTTTTGAAAAAACTCATCCTCCTTGGTATACATGGCGACCTGTTTAGATGGATTAAGTTTTATATTAGTAATCGCAATCAGGTAATATTAATCAACGTCGTCTTCTCAAAGTCTATAGAGGTAATATCTGGGGTCCCGCCAGGTTCCCACCTAGGTCCGCTCTTGTTCAACATTTATATAAATGACATTGGATCATGCTTTCAAAATTCCGAATATTTGCTTTACGCTGATGACATGAAAATATTCAAAGTGGTACATTCTCTCTCTGACTGTGAAGCGTTACAAAGTGACCTAGATAGGCTTTGCAAGTATTGCAAAGTTAACTGTTTAGATATCAATATTTCCAAATGTCACACTATGACATTCACCAGAAATAAACATATAATTGAGTACTCTTATTCACTCCACAATGAACCTGTCATCTCTAAAAAGGAATGTAAAGATCTTGGCATTTACCTTGATAGCAAACTTATATTTAATAAGCATATCGACTCAATCGTTAACAGGTCATATAAAATGCTCGGTTTTGTTCTCCGTGTCAGTAAAGTATTCAGTAACCCGCGTACAGTAGTAATGTTATATTTTGCATTAGTCAGAAGTACACTGGAATATGCCTCACCAATTTGGAACCCGCAGTACAAACTGTATATTGATAGCATAGAAAACATTCAACACAAATTTATAAAATATCTTGCCTTCAAATTCAACAATAACTTTGGATGCACATTTCAAACTTTGCAACAAAGGAGAACAATAGCTGATGTAACATTTATACACAGAATTTTAAATAATAACATCGACTGTATCGAAATTCTTTCCCTTATTAATTTTAACATACCCTTAAGACGTACACGCCATACAGAATTATTCCACACGCTTAATTATAAAACAAATGCAGCAACTAATTCGCCAATTAACCGAGCTCTTCATATGTTAAATAATGTTTGTCTAAATTCTAATATCGACATTTTCTCCGATTCACTTCCCAAATTTAAAAAGAGCATCATGTCAGTAATGTAAATTGTTCAAGGCGCATACATACATACATCACCACTTCTCACATCCACAAACATACTCACACACTCACACACACACACCCTCCCACAACGCACATCACCCGGTAAAAATTTAATACAAACAAGATACCTCAATGAAACATATCATAGGTACCTAACTTGAAATATACTTATTAACTGTAAACTTTTTTCACCAATGTAAATAATGTACTGTTTGTTTCTGTTAATAAATAAATAAATAAATAAAATAAAGACCTTGGTGGTTCCTACCCCAACAAAATATCTGCGTTTAAATCTCTAGCATATTGCCGTAATCAAGCTTGTGTTTAAACTCTGTGTTCAGATAAAAAAAATCACCGGGTTTTTCACACATCTCCCCCCCAGGGGGAAGGAGGGGGGCATGGTGGGGTAGGTTCGGGCGATAAGGGGGGTGGAATATCACATTATGTTTCGTTTTCACGCTCCAGCTTCTCTCACTACCCCTCCCCCCCTACTGCAGCTACCGTCCAACACAGGGTGTGTTGTGTTTTATAAACATTTGTTACTTTTTCGAAGTTTTTTAAACCTTTTTTTTTAATTCTGGTAAAATGTTAATGTATCAGTCAAATGAAAACAAATAACTTTGTAAAACACTTCAGGTTTTACAAAAACAAAATGTGTCTACTTAGTAGATTAATTAATGTTTCCATATATTTCTGTTATTTAAATATAGAATTAAATATCATGAAACAAATTGAGAACAATAACGGTTATAATAATTGAAAATTAAAAGACTATCAGCCTTACTAAAAAATTCCGTGCAAATTTTATTCAATTGACAAACGGCCGCGGAAGTGAAAACATTACTAATTAAAAGATTGTTATCGGAGAGAAATACACACTGTTTACACAGCCTGAGAGGGTAGTTTATCTCGGTTTTAGTAATGATGTCTGAACGAAATTTGGAATTTTCCAAAGAATTTTGAATGTTCTATATATTTCTTATTTTTGAAGGTGTTGTAAAAAAAATACTATTTATAAATACTAAATAAAATTACCTTTTAGTTTTTTGTGTTTTAAAAACACTTTATTTTTAAAAACAGCCATATTTTAAGATTCAAACACGGAAAAAAAGTAAAAAAAATTCTTACCAAAACATTTCTGATGAAAGTGTACAGAAATTTATAAAAAAATAAAATTTAAAAAATACAGTCCTTTTAAATAATGAATTTGGAATGAAACTGTCACCTCACTTTTTCCTCGTGCATACAATAAAATATTTTCAAAGTTTTTCTATTTGCACAAAAATAACCTAAAAATATAACTGACAGGATTTCTTGCAGCACTAAAGAAGTTAATTTCTTTCATAAATTTACCACCATATTATTATATAAAAAAACTCCACTTTTACGAAATTCTCATAAAATAAATATGCTTAAATGTAAGTTTGAATTTTTATGTACTATATAAAATACTTTTTGACAATTGAACTTTGAAAGTACAATTATTGTTACTATAACTTCACTAAAACTTATGAAAACCACAAAAACACGGTAAATATATCAATCATATGAATATAAGAGTAAATTAGTCATATTAATAGAAATTACGATCACATTTGTAATATTACAAAACACATCGCCGGAGCCAAAAAATCTTATGTTTTCATTGCGAACGACGAATGCGCTGGCGTCTCCACAAACAAACAATTTAATGTGTACATTATGATAAATTGCGTTGTTGCCAGATTTACAATGTGTTTTAAAGAGACAAAACTATTAGTAATATTTCGTGTTTTAGTGTAAATTTGTTTTAGTCATGTTGCTGCAGAAACACAGGTTATCGGTCGTGCTGTGGTTTTTTTTTAGTAAGGCTGTAATGTTAAACAAAAAAAAATAAGAAAATGCGTATTAGATCTTTTGGTTATCCACATGTAGTTGACAACGAAAATAATCGGAGAAAAATGATATTTTTAAAAAATAATACTACAAATTTAATGCGTAAAAACATGCCAGATAATATCCAACCAGCTTCTAACACTAAGAACAAATTTTAAAAATATGCATATTAAATAACAAGTACAGGGGTGATTTTTTTAACAAATATGCGGTTTATAAATTAATTTATAACTATTGTGACGTTTTTGTATAGGGAAGACTTCTAGAAAAGTTAATTCTAGAGTAAAGGAACATCTAAGGTATTTGAATAATTATTATTATTATCAATTTATTTTATTATTACTATTATCATTTTGATATAAATAGAGGGTTATAAAATTTACACACAGGGGTTTACAAATTTACAACGGGTTACATAACTTAGAAATTTTAGACGTCAAAAAAAGTGTTAATAGTCAATGAAATATAACCAAATATTTTTTTAAAATAGCCACACTCTTAAATTTATTTTCATTTCAATACTTTCATTTATAATAATTAATTTTTGTTATTTACATTTCTTGATTATATTTTTTCTTTAAAAAAACTAAATTTAATGCAATTTTAACATATTCTAAAATAATTTTTACATATCATTTTATATACCTAATTGTTTTTTTTTTATGATACTTTTAAGTAATTAATAACCTGTTCCTGTAATATTTTTGTCTGTAGTTTTTATATGTCTACACTTGTTTGTCTTTTGTTATTTTTTTAAATCTTATGCTGATGAAAAAACCTTTGGTTTCGAAGCACGTTCATAATTTTGCTTAAAAAGTGGTGTTTTACAAAGTTATTAATTTGATTTAATTAAAAATGATGCCACGTAATTTTGCAAAAATTGAAGAATTTTGTGTAAGTACCTACAATTGCACATCCACACAAATTATTAAATTTAATACCTTATTACGACTATTAAAAAAAGCTGAGAAAATAGAACCTGAGCTTTTAGCTTTTATAACTGGTAACGAAAATAAAGAATCGAATATGGGATATAATTTGTTTTGGTTAATTTTAATTGCTATTTAAAATTTAAGTTACAAACCTTTCATTTTACCATTTCACCGACTTTGTCAAAAATTATAAATATTTAAGAAAAAAATAAAATAAATTTAAGGATATTTACTTTCGTAAATTGGGTTCCTACGTATAACGAAGATTGGTTTATTTGTGCTACCTGTTCAAGGAATTGAAAAATACCGCACACTTCCTTTGTTCAAAAGCTTTGTGATGTATCGAAGTACTCATTTCGGCGTCTGGACGTTCGACGGAAATGCTGGCCGGAAGTGCCAAACGCAATTAGCCGGCCTTTTCCCGCCACCTGTTGCCGCGGCCGCCATGTTGCCCTCTCGGCCAATGGAAGGCCTGGCCCCGCCCGCGCCGGCCTCCCATTGGCCCGCCGGAGGTGACTCACGCAGAGCATTCGGGGGTCGCTCAGTTGAAATCCTTCCACCC
Source organism: Limnephilus lunatus (assembly GCA_917563855.2). Taxonomy (NCBI): domain Eukaryota; kingdom Metazoa; phylum Arthropoda; class Insecta; order Trichoptera; family Limnephilidae; genus Limnephilus; species Limnephilus lunatus. The sequence continues at coordinate 101,807,649 of OU830595.1, forward strand.
CTGAAGGCGGACGGGAACCAAAATCCCTAAATAATTCTTCCGCGAAAACTCAAACGTCAAACTGTCAGATTCAAATTTCGAACATAAACAAAACAGGAACTGTAGCAAAATTCTATAAGATTTTTCAACCCCTATTATAAAAGCAGTAGAAAAAATTCCAACCTGTTAAATAGAATGTTCTTTTTTAAAATTTGTGCGAAAAATATGAACAATATTACTAATCAATAACAACAAATTGTGTAAAAAATTTCCTACATTACCTACAATGTCAGCGATGGATTGATATTTTTCAAAATTAGTTATCTGAACCATTTCATTATGAACATGACCATGCCGGGGAAGATGCCCGCTCACCAGGAGCATATCAAGAGGCCGATGAACGCCTTCATGGTATGGTCCAGAGGTCAAAGGAGAAAAATGGCCCAAGACAACCCTAAGATGCACAACTCCGAGATCTCCAAGAGGCTGGGAGCAGAATGGAAGTTGCTCACTGAAATGGAAAAACGACCCTTTATCGATGAAGCGAAAAGATTGAGGTTAGTTTGAAAAAAACCTAAATATTTTTTTTTACTGGTAATGACTTTATTGCCCCTATTTATTAAATCGAATGGATCAATTTTATTGTACCAAGATATGAATTACTTTCATTTGTTTTGACCTCAATAAATACATTATGTGAGTACTTACATATTATTTTCTGGTTCTTCAATGGCATTATTCATAAGAAATTTAATTTTCTATAATAGAAATCTATAATAAGTTAAGAAGTAATTAGTTCATTATTGTATCTGCCTTATCTATTTAACTGGCATTTGTTATTGTTTGAAAGTTACATGTCAAATAAGAGCTTTAAAATAGCGAATTTTCCCGTTAATATTAAAAATAAATGTGAGAAGTGGTATCGTTTTTATATTAACAAAGAAATGGCAACTATTTTGGATGCATTGATAAAAAAATTCGGCAGATAGAAGTTATTTATAATCAATTAGTTCAATTAGACATAATCAAGCAAATCTAAATTAAATAAAAATAATATAAAATATAAATCGTATTGAAAGCAAGATTAAAAGATCTTTCTCTTTTATTTGAGGAATATAATTATTTTGTCTTGTTTTCTTTTCACAAATTTAACCTTTAAAAATGACACCATTTAAGTAATAAACTATTTGGGAACTTGTTTAATTAGACAATACGTAGGTATCTACTATTCAAATGGGTGTTTTCAGTGTCACAGATTACCACTATTCAGCTACAACTAATTATCAGTTTTATACGCACACACCATATAATATTTTACTCACGCACACCACCCAACCAATGTAATAAAAGATTCACGATTTCCACGAGTTGATTTAAAGGTATAGGCATCAAAACAATAAAGCATAAATCGCTTTTCTGAAGCAGCAAAAACAATCAAACGATAAGCTCTGACGTCACAAAATTTGCACACTATTTTATTTTCTCTTTTTTCAAGTTAAATACGTCTTTTTCAATCAGTAAAATCATTAGTTGTGGAGCGTGAGAATTATCCTTAAAAGCAATAATTGAAGTTGATATGCTATTTGTTCCGATTATATCGAATGTTAAGAGTAGGAAAAATAGTGATGAAACTCTGGCGAAGCCGGGTAGTGATAAAGTTTCATTGAAAAAAGCTTTAAAAATTTTTTAGTTTGTGAAGCACAAACCTCCACAAAGTAAAAATTAATATTAACCCCTCAGGCCTCCGGCGTATTCTGTCAGTGAGTCATAAAATTTCCATTGAATGAAAATAAAATTCATATAAACGGAATATTTCTAAATGTATGCAAAGTCCAAAAACTGTTTTTGATAGATGTAGGAATATGCTTTCAAATGTTATTAATAGAAATAAACAAATAATTTTTAATAGGTAGATAGATATATTAAAATTTTGAATGCAAATATAGTAAAGTTTTAAAATTGGCTCACCATTTCTAATTCAAATTACTTGACCAGGATTTTTTCCTAATGAAAAAACATACACATTTTTATTAGTCAAGTTTATTCTAAACGTTATTTTCACCTCACATTTTTGTCGTTTCATTTTTCACTATGACAGTAAGGGAGATGCAACGAATTCCATGAGACCTATGTCAGCTGTTTAAAAAGCGAATAAATTATCCTGAGGGATTTACAAGAACCAATATTTAATATAAACAGCCTAGACGCTAAACTTAATAAAAGACCTCTCTTGACTTATGCTTTTATTGCCTATCGTATTTCAGCTACCACTTCTCTGTTATTAAAATTACTATTGTAAAAACTTACAGTCACAAGCTGATCTTGAAGACGAGATTTCATCTCCCGTAAGATAAATGTGAATGTTTTGTACCTGGCTCCTTTAGATTGCCGCTTTTATTATGGTCTACCATAATAATTAAAAGCCACTCGAGTTCATCATATTTTTCATTAGCTCACGAAACGAGCCTTGACTGAAATAATAACCAGTTTAATTACAATTTTCCATGAATGGGTCTTAATTAACTTAGATTCAAAGAAGCTGTGTTGTTTATTTATCAATTATTACAACCACGAGAATTATTGTTAACATTTGATTATTTTACTTTCCACTTTTAAGTTTTCTTATTGTTTATTACATCGCACGTGTTCTCTCTTGTGTTTATCTAATCATATTATTTAACTCCATTTTCGGGGTTCCTGTACCCGTCCGATTAAAGCATGTTTTTTTTCTCATTCTACTTACCGTTTATCGCTTTTTATTTTTGATATTTACATAGAAATAGATGTGAATAAGTGACTAAACAAAACACCCTTAAGAGAGGACATGACATACCGATCCAATTACAAACCGAACATTCTGTCCAAAAGTTTATACAAAAATGACGGCAGTTTCCATTTTTTTTTTTTTTACAATAGCTCCATCTAGAAGCCCTTGAGGAAAAAAAATCCCCAGGGCATATCTCATCTTTGGGGATGTTGTGTGCGAAATGTTTTAAAGGAAGTTCTGGGAAAGAAAAAGGAATGAGGGTTTGGTAGGAATCTGGGGGTTAACGTGTCAAGGAGGGAAGAACGTATGAATCCCTCCCACCGCGGTGCAAGGCGATAGGCCTATAGAGTCCGGATGGAGAGGTCTAGGTTAGCTCTCCCTCAACCAGTCTCTTTTGATCCGGCCCGCAACGCAATAAAACGCACTGCGGTCGAACGCATTCGCCGCCAAGACCTAGACAAACCCCAGCCCATATACCCGGGCACTCCTGCAAGTCACCAAATTTAGCGAACTACTTGGGGTGACCAATGGCAGAGATATTGTACCCATCTCCCAAACTGAAATTTATTATTCGGTTTAAATGATAAGTAATAAATGATTTTTGATTATGTACGATTAAATCCGAAAAATGACTAAAATTTCCATTTCTACAGTTGTTTTTACAAAATTAAGTTTTTTTGCAGCACGCCACTGATACTGCACTGTACGCGTGATAAAATTTATGATAGAGTGAATTTTTGATACATTGACAGTAAATTTCATGTATTATCTTAATTTATCTATAGCATGTATCGCGAGAGAACTTGATGAACAATTTTCATCAAACGGGTACATTTCCATTATATTGGTTTCATCATATTCAAAGGTCTTGACAAAGACTATACCGAAAAAGAATTCTTAGAAGACATCATTGAACAAAACAACGACATCAAAATGATATGTGAAAAATACCAAGACAAAGAAATATTACAAGTTAAGGCCATCATTACAAACAAAAAAACTAACAGCAAAAACTTAATTCTACAAACAAATCCCGAAATGAGACTACATCTTATTAATAAAAAAAAAATCCATCTAGGATTCATGAGAATCTATGTAGATGACTGCAGTCCTCTTACCCAATGTTTCCACTGTCAAAGATTTGGACACACAGCACAAAAATGCTACAATAGAATGAATAAACCAACATGCAAGCACTGTTCAGAAGATCATCCCATCTCCGAATGTAAATCCCTGGAACTGCCACCCAAATGCGCTAACTGCAACTCGGCTAACAAGAAAAAAGAAACAAACTCCTTCAACAATAAAATGAATGAAGTAGACCACCGAACAAACAGCGAAACATGTAAGTTCCGATCTTACATGCTTAAATTAGCCAAAGAAAGAATAAACTACGACATTGAATAAAAATTTTATAAATGATTTTGCAAAATACAACTAGAAATGCATTAAATGGATAATTTCTTAAATAACGAACTAGAATTAAATATTAAAATTCAGGAATATGATTCGTGTAACAAAATTATTTCTAAAAACATCAATGACATAATTATTATGCACATAAACATCCGTAGTATTAAAAAAAATGTTGGTGAACTAATTCTAAAAATAAATAATTTAATTAAAAAACCGGACTTTATAGTGTTAACCGAAACATTTACGAACGCCGAGTCACCGCCTTATCACTTGCCCGAGTACAATTATATCTCTACCAAATTAGACATTAACAAAAATTCGGGAATAATAATATTTGCAAGCAATAAATTTAGTATTGTTAACATTATAGAACACCAATACATTTGGTTAACTGCATTGAAGTACATTTCAGACTCGGCAAATCAACATATCATCTTAAAGCTATCTATAGAACGCATAGCTCGAGTATTATTACGTTTATTAATGACCTCAAATACATATTATTAAAATTAAAAAATAAACTTTGCTTCGTAGTAGGTGATTTTATTTATTTTTATTTATTTATTAATTTTCAACGCCCTGGTGGGCTTTTACATTACATGTTTATAATACAGAGACAGGTTTTTAAAAACAAAAGATAAACTATAAAAAATAACTAGTACACGTCATAAAGAGTATACACATAAATTAAGGAAAGATAATACATTACAATAAAGGAGAAAGTTTGTAAGTTGTAAGTTGTAAATACATGACAAAATGCAAGATACATAAAAATAAAATGGCAACAAGTTTTTACATTGTGTATTAATATAGAATTATACGAATAAATGCATTAGCCCCTATGTGATGCCCCTTAAATATCAAAATATTCTACATAAAAGTGTCGTTCAGGTATTTCTTAAATAATGGTAAACTTGTGTTAAATACATCGATATTAGAGGTGAATTTGTTTCCTAATGTGTGAAGTCGAGAAATAGGTGCATGTATATGGTAGTTCGTCCCAGAATTATTGTTGTAGAATAAAACATTTTGCCTTGTTGCTCGATTGGGTACCCTGAAATCGATGAGATGCAGGAGTTCGCAACAATCTAATTCAGAATGAATAATTTTAAACAAAAAAGTTAGGTCATTTATTTTTCTTCTGTTTTCTAGGGAATGCAATTTAAGTGTATTTAGTAAGGATGTGTAGTTAATGTGTTGAATAGGTATGTGTAGCTTGAAGTTAATAAATCTTAAAAATTTGTGCTGCACTCTTTCGATATTTTTTATATGAATTTGATAATATGGGGACCAAACTATGGAATTGTATTCCAACAAGCTGCGTACGAGTGACAAATATACCATTTTAATAACTTCTAACGAGTTAAAGTCTTTGATTGTTCTAATTATAAATCCTAGTGTTTTCATGCCTTTGTTGGTTATTTGTTGTATGTGATTTATAAAATTTAATTGCGTGTCAAACACAACTCCAAGATCTCTAATTTCATTGACTTTTTCTAAGATTTTGTTATCTATTGTGTATTTGAAAGATAGTGGGGTCTTTGTTCGACAAAACGTTAGTGTCTTACATTTATCGATATTGAGGAACAAGTTATTTGTGACACACCAATTTTGCAGTTTGTCGATGTTTGACTGTAGGATTAGGCAGTCACCTATATTGGATATTTCTTTGTATAATTTGATGTCATCGGCAAAAAGCAGAACTTCTACATCGTTGAAACAGCTTATGATATCATTTATGAATATTAAGAAAAGGATGGGGCCGAGATGACTCCCTTGCGGTAGACCACTAGTTGCATATAATAACTTAGATAAAGAATGTTTAATTTTAACAAATAAGATTCTGTTAGACAAATAATTTGAGAACCAATCCAACAACTTGCCTCTCAGTCCTAAGGCATACAATTTACTAAGTAATATTTTATGTGATACTTTGTCGAAAGCTTTTGAAAAATCTGTGTAGATACTGTCAATTTGTTTTTTTTTTGTAAAAGATTCTGTAATATAGTTATGGTAAAGTAACAGGTTGGTAGCAGTTGACCTACCGGAAACAAATCCGTGTTGGTTTTTATCAATTACTTTTAATATTGATGGATAAATTAAATCAAGAACAAGGGATTCAAAGATTTTCGGGAGCGCTGATTGTATACATATAGGACGGTAGTTTTTAATGTCAGTGTCGTCACCTTTTTTGAGAATCGGGGTAATATAACTAGATTTCCAACGGGTTGGAAAATGTCCAGAAGAAAGTAAGCGGTTAAATAATGTGGTGAGTGGACCGGATATTGCAGATGCGCATTGTTTGAAAAATATTGGTGGGATGTTATCTGGGCCTGCAGATTTGTTAGGGTCAAGTGAAATGATTTTATTTAAGCATGATTCCTGTGTAATGGTGTAGTTCTGTAGATGTATTGTGTTTTGATATGTGTATGATGGTACGTTGTTATCTGATATTTCACCTTCGTATACACTTTGGAAATGATCCGCAAACAAATTAACAATATCAAAGGTGCTATTGGCTATTTTTCCATCATAATGCATTGTGGGGGGGTAGTCTGTACTTTCATTGTTTAATTTTTTAACAAAATTCCAAAGATTTTTTGTTCCTAGCGCAGTTTTCTCAACGGAGGTGATGTGTGCTTTATAGCATAGTTTAGATAGTGTTTTACATTTCTTTCTTGTTTCTGAGAAGTTTGAGTAGTCGGTGATTTGTTGAGTGAGTTTAAAAATTTTGTGTAGCTGTTTTTTTTGTTTCAGTAAGAGTATAAGGTCTGTGGAGAACCAAATTGGATATGTTCTGAGTTTTGGTGTATATGAGGGGACATGTGATTTTATATTTTCAGAAAATGTTTCATAGAGTTTTTCTAGTATTTGTTCGCTATCACTGTTATTAGTCAAGAAAGACCAATCTGTATTAGCGAGTTGGTAGTTAATGGAATCGTAATCGGCATTTTTGAAGTTGAGTGTTGTTTGTTTCAGTGGTGGTTTGTTTGTGTACATATTTAATATAATGTGTAAGGGGGGGTGATAATTATCCACCGGTACGAGCTGATCGTCTGACATTTCAACACACAGTTTAGAGCTGTTTGATAGGGCAAGATCTAGAAGGCGATCACATATATTAGGTATAAAATTGTGTTGATGCAAATTTAAATAGTTTATCATATCTATCACTTCACGTGCTGGGTCGTTAGAACTTTCGTTAGTAATATAACCATTGTCACTAGAGTTCCATTTCAAATTGGGAAGATTATAATCGCCGACGATAATTATTTTCGATGTAGGATTTTTTGACATAAGAAATTCGATGTCTTCGCAATGCTTCTTGTAGGTTTGGATGTCGGAGTTTGGTGGTATGTATACAGTTCCAATGATGATTTTTTCCATGGGAGTAACAATTTGTACAAATAGTTGCTCCAGTGAGGTATTTTTCGTGCTTAGTTTTTTCACGGATATATTTTCCTTGATTGCAATCAAAACTCCGCCTCCTCTGGATTTAGTACTGGATTTTGGGTTTCTGTCACGGCGAAATATCTTGTGGTTTGTAAAACCAAGTTCAGGAGATTTTATTTCTGGAACGAGCCATGTTTCAGTAAGGATAAATACATCATGTCCGTGTAAAGGTACCGTTACTTTAAGGTCATGCAGTTTTGTACGAAGTCCTCGTGTATTTTGATAATAGATTTTGATTTTATCAGGGCATTTGGTCCGGCATTTTCGGTCAGTTAGGCCATAATATAACGTGAACATCAATGAAAAAATAGAAAATAATAACAAAAATGAATACATCAATTGTATGACTGAACAAAATTTCATATCTTGACGGCCGGCGTAGCGCAGCGGTAAGACGCTTGACTCGCGCACCGAAGGTCGCGGGATCGAATCCCGGCGTGGCAAATAAATTTTATTTGATTAATTTGTGTTATTTCACAATTTATTCATTTAAAATAATAAATAGTATATTTGCGGCACGTTCCAGAGTGGAAGATACTCTCTGTATCGCCCTGGTGTAAGACCACCATTCAGAATTGAAACGTTGCTTGAAACGGCATTAGCCGTGTTTGGTGACCAGATCTGAATAGCCAGGTACTTTCCCACCTTCCTCTTCCCTATCTCCTTCCACTTCCCACTACCTTCAGCCACACAACATACCCCAATTGGGGATGCCATAGTCTCACTGGCTTCAGATGGGAGCAGTTGGGACTCTTGTGAGGTATTCATGTAAAAAAAAAAAAAATATATATATCTTGCATAAATAAAAATACTAGAGAAATAAAAGAACATACTCCATCTTGTTTAGATCACATTTGGACAAACATAAACATTAAAGATCTACACAAACTAAAATCTATTGTTTGGAAAACTAACATAACGGATCATCATTCATGCTTACTTCTGTATAATAATATTAAACATAAAAAATATATAATTTAATCACCAAAAAATCAACGATAGATATGACTATTCTCTCTGAAAAACTAAAAAAGGAGGATTGGAACAATGTTTTGAGCAGTGATGATACCGAAATATGTTCGACTAACTTTGAAAACATCCTGTCACAACACATTAAAAATTCGACAACTGAAAAAACACACATAAAATCCAAATTAAGATGTTTAAAGCCTTGGATTACCAAAGGACTTATAATATCTATCAGGAACAAAGAAAAACTTTACAAAACAACTTTAAAAAATCCCCACGATGAAAAAGCATATATTTTCTATAAAAAATATAAAAATAAATTAACATCTTATATTAAAAAAGTAAAGAAGAGTTTTTTAAAAATAAAATATTATCTTCAGAAAATAACCATAAACAAATGTGGAAAACAGTAAATTTGGCCATAGACAATACAAAAAAAAAACCCAAAACATTAAGTACATTAAAAAAATTATAGATGCCAATATGCAACATAAACAATGTGCAAACATTTTTAATTCCTTCTTTGCAAATGTTGGAAAAAATCTTGCGAAAAATATTCATAAGCCTTCTGACCCGGAAAAACATAAAAATAAAAATTTACAGAAACGTAATATACTTTCAACATTCGAAACAACAACAGAATGTGAAATCTTAAAAATAATAGAAAATATGAAAGGAGGTTCGTCTCCCGGTTTTGATTCTATTACGGCACATATGTTAAAATCTATGAAATCTTACTTAATAAAACCCATCACTTATTTAATAAACTTAAGTTTAACAAAAGGAATATTTCCAATGAACTACAAAAACACAATAATCTCACCTATTTACAAATCTGGAGATCCACACCAAGTAACAAATTATCGCCCAATCTGTCTTATTTCTAATATAGGAAAGATCTTTGAAAAAATAGTAAAAAAACAGTTGGTAAATTTCCTAGATAGTAATAAAATAATACACAAAAACCAGTTTGGTTTTATAAAATCACTCAGCACACAAGATGCTATTGCTAACGTAACTTCATACATTTACGAAACAGTAGATAAATGTAAAAAATGTGCGGGTATATTTATTGACCTCAGAAAGGCATTCGTTAGCATATCTCATGAGATGCTATTAAAAAAATTAAATAATATTAGCATAAAAGGCAACGCGATTAAATGGATCACCAACTACTTAAAAAACCGCCCTCAAGTGGTAAAAATCAATCATGTTAATAGCGATCAAGAGCTTTCAAGCTTTGGAATCCCCCAAGGTACAGTGCTTGGACCAATCCTATTTACTATATATGTAAACGATATTTTTTTTCAACCTTTACATGGTCAAATTACATCATACGCCGACGATACAGTATTAATAATAAGTGGAAAGACTTGGGAAAATGTAGAATTAAAGGCCATAGAAGACATTAACACGCTTAAGAATTTTTTCGACATTAATTTACTATCACTAAATAGTGAAAAGACATTTGTAATTCCATTTGCAATACATTTAAACGATGCTCCCAAAAAATTTAACATTGTCATACATGAAAATACTAAAATTCACAGCCTGCAAATCAAACTGTACAATATTAAAAACAACAAATAAAATTAAATATCTAGGAGTAATTATTAATAAAAATCTGAAATGGAAGGAACAAATATGTCAAGTAGTAAACAAAATTAGAAAATTAATATACATATTTTTAAGAATTAGAAATTTTTTGTCGATAAAAAAATCTATATTTAATCTACTATGCCTTAGTTCAATCCACTTTACAATACGCTATCATTAGTTGGGGATCCGCATATAAATGTCACTTGTTCCAATAGAAATTGTACAAAGAACAATTATTAAAATTATATTAAAAAAATCCTTGGACTACCCAACAGAACGCCTATTTGATGAATTCCAAGTACCTACATTTAAAGATTTATATATTAAAAATTCATTAATTCAAATTATCAAAGAAAAAGATAAATACCAATTTCTAAACGAAAACAGAACGCGACTTAAACATGTTTTTATATGCCCAAAACTAAATACGTCTTTTGCACAACATCATTACACTTACCAGGGAAGAACTTTTTTCAATCGTCTACCAGAAGAAATCTGAAGCATTAATGATAAAACCCAAATACTGCTCTCTGTCAAGAGACATTTTAAAAATATTCTAAAGAAAAAAACTAATGCCACTTATTATCCTTACAAATATCCTTAGTTTTCCATAATATTATTTCTTTTATTTAAATGTTTACAAATATCCTTAGTTTTCTATAAAATTCTTTCTTTTCTTTAAATATATACTATTATATACTATTACAACACACATATATTAATGTAAATTAATTATTTAAGTACTAAGTAATAACCACATTTATGTACACTCCTTTTCCATACACAAGCAAATACTTTAAATGGAAAAATAGTAAAAAATCTAAGATGTAAAATTATCACTTAGCAACATGTAAAACATATGAATGAAAATAAAAAATAATTACAAAAAAAAAAAAAAATCTTGGCCGCCATTTTTGTATCAGCGTTTTGACAGAATGTTCTATTGATATGCTAAGTCATTTTCTTGTGTATTTTGTTTAGTTATTGATGTGATCAGAATAATTCTATAAATACAATATTTTACAAAATTTATCAAAGAACAATAAATGATAATTATTTTGAATATAGTCTCCTGTTAGACTAAGTCACTATATTAGAATTTAAAACGATCATGAATTGAAATGAAAAAAAAATAAACATGAACTTCCATTGTTTAAAAAGTACCTACTAGATTAAAATATTTTCCCTCAACTTCTATGTCATCTGTTTGGATGTGGTGTTGAAGTGTGTGAGGTATTTTTTTTGGAAATGAAGGAAGGGAAGTTCTGGGAAGGAGAAAGTTATGAGGTAGTGTGTCAATTCAATTCTCATTCAATTCAATTCAATTTATTTATACTTTTAAAAACTTTACAAAATTAAACATTTTAATGAGTTTTTAAAATACAATTGTAAGAGTATTACATTAGACATAAATATAAATATAAAACAAATGATCGGCAATAACTATACAAGCATTAAGAGAGCTTGCCTTTTAAAAGCAGCTTCACTAACGCTAAATATGTCGATATCCGAATTAATTCTGTTCAACAGCAAGATTGCTCTCCCGATCGGCATGACCATGGCAAGTTAGTCCTGCAAGCCGGAAGATAGAACAGTCTATGCTGTCGGTGACGAAGATAACCATCGGGAACATAGAAGTGAATGCTTTCCAAGATAGCTGTATTTTCAAAGAGTGACGGACACAGGAGTGATAGGTTGTGAGTCAAGGGTCTCCCTCAAACCGGCCTTTCCCAATCCGGCCAGCTAAGCAGACGCATACGCCGCCAATAATATGACAAATCCCACCCCATGAACCAGGGCACCCATGCTAAGACAACAAATTTAGCCACTCAGCTGACCTATTACACAGATGTCGATTATCCAATAATATTATAAACCGATGCGCGATGGTCTTAAATAAACTTGCGATTAGTGGCGTCTAAAATCAATCATATTCAAATGCATTTATTTAGAAAGCAAAAAAATACTTAAGGAAATTAAAATTCATAAATGTTGGGTTTTGCTTTAAGTCAAGCTATATCGACTTAATATTAACAGGAAATATAATCGATATCTTTAATTGCATGTTATTAGTAAGTAGCAAATAGTTATTTACTTGGTATACCCACGGGGTTTACCCAGGTTTCGTGGTAATTACGAAATAATCGATAAATCATTTACATCAATCAAGTATAGATAGAGTTCACGAGTAGTGTGTAACTCTTTCTTGTGCAAACAAACAGCCCTTATTATCACCCCTCTCAACTTTATTACTTTCCATAACCGCTTCAGTCCTCCCCTTCACATTATATTATTTGTCCCGACTACAGACTGTAGCGAGCAACAAAAGAGAGTTGCAGCGTTGATATAAATCACGATAGTTGGAGCTCCCCATAACAGTATCTCTGGAATGAATTGATAAGGAGTCGGCGGCCGCCTATCGCCGCCGCCCAGGGCAATAAAAGAGAGCTCATCTGCCGCCCTCGCTAATTTGTCGGGGCTAAACCGCCCTCGCGCCCCAGACGCAGAATTATTTGTAATAATATGTCGCCATTCACGGTTCACAGGCGCCCCTTTGTGAAGTCCTCCGCTCTGTATGGAGGGCATTGTTTTAGCTAAATTACGCCCTTAAGTGAGCTTATTCCCACATTAAAAGTATGCGGTGGGTTGAGATTGGGCGTTTATTGCGTTGTTGCTATGCGAATGTGTCGTAAATGAAGTCATTATTATTATTATTACACTTGAATGGTTATAGTCCGTCGTATATCGAGTCCTTTATTTATATATAGCCTGCCAAAAATATTTTACGACAAGCCATTTAGTAAACATTGTCAAAATTCATCTCCAATTGAAAATAAATTATTTGTGTAACTTAATTAATGTTTATGTAAGGAAAAGTATTTGGTATAGATAAGATATGTATTGAATATTTTTTGTACTTGAAATTAAAAAAAAAATATCGATTTTGCTGATTCCAAATTAAGTGCACTAATTAACATGCCTATTATATTTTTTTGTTAACCACATAATTATGATTTATGTTTGTGTTGAGGTTATTTTACACGCATGTTCCGTTTTTAATATGTAGGTTTTCAACATTTCCACATCAATAAATTTAAAGATTTTATTGAAATGTAAATTTCTTTAACACCGTTGTGATTTGAAACTCTACGAAACGAAAAATGGCGTCTCTAAAAAGAGAAAAACACACACATTAATAAGATTTAGCCTGCGCGAGAATGGGATAGTATATTCGGTCTCCTCTTTGTGCGGAGCTTCGTAGCCTATCAGGCTCATCTTTGGGGTGCTTCGTAGCATCTCTACTGTTGTCTACTATAGTTTTCTGAAGGTTTTACTTCTACCGCATGTGAATTTCACACTCAAATTGCAAAGTGCAAATTGTTTTTTTTTTTAAATTACAAGATGGTGATTAAACACTATAAATCAGTTATGTTTTTAAGCTAGAAAAATGATCGCTAATCCTTTTTTGAAGTAAAACTTCTTTACGCACGCTTGACTTGGGGAGTAAGCTGGTGAATGCGTAACGAAAGCGTTACGAAAAGTGTGATCAGGTGAGGCGAACGGAAGTTGAGAGATATACGTTAGTGAAGATAGAAAGAGAGAGAGTTATGTTTAGTATTTACTTTAGGGCAAGAGAGAGAGGTGCGAGCACGCATTTTCTTTCTCTCTTTCTCTCATAGCCAGTTACCTACGTTTCGCATATCTAAGACACAGTGCAGGCCTATTGTCTGTATCACACTGTAGGAGCAAGAGAGAGCAGTGTGCGCGCACATTTTCTATCTCTCTTTTTTATAGTGAAGTTTTACTTCAGTCGTGTGGTCTAAAGCACACTCGTTTTCTTAATCGCCTGGCACTTTATAACCATCTTCAAAATAAATCTGGGTAATATTTCTATTCAAATTTAAAACCCTTCACAAAGATTCACCTACTACTATCGTTGAGCTTTGGCGAGATGGGTTTTAATATTGGTTGAAAGGGTGAGGTGTAAGCATTACCTTCCTGAGTAATTCGTTATGACAGTTAGCGGAGGGTGTAATTGTTACCGAATAAAAAGGGCCGGTGATTAGTTCAACCATCGGGGTGTGCTTAATAGCCTTAATTTCAATAAAGAGCTTTCCCCAAGCAATCAGACATCACGGTTACATTAGGAATATTCAAAATTGATTTCCCTATATCTTGTTAAAATTAAATGGTGAGTTTTATTAATCAATTATTACTAATTAATTATACAATCCACCCGCTGCCGGATGACACCTTGGAAAATTGTCATTTTTGAGGAGATGTCAAATTTTCATTTTCGTGTTGTGCCAGATTTGACAACAATATGCGATGCTTTCGCTGGTGATCCGATATTTGATCCACTGACAATTGTCTCCCCAAAATTATAATTATTACAAAATTATAACTTTTTGTGTATAATTTACCAAATTCAAAAAAATCGACTTCAAGAAATATCTTTAATAATAATTTGGTATGGATATCAAACAAATTTATATAATTAGTAAGTACACCGTATTTTCCCTAAATTGACCGCACATTGTATGCCGGGGGCCAACTGTCGGGGGATGAACTGTCATGGAATCACTTTCGCTGTACAACACAATATACCTTTGACAGAAAATAACTGATGGGGACGGTATAATGCCTACTAAAAAGTTTTGCCAAGCAACTCAATGTTTTTCAGATTTTAGATAATACCTACGTATTACCTAACAATACTTTCTTGTACGAAACGGTCGTACGACATTGTTTCCTACTCGCGTAATAAGCTCTCGCGCACAGTGGTGTGTAATGAGACACAATACATTAATAAAATGCCGTGGGTCAAAAAATGGTCAATATTTATCTCTGATGATGATGCACAAGGCAAGGCTGCCTAAAACGTTTGTCCATGAAAGCGCAGATGACATAACACGGCGTATCAACAAAATCCATATTATATTAGCAGCCAATAAAACATGCGTTAAGAAAATGTAGTAGTTGGAGATTCTGTTGGTAGTTCTTAATCGAAGTATGGTACAGTTAAATGTTAACAAATGGAATAGGGGCGAATTCGCTGATATTCGTAGGGGTCGCTAATATTGTCTTCAATGATTAAATATTACAATTTGGGGTTTTACTCATTAAGTTATTAAAAAATAGATATTATATATTTTACACCGTTAATAACGGTTAGTATGCAATTAATATGTATGTACATAAAGATTACAATTTGAGGTTTTACTCATTAAGTCATTAAAACAATATATTATAAATTTTATACCGTATTAGTAAGTATACAGCTAATATAGTCTTCAAATAATTAAATATAACAACTTGAGGTTTTACACATTAATTTATTAAAAATACATTTATTTTATACCCTTATATAGTAATATATTAGAAGCTGGTGTAGTGCACATAGAAATATCTTAAGGTATGAAAATTTTTTTTGAAAGATTCTTGATAAAAAAATGCTTCACAAGTACCAAAGTGCTTATTTACATTCTCAAGTATGACTTGTAGAAGTTAGTGAAAACGCCCATTTTATCATAAAATCACACATTATCTGATGAACAACCAACACATCAGTGAGACCTGTCAGAACCTTATCACGGGTTTACCCTCTGTGTATTCTGGAATTCTAAAGTGGCTTTAATTCAAATATTTTTCCCAGAAAATGAACACACATCTTTTATTTGGCTTCTTTAGCTATAGAAAGCCACGGTGTTCTTATCATTTTATTGAAACTATTGAAAAAATATTTGTATTTGAATAAAAGCACACAAAGGTGTGACGATATTGGTAGATATCTTCTGTTTATGAAAGCAATTTTGATACACGTTCCTACATATTATTTATATTTCTTTTAAGTACCTACATCGTGTCTCTGAAGTCAAATATCAGGGATGGTAAAGCATAAAGGGTGACATAAAAAATAAAGTTTATTTATCACAGTGAAAGTTGGCTGATACGTATCATTAAAAAATGAGCTCTTGGTGTGATGATTGTTCGTTTTGGGATATTGCGATCAAAACCGTAAATTTATTGTTGGTAAAGTATAGGTAGACTAACTGATATAATCCTAAAGATTATGAGAAGTAACACGTTTGGAAGGTAGATTAGTTTTCTCTTGTGTCTTTACACAAGAGAAAACACAACAGGCAAACTATTTAATTAGTATATCCATGCTGTCTCATTTATACTCGGTTAAAGTTATTTTAAATTTACTATTTTATGACATTTTTTTGGATACCATTTGGATCCCCAATATCAATGTTGTATCAATATACGCATCGTATAATAGAGAAACATCAGTGATTTAGAAACCTCAAACTACCACGCACTGACACTCTTTTATGACACTGACAAAAAATATTTATTTTATTAATTACTTCAACAACACAAAATACCACGTTTTTCTCACATTCATGTTTCTCGGGTTTGACATTTGTGAAAATGTTAAGCCTGTCTTTTGTCAACTCCAGAATTAATATTTCAGAAAACTTGGCTACTAAGCTTTTCGAAGATTTGTTATTGCTTTGCTTAACTTTTTAATTTGTCTATAAATCAAGATTGACACTCTGTACAGGTGTTGCATGTTTTATAGCCCATGCCATTATCCAACAATTGTTTGACATTTTAAATTTGAAAATACAGACAAAGAACAACATTGTACAACAACTGTTGTTTTGTTCCGAAGGTATATTCTTAACTAAAGGACTACTATGGTTCCTTACTACAACGCACAACTGGGGAGAAAGTAGGTACGTATAAAAAACGACTGGAGCACAGCCACGACACATGATTTGCGGAAAATGATGACCTGAAAATCCCACTAAAATCTAATAAGTACGGAGGCCGAACGCTAGAGTACTATGTACCAGTGATTTTTAATAAACTAAAAAAAAAACATTTGAGGAAAATGAAAAACTTGGAACAAAATTTCTTAATATGTGAAATAGCAAAATCTACTTATCGTTAAAATTATTTTATTATTATTTAATTAATTAAACAAACACGTTCTGGTAAAACCTTTGGATAATCAGCTGTCTGGCAGTTTTTCAGGGCTATGAATTTTAAAAAATAATAACAAACATGAACAAATCTTGCTTTTAACAATTACCCCTAAATGTATAATATTTTTACAAAATCATGACGCACAAATAATAAACCTTTTCACGTAAGATTAACGAGGAAACATCATTTTAGCTGCCAATCGTTATTAAAGCAAATATTAAAGTCTAATTCATGAGTGGTTTTAATATATGTATTAACTGAATTAGATTTTTTCTTGACATGAAATAGAAACAATTTGGTGAAAACCCTGTCTTCCTGATTTTGCAATATCAGTTTGTTACACAAACACTTACAAGCAATATATGGCATCAAATGGTTCTGTATTTACCATATTTATAGTTTATGGTACAAGGAAAATACATAATACAAGGAACAACAATCCATACTAAAAGGATTTAACAATCTCGCATTGTTAATTCACACACAATTCCCCTGTATTATTGATATCATAAGCAACTTTATTCTGATTGTAAAACTCAAAAAGAAAACTTTATCTCGGAGTTCACATTATCGATTAGGTATTTATTTAACCGTATTCCATTATTTACAGTAGAATCAATATTACAATATTCTATAACAACGCTTTATCTATCGAACCTTTGGTAAACATTTCCAGTTAAGCTTTAAAAGGTCTTTAATTTTATTGAACAAATAAACCTTTTTTCAGTGTCTGGACATTATTCATTCTAGGCAAATATATCAATTATGTTGGTAGCCATAAAGCCATGTGAAGTTTTGACCAAGTTTTGACCAAGTCAACATTTTTCATCTTTCTGGCTTTGACAAAATGTAGATCAAGTACTGACGTCGTCGTTTTTATATTAGTTTGGGACAAATAGCTAAAGAGTAATAGAAATTTTTGTATGATACACAAAACAATTTTTCTTTGAATTGCTCAAAATATTTACGTTGGGGTAGGTACTTTAATGCAAAGCAGCTGTTTATAATAATAATGGGTTGATTTGTAGAGCGCCGTTTTTGTGAAAAATCACCTTAAGGGCGCTAACAAATTTATTTTGGTTTTAACTTTCGCTTCATTAAAATTTCAATAATTAACATCGAAAAAAATTATGTTTAGGTGAAATTATGTTTCATTGAAGAAGAAGATAACTAACTAACTAACCATCACGCCGTTTCCCCGCAGGGGTAGGCAGAGAGGACGGACCGCCAAACAACTCGGTCTTGGCACACACTCCTTGCCTCGTTCACATTCATACACCGTCTCATACATGCTTTTCTATTATTCTGACTCCTGACATGGCCCGACTGAAGTATCTGATTCACTTGGTCGTGCCATGTCTTTCTCGGGCGTCCCCGACTTCTTCTACCATTAACATTTGCGTCATATATTCTCCTTACACTCCTTTCCTCGTTCATTCTCTCTACATGCCCTAATAGATAACACTAAGAAGACAACACTAATAATCTAAACGAAAATATGATAGAGAACAAGACACAGAAAAATAGAAAAAGAAAATAGTCGAAACTGGAACAAGATTTTAGATTATTATTATTATTATTATCTTCTTCTTCAATGATATATTACATTGATGGGAATAACCTTCAAAAGTTATAAAAAGTGAGTTGTTCTTATAAAAAATTATATTATGTTTATCATTTTATAATTTATTCATATTTTTCAGTTATTTTAATAATAAAAATATAAAAAATGCAGCACGCCACTGATACTGCACTGTATGCGTAATGATATTTATGATATGGTGTATTTTTGATATACCTGAATATTTTGACTGAAAATTACGAGTCTTATCTCAACTTATTATTTCTTGCGCGTGAATCGAAAGTTTATGATAAATTTACATCAAATACATTTTGTTGACAAAACGTTACAATATTATTAAGTCTTACAATAGGAAACTAGATTGATTCTCTATAAAATGCACTTTTATTATTAATCCAATGTAAATTTGAGCTTTTTTTTTTATACAGTAAATAATTTTTCCAATAACAATTGAATGGTAATTTGTTTGAACCGCAAAAGGGAGTAGCAAAATAACGTGATAATACAATCGGAATATTGGAGCGAACACGCCGGGCGCATGTTAAAACGGCGATACGGAAGCCGAAATTTGCAAACAAGTCATGCCCGTAACTCTGTCCTATTATTATTATCGGAATATTATTCAAAATACACCATTTCGAGTGAATAATACAACAACAAAGGTATTATTTGCGCAATAAAGGGAGTATTTGTCGCAACGAGCGCCGAGCCGGGCCCGCTACACTCGCTGTGTCCTCTGTTCTCTGTTCAGCGGAACAACAATGGCCAGATTATTGCATTGTGACGGGAACAATTGCCTGACAGCGCGGCCGCTCCGCCGAATAATCCCATTTCGATTTTCATTTAATTTTTATTCATTGTTCTGCCTAATAGACAAGGCGGGAAAAGTCAAAAGGGAAGGAGCCTTCTGTGTTAGTGTCCTATTGTCAGACCTACTCGCTGGTGACATAATAACTGCATTAGAAGCTTTTTAAAGCTTCGTATCGATCTGCCTTCCTCGTACCACCAAAATCGATTGATTTTCCTTCTTTTTTTTAACGAAATGCCTTTTCTTTTTTTACAGAGCACTCCACATGAAAGAGCACCCAGATTATAAATACCGTCCGAGACGTAAACCCAAAGCGTTGATGAAAAAGGAACCGAAGTTCGGATTTCCCATGTCTTCGCTGCTGTCTCCCGTCCCCCGCTTGCTTGCTCCTGCCCCCCCACCTCACCACCCCCTGTTTAATCCAGATGGGAAACTGGATCTCTCAAGGACGTTCTTCCCACCTTTTCCTTACCCATTCTATCCGTTTGGGCCTAAGTTACCCGGAGAAGATCTAGCCGCAGAGCTCGCCCAGTTGGGGGCGCTGTGTCCTAATGGGTGGTGGAGCGCGGCAAGCGGGGCTTGCGGCTGCAGGCCTAGGAGTCCACCCTCCCCTCCCGCGCCACTGGCTGCCGCGGAGAGGTCCGTTGTAGTGGTGCGGCAAGAGCAAGGGCAAGAACAGGAGCCCCCGCAGCACGTGATATGAAGGCCGCTCCCGGTGCTCCCCGCGCGGGGGGCGCTGGGCATGTGGGGCTGCTACGACAGGGCGGGACCCTCTCTGGAGAGGTCTCCCTCTAGAGACAGCAACTAGACATCACAATAAGGCGTGTAAGTTTAGAGGACTCTCGATTTATGGGTTTAATCTTAACCACCACATCGCAAGTCAATTAGGTAAATGTAAATAAAGATTCCGCCACCTCTCCAAAAATGATGGGTACCTACCCTATAATTGTGTCAAGTAAGGGATTTTTTAAGCAAAAGTTATGTGCGATTTGAATTATATTATGCAATATCCGGCACTCGCATTTTGCGTGCTAATTTTGTCTTTAAATTTTTTGCCTATCTGTATACATAGCCACCTATTTGGGGGCATTTTTGTCAAAATACTGGGATTAACCGGGAAAACCATGAAACCTAGATATAAAACACCATTTTCTTTGTAAATTGAGAGTCCACTGTAAAATTATTAATTCTGCAGTTATTGCAGACACCCACTCGGGTACCATAAGTGATAGTCGATTTAGAAGAACAATGTCATTAGTTATAAGCGAATTGAACACTACCTTGATCATTCACATATTCTAAGTTACCTGGATTTTATGTACCAATAGTGGAGGTTTTTCATTGCACATTCAAAATTTCTTCTTTCTGTACATTCACGTACAAACGCTCTCTGATTTCAATATGTGGTAATAAGTAATAAGTTATCATGTAAAATATACGACACAAAGATCTTTTAATAAAGACGTTCTGAAATCTTTTAATTCTTAAAATGTATAAGGAATATATACAAAAGCTGTGAACCAAAAATGTATTGAGTGAATTGGTGAAGTCCGAAATATTGGGAATAAACAAGATAAAACGTGATTCTCGTGACTTGTGGGAAAAGGTTTTGATATGAATTTCAGATAATAATAACAAATTGAGGTCTTATCACCCATAATAACTATTTACAACCATCAATAAAAAACATCACGATGAACTATTTTCAAATGAATTAGTATTGTTAATTATGTTATTTTTTCCTGATATGTCGTTATAAGATCAAGTTTTATGTTATTGTTTGATCTACTTGTGAATGCAAATGTAAATAATTTATTAAGACTTAGTCAACTAGTTTTAGACATTATGGACTTAAGCGTGTAATAAAATATATTATACCTTAACGGTTTAATTAAATAATAACTTTAAGTTCGAAGCGTATAGCTTATTTGTAGATAACATTTATTAATTGTAATATATTTGTGAAAATAATAAAGCACCCTGGATGTTAGTTAATTGTTTCAAATGTATATTTGTACAATGTGATTTACAAAACGAATTTATTACAATTCATTTTCTACCGATTATTTATTAATTTATTGTGTAGGTAGGTACCTACCTCTTCATTAAAATGATAAAAGTTGAAAATTTAAATCAATCTACAATTTTTTAATATTGTCAACATTGTTAAACCGTACAGAAACTGCTATATTTTGAAGTTGTTGATTTCTTATGTTTCTTTTTATTATGATTAGTAGGTTTTATTAATTTTGTTAAATATGTGTGTATTTTTACGTTTTTATTGTTTCGTTGAACTAATTTTATTTGTTTATATTGTCGACAAATTCAGGTAAATGTTAAAATGTGAATTAATAAAAACAATTATTAAAATAAAAATGCATTTTAATTTAATGTTCGTTAATTAACGATACTGAAATTAATGAAACATTTTTCATGATAAGAGATAGAAAAGCGAAACTACTGAAAGAATTCGTGTTATCGTGATTAATTTTTGGGCTATTGTGCCCGGCCGGTCTTTCCAATTTTTCAATAGGAGCAATTTACCCAATCTTGGTTGTTCTTGTTAGGGGGCATCCATAAATTACGTGAGCACTAACAGGGGAGGGGGTCCAGCAAAATCTCACATTACTTGAAAAAAATATACGAATTGGTCCAAATTTATCTCACCGAGGGGGAGGGGGGAGGGGGTCTAGGTTGGAAGAAAAACTGCTCACGTAATTATTGGATGCCCCCCTTATTCGGTATATGATGGTTAGACCAAAACTAAATACCGAAAACCAGTCTAATTTTATAATTTTTTATACTGAAATACCGGCTCTAAGTTGTTTAACGCTTATAACAAGGTATCAATTCTGCATACATAAAACACAATTCACAATAATCTACACATCTGCCCCGATGCTGGATACTGTAAAGCTGCCCGAAACTTTAGCTAAAGAAGGATATAACGGTATAATAACCCAAAAAATAATCAAAATCATTTCGTGTTTGTATTTTAAAGGTTCAATCCACTAACCTATCCTTCCTCGCTTACCTCTCAAGATTGAAGATTGTAATATTCTGAGGGGGAGGGTCAAAACCCATTACAGAGAGGGGAGGAATGGTGTGATATGAAAAAGGAGATTCATTTCATGCTTACCGAACATGATGCAGTTTTTTATGCATATAATATCGTATGACGAAGATACCATTTGAAATTTGACACCTTCTTATCAATTTTTACTAAACATTTTGTACTTCGTTCACTTAAAGGGAAGAGGTGGCTGTCACCATGTAAAGAAACATCGCAGTACTTATTGAAAACAAATTAATTTTTTTATTGGAATAGCTCTTGTTATAATAACTTTTGAAGGTTATTCCCATCAATGTAATATATCATTGAAGAAGAAGGTAATATCAATAAATCTAAACAAACATATATGAAAACGGGACTCAACACAAGGGTCTTTTGTCTTACCGGGACAAACGCCTCAACCAACTCAGCCATTGGGAGGTCTTATTTTTTATTAATTTTTGTCGATTTCATATTTCAAATTCAAAATTAACAATATTATCTTCCACTAATTTTTCCCATTTTGGCGTTTTTTAAATGATCACAAAGTTCTAAAGAATTGGTTTGTAACCTACATATATAGTGTCTCGGATAAACATATCCGATTTTATTTATACGGGACAACTATTGACTTTTTCTAAAAGTCTAAATGAATTATCAATTTTTATTGGAAGAAAAAATTGTCGAACATAATATTATTAATTCTGTATTTGAAATACGAGATCAACAAAAATGACTTAACTTTGTAAAGACTTAACCTAAGGCTGTAACTTTGTTGATTCTTGAACTTCTTTAAAAAAATTGCTCTCGATTTCTAATGCAGTAATTATTTTTTATTGGAATTTAAAATATAAAATAAACTGAAAAATAACCATCAATCGGAGTAACCTAGAAGTAGAAATAACTTCTAACCGCTTTGGTATTTTTAAACAAACGGGTTTTTCTTAAATTGGCTTACGCATATAGTACATCCCATACGTTTTAGAGAAGAGGATAAAATTAGCTCTACATATCACATGTATAAATGTATGCAGATATTTATGTCATAAGATGCGTATGTGATTTTTTTTATGTACCTACTTTTCGATTCTGAATAATATTTATATGAGTTTCATTTTATTTATTCATCCTTTTGCACCTTACGCCGACAGTCAACAAAATGGTCGTAAATACTGAATTTATTCACATTTCCACAATCTAAAGCATTTCTTAATGTTATTCTATTTCCACGCCGTGATTTACGTCTCCCACTATATTCCTAAATATGGCGCCGCGAACTGAGCCATACTTCTTGGACCCGAGTGTTCAGATAGGATCACCACATTTCCTGTCCGAGAGAACCAAAGAGAAGCCATAAATAAAAGTAGCTACTATAGTTCCAGCGCCTTATCTACATTGCGTAGTCACTGGTCACTGCAACATAACCATACCCCATCCCGATACAAAGCCACACTTGTATTATGTTGGTGTTACTATTTGGGGCTACAACAGAATGCATCCCTTTTATTATCGATGAAGATTCAATGCATGCAAGTTATTTTGCAAGGGGGGGTTTTGATTTTGGGTACAGAGCAAATAGGTACTTGTTTATGTTAAAAAAAATATTTTTTTTTAAAAACATTTTAAAATTGCTTGGTGAAGTGACTATACAGAACATAAAGAAATTAAAAGTTATTTAACCAAAGATAAAGTGAAAGATGGACAGTAAATAAAAATTAAACAATTGCACATCATAAAAGAGCACATGAGAAAAAATGTGGGTACTACGAAGTATGGTAGATACATGGCTGTGAAAAAACATTAATAACGAAAAAAGGCGAAGAGAGAAAGGGATGAAAAAAAAATAGAAAACGTTGTGCTTTTTTTCTTCATTATAAGCACTCGCTTAACTACCAAAGCAGCAGGTCAATTTCACTGTATTAGTTATAACACTAAACCATACTATATAAATTAGATATAGAAGAATAACATTTCAAGTGCCTAAATACAAATGCATAAAATATATACACAAGACAGATAGTTTAAATACAGGCAACATACTCACAGGCATATACACACCCAAAGGCACACCACATACTTAAACATACATACAGCTAACTAAAATAAAAATAAAAAACACGTTGCATTATTTGGTCAATCTTCGTTGGTTATTTTATTTCAGCAAAACATTAATTAATGAACTTTATAAGAAGAGTTTTAACTTTAATTGGGTAAGAGCCGTCACCACCGAAATATGTAATGAATTTTATTTATTGGTAATAAGATTACGAAGAGTCTTCAAAGAGTAAATAAAGTATAAATACGATAAGGGTTGGAGTGAGCGAATTTAAATAATATCAATACTATGTACCTACTTTTGTACAATATACTCGTATGCAAACAGTGTAATATGAACTAACCATCGACGCGCGACGATGGAACTAATTTAATAGCTAATAAAAAATAAATAACTTGCAACCCGTTGCGAGTGGACATATTAAAAGTTTCTTTAAATCTTTTACGCGGTGCAAAACTACAAACCCTTGAATGTGATAAATATGATTCAATTTTAACAGTTGTGATATCTAATTTTCATAAAAATTATCGAATTTTTACAAAACTCAACAGAATTCCGAGTTTTTTCAGAAAATCATATCTTTCTCCGACGTGCGACGTGTTGACACAATTATTTTTACAAATTTATCTTCTATTATAAAAATTGTGTTATTTGGACATCAAGATTATTTTTTAAAGTTTTTAATATATAAATTCAATTTTTACAAATTCGAAAATATTTTTTATATGATGGTTTTATGATTCATATAAGTAATTAATCACCATTGCCTATACTATTTTTTTGTATATAGTTCTTATTTGTCTATACTTGTTTGCCTTCTGTTATTTTGATTAATGTTAATCTTATCCTGACGAAGAAACCTTTGGTTCTGAATTTTTATTAAATAAGTGGTGTTTTACAAAGTAATTTATTTTCAATTTTTATAAGAAAAACTTACTTTTTATACTTTTTTGAAGGTTATTCCCATCAGTTAAATATATCATTTTAGAATAAGTTAACAATAATAATCTAAACGAAAATATGAAAGAGAACAAGACACAGAAAAACAGAAAAAGACAATGGTCGCAACTGGGACACGAACCCAGACCTCTCCGTCTAACCGAGATAAGCGCGTTAACCAATTTCGCTATTGCCACCTTCTGTCAAAACGTCATAATTGTCAATCTCATATTTTGCGACAGTTGTCAACAGACAATGGTCCCAGTTGCGACCATTGTCTTTTTCTGTTTTTCTGTGTCTTGTTCTCTTTCATATTTTCGTTTAGATTATTATTGTAAACTTATTCTAATATGATTTATTTTAATTTAATTATATTATTTACTGTTATTTTATTAGATTATAAAATCATTAACCTCAACACGAGCTTGTCCTGGTGAGGTTAAAAAATGAGTTGTAAGTAATAAAACCTACCATGCAAAGAAACAATAAATAAGTTTTAAGGTTTTTTTTTAATACAGTTATTTTCTTGCTTTGTAAATAAAGTGACAATGATATTAAAAAAATTCTCTTAATGGTAGTCAGTGTTAACTATTATTAAACTACGATTACAAAAAAAAATCTTAAAAACACAAATATAACTTGATGTAATAATAAATCGTAGCCAAACACAGCAAGCCCCACAATAAGTTGTGAATAAATGAAGCAACCGTGAAATGAAAGTTTAAGCAAATTGTGAGTTAATTACAGTTTAAGTTGAACGATTACTGAAGAGCTCTTGATACTTGGTGGAGTGGGGCGCATCGCATCCCTCTCGCAGAGATTACTCTCGACTCCACACAGTCCCAGTCCCAGGCACAGGGTGATGCAGCATCTGACGGGCTTGAAAATGGTGATGGGGAAACTTCGTGATTTATTCCGCTCGGCAGTGTTATTCGTACTTTAGTAGCTGCTGTACATGGATCGTTTTCAGATAACGCACAAGATGTTGCAAAGATGATTAGTATTGAAGTAAGTTAATTTTCTTTAACCATTTTTGTTATGATTTATTAATTTAAAACTTCCACCGTAACTTTATACAAGTGTGTGCGTTAATACCTATTTGGCTTATAACATAATTAATTTTAAATTAAAATTAATATACTATGTACAACCTGTACTATGTAAAAATTTATGTTTAATTTTAAAATCTTAAATCAATAAAATACAATCATATTTTAACTAAAACGGGCACTTCAATGGAATGAAAACCGTACTAAATGTTCTGATCAAAAAAGGTTAATTTCACATTTATTTCAATATTATTTGATACTCGATTTATTAGATTTCCTTATTGTCTCCAAAGAAAGGTTCGCTTTTAATGTGTGATCGCTTTTAAATCTTTGTGTTTTTCATTAACTATGTTATTTTTACGCAAATCCTAGTGCGGTTAATTATATGTTATAGAGTGTATTTTAATTGTTAAAAAACAATAAATAAATAAAAATATATCGAATAAAAATACAAAAATACAAGGGCACATATTATTTATCTTACATTACGCCAAAGTGTTATTTTTTGAGATTGCTGTGTAGAGGGTCTTTTTAGGAAAAGGAAAGAGAGAAAGTTATGGGTAGGAAAAAGGTACGTGGTCAATATACCAAAATTGATGGACTTACAAATCCATCCCTCCCACGGTGCGGTGCAAGTGGGTCAAAAGAGTCTGGATGGACAGTTGAAAAGGTCTCCATCAACCGGTCTCTCCCGATCCGGCCTGCCACGCAGTAGGTAGACAAACGCATTCGCCGCCAAGACCTTGACAAACCTCGTCCCATGAACACGGGCATCCCTGCTAAGTCACTAAACGTATTGAACAACTTGGGGTGACCTATGACAGGGGTATTGGTTATGCAATAAATGGTTCGAGGGGCGGCGGAAAAATCATAAAAAAAGTTTTTAAGAAAAAAATGCCTGTGCGTGTATGAAGTATTATATCTAATCATTTTTATTACATTTAATAACATCATCTGTATAATAAAAAAATATTTAAATACAACTCAAGAGTTCAAACAGTCTGATGCCAGGGAGACTGAGATATCCCCAATTAAGATATGTTTTGAGGCTGACGGTGGGGGAAAGAGGAAGGAGATGGGGAAGATAGGAAAATATTCAGACTGGTCACCACGACGTGCGACGCACGATACGACGATACCGAGAGTATCTTCCCCTACGCATATTTACTGGACATTGTTTGTACTGCACTAATTGACATTCAATATAAATTAATTACATAAAATTTACTCTCACACTTTGGAATTTGAATCCACGACCTCTAGATCCGTATGTCTTTTAGACCTAATTAATAATAAAAAAAATCTTCCATTTTCATTGGAATATTTTCCTAATAACCACAAAATTTCATATTTGACAGTCTGAAATCCCGGCGTGCGCAAACAAATTTTATTTGATTCATTTGTGTTATTTGACAATTTAATCATTTACAAATTAATAAAAGGTATATTTGCGGTACGTTCCAGAGTGGAAGATATTCTTAGTATCGGCCTGGTTTAAGTCCATCATTCAGAATTGAAATTTTGCTTGAAATGGCTTTTGCCGTGTTTGGTGAATAGATCTGAATAGCAAGATACTTCCCCACCCCCTCTTTCCGGATTGACCGCCAAACAACTCGGTCTAGGCACACACTTCTGATTTATTCACAATCATAATTCGTCTCATACATCCATCTGTTATTTTGATTAACATAACACGACTCAAGTATTTATTTTTGCATTAGTTCCAAACGAGAAGCTCTGAGGAAAAAAACTTGGGGCCTATGTCATCTTTGGGGATGCTGGAAGGTCATTTTAGGAAAAGGAAGAAGAGGAAGTTCTGGGAAATAAAAATCATGAGGGGTGGGTATCTGAGGGTCAATGTGTTCAGGAGTGACGGACGTACGAATCCTTCCCTCCCACTGCGGGTGCAAGGCGACGGGTCGAGAGAGACCGGCTGTAGAGGTCAAGTCGTGTCCCTCGACCAGTACGCCACGCAGTACGTGAGCAAACGCATCCCCGCCAAGATTTAATTAAACCACATTCCTCGAACCCGGGCATCCTCTGCTAAGGCACCTAAGGTGGTGTGGTTCACTTGCTCTTGCCATGCCTTCCTCTAGCATCTCCGACTTCTTCTATCATTTAATCGGGTCATACATTATCATTACACTGCTTTCTTCGTTCATTAACTCTACATGCCCAAATCATCTATGCGTCCGTTTCATAATCTTACGAATTATTTTTACAGCAGCCATGCAATCATCGTTAATCGACACTTTTCTCATACAATCGTGCATTATTCTACCTCTGTGATCTCATTTCTACAGTATTCCGTCTACTTTCTTGCTTCCTCTGCGAGTTCTATGCCACACTATCATGTACATCAGGATAGGTACCAACACTCCATTGTGGATTGCTAGCTTTGCTTCCACGAACAATTTTTTGCAGGCACCGACCGCGATTACCTGGCTATATTCTTAAAAAGCAATCGCAATTCTTTCCGCCAGTTACGCGCATGTGTCTATTGAAAACAGATCGGTAGGTAATAACACCCTCTGGCGGGGGTAGTTAGTCGCGTGGCGGGGATGGGAAGGGGAGAGAGAAGAATGGGGGTGATTTCAGCCATTGTGAGGCTGAATTGGTGCATTCGAGGAATCAGCTTTGTACACATGATCAGATGAACCAGAAAGTGTCGATGTGATTGGCACTTAACAAGACCAGCGGTTAATTCAACTATACCAAGTACATGCGTACTCCTATCTGAGGAACGATATAATCACATGCATAAAGAAAATTATACGGACTTTAAGAGGTGATTCTTCTTTAAAAGTCAATATTTTAACAACGATTTTTTTAACAGGCAAAATAACCAAATCTGATACGTGTACCGCTATGAGCTCTTTTTTTCGTTTTGTGTGAAAAGGTGCTGCACAAGAGTCCTAACACATCGTTTGGAGACTACGACATCACCAATCGGGGTACCTATAATGTGAGACTAAAGGTAGTGTAGAGAGGAAGAATGTGGGAAAGAGTAAGGTCTTAAGTTATGTGGCTAATCAGATCTGGTCACCAATTACGGCCAAAGCCATTTCAAGCAAAATTTCAATTCTAGGTGGCGGTCTTCTATCAAGGCGTTACTGGGAGCATGTTATGTTCTGGAACGGGGCGCAAATACTTTTAATAGTAACATAAATTTTATTGCGCACTGCGGGATTTGAACCGGCGTGTTCCGGATTGTTAGTCGAGAGCCTTGCCCCTCGACCACGGAGGCCGTCATACTAGAGAATGCAAACGACAAGTAAACACCAAAATATCGAACACATAATAGTTCACTTCTTCAAACACAGCAAACTTATTTTGTGACACTCTGATGAAGTAAGCATTGCTTACGAAATATGTTGGTTTTTTAAACAATAAATGTGGTTAAAACTGAGTATTCTATTTTCGAATTAGTTTTGAATCTATTATTAATTTGCAATTTTTTTAGAAAATAACTAACACCATCTGTAAATCCATGTTACCTATTTTTATGTAATATCGATATTCATGCAGTTTTCTTCTGAAAGTCCTCTAATCCGACATTCCTCCAATTCTATAGAATCTCTCATATATTCCTCAAACGAGTGCATCTTCACGTGCCCTCTAAAGGATCCTAAAGGTTACTACTTTAAGATAATATCTTCCTATTTGGTTCCAGTTCGTTCATTTCAAACTGGAACTCCCCCACAACAGAATAATTTTAAATCCCCGGACCCAATATCATCAAAATATTCTGGCTTGACATTTAATTTAAATAGATTCGCTATTTTTGAACGCACTTCAAAATGAACTACTATTTTTGAAAGCAGATGAAATACTGATCAAATGGACATCTGCAATTAAAAATTTTAACGCAAACGTAGGTAAACTTTTATCGCTTACCGATTTTTTTATATCGTAAACTGTTATTTAACACTGTATACAAACCTAAAAAACACACTAGTCATACTATTATTATAAGATCAAACTGGTAAACCTTGTCTGAGTGGGCTTCTAGGCGGTTTTCTGTTTTATAGAATTATTTATTATGTGGGAGCGTCTAAGGAAAACTTTAAAATTCAAAGAGAAAGCTCGTCTGCCTATAATAGAAAGGGAGTTATCACTCGATTTATCAGGACTAATGATTTGGTGAACCGAGTGGATTTAACTTGAGAGTTTTTTTTTATAATGTGGTACTATTTTAGATCCAAATATATTTTCTTCTTCTTTATGTGCCTTATCAGGTCCCCCCGACGTTGGCGATCACTCTTGAAAAGGTCTCTCTGTCTTGCGCTGCCCGGAATAGCTCCTCCACACTTCTAATGCCGGTCCACTCTCGTATGTTTCGCAGCCAAGACATTTGTCTCCTACCAGGCCCTCGGCGACCCTCTATCTTGCCTTTCAATATTAAATGGAGCAAGTGATACTTCTCCCCTCGAAGTATATGACCCAGATATGAAATTTTCTTGATTTTAATTAATGTAAGCAGTTCCCTATCTGCTCTAGCCCGCCTGAGAATTTCTATGTTGGTGATCATGTCGGTCCATGGGACCTTGAGCATTCTCCGGTGAAGCCACATTTCGAAAGCCTCTAACCTGTTCATGGTATTTATTTTCAAGGTCCATGTTTCACAACCATACAGCAAGACCGACCACACATAACATTTTAGCATTCTATGCCTTAGTTTTAAGCTTATATTGTCATTGCAGAAGAGGGATTTCATTTTTATGAAAGCAGTTCTTGCTGCTTCAATTCTGCACCTAATCTCTATATCTGGATCAAGAGTCTCCGTGAGGATACTGCCGAGGTATCTAAATCTCTCCACCTTTTCGACATTACAACCATTTAACTGTATCATTGATCCAGAGTGATCTAGTCGTCCAAAAGTCATCCATTTAGTTTTATTGACGTTGATTGTTAGGCCCAGTTGCTCACCAGCATTGACAAATGACATATATTGACAAATGTATTTTTCATTTAATTAATATCTTCTTTAAAAAATGTGCAGGTTTTTGCGTTTCACTAATGTGTGTTATCATAAAGTATAATTTACTTATATATTCAATATAACAATACAACAATATTCTTACTCTGATCAAAGTGATACAGAAGCTAATCATTAAAATAATCCTAAAGAAACCCTCCACATATCCAACAGAAATGCTTTTCGCAGATTTCACGGTGCCTCGAGTAGAGAATATCTTCAAGAAAAATGCAATTATTCAACTTTACAAAGTTGAAACAAATCATCAAAAAATTTGAAACCCACCAATCAAAAAGATATCAAGACATCATCAAAATACCAAAATTTAATACCAAACTAATGCAAAACAGTTATATCTATTTAGGAATAAAGTATTTCAACAACCTTCCGATTGAAATAAAAAAAAACCAAAGACATCAATAAACTGAGCACAAGAACTAGCTTCTTCTTTGGTGAGATTGCAACTTTAAATAATTTCTTTACCGATATGTAATTTATATAACACCACTGTACACTTATATATCTATATTAAATAAAATAAAAAATATTGTTTTAGAAAGCTAAGTAGAGTCCCATAACATAAATGTTTTACAGAAATTTTACCTGCAGTTAAAGACATTTTAGAGCTTCGTTAGCGTTGCTGAGATAATATTTTTTTGAATTAAGATTCATATAAGTATAAAAATTAGCCTAGTAATTTTATTAGGCTCACCAACAATAGCTTCGTATTTATGGTCCAACTCTTCATCACTCAGGGTCAGTTGTTTCACAGAATTTGTACAATTCATCAAATTTCAACTTTAATTTTCAAGTCCTGTTTTCATATCATTATGGGAAAGTTGCTTCACAGAACTGAAATAATAACAGAACTTGAATAGATTTTCCACGGAACTTATAAATTAATGAAATTTACTAAATTATTTTAATTCTGTGAAATAACTCGTCCTTTCTCTTTCATTTGCACTTGCAGTAGGTAATTAATTATTGTTGAAAATCACATATTGTCCAAATTATATATATATTTTTTTTAGGTTGTTACCAGCACGGTCAAAATAAACAAGCTAAAAGGGTTTTATTAATTCAAAAACTTACTTTTTCTTTAGTTTGAAACTAAAATTATTTTCTCGGTAAATTTCGATGAGCTTTGGCTGTAGTAGGTACGAATTCCTTCCCTTTCTTCCTCCCACAATGAAGCTCAAAGCATCAAAACGTTGGGAAATCGTTTCACTCGCTAAAGTACTGAAGCTAGGTATACCTAATACATATATGCACTCTTCTCCCACACTATGGAGATGGGCGGTTAGAAGGAAGGTTGGGAGAGGAAACTACTGCGCATAACTTGTAAGGAAACTATCTTTGTTCTATTTGTTGGTTGGTACTAACAATCGACATGTACCTGCATACTGGCGGATTTCAAATATATCTACATTATCGATGGCCTAGCGCACACATTTTGTATTAAGGGTGTGCTAAATGAGTTCATAACCTGTTCTTTCGTATTTGGCACTAATGTAATTATTTAAAAAAGCCCTTTTGGAAAATTATGCATAAAAATAAGCTAAATTATTTATCTGTATCTTTTTCTGAATTTTCTATTTCAACTGGTCGGTCGCTGAGTTGGCATCGCGATTAGGTCCCACCTAGGCATCCCGTTTCGTATCTTCGGCTGGCTAAGTCCTCCATCATGACACGAGCAACATTTTCCGCTTTTTGTGATGGTAGTAGGAGATTTTCAAATATTGTCAGGTTATTCGTAACCCGGTAATATTTGTCTATATTTAAAAAAAAATCATTTGAGAGTCGCTAATATTGTCTTCAATTTATTATTGTCTTCAATCTTCTGATCTGGTATTCTTGCCCCTATCTGGTTTTGAACCCTCGAACACTGGTTAACTTATCTTAGGAGCTTACCGGTTTACCACGAAAGTCGTCAGCGAATGTAATAAAAATCATGTTTGTATGTTTGTAATTTATATTCCGTGAAGGAACATCGTTTTTTCGTTTAATTTTTGGAATAGCAGCATTTTCTATTTGGGAGGCGGGTATCGTTTATTGGATAACCAACATCCCTATCAGAGGTCACCACAAGAGGTTCGTTACGTTTGGTGACTTAGCAAGGGTGGCCGGGTTCATGGGCTTAAAAATATTTTTTTTTACATATTAAAAAATGTAAGTTGCATGAATGGCAATCATCGTTTGAGTTCATTGTAAAACAAAAAATAAAATAAAATAAAAACAGTTGTAAATACCTACATAATTCGAGAATGAGCTGATTTCCGAGCTTAAATGATGATCGCCCTGATGATAAACAGGCTCCGACAGGAAAAGTCACAAGAAGTCACAAAAGTCACAAAAAGGTGAAGTTCCTGAATTTCAAAATCAACGGATAATCGGAACATGATCCGCGAAGTCGCATAATCGGCTTCCTACCGTTTTATAATTCAATTATTAGACCGCGTCGTCCCCTGCGAACTAAAACGCCCCCCCAATAAGAGTGACATAATATAAAAGCTACACAATGGGGTGCAAACAATAAACACTTGATAAAGTATAATCATGAATAAATATACCCCCCGTTATAATGTTGCGTTCAAGTTATGGACACCCTCCGTGTTACGGTTCTCAACAGATAACTAAGCTGGACCATTACGAAAAAGATAAAAACAGATTTTATAATTCATTATCATAAATATGCATGGGTTTCACACGGATTTTCACCAGCTACAAAACTATTTTTAAGAAATGAACCAATTAAAAAACACGAAAGAAAAAATAACAAACCTAAAAAAAAATAAAAAAAATACTTAGATGTTTCTTTTTTTTGCCGTCGTAAATATTAAACAAATGCTGCAATTACTTGTATATACAATATACAGGGTGTAATAGTATCTACGTACCAGAAGGATTTTAACCAAAGATTTCAGAGCATATTTGAAGTATAAAAGTATACGTCATTTTGAAGTCGATCAATTTTTTTCCTATTAAAAGTAAAAAAAATATTCTTCCATCACGCGTCGCTACTGATCACACTCCCACGGGTCGCTATTTCGTGTGTTACCGTGCTGTAGAACTAGACGGAGTGCTTATCACATAATCCGCTAGGTTATACCCGACTAATACTCAGTTGATGTGTGATGGTTAGCAAAATATTATCTTCGCTTTTTACTTCACATGTGCCCAAGAATCGGCGGCTAAAATTCTTCGGGTAGGTACTATTACACCCTGTATATTGTATATACAAGTAATGGCAGCATTTGCTTTTACCCAATGCTGATCAATTTTAAGGCTACTCTTAAAAACTGACATCCAAATAAATTAGTTGGTATGTCAATAAGCAAATAAGTATCCACATTACACTTTTTAGTATCTAGCATAGTTTCAACATTATTTTTAAAGTTACATATTCTTATTTTTCCACTTTTCATACAATTTCACTCTCATTTCGTTATTTACATTATTAATATTTTAGATAGTTCTAAACAGCTAGCGAATTTTTAAGCATTGCTAATTGCAATCATCAAATGCCATCCATTATTACCAATTTTAATTTTTATAGAACTCATTTATATTTTTTATATTTTTTTATATTCAATAATATTTTTTTATATTCAATAATATTTTTAAAAAATGTTTATTTGTAAACTAGTTCTGCTGTGTAATTATTACTAAAAGTGTCCGTATCGCCTTCTGACGGCGTATAATTTTTTTTTTTCAAAAACATGCAATCAGTTTGATAATGCCTTTAGAAGGTAAAACAGCTATCACGCATAATAATAATAATATTTTTATAAATGAGCCGTTGTTTTTATTGCAAACTTGCATAAAAGTAAAACTTAAAAACTGAACATAAAACAAACATAAAATTTCAAGACACTATCTATATAACATTTAATTCGGGTTTTAATATTGCAATCACCAATAAAAATATGCGTTAGAAAAAAGTTAATGTTGGTAGTTCTTAGTTGAAGTATGATACAGTGTTGCAAACTTGCATATAAGTAAAACTTAAAAACTGAACTTAAAACAAACATAAACTTTCAAGACACGTTAGATAGCATTTAATTCGGGTTTTAATGTTGCAATCATACATAAAGATATCAGCCAATAAAAATATGCGTTAGAAAAAAGTTAGTGTTGGTAGTTCTTAGTATGATACAGTATGATAGTCCAAGGTAGACAAGGCATAGGTCCTGCGTTCGAGTCCTAGATGTGAACGTATATTTTCTGAATTTTCTGTTTACAAATTTTTTATTCAGTTTCGATAATATTTTCTTCATTTAATTAAAATAAACTTTCACGTTGTTCATCATGATTTTTTTTGCTATTAAACAAAAACCATAACGAATTTAACATTACATCCGTAAAAGTTCCAGAAACCATGTAACTACTACATATATTTAATCCTTTGAGGTTCCGCACCACAGTTTGGTAAATCACTCCTTCAATCGTGTCGAACACCGTGCCCACTATAAATGCACTGGTAGAGTGATTCTTCTACAAATTTGCCTCCAAGCCCTCCCCCCGTGGGGTGACTCTCCTTTATGATGGTTAAATTGGATTAAGGGCTGTTTTTATTTGCGTTACATTTGTGGAAGGACGACTCCATCGGGGGTGCAGGCAGCACACACTTCTCCCTACACTCTACAGTCTGAAATGTAGTGTGAAAACGATTTCGTCACATTAGATTGTACGAGTTGGGTGTATATTTTTTTATTTTAATAAGAAAACTTAATTAGAACACCTGGATAATTTTAAAGGAGGCAAAGCTGAAAGAAAGAGCTCTTGAAGAAGGTACAACGGGAATATAAAGTTGGTATTGTGTGACTTACCATTGATTATACGATCAAATGTTCATTATTATCACCGTGGTCAACACTCTCAATACCGCCCAAGTTCTCGATTCTCCAATAGCGATTTCATAGTGCTTTCACACAAACGAAGTATTGAATTCACTTTAGGGGGCACAGCTAACACCCGCTCTGTGTAAGCGGATTCCCTTCATCCTCATCCTCATTGGACCATCCCAAGAGTTATTTGTTATGTGTCATCCGCAAACAAAAAATTGCCCTTCGTCGCGACGAACTTTGTCGAACGTTTCGTTTATATATATTCTTGAATGTCGAATGGTTGAAGAGTTGATTATATTTGCAGCCCTATGAATATTGTCTATTTTTCTGTTGTTTTTGACGTTTATATGTGTGTATTTGAAATTACGAAAGCACGGCGGGTATATTATTCAAAACCAAAATCAGCCGAAAAGAAATTTAATACTGCTGTAATACACCTGTAAAACGACAATGCTACAGATTAATTAGGTAATTAATTTTCATGTAAAAAATATCTACCCTTCGACGAAACGTTCTTGTTAGTCTAAACGCATCTGCTTCAGATTGCTCTACATTATGTATTGCAGCTAATATCGCCGATAATAATTTGCAATATATTTTCATATTCCCTAATTACATACAAATCATCCATATACTCCTATAAGATCATAAGCTTACCCTTTATTGTGTTTTTCTATATTTTATCATGCATTATTTAAGTATTTAGCTTCTCCTTACTATTTTTTTTCTTAGTTTTTCTTTATGTTTAATTTAGCTTCTCTTAACTATTTTTTTCTTAGTTTTTCTTTATGTTTTTCTTGTCAGCGAAAAAAAAAACAAATTTTATCAGCGAAAACATGTTTTTAGGCTTACTGTTTTATTTTAGCACTCTTTGTTTTTATGTTTCTTTGTAAAGCTGTTTGTTTTCCAAATAAAGATTATTATTATTATTTATTATTATTATAAATCAGCCTTCATATGGAACCTTGAAACAACTTTGTATAAATATACAATGCCTGTCCTTCTAAAAGCGCGCAAGAAACAATCTTAGGTTAGAATGCAATGTTGTAGATTTCGACAGTTTTTTTTTATGTAAGGTGGAAAAGTACTTAGCTATTCAGATTTAAATCACCAAACATGACCAAAGCCAGTTGTGACATAGCACAAATTAATCAAATAAATTTTATTTGCGAGCGCCGGGATTTGATCCCGCGACCTTTGGATTGCGAGTCAAGAGTCTTACCCCTCACCCACGAAGGCCGCCAGTTTTGTTGGCGTCGACCGGTTAGACCTACTCGTTGTCTGAGTGTATAAACCTTTGACGAGACTTGAGAATAACAATTACTTATAACTTATAATCGACCAATGTAGTACTTTCGACGGAGATTATGTGGCCTCGATTGGAGAATCGAGCACTCGGGCCTAGGACCAATATTCAGATTAAAACGTCGCGCATCGCTTAAAATGTTTTGACCCATGATTAGTGAAGCCTACTTCTTTTCAATCCGTATAGCGTATTTTAACAATAACTGTTTAAAAAAAATAACAATAACTCACCTATCTAAGAGAACAAGAGAAAATTTCATTTCAACAATAAAGAAACAAATTTAGCAAGCCATTACATTAAATAAACCCAAAAAATGTTTACCAAATGCAAATAACCATCTACAAAACTCCACGAAGCAAGGGAAGGACAATCGATTGTCTCCTAAAGTTTAAACATAGCGAGATAAAAAAATCCTTACAAAGGACACGTTTGTATAACGAGGGCAGGAGGTGTGATAAGGATGAAGGAACAAAAACAACTTCCTTGCCTTTATTTGTGCTGATAAGCGCCACAAAATGCGACCAGGATACAAAAAACAATACAAATACCCTCCACATTTTAACACGGAATCCAAAGACACCAAACCAAAAAGATTTTTTTTGTACCCTGCTTTAGTTATTTTCAAAGTTTTTGGTGTCACTCTTTTGGCGAGTGTCGTTTGTGCTTGTATTTCGGGGAGATAGTGAAATTGAAAGCTGGGGAGATACAATGAAAGTCTCATTGTTGACAGGGCACATACGACCCTTTATTACGTCACTTATCATGGTGGCATTATTATTCGGGCGACAATCGCGGCCGAAAATGAATGGCCCGGTACAGTTTTTATTGCGTGTGTAACACCTCGTGGAGACAGAGGCCGTATTGTGTTATTGGTCCATTGGAACATACCCTTCGTATCATGATGACCTTCTTTCATAATGTATACATTCCACAACAAAATATACAGTAGTTGGGTTAGATACTTGGATAAAAAGTTGACCTTATAAGATAAGTTTCCCATCTTCAAATTATTCTCTTGATTAAAATAAAACAAATTGGACCAGTTTTTTCACAGAATTTGAAAAGTTCATCAAATTCAAAGATTATTTTCAGGTTCTCTAAGAGTTATTTTCAATTTCTGTTATTATATTATATTTGGTAAATTATTTTGCAAAACAAAAATAAGAAAAGAAATTAATTAAACTTTAAAACTAACTTTGAAAATTTGATCATTTCTTCAAATAATGTTAGCATTCACTTGATGTGTAATTTTGGTGTGGAAAAACCATAATTCATTTACACTTTCTTAAAACCTATACAGTTTTGAGAGACAACCTAAGTTTACTGAACAGAGAGACGGAAGAAAATTTTAAACGTAGATCTTGAATTTAAAAATCAGAAAAATATTTTGTAGTGACAAAATCGTCAACATTCTTAACACCGTGTCAATTTAACAACTTTATTCCAAAACTGTACTCCTTTACATTAGTAAATACAAAACACAGGAAATAACAACCAAAACGTTTATTAGAAATACTAGATCTCAGGGTAAAAAACATAGTCAACAAGTAACTACAAATTAATACAATATACATATAAGCAAAAAAGCTTCTACATACACTATGGTACTAATAAAATCTCAACAACGTAAGAGATCACAAAAAGAAAATAAACTGACACCAATCATACAGACTAGAATCGAAACCACTCAACTGCAATAAAAAAAAACTCTGTAATGTATTTTATATTTTTTTCTGAAAAACACAACATGATATACCTACTCGTATATGTTACCGTAAATTGGGAAATCTTAGGTTTTTCTAGTAAATTTTTGGATTTAATGGAAAATATTAAGATATACCTTAATTTGAGCTTTTACAGTAGGTAACATATTATATATGACCACTTAATTTTATTCATACTTTTAAATTTTACCAGTGAGATAATCTCTATTTGTTACAAAAGGGGAAAGATTTTAAAACAAGCTTACTATCAATCAACTTTGCAAAAATTACTTGGTAAAAATTTGAAGACACATTTCCCCTAGCTCTTTGACCTTAAGGCCTAAAGATTTCTAAAAAAATTCTCGGTACGTCATACTTGAGAAATAAGTTTATCCGAAATTTTGGGGATTTTACATAACTTGAAATGTAGGCCTAATGATTCTGAAGTTTTTTTTACCGCAAAGAAAGTTCCATTGTCTTTGGATTGTTTGCAGTCTATGCAAGGCAAGGTTTTAAATATTTTTAAACGACTTCAAAAAGGAGGAAGTTCTCAATTCGACAATTTTTTTTATATATTTGTAAAATGCATTAACTTTGTGGCTCGCCATAATTTACAATAAATACACATATAAATTTGTTGTAGACAACTTTTATTTATGAACACTCTACCGGTTTCGGAAGCACCCTTCCTTCGTCAGGAGAATATTATAACTAAACTATTATACACAATATTGACAGATATACAAATTTTAGGTGTTCGAGTGAGGGGAAAGCAACGGGGTGGGGGTAATTGCGGGATTTCCTGGAAGAACAGAGCGGTTAATTGGAAAAATATTTAGAATGGGACTAAAAGATAAGTTGATTTGGTTATTTAAAATACTAGCATTATTATTTAGGGATTTTCTGATTTCAAGTGCTTCTAAGTTATCCAATTTTTTGCTTTTATTTTTACGGTGAAGAATTTTAACCCCTGTGTCCTTATTAAAAGTGTGATCTGTGGAAATTAGGTGATTAGCAAACTCTGAAAAATTATTATTATTTAAGCATCTTAAATGTTCTGTGACTCTAATATTAATAGATGATATACTCTAATATTAATAATATCTCTAGATGTCTTACCTATGTAGAACGAAGGACAATCATTGCAACATAGTTGGTAAATGCCTGAGTGGCTAAATTTATGATCTCTATCTTTAGTGTTTTTTAATAATTTACCTAAATTGTTATCAGTATAGAACGCGGGTTTAATATGGGCAGGCAAGTTTTTTGTACTAAGTGAGGAAAAGTTGGATATATATAAGATTCTGCGCCATTGAACGGGATTTATTATTATTTTATTATTATTTTCAGGTGTACCAAATAAAAATGTATTAGTAGAAATGAGTTTAAGTTTCTTATTTAGGATTTTATCAATTAAATCTGTGGAATAACCATTATTTAGAGCAATTTGTTTAATTTTTGAAAGTTCAATCGCGAAATTAACAGATGATAAAGGAATTTTTACTAGCCGGTGCACCTACCCCCAATTACCCCCACCCCGTTGCTTTCCCCTCACTCGAACACCTAAAATTTGTATATCTGTCAATATTGTGTATAATAGTTTAGTTATAATATTCTCCTGACGAAGGAAGGGTGCTTCCGAAACCGGTAGAGTGTTCATAAATAAAAGTGGTCTACAACAAATTTATATGTGTATTTATTGTTAATTTTTTTTATGTTTGTTACCTCAGAACTTTTGATTGGGTGAACCGATATTGATGATTCTTTTTTTATTAAAAAGCTGGTACTTCCCGTGTGGTCTCATCTTAATTTGATCCAGTTCTAACAATTTGATCCATGAGAAAACCATATATGTCTTAAATTTGCAATAAGTATGTGCGCGACAAATGGACGAATAACTTAATATTAGGCCAACAGATTTTGATGATTATTTTTTTGAAGTAAACTTCTTTACGCACGCTCGTCACTAAAAATCAAAAAATAAACAAAAATTTTAACAAAACAAACAACGACTTCAAAAAATGCACTAAAAAGTAAAAAAAATAATTTCGTACGATTGTTATTTTTGGAGTCGGTGTCAGCCAAGATCTCCATATCTCACCTATAACTACCTATGTATGTAGTTACCTTGGCTGACACCGACTCCAAAAATAACAATCGTACGAAATTATTTTTTTACTTTTTAGTGCATTTTTTTAAGTCGTTTTTTGTTTTGTTAAAAAAAAATTCCTCCGTAAATTAAATTAGCCCGACTTAATATGTTTTTGTCTACTCGATGTCAAGAAAGACGTCTTGCAAATTCAGACCCCAAGATTTAAAATTATTAGATTGTGAACTCCAAATCACTCAAAGTTAAGATTGATAATTGAAAAATATTTTCGAAATTCACATTTGCCAAAATTCGTTCAATCAACAAACAAAATTAGGCACAGTCTTAAAATCCCCTTTTCTCTGGCTCTAATTAATATAATGGTGTAAAAACAATTCAGAAAAAAAAATCTACAAAATGTCATAATAGTTAGAAAAAAACGGTTGTCTCAAGTATATGAACTGTTTGCAGACTTTAAACTTTCTTTTTCCTTTTTCTCTATAAAGATTCGTTTTGCATGAACATTTCTGTTCTTAGAATACTTGACGACTACTTTACTGATTGGTGACTTAGCAGGGGTGCCCGGGTTCAAGGGATTAGGTTTGTCTAGATCTTGGCGGCGGATAACCTGAAAACCTTTTTCCTTCCCAGAACTTCCATTCCTTCCTTTCTTTAAAGAGACCCTCCACACAGCATCCCTAAAGATGACA
This sequence comes from Limnephilus lunatus, assembly GCA_917563855.2. NCBI lineage: Eukaryota > Metazoa > Arthropoda > Insecta > Trichoptera > Limnephilidae > Limnephilus > Limnephilus lunatus. The sequence goes on from OU830595.1 coordinate 101,849,950, forward strand.
TAGGTCCAGAGGGAAATTATTTTCCTCAGGCATTCCTGTATGGAGTTAATGTTAAAAAAAAGAGATTCTGAAAAAATGTGATAAGTTGTACTTGAGTAAATTATTATTACCTACGGAAGAACGAAGGACAAAATTTTAATTATAAATGAGATATATATTTTTAGATGGCACTACTATATTTGTTTTAATAATTATAATATTGTTAAAGAGCAATAAATTCTCAGTGATATGACCATATTTCAGGTTGGTTTTTTTTAAAAAAATTTTAGGTTCGATATATATTTTGTCCAATATGATATGTTAAGCTTCAATTAAAAGCGGCATTTAAAAAAACTTTCTTTCGGGCAATAAACACATTCGGAATTTGGCATATAACTTGATATACTTAATCAGTATCAATGCATGTTCATATGACGCCCTTCAGTGACAATCGTGCACCACCCACAAGCCCTAGATACTGGCTCTAGATACCCAGTTCCTCGCCCTGCTTCTGGTAGCAAGGAAACCCTTTTCAGGATGCGGAGCACGCTCCTGAGGGAACAATCACAAATCGCGGCTGACACACGTCCCTCACAAAAGGGTGTAAATTTGCACGTCGTTCTGTTACCCTTTCCATCCCCTCCATCCTCCCATCTCTAAACGGAAATCGGCAAGACCAAATTTAGAAAATAAAGTAAAACAAACTCGCAAAAAGCATTGAATTATCTGATTCGTTCGATTCTACCATCAAACGGAAGATCCTCCTCCTTTTCATAAAGTTGAAGTATGAAGATATAGGTATAATGTTCCACGACATTACGAAACTTATACGATTCTTATAAGAAATTTAAGGCTCTTCATGGAAATGTCGTATTTTCTAACATCCGAAGTAGGTTTTCTGTATAATTTTAATACATGCATAATAGGTATTACGGTAATTTGTATAATAGAATTATTACTGTCCACGAAAGCGACATTTTCTCTAAGAGATGAGCTTTACGAGATTTATATGTTCTGTTCGCTTTTTTGCGTGAAGCCATTTACTGTTCGAGCAAATTACGGTGAGGAGATGGGAAATATCCGTAGGCGGGACTGAATCAATTCAATACCTAACACCCAAAGAAGAAAGCCGGCAAAAGAATATGAAATGACGTTCTGTACGTGAGGAACATTAAGTAGTCCGCCTGACTGGAAATGGGGATGGAAATCTTCTTATGCATTCAGTTGGACCAAACTATTTAGAATCAGTCAAAATCGCAGAAATGATTACTGTAGGTATGTGATACTAATATTATCTATTTATTTATTCCTTTTTACGCCTATAGGGCTTTTACATTCGGTACATAATGTTTATACTTTTTAACATAAAATGAACAAGGTTAATAAAAATTATTTCTTACATTACAGTGGCTTACAGTTTGATAAATTAGGAGAAAAATTATAACAATAATACACAGAAATTGTCACAAATAATACGTGAACAAAAAACTCTTTAAGTATGTTTAAAAAATAATTGTTACATAAAAATGTCGATATGATTTGTATAAATGTTTGCTAAACCATGTAAGTTAGGAATTGACGAGTTTGTCAAATAACTTTTTTGTGAATGGTGGCACTAATTTGGTCCTTATGCCTAGTGAGTCGAATAGGCACTCTTAAATTGACTACACTCAAGAGTTCGAAACTAACGCTGCAAATTTAAAATAAAAAAGAAGCATTATGTATGTATGTTTAAGGTATTTAATAGAATAGTATAGTTTTAATAAAATAAGGTATTTAATAAAATAGTGTAGTTAATTGGTTCTAAAGAGATATTTAACCTAAAATTAATAAATATTAGAAACTTTCGCTGAATTCTCTCGACATTTTTAAGTGAATTTTATGATGAAAAAGTTGTCTTCATAATAAAAAGTAACATACTTGCAGAACTTAATAATAACAATATTAAATTTTATCTAGTTCTTTTTTTTTAATTTCAAAAAGTACACAGAAATGAAATGAAATTTTACAACAGAAAAGAACATAAACACTTTTGCATAGACAAAGGTACACTTGTACGAGTACGTATAATTTGCATCTGCAATTCGCTGGGAGTTTTATTTAATTGCAAAAGCCAGGTTGTATTACCTCTGTGAAGATGCAAGGCACCTTGTATCGAAGGTAAAATGGCCCTTTGCTGTTTAATTAGATTATTATTTAATATTAGAATTTTAATCTTTGTCGCTAGACGAAGCCGGCGGCAGATCATTTTCCTCTTCAGCATCTCCCGGAAATTCAATTACCCTCTGCCTGCTCCTATCAAGATGCTGCAACCTGACAGGAGAGGATGAAGGGATGGAAATAAAATAACATGCCTATATATTCTTCAACTTTATTTCCCACCGGCTGCGCCAGTGTTATTTGATATTTAGTGAGGGTAGATATCTTGGTTCTAGAACAGTAAGTTCTTCAATGATAATACACTGTTCTAATAGTAATGTCGTTTAATGAATTGATACTCTGATTTAATTTAATTGTAAATCCGCAAAATACACCGAACTAATGTCTAACTAAATGATCCCTTATCCGGTGAAATCGATAACTTTACGATTTCGGATCGAAAGGCGTAACTTCCGGCGATTCTATACCGATTTTCCGAGCATGGTTTCACCGTTGACAGCCAAACCGATATTGATAATTAATATATATGAAATCGATATACGCTGGCAACACTGGAGATGTTTTTTATGAATTCATTTTCCCAAACGTCAACCGCCAAACAATAAGGCGCGAATATTAATAAATTGACAATGTTGAATTGAAATACTAACCTATATTTATGCATTGGCAGTCCGCATATATTTGTTGGCACTATACGGGAGTTAATTAGTTAATGAGGTCTTTAGTCATATTTCAACCACTTTCGATTGTCAAGGATCGAACGGAATATTTTTACCTTAGGAGGCCCCGAGGAAAATAATTTTCCTCAGGGCCTATGTCATCTTTGGGGTGCTGTGTGGAGGGTTTTTTTAGGTAAAGGAAGGAGAGGAAGTTTTGGGAAGGAAAAGGGTACGAAGGGTGGGTAGGAATCTGGGAGTCAATGTGTCTAGGAGTGACGGATGTACCCTCCAACTGCGGTGCAAGGGGATGAATCGAGAGAGACCAGCAGGAGAGGTCTAGGTTGGTCTCCCTCAACCAATCTCTCTCGATCCGACGAATGAATTATTCGCGTCTTGTATGAATTATATTAGACTATGTAGATCCATATATTTTATACGAATTCTTTCAATTCTAAGAGCTTCGTTAGTTGAACTATGTTCTAATCCGCCAACTTTAGTCAGTTATCAATGTTTGCGAACACGGTTAACAATTGGTAATCCGACCGACGATTGATAAATTTTGAGCGCGTAGGAACAGATAAGTTTCGGTTTGCTGTCAATATGCGCATGGTTACCCAAAATTACTGGCTTATTAATGAACGTAGTTCAGATAACGAAGCTCTTAGAATTGAACGAAATCGTATACGATATATGGATCGACATATTTTAAAATAATTATTTTAGACAATTATATTGTTTATCTACCAAACAATGCACATTTAAATATTTGGTAAAGTATAATATTTTATAACAAACAAAATAAACTTTTAATTGAGTTTTTGTCTTTTAAAAATGAGTTCCAATCGAAAAATAAGTAAGATAAGACTTCGGCCGCTTTTCCTACTCGAACCCTGACAGCAAATTTAACTTTACGTGTGGAACAAAGTTTAATAAATTCTGTCAATAAAGAAAGAACAACAAATATTTTAAAAAAACACCTCGAGAACAATCAAAGACTCAGACCTCAAAAATATCGAGCGTTCTTACTGAATCCATAAGGGCTCACGTTTTTAAGTAAATTCTCCCATACTTTGATTTACGCTTGATGCATCCGAAACTGCTAAATACTAATATAACAATGAAACGAGACGAAATGGAGTTTGCTGTAATTTGGTGAAAAAATGTTTAGGACAAATTAAGGATGCAAAGAAAAAGATAACCAACCACTTACCACTGTACCTCTGCGAAGGAACACACAACGCGACACAACGCAATTACACTGTAGTTATATGATTCCACCGCGATACTTCGAGGTAGTTATCGGCACAACAAAACGAATTAGTACAAAAGGAAATATTGTTTTTTTTCGAGACAGTCAAATACCTTCTTTTTAGTTAAAAAAACGAGATTATGTATACAAGAAACACCAACAACTTGCTTCCAAGGTAGTCACAATTCTTCTTCCGTTTTTCAAAAACAAATGCAATCGAATTTGCTATTTTTCTTGTCAGTGTTCCAAATTTAAAATGCTTTTCCAGCAAGGTGTTGTGACTGGGGATAGATAGGTACTGGATAAGTGATATTCCGGTAGGAACTATGCATATTCTCATTTCAAAACCAAACAACGCATGTCTGTGTAAAACTAATGTGGTGCGCCTACAAAATTAAAATGTATGTGCGGTGCTTGGCTATGACGCAAATAAAACACAGAGTGAAAAAATAACCTCTATAAAAATATGTTTAAAAAAGTGGTCTAGTTCGAACCTGGTGAAAATTACTCACGGGCAAAAATTTACCATCTCTTCTTTTGGTGTCCTGGTAAGTTCATAAATTTTTCATTTATTTTTATAAGTAGTTTTATATTTTATGATGTAGGTACGTAACAAATATTGATAGAGTAATAAAAGCTTTAGAAATTAGATATTAGGAACACATAAAATTTAACAATTAATCACATTTATAGTAGAATGTTATATTTTGTCATTAATAACTATTTTACATTGTTTATTGAAAAACAAAATTAAATTTAAAATACACAAAACGTCTTGAACCCATATCCAACCCATAATATACCAATACCTCAATTTGAACATCCCTGCCATCGGTCACCCCAAGCGGTTCGCTGCGTTTGGTGACTTAACAGGGGTGCGAGGGTTCATGGGTTGAAGTATGTCTCGGTCTTGGCGGCGGGTGCTTTTACCCACCATTGCGGGCCGGATTGGGCAAGACTGGTTGATGGAGACTTTTTGACCTCTCTTGCAGGACTCTCTCAACCCTTCGCCTTTCACTGTAGTGGGAGGAATGGATTTATAAGTCCGCCACTCCTGGAAACATTGACCCCCAGATTTTTTTATTTTTTTATTTATATGTTACTGTACGTTTATATTTTATTAAATAGTAAAAAAGATTAAAGTTAATACATGTAGATTAAAACAGAGCTCCATATAATGAACATAAAAAACCCATATTTAATCATTGAAGACATAAAATTAACAATTCAAACCAAAAACGCGAAAGGGAAAAATCAGAAAAACTTTTAGTCGCATATAGAAATTGAACCCAGGACCTCAGCGTAGCCGGGGCTCGATTTTTTTCTGATTTTTATATTTCACATTTTTCGTATAAATGTTGTTAATATTATCTTCAACGATTAAATGTTACATTTGAGGTCACAAGCTTCCATTATACGAGTATTATGTAATAAAAATAAAATATATGTAAAATATGTATAAATATTTAATATAGTATAATATGTAAATACATGTATATTTTTGTTATAATAGGTTTTTTTATATGAATACCGCATAAGAGTCCCAACTGCTCCCGTCTGAAGCCAGTGAGACTATGGCATCCCCAATTGGGGCATTTTGTGAGCCTGAAGTTATTGAGGAGGGGAAGGAGATAGGGAAGAGGAAGGTGGGGAAGTGCCTGGCTATTCAAATCTGGTCACCAAACACGGCTAATGCCATTTAAAGCAACGTTATGTTTCAATTCTGAATGGTGGTCTTACACCAGGGCGATACTGAGAGTATCTTCCACTCTGGAACGTGCCGCAAACATAATATATATTATTTTAAATGAATAAATTGTGAAATAACACAAATTAATCAAAAAAAATATTATTTGCCACGCCAACGGAATTCGGTCCCGCGACCTTCGGTGTGCGAGTCAAGAGCCTTACCGCTGGACTACGCCGGCCGTCATTAATTTAATTAAACACATTGAAAGATTTCGTCTAATGAGGCGGGTAAAGAAAACCATGTACCTATATAAATCAAAATAAAATAAACGCCCAGGTTGCCGGCACTGAAATTATAAAAATACAAAAACAATATATCAGTAAACAAATACAGTTTATAAATAAATCTATTCAGATACTAGCGAAATGAATATTTTCGAACTCAAAACCGAATTTATTTCAAGCTTCGATAGATCAAGAAACATAAAAAGACAAATATTCGGTTAAGAAGATATAATAAGAAAATTCCAAAGTATTTTCCTCTATTCTCGGTAAATACAGCACGAAAACTTGATGGGGGCGTAAAGAAAAATCGAAGACTTAGAGAGATATCGCTTTTCCTTATTGGGGAAGAATGAGCCTAAGTAAAGTTATTTCCTATGAAAGTGTATTGAGACCCGAATAAAACGAAGGAATTTCCGCCTCCGCCGAGAGACATTGGGTCGCCAGTCGCCAATGGAGAAGTGGAAGTTGACAATTGCGTTAAGCAAGTATCAATGGAATGGGTTATTTGCAGAGCAATAAGTGGCAATTGTGTTAGTAGAATATTAACGAAAATGGACTGTTTACAGAGGACAATTTATTGTATTAGAGAAGAATCGATGGAATGAGTTATTTACATAGCAATATACAAATTGTGTTAAGTAGTAGAGTATTAACGGAATGGACTGTTTACAGAGGAATAAGTTACAATTTATTGTATCAGCGAAGAATCTATGGAATGAGTTATTTACATGGAAATGGACAAATTGTTTTAAGTAGTAGAGTATTAACGGAATCGACTGTTTTTTTACAGAAGAATAAGTTACAATTTATTGTATTAGCAAAGAATCGATGGAATGAGTTATTTATATAAAAATAGATAAATTGTTTTAAGTAGTGGAGTATTAACGGAATGGACTGTTTTCAGAGGAATACGTTACAATTTATTGTAGGTATTAGCGGAGAATTGATGGAATGAGTTATTTACATAGGAATAGACAAATTGTGTTAAGTAGTGGAGTATTAACGAAATGGACTGTTTACAGAGGAATAAGTTACAATTTATTGTATTAGCAAAGAATCGATGGAATGAGTTGTTTACATAGAAATACATAAATTGTTTTAAGTAGTGGAGTATTAACGGAATGGACTGTTTTCAGAGAAATAAGTTACAATTTATTGTATTAGCAAAGAATCGATGGAATGAGTTATTTACATAGAAATAGATAAATTGTGTTAAGTAGTAGAGTATTAACGGAATCGACTGTTTTGTTTACAGAGGAATAAGTTACAATTTATTGTATTAGCGAAGAATCGATGGAATGAGTTGTTTATATAGAAATAGATAAATTGTGTTAAGTAGTGGAGTATTAACGAAATGGAATGTTCACGGAGGAATAAGTTACAATTTATTGTATCTATTAGCATAGAATCGATGGAATGAGTTATTTACATAAGAATAGACAAATTGTGTTAAGAAGTGGAGTATTAACGGTATGGATTGTTTACAGAGTAATAAGATACAATTTATTTTACTAGCAAAGAATCGATGACGTTCGTGTAATATTTGTGAAGAAAATATATATAAAAACTCTGTCAAGAGTGCATTAGAAATGTATTAAATGAGTACAAAACTGAATAAATACATAAACATATATTTTGTACTACTTCCTTCCTGTTAATATTATGTAATATTTTTGAGTTGCAAGATTACTGTTTAATTTCTAGACACAATATAATGGTATGATGAGGAAAACTATAAATGGTTTCTCATTTTTGTAAATTATACATGTATAAATCAATCCAATTGTAATCTGTAGATTTCCCTGAAGTAGATAATAACTAAAAGGAACTTAAATTTTTAGTAATTTTCGTACAAATAAATTCATGTATTCAACCTATTTATACTGCAGTGAATTCTTATTTTAACAATTTTTGTCTCAGCAGAATACAAATAAGGCAGAATACAAATAAGGCAGTAGAGTACATCGGACATATCAGTGGTGCCGAACAGTTTAAGGTCATGAATGGAAAAGAAGATGGTAAAAAGTATTAAATGTAAAAAAATTAAATAAAAATATTGATTTTTATTTTACGGCAATTTAAATGTTATTAATCTACGTTCTTTGAAGAAAATCTTTAAAGAATTTTCGCCCCTTTATTAGGTAAGAGCAGAGTCCCGGTAAGGGTTAAGTCCTGGATTCAATTCCTAGATGCGACTAAATCTTTTCTGATTTTTCTGTCCCAAATTTTCGCTAATATTGTCGTCAATGATTAAATATTACTATATTACAATTTAAGGTTTTACTCATTAAGTTAGGTAGATGTTCCAGTTTTTTTTTTAGTTTTTTAAAGGTCACAACGGTATGCTTCGTTTGTTTCCCACACACAATGTCGGCTGTCCGGTATAAACGGTAGAGTCTGTGTGTGGGTAGGTACAGTGACTGTGTATGGTCGATCGACAAACTCCACTGAAGCGCTTGCTGTCTGGGGTCTGGGGTGGTGCGCGGTGGTCAGATGAAAAGAAAGCAACGTAATTAAATTACCAATCAACGGACACTGGACTCGAAGGATTCGGCTTGTGGAAGGGGGTAGGGGCGGTAGGGGATGCTCCATAGTATACTGTACACAGGACATAGGGTTGAAGTTCAACGCTACGGTCGCCAAAGATATACAATACATAACTTGTTTTGATGCGCGTCAAACAAAATGCAATTGAATTATTTGCGATCTTAGATTTATGTAAAATGATAAAATATGAATTTAGATATTTGACGGCCTCCGTGGTCGAGGGGTAAGAATCTTGACGAATATCTAAATCCCGGAGTGTGCATGTAAATGTCTCGGTTAAAAACCACCATTCAGAGTGATACGTTCTCTGAAGAGAGCAAAGACTAGCTATAATTATAAATCTAGAATTGTGTGTTTACATATATGTAATAATATTTGGATGAATTTATAGCGCAATTTTTGTGAAAAAATCACCCCAAGGGCGCTGTGCAAACTTATAATACATTTCTACAATCTTACTTCCAACTACAAACTAGACAAACCATTGTAACAACTTATGGCTAAAAATTGCATCGACCGGTTTATCGATCACTGATACAAAACTATATGTACATGTACAATGATTGACCAATGAACGCGATGCTGTGTAAAAATGTACATATATTGTTTTATTTGTATCCTAGCTATCTACCGATCACCATCGTTCAATGACATCCAAGATTTCCTGGATAATCTTATTGGTGAGTTAAAAAAAACTAAGAATTATGCACAATATGTACTGATCGGGGACATGAATATAAATACTATAGGAGAAGTATTGCATAGGCAGTCCGACGACTACTTTTGTGCTATGGCTGAAAGTAACTTTATTTCCAATATTAATTCTCCAACTAGGGTACAAGATAGCTCTAGCACATGTTTGGATCATATATATACCAGAAATATAACAAATTCAAATGCATTTGTAATACATAATACAATCACTGATCATTACACCACTGCAATCAGTATCCCAAACTCAACACCCAAAAAACATAAAATTAATCACAAACAGATTATCGATTATGAGGGTTTATTAAATGATCTTAATAATAAAAATTGGGAATATGTTTACAAAGAGACTGAAGTTAACAATGCTCTAAACTATTTTATTAATGAAATCAATATAATCATAACAAAACACACAATAACTAAACGCATTCCATATAGTAAAATACATCTCACACCATGGATTACAAACGGCATTGTTAAATCTATACACAAAAGAAATCACCTTCATAAAATAGCTAAACGAGACCCATTGAACGCCACTAAACAGCAAAACTATTACCGATACCGTAATATCTGCAAAACCGTTATTCGCAAATGTAAAGAGCGTTATTATAAATTCTTACTTGATAAGGATAATTCCAGCAAAAACATGTGGAATGTTGTCAGAGAAATAACTAAAAGTAAAAGAAACACTAGTGCATCTGTAATAGAATTAAATACCGGAAATTTCATTATAACTGACAATCAATCAATTGCATGTCACACTAATCAATATTTTGCATCTGTTGGGTCAAATCTAGCAAATAAAATCTTATTAGAAACCCAGAAAACGGAAGACTCTTTAGCATCGACAATTGAAACTAAGGAACAATCTTTTTCATTTAATATTAAACCAACTACTGCAGAAGAGGTCTTAAAAATGATCAACAGCCTCAATACTACACATGCAAAGGGTCCAGATAGTCTAAATACACAAATACTAAAAAAAATTAAAAATCAGATTTCTGCTCCGCTATCATATATTTACAACTTAAGTTTTACAGCAGGAATATTTCCTGATCACTTTAAAAAATCAATAATTGTCCCAATTCACAAAAGTGGACCTAAATCTCTTGTAGAAAACTATAGGCCAATATCACTTTTAAGCGCGATATCCAAAGTCATTGAAAAGCTTTTCAAAACTAGGTTAAACGAATATGTGGAGGAACATAACATTCTAAGTCCAAACCAATACGGCTTTCGGTCGGGTAAGGGAACGGATGATGCCATCGCATGTCTCACTGAAACTATTGCAGGTAATATGAACCGTGGCAAGAAAACTATTGCCCTTTTCCTGGACCTGGCCAAGGCATTTGACACAATATCTCATAAAATTCTTTTACAGAGACTTAGAAATATAGGAATAAAAGGAAAAGCTTTTCAATGGATAGAAAGTTATATATCTAATAGATTTCAACAAACCAGAATTAACGAGGCTATTAGCACTTCACTAAAATACACTTTTGGGGTACCACAAGGAAGTACACTTGGGCCCCTTCTCTTTATTATATACATAAACGAACTTTGTAACCAACACATTGGTGGCAAAATTATCACGTTCGCTGACGATACAGTTATTTTGTTTGAAGGAGATGATTGGAAAGAAACACACCACCTTGCGAACACGGGTATAAACAGAGTAAAACAGTGGCTGGACACTAATTTGCTTACACTAAACATACAAAAAACAAAATATCTCACATTTAGCGCTACCCTTGCAGGTCAACCCAAAACACCTCATCACCTCACAATACATAATATTAAGTGTAGCCTTGGAAATAATAACCATACTTGTAAATGCGAAACCCTTGAATGTGTTAAATCTATTAAATATTTAGGTATAATAGTTGATAACCACCTTAAATGGAAACAACAAATTGAAAACACAGCTAATAAAGTGCGCAAGCTTATTTATATATTTATAGGATTGCGGGAAATTATAAAAACTAAAGACATTAAAAAATTATACTACGGGCTCTGTAACTCCGTCATAACCTACGGTTGCATTGGATGGGGTGGAACAGGTATAACAACATTATACCCGCTACTGAAGGCACAGAAATCCATTCTACGCGTCATTATGAAGAAACCCTTCAGATACTCGAGCGACGCTCTCTTCAAGGAGTTTAAGGTGCTTGATGTTCGACAATGTTACATAAAAAAAATAACAATCTGCGTCCACAAAAATAAAAACAAAACGATAACAATCGATCATAATCATCAGACCAGAAGTAAAAGCAGAAACGACCTTTCTATTCCAACAAGCAATACTGCGGCTTATCAAAAAGTTTTCTCATACCTGGGACCAAAAATATACAACAAAATCCCCTCTCAATTGAAACTGTGTGAATTATCATCCTTCGGTACTAAAATTACAAAATGGTTATTAGACTTAGGTAGGACAGATTCCGAAAAATTATTAAAAAACGTAGTCTGAGTTGATTTCTTCGATTTTGTATTTGTATTTTCCTATAAATTATTATTTTTTTTCTCTTCTTTTTTTCTTTTTTATTTTTCTTTCTTATATTTATATATTATATTTTTATTTTATATTTTACATATACCTACCTGGATTTTATTGCTTATTACTGCTAAATTGTATTTTCCTAAAAAAAAAAAAAAAAAAATTTTATTTTTCTTTCTTACATTTATATGTTATATTTTGATTCTACTTTATATTTTACATGTACCTATCTGGATTTTATTGTTGATTACTGCTGTATACCTAGAATAACACAACTTATATCCGATATTGTACCTAATATCTAAGTAACTCCCCCAATATGTACCATTATTGTTATTTATTATTGAATCCATTAATGTGAAATTATGTACACGCAACCTGCCATGTTGACTGTCCTAAAACGGGAAACCTTCCTAGTTGGGCAGTCAAAGCTTCCTTTTATATTGTTATATCTTGTATGTAATAAATGTAATAATAATAAATAAAAATAAATAAATAAATAAATTCATACTCTGTGCAGGCAGAACATTTACCTACATTTTAACATACACATTTCTATAAATGATGTAACTTTATTTTTTTATAAACATGTTTAAAAATATCCACATCTGTATCACACTGCCAATCTTCTTGGTTTTTATAAATAACTAGCACAAACCAGACAAACCATTGTAACAACTTATGGCTAAAAATTGCATCCACCGGTTCATCGATCACTGATACGAAACTATATGTACATGTACAATGATTGACCAATGAACGCGATGCTGTGTAAAAATGTACATATATTGTTTTAGACATACTCTGTGCAGGCAGAACATTTACCTACATTTTAACATACACATTTCTATAAATGATGTAACTTTATTTTTTTATAAACATGTTTAAAAATATCTACATCTGTATCACACTGCCAACCTTCTTGGTTTTTTATAAATAACTAACGCAGACGCGCGCAAAAACATGGGATATTATAATAATTTAAAGTTTGATGAATGCATGTTAACTAATAAGCGCCGACCCTTGGAAAATCACGAAATCCTATATTTCTTGTAAAAATTAACCTTAATAAAATTTTTTAAAATAAATACACATTTTTAACTCGGTATTAGATAATTTTATACATACAATAAACAGACACTTTATTGCTGAGTTTTAAAAATTACTTGATTGAATCACCCCTTTTCCTTCCCAGAACTTCCTCTTCTTCCTTTCCGTAAAAAAAAACCTCCACACAGCATCCCCAAAGATGACATAGGCCCCCAGGGAAATTATTTTCCTCAGGGCCTCCTGTGTGTTAAGTTAATGTAAAAAAGTATGATGTAATATAAAAAAATATACATATTTTATTAGTTTTTGGAGTTGCAAATGCAATCATGAGTATAAGTAGAAAGTCTCCTCTTATTCTCAAAATCTGGAAAAAGCTCAGGAAATATGAGAATTATGCTAATTGTTATTGATGACATATTAAAATATTACAGAAGAGCCATTCCCTCCGAATAGATTTGGAATAAGCCCGCCATCAGCGCGAGACCGGGAATATTTTTACATCCTCATCAAAATTGCGTTGTCAATAGATTCTGTTCTCTCCAATCTCCGCAAGAAATTCAATTCGACAATGGTAACTTTACTATGACATTATATTGTACAGAAAAGCCATAAGACGACATCTTTATCGCATACCTTTGGGGAAACGTCCCTCGGAGGCTCACCACTCAAAGGCTTTTGACAAAGCGCCATATCAATTCCGCATAATACCAAATAAATCGCAGCATAAAAAGCTTTAAAGGCTCTTTATGTTCCCAAATAAATGCCTCATCTAAATATCCCGTTTTGTATGAGACGATCGTATGGGAAGACACTCTTCAATACATACTCTCTGCGCCACACATGAATTGACAATAAAGGGTGATTTTTTTGCAAGGCGCGACTAAACGAAATTGTCTCTTTTCATAAATTTAAGCCGCAAAGAGAGAGAGAATGTCAAAATATATTGATTTCTTTGGTACAGCAAATTTATATGCTTATTTATACACATTTTATTAAATAAATGATAAATATAATAAAAAAACGAATGTGCTTTAGACTTTAGACCACACGACTGAAGTAAAACTTCACTAACCTATGCCGTCCATTAACAATATAACAATAACAGGAATAAAAATATCACCATCCCCATCAACTCAACTCAACTCTCAACTCTCAGCTCTCAGCTCTCAGCTCTCAGCTCTCAGCTCTCAGCTCTCAGCTCTCAGCTCTCAACTCAACTCAACTCAACTCACCTCAACTCAACTCAATTCAACTCAACTCATATCATTGATTAGCGTTTCACATTGATAACGTTTCATATTGATTATCGTGTCACATTTTTTCGTAACGTTTCATATTTTTTCGTAACGTTTCATATTTTTTCGTAACGTTTCATAACGTATCTATTCATCATTTTACCCCCCAAGTATCGAGCGTGCGTAAAGAAGTTTTACTTCAAAGAGCCTTATATTTCTTCAAATAAGTACATTACCGAGTTATAAAAAATAAGAAAAAGTATAATTAATTTTATTTACAATCTTTTCTTGAAAAATGTTATATAGGCGTCTTAAATTATTCACAAGCAAGAACCCCTCTCTCAGGCGAAGGTGAAGGCCTCCTCTAAAGAATTCCATTTGTCTCTCCCACATTTTATTAAGCCTAATCAATTCGAAAATGTACCTTCATATTAAAATAAGCTAGTAAAACATGTTTGGTCTGTAATGAACAAGATTAAGAAATGGATATTTAGCTGGTTGGAAATGGAGAGCCGACGAGAAAGAAGCCATTGACGCCGCACGAAAACGTGGCATGATTAAGTGATTCCTATAAATTGCCTAAATGTGAGACAACGAACAAGAAGCCATTATTTTGTGATGTTCCATCATATCAACCAATGCCTGCGGAGAAAATAATGTGATAACTAGTTTGAATTTCATTAACCACTCGGGCCACTTAGTGCTGTATTTGTCACGAAATATCAAAAGCCGTCATATTACGTTGTTCTGTATCTGTAACAATCGACACGTCCTCATAAAATTCTTTCTTTCTTCCTTTATATTTTGGTCGGATAAAAATGTGATAACAATTTTTAGATACTGGGAACAACAAAGTTTTCTTTTGCTTTAAATGTTTACCATTTAGCAGTTTAAAAATATGAAAAGAATGTCAAGCAGGAATATTCCAAAACAATCTCTAATCTGACAGATTTTGGAACTAACATGATACCTGCGTAATATTATAATTATATTAAGGGCCATTAACCAACCAGCGGCCGAGAATTCAAATTTCGTCGAAAGATGTTCTTACGATCGTACAGGGCGGTTTCAATAAGAAATATTGATTATTCTCCGTACCAGCTTTTTTTAAAATAATAACACAATAACGATTTTATTTCATTCAAAATTTGCTTTAAATTATACCTCCATTCAAAATTGCTGAAAGGCGTGATCATAAAACTTTTAAAATTATGTACTTTTTGTAATTATTTTTTGATCACAAGTATTTCTAATTTTTCAATAATATCTTTTTTTTATTTTTTTTTACTGTGAATACCGCACAAGAATCTCAACTGCTCCCGTCTGGAGCCAGTGAGACTATGGCATCCCCAATTGGGGTATGTTGTGAGGCTGAAGGTAGTGGGGAGGGGAAGGAGGTGGGGAAGAGGAAGGTTGGGAAGTACCTGGCTATTCAGATCTGGTCACCAAACACGGCTAAAGCCATTTTCAAGCAACGTTTCAATTCTGAATCGTGGTCTTACACCAGGGCGATACTGATAGTATCTTCCACTCTGGAACGTGCCGCAAATATACTATATATTATTTTAAATGAATTAATTGTGAAATAACACAAATTAATCAAATAAAATTTATTTGCGCACGCCGGGTTCGAACCCGCGACCTCCGGATTGTGAGTCAAGAGTCTTAGCCACCGGACTACGGAGGTCGTCAAAAGCAAATAAGAATGTAAAAAAAAAACTTTTATATTATATTAGTTTGTAAGACCGTAAATAAATAGACAATCTGAAGTATTTTCAACACAAAACACGTGCGCGGATCTTTTTTTTAAATGATTTTATTTAAACCAAAATAAAAATGATAATTTACTGATTTATTTAACTGCATGATTATATGATTTGAAATGTGTGTTGTATAATACAGATTTTTTTTGAAAATTTAATAAATCTGCCAACGACCTACGGTATAACTTTATTATGCTAAAAATAAACACATTTTCTCATAATTTAAAACATAACTTTACCAGATAAAAGAACAATCTTTCGAAATCGATTTATACTTTTTTGGTTGAAAAGAGTGAATACGCCAAAATTTTTATTTAAAAATGACAGATTTCTGGTTTTGTCCCTCTTAATTGAAACATCAAGTTATATTTTGAATCAGACAAACAACATAAGGTTTTAAAAATCAGGAAATATAACGTTCTATGAACCTGAATCATTTATGTATTTTAATAAATGAATAAAAAAGAGGTGAAAAGGGCCGGCAGATTTAACAGCCAGGACCGAGCGTAATAACATATGAGCAGAGCCGGTGTCGCACGATACATATTATTATAATATGTAGATAGTGTGGGCTTTATTTAAATGCACTGCTGGGGACCGACCACAGTGGCCATTAAACCTTTCCATAGAGCCGCGCCTTCCGCCCCTACTTTGTGCCTCTCCATAAATGTGACCGTTGACCTTCAAAGGGGTGGAAATTGATATTTGACGTTTTGTAGAAAGATCCATCGAGAAATTAGGTACGTAACGACTATAAAATAAATGTTTACATTGTTGATCCAAATGGAATAGATATAAAATATATGTTTTTTGGCTTATATTTACCTACCAATTATGTTTAATTAAATAATGATTTGTTTTAACTACACTTTAAGGATAAAAAACGGTTGCCATTTTTTTGAAGTGTTAATTGCTTTAGCAAAATTTTTAATTATCTATTCGATTTAGGTTTTTAACGATATGTATCTTAGGAATTATTGAAACAACTTCATAATTGTGTCTCATAAAATTTTTAAATTTTGTTTTTTTTTTTCTTTTAGTAACATCATGTATCTAGCCAAAACGGTTCCATGCCAACTTATAATCAACTCAACTCAAAACCTCATTGAAAAGACATCAAAAGCAATAGGCAAAAAAATAGGCCATAACCTAAACTAACGTAACCAATTTTATAAATATATTTTTTCATCGCTTTTAATGACTTTTAAAGGAGGTGTTGAGTTGAGTTCATTCTGAGTTGTCATATCACCCGCCAAAACACACTGCAACCCGCAACAACTCGACAGAACAAAAATGTTGTGAGGTGCAGTGATTTCCTCAACTCACTTTTCCCCTGGATTTTTTAATAGATAATTTACAAGTCTGCGAAATTGAAATTTTCTTACATAAATAAGTCCCAGAGAGAGGTTGTGTATACGCCATCGAAGACCGTCCTCATCCCTTTCACAGGTCTTGTACCAAGACGAAAAAACACAAGATATTAGAACTCTTACGATCCCTCTCTGAGATTGTTATACCTAGATCTACTAGCCGTGTACAAGTATACAAGAAAATGGGCAATGATGGCATCACAGCCCATTAGACAATCTGATATCATTAATTAAATGGCGCTATAGGTTTTAAAATTAAAGTGAATTTGCTTTTTACCCTTCTAAGGAATAAAGGCGTTACTTCGGTGGAGATAAAAATACACAATAATTAATCCTGCGCCAAGAGATTTAAAATGTTCGCTCTGCGCAAAATCCTATTGCCGCAAATTCAATTGCACACATTCTCACACTCGAAAACAAAATCTTCCATGAAAGCTTCGGTCTGCGAACACAAAAGCTCGGGAAAAAAGCTTCATCACGAATGCACGCGCAACATTCCGCGCTTCCCACCAATTCGTAAGCTTTATGCTTACATAAAGAACGGAACCTACTTTGAAAGAGGCTTTTTTATTGAATAAATAAATACATCCCGCTCGGTGGAAATGCGAAGTCGATCGCACGGAGCCAACACGTTTCACATGCGAGCTTTATCAACAGTATTATTTTTATTTTTTTATTATGTTTTCTTGCTTTTACGTTGTTTTTACGTTCTATCTTTGTGAAATTGAAAACTATTTTGTTTTGTTTTTATCAAGTTACGTGGGATAAAGGAACGAGAAGTTAATTTTAATTGCGTTGTATTTTTACATGAAAAGAGATTATTAATGAAATTGAAAAATGTTTCTGTGGCGTTTGGTGAGTATTATAGTAGTTGGGCGGCTTAAAGAAATCAATAACATTTTTTTAAAATACTATAAAGTGCAAATCTGCGTTTTGGGAGGCAGGTATGGATACCGCCACCCCGGGACCACTTATTGGTTTACCAGCACCTCTGTCATAGGTCACCCCAAGTGGATCGCTATGTTTGGTGACTTAGCAGGGTGCCTCGATCTACTAACTATATACAAGTATCTGGGTTCATGAGGTGATGTTTGTCCGGATGTTGTCTGTCTACCAATTGCATGGCAGACCGGATCGGGAGAGTCTGGTTGAGGGAAACGTTTTACCTCTCCTGCAGGACTCTCTCGGAACACGGCCTTGCACTGCAGTGGGAAGGATAGATTCATACGTCCCTCAGTCTTCGGCACACTAACTCCCAGCTCAACCCACCTCTCATACCTTTTTCCTTCCCAGAACTTCCTCTAATTCCTTTCCTAAAAAGACCTTCCACATAGCATCCCAAAGATGACGTAGGTCCTGAAGGGAATTATTTTATTTTGGAACTAATCTAAAAAAAATAATGGTTCGCCAGCGTGATGAAATTTTGCACAGTTTTTTCCAGTTCATCCAATTACTTAAAAATAAACAAAAAATATTTGTTATCCTTCAATGTTTTGTAATTTTAGGGTATAAGGAAAATAAAAATTACGCCAAAATGCAAAACGCGAGATTATTACATTTAAATTGATAACCTTCTCAAAATTAGGATAATTTTCCCCAAAGTGCCTACAAAGCAGACACAAAACAAATTCAACAAAGCGGCTGTTTATGATAAACTGTAAAAGGAGGATTTGTCCACTTGGGGTTTACTGATCCTTGAAGGGGTGGATTCGGGATTATCTGTAAGGGGGGTGGGTGGTGGGATGGAGAGGAGGGGGAAATAGAGGAGGACCATCGAATATCCGGTATGCCATTCTAGCGGAGCCGGAAATGCCAAAATATACACGTCTTAGTTTCTTTTCAAGCGACACTCTAAAATATTTTTGTGGATTTTGTAAGAAATAACGTGCCGTATCGAAAAAATTGTCTATTGGTCTATTTACTGTGTAGATGATATTATGTACTTAGTTTTTACCTAAGTGCATTAATTAGCTACATGGGTACATAAGAAGTAGTAAATACTACAATGGATTCTATTATTTAAAATAATTTTAATGTTTTTTTCCAAACAAGGCACCTTTGGCTTAAATTAATAGCTACATAAATCGTTTAGATTTTTTTAAATGTTGGTAATTATTACTGATTTATGTTACTCGTAACACAGAAACCAAACAGAGATTTGATTGCCAATAATGTTTTGAAAATATTATTTTGATTCCCACCCAAATTTATAACTAACGAAAACGGTCAATAATGTGGTCAAAACATTCTTAGTTTCTTTATCTTTAAGTCTACTTTCTTTCAGTTCTTTCTTACATATTATTTACTCACTAATTACAATATTTTTTGTTACTAACCTACACGATTCATTAATTTATAATGATTTTTCAATTTATATTATGATTTTTTAAACTAATCATGATTTTTATTTTTAAATTTATTTATGATTTTCTAACCTTACTTATTACTTACATAGCCGTTATTACTAACTTACACGATATTTTAATTTACTAATTTAGCTAGAATTCCCTCACCAAACACAAGGGCATTGTCTCTTTATGGTGAGAAAAGGCAATTTTATGTTTTTTTGTTAAAAACTTATGTAACTATATAACCGATGTAACTTTAAATGTATTTTTAATCTGTATTGCCAAAATATATAAATAAAAAAATAAATAAAATAAAAATAAAAAGTTTTTTATATCTAGAGTTTCAACTGCTCCCAACCGTACAACGCCAGTGAGACTATGGCATCCCCATATCCCCAATTGGGATATTATATGGTGTCCGAAGAAGGTTGTCAATGGTTGTAGTAGGAATCAATACATTTTATTAACAACGTTTGGACGTTACAAATTGGTTCCATGGCAATTCAGAATCAACTCAACTCAACACCTCTTTGAAAAGTCATTAAAAGCTACGAAAAAAAATTGAAATTAGCCCATACCTTCATCAACGTAACCTATTTAACCATTTTTTTAATCACTTTTAATGACTTTTCAAATGATGTGTTGAGTTGAGTTGATTCTGAGTTGTCCGGTCACCTACAAACTAACGAAATGCGGAAAGTATGAAACTTGTTATTTAATTTTTTTTTCTTCTTATTTATAAAAATAATGCACAATTATTATTTTTTCTTATATATCTACCTACTTACCTTACTTAGAGGCGTGCAATCCGTAAAGTTGAAAATCTGTACCCACAGTAAGAAAAACCAATCATTAAAATAAATTAAAGCAAATTTAAATTATGTAATAATTAAAGCACTTTTTTCAAGAATTTGGTTATTAGGTAAATTGTGCATTAATATAACACAACTATCTGCGAAAGGTTATAAAAAATGGTTACATAAAATAATAAATTCGTACCCGAACATGAGAAACTGCACACAGCACTTTTTACAATCGCTCCACACAGAAGGCCTTGAGAAAAAAACAATTCCTTCGAGGCCTATGTTATCTTTGGGGATGCTGTGTGGAGGATCTTTTTAAATTAAGGAAGAAAAGAGAGGAAGTTCTGTGAATGAAAAAGGTAAGAGGGGTGGGTAATAATCTGGGGGCCAATCTGTTCAATTTATACACACGTATAAATCCATCTCTCCCATTGCCGTGCATGGGTCGAGAAAGTCCGGCTGAAGCGGTCAAAAGGTCTCCCTCAACCAGTCTTTCCCGATCCGGCTCACCACGCAACACGGGGGCTAACGCATCCGTCTCCAAGACTAGACAAACCTCACCCCATGAAACCGAGCACCCCTGCTAAGTAACCAAGGTGGAGGGGTGTTGGTTAGCCAACAAATGAATCCTGAGGCGGCGGTACCCATACTCGCCTCCCAAATTGTGTACACAGCACGTCTTTGGCCATGGAACAACGCATGCTACATAATACATAACTTTACGAAGGCGGCGTTCGATAGGATACATTAAATTATGTGTTTTCAAAAGGCTTTCAAAAATCAAATAGAAATCCAATCATGTGTATAGGTCAAACGGAATTCATTGCGATATGGATATTTAGATCCGCCGATATCGCATACCTAATTGGCTCACTGTACGCTGTATGCTTACTCCGCACCTAACACTATTACAGGTGGCGCTTGATGGAACGATTGATATTTGCCCAGTGTACGTACAGTACAGCGTACAGAGCACGGCTTGTCAAATTATATTTCACAAATAAATATTTCTTTGATATTTTTGCTTAAAAATAGAAGCCATAAAAACTTCAGAATGTCATATATAACATCGCCCCAAAAGCAGAAAAAAAGCTTTTGAAGGAAAACGCATTTAGGGATTTTAAGAAACGAAAAAATGTTATAAAATATTATTACGGTGAATATTAATTCTTTATATAGGTGAGTGCTTGCATTATGTTACTGCTTACTAGCTGAAGTTGCGGCGCTGCCCGGATTTTTTTCTACTTGTAGGGGAGAGAAAAGGGAATGGTGTGTTATTTTGAATCAAGTGTGTAAAATTTCATCAATCTCGGAATAAAACTGGATGTAGTTAGTATATTTGTTATATAGGTACATACATAACTTTTACGGTCATAAGTAGAGATGCCACGAAAAATGATTTTGCCGAATACCGAATATTCGGCTAAGCTCTCTCGGTGACACTTAGTACATCTTAGCAATCAGTTTTCATGAATAAAAATCATGAATTTAACATATTAAAAACGTTTTCATAAATTTGAACTCATGAATTAAAAATCGTTTTCATAAATTAATAAAAATCAACTAGATACATTTCACAAATAAAATTTACTTTCACATGAAAACTGTTCGCCTAGATCGGACAGCAGAGCCTTACAATCACAAGTGGTGGTCAGCAAAAGCAAAACATTATCCAAGCCTAGCAGAATTTTTTAACATTTATTTATCATCTCCTGGTAGCAATGTATAGTGAGCGGCTATTTTCGGAAGCAGGTTTAATTTATGAAGAAAAGATCAATTGTTTGCTATCAACAAATGCTGAAAAAATTGTTTTCATTCGTCATAACTTACCACTGATAGATGTTAAGTATTAAATATTCAGTTTTTTTGTTAAAATAGAATTTTTTGTTAGTAATATATTTTTTATTATGTTTTTTTCATGATATGCTATTTTTTTACTATTCAGTATTCGGCCGAATATTGCGAACTATTCGGCCGAATACCGAATAGTAAAAAAGTAGCCGAATAGGCCGAATACCGAATAGTAGCCGAATATTCGTGTCATCTCTAGTCATAAGGTTGTACTATCCTATATATAACTATATATAATATATCTATATATATAACTATATCTATATATATAACTATATCGATCAATAAAAAATCTTCTTGACTGTATTCTCCTTCAACGTGACATTGACTGCGTCTCAAACTGGGCCAAAATAAATGGCTTGAACTTCAGTACACCCAAGTGCAATATCGTCTCGTATACAAGATCAAAGAAACCGCATGTATTTCAATATACAATTAATGAAATTATTCTCCAACACCTTAACCAAATCAAAGATCTAGGAATTATTTACGACAGCAAATTAACTTTTCACCAACACATCGATGATTTAATAAGCAGAGCATACAGGCTTCTCGGCTTCGTAATTAGAAACTCATATCCGTTTCGTAACACAAAAACACTGACGTTATTATATAACACACTAGTCCTGAGTGTACTTGAGTCAAATTCGATCGTCTGGGCCCCACACGAATTAACATACACTTTACGCATTGAAAGAGTCCATAAGAAATTTTTAAGGTTTTTATTCTCGCGGCTCTATGGACGTTACCCTTGGCTTTACCCATCGATTTATATATTAGGCATGACCAATTACCACTCCCTAGAGACACGTAGAGGTATTGCTTTGCTTAAATATTTTTTTCAGATAATCAACGGTCACTTATCTAATAATGAGATACTGGCCCAATTAAATTTTTTTGTACCAGAGTCTCACTCTCGAGGACGTCATCACAACCTCCTATATGGTAGAGCAAGCCGCACTAATTTATTTATGAACTCACCTGTGGGGAGAGCTACGTGCTTTTTGAATGAAGTGGATAAAAAAATAGATTTATTTTTTGTGTCCTATAGCGCATTTGTAAGATTTTTGGCATTGCATATACACTGCATAAATGGTACAATTATAACGTCTTAGGCTATATTGCCTGTAATTTGTTATAAATATATGTACAAATTATATAAATAAATAAATAAATAAATAAATAAAGATGTGTCCGTATATTTTTCAGATTTTCGATTGAGTTTCACTAATATTGTCTTAATTTAATTAAAATATTACAAATTGAGGTTTTACTCTTTAAGTTAAAAATAAAAATCAATATTTATTTATTTTTCTTCACTTTTTGTTGTGAATGGATTATTGATAATAAATACACTTTCTTCACAACAAAACACTTATTCAGACTTAAAATGGATAGTGTCGTCTAGGCTGTCCTATAATGTATAGGACGCCTAGAGGCTAATATCTTCTCTACTAAGCTCTCAAAATATCTCTGATCTCGAAACTTAACGTACTTATGTACTACCGACATCTATCGGATAAGTCTATAACCTCTGAGATCTGTCTACACTAGAATAATCTACGTCTTGTAGCTTGAACTAACACACTTATTTTTAATGTTCTGTTTTTCACATATTGAACCGTGTTTAAGATGGAATAACCAGACAAAACCGGAAATATGTAATTTTTAAATAAAATTTCGAAACGGAAATATGAGACTTTTCCACAAAAAAGTATAAATTGATTTCGAAAGATTGTTCTTTTATCTGGTAAAGGTATACTTTAAATTATGAGAAAATATTTTTAATTTTAGCATAATAAGGTTATACCGTAGGTAGTTGGCAGATCTGTTAAATTTTCAAATAAAATTTTGTATTATACAACACACATTTCAAATCATATAATCATGCAGTAAAATAAATCAATAAATTATCTGGGAAAGCTATGTTTAAAATCATTTTAAAAAAGATCCGCGCACGTGTTTTGTGACTAAAATACTCCAGTTTGTCTATTTATGTACGGTCTTACAAACTAATATATTTAATATTTTTTTTACGTTCTTATTTTGCTTAGACATTATTGAAAAATTATAATTAGATACTTATGATCAAAAAAAAATTACAAAAAGTAAATAATTTTAATAGTTTTATCATCTCGCCTTTCAGCATTTTTGAATGTAGGTATAAATTAAAGCTAATTTTGAATGAAATAAAATCGATATTGAGTAATAATTTTAAAAAGCTGGTAAGGAGACTAATTAATCTTGCTCATTGGAACCGCTCTGTACGATCGTAAGAACATCTTTCGACGGAATTTGAATTCTCGGCCGCTGGCTTATTAAGGGCCCTTAATATACCTATAATTTAAATAATTTAATCCAGGCCCGTTATAGATCACGAAAATAATAAAAATACACATTTTCTGACAACACTACCGCTGACAAATTTGGGCTACCAGGCGCCAATGACGGGGAGGAGGTACAAAACGACCATCGCAGATGATAATGAGACCGCCGGCGGGCAGCGACGCTCAGCGCCCGTACTCCATCCCACCGTCCCATCGTCCCACCATACACATCCCCGCAGCGATCGGGTCCAAATCGCATTATAAAATGGCGAACGCTACAAGCCGGAGAGCGGGGGCATTTAACGCTTATTTGGGCCCAATTTCAAAACACGCTACAATCCAATAATGTCATAATACGCGGACCGGAACATTGGGGCTTCCCGGCCCAACCAGCTCGAGCGGCGGGTTCGTAAACCGAAAATTAGCCGGGAAAATGACATTTTTTGACAGATTATGTGAAAGGTATGCAAGGTTGAATTAGTACTTTTGCTGTAGCGCTCTGTACGCCTGAAAGAGTATGTTCACTCGTTTGACACTCCTTTATAAAATGTGTTCATTCCTTCAATTTAATATGTTCGTTCTGTTTTTTTTACACAAGTATGAAATTTTTACCTGTATGAATCTATTAGTTCTATGAACTGTTGTAGACCTCGTGACAAAAAAGTGTGTTTATTCTATTATTTATTATATCAAAATCAAAATTTCCACCAAAAATTATAAAATTTGTAAGATGGTAATTAAATACCTATCTACTAAAACATAAATATGTTATGTAACATTTTTTATTGCAAATAAGAAATCACAAATGTCACTCGTTGTATGAAATCTGATGGGATACAAAGGTAGTATCTAACAAGGCCACCATCTTGAACCGGAACCGGAACTTTATATTTTGCAGACAAAAATTTACAGATATATTTTCTTCTGGTCCTGGTCCTGCTTTACGACAATTTGGCACTAAGTCCAATTATCGTAAAGCAATTATACATCTTTTGAAAAAATCATTAAAAATTACATTTATGTTTTAGGTCTCTGAACTTTTGACGTGTAGGTAAAATCTTTTTTTTTTATAAAATAATAAACTTGTGAACATAATAAAAATAGATTTTGGCTGAAAAAACGCTTTTAATTTATGATATTTTTACTACAATCAAAAACATTTTGTGAGTTTACTACTACATTTATTTCCTCTTTCTTGTTTACACGGAAATAACTGCATTTATCCAAAGATGTGAAGGTATCTAAATATATACAATATGTATAGGTAAAGGAGGTAAATTAATACATTGACCAACTTTTTTATTAATTAGTGTCATATAATTTGGTAACGGAATAATAGTAATAAGGTGACATTTATATAACCCAGTTATGTATTATTCCACTTTAAGTGCGCTTTATTAAAATAATAGTAGTTTATTCCAGAATATATATGCATTCCATATTTCTAAATAACAAAAAATAAATAAGACAAATTATAAGAAGAAGTAACAAAATTAAATAATAACGAAAAAGCACTAAAAATATGAATAATGAAACTGAAAAATATTAAACAGGAAAAAGTGAATGCAACAGCCGTTTATGGAGGATATTTGACTGTCTCTCAACTACAGGAGGTCAACAGGGGGGGACCATCCAGGCTAACATGGCAGTGATGATTGTATTCTTCCATTGGCGTAGTCTGCGCCATAAGCTTCTCATGCGGTGGTGGAGAAGTGCACTGAAAGCGTGCCCTCGTTCGTTCCTCCAGAAACATTTCGGTAACGTTTCTGAGCATTTTCATATTCCATAAATAAGGCAATAATTAAAATGAATGGTTTAAATTTAACAAATCTACCAGTACATGTATGTATTAAATTGTGTAATAGGCGTGACCAGGTAGGTATCTAATAAAAAACCTTTACAATATTATGAATTATTTTCTTAAGCACCCCTTACACTTTTGTGTGATGGGATTTTTGATGTAGCTTTTTATTTTATTTTTACATCCAGTGTCGGGTGGAAAATCCATTAAAAATAAATGTAAGCGAAATCACTTTAGTCACGGGTAAAATACTTCATATTATATTCGGCGCCGGGAAACTTTATGGATCTGTGCCTTTAATGTAATATTAAAATGCGCTTAGATAAAATAAAAATGGTTTTATTATAATAGCATAAAGCAAATATGATAGGACCCATGTACCCATACAACGAAACATAGACAATTTGATAAATATCTTATATCGCTTTATAATATGTAGCAATACTTTTGATCAATTATTATCAAAAACACTGATTAAACAAAATTTTACACAACACCGCGTTGTGTAAAATTCTGGATCAGACCGTTAACAATAACACTTCTTATATAGATGTCGATAAGGTTTTAATTCCCGTCTTACATCAGCCGCCTATTTTGATTTATAAAGTGTTTTTTTTTTTTGGAGCTCGGGCACAAATATTTAAATGTTTTAGCATAATTTTCTAAAGAATTTAATTTTCCACATTACACTATATGTGTAATTTGGAAAATTAACATTAAAACTATAACCGAAAAGGGGTTTGTAAACGGGAATTTTTAACTTTAAAGCAGTTTTTATGGGCCTAATGCTTTATTTTTTTCTGAGCTTATAAAAAGACTCAATACAATACTCGATTATTTCAAAGGCAAATATTTGTTTTTAAAAACGCCAAGAAATTGTATAGGTATTCGAAGACTATCCGAGAAAAGTACTGGCGACTGGGATTTGAGCTCAAGGCCATCCGCTATCAAGGATTATGCTCAGTGTTCAGAGCAGAAGTCAGCAGAGTCCTTTGACCTGCTGAGTCGATGCAACTTTCTTCTTTTCATTTTTTTTATATTTTAACAAAAAATTTTAAAATAAAGTACCTACTCAAAAGGGGGGAAAATATGCTCTTTTAAAAAATAAGCAATGTGTATCACATAAGAGCTATGTAATTTGCCGTCGTTAATTATCTAGGCGCACGAATTTGTATCTACTCGGCATACGAAATATGTACATAAAAAACATTCCTCTTTACATAAAATTAATTGAATGCATGCTATAATTTGTGGCTTTCCAGATAATATATCAAGAATCCAAAAAGAAAACAATTTCACCAAAACGACTGTAAGTTGTTTTGATTATATCAGTGTTTGTATTTAAATTCAATTTGATTAAAAATCACTTTTCAATTCCGTTAAGAGTCGATCAAATTGACTTTGTAAACCGCTGAATGCCACAGGTAATCACACTTTCATGTTTCCTGTACAAACTCATTTAAAAATCAACCACTTCACTTTTAATCAATTTAAAAATCTGTTTAATTCAATAACGCGACAAAACGTTTAATTTGCTAATAGAATGTCATTCCCTGGTGCGGGGCAACCCTACTTAATTGCAGGGTATTCAATAAATAATCAATATATTATTTACATTCATAAAAGTACCTACTTTGAGCACTACTACTAAGCAGGACTTTAATTTAAAATATGAAGTACCTATAATGAATATAAATAGAAACGCAATTTATTTTTCCAACTCTCTACTTCTGTTACTTTGTTTTTAATTGCCGATCCGAAACTTTAATGTTTCTAAGAAGATTATGTTAACAATTATTATAAGCAATAATTATTGGCCTAATATAATAATTGTTACCCTTTGTGCTATGCATAAAAATCTTGTCTTAAACATTAGTTTATCAATTAAAAAATAAGATTATGTTAAGTTAAATTTAAGTATATTGACATTTCGAGTATTACTCTTTCACTTTCCGAGATAGTTTTATTACACATATTTGACAATTCGGGGTCGTGCAAATCCTAATTTACGTTTGGAAGATTGTAATCACATATGGCAATAAATTGGACATCAGGATATTTAGCTTGAATTATTTCTACGTTGTATTTTTTTATCGTTATTGTTATTATTTCTCACTGTAACTACATTTTTGTTGCTTGTATTTTTATTTCATGTATGTACTTTTTTTCTATCGTAACTTTATTTATATTATTTCTTTCACTTGTTAAAGTTGTACTCCATTATTTATTTATATAAAAGTCCTCTGGGAGTAAAATAAATCACCTTAATGTATTGATACTTCCATAAGGAAGGTTTAGGTTGAACTGAAACCGGTTGGTTTTTTAATTTTTTATATACACAATAAAGTGTTTTTCAATCAAAGCTTTTTTTAAAAATTATTTATCACTTACCACAAAGTGATTGCTACCTGTGAAAGTTTATAACGTTAATCTTAACTGATAATAATGTCAAATTTGACAGAATATAAACCTAAGTGTCAGTGACTTGGAATGAGTATAATAAAATAAATGGATACTTGTTTTGAACAACAAATCTAACAAATAATTATTGTCTAATTAATTTGTTCAGTCATCAAATCTCGACCACCCCAAGGTAGGTACTCTGAGAGTTAGGGTTGGTTGCCTTTCTTCTCGTGGCGAAAGTGACAAAATCCAATCCAATTATTGGCCACAATGGCAGCCGTGGCGGTCGTTACTTAACGGTAAATGAGGCAAATATTTGCGGTAACCCGACCATTTTGTACACAACAATCACAGTCAATCTGATTCATTACCGCCTCGGGGATGGGTAGCTAAATACCGACAATTAGAGAATATAGATGTTATAAGGATGCAGCTAAGCTAAGCTTTTTAAACATCAACCCTAAAAATTATTTTGGGGAAATCTGTGTTTAGGGTCTTTTTAAGCCTTCAGGCCTCGACTAGGCCTCGTAATAAAATCCAAATAAAATTGGAATATTTCTGAATGTATCCGTAACTAAAACTATATAACTAACTAAAAAGTGTTAAAAAATCAAATTTTATAATTGAAAATGAATACGAAATTTTTGAAATACTACATTTTTGCATGCAAACATAAAAAAGTTTTAAAAATGGCCACTTTACGTTTTTTCTAACAAAATTAATGGTAAACGAAAAACAAAATTAGGCAAATTTTATTTTTTTGATTCCTAAAAGTTTCATTTTTTTTTTCAAATTACGGTCGGAAACTTTGGATTCATAAAGGTG
The DNA here is from genome assembly GCA_917563855.2 of Limnephilus lunatus. NCBI lineage: Eukaryota > Metazoa > Arthropoda > Insecta > Trichoptera > Limnephilidae > Limnephilus > Limnephilus lunatus. The sequence goes on from OU830595.1 coordinate 101,879,508, forward strand.
TACGTTGTTACTCAAATGTAATGTTGCGGTTAACTTTTATATTTAATATAAAGCGTGGTATTTTGAACACATTTCTAACTATGATAATAAAGGAGACAACGATTTCTATGAGACCTATATGAGTTGTTCGGAAAACCGAACAAATAGACTTGACGGGTTAGGAAGGAAAGAAAGTTCTGTGAAGGAAAAGATACAATGGATGGGTATCTGAGTGTCAGGAGTGACGGACGTACGAATCCACACCCCCACTGCGATGGATTGAGAGATTTTGACTGGAGAGGTCAAAGTGTCTCCCTCAATCGACAATGAATGATTACTATTAAAATTATATACTTAATTTCACAAATTCAAACATGAATCAATTTGGGGTGAAATTTAAAAAAAATGGCGCTGTATAAAATAATATAAAATTAAGTGTTAAAATTAAAATTAACACAATTAAGTGGCTTGAAATATACTGGTTTGGAAACGCTGAAACCCAACATTCTTGCACAAGAAAACAAATGTTTTCAATAAAACAGTTTTCTTAATCACTTAAAATTTATAATGGGACATTCGCCTCTAAGCGAGCGGGTTGTCTTGTGACACATCGTGTACACTTCTTTCCTCGTAGGACCTACCCCCTAAAGGCAGCTTCCTTTCTTCGTTCCTTCTCAACCAAGAAACCCACATTTTCGCAATCAATTTCCTATTGTTAATTAATTGGTTTTCTTTACATTCCGCCATGCCGTGTTACCGCATAAATTCGACCCACTCTAAGAAGGTTTATAAAGGAGTATTTTTCTTCCTCTCAAGAGCGATTATAAAATGAGTGATTATTCTTTGTTATCGGTAATTATTTGGAATTTGATTACCATAATCAATTTTTTTTAATTAATTTTTTGGTTTTCTTTTTTTTGCAATAGCTCCACAAAGGAGTCCATGGGCAAAACAAAATTCCCCTTAGGGCCGTGGTCATATTTGGGGATGCTGTTTGGAGGGTATTTTTAAGGAAAGGAAGGAGAGGAAATGAGATCCCTGACTCGTATGTGTGGTAAAACAATGTACGATCGTGTGAGAAATGTGAATAAAAGCAAAGATTTTTTTTTTTAGGTTTTCTTTATTCATTGAATTTTTTTATTTTTATTACATAGATTGGGGATTTTTCGACCACTATGATAGGCACATGCCTGTGTTGTGGTGGTTGATTAAAGAATTTAAGGCTGATGTAAGCATAATGAGTAAGATTAAGAAAGGGACCCTCAGATGGTTTGGGCATGTAGTGCGAATGAACGAAGAAAGTAGAGTAAGAAGAATATACGACGCAAATGTGAATGGTAGAAGAAGTCGGGGACGCTTGAGGAAGACACGGCACGATCAAGTGAATTAGATACTTGAGTCGGGCCATGTCAAAAGTCAGAATAATAGAAGAGAATGTATGTGAGACGATGTATGAATATGAGTGAGGCAAAGAGTGTCCTAGACCGAGTTGTTTGGTGGTCCGTCCTCTCTGCCTACCCTTGCGGGGAAACGGCGTGATGGTTAATTAGGTAGTTAGTTAAGAAAGAGAAGAGAAGTTCTGGGAAGGAATAAGGTATGAGGGGTGGGTAGGATCTAGGGTTCAACGTGTACAGGAATGACGGACGCATGAATCCATCCCACTGCAGTGATGGGGCAAGAGAGTCCGGCTGGAGAGGTCAAAAGGTCTCCCTCAATCAGTCTCTTTGGATCCGTCCCGCCACGCCACGATGTGTTTGCCCCGCACGGTGGGCAAACACATCCGTTGCCAAGACCTAGTCAAATCTCACCCCATGAAATCGGACACCTCTGCTAAGTCACCAAACGTGGCAAACCACTTAGGGTGATCTATGGCAGAGGTGTTGGTTATCCAATAAACGGTTCCCGGGGCGGAAGTACCCTTTATAAGGGTTCTCGTTCTGCTGAATTTCTGGTTTTTTCTGGAGTCCCGCAAGGATCAATTCTTGGACCGCTTTTATTTTTGTTGTTCATCAACGATATTGGCTCAATCATCACTCATTCCTCTTATTTATTATTTGCTGATGACCTAAAACTCTACCGCATAATAAAAAATCTCGCTGACTGTGTCCTCTTACAAATCGATGTGAACTCTGTCGCAAATTGGGCTAAAATTAACTGCCTAAGCTTCAGTGCACCTAAATGCAATGTAGTCTCTTTCACAAGGGCGAAACAGACGATCATATTTGAATATTTAATTACCGGTAACATTTTTCATCGCTTTAGTGAAATAAAAGATCTAGGGGTTACTTTTGACAGCAAAATGACATTCCACCAGCACACAAATGACTTATGCAACAGAGCATATAAACTGCTGGGCTTTGTTATTCGCAATTCACGCTCATTTCAAAACCCACTAACAATTAGGCTACTTTACAACTCACTGGTGCTAAGTGTACTGGAGTCGAATTGCATTATCTGGGCCCCATTTGAAGCATCCTATATTTTAAAAATTGAAAGAGTTCATAAAAAAATCCTTCGTTTTTTTTTTATTTTTACGCCTCTATAGAACATATCCATATTTATATCCATCGAGATTTATTCTAGGTATGACTAACTACCATTCTCTAGAAACTCGTAGATGTTTTGCGTTGCTAAAATACTTCTTTCAATTAATCAATGGCTTCGTCTCTAACGGTGAGATTCTGGCGCAAATCAATTTATTTGTACCAGAGTCTCACTCTCGTGGACGTCACCATAACATATTATATTGCCGATTGAGTCGTACAAATCTGTACCCGAATTCGCCCGTGGGAAGAGCGATACGCTATTTAAATATATTAGATAAAAATTTCGACATATTCTTCGAAAAATTCAATGAGTTTGTAAGGTTTTTGGCGCTACATTCTCACTGTGAAAATGGTGCTATTACAATTAATTAGATAAAATATCTGTAATGTTGTAAATTTTTGTACACAAATAAAATAAAATAAAATAAAAAGTATACGCTCCCAAATTATTTCTCTTAATTTCACAATTTATTATTCCTTTTACCTTGCAAAAGGCGAATCTTTTTTTGTTAATTTACAAACGGTAAACTAACCTTTTACTAGAAGAAAATACAAGGTTATGAAAAAATCAACAACAAATTCCTAGCCAAGCCTTCACTCCTAGTTTAATACCTAGGTAGATACGTTCACCCATAATAATTTTGTAATTTTAAGTTTGTATAGGTATACTATGCTCTGGAGAAGAAACGGTTGTTCCGAAAACATTCGTTGTTAATAAAAAAAACATGATGATTCAAAACGAAGTAACGGTGTATCATATAATTTAACACCATTTTGTAGGTCCACAAATTCATTTTTTATAAATTTATTATTTATTAAATAATAAAATTATATATTAAATCATATATTATTATATTTATTGTAATTAATATCGATTCTCGGCCGATTTAAAAAAAAAAATTGGCCGTAATTTTTCAAGGTTCTGCGCTAGTTCTATACATAATAAATTTTTTTTTTTTAAAAGTGAATCATTCAGTTGTTATGGATGCCTTCTTTACATTTCGTTTTTTTTCTATATTAATAATACCTACCTGCCTCCCTATGTGGGTGACGAAAGTTTGTTTTATGAAGTAAATTCAGGTTTTTAAATAACCATTATAATTTTTATACATACACTGCAATACACATTCAGTCATTTATATTTAAACATCAAAAATAGATTGCCGGTTGCTCAGAATAATAGATTATAAATTATCGGGTACCGCCGTCCCGGGAACCATTTATTGGATAACCAAAACGTCTGCCATAGGTCACGACAAATGACTGGGTGCCCGGCCGGTGTTCAGGTCTTGGCGTCGGATGCGCCTGCTCACCATCTGCAGCCGGATCAGGAGCGGCCGGTTTGAGGAGACCCTCTGGCCTCTTCAGCTGGCCCCTTAACTCAGCATCGTGAAACACAGCGGGAGGGATGGAATAATACGTCCGTCGATCCTGGACACACTGACCCCCAGATTCGTACCAACTCCTCAAACCTTTTTTCCTTCCCAGAACCTCATCTCCTTCCTTTCCTTAAAAGACCCTTAACACAGCAAATATGACACAGGACTTGAGGTTATAATATTTTCCTCGTGGGTCTCTCTCACGTGTGGAGTTACTGTAAAAGAAAATCTGGAAACAATTTTTTTATCAAATTATTTTTAATACTTTATGTATAGGTACTTATGCAAATAGCATAATAAATTTCCTTATATTGATTTTAAAATTAAAAGTTTCTTATTTATAAAGCTGAAATAGTGAAAAAAATGAAGTGATTCACAAAACTGAATTAATTTAAATACAGTTAAATTAGTAAACTTTCGAAATCAGTAGACACGCTAATACGATAATACTTTTTAGAAAAAAAATTTAGATCCACCTTAATTACTCTAAAAGCCAACTTACATTATCGTAATCGGCCGCGATCTCATACTCGATATTGAAATTTTGAATGCAGTTTTTTCCATCACCCCGAATGCAAACAGTCGTCTTTTATAGTAATTAAGGTTAGTACTATTCCTCTCAATTATTTTTATGTCTCTAATTTGTTTCTTTCATATTTTTTTCTATTTTACTATTTTATTTGTCTTTTATTGTATTTATCTATCTAAACTAAAATATTTAATTTTTTTTTTATCTTATTTTTCTTCCAAGATTAAGATATCAAAATTAGTTTAAATTCCTGCCACCTCGGAACAGGCTCAGCCTAGTGAGATGGTTTATACCAAAAAAAAAAAATGTACATTGTATTTTGTATATACGTATTGCAATATCTTGGTTAATAAATAATTTAAAAAAAAAAAAAAAAAATTAAATAAACCTAAAAAGAGTGTACTATGCAATTGTTCAATCTATATTACAATACGGTATTATATGATGGGGAGGAACATATGATGTTATTTTAAATCCTCTCAAAATAGTTCAAAGATTAATAATTAAGATTATATTGAAAAAACCATCTACATTTTCTACCGAAAAAATCTTTTCAATATTCAAAGTAACTACAATAGACAATTTATATAAAAAATATTCAATACTACAAACTTTCAAAGAAATACAGCTAAAAAAATTACATTTCAATATCTCAGCAAGATATCAAAACAATATTAAAATCCCAAAATTTAATACCAAGCACATCCAAAATTCCTATCTGTATCTGTATCATGGTATAAATTATTTCAACAAACTCCCATTAAAAGTAAAAATTATTGAAAATAAAAGTAAATTCCAAACTAAATTAAAAAATTACCTTAAACAACTGTAAGAGTTGCATTACTATTTCACTTCATTTAATTCTGTTAATCGACACATCTCAAGTTTCTCTTACGTTAATAGTTGCAATATTATTATTCACCTACTCAAATGATAACATTGATAACATAATTGAGTATGAATTCACTCACCAAACACAAGAACCTTGTATCTTTATGGTGAGGAAAGGCTTTTATTACATTAATATTACAAATCTGTTTAATGTGTAAAAAAAAGTATAATTATTGTAAAAACAAACAAATATTAAATAAAAAAATAAAAAAGGTGAATCTAAAAAAAAATGCAAAAAAATATTCGTTTGATTTCGAAAATTTACCGTTTAATTAAATCAGTTATGTGATTCACTGGATAGTTATATTGTTAATGAAAATTGATTAATCATATTAAAAAATGCTTCGTCCGCGCGTTTTTCAGACAGAAACTCCAACACATCTTTTCCCCAATTCCCCGTATACGTGTACAATATAATACAAAATTTTACAATATAGACATTTTTAACAATATACCCTTCTGAAATACCGAATAGAAGTAACGCGTACGATCGAAAATTAATACAAGAGTGTGGAATGTATTGGGAGCAACTCCTATCCTTATCCTATTTTCCTCTTCCTCTTCTCCTCTCCTAAAATTAATTTTAAGATATAATAAAACTCCATCTCTAAGTAACTTTAACATGGGAGACCTTTTTGGCTTGACTTAATTTAACTTTGTATATATGTATCTCTATGTTTGATGTATAAGCTGTTTGTCTCTTACAAATAAATAAATACATTTAAAAAAACCTAGAAACCAGATTTTTTATCAACGACAATCGAGTCAAATTCTGAAAGAAAAACATTTTCAGGAAAAATACTGATGGTTTCCCCATTCCATTGATAACACTTTTATTTTGATATCTCAAAACTCGCGCAAATGAAATCAAATATTAAATTAAACGACCTTCCAAAAGGCCGATTCCCTCCACCGATAATAATACGATTTGCTCCTCTTTATTGTTTGCTCTGTCAAAATGTCAATTATATGAAAGGGCCGCGATGACTGGGAGCCACTAAAAATTGCCAACCATCACAAAAACGCAACCTCCGCACAGATAAGGGCCCCCTCGCCGGGAGCACGGATATCTACTCACCCTTTGTAGCCGACAAAGACGACCTATCTGTGTCTTCTCTCTTTATCGCGAACAAGAGCGTCGGAACGTTCATTCTATTCCGAGGAACGGTAAGAACGTAAAAACAAAAATCACGCCTCCCGCCATTAAAAGTCGCCCGAGCCAAACGCCGAAACACAGAGCGAAGCTTCCAGAACAGAACGCGGTAAAGCTCGATTCGGGGTACGGTTCTTGCGCTGTTTCGGTTGCGAACTTCGTTCCCTCGCGGCGGCACGTGCGCCGTTCTGGTTCGGAACTCGGGAGAATATAGTTCCATTCTTTGGCATATAAAAGGTGATGGCGCGCTTAAGACTGGAGAGAAAGGAGGGTCTTTATCAGAGCGCGGGGCCATTATGAAGGGCTTATCAAGCTCCGCTTCCTGCGGCCCGGGTGCGGGCGGCGGCGGGACGTGACATAACGGAATAGATATTAACCGCCTTCTTTTCCTTTTTGTACCGAATAAAAGAAAATAGGTAGAGGTCGCGTTTCGGGAAAACAAACATTCAAACCATTATGCGAAATGAAAAGAAAAATGTTTTCGTAGAAAGTAATCACTTTGTGGTTTGACATATTATTTGAGTCAGGTGAAACCGGTTAGTGAATAAATTAAAATAAATCTGTGTAATGGTTAAAAACAAAGTGTTTGTTTCATTTTATGAAAAGAAAAATTACGAAAAGGGAAGATATGAAGAATTTTGTTTTAATTCTAACACAAATAAAATTAATATTCTTTTATCACAAAATATTACTCTTTAACTACTTTAGTTCAGGCCAAAAATTGGTTTGGGTTACTATCTAGGTTACAATGTTTGAGAGGTATTCTATACCTTAACTATAATAAAGGAGAAAATTTCTTTCAAAAGCCAGGGCCGGATCTACGAAATCTGGCGCCCTTTGCAGTAGGTACCGATGGCGCCCCCCCCCCCCCCTACATTATTATTTTGATTAAAAATTCGTCCATCCCAATTTTTTTATTTATTTAACTTTTTTTTTTACACTAATTTATCAAATGAAATCAAGATATAAAAAGGGTGTAACTTTTCCATGTGACCTTGCGGTAGCTCTCACACTTTTTTTTTAAAAGAGAGAATCGCCAGGAGCCCTATACTCTCTGAATCTATTGGGAATCTCTGATTTCTAATTATGGTGCTATTTTAATTATTTTAGAAAAAACTCTTTTTGCAAGTTATGCTTTAAAATAATACAACGAATTGTTTGTTTGTGCCCGTACCATGTTTTAAAATATAGGTTGCGAGACAATGCGGGTGGTTTCGCTGAACTAGGTCCATTAGACATTCTTGAGATTTACTGCGTTTATGTATATACCCAACGCGAATATTAATAGAAAAAGCAAATACAAATACGTTTCCATGGCAACGTACAACACAAGAATAGCATCTACAGCTTCCGACTAGCTCTAAAATCTAATAAGAATATAACCTCATATTTGTACCTTGCATTTCCCCTGTGTTGAGCGAACAAACACCAAATTGAGCGAACAAACACCATACAAACACTAAACACTGACGTATGGTATCAACGGCTTACGAAAGACGCTTACACTGACAGCGTAAAATAACAAATCCAACAAATCTAATAAATATCAATTATACATTTAACGAACTTCAAATAATATGTCAAATCATCAATGATGAAACTGCCAACAGTGTCAACACGTTGCAACCTGCAAATCCTGCAAACCGTGCGATGCTTTTGTTAATGGAATTTACTTAAGATTTCATAAGAGAATGGTTTTTAACTACCTTCTCCTAGAGACTTAATTCGTACAAAATAAAACAATAGCTAGCGTACGGACGATAAACTAACTAAAGTTGTCAGCATTTTGAAAGGCGCAAGTCGGTTTGTTTGATTCTCCAGAATAAAAATACCGCGCTGTGATTGGTTATTGAATTTGGATCGCACCCATTCATCGTAAAAGATATATGGAAAAATAGATCTTACGTTTTAACTAAATATATGGAATTTGTAAAAAAAATCTGTAACAGACTATAAATTCGTAAGCCGTTGATACCAACCTGAGGCGTGCGCATTCTGTTTCTTTGGAAAGTGTTGCTAGAGCGTAATAATTATTTCGTACTATGGGTAATTTTTAAACGATTCAGGGAATATTATAACTAAATTTTAACACAATATTTATTTTCTCACGGCGGCCTTTCGGAGTTGGCGCCAGGTTTTTTGCACGTTTTTGAACGTATGGCAGATCCGGCGCTGTCAAAAGCTCTCGAACGAAGAACTCTAGCGTCACGAAAATTGCAAAACGTTTACAGCGCAGTTTCGTGTTAGAAACAGCTTTTTTATTTAAAACTTTAAAGATAACGGCAACACAAAAGACTGTTTAATACTCCTTTTTAATTAAAAACCTTTATAAATCTTATTTTCAATCTGGAAGGTGGGTAGGATATCACCGCCACGAAAACTATTTATTGGATAAATAACACCCCTCCATTGGTCACCCGAAGCGGTTCGATACGTTTGGTGACTCAGCAGAGGTACCTAGGGTTATGGGGTGAAGATTATCTAGGTCTTTACGGCGAATGTCAAGCCACGGTGGGTCGGATCATGAGAGGCATGTTGAGGTAGACCTAACCTAGACATCTCCAGCCATCGCCTTGCGAGGCAGTGGAAGGGATAGATTCACACATAGTCCGTCACTCCTGGACCCATTGAACCCAGATTCCTACCCACCCCTCATACCCTTTTTCTTTATCTGTCTTTCTCTCTTTCCTTTAAGAAGACCCTCCACATGGCCAAAAGATGACATAATGGAGCTAATGTAAAAATAAAACAAAAACTTTTTACGGAAAAAGTCGAAATTAAAATGGATTCTTCCATGAATTAAATGTTTTAAAATTAGAAATGACAGATTGGTTTTGTAAATTTTTCTGTTCGAAAAATAAGTTTTGAAATGTGGATGAAGCCGAGAAGATAAACTAGTTATAAGTATCATGAAACTTTGGATTTCTAGTCAAAATACCTTGAGAGAAAGTCGGTAGTAAATAGTTAACCACTGAGGGATTCGAAGTTAGTGCGCCTGCGGCGCACAGTATACAATTCAAGGTATCCAGCTCGACTTAAAAATATTAGGATATACGAATTATAAAATCATAGGTTTCTTCCTGGATTTCATTTTAATTAAATTGGGTACCTAAATGTCTAATCTTGTTAGATTTTTTTTAATTAACATTTTAGATGCTTGCGACCTATGGCACCATCGCAAATACGCACTACCTCGAAACGCGAAACGAGTAATTTTCAAGTAAGTAAATTTTAGTCAAGTTTGGATCTCTCCGCGGATGGACATGTGCACGTCATCATGATAATTCAACTATAACTTCTGTGTTTTTCTGAATCTTTATAATGAAATCTAGGAAATCAGGTGATTATCATAACTATTTAACTTGTGTTTTAGTGTGAAAAAAATATTGAAGTAACGATTTTTCAAAACGTATTTTTTCTTAAAGTTTTGAATTCATCGATACTTTTAAAAATGTATCCGAATGTATCAGGCAAAATTTTACAATTTCTGTATTTAATGGATATTTTGGATATAATTGTGTCACATCAACTTTAGTTTTGTGATATATTCAGGGTTTACTTTAATTTTTAATTAATCGACTTTTAATTTTTTCAGCACCAAGGCGATTTTTGTCTGTAGTAATTTTTTTAATTCAAATTTCATATTGATACAACTTACCATTGTATATAAAAACTGTCTTCTGCTAAAATGCAATCTTCTGTAAAATTTTTGAGTTTTTTTTTCTTGTTTACATTACACCTGCAAAGCTACTGCAAAGTCAATCCATTGATTACTTTCTGAGATCGGCAAACCCAAGTATACCGAACTTAAATTTGTATATGTATAGATTGCTGTATTAAAAACGACTGTATCAAGTTGAATCGCACAATATATATTTTTTTAACAATTTTTTCTTTTAATGATAATTTGTATTGTCCCAAAAACAAACTAAAATAATAAAGTCGAACTAGATACTCAAAATTACCAACTGTGCGGCGCCTACAGATTGTTACAAGGAACATTTAACAGTCATACATATGGTTACAAGAAAGATCATCAATTCATGATATGAAAATTAATAATTATATTACACTGTAAAGCAACGGAGAAAAGAAACATTATAGAAACCAGTGCTAGTCCATTAGGTACTATTAAAAAGTTTCAAAACAATTATTATTCACCGTACTTGAAAAAAACTCATTACACTCATTATTAACTCATGACAGCTCGAGTAAAATAAATAACTTACCAAACGACGCGTATACCACTTATTTTATTGAGATGTTTTATAATTTAGTCGTAAAGTTGACTTTATACAGGGGGCCAATGGGCGCCCGCGAGCCCCCGGAGTTGAGTACTTCTGGAATAACAAAATTTACATAAGAAGCAATAATCGTTAAAGAATTTTGAATGCGGCCATAATAAGTTGGAGCGATGCGATAAGGAAAATGTCCGGCAGTAAAATGGCAGCTTTCCAAGTTTGTTTCCAATCGAAACACAACGGTCTCCGGGAAAACGAACTTCCCCATTTAAATAACCTCCCTTTATTGCATCTATTACAATCGCGGTGCCTTTTATTTTCTTTATACATTTATGTACTATAAAACATAACCTGCAACATTAACTCCTTTTTTAATTTTTCTTCAGTGCCCTGTTTTATAAAAAGTATCTATAGAATATACCTATCAACTGCGTTTATCTAATATAATCTACTAAATTTGAGTGACAGAAGAACTGTTTTCGATCAAGTATTTTTATTTAAAATCTTGCATGATACAATTAACAGCCCTGAAGTCTTAGCGCTAATAAATTTTAATGTGCCAGCCAGAAACACAAGGTCAGTACTACCGTTTTATTGTGGCAATACTACGACCATGTCCCATTTCAATATACCACTACACAGAATTCAAAACTTATGCAATATGTATTCGCCCATAGATGTATGGAATGTGTCGCTGATAAAATATAAGCATGAAATAATCAATAATTTATCCTCTTTTAAGTTAAGTCATTTGCATATATTATGTATAAATATATTTTTTCATTGTTACAATATTGTAACAATACGTTTAAATATCGTAACATTTATTTTCGTTTTGTCATCTGCACATATGTAATGTCTTTCTCAACTATTTCTTACTGTTTTTCAAGCTCACTAGAGCTGTATTTTTCATGTTGTTGCTTTACACTATGTTATATTATGTAAAAGCCGAAATGCGTTAATATTATAAATAAATAATATATAGAGGTATAGAATATAAAAAGTTATTTTTATATAAAATCAAATAAGTTACTAAAAAAAAATTAAAAATTATGAAAAAATTAAAAAATTAATTAAATTTGAAAAATATATGTTTTACATGTGCGAGTTACAGTTACATAGGTAGGTACATTATTCTTCAGCATTTTTTGCATAAATTCATGTTTGTACTCCGGCTACTAATACACAAGTAAATAATTATTATCACAATAATTTTCAATACATACTTGAGCGGCTCTAAAGGTACTTTAGAGTATAAAAAGTTATTTTTATATAAAATCAAATAAGTTACTAAAAAAAAATTAAAAATTATGAAAAAATTAAAAAATTAATTAAATTTGAAAAATATATGTTTTACATGTGCGAGTTACAGTTACATAGGTAGGTACATTATTCTTCAGCATTTTTTGCATAAATTCATGTTTGTACTCCGGCTCTAATACACAAGTAAATAATTATTATCACAATAATTTTCAATACATACTTGAGCGACTCTAAAGTACCTACAAGAAACATAACAATGGGTCAAACAATTTTTTGAAATAAATATAAATATAAATTTTAAATAAATATAAATACAAATTTACGAGTTTATGAGCGGCTTATGATTTTTATTGTATACACATAAAAATTGTTGAGGCAAGTTGTGTACTGACAATTTTGTATTTTTTTTCTTTAAATTGGACCACGGCAATTTTTTTAAAATCTTTTGAATAGGTCATTTATGCAATTTTTACACATTTTTGCATTAATTTATCGTAAATGTTTTTTGATTTATTAGAAACTAGCTGACCCGACGAACTTCATACCGCCTCAGAATCAATAACTGTTGAATTAAATTCAGTTATTTTATTAAGTTAAAATTTGCCTGTTGCGTGGCGGGCCGAAATCGAGAGAGACTGGTTGAGGGAGGCCTTTTGACCTTTCCAGTCGGACTCTCTCGATCCATTGCCTTGCACCGCAGTTGGAGGGATTGATTCATACGTCTGTCACTCCAGAACACACTGACCCCTAGATTCCTACCCACCCCTCATACCCTTTTCCTTCCCAGAACTTCCTATCCTCCCCTTCCTTAAAAAGACCATCCACACAGCATCCCCTAAGATGACATAGGTCCTGAGAGAAATTATTTTCATCAGGGCCTCCTGTGTGGCGCTAATGTAAAAAAATGCATTTCATTTCAGAGATTTATTATAATTATTGTATTTTTCCTTTGAAGGTGTGCAGACATACGTTCACCGTTATTTGTATCATTTTCGACTATTGACATTTAGTATGTAAAAAAGAGGGGCAGCATTATATGATTAAGAACAAAAGCAAAACAATCAGGGCATTGACATTTGAGGGTTTTGAATTTTTGGATTTCACTCACTATTTAATATTATACCTAGATACTTATCACAATATTCCTGCAGCTCTTTCAAAAGATGAAAATTCTTTCATACAAAATGAATTTTCTTCCCAACTTTTTTTTTCGTGATTTTTTCCGATATTTTAATAGTTATTCTGCTATTCGGGGCGGAGAAAAATCCAACAAATCAAAGATCATTAAAATCGGTCGAGCAGTTCTCGAGTTATAAACGGTCTAACTAATCCGACTTTGTTTCGCATATTAAGATTTAAAAAAGTGTATATATGTCCAGTAAGTGCTTGTTCCTTCGGACAGGGGTTATTGTACCTATGTACAATAAATTGTACCTTTGGAAAAAATAGACTCTCAAAAGCACACCTATTAAATACAACTTTATTTTATTTAAAACAACCGTTATATCTACTTTTTAGTGAACTTCAAGTATGAATTTATGTCCTCATAATCAATATGATAGAATATTGTATGACTGCACAGTTTGTGAAAGTATATTTAAAGAAATTGCCGGAAGTGCCCGGTCCTTATTTGAAATGCATTTACAGATAAAGCCAATTGCTACCGTTTCATTTGAGATATTTTTTATGTCTTTAGAAGCACTCCGCGCAATATCATTTTTGATCCCATTTTTATAAGGAACTTTTCTTTATAAAGTTTTCGGCAATTTCATTTTGTTAACGTACCTATAAGTCAAAATCCTTCATTTTCCCTGCCTCCTTCCTTGGTTAGTTACTTTCATTTCACAGATTTTGGCTATGTTGAATTTGTATTTTTCAACATTGCTGATGTCAATTTCAATAGTTTCTCCTGATGTCTTTCCAGATTTTTGGGGTTAGATTTCCCATCTTAACACATCCATAGGTACACGCGCTGCGCTGTCCACAGGTTACAATCCATGAGTTCATAAAATTTACAGTTATGCTTACAAGAAAACTGCAATAATGTGGTTTCTGGGTACAGTCAGCTTCGTATTACATTAACACACTCAGTAGAAAATAAAACACCATACCAAAAACAAAAAACAAAAACTGAAAAATACTTTCGTTATATAAGAAAATTATTCAAATCTTCACAACAATTACACTAAACGCATTTTTTACTGTTTTGATTCGTCAGAACTGTCAATTCATAAATATACTTTCACTGCTATTTTTAAAGCTAATTTAGGATGATGCCTTGCCGTAGAAATCAAAAGTGTCCAAAGATACAAGCGCCTTTAGGTACAACACTTGATCCTTCTGATAAAATAAAAAAAAATCCACTAAAATCCCCGAAAATACGAAGAAGAAAAAGTTTTTTGAAATTTAATTAAAATTAAATTTATTATCGAGGTCTTAAATTTATTATCGAGGTCTGCAAGTATTTTAGGATGTTTGCAGAACTCGATAATAACATTATCATATTTAATTTTAATTAATATTTAATTAAAATTAAAATGGAGTTCTACGAATTAAACGCACAAACAATTAATAAGAAAAAATTTATTCGAATAAATATTTTTTTTATATTTAGCATTTTTTAAGTATTGGTAGGTGATTTTCGTTCTCGGTTTTATCGCAGACGGAATTTCGATATAGAAGCAATTTTCAAACATAAGGCATTTTCAAACCAAGGCATTTAAAAAAAAAACATTGATAAACGAGAAAATTGTTATTTTTGAATAGATGAGTTTTTTATTGCGTTCACCGCATGATTGGGTTGGCAATGCCTTCGAAAGGCGAGATTACTTTCAAGCGTACAAATAAATGTATAGGTAGTTTTTTTTTAAATATTTTAAGGCATAAAATAATTATTCGACAAATTCTAGTAATAGCGGTGTTTTGAAGAGTTTTATTTTTTAAAAAGTTGAAGAACCCAGTGTTGCCCGGATTTTATTTGGCTTTAAGGGGCGGGAAAGGAGGATGGGGTGGTTTTTCGAAAAACTCGTGTAGACAGTGACATTCCTCTTGTTTTAAAGGTCAAATGTACAAAATTTCATCAGTTTCAGAATAAAACTGTAGATTTGTTTGAAATAGACTCACAGACACCCTTCTTTATATACATACATTATCTGGTTTCCGCAAACTCGTAGTATAAGCTGGGAAATGCTGAATCTACATCACATAGAGAACCCATAA
Organism: Limnephilus lunatus; assembly: GCA_917563855.2. Lineage (NCBI taxonomy): Eukaryota > Metazoa > Arthropoda > Insecta > Trichoptera > Limnephilidae > Limnephilus > Limnephilus lunatus. The sequence goes on from OU830595.1 coordinate 101,894,708, forward strand.
AAACTTGTTTTTTTGTACCGAGCATTTCTATTTTCGGCAACCAAAGACTAAAAAAACTTTTGCATCAGGTCCTACGCTTCGACGCATCTTAAAAGATGAATGAATTAAATAGCTGCTATTAACCCCACAGCGAAAAATGTATGCAACCAATACTTCTGCACACCTTAAAAAAATCAACTAAATGAACGAATTCTTTCCGTATTAAAACTATTCCCATTAGGTAGTAGTCCGCCGATAGTCGGGCAGCCATCATAGCATATCTCGTACATAATGTACATAAAACAAAAATAAATAATAAGTGTACATTAAAAATAAAACTCTCCGAAAAAAAGGCTACCTAATATAATTTTTTTTTTAAATACCTACCATAATAAAAAAAATTTAAAATATATGAACAACCTAAGCTTAAATGACCGCAATCCAACCCAACAAGAATTACTTTTATACTTAATAAATTTGAGTATATAAATTTTATACGCCTTTAAAAAATCTTAACGCAGAACACGTCAACGCAAACAAATTATTCCTTCCTGTTAGAATAGGTCAGCTAAAGAGAATTTCCCACACTTCCCGACAATGTCCGCAATGAGAACTAAAAGTTTTTTTCATCCCTGCTGAAGTTCGCTTATTCAGATTTTTGTTCCTAATTAATGTATTCAGGGGAGAATTAATGCAAATTCAGAAATCAGTCACACATTCAGCGGAGAAAAAGTGTGAAAGGGACGTTGCTTCGCCATTATGCTCAATTGTTTCGAAGCCTTTTACACTTTTAATATTTTCCTTTCCTTAAATTTGTCGTTTCATACGCCAATGGACCTCTCTTGTTTCCAATTATTTGATTATAACATATTTTTATTCAGTCGAAATGAGCAGAAAAGTTGTTCTTTGTAACATAAAAACTAAGTAGGCTGTTAAAGGAGTTACTTGACTTATTTTAATAAAAAGACAAATAACTTTGTTTACATCACTTTTATTGGTACACAATCAACATGTTTCGTAAACAATGTTTACTTCATTAGGATCAAACGTATACTACGTATGCTACGTTATTAAAATAAATAATGCCATCACAAAGTGAAAACCTTTCCGAAGAAGTTTTCTTCGAAAAATTAAAAAAAAAAAAAAATAATTTTTACTTGACTTACTTTAAACAGTGATTCCTGAATTCCTGACATTATTTGGAGTAAAACAGTTAATTTAATTTTGGTCTACATTGACTTTTTATGTGTTTTCATTTTTTTTTTCTTCAGACTCATCAAAATTCAGAGTTATAATTCGAGATCTGTGAAATTTCTATTCAAGTTCCATTATTATTAAATCATGAGCCGGATGTTTCGCAGTAGGTAGGAACTCAGATAGTAACAGATCTTAAATGTGACTTTCACAGAACTTGAACATAAACTTTGGAATTTGATGAATTGTTCAAATTCTGCCTTGATGTTGCACAAGTTACAAAATCTGTTTTAAAAATGTTTAAATTTTAGAGTGTTGAAGTGGGAGCCTAATAAATTTCATAATTGAAAAGAAAATACAAAAATCCAGCATATGTAATTTGGTACATGTGTAATTTCGTTGGTTTTTTTTTAAATTCTAGCAGAATATGGATACGTGAAATTTACGCCTTTGTAATTTCGTCATTAAACCTTTGGAAAAGCAAGAAACGGATTTGTGATATATCACAGGGCCGATGCTGATTGTACGAGTATATTCGGCGTAGGTAGGTACTAATAATGATCAGAACAAAAAAGTATGTATATTTATATTAGTTGAGTAATTTAACGTTCGAATGTAGTCTTTCTCTGAAAATAATAATCAATCGCTTTATAAAAAGTTTCTGCCTAACATTATTATAAAGTAAACGCGCTACAAAATAAACGAATAAGCTGGCAAACTTCCACGCCTTGCATTATTATTTTCCAAGGGCTTTTAAATTTTCATTTCATAAGAGGTTGCTACTTTTTTCTCACTTATAATGGAATAAAATCTGCTGGAAAATGAGTTTCCCTCGAAGCGTTTCAAACGAAGAAATTCTAAGAGGGGGAGGGAAGAGTGTTGCAACGGGAGAAAGTGAGACAGAGCCCATTTTCTAGAAGCCGAGAAATAAATGCTAGTTGAAACACAGATGAGAAAATTAGAAGCAATTTGTGCAAGTTTGTGAGAAATTAGCTCACATTGTAAAGTGGGGGCAAAGTTCCTATTCTAAATCAACAAAAAAATATACTTTTACATCGGGCGTTTAAATGCTGGTTTTACAATAGACTACATATATATTTGCAAATCAATTATTGAATTAATTTTTTTTTTCAGAATAAATGATGAAATGCAGACTGTTTTTTATTGCAATAATATCAAACTTTATTATGTCCTCAAAGAAAAGAAACCACCTTGAACTATAAGTATAGGTATATATGAATTTTAATAAATGTAGGCAGGTATATTATATACAGGGTGCTAGGAAACATACTTGGCTTTTTTTACCAGTTATTCCTGTGCTTGTTTTGTAATAAAAAAAATTTCATAAAAAAAACATAAGAAATCTTATATTCACCCTATACTATGAGGAGCGCAAACATGAACTCAACAAGAACGTTGTGACTAAAGTTGCATGAAGACGACGATTTTAAGTGTTTTGTATTATACTAGCGCAGACCGGTGAAAAATCACGGGATATTATAATTACAGGATTTGTGAAGCTTAAAGTGCCAATATATTTATAATGGCTCAGGATCATTGCTTATCAAAAGAAGAAATTTACCTTTGGAATGTTAGTAAGCTTGAGAAATTACGACATCTGTCTAACATTTAAACAATAGAAATACGCATTTCAAATAAAGTCAAAATTAATTATTATTAATTAATTACCGAAGTTGAGGGGTAAGGCTGGACTAGCAATCCGAGGGTCGCAGGTTCAAATCCCGGCGTGAGCAAATTATTTTTATTTGTATCATTTCACAATTCGTAAAATCACCATTCAGAATTGAAACGTTGCTTGAAATGGCTTTAGCCGTGTTTTGTGACCAGATTTGAATTTCCAGGTACTTGCCCACCTTCCTCTTCAACATCTCTTTCCCCTCCCCACAACCTTCAACCTCCCAATTCCAGGGACGCCAATCTCACTGGCTCCAGACGGTCGGGAGCAGTTGGGACTTTTGTACGGTTTTCACATAAAAAAAAAAAATTGATACTCAGGTACATACTTTATCGCTCGTGTCATAAGATTTATAATTAACGATTTCAATTTTGGAAATTAAAACTTCATTGAACTTGAATAATTTTACGCAATACGCAGAAATATTTCACATCACTTCACTGACAACCAAAATTGGTTTGTTTAATTGAACGACGGATAATTATCTATTTTACAACCTGAAGATAACGATTTTAAATGCTCCATTAGACACGAGTAGTTATTTTTAAAGTTCTGAAATCTTCCCTTCTGATTTCATTATTTGATTAAAAGTGGCTTATTTATAATCAGGGCTCTCCTTTCTTGGGAGATGTTAAAAGTTGCTAACTCGAGATATCTTTCTGTTGAGGGTTAATATTCCTACACGTGTATCAACTCCGTACACATTGTGGGAGGTTTTTGTTTAATTATATTCTGAAATTACTCAATTTGGGGACTCATCTAACGAGGCTTATTTCCGCTAAATAACGCTTCAGAATAAGCAACAAGTTTACCAAATACATTGAATTATTTATAAAGGATATTAACGGAATTAGGGACTTGCTTTTACCAGTGGTTTCTGACATTATTTGGAGAAATAAATGTGATTGAAATTTTGGTCTCCGGGCCCTTTAAAAAAAAAATTTTTCATCAGAATCATACAAAAATTCTTCCATTTGTCACTCAGTCGAGTAACCGATAACCCCTCACTCCGACCCCAACTGTTCAATACCTACTGTTTCATTAATTTATTTTTTTACAAAAACATCAAAAATGTCACCAGAGACCTAAATTTCATAGACATTGTTTACTCCAAATGATGTCAGGAATCAAATGTTAAATTAAGTCTTGTATATTCCTTAACACTCTGTACATAAAACATTAGTAGTTCTGAATAAATACATATGTATAAGCTTGTCTTGTAAACATTCTTCCGGTGCTCTGTCTTATCGAAGATCGGATATCATCAGGACAATCTTTACCATGATTTTTAGATTTCATACCGACCCGTGTGGAAATGTCCTTACTGCTAACGGACAAAACCGAGATAAGTATGACGTCACACGTACCCCACCGGATTTCGATCGACCTCGAAAAGTTCATGTTTAACTCTATGAATACGTAATTAATAAAAAAAAAATTAAGTTAGAAGAGGAATATTCATGAAAAATATAAAAATTCCTTATTATTGCTACATAATTTACCATTAGTTATTTCAGTTTTAGTTTTTTCCACCAATCATCCATCCCTTGGGAATCTGGCATGGTCGACCGATAGCGTCGATAACTTGTCACCGTTCTCAAAATTTCTTATAACTATTTTTGAGCAATAATTTATTGTCTTTACAGGATGTCTGTATTATTTTTTTCCATAATCGCTTAAGTACAAACAACAGCTCATATCGAATAAATTAAGATCACTTGTTGTGAACTGTTGTTTGCTCGTTGGCGATTTGCAGTCATGCTCGGATACGATGACAAATTACCGACATTGTCGATAAAATCTATCGATCGACATATCAGATATCCTAGTGTCATACGGTTATACCCCTTGTTCCTCTTATGTTTTATAATTTGATTCATTAATTCTAAAACCATTTATTGGATAACCAATAGTCACCCCGAGTGCTTCGTTACGTTTGGTGACTTAGCAGGGGTGCCCGGGTTCATGGGGTAAGGTTTTATCTAGGTCCTGGTGGCGATTGGTGCCCAGCTATTGCGTGGCAGTCTGAATCGGGAGAGACTGGTTGAGGGAGACCTTTAGACCTCTCCAGCCAGACTCTCTCAACCCATCGTCTTGCACCGCAGTGGAAGGAATGGATTCATACGTCCGTCACTCCTGGACACACTGAACCCCAGATTTCTACTCACCCCACTACTTTTTTCCTTCCCAGTACTTCCTCTCCTTCCTTTCCCTAAAAAAACACACAGAACTCCCAAAGATGACAAAGGCCCCAAGGGAAATTGTTTTTCGCAAAGCCTCCTGTGTGGAGCTAATGTAAAAAAAAGTCAAATTCTTCTCGACCTGAATCTCACGTTTTAACATTTCTGTAAATGGTATTTACTCTGTGACTATAAATTATGCTTCTAAATTCGATATATTAGTCATAGTATTCAAAATGAAACCCACTCAGCCCGTTAATAATCAAAAGTGATTACTGCATTAGCAATGTTTGATTATCTCACCGAAGTATTAAAAGTAATTTAACGGAGAAATTAATCTCGGCTCGTGAGAGGCCCCCCTCCCCCGTGTACCAGTGCGGGGTGGAGTTGGGAGTTGGGTGGCGGGGGGGAAGGAGGTTGGGGGGTTGTCTACCCCTTATGAATATGAACACACCGCTAGCATCTTTATTCTGATATATTACCCCTACATCTGTTATAAATTGTGTTCTTCACATTTAAAGCACCAAAGTTTATAACTTGAAAGTTTGCAAGGCTTAATAATCGCGGTACTGTGAACTACTGTGCATGAAGATTTTGCGCCAGGGAATGTTAATTATATATTAATAGTATTAAATGGATAAATTGTCAAATAAATGTAAGCAAAAATCGTGGGAGAAGGAAAGTCCGACAAATAAAAGCTATTATAAGCAATAATTATTAGCCTGAAACACTAATCAACATTGAAAAAATCTCCCGAGAAAAGATAAATGCCGCCGACGGGACTTGAACCCGCGTCCTTTCAGGCTAATAATTATTGCTTATAATAATTGTTACCCTTTGTGCTATGCATAAAAATCTTGTCTTAAACATTAGTTTACCAATTAAAAATAATAAATAAAAGCTACTAAATCGATCGCCTCATTGATTCTTCAAACATCTCCAAATAGTAAGTTTTTAGATATTGAGAGAAGCAATATTCGAATGCTCTCCATAAATCAAATGTTATTTACATGTGTCTGTTTTTTACAGTTTAATTATGATATAAAATAACACTGGGAAGCATAACGGTCCGGTATGACATTTTGAAATTTTCTTCTTGTAACCCAAAAAACACAAATAAGTTGTTTATTTTACAAGTCTTTCAGCATTATAATGAATTTGGTGGTGTTTATGAGTAATCTTAGTATTGTACAAGATATATGGTACACTTTTTTAGTTATAACTGCATGCTCAACTCTAATTTCTATTTTTCGGAGATATCTGACTAATCAACTAGACGATCGATATTGGTGCAAATAGTTAATAAACAATTTATTATGTTACGAATCGTCACCTCATTTGGACAAGGTTCTAACTGATATTTTTTTCAAAAATTACCTTTGAATGCCAAACCATTTACATTCTTCTTCTTCTTTGTGTGCCCTATCAGGTACCCCCAACGTGCGACGTTGGCGATCACTCTGAAAAATGTCTCTCTGTCTTGCGCTGCCCGGAATAGCTACTCCACACTTCTAGTGCCGGTCCACTCTTATACATTTCGCAGCCAAGACATTTGTCTCCTACCGGGCCCTCGGCGATCCTCTATCTTGCATTTCAATACGAATTGGAGCAAGTAATACTCTCTCCTCGAAGTATGTGACACAGATATGAAATTTTCCTGACTTTCACCAATGTAAGTAGCTCTCTATCTGCTCCATCCCGCCTGAGAATATCTGTGTTGGTGATCATGTCGGTCCATGCGAACTTGAGCATTCTCCGGTGAAGTCACATTTCAAAAGCCTCTAACCTGTTCATGGTATTTACCTTCAAGGTCCATGTCTCACATCCACACAGCAATACCGACCACACATAACATTTTAACATTCTCTGCCTTACTTTTAAATTGATATTGTCATTTAAATTGCCCATTTCTACAACCAAAATATTTTTCAGAGTAATCTGTGTTGTATTTCCGCATAATATATACTTTTTTATAAAGTTCTAACATCAAAGTGTTTAAAACATTCAATTATTTTCAAAGGTTCTAAGTTCACTATGAATCTTTAGCTATTGCCATTTTATTTGTATCTCACAAGTGATCGTTGTTAACAAGCGCAGCGTAGTGTGTCACTTTAGTTTGATATGGTTGTAACTTCGCCTTACCACGTTCTGAGGTGTCAAAGTTTTCAAAGACGATTCTCATAATCTATTTACCAAGTTCTGATTTTAAGGTTCAATCTTGTGTAGAGTATTTTAGCATAACATATTTAAAGGAAAATATTTAATTAGAACGTGGCCCTATCTTGGAAAGACTTTAGTGAAATGTAATAGTTAGAACCTTATGCAATAAATTATTATGCCCTGGCCGGTTGCATATGGTTCTGCACCTTTAGGTACGTTCTAAAATGGTAAGTATACGTCCTATTTAAATATTACTATTTAAAATAATGTTAAATTAGAACCTTGTGCATCCAAAGTGACAAAATTCCGAAGGGTTAATTTGTGAGAGTTGGTTTAGGATGCCGGCGAAATCTCCCTCATTGTTATTAATACATGTGCATATGGCTATTATGTTTGTATCTTGAAAATTAGTTTTATTATTGGACAACAGAAAATCGTTGGTTGAGTTTTGGGGTGATGAGTTGTGTTCGAGGCAGATGTGAATTATACGGCATACCCGACCTGAAGACGGCACACACAACGACAAACTACAAGCTCTATCAATATACTACGTTAATGATAATCTTCTTGCCATACGAATCTTAAAATCTATCGCTGCTTTTAAAAGAAATAAAAATTGAAAAAGAGGCCAGGCACTCTCAGTCTAAAATACCTAATACAGAAATTAATAAAAATAATACGTCAATTAAACCAGATTCAGTGGGTGAAAAAACATATTTTGAGGATTTAGAATAAATTAAGAAGCCCTGGTTAGTTCCGTCTGGGATGCCAACACAAACAAACCTGACAATTTGGCGGAATAATTTTTATCGCGGCAGTCGATCGAAAGCCGTCCAAAGTTAAAGCCGAGTTCACACACTTTAAACATGGCGAGATAATCGGCTGAATCGGCTTGATTTATTCACCGAAAGTTTCGGCTTCCGATACATTCCGTTCGCGAATTTCCCGAGAGGCGCGCAAACTTCGGGATAATTTTCATACCAGAAGAGCACTTATCAACGGCGCTCTGTCGGAAAAGGTTGCCTAATTTATTGCCATCTTAATGAACAGATTGTGGATGCGGCATAATGTTGCCAGTTTACAACACATAATGTATTCATAATATGAACTGCCGAGTGATTGGCTGGATATAAGAACATGGAGAAACGTGAAAATAGGTGGGGGTGGATCCGGTGGATGGTAAACACCCTAATTACAAAATATGAAGAACAAGTTTGACAATAAAAAGTAAGTCTACATTTACATTCAGTTGGTATATTTAGAATAATTGAGGTTATACTTGACTCCCGAATTTATGCACATCTTTCCATGGGACGTTGAGGGAAATTGCAGGTTCAGACAGATCTTGAAAGCATTGATCCGTGTGAACCTTCTTTCAACAAAGTTGAACAAGTTTTTTCAAACAATTTTTGACTTCCGATCAAAGTTGATCAATTAAAATTGAATCACAGGAGACCAAATTTGTCACGTTCACGTAGGTCTCATATAAATCGTAGAATCTCCCTTACTGTATGGTGAAAAAATTAAGATGATCTATCTAAAAGGTGTTAGAAAGAGAAAACTCCACGCTTTATATTCAAATCTTAAAAATTAAATGTGCACCTCTATGAAACCAAAATTTCCGGTAGCAATTCGGGAAATTTTTTTTTTTTTATGAAATGATAAAAATGTGAGGTAATAATAAGGTTAAAGGACAATGCGTTTGAATAATAAGATTGGTGTGTGTTTTTATATATTTTTTCATTATCAGTAATTTTAGATAGGAAAAACGAAAAGTGAGCTACATATTTTAAAAACTTTTTTAGGTTTGTATTAAAAATTTTAATATTTCAAAAGTTATATTTAAATTTCTAATAATAACAGTTTTTGTTTCCGGGTATATTATATATAGTTCAGAAATATTCCATTATTCGGCTATTTCTTACTCTTTTACCGAAATTTACTTTTTTCTGCAGCATCTAATAATAATAATAATAATAATTTTATATTTCGCCATTAAATTTATACGACGAGAATGCCAGCATTCTTATAAATACCAACCAGGAATTATTAGATTCCTGGTCAAATAAAATTCTTCACGCAAAACACTTCAATTATCTCAACCAAACATATGTTGACAAATTTTCGTCAAACAAATGGTTGAGTATTGGAGAGTTGAGCGCAGAAATAGAAGGCTTTATGCTTGCTATTCAAGATAGAGTCATTAATACTAAAAATTATAGGAAGCATATCATCAAAGATGCAAATCAAATTGATGATTTATGTAGAAAATGTTTGGCTTTTCCGGAAACTATAGAACATATTATATCGGGATGTTCTGTATTAGCGCCGTCCGAGTATACATTTAGGCACAATCAAGTTTTAAAAATAATTCACCAATGTTTGGTAATTAAACATAACTTGATTGACTGCCGTAATGTACCATATTATGAATATGAACCAAATTCATTTTTAGAAAATGAATTTTATAAAATTTATTATGATAAAACTATTCTAACAGACAGAACAATTAGTCATAATAGACCCGATATAGTTTTACATGACAAAATTAAGAAAATAACTTATATCATTGATGTCGCTATTCCAAATTCTTGTAATATTCAGAAAACTGTTTCTGAAAAAATAAGAAAATATACAGATTTAGGAAATGAGATTAAAAGAATTTGGCATTCTCAGACTATAAAAATATTACCATTTGTTATTTCGGCTACTGGCATTATACCTAGCTCTCTCATTCAAAATTTAGGCGTATTAGATTTGTCAAAAAATGTATTCATAAAAATGCAAAAGTCGGTTATTTTAAATACATGTAGGATTACGAAAGATTTTTTAAATATGACTTTGCATGACTTTACCTTTGCCACCATCATCACTGTTGGTTTTACATTTATATTTATAAGAAGATTAATGCCAAAGTTGAGTAAATATTTATTTGAGAGACTGGAGAGTTGTAAGAATTTGCTTTATTTCTACAAAACTAGTTATTTACTATGTCGCGAGCCGTGAAGCTGAAGTTAAAAGTTTTTTTTTTTTTTAAGGATACGACTGTCTGAAAAGAAGAGTTTTTAGTTTAGCTCTAAATTCCGCTGAATCTGTGATCATTCTTAACTCGTGTGGCAGTCCATTCCAGGCTTAACAGCACACGGTTTGTGTCAATTACTTACCAGACCGTGGGCGTGAGCGGGACTACAGGCTTACAGTTTGACATTTGACGGGCAAAAGCAACACAGCTCATTTTTTGTATTATTTGTTTTCAGTTTCTGAAAGTACGCGTCATTTCCACAATGATTCAACATCATCTAATCTAAATAATAACATGCAGACATATTTATGTTGTTGTTGAGAAAAACAACTTAAAATGTAAGAATATTAAATTACCTATTTTAGAATATAAAATAATATCCTTTCAGAAAGTATGACTAACTTCTGAACACTGTGTATTGTACACATATTATGTGAAAAAGTGTGCACCTGGATCGTAGAGCTTTTTACATCAGATTTGATACACCCATTTTGGGAGGCGGGTTTGTGTACCGCCGCCCCAGAAACCATTTATTAGATGCCTCCGGACATGCTTGGACACCTCTGCCGTAGGTCACCCTAAGTGGTTCGCTACGTTTGGTGACTTAGCAGGGATGCTCGTGTTCATGGGGTCAGGTTTGTCCGGAACTTGGTGGGGGATTCGTCTGCCCACCAATTACGTGGCAGGCCTTATCGGGAGAGACTGGTTGAGTGAGACTCTCAGTAAAATTTGGACTCCTACCCACTCCTCATACCCTTTTCCTTACCGGAACTCGCCTACCTTTCCCCAAAAAGACCCTACACACAGCATCCCTAAATATGACATAGGCCCTGTGGGTAATTATTTTCTACAGGACCTCCTGTGTGGAGCTAATGTAAAAAAATATATTTTTTAACCTTATCTTCTTGCTGGCATTTAAAGTAAACTATTCCACTATTTTCTTCAAACATTATTTATCAGACGGTATTTGGTTTATTTAAAAATATATTTATTTCCACCATTTAAAAAAATATAAACGTAAATAACTTCAATAAAAATATATAAATTCATTCTAATCCACGATAATAACAAACACTTTTATCACACGTGCGTATGTCTAAAGCGGTGACCGGATAACTCAGAATCATGAAACATCAACACCTTCTTTGAAAAGTCATTAAAAGTGATGAAAAAAAATTGTTACGTTAGGTTAAGTTATGGGCTATTTTTCATTTTTTTCGTAAATGTTAATGACTTTTCAAAGCGATGTTGAAATCGCATGAATCTGAGTTGTCATGGAACCGTCTGACGCATAAAACAATATACAAATATTTTCTTATACACTAACAATTTATACGGATTTAGTAGTTACGCCAATGTGGCTCTTAGGCGGGTGCCGAATTCTTGTTCCGAAGGCTGCTTTTCCTCAGGCTCAGTATGGTCCAGGAAGCGGGCGTATCTAAGATAAAATTACAAGTAAATATAAAGGAATTTCGTCTTCAAGATAAATATTTAATTACGACAGTCTAAGAAAAAGAAAAAGGAAGAAATTTTGGTTCGAATAACACAATTCAAATCTTTTTTTAATACACGGTGTCCGGAAACTAGCGGTACAAGCGGAAAACGGGGGAATCAATATCGTCACCCAAAAACACTTCTTGAAAATAACGATTTTTTTCTATTTATTTCGGAAACTAAAGGGTTAAAAAAACTTTTCGACACATTTTAAAAAACAGCCGCTATTAACCGCCTAGCCATCGATTTTTTTTTTTTATTTGGCCTAAACAATTCCAAATTTTTACTCGATTTACTCGAAAGCAAAAGCTCAAATCAAAAAAGTTATGCCACAAAATTGACTCCAAATATGATGCAGATTCACCCACTTGTACTACGAGTGTCCACCGTGAAAAAACAGTGTCCTCATTGAGACCCTCAATGAGAACACTGTGTTTTTACGTACCGCAGAATAGTAGTAGCGCGTATTCGCAAACATCAGGAAAAGAGGATGCGTTCATACTTCAAACCTTTGGCTCATGTGAAAATTACAGAAAATTGTCTTGTCTCTCAGACGCAAATTAAAAGCAATATCATTATTTTGGCCTTAATGATCAAAAATACATTTTTTTCCTTTGATTTTAGTGAACTCGAAACCCCTAACACGAAACAAATATTTTTTTCCGTAATAATTATTACAATAAACAAAAATAAGAACACATAAAATAATGTGGTCGTAATGGATCATCTTACCTTACCTTTCTGGTTTGCAAAAGTTTTAATACTATTAAATCGATTTTTCTATCAATTTGTACAAGGTAGGTACTTACATTTTGTGGTAGAAAATTAGTTGTTGGGGGGTGAGGGATGGTCTCGTGTGTTCCAAGGCTTCCATCAGGTGGTTTCTGGTTACCAGAATCTCAGGAGGGACCTCCGTGGCATCTTGGGCCGTCAGGACCTCCTGGAGAAAAGGTAAAATAAAAGAATTATGGGCTGTTCTGTTTCTTAGGTGATTGCTTAGATTTCACGTGAACTGCGTGAATTTTACGACTTTATTCTGGTGATGTTTATATAATATAAAACATTAGTAAAAATTCTAGTTACGTGTCATAATTTTACTCTAGAATTTAGAAATACCTATCCATTAAAAGAATTATTTTATTTATTTTTTAAACACGTTTATTTTGTTCTTTTTTACATTCATCAAATTTAATTATCCCATTATTGTTACCACTACTACCAACCTGAAATTTTTTGTCAAATATTTTTACTTTATTGAAAAATGTATTTTATTTAATATTTATAAAATATTTGTAAACTAGTCTGTCTCGACACAGGATTTCCTAGTGAGACAGGCAAGGCCAAAAAAATGTTAACTTTATTGTATAGATGCGTAAATAAATAAAACAAATAAATAAAATAAATTTGTAGAACTCCATCTTATTTTTAATTTTTTTTTATATTTAATAATATTATTATTCAATTTTTAAAAACAATTTATTCATGAACAAGTTCTGCTGTGTAATTATTGTTATTACGCGTAACCGCTGTTTTGCCTTCTAAAGGCATTAACAAACTGTTGTTAATGCCTGATAATGCATTCAGAATGCAAAACAGTTGACACGCGGAAGTAGTTAAAATAGTTTATGCCTAATTACAAATTTTTAATTGAAAGGGAAAATATTACAGTAATAATTAACAACACAATATAAAATATTCATTGGAGGATTCGCCCGCATCGTAACTGTTTCTCACATGTTAACTTTGGCAGCATAAATAAACCTTTTCATTTATTTACATATAAAAAAAATATTTATAGGTACGTATATACAGGAAAAATATTTTATAGGTGTATAAAAATTAGAGAAAGTACACAATGAATATAAATAAAATTAATTTCAAAATAGTTTAGAGGGAAAAAAAGGTCTGTGAAATTTTATGAAAATAAGTTAATGTTTTTCAAATTACGCGAATTATTTTATACACGAAAATATATTATGATTTTATTGCGCCCTTGATTTGTGACGAAAATTCTTCAGTTTGCTTTTTATTTTCGGTCTTACAAACTAACATATTGAAAAAAAAATCTTATTTCGCTTAGATAAAAATTTGTAAATACTTATGATCAAAAAATAATTACAAAAAGTACACAATTTTATCATCCCGAGTTTGATCATTTTTGAATGTAGGTATTTATCAAAGCAAATTTTGAATGAAATAAAAATATATTGAGTTATTATGTTAAAATGCTAGTATGGAGAATAATTAATCTTTCTCATCGGAACCGCCCTGTACAGTTGCAAGGGTATGATCGCAAGATCATCTTTCGACGAAATATAAATTCTCATGGCTGATTAATGGCTCTTAATAATGATACACAAAAGATAAAGCATAAATGAGGCTGATAGTATCAAGATATTGAAATGCCAGGAAGGCAGACGGCAGAAAGCAGAAGCCAATGGAGTTGCATGATAGAATAATGGATAGAGGAGAATAATTAAAGCCGAGCTTGCGGTGCCCAGATTAGATAACCCAGAGAAAACAAGGTGGAGATATCAACATCCAGTGGTTGGCAACTGCCAACCAATCGAAAGAAGAATATCTAACAATTTAGAATTTGCCCAAAATCATAAATGAAAGCGTTTACTTTTACACAGATTGACGGCCTCCGTGGTTCGGGTGGTTACGATCCTTGGCTACAAACCGGGGGGTAGCTATTTCAAATCAGGAATTTTTATTTGATTAATTAATTTAATTATTGGGTATGGGTACGGCCGCCCGGGAACCATTTATTGAATTACCAACACCTCTGCCGTAGGTCATCGCAAGTGATTCGCTATGTTTGGTAACTTAGAGAACACCTACTGCGTGGCAGGCCGTATCAAGAGAGATTGATTGAGGGAGGCCTTTTGACCTCTACAGCAGGGCTCTCTCGACCCATCGCTCTTACACCGCAGTTGGAGGGATGGATTCATACGTCGGTCACTCCTTGACACAGTGACCCCGAGATTTCAATCCACCCGTCGTATCTTTTTCCTTCCCAGAACTTCATTTCCACAAACCTTGAAAACATTGAATATTCTGAGTGTCTGATACAATTTGTTATTGATCGACGTTTACGTTTCGATTAAATTAGACACTTGCGCAATCCGAATTATCATCTGCCTAAGTACATCTGCTCCAAGTACATTATCATCTGACTAAATATTTTATTGATTTTTAGCGAAAATTAGAACATGTATTGCTAAACGAGGTAGTTTTTTTTCAATTATTTCTGGCTTTCACCCTTCAAGGGTGTTCTGGGCTGAAAACTGAGAAAAATTTGTTAGCAGGAAACACCGAAAATTTTGCGAACCAACAATATACTCACATTTTACATACATCTGCAAGACACAATAATAATAAAATTAACCTTGCTCTTCATACAATCAATAATATTTGCCAAAACTCGACATTTTATGAAACAATTTATTGATATTAAATAACATTTCATTGTTGGTACCTACCTACAACCTATGATATGTTTCTTTGTGATGTCTTATTTGTGGTGTTAGTAATTACCGGGTGATGTGCATAGTGTGCATAATATGTGCGATGTGTGTACGTTTGTAAGTGTGAGAACTGGTGATCTGTGAAGGGAAATGTATGCGCATTGAACAGTTTATATCATTGACATGATGCTCCTTTTAAATTTGGGCAGTGAATCTGAGAACTGTGAAGGGAAATGTATGCGCATTGAACAGTTTATATCATTGACATGATGCTCCTTTTAAATTTGGGCAGTGAATCTGAGAACTGTGAAGGGAAATGTATGCGCATTGAACAGTTTATATCATTGACATGATGCTCCTTTTAAATTTGGGCAGTGAATCTGAGAACTGTGAAGGGAAATGTATGCGCATTGAACAGTTTATATCATTGACATGATGCTCCTTTTAAATTTGGGCAGTGAATCTGAGAACTGTGAAGGGAAATGTATGCGCATTGAACAGTTTATATCATTGACATGATAAGGAAATGTATGTAAAGGAAATATATATCCTCAGCACGGGAAATCCCAGTGAGGATATCATTATCTTTAGATGTTTGTAAAGAAAGGAAAACAATAAATCATTATTATTATTATTATTATTATTATATATATATAAAATATGTATTGAAGAGTTTATACTTTATGTCATTGACATTAAGGTACTGTTAAATTTGGGCAGTGAATCTGAGAACTGTGTAGGGAAATAATGTATGCGCATTGAACAGTTTATATCATGATCCTTTTAAATTTAAGTAGAATGTGAGTTTGTTTCTATAATACAAAATAAAATAATAACTTCTTAAATTCACTTATTTCCAATGACAGTTGCGAATTTGAGTGCAGTTGGCCACCTCTGCCAATCACGCCACTATAGGCCTCATACTCGAGCAAGGTGGAGTATAATCTGATAGTGTAATTAACATTGTCATTAGCCACGACTTCAGAAGGCACCTTGCCGGAGGCACTTGGAAACAAGGGACATGTTCATACTTGGAAAAGGTCATATTGAACGTTGAACACCTGACTCACTTTAGAGAAAATTAATAAGTTTATGGATAATCAATCCATGAATATAATATATTCGGCTTTTTTTAAAATCTGGAATTGTCTGAAGGCTGTGAAGGGTCTTGTATAAATTAAAACAAATCAAATAGATAACTGCTACCTACAACTTCGCATGGTTAATTTTTCACTTTTGCAGTCAATGGTGTCGCTAGTGTAGATTTTTTTTTATTAGTAGAAGTGAAACCTTCAGAAAACTAAAGTAGATAAGAGTGGGGATAATGGGGAGATACTCATGATCAAAAAATAATTACAAAATGAGCGTAATTTTAATAGTTTTATCATCACGAGTTTGAGCATTTTTGAATGTAGGGTATTTATCAAAGCAAATTTTGAATGAAATAAAATCGATATTGAGTTGATATGTTAAAATGCTGGTATGGCGAATAATTAATCTTTCTCATCGGAACCGGCCTGTACAGATGCAAGGGTACGATTGCAAGACCGTCGTTAGACGAAATTTGAATTCTCGGCCATTGGTTAAGGCTCCGCAACCGGGCTCGAAAAGAAGAAGGAGAGATACGAAATTGGGAATGTTAGAGGAGCGCGCTAACATTCACAGCGACAAAATCGATGCGAAAACTGCGAAAATGTATAATAAAACACGACTCGTTTAAAATAGAGCAAAAATCTCGTGGGGAGTATCTTAAGTATAATTTAAAGAAACATTGTGAATTTTTTCACAAATATAATTTATAAAATAATAGAAACATACTTGTTTTTAATAATTTTTGGAGCATACTTTGCGATTTTTTTCTATCGAGGGAATTTCATATAATATGCGTTTCGGCGTGGGCAGCATCTAGACATTGTCTTAAAAAATAACATTCATTTTTTTAAGAGCTTAAAAGCTTCAAATGTTTAAGTTTAAGGGAGATATGTAAGAAATCGGTAGAAATTCGGGTTGCCGAGGCTTAATGGCTCTTATCGTCATTTTCTCCAAATCCGGAGAGATTCACGAAATTACAAATCCAATAGTATCTACTTACGCCTGCCAGGCTATGCTCCTCACGCTAGCTGTTAACGTAAGTGACGCCATTTTTGGCATTGCTTTAATTCGGTTCTATTACAAAAGTAGATTGGTACACAAACTCCAAGTACGAAAACGGTTTTGCGTAAGGCGCGGCATCAGAGTTGTATTCTTAGCCGGATTCTTAAAATTCAACCGTACAGGCTATTAATACTGTTTAATGATGATGATTGATGATTATCTACGATTATTATTAATATTTTTTGTTTAATGATGATTGATGATTACGATTATTCATCAAAACTAGATTAGTATTTTTTTATATTAAAACTCTATTATAGACAATGCAGCATTTGAAAACATGTACAGGGTGCGGCAAATCAAACAGTTCAGTTTTGAAAGGCCGGTACATCCCGTGAGGTGGGAGTAGAAACCTGGGAGTGGTCTCATTGTATCGGGAGGGTCATGCCGTTTTTAGTCGTTGCCACTGTTTGGTCCGGACAACACCGGGGCTTTACCGTCCGCACTTTTCTTGATAATGACCAAAAATGGCGAAGTGACGAGGACGACTTCCATCTCTGTGGAGCGGCGAATAAACCAAATTTTCGGTACTGGACTGAAAATAACCTAAAGCAACTTCACGAAAGACCTCTTCTCTCCCCAAAAGTGACCGTGTGGTGTGCGATTTCAAAATTTGGGGTGATTGGGAAGTATTTTTTCGAGGAAAATGGATGAACCATGACTGTCAACGCTCAACGTTATGTTTCCATGTTAGAAATTTTTTTTTGAACCCCAATTGGAAGAACTAGGGGAGGAAACAGATCTGGGAGACTTGGTTTCAACCGACACCGGTGCTACGGCCCATACTGCTCGAGTTTCAATGACGAAATTGCGACAGATGTTCCCTGCGCGCCTCGCCTCTCTGAAGTGTGGCCCGTGCGCTCACATGATTTAAGCATTTGCGACTTCTTCCTTTGGGACTATCTGAAGGAAAAAGTTTTCAAACATCGGCCTTACACCTTGGAAGAACTCAAGGATCGAATTCGGGAGGATATCGCCACTATGCCCATCGAGATGTGCCAAAATGCAGTCGAAAACTTCAGAAATCGTCTTCATCAATGTATCGCTGCTAGGGGCCATCATCTTTCTGATATCATCTTCAGAACTTGATGCATAAAACTGCATGATGTACCGAATAAAATAAAATCAACCCCATTTCTCTAGTATTTCTGTAGTACATAATAGGTATAAACTATAAACGATGAACCTAAAAAGCCCTGGACAGAGTAGAAGTGCGATTTTGTATGAATGACATTGAAGCTGAATCCAGGGTGAAGGGAAATTGCCTCACAGCCATCTTGTATGACAAACTTTTGGAATGATTTGTATGCGAAGTAGTATAAAATTAACTGTTTTATTTTTATATTGTCAATGCAATTACAACGACTTATGATTTTTTTGTGTATTTGATGAGACAGGGAATGGGAAATTAAAAAATTAAGTAGGTAAGTTTCATACATATTCCCCTTCATCACGCGGGCCTCAAATTGGTCCTGAATAACTCAGTCCAGGACATTTTAGGCTCATAGTTCCTATACATGGTAGGTATTTTCTTTTTTTACTTTAGCTCCACAGGAAAAAATCCTCTGGGCCTGTGCCATTTTTAGAGGTGCTGTGTGGAGGGTCTTTTTAGGGAAAGGAAGGAGATGATGTTCCAGGAAGAAAAGGGGGTGGGTAGGAATCTGGGGGTCAATGGGTGGTTGGATTCATACATCCGTCCAGAAGTAACGATAGATTCAATTTATATTATTATGGAGATAAAAAAACTTACCAAATGTTTTTCCAAACACTGCAACTGGGCTGTAGACAATACTGATTTGATATCAGCTCCAGTGAAGCTTTCCGTCAGCCTTGCCATTTCTTGGAGATCAACATCTGTTGAGAACTTTAGATTGTTGCTCAAAATCTTAAATATTTCAAAACGATCATCCTGGAAAACAAAACATGAATTCGTATCACAAACACCAGGCGATGTCCTATTAAAAATATTTTTAATGTTTTTAATAGAAAAAAATTGTCATCGGACAGCAAAATGACATCGACATTTTTTACTCCAAATACGCTCATTGCTGGTTAAAATCCCTCGTGTACGTCCTGTTACACCTTGTATAATGTACCAACTCCTAGCAGAAAATCCTAGCTGAACCAAGCAGAGCTTGGACTTAGCGGATTTTGTGCCAAGTGTCACAGAAGGAAAAATAAATACCTACTCTATAAAAAAGCGTGTACTTTATGCCATCAATTACTCTGCACCGAGCACCTGACGTATGTACATGTGTCATACGTTTTATTGTCGTTTTGATCGTCAAGATCTCAGGAGAGAATAATTTTTAAATTTTATTTTATGTTTTTTTTTAATATTGATTTTTCCCTACAGAATGCAAAAAGTTGAGATCAAAGTTAAAAAGAGTTTTTTATTTGTGTTGAAAGTTGTAATTATGTTACGTAGTTTCAATAAAACGCATATTTTACTAAACAAATTCTTATTTATATTAACCATCATTTTCGTTATTATATAGTACATTTAGGCAATAAATTACAAATGAAAAAGGCGAGCATTGTGCTCACCGTTCTGTGAATTTTAATTTTTTTTTAAGGTTTTTCAACAAATTCTTTTATTTATATTAACCAAAGTTTGTGTCATTTTATGGTACATTTAGGTAACAAATTAATTATGAAATAGCGTGAGCATTTTGCTCGCGTGCGCCTTTCTGTGAAATTTTTCAACGTGCTTCCTCGTGGGTTAACAATTACATTTATACTAAATGTAAAGTACTCACTTTTATCCAAATTAACGGTACATAGAACTGGAGCCCGAGGGATTTTCTAGCACCGCAAGGGAGGGGTTAAAACAGATGCAATATTTTAAAATAAAAACATCGTAATAATTCTTACCAAGGTAGGCATGGAACAATGGATGGTGGTATCGAACCTGCCCGGTCTCAATAAAGCGCCGTCTAGTAAGTCTGGTCTGGAAGTAGCAGCCATGACCGTGACTCCCTTTACGGCTCCCTCCACTCCGTCCAATTGAGTGAGAAGCTGATTCACTACGCGGTCTGTCACACCCGTTGAATCGTGACCACGGCTGATGATGATATAAGAAACATTAATAAGTCAAGTACGTCATACATATATCTGGTAATGTTATATTATCGTGAAAACAAGCTTATGGGTCCGAGTGGTTAAATAATTACAACAACAAAAATTTACCCATTTTAATGGTACCTAGCATAGACATATGAATATTAGTAGACCTGCCCTAAGCGATAAAAGCGTATTATTTCCCCCTCCCATTGGAACCATTCCATTGGAACCGGCTGGGATCGTGTATGGCTTCGCGTTAATCTAAAAAATGTGACGTCATCATTCTTCTGCAAGCCAGCGTCGAGCACTCATCGGTGCATTTTACGAAATAAAACGGTAAATATAGTGGCTTGTGTTTTGAAAACGTGTAAAAATAGAAGTGAAAAAGAGAATAAACAAAATTGTCGTATTACATTCCATAGGCAAGCATTATTTTACACTATTTTAAGCCAATTCAGATCACATAATATGATCATTTTTGTAAGATACACTGTCACTCGAGATACATGGCGTGTGCCCGTCCCTGTTTACTGGGGTAAGTAAATTATGAAACATTTATAAAAGTGTCTTCACTTAATACAGCAACAAAATATTGAACTCGACCTTACTTTGCATATTTGGACTTCGTAAATGTGTTCATTACGCGGCGAACAATTCGCGCTCCCATGTAAAAAGGTATATTCATTCAAAAGCAGAGTTTACTTTTAAGAACGAAAGTGTGATATTATAATGCGAGATGCCTATATACTGTCAAATTGAGTTTTGACGAATCACGTATCACCAAAGCCGTCTTCCTGCCCTTCGTTCCGCTGTAGTTGGTCTCTACCCCTCACCTTTATGTTCTGGTCTATTAATATTCATATGTCTATGGTACCTAGTTATAAGTAGTATCCGGCTGGCGGTGGCAAAACAAAAATTGAAGAGCCGCTCATTATTAAAGGCAAAACAATTAAATTATCTTAATTAAATAAAGACAATATTAGCAAAACTCAATCGAAAAACTGGAAACAGAAAAATCAGAAAAATATATTTGCAGAATTTGCACCTCTGAGACTCGAACCCAGGACCTTTCGCTTTCCGGGCGAATGCGCTACCACTGCGCAAAACAGAGATTGAGTTTCGCTAGTATTGTCTTTATTTAATTAAAATGTTACAATTTGAGGTTTTACTATAAAGTTAAAAATAAAAAATAAAAATTAATTAAATTATCATTATTTAACCGGTCAAATTTGTTTTATGGGGCCAACAGACTTAGCTATAAAAGATATGAGATTATTTGGTTTGGCGTATTTGGCGTTTTGCCACCCCCAACCGGATACTAGTTATAAGTTTAAAGATCTTACGTATAAAATATACTAATGTTCGATAGTTACTAGTTCTTATAAGTTACCTATTAGGTATAAAACCGAGTTTAATTTTTTTTTAAACTCTTGTGAATACCTCACAAGAGTCCCAAACTGCTCACTGTCTGGAACCAGAGAGACTATGGCATCCCAAATTGAAATATGTTGTAAGTTGTGAGGCTGAAGGTCATGGGAAAGGGAAGGAGATGAAGAAAAGGAAGGTGGGGAAATACCTGGCTATTCAGATTTGGTCACCAAACACACGGCTAAAGCCATTTCAAGTAATGTTTCAATTCTGAATGATGGTCTTACAACCAGAGCGATACTGAGAGAATCTTCTACTCTGGAAAATGCCGCAAATATGACATGTATACTAAATATTATTTTAAATTAATAAATTGTGAAACAAATTGCTCAAATAAAATGTACTTGTGCATACTGGGATTTGAACCCGCAATCTCCAGATTGCTGGTAGAGAGCCTTACCCTTCAAATACAGAGGCCGTCAATTGGTTTACCGTTGCATGGGTTTTTTAGTCACAAATTATAAATTATAACTCAGTAGTTACTAGTCGAAAATTATAAGTTCTAATACTTAGTTATAGGTGATAATTTCTTAGTTAAGTTTCTTTTTGAACCCAGCACCCTCGCTTTACTAGGGCTCTGCTCTATTCAATTCCAAGACGCGACCGAATCTTTTTCTGAGTTTTCTGTTTCAAATTTTCGTTTGAGAGTCTCTAACATTGTCTTCAAAAATTATTAAATTGCACTTACCGTGGAGCTAAACTGTCAAATTCATCAAAGAACAAGACACAAGGTTTTGATTTTTCAGCCCTGAAAGAATAAGAGAAAGGAATGATACAATGAAAGAGTCATTCTTACGTAATATACTTAATTTTATTCACAAAATTTTTATGCTTACTTTTCAAATAAGTTTCTAACGGCTTGTTCACTTTGGCCGATATACTTTGACAGAAGCTCCGGTCCCTTCACGCAAATGAATGTAAGTTGTGAGAATTTCGCTACGCAGGATCCTATTAGAGATTTTCCTGTCCCCGGGGGCCCAAATAACAAGATTCCTCCAGCTTGTTTGGGAAATAGACCAGGATACTAAAAAAAGAAGAAGAAAACAATATATAGTGACCCACAGTTATTATGTAACACTAATTGAAGTAATCAAAAAGTTCCCGAAAAGCCTGGGTTTTAAGCTGAGTTTTTCGAAAACAGATGAAAATGGTATTTTCCTCTTATTTTGAACATAAAGTGTTCAAAATTTCATCAAGAATTATTAAAATTATGCTTTGAGGGGTGAGAAAAGGAGATGGGGGTGATTTTTCATGCAGACCACACATAGGCAACCGCCGGCCCACGGGCCGGATCTGGCCCGCTGAGCTATTTTGTCCGGCCCTAATTCATCTCGGCGAAGTAATAGAGAAAGAAATTAATAGTTCCAGGGAGAGATTTTTCACATTAAATTTCAAAATTAGTATGCAATGTTAATATTTAGTCGTTCATTATAAAAATAAATAAAAATATATGAGAAGTGGCAACATGTTTTATTTCATTTAATATTAATTTACCATGTTTAATAATTTGGTCCGGCCCTTGAATCGAAGACAGAAAGATAATTTGGCCCCAGACCTAGGAAAGATTGCCCATGCCTGATGTAGACAGTGACCTTCCTCTTGTTTTTAAGGTCAATTGTGCAGAATTTCATCAATCTTGGATAAAAATGTATTTTTACACACAGGGTGTTAAGGAACACCCTTGACTTTCTTTAACCAGTGATTGCTGATATTATTTGGAGTAGAAAAATGTACTTAAATGAAATTTTAGTGAAAGATTTTTTTTGGTAGGTTTTGAAGAAAATAAATTTGAAAAAAAAAACATCAAAAAAAGTCACTGGACACCAAAATTTCATGTTCATTTTTTACTCCAAATAATGTCAGGAATCACAAGTAAGTCATGTACGTTCCTTAACACCCTGTATAATCAACTCATTGCGGCCCGCCACAGACTCTCTTCTTTACATAAATAGACATAATATGTGTTTTTTTTTTACATGAGCTCCATACAGGAGGCCCTGAGGAAAATAATTTCCTTCGGGGACTATGTCATCTTTGGGGATGCTGTGTGGAGGGGTTTTTTTAAGGAAAGGGAGGAGAGGAGAGTTTGGGGAAGGAAAAGGTTTTAAGGGATGGGTAGGTTCAGTGTGTCCTGGTCATCCGCCGCCAAGACCTAGACAAACCTCACCCCATGAACCCGGGCACCCCTGCTAAATCACCAAACGTAGCGAACCACTTGGGGTGATCTATGGCAGAGGTATTGGTTATCCAATAAAGGTTCCCGGGCAGCAGTACCCATACCCGCCTCCCAAATTGTGAATTGTATGTATGTATATATATATACATATAGATTAAACACGAATATTTAACAATTAATTTTGCTTACCTTCAAAGGCCAACACAATATTTCTTCCAGGGATGTTTTAATATGTTCCATGCCCCCTAAAGATTCCCACATTGGCTTATTCTCATTTTCTTTATTGCTGCCATCACTTTTATGTATTTGATCTTCCTTTCTTTCCAGAGAGAGTGTTTTACTTTTATTCAATGCTGAAAAACATAAAGATAAATTAATTAATGAATTAAAATCAAATTACTTTATTTACACCACTTTATTAGATACAAAATCGACATTCTTTGTGCACAATGTTCTCTCCATCAGGTTCTCCTGTATATTTTTAGTTAAATATAGAATTTGGAAAGGGATCAGAGAGCGGGGATGAGGGACTTACCTAAATAGTGAAAGGTGTCAGAGTGAAAGGGTCAGAATGAAAGGGGTCAGAGTGAAAGGGGTCAGAGTGAAAGGGGTCAGAGTGAAAGGGGTCAGAGTGAAAGGGGTCAGAGTTAATGAGGGAATCGAAGAGTTGTTTGAAGGGAAAATTTGGATAAGTGGTAAAATATTCAATACAGGATTATTTACAATTTTTTCTGGTTATTAGCAATGACATTAATACTGGACACAGGGTAGAAATCTCAAAGTGGGAAGTCAAACACAAGACGATTGTAGCTGTCTCTATTTCTAGTACTTTAGTACTAAACTGCTACGCGTTGATTGAGTGAGGTCGTGTCTTAGCAGTAAGTAAATTGCATTGCAAAGCGCCAAAATGTCCTCCTGTGTGTTGAGAAAATGCTTAAATTACACGGCAAATAGTCGTAAAGGCGAAGGAATAACACTTCATTTGTAAGTACACGCAAATTACTTATTATTATCAATTATTATAATTATTACAATTAATTTTATAATAATACGTGATTGTATTCTTAACCCTTCCTTGTCCATTGTGTAACCGAGTGAGAGTATCATGTTATCTCAGTCACACCCATAGGTCACACCCGTGATGTGAAAGCAATATTCGACGAAGAAATTAATAAGCCGCCCTACCATACATCTCTGTCTTTATCACACAGGAATAAAGTTTTGAATTTAGAAATTATACTGAAAACCGCTGAAAACAAAAGAGTGTTGCTTGCTTTCCACATTATATAGTGAGTATGTGAGACTATGGGGAGTCTATTAATATAACGTCATTGGTTATTAGTAATTATATTTGAGTTAACATTAATAAACTAAATAACTAACTAAGGGTAGGCAGAGAGGACGGACCGCCAAACAACTCGGTCTTGGCACAAACTCTTTGCCTCACTCACACTCATACATCGTCTCATGCATACTCTTCTATTATTCTGACTTTTGACATGGCCCGACTCAAGTATCTGATTCACTTGATCGTGCCATGTCTTCCTCGGGTGTCCCCGACTTCTTTTACAATTCAAATTTGCGTCATATATTCTTCTTACACTACTTTCTTTGTTCGTTCGCTCTACATGCCGAAACCATCTGAGGGTCCCTTTCATAACCTTACTCATTACACTTACATCAGCCTTGAATTCTTTGCGGATCTCCACATTTCTCAAATGATCGTAGATGTTTTTTTTTTACTTAATATTAATTTTCTTATCTAATTAAATGTTATTTTAAACATTTAAATCACTTTATAGATAATCGTAGTAGGCTTTTGTTTAATGGGTATGTGTTTTTAAACATGGTGACCGGACAACTCAACAATATGCAATTTCATCACTCGTTTGAAAATTCAAAAGTGATGAAACAAACTTGGTTAAATAGGTTACATTAGGTTAGGTTATGGGCGTTTTCTTCTCATCTTTTAATGACTTTTTAAAGGGGTGGTAAAATGCCACTTTGTTGAATTGTCATGGAACCTTGAAACATACCTGCTTCTTTAATGGCACGATAAATCTTCTTATTCATATAGTCCACTAGGTCTCTCACGGTAAACCCGGTTGTTTCGTTAGCCATTTGATTATAGTTTTCTTGTCTAATATGTGCGGTATAGTACAAACTGTTTTGTGTAATACATTGCAGTAAGCGAACACGTTCAGCCTGTCAAATAAAATAAAAATAAAAGGTTATCCCACGATACCATTTACAACAATAAACCTGTGATATAAAAAAAGGTGACCGGACAGCTCAACAATGTGCAACTTCGTCACTGATTTGAAAATTCATTAAAAGTAATTTAAAAAAAAAACTTGGTTAAACAGGAAACATCAGGTTAGGACATGAGCTATTTTTATTTTTATTTTATTACTTAGGATGTTGAAATGCCACTTTGTTGAGTTGTCATGGAATAATAAAAAATGCATACCATTGACAGTTCAGGAATACTGAACTGAAATGGGAACAGCATTTGGCCTTTGGTAATTCTGAATCCACTGTTCACAGCATCCAATCCTGTCGCAGTTATCAACACATGGACCCCTTCACATTGATATAATAGTTCTCTAATGCAGAAAACCAACCTGAAATGACACAAGCATGTTACATAGTGTTCTGTTTAATTTAATCAAACAAAATATACATAATTAACTTAGTTATGCGGAAACCAGCCAGTCCATAATTTTGGCAAAAATAAGATATTGTTTCAATGGAGTAAGGTCAATTCTATGTTCTACTAAAACCAGTCATTCCGCCTTCCGAAATTTTTGTTGATCATGAAAAATATCATTAAAAAATGTGCAGAAACGTCCACGGCACTCAAAACACTTTTAATATGGCTATTTCTCAAAACATTTTAAGCAGAAAACAGCCAGAGTCAACTAGTCGATTTCAGCAAAATACCTAACATTCAAACAATAAATATTTACCTAAACAGCAGAAAACATTCTCGGCACTCATAATTACATAAATTTTGTGTTTTTGGTAGCTCTGGCTGTTTTCTGCAGAATACATATTTCACAAGGTCAAACAGTTGATTGCAGACTTTACATTTACTAAAATTTATTCTAGAGAAAGCAGCATATTTTTTTCTTATTCCGTTTAAAAATCACCAATATCTCTAAAAATCTACATTTAAATCCACTTTAAAGTTATAAGAAATTGGTATCTATATATTATTTATAAATTTTTTTAAAGTAAAACACATTCTAAGTGTTGTGTAGATTAATTTGATTACCCAATCTTTAGACAAAAGTGCTTCCATCTCAGTTTGAGTTTTTTATGGCTGGCTTCTTTCTGCATAACTACTTTCATATGATCTACTCACATATCATAAAATACCGTATCCTGGTGTGATGCACCTTCATTTTCTGCAGGGATCAAAGCATCAATATCATCACAAATCAATATTGAAGGACTGTGTTCTTCACAGAGTTGGATCATTTTTTGGAAGTGCTCAATGACATCTTTCCTTCCTTTAATTGATCGGCAGTCTATCCTCATTAACCAAATACCTAAATCTGCTGCTATTGTAGAGCAAATTGTAGTTTTCCCTGATCCTGGCGGACCTGACAAAGAAATCAAACATTAGTTCTTGAATTTTTATTTTGTTTATAATCAATACTGTATTTCATAAAATAAGAGTCCAAGTAAATACACAATTACAATTTTGTACAATTTTGTAAATTTTACTGGAAATAAAAAATATATTTTAATATAAAGGGTGTAACAGCACACAAGACTCTAATAATTGGGGTTTGTTCGGGGATCACATTTCAATTAATTCCGACGAATTCGTAACATTACACCTTTTTTTCAGACTGAAACCCACGGATGTAGTTATTTGTATTTAAGATTAATAAAAACAGTGACTAACTATTCAAAAATTTTACGTTAGATGGTTTGAAAAATAAAAATATAAACTATAAAATTAGCAGTAAGCACCAGATTTTATTTTGTAGATGTTGAATTAGTTTAGAAACGTCTGACATTTTAGTAATACCTTAATTCAAATAAACCCCATGGAAAGATTAATTTTCTATGCCTGCAATTCAAGTCCGTCCAGTACGCTGGGCCGCGCACCAAATATTTGTGTGCTTGCCTTCTTCATTTGCGGCATTAAGATTCTCACTTTATTTTAGGGCATTGTGTCGCCTTAACCAGCTATTTTTAAGCATATTTGGAGTAAAAATGTATTCGTCATTTTACTTTCCAATGATATATTTTTTTTATTTAAAAACAATTTTTTTTTTTTTTCATCACTTATCACCATTGATCGCACTAATCCACGTTGTGACAGGATCACGTGGTCTGCACTCTGTCTCGTCTGTTACTGTGCTACTGGAATGAGATGGCGTGTATCATGTGACATGGAAAAGTATTTTTGTTTTTAATTGAAAAAAAATATCATCAGAGGCAAATTTTTTTTTAAATAAAATGTTACGGTTAAAATCGTTTGGGTAAGTGCTGTTACACTCTGTGTAATATGAAATACATACATATATTTATATAATACAGAAAAATATTTATCTTTGATAATACATATCCCTGCATGAAAATCATATCGCTCGCACTAATATATGGCGTCATGCCAAAATAATGCAAAGTTATGGCAATGCTTCAAATCTTTATAATTTAATATTATTTCTTACAAATAAGTTACAAACAATCAAATAGAACTCACCAGTAATAAAGATGTGATTTTTGTTTGACCCGCAATTCCGTCCAGATAAATTTTCTTTCAAATGTGTATTGCATTTAATTACATCAATAGACTTTTTGACAATAGATTCAAAACTCTCCACATTTCTAGAGATGTCTTCAACATCGGCAATATACTGCTTTGTACTGACAATATTTACGTAAGGCTCTACAGTATCTTTATTGACATAAACTTTACAACTTGAGAGAGAAGCGCCACATATTAAGGTATACTTGAGTGTTTCAGGAAAAAGCGCAACTTGCAAAGAAATATTTTCCAAATTAATTATTGAACCGTTATTTAATAATAATGGTTCTACTTCTGTAAATTGCGAGACGTAAATTTGGAAAAGTGACGAAATATCGTTCAAATCTATATAAACATCTTTTTCAACTAAAGTGACTTGAATGGTTTTTGGTAAAGTGCGTGTTTGAGGCACACTTGTCATTATAATCTTTCGACCTAAATCAATATTTAACAGATCGCTCAAACCCTTTGGAATAATAACTGGAATGTATTTTATATCAGCGTCGAGTTCTTTCAAGAGAACAGTTTTAGGCATGAACTTAACATTAACATAAACAGATTTAGGAATGGCGTTGGCATTTTCCTGGTTATCTTCTTTGATGACAATGCTGTCCATGGACCTTAAGTTATAAATATTATTTTCTTGGTAGCCTGGAGTACCTTCCTTTATATAGACAAAAAATTGTTGCGAAGGTTTGAGGATATTTTTCAGTTTTTTTTTCAAAAGCCTTATTGATTACGATCGCTCTCATACAAGATTGCTTTTCACTACTCTCAGTATCATATTTTGATAAAATTCTATTAACTTCAGTGATATGATATGTGTAAGGTTTATTTTGTGGGTTTTTGACTATAGCGGGAGGAATGTCTATGTATTCCAATCCATTAAATACTTTTTCCCGCTTGTCTTGGGATAGGCAAACAACCACTTCAGTGTGCTGTTGTAGCAAACAAGAGTCCGATGAATGGATATTGATAGACAAGGAAGGTGATACCCACATCACCAAGTTCTGATTGGCGGTGACTATCCTTATTTGATCCAGTAGACAAGATTGTAGCATGTGCGCATTTGATTCCTACAACAAAAAATTATACATTATCACCTTACAAGAAAGCTCTACAAAAGTAATAGAGCAAGAGCCCATAACGATCAGACCTTTGTTATTTTATATAACCTGAAAGTTTATCTGTGTATGTCCCTAATACAGGTAAAGACGATCCCCGACTATGAAGTTTGGATCACGGTGGCCTTGAAAGATAGCAGGTAGCAAAGGTGTATAAAATTACACCTCAATTTCAAGAGCATTTTGCTCGCACTTTTACAAGGTAGTAAGTAGTCTGCTAGCGTCGAAATTTCGCACTATTTCACTCCCACCCGCTTGCATGTACATATATATATCGCGCTCACACCTACGGTAGACTTTTAATGTGTCTGGCAAGGTGAAGGAACCATCAAAACTGTCTGATTACTGAGAAAACATATGTTGGTAGTCAGAGATGTGCAAAATGGGTAACCAAAACCATTTGAAATGCAAAATGGAAATGGGTCAAAACTTTTCCATTTGAAAATGCAAAATGCAAAATGGTTTTTAGAAAAGCATTTCAAATGCAAAATGCAAAATACCTATTTTCAAAATGCATTGAAAATGCAAAATGGTTTCTCAGGTCTGACGAGAGTAAAAACTAACAGCCTTCTTATTAAATAATAAAGTTGTTTTAAAATTCAATAATTGTTTTAATAGAAGGTAGAAATTAAAACAATTATTGAATTTTAAAACAACTTTATTATTTAATAATGGCCATCAACTTGTGGAATAAAAAAAAACATAGATACTTATACGTACTGTGTAAAAATTTTTTAAATTTGAGTGGAATATGTATATTGTATTATATGTATCTATTATTAACTATATATTGTATTATATGTATCTATTATTAAATATATATTGTATTATATGTATCTATTATTAACTGAATAATGTCATTTTTAAGGAATTTTTCTTAGGGTTACATCATTTGTGTAGTAACTCTCAAGTGAGGGGATATTCACCTGTGAACAATAAAGAAATACAGGACAGTGAGACAATATAATATGAGTTTTTCTAGTGCGCACCCATTATTTGACTATAGATTGTCACAGAAAACTCCACTAGAAAACCACATATATTGTCTATATTATGTAGGTGTATTTTAAATATATATATGTACATAAATTATCTTAACTTTCTTTACCTAGTTAGTAGTCTTGGTCACATAAACCTTAGCCAATATTAGATTTAAGAAGATTAAAAAATGGATGTGATACTGTAGCGCAAATTGCATCATTCGCACTTAAATCTAGAATAAAAAATCTATGAAATCGTTTGTTTACGCTTTCTTCCAATTTTTCACAGTATACAAAGTTTTCTAATTTTAACGAAATAAAAATTTTGTTAATTCTCTGCAATTCAGGGAGGAGTACCCCATAGTATGTGTGTTTTTCACCTTGTAGACTTTGAATGGCATCTGCAAAAGGTTTTAGGCATATTGTATATTTTTTTAGGAAGGCTAAGTCTGGATCTTTGAATATAGTGAGTTTCAGAGCTTTCATGGCATCGTTTATTTTCTCATGTACTGCGAGAATATCCATAACAGCATAACGGACTAATGTTGCCAGCGTAAAAAAATAGTAACTTCTATCAAAAATTTAATATTACAGCGTCTGCTTGGCAGGGCTCCTACCAGGGAGCAACTTGACAGACGTAAATATTTCTCATATCGAGGTTAAGGACCAATGGACCGACAGAATGAATATAGTAGGAAGAATGTTGCAAAAATGCATTTAAAATGGAAAATGCATTGAGAAAAGCATTTAAAATGAAAATGGAAATGGGTGAAAAGAAAAACCATTTAAAATGCAAAATGGAAAATACCCATTTTGCATTTTGCATTTCCATTTGAAATGGATTTATTTGAAATAAAGCACATCTCTGTTGGTAGTTCCTCAAGTAACATACATAAACATGTCGACTTTTTAAATAAAGATTAATGTGGTAAAAAACAAAGTGTTTTTAATTATTTAATTAACATATATAAAATTCAGCTTTTATACTTTAACGTAAGTACAATTATAATTAATTAATATAATATCTTTCAAAGCCACAGTGATCCAAACTTCATAGTCGGGGATCGTCTTTACCTGTATTAGGGACATACACAGAGAAACTTTCAGGTTTTAAAAAAATAATGAAGGTCTGATCGTCACGGTTTCTTGGACTATTATATTACCTATTACCTATAAGGTTGATTCGAGCGGAGTACCACAGGGATCTCACTTAGGCCCGATATTATTTTGCTTATTCATTAATGATATAGTTAATGTTTTTAGTAATGTTAAAGTTCTGTTATTTGCTGATGATCTGAAGATATATAGAACAATCAAAAACGATGATGATCGCGCCATTCTGCAGTTGAACCTGAACAAACTATTTACGTGGTGTTCTGTCAATGATTTACAACTAAACATTGGTAAATGTCAGATTATTAGTTTTTACAAAGGTAAAAATCCTCTTAAGAGTGAATAACCAGCACATGACAACTTCGATTCCGACACTAGCGCTAACACATCAGGGCTCGCGAGCGGGCGTTTTCAGAACTAAATTTCGTTCCGCGGCAATCCGAGTTTTGAGGGTTTTGTTCACGCGAGCTAGGGCTACCCGCTACTATTACTACTTAATATTACTATTCTCGCTTCCAGAATTTTAATTAGTAGTAGTTATTTGTAATTTGTATATCGAAGTGCATAAACATAAATAGATACAAGTGAAATGCGTAAACACAGTAGGTATTAAGTAGATACCTACATGAATAAACAATTTGTTATATTCTTTTTAATATTTTGGTTTTTTGTTTTTTAATTGTATTTTACGGCCATTAGAGTGGAAGATACTCTCAGTATCGCCCTGGTGTAAGACCACCATTAAGAATCGAAACGTTGCTTGAAATGGCTTTAGCCGTGTTTATTGGCCAGATCTGAATAGCCAGGTACTTCACCACCTTCCTCTTCCCTATATCCTTCCCCTCCCCACTACCTTCAGTCTTACAACATACCCCAAATTGGGTATGCAATAGTCCCACTGGCTCCAGACGAGAACAGTTGGGACTCTTGTGCGGTATTCATGAAAAAAAACGAGTAATATTCAGTTGGATTGTAAAAAATGTCGCATTTTGAAATATTTATTTGTGTGCATAATTAATAATAAGCACTTCAACAAACAGAATTAAAGCGCACAAACCCTTTCTTTCTTTGAGTGACCTTGCAACGCATGCCGGGTACCCGCTGTATATAATGTTATATAGTGCAGGCGCTTGCATTATAATTCCCGGGACTTGTGATGGAACCATAACAGATTAGTTGACCGCGAGGTTACAGTGCCCTTGAAACGCATGCCGGGTACCCGCTGTTTATAATTTATTTATTTATTTATGGACAAATAGTCCATTAACAATATAACAATAACACGAAAAACAAGCGTGCGTAAAGGCCCGACCCGCCGAGCAATCGATCACCGTTCGCATTGATTACCGTTCGCATGTCATTTTTCGTAACAATCACCACTTTTCGTAACCCATTCACCAGTTTACCCCCAAGTGTCGAGCGTGCGTAAAAAAGATTTACCCCAAAAAATATTTTGGAGCAGTTGGGACTCTTGAGCGGTATTTACACAAGAATAATTTAAAATAAAAAAAAAATTCGAAATTATAAAAATTTTTGCATAAAAATATTCAATGGACATGAAAAATTGCGTTCGGGCAACCCTGTAGATTTAACAAACATGAATCAAGGAATTCGTGTTTATTTCAAATTTCGTTTTCAAATTTCATTTCCAAATATTATTATTCAAAGCGTCGCGAAGACGTGCTCTCCTGGCCGCGTTTGGGCCCGTAATGAAATCTGAAATTTGTGTTTACGGGCTGCGATAAAAATGGTGAAATGCGATGTTCAAAATTATTTAAAATTAAATACTTCCTGAAATTATTTTACGATCAAATTATTTATGATTTGTCAATAACGTCTTAGCAAAATAAGTATGTAAAAAAATCCGAAATATATTTGTTTGTAAGTGCACAAATAAATGCACAAACCGACCAATTTTCGTCAAGAAACACATGTCCGTATATATTTTTTAATAATTTTATTTAAACTAAAATTAAAATTCTGAAACATACGTTTACCAGATAATGTATTTATTTATTTATGTACAGATAAATGTAGTTTTTTGAAAATTTAACAAATCTGCGAACGACCTATGGTATAACCTTATTATTCTAAAAATAAACATTTTTTCTCAAAATCTAAAACATACGTTTACTAGATAAAAGAACAATCTTTTGAAATCCATTTATAGTTTTTTGTGGAAAAGAGTCAGCACGTCTAACCACTGATTTAAGAATGACATATTTCTGGTTTCTCTGGTTATACACTCTTAAGTTTTCCTATGACATGAATGGTGTTAATCTTCTTCGTGTATCACAGATTCGTGATCTTGGTATCATATTCCATGAGAGTCTACAGTTCAAATTGGAAAAGGTACAAAACAAATTCCTTCGGTATATTAATTTTAAAATGAAAATTCCAATCGAACTTATAAATTATAATAACTTACGCGCAGAAACCAGACTCCTTAAATTATCAGATAGAAGAGTGTTAATTGATTTGTTATCTTTATTCAAAATTATCAAATCTTTAGTTGACTGCCCTAATTTATTAGAATTAATCTGTATTAATGTACCTGCTAGACTAACTCGCAATAAAGATATTTTCAATTTTAACAATTTCCTCAATACTAACTATTCTATTAATTCACCAATCCCTAGAATGCATAGCCTTGCAAATAAACATTGTGAATCTATAGATATATTTGGTGTTGACAGTTTTGCAATTTTCAAGAGACAACTCATCTCTATTTTATCTGTTAATAATTAACTTTTCTTATTTTTGTTCTTTTCATAAAACCTCCTCTCATTTAAAATCTTACCAGTAATTTATAACCTTATTTTATTTTATTTTGCTGTTCTATTTAGTTCTGTTTTATCATTGTACATTATTATACAGATAAAATTGTTTGTTTATACCTACTAACTAGCTTTTACACATTGCACTTTATTGTATTTCTGGTCTTATTACTGATTTTTTCTTATTACTCATAGTATTTCATTTCTTTTATGTTTTTAATTTCTGTTGTAAAATCCCACTAGGGCGTAAATAAATAAATACCTGCATTAACCTCTTGAATACCAGCGTATTTTTAACGATACATTTAAAAAATCATTTCTCTGAATAAACTAGCTGTTCTGGAGAAACTACATATGGTATATTATATACTATTTTTATAAAAAATATAAACACATTATCTGGTAAGACCATAGATATCCAAGTTAATGGCCCTAACATGAAATCTGGGTATCAATTCGACGAGCTGGAGATAAACCACGTGACCATATTTTTGGCCCCAAGAAAGTTTGAAAATGCTTTGAATAAACTACTACATCAGTCATACATTTACAACGAAGAGCGCACATTGAAATAACTAGACCCTGTGCAGAAAAGTATTCGCTAAAGTACGGCAATTTGCAGCGCAGTCCATTGTGGGACTTTTCTATACAGGATCTGAAGAGCGATTCTTTCTTTTGTGAGATCGAGATCTCCTAACGGACGAGATCTCCTGTCGGATTTGTGTGATTTTCTATGGCTGTTATTTGCTTTTTCCATTGACTAATGTCAATTTTCAACTGTGAGCGGTCACATATTTTAGTTTAGATCGTTTCAAATTGGCGAAGGTGACCTGATACCCATAGAAAAAGCAAATAATAGCCATAGAAAATCACAAATCTGACAGGAGATCTCGATCTCACAAAAGATATAGAATCGCTCGCCTGAATGTAAATTGAAAAATTGAGTGAGGTAGGTAAATTATAATACGTTTGGAAAAGTATCTAACTAAATAGTGTAATAATATTTTTGACAAGCCAGTTCAATTGGCTTAGCAGGACTTGTTTGTTGATATGTATTGACTATTCTTTCAATAAAATATAATAAATAAATTTAAGACAACAAGCACGAACTTTTGTTTACCCGATATGAGATTTGCAGTTAAGTTTTTTACGCAGCCTGCAATTTTAGCGCCATTGTAAAAGGACTGGTAATTTACAAGCAGATTATATTTTCGAGGACTGAATGGTGATATTACAATACGAGTTGCCTCTATGCTGTCAGATTCATTTGTCACGGCGCTCTCTGCGATACATGGTCCGTTCCTCTTTCCCTAATTGGCTGGTACATTAATTTGAATGTCTACGGGTAAGACGGTACAATTTACAAAAAAACATCATGATGAAAATAGAATCAGATGGCGCACGGTGAAAATTTTATGTCGGCACACCAAGATTTAAGTAATAAGCAATACTGCATTGTGTTACAAACACAGATATAATGTTGTGTATCGCTTGTTGCTAGTCCCTGGTGGTTCATTTTTCTGATTCTATAATAAGATAACGTTTTAAGGCATTTGGCAATAATCAAAACTTTAAAAAGATGTTTGGTAGTTCAAATATCCTGTTATAGAATCAGTTCTACCGAGTGAAAGAACTTGAGACAGCTTAAAAAAATATTCATATAGATTATAGATCAACAAACGCTGTTGCTGAATATATAAGAATTATTATAATAATTAAACAGTGGGATTGATCTTACTCGAGGTACATATGATGACACGCATACCCCATCAGATTTCGATTGTTTTGGCGGGCTTTGGAAAATGTTAACTTTGAAAATTATTTTAACTACAAAATCCATATTTATAAAAAAAATATACTGGTATTTATGTTGGAAGGTGAATATTCGGTTCCCTGACAACTCAGAATCATATAATTTCAAGACCCTTTTGAAAAGTCAATAAAATTTATGAAAAAAAAATTGAAAAATAGCCTATAACCTAACCTAACGTAACCTATTTAACCAATTTTTTTCATGAATTTTCAAAGGAGGTGTTGAAGTTGCATGATTCTGAGCTGTCCCGTCACGGAACATTCATAAAAAAATTGACTGGAATTTCTTTTTGCACAAAGTTAATCCAGATTATTTAAAATATATACCAGAATATACAAATCGTCTTCCGAATCTGGATGGATGGCAACTTGGCGTAGAGCTGGTGGGGGAGGACACGTCGTAATGGTGACTGCCGTTCCTTCATATAGTCCAATTCTATGGGCAAACAAGGAATTCAATCCAATGCATCCTTCTAGTGTATTGCTTTCAACACACCATAACACGATGGTCTTATCCTCCCACCAAACCTTAATGCATTTACCCTGAAACAAAACAATTAATTAACCTAACATACACATTAGTAATGAAAACTTGCACTAAATGCAAAATGTGTATTGTTAAATGATAAATCATAAAATTGAGTAGATATTTTAAGCGGTAAACTCGAGTGAACTTACACTTAGGCTTTGTAGTTCGGGTTGCATTCGATTTATATGAGCAAAACAATTGTATGATGGCACAAATTGTACAACAGCAACGCGTTTGTACATTTTAAATAGAAATATTTGCAAATTGACTGATCGAAATTCGTAAAATACCTCCACCTCCAATTGTTTTTACTCAACAAAGACTTAAAATCTCATCAGAGGACGGACAAATAAATATCTGTCATCTGTGCTATTTGACTTTTGACCGATTTTGACATTTGACACTCAGTGGTCTGTGTGACCATATCGAAAAAAACAGATGCTTTGTTTTAAAATAATTAACTCTCATTCAACGTGATTTTCAATTTTATGAAAAAGAACTGGTACCATTTTTACTTAATTTGATTGAAAATAAATACTGGTTTGAACCCAGACTGGTTTTTGGCTGAAATAAAATATTTACTCGGACAATTCAGACGCCTACTTTCAAATGAGATTTTATTTTTCTAAGATAGTCACACCAAGCTTGCTTTGATTGGTGGATGAAAATTGAATGTAGCCAATCATATCGTTTCAGAGCAACGGTCATTGAAACATTCGGAAGTTTACGTGCGCTTGATAAAAAACGGTTTTTAGAGAGTATTTTATCGTTATTTATTTCGTAGTTAATGTGTAAATAACCTGAACCTTTTGGTAAGTACACTTTATTATTGTTTGTGTGAAATAATGGAATTATTATTCGCTGTTCAGAGATACTTTTCATTCATAAGTGTTATAAACTTGAGTCAAACAGTTCCCACACAACTGTGTTATGAAGAATGCCCATTGATTTTCCGCTAACAAAATATATCTAACAATGCAAATTGTACTACGTGCTGTGCTTTTATTGTAATTAGGCATGTAATTAAATTATTAAGGTCGTATTTTGTTATTTGCAACTGCGAAATCCCTTCTTACGTGATACCTAGGTAACGATTATTTTGGTGATGCATCACATGGGTTGCATTTGTTTCAGAATTGATGTTTCGCTATACAAA
This sequence comes from Limnephilus lunatus, assembly GCA_917563855.2. Lineage (NCBI taxonomy): Eukaryota > Metazoa > Arthropoda > Insecta > Trichoptera > Limnephilidae > Limnephilus > Limnephilus lunatus. The sequence continues at coordinate 101,932,983 of OU830595.1, forward strand.
ATAAAATAATATTTTTCTTGGAATATTATCAACGAAACGTGGTTTCTCAAATAACGAACCATTTTTTGCCTATAAATGTGTATTATGTAGGTAGACCGTTAATCGTTAACCAAACTTTGCAACGCCACAGTTTGAATATTTTAGCCAGTTAATTACTTCGATCTTTCATCACTTTTCCCATTTAGCATCTCTCTGCTGCTTTAGATGAATACGTTTTCGCGTGGAACTTTATAAACAATATTCTATCGAAGTGGTATGAAGTTTACCGCCATATTTTATTTAGATGCCCGTTATTCCGTAAATGTTTTTTCTATGCAGTGTTGCCAACTCAGCTCCTTTAGAGCTAGATTTGGCTCTAAATCGACGTCGTCAGCTCCAAAAAAAGTCATTTAGCTTCTTAGCTCGTTTTTCAGATATTTCAGCTCTTATTCACGTGAAATAACATTGAAAAAAAATAATAAATAATATTAAAAAATGCAACATTGGGACGAGGACTTCCTAAAAAAAGAGATCCCCTGAACTCCTGCACAAATAAACAGTTACTAAAAATGCTATGGTGGAAACATCGGTACAGGCAGTGGCGGTTCTTCACAGGGGGACAATGGGGACAGTCCCCACCAGTTACACTCAAAACCTTTTAAAGGAAATAACATTCGATGCTTTGTCTTCGCCAAAATGAATAAATTTAAACATAAAAGTAATTAGCATTTGCAGAAATAAAATACAAACAATTATTCCGGATGATTTTAATAAGACCCTACGCGCGCACAGCGAACAATGTACGGCGCAAAAAACAGCGGGTCTATTTCTCAGTGCGCAAAATCTAATGCGCGCTTGGGGGACGATCCGAACTATCCCCATACTTTCCTTGCATTGTTTCGGGATGGTATGCAACTGCGCATGCGCAGTAGTATGTGAATTCAAGTACCTGCGGGGACAATCCTTTGGATCCCCATAGAACAATTTGTTTGCGAAGTTACGGGCGGGAATCGCTCGCGTTCAAATTAGTTTGATAATAATCTTGCAAAGTAAAGCTTTATTTTTATTACATTATATTGAAAAATTGGCATATAACTATAGACATTTTATATTATTTTGTGTTAAATATATCCGACTAGCATGATTAGATCATCAAATTTTTTTTTGAGAACTTTTATATTATATTCTACGGGTGGTTAAATTACGGTACAGTAGATACGTAAAAAACGTCGATCCCCACCAATAAATAAGTGCTCGAGCCGCTACTGGGTACAGGGACTATGGTATACTACTACCGCTATATGGTACTAGGGCAAAGCGGTGACTAAATAAAATAACCCCTTCAAACCCAGACAAATTTTATAAATACATAAATTTACCGAAAATAATTTTTTTAACCTGTGAAAATGGGGGAAGCGGTTGATCCGCATGCCTTCATAACAAAGGCGAAACAAAACATAAGTGATTTACATACAATCATAGAAGAAAATAAACTTACCAAAGAAACCAAATCAAAAATGATGAAAGAAATAAATAACATCATGGAAATGATATCTCACATGGCAATAGAATTAGCTAAATTACAAGAAAAGTGTGATATTCAAGAAAAAAACCAAGTACAAAAATACCCATTTTCATACTCTTCTGCAGTAAAAAACTTAATACCACAAATGCAAGAAAAACGATTTCCTATAATAATTAAAAGCCTAAAAGAAGAAGACACTGAAAAAATAAAAGAGAAAATACAAAAGATTAAAATATCGCAGTTGGGAATTCGAGTATGCGAAATAAAAAAAACAAAAAAAAACCTTATAATAACATGCCCAGAAAAAGAAGACGCAAAAAAATTAAAAGATAAGATAAATGAAGTCGACAAAACCATAATAGCAGAGGTACTTCTGAAAACGGATCCATGCGTAATATTCAAAGGTCTTGACAAAGACTATACCGAAAAAGAATTCTTAGAAGACATCATTGAACAAAACAACGACATCAAAATGATATGTGAAAAATACCAAGACAAAGAAATATTACAAGTTAAGGCCATCATTACCAACAAAAAAACTAACAGCAAAAACTTAATTCTACAAACAAATCCCGAAATGAGACTACATCTAATTAATAAAAAAAAAATTCATCTAGGATTCATGAGAATCTATGTAGATGACTGCAGTCCTCTTACCCAATGTTTCCACTGTCAAAGATTTGGACACACAGCACAAAAATGCTACAATAGAATGAATAAACCAACATGCAAGCACTGTTCAGAAGATCATCCCATCTCCGAATGTAAATCCCTGGATCTGCCACCCAAATGCGCTAACTGCAACTCGGCTAACAAGAAGAAAGAAACAAACTCCTTCAACAATAGAATGAATGAAGTAGACCACCGAACAAACAGCGAAACATGTAAGTTCCGATCTTACATGCTTAAATTAGCCAAAGAAAGAATAAACTACGACATTGAATAAAAATTTTATAAATAATTTTGCAAAATACAACTAGAAATGCATTAAATGGATAATTTCTTAAATAACGAACTTGAATTAAATGTTAAAATTCAGGAATATGAATGTATATGTACTGATTCGTGTAACAAAATTATTTCTAAAAACATCAATGACATAATTATTATGCACATAAACATCCGTAGCATTCAAAAAAACTTTGATGAATTAATTCTAAAAATAAATAATTTAATTAAAAAACCGGACTTTATAGTGTTAACCGAAACATTTACAAACGCCGAGTCACCGCCTTATCACTTGCCCGAGTACAATTATATTTCTACCAAATTAGACATTAACAAAAATTCGGGAATAATAATATTTGCAAGCAATAAATTTAGTATTGTTAACATAATAGAGCACCCGATACATTTGGTTAACTGCATTGAAGTACATTTCAAACTCGGCAAATCAACATATCATCTAATAGCTATCTATAGAACGCATAGCTCTAGTATTATTACGTTTATTAATGACCTCAAATACATATTATTAAAATTAAAAAATAAACTTTGCTTCGTGGTAGGTGATTTTAACGTAAACATCAATGAAAAAATAGAAAATAATATCAAAAATGAATACATCAATTGTATGACTGAACAAAATTTCATATCTTGCATAAATAAAAATACTAGAGAAATAAAAGAACATACTCCATCTTGTTTAGATCACGTTTGGACAAACATAAACATTAAAGATCTTCACAAATTAAAATCTATTGTTTGGAAAACTAACATAACTGATCATCATGCATGCTTACTTCTGTATAATAATAATATTAAACATAAAAAACATAATTTAATAACCAAAAAATCAACAATAGATATGACTATTCTCTCTGAAAAACTAAAAAAGGAGGATTGGAACAATGTTTTGAGCAGTGATGATACCGAAATATGTTCGACTAACTTTGAAAATATCTTGTCACAGCACATTAAAAATTCGACAACTGAAATAACACACATAAAATCAAAATTAAGATGTTTAAAGCCTTGGATTACCAAAGGACTTATAATATCTATCAGGAACAAAGAAAAACTTTACAAAACAACTTTAAAAAATCCCAACGATGAAAAAGCATATATTTTCTATAAAAAATATAAAAATAAATTAACATCTTATATTAAAAAAAGTAAAGAAGAGTTTTTTAAAAATAAAATATTATCTTCAGAAAATAACCATAAACAAATGTGGAAAACAGTAAATTTGGCCATAGACAATACAAAAAAAACACAAAACATTAAATACATTGAACACGATAAAAAAATTATAGATGCCAATATGCAACCTAAACAATGTGCAAACATTTTTAATTCCTTCTTTGCAAATGTTGGAAAAAATCTTGCGAAAAATATTCATAAGCCTTCTAACCCGGAAAAACATAAAAATAAAAATTTACAGAAACGTAATATACTTTCAACATTCGAAACAACAACAGAATGTGAAATCTTAAAAATAATAGAAAATATGAAAGGAGGTTCGTCTCCCGGTTTTGACTCTATTACGGCACATATGTTAAAATCTATGAAATCTTACTTAATAAAACCCATCACTCATTTAATAAACTTAAGTTTAACAAAAGGGATATTTCCAATGAACTACAAAAACACAATAATCTCACCTATTTATAAATCTGGAGATCCACACCAAGTAACAAATTATCGCCCAATCTGTCTAATTTCTAATATAGGAAAGATCTTTGAAAAAATAGTAAAAAAACAGTTGGTAAATTTCCTAGATTGTAATAAAATAATACACAAAAACCAGTTTGGTTTTATAAAATCACTCAGCACACAAGATGCTATTGCTAACGTAACTTCATACATTTACGAAACAGTAGATAAAGGTAAAAAATGTGCGGGTATATTTATTGACCTCAGAAAGGCATTCGATAGCATATCTCATGAGATGCTATTAAAAAAATTAAATAATATTGGCATAAAAGGCAACGCGATTAAATGGATCACCAACTACTTAAAAAACCGCCCTCAAGTGGTAAAAATCAATCATGTTAATAGCGATCAAGAGCTTTCAAGCTTTGGAATCCCCCAAGGTACAGTGCTTGGACCAATCCTATTCACTATATATGTAAACGATATTTTTTTAGAACCTTTACATGGTCAAATTACATCATACGCCGACGATACAGTATTAATAATAAGTGGAAAGACTTGGGAAAATGTAGAATTAAAGGCCATAGAAGACATTAACACGCTTAAGAATTTTTTCGACACTAATTTACTATCACTAAATAGTGAAAAGACATTTGTAATTCCATTTGCAATACATTTAAACGATGCTCCCAAAAATTTTAACATTGTCATACATGAAAATACTAAAATTCACAGCCAAAACTACTGCAAATCAAACTGTACAATATTAAAAACAACAAATAAAATAAAATATCTAGGAGTAATTATTGATAAAAATCTAAAATGGAAGGAACAAATATGTCAAGTAGTAAACAAAATTAGAAAATTAATTTACATATTTTTAAGAATTCGAAATTTTTTGTCAATAAAAAATCTATATTTAATCTACTATGCCTTAGTTCAATCCACTTTACAATACGCTATTATTAGTTGGGGATCCGCATATAAATGTAATCTTATTCCAATAGAAATTGTACAAAGAACAATTATTAAAATTATATTAAAAAAATCCTTGGACTACCCAACAGAACGCCTATTTGATGAATTCCAAGTACCTACATTTAAAGATTTATATATTAAAAATTCATTAATTCAAATTATAAAAGAAAAAGATAAATATCAATTTTTAAACGAAAACAGAACGCGACTTAAACATGTTTTTATATGCCCAAAACTAAATACGTCTTTTGCACAACACCATTACACTTACCAGGGAAGAACTTTTTTCAATCGTCTACCAGAAGAAATCAGAAGCATTAATGATAAAACCCAAATACTGCTCTCTGTCAAGAGACATTTTAAAAATATTCTGAAGAAAAAAACTAATGCCACTTAATTATCCTTACAAATATCCTTAGTTTTCCATAATATTATTTCTTTTATTTAAATGTATACAAATATCCTTGGCTTTCCATAATATTCTTTCTTCTCTTTAAATATATACTATTATATACGATTACAACACACATATATTTATGTAAATGAATTATTTAAGTACTAAGTAATAACCACATTTATGTACACTCCTTTTCCATACACAAGCATATGCTTTAAATGGAAAAGTAGTAAAAAACCTAAGATGTAAAATTATCATTTAACAACATGTAAAACATATTAATGAAAATAAAAAATAATTAAAAAAAAAAAAAAAAAAAAAAAAAAAAAAAATGCGTATTGCAGTGGTCTTCGACCTTTTTGAACCGGCGTACCCCCTGACTCTTACTACAAATTTGTTGTTCCCCTTACTCTCTTCCTATATTATGTTCATATGTAATGAAAGACGTGTTTCATTTGTAATTATGAATACTCTTATTATTACATGAATTTAACAATTAAATCGAATAAATACAATTTTATACAGAGTGTAACACGACTTCCGGCATTTTTTACCCGTGATTCTACATGTATGCCACGTTATTGTGTACCCCCAATTTGGCTTCGCGTACCCCCAGGGGTACCTTCAAATTCGAATGCGCTTTGCATGTACGTATCATTACGCAGTACGTGATTATTTACCTGAAGGCAATATTTTTTGCTAAATTGTTGTGGTGTTATCAATTATTAGTTGTCTTAAATTGTTACGTTCGTATATTTAGTAACTGGGAAAATAACAAATATATTATTGAAGTACCTGAAGTGTTTTTTTATTATGACAAAAAATTGGAACAATACTAGTCGCTGTCTAACAAAAAAAAAATATTAAAAAAAAAAACAATAAAAAAATCCTGAAGACAGTCCACCCCCTCCCCCCCCCCCCCCCCGGAGGAAACTGGGAATTTTTCTTCTCCGAAATTCTCTAACAACCCCCCCCCCATGCTTTATGTAATTTTCAAAATTTTAGCTCCTTTTTGGCTCTTTTTTGGGTTTCGCCTAGCTCTACTTTAAAATTCGATTCGGCAACACTGTTTCTATGTTTATTCTACAATCCCTTGGGATGCTTGGGACTTCGGGAATATAGAGAATTCGCTCAATATATACGAACAATACCTCTCTCTCTGATTATAAAATTATATTCTTGAGAGCAGTTGTTCAGTTGGAGTTTTATAACTTTGTTTTTTTTTTGTTATTTATTGTCCAATGGTTATCTCACCAAAGTTTAAATTATCAACGCTAGATGATTACCTAGCTCCAAATATAGGGCTTTGATATTCTTCAAGAAAATTTTCAGGTTTCGATTGATGATAATTTCTATTTTTCTTTTTGCATACTTCCTGTTTTGTGATTGTTCATGGGGAAATCGAACTCAGGTTTTTATCACTAGCTTGAACCTTGAACAAAGTCCAATAACATTATTTTTATATGTGGTTCGAACCAAAAATGAGTAGAAATTTTCCTAAAATCTCTTCTAATAATTAAAATCAAATCTTAACAAACAAATGAATAAATTTTTGTCACATTGGAGATGGGCGAAGCGATTAACTATTAAATATGTAATATATTACCCCTTTATTAACAATAGTGCAATTCTACAAAAAAATGTTTTGGTATTTGCAGATAACTCTATAATAAACAATAATACGAGATGGCGCCAATAAAATTGGCGAGCAAGGCTCCTCTGGGCGGCATCAACGGCATCTTCACAAATGGAGTCAGCACGCGGAGTAGCAATGGAAATCTCACCAAGACCCTCAAAGACACGGTCAAGGCTGTGGGGAAACGGAAAGCCGGCAGTCCCCTGAAGGAAACCACCGCTAAGAGGGCAGCCTTTGGAGACATTACCAACAGCACAGTGGGCAAAGGTCTTCTGAACGACAAACACAACAAGAATATCCTTGTTAAGAAAGTGACTGTGGAAGCTAAGAATCTACCCTCATTGAAGGTAAGTACTTAATATCTTTTTATTGATTTGTTTACGCTTGTGAAATTCTTGAATCAGAGATCATGTTCCACCTCTGCTGGAGAGTCTTTTGGTTTTGAAAAGATTTTTATTATTGGTGCAAACTGCATGGCTCCCCTAATCACACAATCCATAAGCCCATTGTGGGGCATATATCGTCAATATTACAGTTTTATAGAGCTTACAGTAAATTAATTAAAAAACCACAAAAAATGGGCATATGCCAATCTTACACAGTACAAAGCCGGCAGATATTTGAATGGGGGTTTCATTCTCTTCACATTATTTATAGCTATTGGTGCTTTCAGTGTTATGAATAAGAAGTACACTTTTACTATTATTCTTTTTTTAGGTTTTGAAGCAAAAATGTCAAGAAAATATAGCTCCACTAACCAAAAGACTCAGCGGTGCCAAAGTTGTTAAGAAAGAAAACACTGTCAAGACCGCACAGCCCGCACCCGCACCCATCAAAGAAGTTGCTAAACTGCAGCCCTTACCATATGTCAAAGCCGAAATCAACAATTCCAAGACCTACAGATCTAACGAATCTGTGAAGAGTGTTTACTTCAATAAAACCTCGAGGCTTAGTGATGAATTCAGCGAGGTGTCGCTGTATGTATCGGCTAATGAAACAGCCTTTGATGACATGTAAGTATACATAAGTCTAACTTTATATCTATCTTGGACAAGTCTTCCTTTACTGCGTACAATGGCCTTAACTTTCTTTTATGTTTTGGTCTCAATAATCTTAACAACTATAAAGCTTAAAATCTATGTGCTGAAGCATCAAAAACTCCAACTTCATCTGAAATTTGTGCAGTTTTCTTCGTCGACAATTTCTAGGTCAGCAAAACCGTTTTCAGTAGCTTTGAAATGTCCATTTTTATTTTTAACTTAATGAGTAAAGTAATAAATGAAGACAATATTAGCGAAACTCAATCGAAAATCTGAAACAGAAAAATCAGAAAAAGATACGTTCACATCTGAGACTCGAACCCAGGACCTTCGGCTTTCCGAGCCGCAACCCTACCAACTGAGCTAATGTGTCCCTATCCACATTATCTTTATTTTCTTAATATTTTTATTGGCTGCTATCTTTATGTATGATTGCAAGGTTCAACCAGAACTAAATGCTATTTAGATAGTGTCATGGATAAATTTAAAATTTTATCTAAATTTCTAGATAGCATTTAGTTCTGGTTGAATCTTGCAATCGTATGTACATAAAGGAAGCAGCCAATAAAAATATGCGTTAAGAAAATGAATGGTAGTTCTTAGTCGAAGTGTGATACAGTTAAAAATGATCGATTCAGATAAGGACACATTAGCTCAGTTGGTAGAGTTGCGACCCGGAAAACCGAAGGTCCTCGGTTCGAGTCACAGATGTGACCGTATCTTTTTCTGATTTTTTTATTTCAGATATTTGATTGCGTTTTGCTAATATTTCAAAATAATAATATATCATTAATTAATTTTTCATCGATTAAATTTGAAATATCCATCCAACTGTTGAAAAAATAGGACACTATTGCTTCAATAACAGGGGTCATCCATTAATCGTTTTTTAGCAACTTTTAACCCCCCCTGGTGATATGTGGTGAGGTTTTAGACTACCCCCCCCCCCCCATTGGTTTAGAAATCGTGCGTTCAATGAAAAATAAATATGCGTGATATCTCAGCATATTCCCCCCCTCCCCCCCTTGTGATTTTTTCCGACCCCCCCCCCCCCCCTTTCGAGCCTTTCGAGCCTATGGGTAGTTAGTTCTCAAAGAATTGATTTTTTTCTTCAACATCTTCTCTTGCCTGTGGAAACATCTCTTTGTATTTAGATAACAATGTTTCGTAAGCAGAATTTTTTTTATCGCAATCATGATATTCTTTACTCTTGACATCCCACCGAGACGGCAATTCTCTGTACAATTGGATGCATTTGACAAAAAACTCTCCTTAACTTTTTGATTCTCTTTTTTGCTGTACTCCTCGTCAAGACAAAACACAGACTAAATAAAAAATATTACACAATACTGACCCTACACTATGCAATGGAAAAATATGATGCAATAAAAATTAATCTCGCTCAAACTTTTGTTCAATCATTGCGCAATCTTCAATATTAACCCTAAACAGTCAATAATATTGCATAATTTGTAATATTGCTCAATATAATTAATCGTCTAGGGGCCGCCTAACACCTCACAAGAGTACCCTTGTTTGCATGGTTTAAAGAGGAGGGAACTATTTCGCCACCCGGTTGGGCAACGGTAGGTTATCCACCGCACCTTGACATCTCCGTTGACCACTACAATACTACCAGCCATGATGATAATTTTGAAAGCACGGAATATAGTTACAAGCATAATCTTGAATTGGTTCCAAAAATTTAAAAAAACACATCAATTTTATCAATGCGCTGATGGTTTTGCTTTTGTTCTTAAACATATAATGCTGCAGCTCTTTCTTACACACTAAATAACAAACGGTGAAGGTATGTCTGCGCCTCCCCAAAGAAAACATACAATCACTATCATACATCTCCCCCAATCTTATAAATAAAATAAAACGCGAGGAAAAAATAGTACTTTGGAGGTTAATAATTATAAAAGCGTAATTGACTGATATTTTTGCTTATTTTGAGGCATTCCATTATTTATGCAATTTGTTAATGTAGTAAAATGTATTTCTCAGGTCAACTGTTAACACTACAACCAATAGCGCAGAAAAGGTTGCCAACAAAATTAAGGACCTGGCCATCCAAAAGACTGAAGAAATTTCTCAAGTTCCCGAAGGAGTCTCTGACTTTGATAAGATCAATTGGAATGATCCTTTCCAGGTGTCTCACTATGCAATGGATATTTTCAATTATCTAAAAAGCCGTGAGGTTAGTAAAAATATTTATTCATTCTTTGTTTTAGTTGCTCCCTGGTGTGATTGACAATAACAGAATAAAAAGAAAAATTATATATAGATTTTACGCCCTGGACCTATGTTAACGTCTCAATTTTTTTACTCAATCTGACGTAGAATCTAATGGTGTTTTGACATGGATAAGATTTCTGGTTCATATATTAGGTTGAATGGTTTATGTAATGACAATAACTGTTTTTGTAAGATTACCAGAAAACAATGGGTGTTAATAAAGGGAGATCGGAAGATAAAGTTACGACAAATATTTTAAAATATGTGCTATAGAAATAACAAAAGATTGTTTTGTTTTCATTCATGATTTTTTTGGTACTCAAGAAGGAATATATTTCATGATTTTAGCATAGATATATATACAACAAAGTAGAATGAAGCACATAAAGAAAAAACTATAAAGAAATGGATATAAAATAAACATAATATGTATAAATTTGGGATACAATTTTTTTTCGTGTATTCAGCATAATATCTTATGAAAAGTGCCAAGATTTATGGCTTTCTTTGTGGTTTTTAGAAGGCTATTAATTTTTTTTTGTACTTTGTGTAAAACTCTGTATTATCTGTATTATCTCTAGGCAGAGAGGACAGATTGCCAAACAACTCGGTCTTGGCACACACTCCTTGCTTTGTTGACATTCATACATCGTCTCATATATGCTCTTCTATTATTCTGACTCTTGACATGGCCCGACTCAAGTATCTGATTCACTTGGTCGTGCCATGTCTTTCTCGGCATCCTTGACTTCTTCGAATGAGAAAGAAATTAAAGAGAGTTGGATGAAATATTTCTAGGAAGTCTTCGAAAGTAGACCGGGTGACTGTGATCCCAGCGGTGAATCGGTTATGAACGATGGTGGAGTGAATGTTACCAAAATCAGCATGGATGAAATAAAAAGATTAATTGAATGTATGAAGAATGGTAAGGCTGTGGGTTTCGACAATATTGCTGCCAAATACTTCAAAGGAGATAGCCATATTATTCTCACATGGTTGTGCAGACTTTTTAACCAATGTTTAGAGGAGGGTTACACGCCGTTAGATTGGAGAAGGGCTGTAATCATGCCATTATACAAAGGTAAAGGGTCACGTATGGAATGTGGGAATCATAGGGCTATTAGCCTTCTTAGTCCAGTGGGCAAGCTTCATGGTAGAATATTGATTGAAAGGGTAAGAATGGAAACGAAGGATAAAATATGGGATGTGCAAGGTGCCTTTATGAGTGGATGGGGGTGCATGGACCAGATTTTTTCTTTGCGTATGCTCACTGAGAAGTTTCTTGCAAAAAACCAGAAACTCTTCTTTGCCTTTGTAGATCTACAAAAAGCATACGACCGAGTTGACAGGAAAAAGCTATGGGAGGTGTTGTCCAAGTATGGAGTGAATATGAATCTCATACAGGCAATTACGTCTATATATGAGGAAAGCGTTGCATGTATTAGGGTAAATGGTGATTTTACGGGGTGGTTTGACATCACAAAAGGCCCCTACATCAGAATATACGTTAAAAAAATCACGTCAGCGGCTAAAGGTTAATTATAATGCAGAAAAACTTTTAGTGATTTAAACAAAATTTTCATGTTTTCTTGGTAACTACTACTAGTTTTATGGTAAGCATTAGAATATTGCTTTCCTCATTATCTAAAAACTTTGTATTTTGAGAAGTCAAACTAATCAACTGGATATTTGTAGATATGTAGACATAAATCATATCGATGCTGGAAAGGAAGAGTGACTAAAACGCCAAATCGGGTGAAAATGAGTTATATTTGCAGTCCAACTTAGTTTTTTTTTTTTCTGCGTCGATTTGTCCTTGTTTCATTGCGATCCAAGCACTTTTATGGCGCTTTAGTCACCAAAAATTAACTACTTTTTTGAAATTTCTTCGATTACACGACAGCAAATATTGTCCTTTTATGTGAGTGCGACTTAAGTCGTCTTAGATTATGTGTGGTGGAAGGTTACATCACTCTTCCTTTCGAGTATTTTGTCCTAATTGTTTGTAAGTTTTTTTACCTTCCATGTTTTAGGACAGTGTTTCTTAACCGTATTGAAAAAATCGCCCCCTTTACCACAGCAAAATTATCCAGCGCCCCCCCCCATTTTGCTAATGTCGCTTAGATCTACCATTTTACGATTGATTTAATCGGAAGCACCCACCTATAAGTATAGTTCAGGATTCCACGGGCGCTTTAGTCGTTCAAAAACAGTGCGAGTGAACGCACTTCATAATATTCAGATTTAATTAAATTCCATCTCGTTATCACAATTAATATATACGATTCAAAATTAATAACTATAAATATATGCTTTTGGAATCAGACATTGAAGACCCAGAACATGATATTTAAGATCAAAGTGTCTTTATTTATTTTTGTAATATTATTTTTATTTGTAATTAATTGCTGCACCTTTCTAGCTTGTTTTCATTTATGTTAAAATTTTAGGCCTGCAGAGTGTAGACCATTCATTATTATTTTTTTCAAATTTTTACGGCTTTCACCCTTCAAGGGTTGATTATTATAATATATCGTTATTTGCTCATCGTAGCGTATTGATTTTTATAAAATTAAGTTATTTATTTCAAATTTATGTTAATTGAAAAGTTTAATTTGTAGGCCTGCAGAGTGTAGGTCATTAATCGTTATTTTTTTTTCTGGCTTTCACACTTCAAGGGTTAATTATTATTAATATATCGTTATTTGCACATCGAAGAGTATAACTGACACTATTCTTAATTTCAAATTAACATTATTGAAAAGTTTAAATTGTAGAAACTAACTTTTGTTCAAATGTTTTGGCCATTGATATATAATCAAATCCGTATTTTTTTAAACTTATTTTTAAACCAATAAAATACCCCTATGGCCATAGTAAATAATTACGTATTTTTCATGTTCATAAGTCTTTATGTCGGTCAAGATATCACATCCGGTGGATCATTAGCCATTATTGCTTGGAATATTTATTACTTTTCTAATGATAAGCTTTAATTCCTCACTCTATTATTGGTACATTTGTCCGTAAGCTATTTTTCCTCTCCTATTAATGTATAGTACAAAGAATTTAGTTATTCATCCTCGCGTGAAAATAACATTAAGGGTATTCTCAAAATATTTTTAGAAACTTTATGCCGATAGATGGTGCTATTTTCAATATCGTCTAATAAAACACTTTTAACACGTTATGCTTTTTAATATTGAGATGAATTATTGGTTCGCGAACGTATATTAGTAATATTAATCTATATAAAAAAAAAATTTGTACCTATAATTACATAATCGTAGAAAACGGGTGAAAAATACACAATTTCATTGCAAAAAATATGCACAAAAGAGATTTTCCACAGCTCCGCGCGCGTTGGTAAAGAACATTTTTATTTACCCAATCAAAAAACATTCGCGAAAAAGATGTATTTCAAAAATTTTACGATGTTTTGCATGCGTGGAAGAGAGACGCGA